>CM071594.1:166526215-169026215 GCA_036435485.1 Saposhnikovia divaricata | reverse complement strand
CTGATTGTGAATTGTAGTATTGGTGTCAGGGTGGAATTAAGGTGGTGTGCCGAGTGTTTTGCTTAGCTGCTGTCATGTTTTGGCGTTGGGGGTGTTCGTCTCGGAGGGAAGTGAAAGCAGGATGCTCTCGGTGATGCCAAGAGCCCTGCTTTTAGTTCTATCCGAGGCAGAGATTTTGTGTTGGTTATTTGGGTGTTATGGTTACTAGGTGTGAGATAAACTTGTGGTATGATGACTGTTGTTGCAAGCTGAACAATTCCCCCTTCTGTTCCTGATTGCTGCGTGTATGAATGGTATCGGGTGTGGCTTGATTCTGATGGGTTCGATTGGTATTGCTAAGGGGCTGTTTTTGGTGCATTTGAATTTTTGAAGGTATTAAATGATATATGGGTCATAAATGGGAAGTGAATGCATAGGAACTTGCAGGTGTTAGTTGTTTATAATTCTGGATTTTTTTTATATAAAAAAAACAACCAAGTTTGGAATAAAGTTCTGAAACTATAGATCAGCTTCTTCGAACTCCTGAATTATAAAAAAAGATTTGATTCGAAATGATGGGTTTTAAGTCTTACTATTCGAGCTTTGTTAAAAATAGTAATGATTATTCCAAAAATTTTGGGGGTATTAAGTGAGAATAATTGAAATTGGAAGTTGCAAATCTAATTATGTAGTTAGCTTTGTAATATAATGGCTGCAGGACATATATGTCGGAGTTATTATGTAATTAAGTTGTTAGGCTGTACTACTTGGATGCTATTTTTTTTGAATGACAGTTACCAGAGTATGTAGGTGGTTTCGAATTGTTGTACAAGCGGTGATGAAATGCTATATTGGATTAATTATGGTAATTATTGATATTCGGTTGGTTATCAAAAATGTGATTGTAATTGATTGGTTGTTGATTAGTGGTGTGGGCGAAATTCTGATTGGTAGTATCCCCGTATAAAGAAGGTGCTGTCCAATTTTTGTTAGAATTATTTGTAAACCAATATGATATACGTATTCGAAGGTATGAGTGTAAATAAGTGATGCGTGTTAAGTGCTTATGTGATTTATATGGTCATACTGTACTATTTTGATAATGTAGTCAATATGTGTTATACGTGATATGTTGTAAAGCATAATAAGATACGATGGGGTAAAATAGAGTAGACGGTTAAGGTTATTATCGTACAAAAATCGTACTTTACCTGTATATAGGTACCAGTAGGAGGCCAACTAAATCGTATGTCTAGATGGGACCTCAAGGAATGGAATAATTATTGGAGTGGACGAGTGTGCTCGGGTAGACACTGACAAGTGATAAAAGAAAGACAGACGTGGGATCGAACAAAGATCAATGTATAAAGAAGTAGAGACGGATGTAAAATGATAAAGTGTTAAAGTATTGGAAATGGAAACCCTGTGAATTGAGGCAAGTATACTATACCCTACTTATTATTCAAGTAGGATAAGTCCGTTTCTGTTATTTATAAAATATTTCTGTCAAATTAGTTGCAAGTTTACTGTCCCTCATTTATCTTTCAAGTGATGTGAACCCATCTGTTTTATTTATATATTCTTTTGAATCCTTTCTTGCAAGCATTTATACCCTTCATATTATGTTGAATGATGTGAACCTGTCCTTATTAATTGTGAGGTTTTCTTCCAAATCGTTTCGCTAGGGTCTATACCCCTTACAATTGTTTCAAGTGATATTTTCCTTCAACTAGTATTTAACTGTTTATTTTCAAAAATATTATTTAATTGTTGATTCTCTCCACCTATCTTTAAGGTGTTGATTCTTTTAAAATTATTTTAAATAAATATTGTTAATCTTTATTAATATTCCAATACTTGATATTTTATCGGATTCCTCAATACCTATTGATCAAGTGTTGATTCTTTTAAAAATTATTTTATATAAATATTTCCCGTCATTATTAATATTCTTCAAAGAGCGTTTTCTTCAAATTATTGTAAATTAATTCGAGGTTTATACTGTTGTTGAGGCATGTGTTGCTCAGTGACTGTTAAAACCAAGATTGAATTGAGATCTTCTTAATTATTTAAACTCATATTTGTCATGCCGGTTTTGGCAGCTGAAGCCTATAAGTGCTTAGCTGACATGAGTGAGACCTTAAGTAATTGAGAATTTCTTAAATCTTCGTTTTAAACTATTCGAATCTCTCATGTTAGTTTAAACTTGGTAAAGGATTTTCACCAATGGCCCCCTTTAGGAGAGGTTTTCTTCAACCTGTCCTACAATTTTATTGTCTTGGAGTTATTTTACAAATGATCATTTTAAAACTACTTAATTCGCTTATGTTGATTCCACTTGACGATGTGTTGGTAAATTTATTAAATGCTTAGCACTTGACTATACCCTTGTTTTATCTTATAATTACAATTGTTGTTATTCATGTTGCAAGTAAATCATTTCACTCAAATGAACCATGTTTTTCGTCACTTGATCATTATATTAATTCGATTTGTCGTTGATATTATTGCTCTTAAATTTTCAGTAAATGTGAATAGCTGTTTATCATATTCCCATTCAATAGTGCTGAAATTGTTGTCCCTGTTTCACTGATATATTATGGAATAATACCCTTCTCTATATCGAACTTGTCGATATCTAGGTCAGAATTTTACTAGACCTCATTTCTTCTTGAGATTTGAGTTGTTAACCTGGAACGTGAGTTTCCAGGGTGCTTGGCTGGTCGAGGTGGTCGATTGTTCCGACACCTGACGTTCAGATTATAGGATTGGACTGTTGTTTTTTTTTAATGTGGACCGTAAAGGGTTGGACCAGATTCGTGGTCAGAAGTTATTAAGGCCAATGTGTGCCGTGGATCCATTAAAGGACATTGCTGTGTGCGTTTGTCCGGGGTTAGTGCGTGACTGATCAGCAGCCTAACCTTATTGTTTTTATTAATAAAATGCAAAATAGTCCAATTCTATTCCCTTTTCCTGAATTAAATAAAATGTTATATCTTTAAAGTTCTTGAGCTTCTGTAATTGTGGATTATTCCTTCGAGGTAGGTTGGTCAGTGATATGTTCACCGATGAATCATTGTAGTATTATTGTTTCACTATACTGTTCACTTGCTGAGCATTGTTGGCTCACTCTTGCTTTATTTTCCCTAATCTTTCAGTTAGGAATAAGGGTGGATGTCTACATCGTATGAGTCATATGAGAGCAATGAGGCAGCCTTTACAGGATAGATCTCGGAGCTAAAGCGGGTAAGCACGGATTGGAGTTAAGCTACGGATTAAACGGTATAGTTATTGAAATCAGAATAGTAGAAGAAATTGTAATAATTTGTATGGTTTAGATTCTTGTTTCATACCATAACCTGGAATCGATCCCGGTGGGGAATCGTTGGTTTATTAAGTGTAATTGTTAAATTGGAATTTGGTTTGGGTTGAATTACAGGTGGATAGTCCGATTTATGAATACTTTATGCCGAAATTTTCTAAAATTTCCCTGTATCAATGTCTATTTTATTATAAAATATATATTTTCATTATTGGAAAGTTGGGGCGTTACATCATTATATTTTTATTTGAGGATTAATATACTTTGACTACATTAAAAGTTATCTTTGACCGGGTGATGATAAAAGTGGACATCGGGTATATTATGAGACGTTTGAGAAATATGAATGATAGATATATGATTTAACCCTCCTATTATTAGGAGATATATTATAGGCCTCGTGATTTCCATGCTCATATATCGATTTGTTTTTAATAGTCTGCTCATTAATCAAGGAAACCCGGATTAAATGTTGAAGAATATGACTAAAAACATGGCTCGAGTTTAATCTATAATATTTGGTTAAAGGGATTATATTACACGGAAACATTAATCACGAAAGGTTTAATTGAATCACCAATTATTATTATTACTTGGGTAGCAATGATGTATTACTACATGCCGCTCATTGTTTACTATTTTAAATTAGATTTAAACTTGTTGCCAACGTGATAATAACCTACAGGGTCACACACATAGAACGCTTGAAGAAGAAATAATTTAAATTATGAATTTAAAATAAATAAATGATTTGTTCTATTTATAATATTAATTAAGTATGACTTAATTAATTAAATAAATAGAAAAATAGAATTACTTAAACTAATTCTGAAATTAGTTATTAATTAAATAAGTGAGACTTAATTAATTAATAAATTGGAATTTCAGATTAGTATTAATTATAATTGGATTATAATTAGAAAAACATATTCTTATATATATATATATATATATATATATATATATATATATATATATATATATATATATATATATATATATATATATATATATAAGAATATGTTTTTCTAATTATAATCCAATTATAATTAATATATATATATATATATATATATATATATATATATATATATATATATATATATATATCTTTTTATGGGCTGATTTTAGAAAACAAGAAACATATTCTAAAACCCTAGCCGCATTGAGAGAGCGAAGAAGATAGAGAGAGAAGCTGTTTTCGGGTGCTTGTACACATCAATCCTTCGAGTACAAGTGTTCGTGTGGATACCGTAGAGCGTAGATCGCGAGAGCGGGATACGTGGTGATCGTGAAAGCTTTGGACCTCCATGATTCTTCCCCTTCATAATTGTTAAAGCTTCTTTAAGGTAAAGATTCTTACTACGAATTAAATATTTCTTTCGCATGGATCCTGCGCGGGGTTTCGATATTATTGTTTTAATTATTGTTTTCCATTGCGTTTATGTGCTTGAAACCCAACAATGGTATCAGAGTTACTTGCGAACCTTTTATTTATTATATGTTTAACAGTTTGATGATATAAGCATATATGTGATTATTTGCCATGTCTTCGTTGTAATAACCTGAATTTTTGGTAGAATTAAAACTTTTTTTATTACGATTAAGTACATTAGTGAATAATGATTTCAATGAACAGTGGTCGTAAAGCATGGATGTTGCTTTGGATAATGATCCCGATACATATGTGTATTTTCGGAATAGAGTAATTCAATGGTTGACGACCTAGTGATTTATAGCGATGTTTCTTATAAGGGATTAGGTTGTGTGCTTATGTAGCAGGGTAGGGTAATCGTGTATGCATCCAGAAAATTAAGAGATTATGAGACGAGGTACCCCACCCATGATTTGGAATTAGCTGCAATAGTTTTCGCCTTAAAGATTTGGAGGCATTATTTATACAGAGAGAAGTGCGAGATCTATACGGATCATAAGAGTCTAAATTATATATATATTCACTCAGAAGGAGTTAAATATGAGACAGAGGAGATGGCTAGAGTTATTAAAAGATTATGACTGTGAGATACATTACCACCCAGGGAAGGCCAATGTGGTGGCCTATGCCCTTAGTCATAAAGAAAGATTTAAGATGATAACCACGTCAGATGAGCTAGTTAAGGATTTTGAAAAGATGGAGATTGAGGTGAAGATATCAGGAAAAGGTCAGGAAGGCCTGATGGAAATTTGCGTCCAACCACCGTTATTGGAAAAGATTAAGATAGGTCAAGAGAAGAAAATGGAAGAGGAAAAGAATTCCTCCGAGGAAATTATGACAGGGGAAGGAATTAAATATGAGAGAGACGAAAATGGAATTACGAGGTACGCATCCAGGATATGGATTCCACATGAGGCCCATAGTTCGAGATATTTTATGCACCCAGGTAGCACCAAAATGTATAGAGATTTGAGAGAATACTATTAGTGGCCTAATATGAAGAAGGATGTCACCGAGTGGGTAAGAAAATGTTTAACATGCCAAAGAATGAAGGCCAAGCACCAGAGACTCAGTGGATTGTTACAACCCCTAGAAGTTCCCGAGTGGAAGTGGGAACATATCGTGATAGATCTTGTAGTAGGATTACCAAGGACGAGAGGGAACCATGATGCAATATGGGTAATTATCGACCGATTGACTAAGTCAGCACACTTTCTTTTGATCAATGAGAGATACCCTGTCGATAGATTAACAATATTTATATTAAGGAGATTGTGGTGCGACATGGAATACCTATGACAATTGTATCTGATTGTTTGCACTAAATCACGCAAGCGTACGTGGTCACAAGTAATATATGAATAAGTCAAGTTCGTTCCCATAGAGATCTGGTTATGGTTTTAATTCAATAGATGTACCTATGCAACAATGTATGATTATTATTCACTGCTAAGACAAATAACAATTTTGGGTTTAATAAACTAAATTAACTAAGAAGTAAATTAACGAGCTAAGAATTAACTAACTAACCATAATTGGAATCGAATTACTTCGGCAAGAGAAAACATGGGATCTTAACTTCATTAAATACTTTGCTTAGATCTGACGCCTTTAATCACTATATGCAATGGTTATGATATCTGATCGGACAACACGAAACAAGTACACGCTACCTCTCAGTATACGAATACAAAACTACTCATACATCCACAAAAGAGATAGAAGATGAATAGACACCAATTATGCTTAGACCATATATCTCTATAGAATTTGAAAACATAACGGTTGAAGAACAAGTTATCCATATTGATCACATAGGGCAGCATAATATCTCTATTTACGTCACAAATCATGATGTTAAAACATCAACCTATCCTATGCTAGCATGGCAAGTTCTAAATATCAAGATCCACTCTCGCTTCACAAGAGATTAACAAATTAGATGTTCATGAAGCATCTATCAAGTAAGCATAACCATACGAGGATATCAAATATACATCACACACAGATCTTTAAAGCAATCAAGATAATAAAGCTCCATAAATAAATCCGTTAGAATCCCGTGACAACGATTAGTTCATGATTGAACCTCTCATCATCATGGGATCAAGTGACACCATGATAAAACAAAGTATGACAAGAATACAAATAAACTAGAGTAATTGATATGTAACAATGTGCTCTTTTTTTCTGTCCCCCAAGATGTGTATTTATAGCCCAAATTTGCCTCTCCATCAAGCAATTGCCGTTTTAGAGTTGGAATAGGAGTATGGCAATTTCCGTTCTTGAATGAGAATAGAATTGCAAATTCCATGTGTAGATCTGATTCTGGAATGTTGTAGCCGCCCAGAGCAATTACCATACTTATTAGAAGTAGGAATTATAGCAATTTCCTTGTCAAAGTTGAATTTCTGCAGTTCGGCACATAATACGTTTCCTAAACTGATTCGGCTTTGAAGGAAAATTCGTAACTAACTTTTCTTCAGTATTTATGGGCCGTTCTAGTTGTATTTGGACATCTGAACCACTTTAGAATGAAAGAGAATTCCGTTATCTTCGCGTGGACTGTAAGATCGTCCAAAACGGACTTGTAGAACTCAAGATATGGCCAAAACAGTAATTTTCAGGATTTTCCGCGCGCAACCTGCGCCCAGCAGTCTGTTTGTCGCGCTGCCTGCGCCCACCACGCGCAGCCTACACATGGACGACCTGTCCAAAGTTGCATAAAATCTCCCAGGCTTCGCGTGCGCAGTAAGATCGCTAAAAACGGACTTCTAGAACTCCAGATATGGCCAAAACAGTGAAGACTGCGCAACCTATCCAGAAAATCCGAATTTTACACAAATTTGCTCCTTTCTCCTCCGTTTCTTTTGCATTAGCTAACATCTTCAATACCATGACACATGTGACTCCTTGATAGCATAACACAAGTGTCCAATCTTCATTCCAATGCTTAATTGCACTCTAATATGGATTAGAAACACCCACACTAACCGATAGCTACAACCCTGCACAACTACACAAAACACATCAAAAATACAACAAACTTGAGACCAAGTCAATCAATTTAAGCCGATATGGAATGCTCCAAGTGGATATAAAATCCACTTATCACACCCCCAAACTTAAACCGATGCTTGTCCTCAACCATAAACAACTAACACTACCTAACTAGTACCACTTCCGTAGGTGATCACGGTTGCATTTGGCATATGCAACAAGCCCTTTAAACCCCTAGGCATCCCTAGTGGACGAGTAAGGTCTCGTGAGGGCCTATAGCGAATGTACCCACAAAATCCAAATGCAATACAATGCATGAATGCAACTAATATGAAAATGCAAGGATCCCGTTCAAACTAACCAAAACCAACTAGCAAGCAAATATCTCAAAGAATGCAACTAATTCCAAATAGAGCTCGACAAAGTCTCCGTTTACTAACAATACATGACAAAAATGTGCGTGTGTGCGATGCTCATCAGAAATACTCCCAAAACTAGATCAAAATCATACATATTCTTCGCCAAGACAATCACAAGTTTATAACTAGAATAGACGGTAAACACTCCATAACCTAGAAACACCTCCATCCTTATTCAAGTTAGACAGAAATTCATGCTTTATTACTATACTACAACACATAATATACAAGCATGCTTATTTAACCGTGCAATGAATGAGACCCCAAAAGGCTTATACAATAATACCCATGTAGCGAGCGTTAGGATAGTGGATCCCAGACTATAAAAGCCTTAGGTCACTAGGCACAAAGTCCCCTCGAACTTAATTGCTCGAGTATTAAAGAGCTCATCCTGGTTAATTTTACATTAAATAATTAAACTTTTGACTCTTTTTTTTCATTGTTTTCCTCTTTTTTTCTGATTTTTTTTCCAATTGCAATCTGGAATGAGAATTCTCAATTCCAACCCTAGACTACTCATATAAATATGAGCCGGCTACTAGCCATTTGACGCCTAGCCATTATTGACAATGTTTACAACTAGCATGAAATCCTTGTTTTCCCCCAAACTTAGACTTTATTGATCCTACGCCATAAAGGGAATAACGCAAATTCTAACTATAAACAAGTGATTAAATCTCAAAACATCCAAACAAGCATGACCCTAACCTAGCCCAAAAGCACCCAATGAGATTGTGTAAAATTTTTGTTTCTGAAACATGCAAGTCAATTTCATAAGGAATATAAATCAACCCTCTACTCATCATTACCACACTCAATAAGACACCTACCTACCAATCAGAATCAGCTCGTTCTAAGGGATCATGAAAAATGCATGCCATGAAATGCAACTAACATGAACTCACATGGTATATAAAAAAAACAAAATAACAGAATGTCCTATATGAAACAAACATAAATAATACGAACAAAAATGCATGAATTACTACTAATATGAAAAATATGCAATCTACATGAACACAATGACACACCATAATTACAACTATACACTACTTATCCCTCAAACCACCCCCAAACTTAAAATATTCAATGCCCTCATTGAATGGAAGTAAATACGAGGGAAAGTAGAAAACGTACCAGTATACAACAATGCTTGGGTTGCCACCCAAGAAGCGCTCGTTTAATGTCATTAGCTTGACGTTACTTCCAAGCCTCCATTAAGGATGATAATAGTTTGTCTGGTCCTCTCTTCGTGAGACTTCGTCGTCATCACGGTGGCACACCTTCTGCCCCTTCTCCTCGCTTGGCCTATTCGTATAACAACTATGTCCTATTCCAATGCCTTCATCTGTTGACCCAAAATCTGTCAATTTGTAGAACAACACACACTCGCGGGCTTCGCTTGAAAATAATGGAGGAGGATAAATGTAAGTTGCTGAAACCTTTGGTTCCTCAAAGAGAACTTCCTCCATTGGCTCTAATGCGCTACCTCCATCTTTAAACTCTGAGACAAGTAGAAGACCTACATCTTTCCCATGTTCTTCAGCCTCTTAGTACACACATACCAATTTTTGAAATTTTTGCAGCTCATCAGTGTCTGTCCCAAATATTGCCCTTTCCAAATCATCCACCATCCTAACATGATCAAATTCCTCACATGGCTTGCGAATGCTCACCTCGCCTTGGAATTTGTCTTCCTCAATTAAGCATGCAATATCTTGCTCCAAGTCACCGTTATTGGAATTGCCTCTAGTATGAGTTGTTGTTTCTCTTGTTCCACAGCACTCACAACTCGAGCAACTAGTATCTCCAAAGATTTGAGAGACTCCTCATTACTCTTTATAAGCATCCTAATCTCCTCCATAACATCAACCTAATCTGACTGAAAAGTAGGAGTAGGTTGCTGATGTTGAAACTCTTCACTTCCAAAGAAATATGACATATCTGGAACATCTTGCTGGTACTGTTGAGGATGGTATTGAAAATATGGTTGTTCCTCATAAGTGACATATGGATCAACTCCTTCGTAGTAACAATATTGTGAGGGATCATGAACGCCCAAACACTACTCACATTGTTGAGGCATGGATGTCCTCGAATATGCCCACCATGGCAACTCCTCGCATGCCATCTTCAAACACTCAAGTACCTGAACACACCGAACTAAACAAGATAGGTAAGAAAAAATCTGAGTCAATGAACTCTAACGACCACAATTGACAAGCACATAAACCAAAAATAAAACACCGATGATCCCCGGCAGCGGTGCCAAAAACTTGTTTGCACAAAATCACGCAAGCGTACGTGGTCACAAGTAATATATGAATAAGTCAAGTTCGTTCCCATGGAGATCTGGTTATGGTTTTAATTCAGTAGATGTACCTATGCAACAATGTATGATAATTATTCTCTGCTAAGACAAATAACAATTTTGGGTTTAATAAACTAAATTAACTAAGAAGTAAATTAACAAGCTAAGAATTAAGTAACTAACGATAATTGGAATCGAATTACTTCTGCAAGAGAAAACATGGGATCCTAAATTCATTAAATACTTTGCTTAGATCTGACGCCTTTAATCACTATATGCAATGGTTATGATATCTGATCGGACAACACGAAACAAGTGCACGCTACCTCTTAGTATACGAATACAAAACCACTCATACATCCACAAAAGAGATAAAAGATGAATAGACACCAATTATGCTTAGACCCTATATCTCTGTAGAATTTGAAAACATAACGGTTGAAGAACAAGTTATCCATATTGATCACATAGGGCAGCATAATATCTCTATTTACGTCACAAATCATGATGTTAAAACATCAACCTATCCTATGCTAGCATGGCAAGTTCTAAATCTCAAGATCCACTCTCGCTTCACAAGAGATTAACAAATTAGATGTTCATGACGCATCCATCAAGTAAGCATAACCATACGAGGATATCAAATATTCATCACACACAGATCTTTAAAGCAATCAAGATACTAAAGCTCCATAAATAAATCCGTTAGAATCCCATGACAACGATTAGTTCATGATTGAACCTCTCGTCATCATGGGATCAAGTGACACCATGATAAAACAAAGTATGACAAGAATACAAATAAACTAGAGTAATTGATATGTAACAATGTGCTTTTTTTTTCTGTCCCCCAAGATGTATATTTATAGCCCAAATTTGCCTCTCCATCAAGCAATTGCCGTTTTAGAATTGGAATAGAAGTATGGCAATTTTCGTTCTTGAATGAGAATAGAATTGCAAATTCCATGTGTAGATCTGATTCTGGAATGTTCTAGCCGCCCAGAGCAATTACCATACTTATTAGAAGTAGGAATTATAGCAATTTCCTTGTCAAAGTTGAATTTCTGCAGTTCGGCACATAATACGTTTTCTAAACTGATTCGGTTTTGAAGGAAAATTCGTAACCACTTTAGAATGAAAGAGAATTCCGTTATCTTCGCGTGGACTGTAAGATCGTCCAAAACGGACTTGTAGAACTCAAGATATGGCCAAAACAGTAATTTTCAGGATTTTCCGCGCGCAACCTGCGCCCTGCAGTCTGTTTGTCGCGCTGGCTGCGCCCACCACGTGCAGCATGCGCATAAGCGACCTGTCCAAAGTTGTAGAAAATCTCCCAGGCTTCGTGTGGGTAGTAAGATCGCTGAAAACGAACTTCTAGAACTCAAGATATGGCCAAAACAGTGAAGACTGCGCAACCTATCCAGAAAATCCAAATTTTACACAAATTTGCTCCTTTCTCCTCCGTTTCTTTTGCATTAGCTAACATCTTCAATACCATGACACATGTGACTCCTTGATAGCATAACACAAGTGTCCACTCTTCATTCCAATGCTTAATTGCACTCTAATAACGATTAGAAACACCAACACTAACCGATAGCTACAACCCTGCAAAACTACACAAAACACATCAAAAATACAACAAACTTGAGACCAAGTCAATCAATTTAAACCGATATGGAACGCTCCAAGTGGATATAAAATCCACTTATCACTGATAGAGACCTGAGATTTAACCCCAGATTTTGAAGGAGCTTTCAAGAATGTGTAAGAACCAAGTTAAGCATGAGTATGGCTTATCATCCATAGACAAATGGCCGAAGTGAGAGAACCATTCAGACCTTAGAAAACATGTTAAGCGTCAGTGTAGTAGACTTTAAGGAAAGTTGGGATGACCACTAACAATTGGTTGAGTTTGCTTATAACAATAGTTACCATGCGAGTATATGGATGCCCCTTACGAGGCCCTGTATGGAAGGAGATGCCGCTCTCCCCTGTGCTGGGAAGAAGTTGGCGAGAGAAAGATATTGAGGCCAAAATTAATCCAACAGACGAGAGAGACAATAGAGATTATTCGGAAATGGCTAGTGGCAGCCCAGGATAGACAAAGAAGGTATGCGAATCAAGCACGTAAGGATAGAGAATATGAAGTCGGAGACTTCGTGATGTTAAGAGTATCCCCGAGGTTGGGATTAATGAGATTTGGAAAGAAGGGAAAGTTGAGCCAGGATTCATTGGACCGTTTGAGATTCCAAAGCGCTTAAGGAAGTAGCCTACGAGCTAGCCTTGCCCCCAAAACCTACAGCATATTTATAATATGTTTCATGAGTCAATGACACGTTAGTATAAGGTAGATGCCCGACATGTGATAGAGTACGAGCAAGTAGACATACAACTAGACCTGACTTACGAAGAACAACCTATAGAAATCTTGGATTGAAAAGAACAAGTGCTAATGAAGAAGAGTGTTCAACCTATGGAAGTGTTATGGAGAAACCATAATATAAAATAGTCGACCTGAGAACTAGAGAGCGCATTGCGCAAGAAATACCCTTAATTATTCACTGACTGATTCCGGGACGGAATCCTTTTAAGGAGGGGAGACTGTAATAACCCTAAATTTCGTACTTGAGAAAATTTTTTATTTTATGGATGAATAGTGATTAGCATGGATGAATAGTGAAATGCATGGATGAATAGTGATTTTGGAAATTAAGTAATGTTCATGTTACCAAATGTACGGGACAGGAAATGGATATTTCGAAGTTATACGAGTAATCTACGATGCAAATGAGTGTATGTAAACGCTATTAGAATTCAGAAAATCCAAACTTTATTTTTATGGAAAATTTGACCGAGCTGTGAAGAGCATGTAAGAACCCAGATTTTTGGTAGGAATTAAAACTTTTATTATGTATTGGAGTATGAATGAATAATGGTTACGACTGCAGTGTATCAGTGGTTGAAAGAAGGAATGTTGAATGGATTTGGATTCAAATGTTCATATGCTATGAATGCTGCAATTGGTTGACAACCTAGGTGTTGTGCTAAAAATAATTAAGTTTGAATCGCAAGCGCACAATTCGTTTCGTTGTAAAATTTAATGATTCGTTCCACAGGGACTATTTATTTTCGCTAACCTTAACTTTTAATTTAATCGAATTAGAACAAATTTGGATTTTGGAAAATTTTGTTTTTAATTCCTAAAATTTTAAAATACTTTTAAAGAAAATTAAATTTTATTCTAATTTTAAACTAACTAATTAAAAGAGCAAGATTAAATTATTCTAAAAAAGTAAAAACTCAATTCTAACTAATTTTATTTACAGAAGAAAATTTAATAAAGACTCATGGCAAAACGAAGCCAAAAAAAATGAACACAGCAAATTACACCATTAGACTATAAATTATTTGTTTATATTTTATTTCCTTACAATCAAATATTCGATTTCACATTTGGCCCAAAAAAATGATGCCACTAATTTGAGTTAATTTTATCCCGACCTGAAATAGTCCCGTTAACCAACATGAATAGACCTAAAAATTAAAATGAAAGAGCACAGAGTAATGTGAATTATTTGTGTCTACGAGAATGAACTATGTAGTACTTGACTTCCACTTCACACAAGAGACATACTTTAGATTTGTAAGGTTCATTTACATGCTTTTAGTCACTGCAACAACACTCAGTAAAAACGCAGCCACGAAAACATAGTATCAAAACTCGTGAACAACTCGAAACAAGGAACTCAGCTAATTGGATTAAAGGCAACAACAGCGAACGAAAACAAAATGAAATACACCAACGAATTCATAGCAGGTAAATCACTTACGAATTCGGCAAAAACAGAGAAACTGAACTCAGACTCAGTGCTAACACAGGCTCAAAAATAAACAAACTAGGCTGCGACTCAGCATCAACACGGATTATGAACTATAAACTCAACTTAGTAAAAGTAAACAATTAAAATGACCCACTCGACTCAAGGCCATCAAAACAACGAATAAACAGTAGAGACACGACAGCCATCTCAAATACGCTACACAGAGCTTCGAGAAAACAGGCCAAGACAACTAAACTCATAAAAAACTGGAAACGCAGAAACGCAGAAACGCACAAAAACAACTCTCAGTGATAAACTCAGCAAAAACAAAAATACCGCACAAAAACGAGTGAAACACAACAAGAATTCAGTGATAAATTCGAACAAACAACTCTCGGCTAACAGCGCAAACGAAAACTCAGCTTCACGAACGAGAATTAAAGGAATTGCAAATCAAAGAAACATAAACAAAACACTCGGACTCAAATGAATCGGTTAACAACTGATTTGATTGCAAAGAAGAGGGTAATGGGTTTGATTGCGTGTATAGACTGAAAGAGGAGAGAGGGAGAGAGAGAGAGAGAGAAGAAGAAGAAGAAGGAAAAGAGACGAGAGAGGTTTGCACAGTTGAGGGGAAATAACGAAAAAAAAGAAAAAAAACAAGAACAATCTGATGCTTCTTTAAAATAGGGGACCGATTTAATTACACAGAAAAAAAGTAGTGAAATTTTGTAAAAACAAATAAAGAAGGGAATAAAATTTACAAGCTAAAACTAATATTTTTGGGTTTTTTTTATATTTTTAAAATGAAATTTTAACTACGAAATTAAATTTAAACTAAAACGATGAAGTAAAATTCAATGGCTCACAATAAAATTGATTTTTAAAGGGGCAAAATTACGAATTAAAACTACGAACAAGAAAATAAAGTTTCGTTATTTTCGACCCCAAGTGGTTAGCAACGGGATTTACGAAAATAACGAAACAAGGCAACAATAACAAAAGAGCAAGATAAGAAGTAAAGAAAATAAAATTGCATTAATTATAATAAGAGTGTTTACAAGATTTGAAACTAATGAAAATACAAGAAATTAAAACTACCCTAAAATCTATGTTGGGGGGGGGTGAGGGGGTATTTATAGGATAGGAATTAGGGTTAAGGGGGTTGTTGGGTAAATCCCCACCATACATTTGGGTTGTGTGGTGGTGAAATCCTAGCCATCTATTTGTTTCCTTCCCCCTTAAGCTTTGAAGAGTTGATCTTGGCCATATACTTTTCTATTGTGTTGGGATGATCACCACCTTCCACTTGTCTTGAAATATTCCTTTTGCTCCAAGCTCCTAATTCTTTCTAATGTGTTGGTCCTAGTTTTCCGCTTTTATGCATCGGATATATTTATCCATATAGCATATGTAAATGGATGGCAAAGAGTATGTAAGTTAAATTATTTTGGGTTGTAATAACGCAAACTCGTGATTAATAATATTTGCTAGTTACTCTGATTTCATCTCTGGGACTATAACTGGTGTGTTTTATGTTGTTATTTTGGATCACAAGGTTGTAGTTTAATTTATGTTGGTTTTCTGGATGGAAATTGAGTCTGTAACGACCGGATCCCCGACCCCGGATCTGGGTCTGTTACAGAAATGGTATCAGAGTGAGAGTTATATATCCCAGAGATGATACGATGTTATAACAATAAATTCAATAAGATAATAAGAACTCTTGCCAAGTTCACCTAAAACCCTTATGAGAACTCTTAAGTATCATAATAGTAACTTAGCTCGATATCTTATCGACGAGCAAGGAGATAGACCTTGATGCTTACGAGCAGCAGCACGATGAGGCTTTATTATATGACCGACGATCGGGTTGTAGATTCGATAGAGTACCCTACTGAGAACCCGGAGGAGGTTCCAGCTAAGGAGGAGAATCCTTTTAAGGATAAGGAGTTTACCCTTGAGGAAATGAGGGTTGTAGCCAGAGAAACTGTAAGAGCTAAGGTATAGTGCTTGGAGAAGTGAGCGTAAAGAACTGAGATATTGTTAAAAGAACTAAGGATGCATATTGGACTCATAGCCGGACTACCAGGTGTAGTACCACCAAATAAGTCGGATTGGAAGAATTACTTGAGATCTTATATAGGGATAGGAAAGAATCCTTAGAGACCCTCAGATTAATGATAAAAGAGTTAGAATGATGCATGATTATCAAAGACATCGATATAGGACAGGAAGTAGAGGCCCAGAAGCAGTTGAGATAGAGGCAGCAAATGCCCTATCATTTGATAATTGGATTAGTGTGAATATTGTCAATAGTAATTCCCCATGAGAAGGCAGGTTTCATAGGTTACAAGTTATAAAGTCAAATTAAGATTGATGAAGTGGTTTTATTCAGGAAATGTTCATTTGTCCGAATGGATCAGCTTAGAAAGTAAAGACATTGGGAAGTGATGGCATGATTGGATAAAGTTATGTGAGAAAGTAGTAAGCAAGATGATGATCTTAGAACCTATAAGAGGAAAAGACCAGTGGGTCTATGATAAACTCATAATAAGACTGTTGTCAGAGACTAAGTATATGGTTAATCCAACTCAGTTGAGTGATGAACCAGAAACATTAGATGCATGTGATTCAGAGGAATATTAAATTCTTTCTTTTTCTTGAATGGATTATAGTAGTTCCCTTAAGTTTACTCCGACACTGAATCATAAATGGATCAAGTAATACGATCAGTAGTTAAGAGGTAATGGAGAATGTTTTAAGATGAAACATGAAAGAGCAAGTGTATGCCAAGTTCTCGAAGTATGAATTCTGCTCAAATGAAGTTCAGTTATTAGGACATGCGATCAATAATGAGTAGTGTTGGTTGACCCCACCGAATTAAAGGCAGTTTCAATTGAGAAATTCCAACCACACCAAGAAAGGACTAAGAAGTTTGAATGAACGAGAAAATGTGAGAAAATCTTCCTGGAGCTAAAAAGGAAATTGGAGGCAACCCAGCATTGGCATTGCCTAATGGAAGAAGGAAGACTTTGTAATATATTATGACGCCCCTCATATAGGATTAAGTGGTGTGCTTACTCAGCATGGTAGAGTAATTACGGATGCATTCGGACAGCACGGTTCACCAGCTTCGGGTGACCTTGGTGGTGCCAATTTTGTGGAACGACTAACTCTGACGGTAGTGGTCCTTCTGAGACTAGTGGTTAGGTAGACTGACATTTGGTAGTATCGACCATTAGGACATATATGTACCAGGAAGAGGTTGCATGTTTCAGTTTGAAACTTTTGATTTCCCTTCTATGGGATGTATATATTTTGGTTCCTTTCCAGTGGATTAAACTTCCAACTTTATGTCAATCATTCCGTTATTATAACTGCTTACGATTCTACCTGCTTGGATGCTCGTAGAACTGTTCTTTAGGTTTCGAAATTGATCTTCTTATTATTACCAGTGGGTGGATAGATTAACCAAAAGTCTCCTGATTCTGGAAAGAAGTTTAACAAATTTTTGGCAAACCTTGTCTTTCTGATTATCAGAGAACGCCATTGAAGAGAGTGGAAACTGGAGCGAACCCTATGGATTGGGTAAGGTAGCCGCTATATGGGTTGGTGGACAGACCCTGATTATTACAACTTATTGAAGAGGTAAAATGATTGGACGGTAAAAAGGGACAGGTATTTAAGGACCAAAACAGACTGAAAAATTCCGGGATTGAATTAAATGAAAAGGCTATTATGCCAAAGTATTAAGCTTATGTAGCACGTGGAATTAATAAGAGAAGTTGAAATGATAATAAAAAAATAAAGGGAAGGTAACCGGAGGCAGTACCGAGAAGTCGAGCGAGACTTATATGGAGTAAAATTTTGAAAAGATGAGAAGGTATCGAGGAAAAAGGGATGAACGAAGAGTGGTAGTGCTCGAGTTGAGTGACTATGCTACCCTGGTACCCAAGGTTTGCTGTGAAAGGGAAGCAGTGAACAAATGCAAAAGAGAAGAAGTTTAAGAATACGCGGGATAAAGCATATTGATAAGCGTAACATATCCCAGATAAATTATCTTCGCTATGGATGAAGGAGGCACTACGCCAGAAATTGCTAGAAAAGTAATTCCATTAGCTAAACCTAACTCACGTACTATAGCACGGCCATTTGGGGCCAGGTGACCAAGAATCATAAAGTGACTAGACCAGCGATGTAAGGACAAAGCGGGGTTACTTCTGACCAAGCGCCAATCGTGGGGACTTTTGATATAAAGTGAAGTGATTCAGGAATATGTGATTGAGTAGCTTATGAACTACAAAGAGAAATAAAGTGAATTGAGATACATGACGATGGGATTTTACATCAATGGAGGTTTATGAAAAGTGTCAGAGAGGGTTCTATATGATGCATAAATTTTATCTGAAACAGAATATCCTCAAGAAGAGTAATAGGTATTAAGATATTCACGTTGAACACGATCAATATCTTCCAGAACATCCTTGCTATTACCAAATTCTGTAAGAAGAGCGGATAGACATATGTTGTCTTTCGGAAGGTCATGAGGACTGACGTCAATTCGAAAGAAAAGGCTAGCATTAAGCAACCTATAGATTATCAAGATAAGAACGATTGAAAAGTGACCCTTATTAAGGATATATGATTTGATCGTCAATTAAAGGATGAAAGTATTTCTTGAAAATAGAATTGAGGATAGAATATCTATAAAATATGACGAACCCGGGGGATGCATAAAGGATGGCATTGACCCTAATAAAGACATTGTGAATTCAGATGATATAAGTTGGATTGACTAAGGCAACAATAACCTTTAAGGATTCATTGGAAGGAGTTGTGGAAAGTACATAGACAGAATTGTTATAGGATTGATTAGCGATATTTTGATATACCCTGTACCTAGAAAATACAGGAAGCATGATGAAGATGGCCTAAGAGATTTTACAAAGAGAGAGTTAATATCCTAAGTTTCAAAAATGGAATTTTGGTAAGGAATGTATGACCCCCATTATAATAATAATGTCAGGCGAGGCATGTGTGAGACCATGAGGAAGTATGGATTGAACCAAATAAAGCTTGAGATTATCCTAAAACAAGAAACAACTAAGAGAATAAATATCCTAGGTATGATTGAGAGTAATTGTGATAAAGTTCCCACGGAAAGCTGGAAGCAATGACTTATGGAAAAAGACTGATAGATATATTTTTCTCCTTCAGCAGAGCTTAAGGGAGAATGCTTTCACCCAACAGTGATGGGAATGAGGTAGAAAAATTTGAGTTGGAATATATCCAGAGAACATTAATTACAAGAAATTATTATTGTCAGGAAAGGCCAATGAGGTGGCCGACACTTTAAGTATAGAGGAGTAATTATAAATGCTCATACCAAAGAAACAGAATGATATTGGGAAGGACCTTGAAGGTCATATTGGAGTGGAGGAATTTACATTCCTTCTGATGGTTGTGCAAGAATCGACTGTAATAATAGTTTAAGTAAAGATTCGATTCCTGATATCGTCTTAAGTATATTACATACTTTAGAAGGTCCCATTTTGAGGTAAACCTGGACCATGATACAAAATTGGCTAAGTAAACCGTTAAGTTTCCAGTCTTCTACTGAGGATTTATGATTAATAATTTCAAAAACCTGTCATAGCTGCTATGCTTGAAACTCTTCTACAATTTTATCTGCTTCATGTTATATCTACATTAAGTTCCGGAAGTATTCCCTATAGATAAGGAATAGTAATTATTTTGTCTCTCTAAAGGATTTTGATCTGACAATTATGAAACCCGTATGATTAGCTATTAAAAACACTATGTCAATGACAAACGATAGTGATTCAACAATGGACTATGTTAATATAATGGTGCTTCTTCTGAGAAATTAGGTGATAACGACCGTGGAAATGTCGGAATGAAAAACAGAAATAGATTGTATGGGATCTAAGTTAGAGAAATCGTCAAGGTTCATTTCGGAAGGTTTAATTTTGGGATGACGTGATGCTTGAAATAAATGATAATGCAATGATGGTCCATAAAGAGATTATAGTCAAAATAGAAACAAGATGACTGATGAAAGAAATGTAGAGTCGAGGATATAGAGGAAATAAAGTTGAGGATCAATAAGGGAGTTAGATATGTGGACTCCTGAGAAATCCCAGCAATGAAGATATAAAAGTATGAAATTGACATGGCAAAGGTTGTTGGTCATAACGGACAGCTGAAATTGAAAGCATAAATGACATATAGATTAACTCCCTTTAAGTTGGGAGAATTTGAGGAAATTTGGAATAGATTGATTGAGTAATAAGGAGACTCATGGATCGAGAAATTGAGAATTTAGATGGTTGAACAAAGGAAAGTTTGACCCCAAAGATGTGATGCTTATTGAATAAAAGGCGAACGGGATACCAATAAGAAGGTGTCAAGTACAAAGGATGTCTCAATAATGAAATGAGGGCGGAAATGAATAACCGAAGTGAATAAGAATCAGATAATGAAATTGATTGACTTGGCCTCAAGTTTATTGTAGTTTTGATGTGTTTTGCTTAGTTGTGCAGACTTACTAGAATGTCGATTATGGGTGATGCTTCTATCGTGTTTGGAGGATTAATTGATTAAAATTCGGATTTTCCGGGGAGGTTGCGCAGTCTACACTGTTTTGGACATATCTGGAGTTCTAGAAGTCCGTTTTCAGCGATCTTACAACTCACGCGAAGCTTGAGATATTTTCTATAACTTGGGATAGAATTCAGGTGCAGGAGACGTGCTGAATAAAATCGCGCACGTGGTCTATGATAAGCCATGCAGAAAATTCCAGTTTTGCCCTTTTTCTAATTCTAACTGTATTTTGGGCAGCTTTTGGTACCTTAATCGAATTCTAATTGTAATAGAAGGTAATTGCTTATTGGGCAAGACTTCTAGAGTCTATTTAAACACATCATACCATGTAATTTGTATCAGATTTTTATTATTGTAACGTAGAACTGCAAGAGAGAAAAGTAGAGAAGGATTCAAGCTCGGTGACAAGCAAAGATCTAGATCTACTTCATCTTTTGTATACTTTGGATTATAGATTTGTTCTCTCAACTCTTGTTTTTATTAATATTATTATTTCTTTCTTTTATATCTTGTTAATTATCATGTTTTCATTAATTCCCATGACGATGAACAGTTCAATTATGGGCTAATCGTTGTCATGGGATTCTAACGGATTTATTTATAGAACTTAGTATCTTGATGCTGTAAAGATCTGTGTGTGATGTGAAATTGATATCCTCGTATGGTTAATCTTAATGCTTTTAGATGCGTAGCTAACATCTAAATTGAATTGTTAATCTCTTGTGAAGTGAAAGTGGATCTTGAGATTTAGAACTTACCATGCTAGCATAGGTTCATAATTGTTTATCAATATGATTCGTGGTGTGAGATGAAAATACTTATACTACCCTATGTGATCTTAATGGATAACCTGTTCTTCAACCGTTATGTTTTCAAATTCTATAGACATATAGGGTCTAAGCATAATTGGTGTCTATTCATCTTCTATCTCTTTTGTGGATGTATGTTTAGTTTGGTATGCGTATGCTGACACGTAGTGTATACTTGTTTCGTGTTATCCGATCAGATATCAAAACCATTGCATATAGAAATTAAAGGCGTCAGATCTAAAGGAAGTATTTAATGAAGTTGGGATCCCATGTTTATTCTCATATTAGTAATTCGAATTCAATCTCCTTAGTTAATTTGATTATTAGTTTAATATTTGTATCCTAGTTTAATTTAGATAATCAATACCAAAATTGTTATTTGTCTTAGCAGTGGATTAAAACCAAACATTGTTGCATAGGCATATTTACTGATTAAACTTAACCAGATCTCTGTGGAACGATATTTAATTATATTACTTGTGACTACGTGCGCTTGCGTAATTTTGTGTTGACAAGTTTTTGGCGCCGCTGCCGGGGAAACTCAAGTCAAGGTGGTCGGGTCCATTTATTGTTAAGTCGGTGTATCCACATGGAGCTATTGAAATTTATGAAACAACACCGGATCATGCTTTCAAAGTAAATGGACAGCGGTTGAAGCATTATTATGGAGGATCGTTTCAACGCGAGAAGGTTTCCGCCATTTTGGCGTCGACTTGAATCCGGAAAAGAATGTCAAGCTATTGACATTAAAAGAGCGCTTCGTGGGAGGCAACCCACGCTCTTGTATTATGTTGTATTGTTACTTTCTTTAAAAAAAAAAAAGAGAAAGAGAGAGAGAGAGAAGAGTGTGAAAAAAAAAGAGTTGTTGTTGTGCAAAAAAAAAAAACAACATAAAAAACAAAATTTTTCAGCAGGAGCAACCCGCGCTAGAAGCGCTAGCCGCGCCCCAGGCGCTGTGTCACGCAGGATGCAGCCACGCCAGAAGCGTGAAACGTGCCCCAGCGCCATAACGCAGCCTCTAGCTGCGCAACAGGCGCGAAACGCGCCCCAGCGCCATAACGCAGCCTCTAGCTACGCAACAGGCCCAATTCGCGCCTAGAGCGCCAGACCTTCCTGCATTGGCTGTGGTTATATGTTTAAAACATATATTCCATTAATTCCTTTTCCATTATTCAATCCCAATTCAAGTTCAATTCAAAAAAATCCTAACCCCTCTAAATCCTATCCTACATCTAATTCAATCCTCAATTCCTTTTCCATCTCTAAATTCTCATACACCATTATCTATATATATATACCCACTTCACCTATACATACACAAACCCATCTATATAAACCCAAAATTCTCAACTTTCATCCATTCAAAGTGCAAGGGAGATTCAAATTCGAATTTTTTGGGGATTAATCTAGCAAGTTCACCTCTTTGATTCAATTGGGTAATATTCTATCTCATCTTTTATTTGAATTTGTGAATTTTGCAAGCTAGGGTTCTTGGAAGTGTGTAATTTGGGGGTTCTTTTGTTGGTGAATTGTTTGGAGATTGTGGTTCTTGGCTTGATAATTGTTGTAATGGCTCCTAAGAGACAACGATTAGTAGGTAGTGGTAGTCGTAATCATCCATCTTCGGATGAGAATGCTATTGTGGGAGATGGATTGGAAAAGTTTGTGAATGAGGATGCCAAGGTGGAGTATGATAGGTTAGTTTCCAAGGGGGTTATTCAGGAAAGGAGGCTTGTGCCATGTATTTATGAGCAAATGAAGGCTATGATTAGTGAGCGGGGATGGACTTTATTTTTTGAGTTTGCTAATGATGCCCCATTGGATGTGGTTAGGGAGTTTTATGCTAATGCTTCGATAGCGAGGAATAACTCCACGGTTGTTAGGGGCCAGAAGGTGGATTATTCGCCTCGTGCGATTCGTACTTTGATTAGGCAACCGCCTAAACCTAGAGGTGCTACGGATTGGGGGAAAAAGACTAGGGATGATGTTGATCTTGATGGTATCATTAGTGAGCTATGTGTTCCGGGTACGGAGTGGAAGTGTAGGTCGGGTACCACCGAGAAAAGGATTTTTCCGGCTGCATCATTGTCTAGTTTTGCGCGGGCGTGGTTCTTTTTCATAAGTTCTAATATCATTCCGTCAAGCCATGTTTCCGATGTTACTGTTGATAGAGCTATTCTGTTATGGGGTATTCTCAGAGGTGAGTATGTTGACCTTGGTTACCTTATTAATCGAAATATTCTTAAGTATTTGGGGAGTAATTTGATGGCTAGTATTCCTTATGCTTCTATCATAGCGTACTTGTGTGATGCTTCGAAAGTAAAATGGTATGACGGTGAGCCGGTGCATAAACCTATGTCTTCCATTACTGATGCTACTATTGACCGGTTGACGGAGTGGCCGGGCGGCATTCCTCATCCTTGAGGTTTAGGATTTGTTGTTGATGGTGCTGGTGGTCAGGGAGCGGGCACTCCACCACATGTTTCTAGGGCACCGGGAGTTGTTATGGCAGGTCCTCCGCGGCGTGCGGTGGATATGTCAGTTTTTTATACCTATTTTCGTCGACTGATTAGGCGGATGGATGCTATGCATGTTAGCAGTCGCCAGTATTCCGAGGACATGGCCGTAGCTTTGGATGCAGCTTTTCAGTCACCAGGTACTGCTGTTCAGTGGCCTCTATTTGGAGCTCGGACTCCGTATCCTCCACCTGATTCATCCGACGAGGGTGAGGAGAGTGACGAGGATGACGATGGCGACGAGTAGGTATGTTTTCTGTTATCCCTCGTATTTACTTCCATTCAATGCGGACATTGAATATTTTAAGTTTGGGGGTGGTTTGAGGGATTAGTTGTTGTTGTATTATGTGTTCATGTAGGATTTCATGTTTTGCATATTATTAGTAGTAATTCATGCATATATGTTTGTATTAATTACGTTTGTTTCATATAGGACATTCTGTTTTTTTTGTTTCGTATACCATGTGAGTTCATATTAGTTGCATTTCATGGCATGCATATTTCATGATCCATTAGAACGAGCTAATTCTGATTGGGAGGTAGGTGTCTAATTGAGTGTGGTAATGATGAATAGAGGTTTGACTTATAGTTTCTATGAAATTGACTTATGTGTTTCGGAAAAAAAATCTTTTCACAGTCTCATTTGGTGCTTTTGGGCTAGGTTAGGGTTATGCTTGTTTGGATGTTTTGAGATTTAGTCACTTGTTTATATTTAGAATTTTCGTTATTCCCTTGATAGTGTAGTAGCACTAAAGTCTAAGTTTGGGGGAAAACAGGGATTTCATGCTAGTTGTTGGCTAGGTGTCAAATGGCTAGTAGCCGGCTCATATTTATATGAGTAGTCTAGGGTTGGAATTGAGAATTCTCATTCCAGATTGCATAGAAAAAAAAACAGAAAAAAAAAAGAAGTTTCAATTGTTTATATGCAAACTTAACTAGGGTGAGCTCTTTTATACTCGAGCTATTAAGTTCACGAGGACTTTGTGCCTAGTGACCTAAGGCTTTTATAGTCTGGGATGCACTAACCCAACGCTCGCTATATGGGTATTATTGTATAAGCCTTTCGGGGTCTCATCCATTGCATGGTTAAATAAGCATGCTTGTATATATGTGTCGTAGTAGTTAGTAATAAAGCATGAATTTCTGTCTACCTTGGATAAGGATGGAGGTGTTCTTAGGTTATGAAGTGTCTACAATCTATTCTATTTATAAACCTGTGATTGTCTTGACGAAGAGCATGTATGATTTTTGACCTAGTTTTTGGGAGTATTTCTGATGAGCATCTCGCACACGCACGTTTCTGTTCATGTATTATTAGTATACGGGAACTTGGTCGAGCTCTATTTGGATTTACTTTCATTTTTTAAGATATTTGCTTGCTAGTTGGTTTTGGTTAGTTTGAAGGGGATCGCTGCATTTTTCATATTAGTTGCATTCTTGTATTGCATTGCATTAGGTTAAATGGATTTTGTGGGTTCATTCACTATAGGCCCTCACGAGACCTTACTCGTCCACTAGGGCTGCCTAGGGGTTTAAAGGGCTTGTTGCATATGCCAAATGCAACCGTGATCACCTACGGAAGTGGTAGTAGTTAGTTAGTTAGTTGTAATTGTTTATGCTTGAGGACAAGCATCGGTTTAAGTTTGGGGGTGTGATAAGTGGATTTTATATCCACTTGGATAGCTTAAATTCGACTTAAATTGATTGACTTGGCCTCAAGTTTATTGTAGTTTTGATGTGTTTTGCTTAGTTGTGCAGACTTACTAGAATGTCGATTATGGGTGATGCTTCTATCGTGTTTGGAGGATTAATCGATTAAAATTCGGATTTTCCGGGGAGGTTGCGCAGTCTACACTGTTTTGGCCATATCTGGAGTTCTAGAAGTCCGTTTTCAGCGATCTTACAGCTCACGCGAAGCTTGAGAGATTTTCTATAACTTGGGATAGAATTCAGGTGCAGAGGACGTGTTGAATAAAATCGCGCACGTGGTCTATGATAAGCAATGCAGAAAATTCCAGTTTTGCCCTTTTTCTAATTCTAATTGTATTTTGGACAGCTTTTGGTACCTTAATCGAATTCTAATTGTAATAGAAGGTAATTGCTTATTGGGCAAGAATTCTAGAGTCTATTTAAACACATCATACCATGTAATTTGTATCAGATTTTTATTATTGTAACGTAGAACTACAAGAGAGAAAAGTGGAGAAGGATTCAAGCTCGGTGACAAGCAAAGATCTAGATCTACTTCATCTTTTGTATACTTTGGATTATAGATTTGTTCTCTCAACTCTTGTTTTTATTAATATTATTGTTTCTTTCTTTTATATCTTGTTAATTATCATGTTTTCATTAATTCCCATGACGATGAACAGTTCAATTATGGGCTAATCGTTGTCATGGGATTCTAACGGATTTATTTATGGAACTTAGTATCTTGATGCTGTAAAGATCTGTGTGTGATGTGAAATTGATATCCTCGTATGGTTAATCTTAATGCTTTTAGATGCGTAGCTAACATCTAAATTGAATTGTTAATCTCTTGTGAAGTGAAAGTGGATCTTGAGATTTAGAACTTACCATGCTAGCATAGGTTCATAATTGTTTATCAATATGATTCGTGGTGTGAGATGAAAATACTTATACTACCCTATGTGATCCTAATGGATAACCTGTTCTTCAACCGTTATGTTTTCAAATTCTATAGACATATAGGGTCTAAGCATAATTGGTGTCTATTCATCTTCTATCTCTTTTGTGGATGTACGTTTAGTTTGGTATGTGTATGCTGACAGGTAGCGTATACTTGTTTCGTGTTATCCGATCAGATATCAAAACCATTGCATATAGAAATTAAAGGCGTCATATCTAAGGAAAGTATTTAATGAAGTTGGGATCCCATGTTTATTCTCATATTAGTAATTCGAATTCAATCTCCTTAGTTAATTTAATTCTTAGTTTAATATTTGCATCCTAGTTTAATTTAGATAATCAATACCAAAATTGTTATTTGTCTTAGCAGTGGATTAAAACCAAACATTGTTGCATAGGCATATTTACTGATTAAACTTAACCAGATCTCTGTGGAACGAACTTTAATTATATTACTTGTGACTACGTGCGCTTGCGTAATTTTGTGTTAACAGATAATAAGAAGGATGTGATTGATAAAGAAAGGACTGGGAAAGTAACTATGGAATGTGAAGCAAGGAATGTTATGAATGGATTGATGAATGGGTTTTCCAAACGATCTCTTGGGATGAACAACTGATAGTGTTAGTATTGTGAATATGAAAGAGCTAGTAGCGTGGCGTGGAATGTCAGTAACAATGATGTCAAGCGAGAAATCCAAGATTTAACCTGAGAGGTTGAAGGATTTTCTAAAAGTGAGTGTTTCTAAGATTAAACAAGAGTATAGGTCCATAGAATGATGGACAAAGCAGCGAGGATATGTTGACACGTGAGATTACGATAGAGTAGTATTTGATAAAAATACGATTATTTTCTTCTATAATGAACCTCTATAGTTTAGAGGTAAATTCTAAATATGATATTTTTCAATAATGAAAACTTTCTATAATTCTTTGAAATTCTTTTCTTTTCTTCTCTCTTATTCATCTTCTTTTTGAATTGAGAAGAACAACCATTTAAGGAGGGGAGGTACTGCTACGTGACTATCTGTCTGTGTGATAGAAGTCTAAGTGGAATACCATAACTTGTTTAATTTCTTGTCAAGTACTAAAGGCTGGCCCCCTTCTGTACTAACTATGCAATATAATAAATATTCATTGATCATAGTGATCTCTCAATAAATCTTTCCACTTCTCTGTATTGATCGAGATTGCGAAGATTAAAGCGATCAGGAAATGCATAGTGCGAGTAAGGTTACCTCCGAATTCGCATTGCGATAGTAATACCAAAGTCACTGCAGATATCAATAAGGATAATAGTATATTACTGAGTAAGAGCATAATCCGGATAGTGTGTTGTACGAAAAGTAGCAGAGTTGATGGGAAAAAGGATAAGGTGTGTATTGTAGCACCAGTAGATGTGCTGAGAAAGGATTGGAATGTTTAAGGATCAACCGGGGAACTAGAAAGCAAAGTGACAAACAAGTACCCAATTGCTTCCTACCTGGTTCCGGGACGGAATCCTTTTAAGGAGGGGAGACTGTAAGAACCCAGATTTTTGGTAGGAATTAAATCTTTTATTATGTATTGGAGTATGAATGAATAATGGTTACGACTGCAGTGTATCAGTGGTTGAAAGAAGGAATGTTGAATGGATTTGGATTCAAATGTTTATATGCTATGAATGCTACAATAAGTTAACAACCTAGGTAAGAATAATCTATCGTCAAGAAAGTAAGATATGATATTCAAACAGAGGAAGTATTCTCATGTCATCCAAATCGATATCTGGTAGCTCATGACATCCAAATCGGTATCTGTTATAAGTCCAGTGGTTCCGTAAAAGGGTTAAGGAACGCTCGGGAAAGCGCGAGAACATTTTTTCTAATTATAAGAATTAAAGGGAAAATAAGCAATGAATAGTGTTTTCGGTGGAAATAGGAATATTATTAGATGACACTATATAGAAGTACCCGGAACGGATTTATGAGTTCGTATTAATGATCCAAGGGGAAAAAGAGTGTGTGTAAAAGTTATCGGATTCTGAAAAATAGCACTTTTATTTTCTCCCAGATTTCCTTGGACACTGAAGATTTAAGGATTTAATAAAAAAAATTGAGGAATTTAAATTCAAGGATCATAAAGGAAGATTGAAATTGGTGGTATAAATACCAAGAAGATTTCTGGTAAAACCCTAACGATAGATACTTGAGGTATAACTACCGGAATGTCTTGTATCTTGGGCGCTTCCTTCTGGGTGTCAATAACGTAAGCTAAATAAGCCTCGTTTCCTTTTCGTAACAATCTCTTGGTCTGCGCCATGGTTAGAATGTTTTGAGTCTGTCGTATCCCTTTAAACACTATCTCATTCTTTCCTGGGGTTTTCAACTTAACCTTCTTTCCTTTACAATCTATCTGCGCGTTATTGCGAGACAACCAATCCATTCCCAAAATGACATCAAATTCCCCTAGCTTAAAAGGAATCAAATCGACATAGAAAGATCGTCTTCCTATCTCTAATTTGCAATCTGGGTGAATCTGATTAACTGGAGTGACTTCCTGATTAGCTATTTCTACTTGCAAAGAATCCCTTAGCGGTTGGGTCTTAAGTTTCAATTTACGCGCAAAATCCCTCGATATAAAAGACTTAGTCGCTCCAGAATCAAATAAGACATTTGCACTAACTGAATTGAGAGAAAAGGTACATGCTATCACGTCCGTGTCCCTCACGGCATCTTACACTGTCATGTTAAAAGTCCTAGAAGTTGGTGGCCTGTTGGAGGCAGCCTTGCTTGCCCCTGATGCTGCTGGCTTATTCATCGGGCAATCTTTCTTTATGTGACCTCGATGCCCATACTAGAAACAAGTGGTGCCTTGGTTGGGATTAGGAATGATTGTGGCACAAGAGGTAGCATAGTGACCTGCTTGTCCACACTTAAAACAAGTTACCAGTTTCTGATTGCACACTCCAAGATGTCTTTTCCCGTAAGTGGCACATATAGGTAATGGAGGTCGGGAAAGGTTGGAACGGGACACTCCTGCTTGCTAGCCGCCCTGGCTCACACTTGCACTCCCAGATGGTTTAAACCCTACATTTCTACTCAGTAGGGAAACGGTTCCTCTATTAAACTTGGTTGGGGGTTTTCCTCCTACGGACCCTTCGCCCATGCTAGCATGCTTTCTTTTTAATCCCCTTTCTCTCTTTCCCTCAACATCTGATTACTTCCTGCTTCTACAATTGTTGCCTTTTGTACCAAAGTGGCATAATCTTTGATTTAAAAAATGCTACCCGATTTTGGATCCACTATTTCAGCCCTTGTTGAAACCTGTTAGCTTTCTTTTCCTCCGTATCCACAAATTCCGACACAAACCTTGATAACTCAGTAAACCTGGCTTCATAGTCAGCCACTGACCTATTGTTCTGTTTCAGCTCTAAAAACTTAAGTTCCATCTGGGTCTTCATGAACCTCGGGAAGTACTTCTCCAGAAATAATTGCTTGAACCTCTCCCAGGTTACTATAGCATCGGTTTCCATGTTCTTTTTGGCCTCCCACCAATAATTGGCCTCTCCCTTTAGAAGGTAAGTGGCAAAAACAGTCTTTTGTGCCTCGTCGATACTTAGAATTTCGAAGGACTTTTCCATTTCTTTTATCCAAGCTCTCGCCTCAATAGGATCAGCTGATCTGTGGAATTCTGGGGGCTTAAGGGACTTAAAGGCCCTGAAAGAGTTTGCCACGGTGCTATTGTTTCCCTGGGGTGGTTGGGGGTAACGGTTCAAATTTTGCCTAAGTAGATCCATAAACTGACCCATGGGGTCTCTGTCTTTGTTTTCCCCTTGTTGCTCCACTTCAGTCTCTCCCTCTTCTACTTCTTCTTCGAAATGTGCAGTATAAAAAGTTTCGTCTTCTGCCCCATACTGGGAATCCTCTTGTTCATTATAATCTTGATCCTGCTCTTCATCGTATTCAGGGTTTTCCTCGTGTTGGTTGTGACTCTCTTGGTCTGTGGGTTCACGGGGGTTAGCCCTAGTACCCATTCTTCTCGGAGGCATTTTACTGAAAATTTGGATAATTATACATTAGGTTTATTCACCTATTTCAAAGGATTTCTCCTCACAATATCGATGCATAAATGGATTTAGGATCCCACAGTTCTATATCTCATGGCAACTTTAATTGAAAGCAGTACGTGCAGATGTAATGTAACAAACTAGTGATCGTGTCATAACGAAACTGAAATAACTGAAAGGGAAACAAATATATACAAGATACTGGAAAGGTACATCATCTGGGTCGCATCGACCATTTTAAAAGTACAACCATCTGAATAACAACTAGTCAAAAATGAAATATGCTGTCTATCTGTCTAGTCTGCATCAGGGAAACTAAATACACTGAGACTATCCCACCAAAAATTGGCACTACTATGTCCGTACAAGACTAGACAACTAGACCAATACATCCCCATCCCTGCAGTCAGTCATGACGGCGGGTCAAAGCTTGAACCCTCCTCATGGCAATACAGAAGATCTTCTCTGCGTCTACCCTAGATATCATGCCATGTCCATCACTCGGCAACTGTCGCACCCTCACTCGAGCCCTCAGCTCTATGCGGGTCACCTCCCTGTACATCTCTCTAGCCCTGACACGTCTCCCACCCTGGTGCCTCAATCGGGCATCTCTCTCCGCTGCAAGCTCTCTGCGGGACTCTGCCAACCTGGCCTCAGCCACGGCTACCTCTATAGAAAGTCTGGCCACAACATAGTTGTGCACGCCCAATGGGATCCCCTCTATCGGGATGTGGGGTGGAGTAGATGGTTCTGATGGAGGTGCAGCCTCTGCCTGCTGCGGCTCTGGTGTCAGCTCCTCAAACTCATCGAAAAATGGGCTCACAGGTACTGGTGGTGGTGAAGGGGCTCTCTCAACAGAGTGGGGTGGCACACGAAGTCCGGAACTCCCTACAGCATCATCCACTGGCTCATCCTCATCTATAACCTGTCCAACAACAGCAGCCATAACTTGCTCAGTGGTCATGTCAGTGTCCTCCTCCATGACCCTAACATCAACTATAAGTCGGGTCTCCTCTGGATCCTCCTCATCAACATCCTCAAACTCAATAACATAAATATCAGCATCAACCTGGACCTCCTCAAGGTCCTCCTCCTCAGACTCGATAATATCATTGTCCTCATCAGGAAAGTGCTCATAATACGGGTCTCTAGTCCGGAACATGTCCTTATCATGTTGTCTCGCAGCTGCCTCCTAGGCAGACATGTTGCTCGCCTACACAAGACGAACTATATTACTATTATGATACTTAAAAGGTTCCCGTAAGGGTTTTAGGTGAACTTGGCAAGAGTTCTTATTATGTTAGTGAATTTATTATTATATAACGTCGCATCATCTATTGGGATATATAACTCTCGCTCTGATACAATCTCTGTAACACCCCCAGATCCGGGGTCGGGGATCGGGTCGTTACGGTCTCGTATTCCATACATAACACTTGACTTGAGTCCAAACTAAATAAACAACATGCTATGGCCCCGCAATAATATCCACTCACACAGATAACAGTTATAGTCCCAGAGATGAAATTGAAATAAGTCTCACATTAAGAGATTCACGAATAAAAGTTATTACAATCCAAAAGGAGTAACAACATAAGTTTAAAGTTCTTACCGTTGATTACATTAGTCATACATATAATTAATACTGAAAACAAAAGCTACCAGTCTTGTCTACCTCAGCAATGGCAGCTAGCATATCAGCGGGTAGTCCTACGGGTGCGGTCACCTGCTTGCGCCGGGTGTGCCTGGTGCGGGCCATCTGACCTAGAGGTTGTTATGACATAATACATAAGCAAGGGTGAGCAATAGCCCACCAACAACAATATAACTGAGCAGTGATAATATATGTAAAAGTTCAAATATCTTTGAAACCATATGCCATGCTTTAACGAAGATAGTGCTAGTATAATGTAAAGGATGAAGTTACCAGGTAACTCAACATATATAATCCGTGGAAATCCCTGCCAACACTGATAATGTTGCAGAAAATGAATAGATTCTGGATAGTGAACCAATACTGGAGTTTGTCGCGCCAGATGACACCGCCTTTCGATGATCAGTCGCAGGTTGTGCATCTCAAGATTTGTTTTACTACCGGTAGAAGGAAGAACATATGGACACCACCATACGTCGGATCTCCCTAGCCCACGGTTGGGCATAGTTGGGACCGGCGCCACTCGGACCCTATTTGAAGGATGGACTGTCCCATAGCCTCTTACACCAATTTTAATAATGGACTGTCCCACAGCCTCTTACACAAATACTCCTAGTTCGAATAATTCCATGATTCTAAAACATAAAGCCCGTCCCTCTTTCCCCAAGTATAATACTTGTTGATAAGACTCCACGAAGTTGTCGTATCTAGTTGGAAAGGAAAATTCACTGATATTTCCCAAGCTGATGTTTGTTAATGAATATTGACTTGTTCCAATACTCTTACCCCTCGAATGACGAGGAAGTAACAAACAAACTCAATTTGATGGTTAGCAACCACGTTGCGAGTGAAAAGAATATTTTAACAAGTATATGACCGGGCAGTCAACGAAATAACAGCTCTCAAGTAAGGTTCCCTTATATTATAGAAGATAGATTCGAATGAAGAATGGAGTTTTGAGAACCTCCCTTGATAAAATAATAATAACAATAAGGCTCAGAATAGTTTACATAATATCTGAAGATCGAAGATAATATTTGAACGAAGTAATACATTTTAAAGCTTAGTAGCAAGAATTCAATGAATACTCAAAGAATATTTATTATGTCATAATTATTGAAAGAATATTGCTCAGAATGATCCTTGAATAAATATTCATAATAATATTCACTGAACGAATAATGAATATTCAAAGAATAATAATGCTTGTGGAAGAAATAATTATCAAAGGGACATTTAGAGGTAATATTTATTGAATAAACAGAAGTCCAAAAGAATGTTCGAGATGGTATTTATTAGATGAAGAACGATTAATTTAATATTCGAAATTAATATTAAATAATTCGAATGAAGGTTCGAAATAATATTCGATAAATAAATTAAAGATAATATTCATCACATAGATAAAGGTCGAATGAATATTCAAAATAATGTTCCTTAAATAAATAAAGCTCTAATGAATATTCAAAGTAATATTCATTAATAAATAAACTAAATTGAATATTCCAAATAATATTCAATAAATAAGTAATGGAAAATATCTACTTAAATATTTTCCTCCGAAAATAACCATGATATATCAAGAAATACCGACTCCCGGTCTATATTCGAAAAAATGAGATTCGTATGCCCTTCGCTAAGGGTCTTAGTAATATCCGGCTTATAATCGATACATTATTTATGTGTCTTATAATCCAACATTAAATCAGGAACAAGTATAACAATATAACTTCAAAGTAGGCATGCATATATATATATTCACAACAACAGCATTTAAAAAGGATTTGAAACTTGCCTGGTAATCGGGTGTGGGTAGAGGTAGCGTATCCCAGGTCAACTCGGTGATCTATAAACAATCAGAATATTCGAGATTAATCACCTAACACTTCTTTAGAAGGTTACGTGTAAACTTTACTTAAGTCGAAACACGCTTTCGAGTTATCTCGTTATGCACCCCTTTATATAACTCTTTTTATTACCGATACGATCCGACTTTTGTTCGTTATTATTAAGACATGTCATTATACTTACACTTGATATATACTTAAGCCGGGTAAGTTCTAAGGTCGGTTGTTTACGAACCAAAATTATATCTCGAGTTTTATCGTCCGTTTTCTAAGTGATTAACCGAAGTTATAACCAAGTGATCCTCTTAGTGGTGCATTCGTAATTAACCTTGATTCGAACATTTTTATAAAATTGAAAAATGATCCGTTTGACACGAAGTTTTTTTTCAAACCTTCCTTACGACCTCTAGTATTTATTTACCAAGATTCATCACTGAATAACATGTTTTACGAGGGTTCAATTGAAGTTACGAACTTTTACTTACGGTTTCAAACCAATTTTAGTAATTTGACCATAACTCCTAAACCGTAAGTCGGAATGTTTCGATTCTCACGCCAAAACGATCTATGGCTCGAGATCTACAAGAAAATGTTATAATATTACCAAGGTCAGGAATTTATATTAACTGTCATGCTCGGTGTCTAAGTGTTAACAAAAATTCCGCATTACGACGGTTATAAATCAGACGTTCCAAAAAATCGTAATCATCAAACCAAGCCACACCGGGCATCAATACAACTTATAAACATGATTATCATCTCAACAAGCCCTAGAACCACAGACCTTAACCTCAAAATCATCCTGCTTCTTAAATCACATAACTAACTACATAATCATGCTTATAATCACCACTATAATCATACAAAGCTAAACTCATCAAAAACATACATAAATCTCAAATTAAATGCTAGGGTTTCAAGAGGTCTAACTTCCTTGGAGTATGTAATAGCCTTATTAAGCTTGGTATGGTCCTTGTCTAGCCTTAACACACCTTAGATCAACAAAAGAAACAAGAAAATCAAAGATTAGTTCATGAAAACACTATTCACCCTCCTCTTAAATTATTTTTTTGAAAATGGAAACAAAGGAGTTTGAAGCTAAAATTTCTAGGAGATCTATTATATGAAATGTAAGACTCAATTTAAAATTTTCAAGGTCAAAAAATGGTTGGAAGTTGAGTTTTGATTTTGAAAAAAGAGCAAGGCCGAATGAAACAATGTGGAGAGAAATGTTTTCTTTTGCTTGGTTGTTTTGGAAATAATGCATAAAGTGGTCTTGCCTTGATAATATATTGATGTTAAAGTAGCTTTATTAAAGTGGTGATGTAATGGATGATGAATTTGTAAGGACAAGTGTTGAAGATTGGATGGTGTTAAGGCTAACCAAGTGGTTTACTTGCTAAGTACTAGTTTGATTCCTATGTATGCTAGTTACTTGAGCCACCACTTGGTTGCCAGATATTTTCCTTTGCACATGCATGCATCTTGATCCTCTGCTTGCTCTTTTGTCCGAGTATTGCCCAATTTGACTGATCGTTCGAAAGAATATCTCAAGGATTTCTAGTTATGATTTTACCGGAAACCTTCTTAATATTTATAATACTATTCTCCATCATTCTTAATAATTCTCGAATCCATTTTCCTTAAATCCTTTTAATAATCTCTTAGGTCTTTCAGTGTCCAGGGAAATCTCGGGAAAAATAAAAGTGCTACTTTTCAGAATCCGACAGCATTTACATACACTCTCTTTCCTCCTGGATCACTAATACGAACTCAGAATTTCGTTCCGGGCATTTCTATATATCGTCGTCTAATAATATTCCTAATCCACCAAAATCACTATTCACCACTTATTCTTTACTTATTCTTTTAGGGTTATATAGATGTCCCGGTTCTCTTTCGATCGTTCCTTAATCCTTTTTCGGAACCACTGGACTGATAACAGATATCGATTTTGGATAACATAAGAATAACCTTCTCCTTCGGAATTATCAAATCTTAATTTCCTAGGAGATAGATAATTCTTATCTAGATTGTCAACCAATAAAATTCTTCATGACATAAAAATATTTGAATCCAAATCCATTCCATTCATTCATTAGAACATTCGTTACATCGTAGCCATAACCACTATTACATCCACACATAAAAAAAGTTTTAATTCTATCCAAAATCTGGGTTCTTACAGTCTCCCCTCCTTAAAAGGATTCCGTCCCGGAATCAGTTTGAAAACAAATGGGGGTACTTTTCCATCATTGCGATTTCTAGCTCCCAGGTTGACTCTTCCACATTGTGGTTCTGCCACAGAACTCTGACTAATTTGATAACCTTATTCCGGACATTGTTGACTTTGTTTAGATTATCGGACATCGTCGCGAGTCCCTACTACGACCAGTGCACCTGTCAAGTTTTCTAAACCTATACTTTTGAAGTATTGTTGTATAGTGTTGCCTTAGCCATGTATAGTATTATACCATTTTGCGATAATTGTTCTATCGTGTTTAATTAAGTTTTGATTCTTGGTTTATATGCTGGCTTCGAGATAAATAGTTATAAACCGGTTTACCTTGTAGATCAAAAGATAAGAGCATACCTGTTGTTTCGACTCTAGACCGGGAGTCAGTATTTTGAGATTGTCGAGGAAATCCAAGGGATTCCAGGGACAAGATTATTATTCGTTATAAATAATGATTTTCTTTCATAAACAATATTCGTATATTCGTAAAGTATTAATTTCTTGAAAACGATTCGAGAAATATTATTCGAATAATTTTTTTATTTTTAGATGATTATTTTAAATCATTATTTTATTTTTAAGATTTATTTAATAAATTATATTTGAATATTTATTAAATCTTTTAAATGATTCAAAATTCATATTATTTATTTAAAAATCATTGGAGGTCTTCAAAAATTATTTTAAATATTTTCTGACCTTCAAAAATATTTCCAAAAATTATGAGGATTCCAAAATATTTATTCATGATTATTATCAGCTCAGTTGAGCCATCTATACGCTTTCAATTCCATTCAGATTGGGAATCCAGAGTTCGTGCATCATTGTTGATTCTTTTTATCAAGATCTTCAAATGTATCCAAAGAATATAATCCTATTTCTATTAAGGGTTTCCAGTTTCGTTAAAAGAATATAAGATTCAGTCTTGATTTCATATGAACCATTCGTTGTTCAAATTGTGATTCCGGCCGAAGGCTAGTGTAAGGTTTCGGTTAGCTACCATTTGATTTCGGAAGTAACCAAAGGATATGGGTAAGATCTGCTAACGGGTAGAAACCCGGGGAACTCGAATTTATTCAGTTCCAAGTCTGCAGATTCGTGCAAAGACACGAACTGGGAATCAGAGTTAGAGAGGAAGGTGGCGCATCGTCCATCCACGACCCTAATGAGGTCGGGGCAGACTGGGAAACAGGGATTGTCCACTACATGTAGAAAGTTTGATCACATGAGCCCCATGCATATTGACTGATCATCGAGCAGGGGTGCTCCGGGAAATTCCGCAACAAGTTCAAGTCAATTCTCTTTCCTAAGAAGCATTATTCATTCTATCCGGCAGTATCTGAAACTGCTGATCTTGTTTTCCCAAGGGGAGTCTTTGCATCCAGTTTCTATCCAATCCCGTTAAGGGTAAATATTCAAATTTTCAATAATGGGTGCATGTTTATAAATTGCTTCGGTAGATGTGAGCTTCATATATCTTTCATATAAGATAGTATTTAATAATTAAAGTACTAAGATCGTACTATTTTTGAATATTTTCTGGTAAAGGAAATGATTTCTCTATTGAGATGTTTTGACAATTCTTGTCTTATACCAGCTTATACTGGACTTTCATTCAGAAGCAGATTATGCCATACTTTATTTACCTTGCTGAGCTTTCGCTCACTCTTGCTATTGTTTTATATATATTATATAGCAGCTAAGCGAGATGCCAAGGATCAGGCACACAGCCCGCAAGCAAGTGGGAAACACAAGGCATTTCCATGAACAGTTTATGATAGTGATTCCCGAGGTAGTGAAGACCAGTTGAATTAGTCTGTAACTTTTGTTAGACCGTCTTATCTATAGAAATGAATTATGTAAGGCTGTATTCAATAAACATTTGGGTTTGTTTAAGGACTTATATTGTAAGGGTGTCATTTCTGAGACTCTAACCTGTGTGAGTGTTTGTACATTTATTGTGGGGTCATAAGCAGGTGTATTCTATATATTATGAGTAATACAGGTACAACGAGGAATAAATGGATCGTGGCTACCCTAGATCCCTGACCCCGGATCTAGGGGTGTCACAATATTCCTATGGAGATACAGAATCTTACTGATGATACAGAGCATATTCTTGATGTCTCTGTGAATCCTGATGGTACATCAATTCCTGACGCTTCAGCAAATCTTGATGTCTCCACTCCTGATAACTCACCTATCAAGACAGTTGAAGTTACTGATTCTTCTGCTCCTGTTTCTCCAAAAGAAAAATTCATTGAGATGTCTGTGGAAAAAGTAAATGTTATTGCTGCTCAGCTTGGTCTAGAACCAACACCACTTCTAGTGAAGAGACAAGCTGAAGCTAGGGTCTTTCAAAGATAGAAGAAGCCCACAAGATCAAGCCCACAAGAACCTGTATTTCAAAGGAATCCGGCAGCTACTGATGATTCAGCCCTACAAGAACCACCCACTCAAAGTGTGGGTGCAGACATTGCTGAAGGAATGGTCACGCAAGAACCACTTTCTCAAAGGGAAGGTGCAGACATAAGCATTCCTGCCACACAAGAACCATCTTCTCAAAGTGAAGATGCAGGCATAATCACATCAGCCAAGGGATTTCCTGACATTTCTCAAGGAATTCCAGAATATATAATGGTTGATGTAGCTCAGAGTATTGCTAATAGAGAAGCTCATGAGAAGTATTGCAGCTATGGATGCTGTGTATGCAGAAACAACATTTGAGGGAAGCACACAAGAACCTTTAACTCAAAGTGTTAAAGCAGCTTCGAAACCTCAGGCTACACAAGAACCATTGGTAGAAAATACGAATGCTAGCCCTGTTCCTGATGAAAGCTCAATTCCTGATGAGAGTGTTGCTGCATTTCTGATGCTGATCAACCAATTCTGGTGCAACCACTTTCATCAAGGCCAATGGAATCTATTTCTACTTCATCAGGTAACACTTCCACTTCTACTCTGTTTAATACTGATAGTATGATTGTAGATAGCCCTATACGGAATAAATCTATTTATATGACTACAGTCCACTCTTCTCAGCCACCTCTTATTTCTTTGAACTTGTCGATCCAGAACCTTTCAAGTGAGAATGAGAGTAAACAATTAGAGAAAAAGAAGAGTGTTGAGAGGCAGTCTCCTGTACTGGCAAAAGGAGAGGTAGAAATGAGTGAGAAGTTACATACTTCTAGTGAGGTAGCAGTTACTATTGAAAGTAACTTAGGTGATGTAGTGAGAAATGATGAGGTCATTTTAAAAGAAAAGAGAGGTTTAGGATCTATTTCTGTTCTCAATGCAGGTCATCAGGATACACCAGCTACATCTAGTGCTAATTCGAAATTAAAAGGTGTAATGCTTCCTGATGAGACTAAGGAGGATTTTATTCCTGATACTGATGCTGAAGATAGTTCAGACAGTGATGATGATGATGATGCTGATGATTCTGTTGAAGCAGCACAGCTGAAACAAGCCATGTTAATCAGTAAGGGATCTACATATGGATCATCTAGTCATTTTATGTCTGGTGCATCTGATCCTGACAAAACTAATCCTGGAAAAGGTTTCAATGCTGTTGGTTCTGAAAGACCAGAAGAATTGTGGAGAAGGTCACAATGGAATGATGAATGGCATACATCTACAGCATCTATTGGAATGGAATGGGCTCATGTTCATGCTAAACATGCAGTCTCTCAAATTTCCAGTTCTGACCTTAAGACTCATATGAAGGCTACAACTATATTGACCAAGGGCTTACAGGAAGAAAACAAATCTGTTAAATCTGACTATGCTACTGTAACTCAGCTCAGAACTCTTACCACTGTAGTTTACACAAGGATGGATACTTTGGAACATAAGGTTGATACTTTGACCTCTAAAGTTAATAACATTGAAGAATCTCTCCAACTTATCTTATCTTTATTGACTTATTCTGATGTCAAAAAGGGGGATAAGGGAGATAAAATGTAACAACCCAGAATTTTATGAATGATTATTATTTAAATACTTTATTGGTTTTTCTATGAAGGAGGAATAAGAATGTGGATATTTTGTTCCAATTTGATGTGTCATCTAGTATATGTACAGCGAGTTATATGTTTTGTGTGATATCGTGTTTACATGTGTATATGATGATTTATATGTGCCAGTGTGAGCCTGTGTATTTTTATTGCATTTTATGTGAATAAATCTATTTTAAAACAAGAATTATTTATCTTCGAGGAATTATATAAAATCATTGGAGTTGACAAAAATCACGAGATCTTTTGTGTTATTATCTTTCTGATATTATTTATTTTTAAAATTATTGGGAGAATTATTTTGGGTGTTTAAGTATTTTAGATTAATTTTTAAGAGTTATGTGGTATTTAAAGGATCAAAACTTGCAAAATTCATATTTAATTCATTTTTTATCCTATTTTTTTTTAAAAAAAATATGTAGGTGTTCAGAGTTTTACACTTTTATTTTAAGTGTAAAACTATGAACACCCACATATTTTTTTTAAAAAAATAGGATAAAAATGAATTAAATATGAATTTTGCAAGTTTTGATCCTTTAAATACCACATAACTCTTAAAAATCAATCTAAAATACTTAAACACCCAAAATAATTCTCCCAATAATTTTAAAAATAAATAATATCAGAAAGATAATAACACAAAAGATCTCGTGATTTTTGTCAACTGCAATGATTTTATAAAATTCCTCGAAGATAAATAATGCTTGTTTTAAAATAGATTTATTCACATAAAATGCAATAAAAATACACAGGCTCACACTGGCACATATAAATCATCATATACACATGTAAACACAATATCACACAAAAAATATAACTTGCTATACATATACCAGATGACACATCAAATTGGAACAAAATATCCACATTCTTATTCCTCCATCATAGAAAAACCAATAAAGTATTTAAATAATAATCATTCATAAAATTCTGGGTTGTTATATTCTACCCCCTTAAAAGGATTCCGTCCTCGGAATCTACTAAGAGAAATCCCTAGGGTTCCTTTTATCAACTTTTCTATTCTCATAACATCCGCAACAATACAATACCTTAATCTTTGATACTCGTTCTTTCTTATCTGGAATTTCTACCGGTTCCCAATATAAGACCAATCTGGTTGTATCACGATATGTTCATGCTCTCTTATGAGCCCGTCCTTAGAGATTAAACATTCCCCTTTAAACACCAGAAACAGATTCTGCATGATTACAAATCCGGTTATAGCATCTATTCATATGCAACTTCTCCAAATTCTGAATCAAATCTTGGATTTCCTATCTGACACAATTGTTACTAGAGTCTCACACCACACTGTTCTTTCAAATGAAATTGAACTAACTTTTCGATAGCGTAACCTTAATCGATCGAGAGAAACAACTTGACACTGTTATACGTGGCTAGTGATGTAAACGCATCTTGATTCGCTTTTGCTCGTGGTAATCCAATCGCAAAGGTTTGATTCATCGTGTTGAGGTTAACTTATTCTAACCTAATTGGCATACCTTCCAAACTTTTTTTTTAAAATAACAAGAATCATGAAACTTTGAAGAAAAAAGATTTCATATCATAGCAATTTCTAAAAAGATGGATGGAGAGGTTTTAAGGAGATGCAAGTGTTGCAGGTGTGGTATTAGGGAGTTAATTGGTGTGGGTTCACGAGGCAAAACAGGGCAGGAGCCGAAAGAGAGCTATAGTAAAGGGAGGGGAAGCCACCACCTTTGTGTAAGACTATATTTTTATTTTATTAATTGAATGTTTAGAGTGAATTTTATGGAATTTTAGTTGATAATTGGAGAAGAGTTTGTGTTTAAGAATTTGTGGATAAATTGAGAAATGACATGGTATTTGATTTGTTTATTTGGTGATGAAAGGGATTTTGGGATGTTAGTTTAAAAATTTGGTAAAATGAATAAAAGATAGGACTTGGGATGATTTTATAAAATAGTGGGGATATTGGATTTTTGGTATTATAATTTTATTTGGCTAGAGGATCTTGTGAGGAACATTATGATAATTTTTGGATAATTTTATGAGAAGTGAAAATGGAGATATGAATTTTATTTTAAGAATAGACAAAAATGATTTATTAAGTTAGTTTGTGGAATTTAGAGACTTGATTCAATTATATTAAATAATGGATATGGTGAAAAATTCTGAAATTTGGTTATTAAATCAAAGAGGAAATATAGTAATTTCTAAGATATTTGGGAGTGATAATGCATGGATCCTGCGATTGGGTTTAGATTTTATTGTTTTAATTATTACTTTCCACTGCGTTTGTTGCCCCGAAACCCATCAATGGCATCAGAGCTACTTGCAAAACGCTTTTAATTCGGTTATGTGTTTAACAGTGTAAGAACCCTAATTTTTGCAATATTTTCTTTTATATAATATCATGTGGCATTGTCAATTTGGAACCTTTCTAGTCATCCCTGTTGTTTAATGGAATTGATTGTCTGAGAAATTATGTTGTTACATTCTCTATGTAAGATAAAGGGAAGATTGTTGAATGCAAGAATCTCATTGTTAGTAAGATTTATAAAACTTGGGATTTGAGAATGATTAGAGTATTAAAGGATTTATTAGGAATTATGACGAGGAATTTACACAATTAAGTACTTAAGGAATTACTAGGGAAATCTCTACGCAACAAAATATTATTACGAGAGATTAATTAAGATACGATACGAATTAAAGATTAAGTGACAAGCATTGGTGGAAGAATAATGATACAAGGAGTAGTATTGCATGCAAGTTCCATGCAACTAAGTAGTTAGGAAAAGCAAACTAGTAGTACCAAATGGACAAGAGGAATAGTAACTAGTTGGCATTTCTTTTTCCAAGGAGACAAGGGTACATGGTGGCCATACCTAGACTTGTACCATGTATCACATATACACACACTAATACATATCACCCAACCACTTTACAATTATTCCACCAAAACAAAATCAAAACACAAAACACTCTCCCCCCCCCCTTGAACAAAAGCTCTCGGCCAAGAAGAAAAACAAGGAAGAAATTTTTTTTTCCTCCATTTCTCCTCATTCATAATTCAAGGCATAATTCCTAGGCTCTCTACATCATCTAAGAAAGGTATACTAAGAATTCCAAGCCTTTTCATCCATTGATTTTCAAGTTATTAATTGTTAAAGTTTTGGTGAATAGTAACAATGTTAAGTTTTCTTATAGATCTTGGATTATAAGGATTGTAGGAGCTTATTCAAGGTGTTCTTGGGATTTGTAAGGCATACCCAAGGCTTCTAGATACTCAAGAAGGTATAAAAACCCTAACCCCTCTTGGCCATGTAGTGTTTATGATGTTTGATGATAGATCCATGTGTATTGGTGTTAATCTTGGATATACAAGTGGTGGATGATATAGATCTTGAGTTTAAGTGTTGTGGTTGTGATTTCTATGATTGTGGTTAGTATATGTATCTCCATGAATGTTATAAAGTATGAACTTGGTGAATTAGATGTTGGTTGTGTTGTGGAAGTAAGAATCTTGGTTGATTTAAGTGAAACAAGCATGCTGAGTTTTTCTAGGAACTTGACCTGTCTTGTAAGATGGTTTTGAACCCCCAAATCTTGTCCCCTGAGGTCCCACCATATATTGTTGGAAAGTTATTTGAATGTATTTTCCAAAAATATAAGGTTCATGACTAGGTGATGTATGGATTTTGAGTTATGGGCGGAGAAGTGGATTGTGTTTCTTGATTCCAGACTGCACTAAATGGTCCCCTTGTGAACCTTGTTTAAACCCCTAAAAATTTATGTGGGATCATGGAAAAACTAGAGAAGCTATAAAATGCAGTGGTGAAGGCTAACCAAAAAGAATTGGATTAAAATATGAATTTTTCAATTTTATAAAAATGCTAGAGTAAAATTCGCGCAAGGGAAAAAGTCGTAAGTGGAGTGTAGTTTTAGGGGTAATGAATATGGTTCGGATACGGTAACCAAATTAAGTCGAATAAGTGACGAGCGTAATCGAGTGATGACATGAACCTATAGTGGGGCTAGAGTGTCATAAGACGAAGTCATTAAGTTAATTTTGTACCCCCTAAAACCCCGTAATTAAAGAGGTATTGTTAAGGTACTAACGAGCGGTTATTGCTTATGTATAGATCATTCCACTCCGCACGCTCGACCACCCCAACCACACCAAGGCAAGTTTACTTTTCAAAACTTACATATACAAGGACTTTCACTGTTGTGTTTGTAGTTTTCAATCATATCAAATGTTATGTTTATCGAAGTATTGATGAAATTGAGATGCATAAGTACATATATGTTTGTACCCCTTGAACTTAGATTGAAATGTTTTCTTCGGACAACGACTCTAGAAATAGAGGTCGTAGCGGTCCGTATATACTATTGACCGGGGAGCGGTATATTATTATATCGTAATTAAATTGCGAAAACCCGAAGGGTCATTCGGAGAGCATCGTATACTCAAGTATTTATTTTTATATCTTCGTAAATACTCAAAATACCTATCTTGGATTAAGAGCTTATTTTATTAAATAATTATTTTATTAATTATTAATCTTAAATCTTAAAATATCATTTATTAATTATTGTTCTTTATTTTAAAGATAAAGTTAATCCAAGATACCTTTAATACTTTCAAACTCGAACTCTTTCGAACTCAAAACATTTTCGAAAACCCCCGGTCAGGTTCTGTTTCTTGTATGATTTCAAGAATCATCGGTCGACTGATGTCGGACCTCAACTACTCAATTTTCAATCAAAATAAAGTTTTTAAAAGAAAAAGAAAAAGGGACTCTGGCAGGTGTGGGAACCGTTGATGAACGATTCCCGGGATGTGTAAGCGGCCGTGAGCCAGGCGGTCCATCAATTATTATTCCGGCCCAGGTGTTGCCGAAGGATGATTACGGATGTAGTTTTCATCGAGGGTTATCACGGATGTAGTTTTCACCCGGGGATAGTTACGGATGTAGTTTCTATCCTTCTACCGGTAGAGAAGACCCGCGGATTATTGGACTTGGATGTGGCGACTGATCATCGTCAATCCCTGTCAGGTTTTATGTTTTCTTTAAGTCCCATTCCTCCATTTTGGAAAAATGCTTTGACACTGCTTCTTAGGCTTTTGTGCGAAGTTGCTGATAGTGTTCTATTTTGATGAGAAAGATGTTGACTCTGTGCAGTATCTAGAACTACAAGTTTATTTTGAAAACAAAGGCACGTATTGTTGCACCTTCGGAATTTATCAACAAAGACAAGTGATTTTATATCTGATTGATACAAACGAGTTTAATAACTGCTAATCATATGAAATGTTATATTGCTTACCTTATACATATATTTCTTGCTGAGCTATAGTTGCTCACTCTTGATTGTTTTCAAATTTACAAACACAACAGCTAAGCGAAATGGCAAGACCCAGACAGACTGCCCGAAAGCAGGTGACTAGACCCGAGGCAGCAGTTGAGATTCCACCGGAAGGCCCATTAGCCGGATTGGTTGGCAACTTTTGTTAGTTCGTTTTATTTATCAGTATGACCTGTGCAAGGCAGTGTATCGTAACAAACTTACAAGCCGCCAACTTCGCTTCTTATCGAAGTGTTACTGGTAGCATAAATGCTATTTAATTCGGTCTGTAATAACTCTAAAACTTTTATTTCCGCTTAATCAATTGTGTGACATTTCTGAGACTCTAACCTGTGTGTGTGTGTGTGGTGTGAGTTTAGTGTGGGGTCGATGGCTGTTTTATATATTATGTGCAAGAACAGGTATGTTATTAATGGAAAATGGACCGTGAGCGCCTAGATCTCCAACCCCGGATCAGGGGGCGTCACAGAAATGGTATCAGAGCGAGGTTACAATTCTCAGAAATGATAGTAATTTAAGAAAGCAACCCTAATAATAATAACAATAACAATAACCCTAATGACAACCTCAATAATACTTAGAACTCTCATCGAGTTGCAGTCGGGTTATCGGATATAGCCCAGACTTTAAGGCCTGTGAGGGAACTACTCCTTAAACCTTTCTTTATGGTTAGTGACCCACCTTATTTCCCTTGTGTAGATGGAGGAGATACCAGACCCTGAGGCTTTTGAGAGAGAGCATGATGAGGCACTGATGCGAGATACCGAGGATCCTGGGGAGGATATGGGTGCTGACTCTGAGTTTGGCCCCTGGATTACGCTGATAGAAGATACTGATGATGAGGATCCCGTTGAGGAGCCCTTTGAGCCTGAGCCTGAGCCAGAGCCTGTTACCCCATCTCCTGTAGCTACTGATGAGGAGAGTGTGAGATCCGGTGAGGGTCGTGTTGTGTCACCCCCACCTTCTCCGCAGTCATCGAGCCCTATTTCATCGGACGGTGACTCCGAGGATGATACTTCTGGCGAGGAGGAGCTTGACCCTACCCCTACCCCTGCTACTGCTCCTGCTACTGCTACTGCACCTGCTCATGTTCCTGTCATACTACCCCCGCCGATGGACCTACCCCCAGTGTTGGGTACTGAGCACGCTTACGTGGTGCAGTTCCTGACCCGAGACTTGCTTTCTGCAGAGGCCAGACTTGACGAGGAGAGGCGGGCACTAGTGGAGGAGCGCGAGGCGCGCTTGAGGATCCAGGCTGAGATGAGGACTGCCGTTGCTAGGAGGACTAGGGCTCGACTCCATAGGATTGAGAGGAGGAGTCGCGAGAGGACTCTTGGTTTAGGGATCCGCGGGGGCGGAGTGATCCAGGCTAGGGATGCTAGGCGTGTTGTGCGTCGTGCATTTTCCCGAGTGAGGACCTTGCTCCGTCGCGGTGCGGCCCCATGATGTGTACTGATAGCTCAGTCCTCTAGGTTTAGATGACATTAGTGTGTCGATTTTGCGGGATAGTTGACTTGTGCAGTGGTATCCTTTCTGACCAATGGATGAGTAGACTGACCTACAGATATGTAGATGTGACTTCGGGTAGTATGTATGGATGTAGCCCTACTTTTGTGTAGCCCTGACTATTCAGATGATGTACTTGTTATTGTTCCACTTTTGCTAGACTTTGACACCGGAACTATGTATTTGGCTCTAACATCCAAACTTTGTGATAACCCTTGTACCGTACTTATTTAGTTTCAGTTTCCTTGATGTTGTCTCAACTGCCTTACTTTCCGATGCCATGCTTTAGTGTTTTGATATACAACTGTGAATATATACAATTGCTACAAGCCACAAATACAACCATGCTGTTTCAAATTTACGATATGCGATTTCAAATTGTTCTCTACAATTTCCAAAAAAAAAATGTTCCTACAAATTTTTTTAAATAAATTTTTCAAAAAAAAAAATTGAGGTTTGAAATCTTGAAAACTCTTGCAAATGTTTTCGCACCCATAGAGATTTTTCCCCAAAAATGTTTTGACGTTTTATCTCCAGCATCGGGTTATTAAAACTTTTGCAACTTCCACCCTTATGAGGAGAAACGATACGTTCCTGACCCGTGTAAACGCTGTCAGGAAATTGGAAGACCCTAACCCATTTCTTATTTTATTATCAGAATCATGCCACCTAGAAGAATGAACACTCGAGCTCACCCGGTCAGTTCTGAAGGCCAGGGTAGCCACCATGGGACCGGAGGCCACCAGAACCATGAAGGGGAGAATGTCAACCTGAGTGAGAATGAGGGCAACGATCATAACTTGTTTGATGACTCTGAGTATGACGAAGAAGAAGTTGGTGATGACACCCGAGAGGTGGAACATCCAAGGGGAGGCCCTATGGAACAGTCCATGGAACTACTTAGGCAGAACTTGGACCGTCCCCCGGTTCAGCAACCACCTAGCAATGCTAATGCAAATGCCTTCCGGAACTTCAAATCCCTGAAACCCCCAGAATTTAAAGGAACTGCCGATCCGGTCGAGGCAAGAGCCTGGCTGAAGGAAATGGAAAAATCTTTCGAGATACTAGGTGTCGTTGAGGAGCAGAAGACTGTTTTCGCCACTTACCTTCTGAAGGGTGAGGCAAACTATTGGTGGGAAGCTAAGAAGAATTTGGAAGGAAGAGGTGTGGTGACCTGGGAGAGGTTTATCGAGCTGTTCTTGGAGAAGTACTTCCCTAGGTTCATGGAGACACAAATGGAGCTGAAGTTTTTGGAACTGAAGCAACGTAACATGACGGTGGCCGAGTATGAGGCCAAATTTACTGAGTTGTCGAGGTTTTTGCCGGAATATGTGAACTCTGAGGCAAAGAGGGCCCGAAGGTTTCAATTAGGGCTAAAGCACTGGATTCAGAATCATGTGGCGGTTCTTGAGCTGACAGACTATGCCACCCTGGTACAGAAAGCATCAATTGTTGAGGCTGGGAGCGAACAGATGCAGAAGGAGAGGGAAGGAAAGAAGAGGAAGTTTGATAGTCGAAAGGGAAACTCTGCGGGAGGGAGCTTTCCGAGCAAATTTTAGCAAGGAACGATGTCCCAACCCAGCGAAAACTTTGGAACCAAGAGAGCTGAGAGTTGGAGTGTGGGCCAGAGCGGCCGACCACAGGGATCATCTTACTCTACCCCATCCCGAGCCCTACCCCCAGAATGCAATAAATGTGGAAGGAAACATGCGGGCGTGTGTAACCTACAGGATGTGAAGTGCTTCAAGTGTGGGCTGACAGGACATTATGCTAACGCCTGTCGAGGAACTAGTAACAACACCAGTGCCGGAGGTAATTGCTTCAAGTGTGGGAAACCAGGGCACCGAATGAGTGAATGTATGTCCTCTGGGCCAGCTGCATCATGAGTGAGTGGAACTGCTTCTAACAAGGCCCCTACTGCAAGAACTTTTAACATGACGGTGCAAGATGCCGTGAGGAACACGGATGTGATTGAAGGTACTCTACTACTCAACTCAGTTAAGGCAAATGTTTTATTTGATTCGGGAGCTACCAAGTCTTTCATATCTCCAGATTTTGTATGTCAGTTAGGCCTTAAGACTGAACCATTGAAAGATAGACTGCAAGTAGAGATAGCTAATCATGAAATTATTCCTGTTAACCAAGTATGTCCAGGTTGCGACCTAGAAATAGAAGGGCGACACTTTCGGGTAGATTTAATACCTTTTAAACTAGGAGAGTTTGACGTAATAGTAGGTATGGATTGGTTAACAACCCACGGAGCCCAGATTGATTGTGTAAAGAAGAAAGTAAGTTTGAGACTCCCAGGGGACGAGGAAGTAGTGTTTAGTGGAAAACGGCAAAACCAAAAGTTACTGGCTATGATTCAAGCTAAGAAGCTGTTACGTAAAGGATGCGAAGCCTATTTAGCCTATGTGAAGGATACCAAGAAGGAGGCACCAAACCTACAGGAAATCCCTGTCGTTAATGAGTTCGCGGACGTATTTCCGGATGATCTTCCAGGACTACCACCTGATACAGACATCGAGTTTGCTATAGACTTAGTTCCGGGTACGGCCCCAATTTTGAAAGCCCCATATCGGCTAGCCCCAGTGGAGATGAAAGAGCTACCCACTCAGTTACAAGAGTTGTTGGATAAAGGGATGATAAGACCTAGTGTGTCACCGTGGGGAGCCCCGGTGTTATTCGTGAAAAAGAAGGATGGTAGTATGAGGTTATGTATAGACTACAGAGAGTTCAACAAGGTGACTATAAAGAATAAATATCACTTGCCCAGGATAGATGACCTGTTTGATCAATTAAAGGACGCAGTTTATTTTTCTAAAATTGATTTGAGGACCGGGTATCACCAGTTAAAGATTAAACCAGAAGATATACCAAAGACGGCCTTTCGCACCCGGTACGGACACTATGAGTTCCTAGTGATGTCATTTGGGTTAACGAATGCCCCTGCAGCTTTCATGGACTTAATGAATCGAGTCTTCAAGAAGTACTTGGACAAGTGTGTTATAGTCTTCATCGATGACATCTTGATTTATTCCAAGACGAAGGAGGAACATGCAGAGCACTTGAGGATTGTATTGGGAGCATTGAGAGAAGAAAAGTTGTACGCTAAGTTCTCGAAGTGTGAATTTTGGTTGAAGGAAGTTCAGTTTTTGGGGCATGTAATTAGCGAACAAGGCATTCTAGTGGACCCAGCCAAAATAGAGGCTGTATCAAATTGGGAGAGACCAACCACTCCGACAGAGGTGGGAAGTTTTATAGGATTGGCTGGCTACTATAGAAGGTTTGTCCAAAACTTTGCCAAGATAGCAGCCCCTTTGACCCGACTAACTCGCAAGACCGAGAAGTTTTTGTGGACTGAAAAATGCGAAGAGAGCTTCCAAGAGTTGAAAAAGAGGTTGGTGATAGCACCAGTACTAGCCCTACCTGATGATAAGGGAGATTTTGTGATTTATAGCGACGCGTCCCATAAAGGTTTAGGGTGTGTGCTTATGTAGCATGGAAAAGTGATTGCGTATGCGTCCAGACAACTTAATGAGTACGAGATAGGATACCCCACCCATGATTTGGAATTACCAGCGATAGTTTTCGCTTTGAAGATCTGGAGACATTATCTTTACGGAGAAAAGTTTGAAATCTACACGGATCACAAGAGCTTAAAGTACATATTCACTCAGAAAGAGTTAAACATGAGGCAGAGGAGATTGCTAGAGCTAATCAAAGATTATGATTGTGAGATTCATTATCACCCAGGGAAGGCCAACGTGGTGGCCGATGCGCTTAGCCGAAAGGAGAAGCTCAAGATGATAACGTCAGTGGACGAATTGATCAAGGACCTCGAGAAATTGGAGATTGAAGTGAGGTTAGCAGGAATTGGACAAGAGAGTCTAATGGAAATAAGAGTCCAACCACCGCTATTGGAAAAGATTAAGTTATGTCAGGAAAAGAAGATAGAAGAAGAAAAGAATTCGATGGAGAGAATTTTGACTGGCGAGGAAATTATGTGTGAAAAGGACGGGAATGGAATTATGAGGTACGCATCTAGGATATGGATCCCGAACGTTCAAGAATTAAAAGACGAGATTTTGCAAGAAGCTCATAGTTCAAGGTACTCAATTCACCCTGGAGGCACTAAGATGTATAGAGATCTGAGAGAATACTATTGGTGGCCAAATATGAAGAAGGACGTGGCAGAGTGGGTAAGTAAATGCTTGACATGTCAAAGAGTAAAGGCCGAACACCAAAGGCCCAGTGGATTGTTGCAACCCTTAGAGATACCCGAGTGGAAGTGGGAGCATATTGCGATGGACTTTGTGGTCGGACTACCAAGGACCAAGACTAATCATGACGCCATTTGGGTAATCATCGATAGATTGACCAAGTCAGCACATTTTCTTCCAATCAATGAGAGATACACTGTCGACAAGCTGGCAGATATTTACTTAAAGGAGATTGTGGTTAGGCATGGGGTTCCTGTGAGCATTGTATCAGATAGAGACCCAAGATTCAACTCCAGGTTCTGGAGGAGTTTTCAGGATTATATGGGGACCAAGTTGAACATGAGTACTGCATACCACCCCCAATCAGACGGGCAGAGTGAGAGAACCATCCAGACCATCGAGGACATGTTGAGAGTATGTGCCATAGATTTCAAGGGAAGTTGGGATGACCACTTGTCGTTGATCGAATTTTCCTACAACAACAGTTACCATGCGAGTATAGGAATGCCCCCATATGAAGATTTGTACGGACGAAGATGTCGGTCTCCCTTGTGTTGGGAAGAAGTTGGAGAGCGGAAGATTCTAGGGCCTGAACTGGTCCAACAGACAATAGAAACTATCGAACTCATAAGAGGACGGCTGGTAGCGGCCTAAGACAGACAGAAGAAGTATGCGAACCAGACCCGCAAGGACAAAGAATATGAGGTAGGAGAGTTTGTGATGTTAAAGGTATCACCGTGGAAGGGATTGATGAGATTTGGTAAGAAGGGGAAGCTAAGCCCAAGATTTATTGGACCTTTTGAGATCTTGAGACGGGTTGGAAAGTTAGCCTATGAATTGGCTTTACCCCCGAGCTTGCAGCAAGTGCATAATGTGTTCCATGTGTCCATGCTACGACCCTACCATACCGACTTCCGACACGTGATAGAATTTGACCAAGTGGATCTGCAGCCAGACTTAACCTATGTGGAGCAACCCGTAGAAATCATGGATAGAAAAGAACAGGTGCTGAGGAACAAGGTTGTCAAACTAGTGATAGTTTTGTGGAGGAACCAGAATGTCGAAGAATCAACATGGGAACTAGAGAGCACGATGCGTGAAAAGCACCCCCAACTGTTTTCAACCTGATTCCGGGACGGAATTCTTTTAAGGAGGGGTGGCTGTAAGAACCCTAATTTTTGCAATATTTTCTTTTATATAATATCATGTGGCATTGTCAATTTGGAACCTTTCTAGTCATCCCTGTTGTTTAATGGAATTGATTGTCTGAGAAATTATGTTGTTACATTCTCTATGTAAGATAAAGGGAAGATTGTTGAATGCAAGAATCTCATTGTTAGTAAGATTTATAAAACTTGGGATTTGAGAATGATTAGAGCATTAAAGGATTTATTAGGAATTATGACGAGGAATTTACACAATTAAGTACTTAAGGAATTACTAGGGAAATCTCTACGCAACAAAATATTATTACGAGAGATTAATTAAGATACGATACGAATTTAAGATTAAGTGACAAGCATTGGTGGAAGAATAATGATACAAGGAGTAGTATTGCATGCAAGTTCCATGCAACTAAGTAGTTAGGAAAAGCAAACTAGTAGTACCAAATGGACAAGAAGAATAGTAACTAGTTGGCATTTCTTTTTCCAAGGAGACAAGAGTACATGGTGGCCATACCTAGACTTGTACCATGTATCACATATACACACACTAATACATATCACCCAACCACTTTACAATTATTCCACCAACACAAAATCAAAACACAAAACACTCTGCCCCCCCTTGAACAAAAGCTCTCGGCCAAGAAGAAAAACAAGGAAGAAAAATTTTCTTTCCTCCATTTCTCCTCATTCATAATTCAAGGCATAATTCCTAGGCTCTCTACATCATCTAAGAAAGGTATACTAAGAATTCCAAGCCTTTTCATCCATTGATTTTCAAGTTATTAATTGTTAAAGTTTTGGTGAATAGTAACAATGTTAAGTTTTCTTATAGATCTTGGATTATAAGGATTGTAGGAGCTTATTCAAGGTGTTCTTGAGATTTGTAAGGCATACCCAAGGCTTCTAGATACTCAAGAAGGTATAAAAACCCTAACCCCTCTTGGCCATGTAGTGTTTATGATGTTTGATGATAGATCCATGTGTATTGGTATTAATCTTGGATATACAAGTGGTGGATGATATAGATCTTGAGTTTAAGTGTTGTGGTTGTGATTTTTATGATTGTGGTTAGTATATGTATCTCCATGAATGTTATAAAGTATGAACTTGGTGAATTAGATGTTGGTTGTGTTGTGGAAGTAGGAATCTTGGTTGATTTAAGTGAAACAAGCATGCTGAGTTTTTCCAGGAACTTGACCTGTCTTGTAAGATGGTTTTGAACCTCCAAATCTTGTCCCCTGAGGTCCCACCATATATTGTTGGAAAGGTATTTGAATGTAGTTTCCAAAAATATAGGGTTCATGACTAGGTGATGTATTGATTTTTAGTTATGGCCGGAGAAGTGGATTGTGTTTCTGGATTCCGGACTGCACTGAATGGTCCCCTTGTGAACTTTGTTTAAACCCCTAAAAATTTGTGTGGGATCATGAAAACATTAGAGAAGCTAGAAAATGAAGTGGTGAAGGCTACCCAAAAAGAATTGGATTAAAATATGAATTTTTCAATTTTATAAAAATGCTAGAGTAAAATTCGCGCAAGGGAAAAAGTCGTAAGTGGAGTGTAGTTTAAGGGGTAATGAATATGGTTCGGATACGGTAACCAAATTAAGTCGAATAAGTTACGAGCGTAATCGAGTAATTACATGAACCTATAGTGGGGCTAAAGTGTCATAAGACGAAGTCATTAAGTTAATTTTGTACCCCCTAAAACCCCGTAATTAAAGAGGTATTGTTAATGTACTAACGAGCGGTTATTGCTTATGTATAGATCATTCCACTCCGCACGCTCGACCACCCCAACCACACCAAGGCAATTTTACTTTTCAAAACTTACATATACAAGGACTTTCACTGTTGTGTTTGTAGTTTTCAATCATATCAAATGTTATGTTTATCGAAGTATTGATGAAATTGAGATGCATAAGTACATATATGTTTGTACCCCTTGAACTTAGATTGAAATGTTTTCTTCGGACAACGACTCTAGCAATAGAGGTCGTAGCGGTCCATATATACTATTGACCGGGGAGCGGTATATTATTATATCGTAATTAAATTAAGAAAACCCGAAGGGTCATTCCGGGAGCATCGTATACTCAAGTATTTATTTTTATATCTTCGTAAATACTCAAAATACCTATCTTGGATTAAGAGCTTATTTTATTAAATAATTATTTTATTAATTAATAATATTAAATCTTAAAATATCATTTATTAATTATTGTTCTTTATTTTAAAGATAAAGTTAATCCAAGATACCTTTAATACTTTCAAACTCGAACTCTTTCGAACTCAAAACATTTTCGAAAATCCCCGGTTAGGTTCTGTTTCTTATATGATTTCAAGAATCATCGGTCGACTGATGTCGGACCTCAACTACTCAGTTTTCAATCAAAATCAAGTTTTTAAAAGAAAAAGAAAAAGGGACTCTGGCAGGTGTGGGAACCGTTGACGAACGATTCCCGGGATGTGTAAGCGGCCGTGAGCCAGGCGGTCCATCAATTATTATTCCGGCCCAGGTGTTGCCGAAGGATGATTACGGATGTAGTTTTCATCGAGGGTGATCACGGATGTAGTTTTCACCCGGGGATAGTTACGGATGTAGTTTCTATCCTTCTACCGGTAGAGAAGACCCGCGGATTATTGGACTTGGATGTGGCGACTGATCATCGTCAATCCCTGTCAGGTTTTATGTTTTCTTTAAGTCCCATTCCTCCATTTTGGAAAAATGCTTTGACACTGCTTCTTAGGCTTTTGTGCCAAGTTGCTGATAGTGTTCTATTTTGATGAGAAAGATGTTGACTCTGTGCAGTATCTAGAACTGCAAGTTTATTTTGAAAACAAGGGCACGTATTGTTGCACCTTCGGAATTTATCAACAAAGACAAGTGATTTTATATCTGATTGATACAAACGAGTTTAATAACTGCTAATCATATGAAATGTTATATTGCTTACCTTATACATATATTTCTTGCTGAGCTATAGTTGCTCACTCTTGCTTGTTTTCAAATTTACAAACACAACAGCTAAGCGAAATGGCAAGACCCAGACAGACTGCCCGAAAGCAGGTGACTAGACCCGAGGCAGCAGTTGAGATTCCACCGGTAGGCCCATTAGCCGGATTGGTTGGCAACTTTTGTTAGTTCGTTTTTTTTATCAGTATGACCTGTGCAAGGCAGTGTATCGTAACAAACTTACAAGCCGCCAACTTCGCTTCTTATCGAAGTGTTGCTGGTAGCATAAATGCTATTTAATTCGGTCCGTAATAACTCTGAAACTTTTATTTCCGCTTAATCAATTGTGTGACGTTTCTGAGACTCTAACCTGTGTGTGTCTGTGCGGTGTGAGTTTAGTGTGGGGTCGATGGCTGTTTTATATATTATGTGCAAGAACAGGTATGTTATTAATGGAAAATGGACAGTGAGCGCCTAGATCTCCGACCCCGGATCTGGGGGCGTCACAAACAGTTTTTGTGTATATAAGCATGTATGTGATTTGCCATGTTTTTGTGATTATAGGAGATGTGTATGTATATGTTTTGAACGTATGATATATTAATGGAGTGTATAATCATGGGATGATTGTCTATATTGTTGAGTGTATATGATACATGCTTGTTCTTATTTTTGGAGATTGTATACAATACGATTTTCGAAAAATTATGCAAATTTAGTGAAATTTGCGTACTGTGTCCGATTTTCGCAAAAAAGATATTTTTTTTTTGACGGAATTGGGCTACTGAGCAAAGACTGACATAGTCAGGTTCGCATCTGTAAACCGTTTGACGTAGTTTACTGCCTTTAACCAGCGATTTATGGTTTTCTAATTTAATTTCAAATTTTCTAGAAAATTGTTTTTTGAGTTATAACTTATTAGATCATATTGGATATGATATGTTATGATGTGTTGATGATTTAATTTCGAATTTTCTGAAAATTGTTTTTTGAGTTATAACTTATTAGATCATATTGGATATGATATGTTATGATGTGTTGATGATGATCACATAATCTGTATATATACTGATATATACATGATATATGTTTGTTCTTGTTATGAGAATCATATTCAATATGATTTCTGAAAAGCTGCGCAGATCTGGTGAAATCTGTCTGGTGTCTGAATTTGACGAAAGAGTACCTTTTCTTCAGATTTCTGAGTTCTTCATCACCTTTACCAATCTGATAGATTCCAGCTCTAAGATTCTGAATTGAGCTTCTTGGTAAATCTAACTCTCCCAATAGTAAGTATGCAAGATCTCTTCCACCAGGATTCAGAGATAATTGTTCTTGATAAAATATCACTTCTTTAACAGATGAACCCTTTTGCATTTCAACTTCTTGTCCTTCTGTATTCAGGTACATGGGAGTGTAATTACCATCCTACCTTGATCCTCCTTCTAAATATCTGGACTTGATTGTTCTGAAGATCATGATACACCAGTTATTGTAAACACTGGCTTCCTTATCAGGGATCCGTCTATTTTTAAGCAAATAGAGAACATATTTTAACTCTTTTGTTGATTTGCACAACACCTCATGAATAGACAGCTTCTTGACACTTTTGTCTTTCATGAAATACAGCAATTTCTCTATCTTCTTTGAGTCCACATTACAAGCAACAATAGCAACAGATTCTAGTTCCCAAAGATCATCAACAGTTAGTTCATCACCAATCCTCTTAACAAGAAAATGTTGATCTGTTTGAGATATAAAAACAACTTCTGCATTACTAAATCCAATACCTCCTCTTGTTCCAGGTTCTAAACCCCTCAAACTAGATTCCATACTCGTCCACAATGGTAGAGATTCAGCAGATTCAACTTTAGCAACCAATGAAGATTCATCAGACAGTGAAGGTCCAGTAATTACTCCAACAGATTTGAAAACAACTGGTTTTCTATAGTTGCTTACTCTGTTCTTCCAATTCTTGCTTTTCTTCCCTATTACTAGTGTATTATCCTGTTGATGTTCTGGAACAAGTCTATTTCTGTCATACCATAATCATTTATCAGACTCAAAAATTCTTCTCACGTACTCATCTGTTGCATCCTTAATAGGTTCAGAGTCAGAAGCAATAATTTGAGTTATTCCAGCAATGTTATCCTTAGTTTCTTCAACAACTTTCTTCCTTCTAACCAAAGGAGTTTCTTCTTCAACTATAATAGATTCAGCAAATACATTAGATGATGGAGTGTTCTCAACAAATATTGGAGCTTTCTTCTTTGTGTTCTCAGCAACTTCTTCTATTTTGATTCTACTAGATCTTGTCTGTCTTGTACTTGTCCGAACTGGTTTCCTTCCTCTTCCTCTGTATCTATTTCCTCTGCCTCTTCCTCTTCTACCAGTAGGAGCTTCTTTTTGTCTAGCAATCTCCTCAAGAATCCTGTTTTGTTCTTCTAAGATCTCATCAGTAGTCATATTTGGATTTTCTTCAGAAGTTAAAGCAAGTGCCTTCTCAGCATGATACTGATGAACCTTAACACTAGTGTGATATACAATTTCACTATCACCTGTCCCAGTAGTAATCTTCTCAAAAATATGAGGAGCATCTTCTACATCAGTAATTAGCAAATCTTCATCACCTTCAATAATTGTAGGAAGTGTTTGCCTTTGACTTTGACCAGGTGACAAAAATGGTTCTTGTTCTTCAGTCAGGATTTTAGATTGCTCCATTGTTCTTACTGTTTTCTTCCCAGATTCAGAAACATGAGTTGACCGCTTGGTTTGAGTTTGTGACTGACTTCTCCTTGTTACCAAAGCAGCATCAGAGGTTCCTGGTACATGTGACTGAGCACCACCATCATTTCCAGAAGTATCATCATCCTTTCTTACAACTAGATCAGGTGTGCATTTTGTTTTGACTACCTTCTCCCCCTTTTTGACATCAGTAGACTCATCAGGATCAGTCAATAAAGACAAGATAAGTTGTAGAGAATCTTCAATATTTGCCATTCTGGAGGACATAGTGACAACCTTATCTTCCAAGGTATCCATCCTTGTGGTGAAGGCAGTGCTTAAACGTTGAAGCTGTTTAGCAGTGGCAATTTCAGAATAATCCTTAATAAACCGAGAATGAAATTTTTCATTATCACTATTGATAGAAAAAGTGCATTATTGAAATTTATATCAACAGAAGACTGATTCCACTCAGTATACCATTCAGATCTTCTAGCAGCTTGAATATGTTTAGGAATAAGATTGATGCAATCTCCTATGATCTCAACTGGAGCATCTGTAGATTTACCCATAGACTCCATAAAGTGACTGGATGATCCATAAGTAGAGCCTAGACTTACTTTTATGACAGCTTTAAGCTGAGCTGCTTCAGTATCATGATCATCCTCATCATCATCATCATCTGAGCTATCTTTAGCCTCGGGAATTTTATCATCCACATTGTCTTCAGGATTCATAACTCCTTTCATTTTTAAATCAACTGCAGATGGGACTGTTGTATCCTGAAAACCTGCATTCAAAGTAGAAAGAATTCCTAAATCTCTCTGTTTTTGTAAAGTGATCTCATCACTTCTCACAACATTACCTAAGTTACTTTCAATAGTAACTACTACCCCACCAGAAGTTTGAAACTTCTCACTCTTTTCTACCTCTCCTTTTGCCAGTTCAGGAGACTGCCTCTCTTCACTCTTCTTTTTCTCTAAATGTTCACTCTTTTTCTCATAAGAAAGGTTCTGGCTCAACAAATGCAAAGAAATAAGAGGTGGCTGAGAGGAGTGGACTGAAGTCATACAGATAGAGGTATCCTTTGTTTCAGGTCTATCTGTAATCATACTATCAGTAAGAGAAGTAGAAATAGAAGTATTACCTGATGAAGTTGAGATAGATTCCATTGGTCTTGAAGAAAGTGGTTCAATGAGCAGTGGAATATCTGGATCAGAAATACTTTCATCAGGATGAACATCTGCAACTGGAGAATGACTTGCATCAGTATTTACTACCAATGGTTCTTGTGTAGTCTGAGGTTGTGAAGCTGCTTTAACACTTTGAGTCAAAGGTTCTTGTGTGCTTCCCTCAAATACAGTGTTAGAAATCTCATGTGCTGATGTGAGCTTGCCTGCATCTTCACTTTGAGAAGATGGTTCTTGTGGGGCAGGAATGTTCTTGTCTTCACTTTCCCTTTGAGAAAGTGGTTCTTGTGGGACCATTCCTTCAGAAATGTCTGCACCTACACTTTGAATGGGTGGTTCTTGTGTGACTGGATCTTCAATAGCTTCTGAACTCCTTTGAAGTTCAGGTTCTTGTGGGCTTGATCCTTTTAGAGGTGAAGTGATCCTCTATTTATTCAGTCTGCTAAAAACCTTTGCTTCAACTTGTCTCTTAATCTGAAGAGGTGTTGGTTTATGACCAAGCTGAGCAGCAATAGCATTTACTTCATCCACAGACATCTCAATTATTCTTCTCTTAGGAGATGTAGGTGCTGGAGAATCAGAAATTTCAACAGTCTTCACAGGTGATGTATCAGGAGTAGAGAGATCAGGAATGACAGATGTGTCAGGAACTGATGACTCATCAAGATCAATATCATCATTAAGCTTTTGCATATCTTCAGGAATAGAACACTGACTCTTGTTGACTATTCTTCTTCTCTTCTTTTGCTTTATTGGCTTAACCAATTCAACAACAACAGGAGCAGCAATTTCCTTTTTCTTCATGATTATAGAGATGGTCTTGTCATCATCACTATCAGAATCAGAGACCTGCTGCAAAAACTTCCTCTTTTCGCCAGTTTCTTTAGATGCTCCAGCCTTCATCAAAGATTCATCAACCTGAACTTCTTGTTTACCTCCTTGTGACTTCTTTTTAGTGAGGGTTGAAGTGGAGAAATCCTTTGATCCTGATTGTCTGCCAGACACATCAGATCTAGCTGATTTCTTTTCTTTTACAACTGATGTCTATTGAGAGACACCAGAGGTGGTTGACTGTTTAGGTAACTGTTTCTGATGTGTGCTTGTGTTAGGAACAGAATGTGTTTGGTCCTGTCCCATAGCACCTGTAGCTGGGCCATAAAGTTCAGGCAATCTCTTTTTCAAGAGAAGCCATACCCCCTTAGGAATTTAAGGATTTCCTTCAAAACCATTAGCCTTATCTGATTTAATCAAAGACTTGATATTGTTTTCTGAAATCTTATAGATAGGCAATACTGTATCATTTTCAAAATCAACATTGGGACATAAGTGAGAGAATATTAGTTGAAAAAATCTAATAAAACAGACATAACCACATTTATCTGTTTTCCTAGAATTTAATGCTCTCAATATGAAAGACCCATAATCAAATACAGTATCATGGATTAGAGAGTGCCCAATGTGAACTGAAGCCGTCGGTAGTGCATCAAAGTTAGAGACTTTGTTCAAGAAGCACCTACTGATGGTATCAAAGAAGAAATTCCATTCCTTCTTTAGCTTAGTTCTGTATAGCTCTCCAAACTTTCTTGGATTTCCATTGTAACCAAGACTCGTAGCAAATTCCAACAATGAAGCATCAGAAATTGTTGCTGGAGTCTTACCATTTAGAGAAGGTAAGTGCAGAGCTTCACAAACTACTTCTGAAGTAACTTGATGTGTAACTCCATTGTGCGTAAAGGTCAGATTAGGTCTTCCTGAAGGTTCAAGAACACCAAAGACAGCAGTCTTCCAAACCTGCATCACACACTTGAAAGAGACTTTGGTGGGTGCCGTTAAAGCATAATGAATCGGACTAGACGCCAAGAAATCCTGAATGATATGAAAATCATTCGATAGTTCCTGATGGTCAAGAATAGCAACATAATTGTTGGGAGCAAAAGTAACACCATTGATAACAATCTTACTGTTTACAAATGATGAATTCTCCATTTTTGGTGTGACAAAGAGAGATTGAAATTTCGTGCAATTAGGGTTTATGCACACGCAGAGAAGAGAACAATACTTATAGTTTTGAGAATAATGAATCAATTTAGTGAACTAAATTGATTTTAGACAACTAATAATTTCTCAAAACAGGTGTCAGTAATCGATATGTGTGACGTGAGAGAGTGGTGTTAACCGTATATGACACGTTGTGTATCTATATGTATCAGTGAATGAAATACATGCGCTCGTAATTTTAAGAAGTGCATTTATGAATATAACAATAAAATATTTGATTTTAAAAAAAAAACAAATAACACTTTCTTAAAATACCTGGAGCCATTAAAAACCAGAATACGAAGCGTTTTAGTACTTCGTTACTCACACATCTCTATTTAACGCCTAGAGACTTGTTCACTATCCCTTTAATCCTTCATTCTCTCTTGAAAATCAAAAACCCTTCACACAACACACCGTTAAACAATGTCAAACCTTACCATCAAGGAAAAGAATCTCCATCTCATAGAAATCAGTTATACTCGTGAAGAGTTTGATGCCTTTGACTGAAAAAGGCAGCTTGAAACTCTGTGGCTGCAGATGGATGCCAGTCTTGAAGAAATCGAGAGAGAAAAGCCTGCAAGAGTAATCGACATCGATGCTGCTCTTCAAGCAACATTAACATGGCTTTCCTCTAAGGCATCCTCATCCAACACCACCAATCATTGTTAATGAATATGTCAGCAAAAATAACCTTATCCCTTCAACTTCCACCCAAACAAAGTGGCAAAGATGGGATCTGGGATGGCTGCTAACAATGGAGTGGTTTGGACTTCACTTTTTATTTTCCTGTTGAATAGATTAGTAGATAGAGAGAACAAAAAGATGTAATACTTGCATGTAATCTCTTTCTTATTATCAATGAAAAATCCTGTTTCTCTAATCTTATTCAATGTGTTATGCAAATTTTATGTTTATGAATTATTCTTCAAAGAATTAAATCAAAGAAAATGAAAACTAATTAAAGTAATCATGTAAGTAACAAATTCATCAACAATAACCACAGTTAAATCAGGAACAGAACAATTAGGGATTACTTGTAGTATACATATTGTACTGATAACCAAACCATTGCATCAGGATCTGATGTTTGACTGACGTCAGGATTGACTTTTCGTCAGTATTCGACATGCATCAGAATCTGACACTCATCAATATTTGGTCTCCCCTTGTTCTCAGAAACTTTCATAGTTTACCATTCCTAATTCATTCACCAATTTTGTAAAAGTAGCTTCAGGTAGTGGCTTGGTGAATATATCAGCTAGCTGTTGATCAGTAGGAACACAGTGGAGTTCGATTGTCCCTTCCAGTACTTGTTCTCTTATGAAATGATATCTGATACTGATATGCTTAGTAAGAGAATGCTGAACTGGATTTCCTGTCATAGCAATAGCACTCTGGTTATCAAAATAAATAAGTATTTTTGAATATGACAAACCATAGTCCATTAGCTGATTCCTCATCCACATGATCTGAGCACAACAGCTTCCTGCAGCTATGTACTCAGCTTCTGCAGTTGACGTGGATATAGACTTTTGCTTTTTACTAAACCAAGAAACTAGTCTTCCTCCAAGAAACTGACAACTGCCTGAAGTACTTTTCCTGTCTATTTTGCATCCTGCAAAATCAGCATCTGAGTAACCACATAGATTAAAGTCAGACTCTCTAGCATACCAAAGGCCAAGTGATGGAGTGCCTTTCAAGTATCTGAAAATCCTTTTAACAGCAATGAGATGTGGTTCTCTAGGGTTCGCCTGAAATCTTGCACATAGACAGGTTGCATACATGATATCTGGTCTGCTAGCTGTTAGATACAAAAGTGAGCCTATCATACCTCTGTAGTTAGTTACATCTACCTCAATACCTTGATCAGGATCAAGCTTTGTAGCTGTAGCTATGGGAGTTGTAGCTGTAGAACTGTCTTGCATATTAAAATTCTTCAATAGATTCTTTGTGTACTTTGACTGATTGATGAAAATTCCATCATCAGTCTGTTTAACTTGCAGACCTAAGAAATAGCTCATTTCTCCCATCATGCTCATTTGATATCTAGACTGCATCAGTTTTGAAAATTTCTCACACAATTTGGGGTTAGTTGACCCAAAAATGATATCATCAACATAAATCTGAACTAACAACAAGTCCTTCCCATGATTCAAATAAAACAAGGTTTTATCAATTGTACCTCTTTTGAAACCACTTTCCAGTAAGAATTGAGCTAGTGTTTCATACCAGGCTCTTGGAGCTTGCTTTAGTCCATAAAGTGCTTTATCCAATCTATAGACATGATCTGGATATTTAGGATCAATGAAACCAGGAGGTTGTTCAACATATACCTCCTCTTCCAATTCTCCATTCAGAAAAGCACTTTTAACATCCATCTGGAAAACTTTGAGTTGCTTATGGGCTGCATATGCCAGAAAAATTCTGATGGCTTCTAGCCTTGCAACAGGAGCAAAAGTTTCATCATAGTCTATTCCTTCCTGTTGAGAGTACCCCTTTGCAACTAGTCTTACTTTATTTCTCACAATAGTGCCATCTGAATCTGTCTTGTTTCTGAACACCCACTTTGTACCAACAATTGATCTACCTTTTGGTCTTGGTACTAGTTTCCGGACTTCATTTCTTTCAAATTCATTCAGTTCTTCTTGCATTGCTGTAACCCAATCAGCATCCTTGAGTGCATCTTCAACCTTTTTAGGCTCCTCCTTTGATAGAAAATTATTATAGGAACATTCATTTTGTGTTGCACTTCTGGTTTTAACACCTGCATCAGGATTCCCAATAATTAAATCAGGAGTATGGCTTTTGGTCCATTTCTTTACTGATGGTAAATCATTTCTTGAGTTGGATGCTCCCCCTTGATTGGTGTTATCTTCAAAAGAACTGGAGTTATTAGAAGCTTCCCCTGAGATAGTGCTATCTCCTCCTGAAGTGCTGTCAGGATTATCACTTGAATCTGTTTCTGATGATTCTCCTCCTGATGTTTGAGTTGTTTCAGTACTGATGGTATTTTGTTGTTGCTCCCCCTCAACATTTACATTATTTGAATCATCATCAGTAACTGTTGTTTCATCAGGCATTGGTCGATCATCAGGATCTGATGGAGTATCAGTATCTGACATTACTTCATCAGAATTCTTGGTAGCTTCATTCGCAAAGATCAAACTGTCATGCGAGTCTTCAGCAATTCATGTTATCTTCTTATCATCAAAAGAAACATTGATAGACTCCATGACTGTCCTTGTTCTTAGATTATATACTTTAAAGGCTCTTGAAGTTGGATAACCAACAAAAATGCCCTCATCAGATTTGATTTCAAATTTTCCTAGCTGTTCAGGATGAAGTCTAAGAACAAAGCATTTGCAACCAAACACATGCAAATGTTTCAGACTCGGCTTCTTCTCTTTAATCATTTGATAAGGAGTGACACCATGTCTGTTGATTAGAGTAATGTTCTGAGTGTAGCATGCTGTGTTGACTGCTTCTGCCTAGAAATATGTAGGTAGTTTTGCTTCCTCCAACATTGTTCTGCCAGCTTCAATAAGAGTTATGTTCTTTCTTTCGACTACTCCATTTTGCTGGGGTGTGCCAGGAGCAGAGAATTGTTGAACTATTCCTTTGTATTTGCAGAACTCTTCCATTACTGAATTCTTGAATTCAGTTCCATTATCACTTCTTAGAATCTTGACTTTGTACTTTGTGCCAGTTTCGATGAGTCTTACATGGTCCAAAAGTATCTCTGCAGTTTCATCTTTTCTGTGCAGAAAATACACCCAGGTAAATCTAGTATATTCATCAACAATGACTAGAGTATACCTTTTCTTACTGATGGACATAACGTTGACTGGTCCAAACAAGTCAAGATGTAACATGTGATATGGTTCATCAATTGAGGATTCAGATTTACTCTTGAATGATGTCCTTCCCTGTTTAGCCTTCTGACAAGCATCACAGAGTCCATCAGGAGTATATAACGCCTTTGGTAATCCTCTTACCAAATCTTTCTTAACCAACTCATTGATACTGTTGAAGTTGAGATGAGAAAGCTTCTTGTGCCAATTCCAACTTTCATCTACTATTGCTTTACTGATGAGACATGTTGAGGGACCATCAGTATTGGTGTAGACATCGGCTTCATAAATGTTACCACGTCTTTGACTAGTTAAGACAATCCTTTCAGATGTTTTACTGATCACTTCAAAGTGAGTATCATTGAAGTCGACATGATAACCTCTGTCTGTGATTTGACTCACACTAAGCAGATTGTGTTTGAGTCCATTCACCAGAGCTACTTTTTCAATGATGACATTTCCAATGATTATATTGCCATATCCCAAAGTTTGTCCAATGTTGCCATCTCCATAAGACACTGTTGGGCTAGATTTCTCCTCAAATTCTGATAGCAAGGTTTTGTTTCCCGTCATATGCACAGAGCATCCACTATCCATGACTAACACGTTTTTCTTTTTACCTTGCAATCAGAAACACAAAGAGCTTAGTTAGAATTTTTAAGAACCCACACTTGTTGGGTTCTTTTTGCATGCAATTTAACACTATTAGCAGCAGAAGTCCTTTTAACAAAAGCAGTTCTGTCAGATATAAATCCATCAGAATTTGCTTTGTCATTATCAGAATTAATAGATGCATGCTTAGTATTCAGACTCTTTGTTCTACCAGAATTTGCACTCTTATTAAATTTTGGCAAGGGATCATAATAGTTGTAGTACAAACTATGGTATTCTTCACATGTATATATAGAATGCCATTTACTGCCACAATGAAAACAAGGATTCTGTGGTTTATAAAACACTAATCTATTCCTAATGTCAGACTTAGGAACTACAGTAGCCTTCTTTTTACTCCTCCTGCAATCAATAGCAAGATGATTAGAGTTACCACAATTAAAGCATGTATTCCTTGGTGCATTTGGAATATACTTATAATTATTCTCTTTGTTTATTCCAATTTTACCATTTTCATTCCTCTTAGTAGTAGTGGTTTTCTCTCTATCTGTCGCTTCACAGATTCTGTCTCTAAGTTGTTTCTTAGAACAAAAGACCTATATTTTTGACAGATTTAGACTTAGAATTCTATGTAGAAGTAGATCCCTTTTCTAAAGTAGAGTTAGGATTTTCTGGATACACATACTTGACAGGTTTTAATTTTGTCTTTGTTCTGTCCATTACATGTCTATAGGTTTTTGGATTTGTTGACTTATTCACAACAACTCTTCCTGATTTAGTTATTTCAGCAGTAACAACTTTAACTTTATTTTTCTTGTTGTCCTCTGGTATATAACCTAGACCTTCTTTCCAGTTCTTATCTGTGATAAGATCGTGTGTTTTCTTTCCAGAGTGTGTCCAGGTTCTGAGTTTCTCATTAGCTTCATTAAGTTCCTTTTCAAGTGCAGTACATTTAAACTCCATTTCTAGCTTCATGTGCTTAGCCTTATCACATTCATTTTATACTTCTTCCATGAAGAGTAACTCAGCTTCTAGATGATCATTTCTTTTAGTCAGTTCTGACATCTCAGATATTATTCTAGCATTTTCAAGAGATTGACTTTTAAAGCTAATATGCAGAGACTTTAAGAAAGATCTTAACTCAGAGACATTATCAGTGTCAAAATCAAAAACAACTTCAGGTACCTTATTTTCAGGAGCAGCAATCTCATCCACATTTGTCATTAGTGCATAGTTCACTTTTTCTTCTTCAGAGTCTGAGGAAGAGTCCATCCAATCCTTGCTAGATGAGATTAGAGCTTTGGTTTTGGCCTTTTTGCATTTAGTTGCAAAGTGACCCATTCCATCACAATTGTAGCATTTGACTTGTCAAACTTGCTGCCTTTGCTTTCATTCTTCTTGTACCTGTTCTTGTCAGTATTGACAGGTTTCTTTTGAAAGTTGCCTTGTCTCCTAGCCTTTCTGAACTTCATCTTCTTGAAACCCTTGACTATCATAGCAACCATTTCCATCATATCAGAATCAGTAGAATCATCATCAGTATCAGTATCAGGATTTGCATCAGGATCTGATGATGAGTCATCAGTATTGGACTCAACGACTCTACTTCTCCTTCTTGAAACCTCCACGCTTTTTCCTTTTGATTTTGATTCAGCATTCAAAGCAACAGCCTTTGCTTTGTTGGTCTTCTTATTCTTCCTTTGTTGAACCTCAAGATCATGGGTTCTTAGCATCCCATAGACTTCATCAAGAGATATAGTATTAAGATCATACTGATGCCTAATGATAGAGGTTTGAGTATCCCACTCCTCAGGCAGAGCTCTAAGAAACTTTGTATTTGAGTCTTCTGGATCATACTCTTTACCCACCAGAGATAGATTATTCAATAGTGTCAGAAATCTATCATACAGATCAGTGAGACTCTCATCAGATTTTGCATCAAACTGCTCGTACTCTTGAATCAACAGAGCCCTTCTGTTTCTTTTGATAGATTCAGTACCCTGGCATTGAGTCTCCAAAGTTTCCCAGATTTCCTTAGCAGTTTTACATGCTATCACTCTATTTGACATGACAGCATCAAGACTATTATGAAGAATGTTCTTCACCTTTGCATCTCTGAGTACTTCAGCCTTTTCCTCAGGAGTCCATTAAGCCTTTGTCTTCTGAACATAGTGCTCAGGTATAGTATCTGTTCTAGCAACCAGTCTCTTAGGGATATATGGTCCATCATATATTCGATCGAGATAGTTAGGATCAGTTGCCTCCAGATACATCAACATCTTTACCCTCCATGTGGGGTATTCAGCCTTTTTGAGAACAGGGATTTTAATACTTTCATACTTGCTTGTCGACATGTTAAGATCGTTTCTGATTGTAGTAAATCAGTTTGCTCTGATACCAATTGTTGCCCAGTAATTAACAATTGTAGAAGGAGGGTTAAATACAATTTTATAAGATTTTCGACTTAAACAGAAATAATAACACAAGTATGAATATATAACAGCTTTATTAACTCTGATATAAAACTGTTACAAACTCTCTCAAGAAATTCTTATGTTCTTGAGAGCTGCTAGGTTACAAGATAATTCGTGTAAGCGATTACTCTTAAGTAAAACCTAAACTGTGTTTATATACAGTACACAGATACACTATCAATTACAAGATATATCAAATCAATTACATACGTTTCATAATACATATCTTGAATGATAGATGCATTCCTATAAATCAGGAACCGACATGTCAATCTTCCTAGATTCCTGGACTGATGTATATCCTCATGAAATCCTGATCAGCTTCCAATCCTGATGACAACACAATCCTGACGGTGCAATACTGATGACATCAGCATCTGTATTTGATCAGTAGTCCAGATCCTGATCATCACTTGAATCAACATCTAACATTGTGTTTATGAAACATGGAATTAAATATGAATTTTCAATGATTTCGATATGGGGAGATTTCTCAACAACGGGCCATGTCTGTAAGGAAGTCGGGTATTAAGTGAGACCATTGTGTCTTCTCCAATAACCTGGAAATCAAACCATTGATGAATATTGACTTGAAGTATTTAATTCAAGGAAAAATTGGAAATCTCTTTATGATGGGATCATGCTCATTTTAATTAAAAACCCCTAAAGAAAAATATTAAGTTTAAGATGCCTTCCAAATGGAAAACACTCGTCAAGACCTAGATCGAGAAGGGTGGGTTCGCCAAAGCGAAGTACCCTCGTCTATCATGGTAAGGCGCGATGAAGTAAATTAATGTTACTTAACTGTTAGACCATTGGGTTCGACTTAACTAAGTGACCACAATAGGATTGTGAACTTAGAGGCATAAAGTTTGGTAAGATTTATTGGATAAATGTGAATAAATGTTGTTATGTGAACAAATGTTGATCTACCAAACTATCCAAGAGTTATATATGATATAATTGATAAATGTTGTCTACCTAAATAATCATTTTAAGGAGAAAAGCCAAAGCTGACCTTAGTGCCCTAGAGACAATGTAGTTGTGCTTCTAGGAAAGACTATTTTGTTATTTAATGATTATGTTCTACTGATTATTCTACATTAATTTATTATGTCTTAATTTACTCCGATATAAATATTAGAGTAATAAATTTCCTTGGAATATAGAACACGTATTCTATATCTTTATGTATGTGACTTAAAAATGAGATTATATGAATAGTGTTTATATTCCTAAATATCCCTAATCGAGCATTATTAATTTGGGACAATCATAATGCATAAAGATTAGTATGTTTTATTGACGGATGACCACATCTCATTGGTCATAGGTATATTGATACTAAAGTCAAGAACATAGGTGCATGTAATATTCTACATGGTACTGGATTGACCCATGGTGAGACTCTACATGTTTATAATGTCATTAGAAAGACTCACCGTGATAATGGTGTAATGATCCTTAGGCTTGAGATCATTATATTTCTATACGATGATTAATATGCTTTGACTACATTAAAAGTTACCTTTGACCGGGTGATGTTAAAAGTGGATATCAGGTATATTATGAGTCGTATGAGAAATATGAATGATAGATATAGGATTTAACACCCCTATTATTAGGAGATATATTATTGGCCTGTTGATTGAGTGAGACTATGAAAATGCATGGCCATGCTCAAATATTGATTTATTTTTAATAGTCAACTCATTGATCAATGAAACACGGATTAAATGTTGAAGAGGATGACTAAGAACATGCCTCGAGTTTAATTTTAAAACCAAAATCAGATTGGGTTTTAAGAATCCCAAACCGATTTTGGGTTTTACTCTCTCCCCTATATATACATTATGATGTATGATTTTAAGGGGTTGGTGTTAATTTCGTTTTCACTAAAATCCTAGATGCTCTACATCTTGAGAGAGAGAGGGGGGCAGATATACGGCTAGTACCGGCTCCGGTGACTGTTGGACGATCGTACGTTTGTGTGGACTACTTTGGCAACGTAGATCTTGCAAAAAGGGCAGCATGGTGATGCAACAAGGACCTCCATTAGTGTTGTGGAACAAAAACTAGGTTACGATTATTGCGGCTAGGGTTGGTGTATTTAATGCTAGGGTTCGTGAGCTTCGTGCTTCAATGGCTGCTTCTGTGTTTGAGACTTAAACGGTCCTCACAGAATGCCTACGTATCTCTGTAATTAGAGAATCAAGCCAATAAAACGTAGTTCTGAGGTGAGGGGTCAGGCCCTTTATATAGGCTGCCGGAGCCTTAGAATTATGGTAGGAATAGGAGACTTGGTAGACAAGTCTTTGGGGAAGGTTCTAGATCTATTCCTTGTAGGAATCAGTTTCCATATTGAATTGGATGCCTTGGTGGCTAAGTCTGGTGGAAATAATATCCTTATCCAACTCTTATTGCTGAGCTGGTTATTACCCCTAATATTAATTACGAAATTAATATTTAATTAGGGTTTTTGGTCCGCCCGGTGGGCCCCACGTTTGGACCATACTAGGTCTAATTAATTCAACATTAAATGTGTCTTTAGGGCTTATTTTTAGCCCATATCATTTGCCCCCCAACTTCTAGGAAAGCTGATCAGGCTTTCCTTGAAGTTATAACGGCCTTTTTCGAGACTTGGGTTAGGGTTTATCTTTGTACACTAGTGTTTCACGTGTATCGTCTTTTTTGTAAAGCGTGGAGCGACCGACGCATTTACGACGAATGTTAGACGATGCTAAACGGCACTAAGTAGCCTTAAACGACGCTAAAACAATGTTAAGCGACGCTAAACGGCATTAAACGGCGCTAAACGGCACTAAACGGCGCTAAAACGGCACTAAACGGCGCTAAGCGGTGCTCAAATGGTACTAGTTTAAAAATATTAGATTGTGCTTCGAGCATAAAATTATTTTTCCATGTTTCCTAAGTCATTTTTGACGTGGAAATTTCGAGGAGAAATCAGTGTATTTTCGACCCATATCACTCAGAAAATCTATCAAATTTTTCAGAAGTTACATTGATCACAATCGGGATTTGGGGTTTTTATTGCTTTATTTTTCTCAAATTTTCTGTACCTTTCGGGTATTTTTTCTCAAAATTCCAAACTAAATTCGAGCTCAAAATAGCATCCAGGTCGTGTAAAACGACCTCAATTTTTAGGCTAATTTCGAGCTCATCACCACGACCTCGGCCAGTCTAAAAACGACCTCAAGTTGGTCTCAAGTCGTGAGCTACAAGCTTGATTTACAGTTCATTTCCGACCTGGAATTCACGACTTCGATGTAGTACAACCTCAACACAAGAACGACCTCAAATGAGCCCCAGGCCGTGGGGATTTTTCATACTTCCCAGTTCAAATTCGACCTGAGATTTGCGATCTCAAGCCACGTTATAACGACCTCAATTTGAGTGGAACGACCTCAAATGAGCCCCAGGTCGTGGGGATTTTTCATACTTCCCAGTTCAAACTCGACCTGAGATTTGCGATCTCAAGCCACGTTATAACGACCTCAATTTGAGTGGTAGGTCGTGGCTTCATTTTTCTTTTTATAAGTCAAAAACGATCGATCATCTATGCGACCTAAAATTTGTTTTGTTCCGACCTCAATTTTCAAGGTTGCTTACGACCTCAGATTGAATTCTCCAGGTCGCCTTGTCGAGCTCGTAATTATACTACAAAACGAGATCAATTGTCACGACCTCGTGCTTCCTTTTGGTAACTCCAAGTCTTATTATGGATTTTAACGGGCCCTGTCTTTTAATTTTCATGGGCTGGACCTAGGTTTTCAAATCGTTTGGGCCCACAACACTTTTTTAAGTTTTGGTTGGGCCTTTACTATGAGTCAAAATGACCTTAAATCAAAACCTTAATTAGGTTTATCAATCTTGGTTGGGCCGTGACAGGCCTTAATCCTTTTTAACTACTTTAGCTGGACTTGGGCCTTTGTTGGGCCTTTTAGAGTCCAATTTGTGTTGATGGCCCACAAAGGTTTCCAATAGGTTACAGCCGGTTGACATTCTCTCTAACCGGTTGAGATGCCCTAGATTTTCATCTATATAAAGGCCAAGGCTTTCATTTTCACTTTCATTACAAAAGTTTCTAAAAAACTCTCTCAAAAGTTCCAAAGTTCTTTAAGAAATTTCCTTTGATGATTTGAAGACTGCTCAAGAATTTCTGGCAACTTTCCATAAATTTTCCAGTTGTTGTTGAAGATTTGAAGAATACTCAAGGTATTTTCCAGAATTTCTAGTTTTATAGTTTGAAGATCACCCTTTTTCTGGGTTTGTTCTTCAATTCCTTTGAAGATTTGAAGATTGTTCTAACAATTTCTTCATCCTTTGCAGATTTCCTTTGAAGATCACAACTTTTCTTTGAAGATTTAGAAAAATGGCTGAAGATCGTGCTACACTTCGCTTCCAGAAGATGCAAGGAGCCTCCAAAAGAGGTATCATTATTCGTTCTCCCTTCATGAGTTTACAGGATATGATTTTAAATCGTAAAGAAGATTTTCCATCCTTGTCACACCTTGATTCCTTTAATCATAGTAACACCTTTCATGATATAGAGAAGATCACTGATTATAACAAGATGTATAGAATAGAACCACCCTATAGACTTGTCCCAGCTGACCCTGGGGATCGATCTTGCCATTGGCGCCCCAATGCACTTTGTGTTTATAGGGGTGCCATTGTTGCAGGAGTTCGATTCCCCTTTCATGAGTTTATTCCTAGGCTCTTAGCAGATGTAGGAATTAACCCTTGCCAACTTCCCCCCAACTCTTGGAGGGTGATCAATTGTTTCATGGTCCTCTGCCTCAAGAACAACTTCCCTCTTTCTGTAGCTCTCTTTAGGAAGATTTTTCAATTTAAGAATTCTGCTGAATCTACTCCGGGTTGGGTATACATTAGTCATCGTACCTCTTTTCATATATCTATTTATGTACTCTGCCTTCGGGCATGACTCTGTTCTTTTGTTAACTTATCTTGATAAGCTAATCATTTATGTATTCTGCCTTCGGGCATAACTTTTTAATTCGTAATCCATTGTCCTTGATGTTTCTCAACTTACTCATGTTTGCATGTGTAGTCTAGCATTTTATGCATATATGTCAATAAGTAATGCTCATAACTTATGCGAAAATGTAGAATAGTCTTATTAGTACGGAGAAATGGGCACAGCCCTTACATAGATACTCTACTTCCTCTATCTCAAATTTAAAAACTTGGAATGGTTTCATCGACCTTATTTCTACTTCTATTACATAGGCAAAAACCTAAGTCCTTTTCAGGAGAGCTTAAACATAGTAAACCTTGAGGTTCAATGCATGCCAAGTCCGGGGCACCTCAACCCCGTCCAAGGTTTCCAGTTTGTAAGACCCTCGCCCTAGCGTCTTCTTGACTCGATACGGCCCTTCCCAATTCGGGGCTAGCTTTCCCTTCTGACCAACTCCCGAGGCTTCTACTTTCCTTAGCACCAAGTCACCTTGTCGAAAGAATCTCTCTTCTAGTTTGTAGTGGAAGGATGCTCTCTTCTGATGTTCTGCGTTCCGGGCGTTTGCTTCATCCCTAACCTCATCAATTAGGTCTAGTGCAAGTCTCATGCCTTCTTCATTGGTTTCTTGCTCAAATGCCTCAACTCGAGGTGACGCCTGCATGATCTCCAGGGGCACAACTGCCTCAGCTCCATAAGCTAGTAAGAATGGGGTCGCTCCTGTTGTCACTTTACAAGTGGTACGATATGCCCAAAGTATAGGCAGTAACTCGTCCACCCAATTGTTTCTTGAGCGTTCGACCCTTTTCTTCAGTCCATCAAGGATTATACGATTGGCTACCTCGGCTTGCCCATTAGCTTGAGGATGAGCTACTGAGGTAAAGCGAAGCTCAATAGCATTTTCCTCACAATATTTCTTGAACTCTTCATTGTTAAACTGCGTCCCATTATCCGTCACAAGGATTCGTGGGATTCCATACCTACAAATTATGTTCTCCCAAAAGAACTGGGCAACTTGTTTGGTGGTTATCTTGGCTAGGGGTTTAGCCTCAATCCACTTAGTGAAATAGTCAATAGCCACTATCAGAAACTTCCTTTGTGCCGAGGCTACTGGGAATGGACCAAGGATATCCATCCCCCACATTGCAAATGTAATAGGAGAATTGATTGATGTTAACATTTCGGGCGGCTGCCTTACAATTGGAGCATGCTTCTGGCATCTCTCACACTTCTTGACATAATCCTGTGCATCAGCTAGCATCTCTGGCCAGTAGAATCCCAGACGGGTAATCTTGTGAGCTAGGGATCAGCCCCCCAAGTGTTGCCCACAGATTCCTTCATGAACTTCCTTCAATGCTTCCTTTGCCTCTTGGGGCCTTAAACACTTCAAATATGGGATGACAAACGATCTTTTGTAAAGGAGGCCCTCAATCAAGGCATATCTCAACGCTCTTACAGACAGCTTCCGTGCCTCCAAGGCATTGTCTGGGAACCATCCAGTTTCTAGGTGAGCTTTAATAGGATCTATCCAACAGCTTCCAACATCGATCGGTGCTACCAACTTAGAGTTGACGGTCGGGGCCTTCAAGACCTGGAAGTAAACACTTCCTGCATAATTCTCTATCTCAGAAGAAGCGAACTTAGAGAGGGCATCGGCCTTAACGTTCTCTTCCCTAGGAATGTGCTCCACATAGCACTCCTCAAACTGAGTCATAACAGCTTTCACGACTCTGAGGTATTTTGCCATAGTTTCATCCTTGGCCTCAAACTCACCATGCACTTGCAAAACTACCAATCTTGAATCTCCACAAACTTTGAGATTTTTGACTCTCATGATTTTGGCCAAGCCTAAACCAGCTATCAAGGCTTCATACTCAGCTTCATTGTTGGTTGTTGGAAAGTCCAACTTCAAAGCATATTCAACTGTGAACCCATCGGGGCTTTGCAAAACTAAACCTGCACCACTGGACTTTGTTTTTGATGCTTCATCAAAATAGAGCACCCAATACTCCTTTAGATCAGGTACAAGTTTTTCATCTTTATTCTCACTTCCTTGGTTGGGTATTATCTCTTGCCCCCCGACTTCTTGGTTGCTAATGGTACATTCAACCACGAAGTCAACCAATGCCTGAGCCTTGATGGTTGTCCGAGGCCTGTATGTTATGTCAAATTCTCCGAGCTCAATTGCCCATTTGATCAATCTTCCACTTGCTTTGGGGCTGCGCAAGATGCTTCTCAACTGTTGGTCGGTCAAGACTTCGATCTTATGTGCCTGGAAATATGGTCGCAATTTCCTCGAGGCAGTAACTAATGCCAAAGCAAACTTCTCAATGGGAGAGTAATTCAACTCCGCCCCATGCAATACCTTGCTCACATAGTATATGGGTTTCTGAACCTTCTTCTCTTCTCTAACAAGAACATCACTCAACGCTTGTTCAGATACCGCCAGGTACAGATAAAGAGTCTCCCCAGGACTAGGTTTAGCCAACAACGGGGCTTCAGTCATGTATTTCTTCAATTGCTCAAAGGCCTCTTGGCTCTCTGTGGTCCACTCAAAATTTTTTACCTTCCTCAATGTTTGGAAGAAAGGCAGACACTTGTCTCCGGACTTGGAGATGAATCTTCCTAGAGCCGCAACTCGGCCAGTTAGTTTCTGTACATCTCGTATAGAACGTGGTGGTTCCATGTCCAAGATTGCTTTGATCTTATCAGGGTTGGCCTCTATGCCTCTCTTCGAGACCATCAATCCCAAAAATTTTCCTGATCCAACACCAAAAGCACACTTGGCTGGATTCAACATCATCTTGTGGTGCCTCAGCACTTCGAATGCCTCTCTGAGGTGCTCGATATGGTCAGCCTTGAGTAGGCTCTTGACTAACATGTCATCAACATAGACCTCCATGTTTTTTCCAATTAGATGAGCGAATATCTTATTCACCAATCGTTGATAGGTAGCTCCTGCATTCTTGAGACCGAAAGCCATAACAAGATAACAGAAAACACCAAAATCAGTAATGAAAGATACCTTTGGGATGTCATCCTTGTGCATCTTAATTTGGTTGTAACCACTGAAACCATCCATAAAACTCAACATCTCGTGTCCAGCTGTGGCATCTATTAGGGTGTCAATCCTTGGTAGAAGGAAACAATCCTTTGGGCATGCATCATTTAGGTCAGTGAAGTCTATACACATCCTCCACTTCCCATTCGCTTTCTTGACCATCACCGGGTTTGCTAACCATTCGGGAAACTGAATCTCTTCAATAAAACCAGCTTCCAAGAGCTTATCTACTTCTTGCTTAATGGCCTCTTGCCTTTCCGGAGCAAAGTTTCTCTTCTTTTGCTTTATTGTCTTCCTATTAGGATCGACATTCAATCTATGAGTTATAAGTTGGGGATCAATCCCTGGAATATCAGCTGCTGTCCAAGCGAAAATGTCGCTATTCTTTTGTAAGAACTCTATCAACTTGCCCTTCAGGGGTTCTTTCAAAGAGGCTCCAATAAAAGTCACCTTCTCAGGGTCGCCTAGCTCCAGAGGGATAGGTATTAAGTCCTCTGCTGGCTTTCCTCGGTGTTCATCATCACCACGGACATCCATGTCTTCAATCGGGAGTACCTGCCCCCCGGTTCCATCAGCTCTCAAAGCAGCCACGTAGCAACTCCTGGCCATTTTCTGATCTCCTTTCTGTTCCCCAACACCATTCCTGGTTGGAAATTTGACCTTCATGTGATAAGTAGAGGCAACAGCCTTGAATGCATGAAGTCCGGTCCTCCCTAAGATTGCATTGTACGTCGAGGCAGCCTTAATTACTAGAAAGTTCAGCATCTGGGTGGCTTCCTTAGGTTCTTGCCCTATTGTCATGTGCAGCTGAATGGTCCCTTCAACCTTGGACTCAACTCCATTAAATCCGTAGATCGGCATGTTAGTCGGGGTTAGTTGAGAGTCAGTATACCCCATCCTCACAAAAGCATCATGAAACAAGATATCGACAGAAGCTCCATTGTCTATCAGGACCCGCTTCACTTCCGAGTTTCCAATTACAGGAGTTATGACCAACGGGTCGTCATGGGGGAATTTCACCCCTTCAAGGTCTGAATCATCAAAACCAATCACTGCCTCAGTCTTAGCACGCTTCGGGGCTTCTCCTGTGATGTGCATCACTTCTCTGGCATAAGCCTTTCGAGAGTTTCGGGTAGTGCCGGCCGCTGTTGGTCCTCCCAAAATCATATTGATTATCGGCCCTCGAGGCTGTGGGTTACGATCTCGATCGTTATCCCTCCTATCATTGTCTCTTCTATCATAATCCCTTTTCTGGGTTCCACGGTCTTCACCCTTGGTGAACTTGTTTAACTTTCCCTTCCGGATTAAAAATTCAATTTCATCCTTTAACTGTCTGCAGTAATCTGTGTCATGCCCCACATCCTTATGGAATCTACAATATAGATCTTTGTTTCTCTTTTCGGGGTCACCCCTGAGCGGTTTAGGCCAGCGAAAGTCCTTATCCTTCTCAATGTCCAACAAAATTTGGCTCCTAGGAGCGTTCAACCTTGCATAATCAGAAAACCTTGGCCCAAAACCCTTCTTGGGTGATGACTCGGAGTCCTTGCCAACCCGGGGATACTTGTCCCTAGCGTCGTACTCTTGCTCTGACTTTCTTTTCTTTGAATCATTAGAGCCCTTGCCATTACCTCCTGTGGTTTCCTTCTTAATGTTGTCCTCAGCCTTAATATATTTATCGGCTCTTCTCTGGAGCTCGGCCATGTTCTCAGGAGGGTGTTTTGCCAAAGACCTTTTGAAGAAGAGGTCAGTGGTTCCGTGTTCCAGGGTTACCATGGCCACCTTATTTTCCAGATCGGTGATATTCAATGTCTCTTTGGTGAATCGCTTGAGATAATCCCTTAAGTTCTCATTCTTTCCCTGCACCACATACATAAGGGATGCAGAACTTTTCTCATGAATTCTCCCACTGATGAATTGGCTGATAAAGGCAGCGCTCAACTCCTTAAAAGATCCAATCGAGTTTGCAGTTAAACGGCTATACCATCTTTGAGCCATGCCTGACAGAGTTTGAGGGAACGCCCTACACTTTAAGGCATCACTAGCAGGCTGCAGCAGCAGTGCGTTGGAGAATGTTCTGACATGATTTGCAGGATCGCCCGTTCCATCATAGGCCTTAATAGTTGGCATCTTAAATTTCCTTGAGATGTGGGCATTCATCACCTCCTCAGTAAATGGGGGTGTGGGATCGTCAGGGTCCCCAAGTGGCATCAGATCTTTGGGGTTGCTTCTGGGGGTCTCCACCCTTGTGGATTTTTCGGTTCGGGGATCAGCCCTCCTTTGCCTTCTTGAAGGCCTCTCCAAATTTATAACGGGAATCCTCTCTGCAGTTGGAGGAGGCTGAGTTTGATTCAACTTATCTTGTTCTCTTGCAATATCGTCCTTCAATTTCGAGATCTCTGCCTCGTAAGCCTTGGTTTTCTCAGCAGTTGTCAAGGGGAGTCCATCATGGATTCTTCGTGTTCTTCTTAGAGGTTCCTTGCTAGCACGTCGCCTCCTCGGGGCTTCATCTCGATCATCATCCTCAGATGATGATGAATCATCAGTATAGGGACCAGAGTAATCATCATATTCTCGATCCCTGATCTGTAAGGCGTGTCCGCTTGGTCCAGGTTCCCTTTGTCGAGGGGGTAGTTAGGCAGCCCATACATAGGGTTGGTGTTCAAAGGGAGATCCGTAGTATGGATCTGTACCCCCGTGCGATCAACGTTGCCAAGAGGAGAAACCACCATCTGGAGAGGGTTAGTTTCTTGGCCTTGATGGACAATCACTGAGTGGGTCCCCTCTACATGGGGAGTCGTCCCTGGGGGCTGAGTGGGCAGAGGTTGAATGACCGTCCCTGTTGATGGGAGTATTTGTCCTTCCTCAGTGACGATGAGCGGATCAGAAGTGGCTGGTGGAGCAGAGTTAAGGGACACGGCCTCGGTTGATGTTGTCCTTCGTGTTTGAACCATGGTTGATGTTGTTGTCCCATAGACGGCGCCAAATGTTGTGGAACAAAAACTAGGTTACGATTATTGCGGCTAGGGTTGGTGTATTTAATGCTAGGGTTCGTGAGCTTCGTGCTTCAATGGCTGCTTCTGTGTTTGAGACTTAAACGGTCCTCACAGAATGCCTACGTATCTCTGTAATTAGAGAATCAAGCCAATAAAACGTAGTTCTGAGGTGAGGGGTCAGGCCCTTTATATAGGCTGCCGGAGCCTTAGAATTATGGTAGGAATAGGAGACTTGGTAGACAAGTCTTTGGGGAAGGTTCTAGATCTATTCCTTGTAGGAATCAGTTTCCATATTGAATTGGATGCCTTGGTGGCTAAGTCTGGTGGAAATAATATCCTTATCCAACTCTTATTGCTGAGCTGGTTATTACCCCTAATATTAATTACGAAATTAATATTTAATTAGGGTTTTTGGGCGGCCCGGTGGGCCCCACGTTTGGACCATACTAGGTCTAATTAATGCAACATTAAATGTGTCTTTAGGGCTTATTTTTAGCCCATATCAATTAGTTATCCTTTTCTCAACTGTTAAAGCTTCGTTTTAAGGTAAACGTTCATAACTATGAATTAAACGTCTTGTTTTGCATGGATCCTGCGATTGGGTTTCAATTTTATTGTTTTAATTATTGCTTTCCACTGCGTTTATTGCCCCGAAACCCATCATTTACTTCAACAACTATAATAAAGATTTGGGTTTATCAGTAGAAGAAATGTATTCACAAGTAGTTGCTTAAGAGGTTTAAAAAAAAGTAGTTGCTCAAGCTTTTCTCACAAAATAAATATTTTATTTATTTTGAAAAGTGTTGCTACAACCTAGAGAAAAGATTACTTTCTCCAGCTTCAGTTTTTTGAGTGCTACAGATAGAATGAAAGATAGATCTCTATATATCTTACTTTGTTCTACCATATCTATCTACATGGGCTGTGGAGCTGCTGTCATTTTCAAGTGGCAACTCCTTACATATTACAGACCTATGTGACTTACCTAAATTGCTATACAATCAGAGTTATCAATACATAAAAAGCAATCTAGATACATTCTAAATTAAGCTAACACAATTCTAGTAGATGGTGATTTGTCATACTCTCGAATTGGTAAGCTTTATCTTGTTATCTCTCAAGCTTCTGTTGTAGTCTTTGCAAGTCTGCTACAGTCTTGGGATACTGCAGGACGCCTGCTTCTTGAACATCTTATATGTCACATGTTTGACTGGGTAGATCCCCAATTCAAAATGATTCCATAGAGACGGTATCCTAAGCCACCGGGTCTGCTGTCATGAGAATGTTCTTTGGATGACAGTATGAATCCCCGCCAATGTTGCTGTCAGGGATTCCAGACTTGCTGTCAAGATATGAGAATGTTGTTGTCTCCAAGTTCCGCCAATGTTGCTGTCAGAGTGGGTATTCTATCATGACTTGCAACATGTTGTAATCTTGTAACCTTACTGTCAGTGGCATGGTAGGAACCTTTATTCTTGCTGTTGAATGGATGTACTCCTTGAAGCTTGAACATTTAAATGAACTTCTTCCAAGATGTACACTTATTACATGATAGTAATTTATTTGGTTATAAGAACGTACTTTGGCTGTGACAGTATGTTTTACTTAGTCTATACAATAAAACTAAGCAAAGTAGAATTTAGTTAAGTTGTCTCTAAGTTATCACCCATAAATCCCAACAATATTTAAAAGAAAATTATAATCTAAAAAGTATTGAATCCCAACAATACATCACAAGATTATAGAAGGGGGATTGAATACAATTTTAACTAGATTCTTTTTGAATTGAGTGAGGCTAAACAGTTTATAGTTGTAAGAACATAGAAAATGAAGTAATTAAACTGAAAGTGTTAGTCACTGAGGCATGCCTGTACACATCTAATAATAAGCCTAATTGTTTGTAATGCCTTGCATTACCTACATGACCCCTTAACTGGGGAACCCTCTCTATATAGAGTTTCTACTTGTATTTAGTACTTGTAATGGGCACCAAATTTCTACCTGTGTTATTGTAAATTTAGTCATGAAGTAATGCTTGAAAGAAGATCTAGAGATCATGTCTCAAACTTGAAGAACAAGGCTACAGTAATAAACAAAGATGGAAATTTGAAGATTGACAATTTGCCTAAGTACTAATTCGAGAAGTATTTTGGTCTATTCCAGAAGTCAGAGTTTCGAGTAGTCAGGGATTCGATATGTCAAAAGACACTGTTCTATATCTCAAGGAGTCAACAAGTCAAAGCCTCATTCGATAACTCAGGGATTCGACATGTCTAATACTCTATTCGAGAACTCAAGAAGTCAACAAGTCAAAGCATCATTTGAGTTCTCAAGGAGTCAACAAGTCAAAGTTACATTCGATATCTCAAGGACTCGGGAAGCTATTCGAATCTCAAGGATTCCATAGGTTAAAACTCTATTCGATAACTCAAGGATTCCTGAAGAAAAAGACTAATTCGAGATGTGATTCGATATGTCAAGGATACAATGTTTGAGAACTCAGAATTATCGAAATAGGCAATTCTAGTTCTCGAATCAATCACTTAGTCACTTCTAGAATGGTTTCTTGAAGACAAAATACTGAAGATGTACAAGTTAGACACCTGCAACAAGACAAGACACTTTCAGGACAATAGTACTGTAAAGTACACATGGAAAGTCTACGAAGAAACTTAGAGAGATGTTAATGGAGACAAACTGCTAAAGAAGTGGATCTGGGCAGGTTAGAGAAAGTCAAATTGCATGCTGCCTGGACGTATTCCAAAATAAGGATAGACAAGTTAATTAGAAAGTAGATTTGTTTGTTATATTATTTGTAGCAAGTAGGGTGTACACATGTTCTATAAGTGTACAACCTCACTTCACTATCAGGTTAAGTTTTTCACACACATCTTAGACTACATCTCTCTGAGAAAAAAAAATGAAACTGAGAATACTAACATTTGTATTCACAGATAGTAGCAAAAAATTATATCTAATACAACATTAGATTAAGGTGAGTGACTGTGTTCTTGTGTTTTATTTCCGCACATTTATACATTCTGTTAAACACAAACACACACTTAGCTACACTTACACGAAACACAGATTCAAACATTCACCAAACTATTCTTAACGCTTAAATCAAAGAAAAGTTTGAAAATACATTCACCCCCCTCTGTATTTTCTTGTGTGTGTATTCCATACTCAACAAGAAAGTAAAGTAAACACAACACTCTTTATAAATTTTGGATGGGTTTTTCTGTTCAACTTGAGAATTATATTTCAAAGAAATAATCTGTGAATAAGTTCACAGTTGCTTGTTCACAGTGATTTTGTGTTTACAAAAAAATCTAAAAATTCTAAGTGAAGTTCTTAGTGTTTTCTCTCTATTTAAAAGCAATGCTACACTTGGATTATGTATATCTCAAGTTTACAACTCCTACAAGATACAAAATATTACAATAGTCAAAGTATTGGAGGCTTGCTTCACCATTTCTTGTCTTCATATAATGCAAATTTGTATGATTATCTTTGACAGATACTTCTTGGAATTATCATCCAATTTACTTGCTCAGAAAAGGAATGTTTCTTTTTCTTCTTCGTTTTCAATACTGGCTATCATGCTATTTTGAAGTCCATTAACCCATGTGATTTGTCAGCCATGTCAAGTCACTATCAACTGCTAAGATCATGACATTATTTGTTGAAATGATTATCCGTTGAAACTTTCATCAGTTAATGGGTTGATTGCTATCCGTTGATGTGTTATATCTGTTGTTGTAGCTTCTTTATCCGTTGAAATATCATTTCACTTATGCAGAATTTCAAAGCACAACCTATTTACAATTAGCTAACTTATTCTACATATCCATTGATAGTCAACATAACTTAGAAAACTATCAACTATGTCATCAACTGATAGCTTATCTGAGACTTACAAACCATGTTACAACACTTATCCATTGATAAGCTACCTCATCAACAGATGCTGGTAAGCATGCCATTCGTTGATAAGGTACAAAATGACTTATACAAAATATGTTTTAGGTATTTTGCAATTTCATCAATGACAACATAATTCCTAACAAAAATTATAAAATTAAAAAAGATTGTATTTGAATTGAATTTTTAAAAGAAGGTTAGAGCATGTATATACAATATTTACATATGTATTTGTGTATTTACACTTGTTATAAATAAAATACTTTAAATAGTTATATATTTACGTTTTTACAATATAAAATATTTTTTAAATTTAGTAAAAAAATTATTTAAATAAAATTGATCATACATGTATAAGATGTATACTAAATACCACGAATAATTGATTAACTTATAATAAAATAAATTTTCATATGAAAATTTGTAATTATCAATGTTGGTACACCGTGAATTGTATAAATTATTTGTGTTTATATTTAACTTATAATAGTCATAATATATATATATATATATATATATATTACGATTTGTAACAAAATCTGGTCCCATTTAATTCTGATTTGCAAAAAAATGTGCTATTATCTACCTTGATTAGAAGATCGAGATATTTTTTTTTTTTTGAACAAAGGATTTAATTCATTAATAAAAAGCCATACGGCATCTACAAAAATAATCGAGTCGAACAAATCGTAAAAAGATACAATCGCAGATTAATCCCGTCTTCTTAGACCTTTTGGATATACCATCAAGCGATTTGTTGAAACTGATATATGTACATGTACCCGCTTCGCCACATCTGGTTTGAGCTATCGACCATAAATGCAATCCCATAAAAACTTTCATCACTAAATCAAAACCTTGAAAATCCCTCAGATCTAACATCCCGGACATTAATTTACTGCAAAACAAACCAATAACACACAAAGCTCTCACAAGGAGAGTATAAACAAAACCCAAATAAATTTGGAACAAACTCAACAAAAAGAACAGATTTAAATAAAACAAAAGCCTAACATAAGGCTCGATTTTATTGAAACTGGAAGAAAAAAGAAAGTTTAGAAGAATAGATGGAGGGCCGAAGGAGGATTAGAAGGGAGGATGAGGCTTTAAACAGAGAAGAATGAGACAGATCAGAAGAAGATGAGGGGAGGGGAGGGGAGGGGAGGCGGCGGTCAATCGACTCTCATCAGGAGTTACGTAAATCAATAGACCGAGATATTTTTAAAATTCCAATCAAACTCAATTAAAGTCAAAGTCTATCTGACTGATACCCCACTTTTCGGAACAAATTCTAACCCTAACACTTTTTATGCATCTCTGTAATAACCTAATTGAAGATAATTTGAACTTATTATGTAACTACAAAAACTTGCTAAACAAACTAGTTTTAAATCATTTTATAATTTTTGTTCTAAATAAGATTCTTTTACATACTTTGAGAAAATATCAAAACTTCTCATATTTTTTGTATTTATTTGTTCAAAATATCTTTTTAAAAAATACTAATCACAATACCCATTTCGATTAGATACCCCATTTAGTGTTAGAGGTGATATTCCTCATTCAATAGAGTGTCAGGACTGATACTTCACTTATATTTTTATCAAAATATTCCATTTGCATGAGCATACGTTTGTTCGACCTCATACTCCACTAGTATCTTAATATATTATAATTGATTTATCATTTTTATTATTAACTAGCTTACAACCCATGCGATTCACGATTTTTTTTGATATGTAATAAATTTTATTTTATGTTACAATTACGTTTTATATAATCATTATTTTCAATGATTTATTTTAATTTTAATTTAAATAATTTAATATAAATTTGATTAATGATATGCATGTTTTAAAACTTATATTCTAAAATTTTAAAATAAATATGTCGTTGACATAATTCGAACCTTGAAATTTTAGTAAATTTATTTAATCATATAATATATCTAATTATTAGATCTAGCGGTTCTGATTGTTTACTAAAAATCTAATTATTAGATCTAGTCGTTCTTATTTTTTACTAAAAATCTAACGGTCATTATTCGTTGTATACGGATTTCTATCATATTTTGTTAGTGATTAGACGATATGGTGTGATATTTTTGGATATATATTGATTATTGCAAGATTATGTTTTAAATTAAAAATTAACATGTTTTATTTTAAATTGTTGATTGGAAGATACGATATTTTAAGTATTTATAAAAGGTATTATCATCAATTAAAAGTAAATGACTTTTAATTTAAAAAGTTAATCAGCTAATTATCATTAATTAGATTATTTTATTATTTATTTTAATAATTAAGATTAACGTGCCGAAAATCAAACCGACAAAGTTTCAATACCCGTGCGATGCACGGGTTTCTTTTATTATGCTATAATTTTTATTTAATATTACAATAAAGTTTTTATATAAACATTTTTTTTAATAACTTTTTAAAATACTCATGTTTACGGATTATACTAATGTTTCCTTCTTCTAAACAATGTACACAAATTTATAATATAATTTATTAATAATTAAAAAATATGGTGTGATATTTTCGAGTATATAATGATTTTAGGATTTTTTTTTAAATCAAAAAGGTAACGTATTTTAATTAAAAATAAAATAATAATGATTGAAAGATATGGTATGGTTGAAGTTTGTAGCTGTTTATAATAGGTAATATATTCAACTAAAATTAAATGTAAAAAAGGCAATCGGCTAATTAATTATATTGTGCTATAATTTATTTTAATAATTATGATAACCGTACCGAAAACCAAATCGACAAACTTTCAATGTTTCGGCTTTAATATAATAGTACTAGCTTATAACACGTGCGATACACGGGTTTTTTTTGTTATTAAATAAATTTAGTTATGTTGCAATTATATTTTTATATAATTATTGTTGAGTATAGGGAGCCTGAGATATATCTCAGGTAAGTTCCCTGAGATACCTATCTTTTATATGTAGAAATGGGATGGACGTTTTAGTAAATTCAGAATTTTTTAATTAGCCCTGCATGCCCAGTAAAATTTAAAGTTATTTTGTATGTATCTCAGGAAAAATTCCCTGAGATCTATATCAGGGTCCTTTTTCTCATTATTGTTTTAATAATTATTTAATTTTAATTTACATAATATATATAAATTTAATTAATGATATGCGTGATTTAAAACATATATAATGAAATTTTAAATTAAATAGATCGTTGACGAAATTCGAATCTTGAATATTTTGTAAAGTAACTTAATCATATAAAATATTTAATCATTAGATCTAACGGTTCTGATTTTTTTGCTAAAAATCTAACTGTAATTATTCGTTGTATACGGATATTTATTATATATTTTTATTAGTGATTGAAAGATATGGTGTGATATTTTTGGATATATATTAATAATCGCAAGATTATGTTTTAAATTAAAAGGTAACATATTTTAATTAGAAAATAAATATTAAGGATTTATTTTTATAAATACCCTTGCCAAGAAATTCTTTTGCAAAAATACTTTTTAAAAAACATAATTTGCAATATTGTCAGCTTATTTGCAAAAATACCATCTTAAATAAAGGTTGCGTAGCAGCAAAAACTGAAAATTTAACTTTCAGTTTTCAGTTGCATACAGTTGCATAGGTTGCATATGCAATTGAATGCAATTGAAAACTGTAAGTTAAATTTTTATTTTTTGCTGCTGCGCAGCCCTTATATATAACTAGAAATTGGTAAAAAATGGAAATTCAACTTTCAGTTTTCAGTTGCAATAAGTTGCATAGGTTGCATATGAAACTGAATGTAACTAAAAATTGAAAGTTGAATTTTCATTTTTTGCTGCTGCGAGTTGGCAAAAAAATGAAAATTCAACTTTCAGTTTTCAGTTACATTCAGTTGTATAGGTTGAATATAAGGTTGCATACGCAACCTACGTATTTTTGCAAATAAATTGATATTTTTACAAGTATTTTGAGAAGATAGTAAAATCGCAAAAAAACTTAAAAAAAGTAGTATTATTGATAAATATTAAAATATTAATGATTGAAAGATTATGATTGCAAAATTATGTTTTAAATTAAAAGATAAATTGTTTTAATTAGAAAAGAAATTTAATGATTGGAAGATACGATTTTAATAATTCTTTAATTTTAATATAATATAATTTAATATACTCATATTTACAATTATACTAATGTTTTCTTATTATAAACAAGAGAAAATTACCAAAATATTCATTTTAGAGATAAAGTGGCCCAAAATACTGAAAAGCGGGTTTATGGCCCATTTTACTGACTTAATACGGAGAGTCGTCTTCCTTATCTATATTTAACACGGAGTACCGTGTTACGTATCTTGTACATTACCCACACAAACTTAACTCTCACACACAGATCAATATACCATGACGGCTGATTGACGGAGGCGATACAGAATTCGGCGACGGTGGACTGGACGGTGGACTGAACGGTGGACTGGATATAGAAGTCGATTGTGAGTATTCTTCTTCACACTCGAATTGATTCGATTTGATTTAATTTATATGTAGTTGTGAGAGATATGTTGTAGTTGTAATTTAATCCTGTAATCGAATAGTTATGTTGTCAATTGACAACATAAATCACATTCCTCCAAGCCACGTAAATCTTCTTATTAAAGCTATGTTAACAAGGAATCATTTAGTGTACCTTTTTATAGTTTTTCAATTAATGTCAAATTCCTTTTTGTTTATGTTGTTCATTGTGCTAATTAAGTAAATACTGATGAGTGAGTAAAGTGTCACAAGAATTTCCAACTTTGCAGTAGCAGCACGTATAGCAATCTTTCCAGAAAGGTTATGTTGAGGACCCGGTTTGGTCACCTGAACTGATGGCATCACATCATGCCCCATTGTCTTCTCTGGAGTCCCATACCCATGTCGATGACCATCTAATATAGACTCTATATGCCTACTATCTTCCATTGCAAGGCTAAACTGCCATGACTCCCCCGAACCATTGAAAAGATCTAGGAAACCATAAACAAAAGGCCCTCGTAACGAGCATGCTTTTTCGAAATATACTGTCGGATCATCTACAGAGATCATGCTATTTTTGCCTGTTGCCTGAGATGGAACAACATATAGAAAAAATTGAAACTCTCAGAACATCAAAATCTAACAATAGTTCAATATAAACAGGAACATAATTAAAAAAAATAGCAACTTGAAATGCATATATATCAAAATGTATTCTTATCTCTAATACAACTTAGCTTATTTATACCTATTGGTAAAACAATTTTCGATCAAATTTATTCTGTTACTTTTTTTGTCAGTTCTACTTTTCATATTTATAGACTACTAGCAACAATATGCAATTCAGCTATAAGACTTGTATCTTGAGAAGAAATGTAGTATGTAACTTTAGGAACTTGATGCAATAGTGTTTTCAGTTGGATATAGACTACCCATAAAAGAACAAACTACACTAGGATTGCACAGAATTACAATGACAAATAGTGCCTTGTAGTAGTACCTGAGAAAGTGATATGCCTGTTTATTGTGTATTTGTGTGAATTTATTTGTGTGAATCAAATGATTCTTTGCATAATGTGTGGTTTTTTGTTTATTTTCAGATTATGGATCAAAATAATGATCAATTGTCTATGGACCCTCGGCCTCGGAATCCTTCTGTATTGCATTTACAGGGTACTCATAGGTCAGAGGTTGTGTGGGAGGCTGGTGGTGGTGACAATATGAGATCCCGGGTTCGCAATCCTAACAATTTCAGCCTCCCTTCTTTACATCCGAGGATGGTTCCCCTTCTTGAGGCTTTGAAATTTGATGGAGTTTCTAGGTTGGCAAGCATACAAATAGATTGGGGTTTGATCACTGCTCTTGTAGAGAGATGGATATCCGAGACCCATACTTTTCACTTTCCGGTTGGGGAGTGCATGATATCATTACAGGATGTGCCTATTCTTTTTGGGTTATGTATTGATGGGCCTGCAGTTACTAGTTTTACTACGGTTACAGGTCGATGAGACAGTTATATTGGAGATGTCTTTGGAGTACGGCCGGGGGAGAAGGGTGAGAAGGGTAGGAAGGTTAAGAAGGGTCAGAGTTCTGAATTGGATGATGATAACAGATACGGATTGATTGGTGGTAGATTGAAGTTTACTTGGTTGAATTCTGTTTGTGGACATAGTCCTACGTGTTACAGCTGATTGGCGGGATCTTATTGACTGATCATTCTGGGGGTCAGGTTCATTGTATGTACCTTCCTCTTCTCTTGGATTTTGATAAATGTGGGAAACTATCTTAGGGTTCTGCTATTCTTGCATACCTTTACATGGAATGATGCAAGGCGTCTCGTAAAGATAAAGAGGAGGTAGCCGGATGTCTTTTATTATTGCAGTTGTGGGCTTGGAGTAGATTACCTTCTTTCGCTCCTGTTCCTCGTGATCCAGTTTTAGATAACTCACATATTTGGGGTGATCGTCCAGGGCCACGTGGTTTGAGGTAAAAATGTTCAATTTTACCACATTTGTTGATATATTGAATGATATTTTCAGCATTCAATTAATTCTACTATGAATCAATTCTAATGCCTTTTTTATGTTTTCATGTATTATATAGGTGGTGTGCTCATCTTTCCTTCATTGACAGCGGTTCACATTCCGTTTCCACCTACCGAGTTCAATTAGATGTTCTTGCCGATTCTCAGTTTTTATGGTAGCCATACACCGATGAGCTTCTTGCCGAACTATCGGAGTAGTGTGGAGAAGGCAAAGAGATTTGGTGTTACATGGGGCCTCTATATGTTTTTGTTTCGTGGAGCCACATCAACCCGATAGATGCCTACGCCAGTTTGGGATTATATAGGATATACCATCTTCTGCTAGTTATTGTCCTGACCTTCATAAGATTAACTTGAAGGGTAAGGCGGACTTGGACTGGATATAACGCCTTAGAAATTTTTAGTAATAATAATTATTTATTTAATATTAAATGTGAATTATGTGGCGTATAAATTTTGTTGAGGAGGTAAAGTATGTGTGGAATAATATTTGTGGGCTTAGTTGATGAATTATATGTGATGTGTAAGCCTGGGGATTTTTAATTATATTTTTGGGATTTATCCCTATTTAATCGTGTTATATTTACCTTCTGTGAATTTTATAAAATCCTCAGGATTAGCAGAAATCCTGAAATCTTTTGCATTATTAACTTTATTAGTTTATATGACTTTTAAAAATATTTGATGAATTATTTTTGGTTTTGAGAATTTTAAAATGATTTTATGAATTATTTATCCAATTTATGGATTCAATTTTGTAAAATCCATATTTAATTCGTTTTTGATCCTAAAAATATTTTAAAAATATGGGGGTGATCGTAATTTTGTATTCTTTATTTTGAAACTCTAAAATTTAATGTTCCACTAAATTTCTGCTAACTCGATTATTGGGAATTATTTATAATGATTTTTTTGTGATTTATTTAGAAATACAATAGTCATTCATTGTTTTTTTTTGTTTTTAGAGACCCTAAATCCCTAAACCACAACACTTTCCCCAAATAAAACATCCCTCTCTCCCGAACTCTCTAGCACCCTCTCTACTTTCTTATCTCTCCCTCACTCTTTCTAAAATCTCTCGGTGTTATTCCTTATTTTCACAGTCGAATAGGTAAATCTGGTACTTGGTTGTTCTATCAGTTCACCCCCTGTTTCTTCTTGTATATTCATTCTCTTTTCCAGCCCGTGTTGGTAGCTGTTAGCGTGCGTGTATGTAATATCTATATATATGGGTGTGTGTGGGTGCACAAATAAATTGCTGGGTGTGTATGGTCTTGTGCTGGTTCGAATTAAGGGCTGAGTTATGTTGATTTTCTCATCTCCCCTGTTCTGGGATGAACTGCTATGTGTGCGTGTTAGTTGTGTTGGAAAGTCAAAAAATAATTCTAGCCTTGTGAAATGATTACTTGTTATAAGTTGGCTTGATGCACCCTTACATGCTATAGTACTCTTGTGTTTCTGAAGCTTTTGATTGATAAGTGATATGTTAAGTTCTTGTGCACACACATACACTAGCAAGTTGAAACTAGTAGACTTATTGAATGTTGTAAGTAATTAAAAGGACATGAATATGTGCAAGAAGATTTGGTTTCCATGCTTTGAGTACAAGTAGTTGCATTAAAGAGATTTTTGCTTGGGATTGATTATGTTTTGCCACCAAGTGAGATTTTAAGCCTATATGCATATCTTTTGCATTTTATATTCGTTTGCTTGAGTGTCCACATGTTGTTTGCATTGCTATCAATTGTTTGAGACCTTTCTTAAAATACATGACATTATTTGATGATAAGATGATAAAGGCATTTAGGAATAACCTATTATTATCCAAATTACCACACCCTTTACATGTGATCAATTAGTTACCCCTTTGAGCTTTATCCTATTTTTTCGGTAATACACCACATTATTTGCCTAGACCTTTTTCTTTTGTAGCCTTATGTATACTTGATCCCAATTTTTTAGAGGCTAGTAGGAAGTTGAGGGAGTAATAAGGTGTGTAAGATGGGTTTACTTTTGTTCATTAATTTTGGGGAAATATTGGATTTTGTTGCTTACTTGTCGGTCGTTATTCAATAAATTCTTGAAGAAGGATTGTGGTTTCTTATATATTTATATTATCTATCTTAGCTCTCGTTTAAAAAAAAAAGAAAAAAAGAAGAAAAAAAAGAGAAAAAAAATTGAAAAAAGAAAAAAAAAGTTATATGAGAGCATACTTATGTTTCTGTGTGATCCTTCTTCATTTTGTTGGAAGGAAATCAAAAATCCATGTGTGGGGAGGAAGTATGGTGTTGTGTATGATTTATTATGGTTTCTACTAGCTTTTGACACTTCACCTTATTTGGCCTTACTTGACATACCTTGTCCCTAGCCCCAATACAACCCAAATAAAAGACCTTTTGATTATCATCATTAATGTATGTTGTGTTAAAGTTAGATTGATACCAAATGTCAAGCATGCTTATGATTTTGTTGGAATGGAGTGATACACTTACCCTTGTTCTTGAGTGGATATACTTTTGTGAATGAAAGGTGAGTTATTACTTGTTTCTACATATGAGATCCCAAGTTTTGACTCTAAGATGTACTCTTGTGGGCTTAGCATGGTTACCAACTTATTTTTACACTTGACATGGACTTTTGAGTACCTATGCATATTTCTTTGAGTAGACTATGTGAATACTTGCACCTTACACACCAAGACATTATAAATTCACTTTGATTTCTTAAGTTGATGTAGCATGAGCTGACTTGTATATGTGGTTTTGCATTGAGCAATCTTTTACATGAGCTAGATGGATTTTGTGGGTACATTCACTATAGGCCCTCACGAGACCTCACTCGTCCACTAGGGCTGCCTAGAGGTTTAAAGGGCTTGTTGCATATGCCAAATTCAACCGTGATCACCTACGTAATTAATTAATAAATTAATCATATTTTTAATACCTATTCTATGTCCGTTTTCGGAATTTTATTAATTAATAAATTGTTTTATTTTGTTTTGTAGGAAAATAATAAAAACAAATTTCAAGCAAGAAAAGGTGCAAAAAGGGAAAGGAGGTGGAAAATACTTGAAGTCAAGGAAATTGGAGGAAAAATCGAATACTTATCCGAGAAGAAAAGGAAATTGAAGAAATTATATTCAAGATTGGATTGTAATCAAAGGGGCCAAACCCAATATTTTCCCCTATATATATATGGCCTTCTCTCTTGTATTTGAAACACCACTTTAGACACCAATCTAGATTCATAATTTAGGAGTAGGAATAAATTTAATTAACTTTCAATACAAACAATTTTTATTTTATTCAAACACTTTTTCTATTATTTAATTTAGCACTTTCAGTTGGTTCAGTTTCTTCGGCGTTGGCTTATTTACTCGGTGACAGTAGGTTATAATTTCTCGACCAGGAAGCATTCGTTAATTTATTTACATTACTTTTGACCACTCCAGTATTATACAATTCGCATACTTATGTTTATTTGCCATCTTTTTATATTAATTAGTTAGTAGCATTAATTGCTTTATTTGTTAATTGTTTACGTAAATTAGTTTATAACATTGTTTTTGTTGATTTAATAATCATGCGTAGCTAATTTTCTTACCCCTAGGATGAAGATGAAGTTAATTTAATTGCTTTTGATTTCTTCTTATTCCTATTAATTGATTCTCATAATTTTTCTTGGTGCTTAATTGTTCAATTGACAAAGTGATTTTGATATATTATTGTTACCGGATTTATTTTTCATAGCCTATGCTTGCTCTTTGAAGTTTTGATAGGTTATTGTTAGATAACAAGTTTTATAGTATATGCTTGTCTCGTTAATTGATATATCTTATTTGTGAAGGAAAGAGAGTTGATTTTAGGGCGAGTTGATATTAATTGTGATTGATTAATGGATTCAGATTCCTAGGTTTTCCATATTATTTGATAATCTTTTCTAATTAGGTTAATTAAAACTCATCTCAAACCTATTTGTCTAGTTCGCCTGAGTTAATTATTAGGGTTTTGAAAATTCATAGTCTCCGAGGATCGATCTGTGATTGCTACAACTAACCACTATGCGCTTGCAGTTATTTTACACATCAATATTCAATTCATCCTGGAAGTACAAAAATGTATCGAGACTTGAAAAGAAACTTCTGGTGGCCGGATATGAAGAGAGATATTGCCGAATGGGTGAGTAAGTGTTTGACCTGTCAGAAAGTAAAAGCTGACCATCAGAGACCAAGTGGGATGCTACAACCATTAGAAATTCCCGAGTGGAAATGGGAGCATATTGCGATGGATTTTGTGGTAGGTTTGCCAAGGACGAGAGCTAATCATGATGCTATCTGGGTAATTGTTGATCGATTAATGAAATCTGCACACTTCCTTCCGATAAATGAGAGGTTTTCATTAGACAAATTGGTTCATCTATACATAAAAGAGATTGTGGTGCGACATGGAGTTCCAGTATCAATAGTCTCATATCGAGATCCAAGATTTAATTCGAGATTTTGGAGAAGTTTTCAAGAATGTTTGGGCACTGAATTAAAAATGAGTACTGCTTATCATCCTCAGACTGATGGTCAGAGTGAAAGAACGATTCAAACAATTGAAGACATGCTCCGAGTTTGTGCACTGGATTTCGCAGGAAGTTTGGGATGAACACTTGCCATTAGTGGAATTTTCATACAACAACAGTTTTCATGCTAGCACCGTATGAAGCATTATATGGGAGGAAGTGTCGATCTCCGGTATACTGGGAGGAAGTTGGTGAGCGAAAGATACTCGGACCAGAATTAGTACAGCAAACCAAGGAAGTAATTCAACTTATTCAGAAACTGTTAGTGACAGCTCAGAACCGACAGAAGAAGTACGCTGATTTGGCCAGAAAGAATATGGAGTTCGAAGAAGGAGAACAAGTTTTGTTGAAAGTATCTCCGTGGAAGGGGTTAGTAAGATTTGGTAAGAAGGGAAAATTAAGTCCAAGATTTGTCGGGCCTTTTGAGGTATTGAAAGGTTGGAAAAGTTGCCTACGAGTTAGCCTTACCGCCTCACATGCAGCATATTCACAACGTGTTCCATGTATCAATGCTTAAGAAATACCACCCGGACTCTAAACATGTCATCGAATATGAGCCGATAGAGATCCAGCCAGATTTATCTTATGTGGAACAACCCATCAAGATATTAGATCGTAGAGAGAAAGTCCTACGAAATAAGACGATACCTATAGTAAAAGTTTTGTGGAGAAACCCCAGAGTGGAAGAATCAACTTGGGAGCTTGAAAGCGACATGCTCGAGAACTATCCTCATTTATTCACTTAGGTGAGATTCTGGGGACAGAATCCTTCACTACACCATAAACAGCCTACTGTAACACAAAAAAAATGTTACAGCAGGTATATTATATGTTACCTTAGGTTCATAAAGTAGCTAAGGTAACATTTTTCTGGTGATAGCTCTCAGCATGTTGCCTTAGGTGTCTAAGGTAACATCTTTCATCCCTAAGGTAACATGCAGTTTTATGTTACCGTAGCTTGCTATAGCAACAAAAGTGAGGTCTAGGGCAACTTAATTTATATGTTACCTTAGGGACCTATATTTTTTTTTAATACAATGGGGCCCATAGTGGGGACCACTATGGACCCTACTGTGCGCCCCACTGTTTGAGCCACTTTTGTTGGCAACATTGTTTAACTTAGTGCAACATTTTTTTTTGTTACATTAGCTTTTATGTACTAACATTTCCATTAGCTAACGTAACATCTTTTCCAGAAAAAATTGACAAAACTGCATACAAATATTATGCATCCCAAATTAAACCTGCTGTACATTCCAAATCCAACACATTACATAATTCATAATCCAAAACAAGTACATCCACCAGCTAATTCATAATCCATAACAATATAAGAATCAGAAATTCAAGCTATAAAACTGCTAACAATTGCCTCTAAAGCTGCTCCACGGATAGATTTTAAGGGGGGGGGTATAACGCCTTAGATATTTTTTATAATAATAATTATTTATTTAATATTAAATGTGAATTATGTGGCGTATAAATTTTGTTAAGGAGGTAAAGTATGTGCGGAATATTATTTGTGGGCTTAATTGATGAATTATATGTGATGTGTAAGCGTGGGGATTTTTAATTATATTTTTGGGATTTATCCCTATTTAATCGTGTTATATTTACCTTCTGTGAATTTTATAAAATCCTCGGGATTAGCAGAAATCCTGAAATCTTTTGCATTATTAACTTTATTAGCTTATATGACTTTTAAAAATATTTGATGAATTATTTTTGGTTTTGAGAATTTTAAAATGATTTTATGAATTATTTTTCCAATTTATGGATTCAATTTTGTAAAATTCATATTTAATTCGTTTTTTATCCTAAAAATACTTTAAAAATATGGGGGTGATAGTAATTTTGTATTCTTTATTTTGAAACTCTAAAATTTAATGTTCCACTAAATTTCTACTAACTCGATTATTTGGAATTATTTATAATGATTTTTTTGTGATTTATTTAGAAATACAATAGTCATTCATTGTTTATTTTTTTTTAGAGACCCTAAATCCCTAAACCACGACACTTTCCCCAAATCAAAACATCCCTCTCTCCTGAACTCTCTAGTACCCTCTCTACTTTCTTATCTCTCCCTCACTCTTTCTAAAATCTCTCGGTGTTATTCCTTATTTTCACAGTCGAATAGGTAAATCTGGTACTTGGTTGTTCTATCAGTTCACCCCCTGTTTCTTCTTGTATATTCATTCTCTTTTCCAGCCCGTGTTGGTAGCTGTTCGCGTGCGTGTATGTAATATCTATATATATGGGTGTGTGTGGGTGCACAAATAAATTGCTGGGTGTGTATGGTCTTGTGCTGGTTCGAATTAAGCGCTGGGTTATGTTGATTTTCTCATCTCCCCTGTTCTGGGATGAACTGCTATGTGTGCGTGTTAGTTGGTGTGTGTGTAAAAACGAGCTGTGTGTGTGTACAATTGAAACCGAGTGTGTGTGTGTGTGTGTGTTTGTGAATGTGTGAGTGCGTGTAAGTGGCTATGTCTTTACTGTGGTGTATCATTGCCGTTGTTGCCAGGATTTGTGCTGGTATGAATTGGTAATTGGTGAGGTTAAGTGATGTTAGTGTGTGGTTTTGTGAAGTGTGGTTCGAATTACTGTTAATTGTGGTTCGAATTATTGTTAATTGTGGTTCGAATACTCTATGATTTTCTAGTTAACAGCTGATGTTCTGGATGATTAATACATTGTTATTTATTCGGTGAAATCACAAATATACCGTGTAATTATTTCGTGCGAAGTTTCGAGTTGGAAACCCGATACGGGCACCCTCGAAATTTTGCCCCATCGACGATGATATTAAAAATAAATTGAGTCGATGGTAATTGGCAATGATGATTTTTCTGAGCCAAATATTATTTTATAAATTATACAATATTCTTTAGTGAAGGGTTTCGAGCATCAAACGCAGCGGAAAATTAAAACAAAAACAATAATTATCGAAACCCTACCGCAGGATCCATGCAAAAACATGATATTTAATTCGGAGATTGATGATTTACCTTAAAGAAGCTTTACGATTGTATGTCTAATGGATATCCAAGCTTTCACGATCGTTGAGTGCTCCTCTTCGAAGCCTCCTCTACGGTATCCACACGAACACTCCAAGAACGATTCTTGATTGGAAGGGAGGTACTAGCCTCCAATGAAAATATGAGATCTTCTTTTTAGGTTTTGGTTCAAGCGGCTGGGGATTATTTTTGTCGTACAAAATTAATTACCTTCTTTACCTATCATCATATATTTATATGATAGTGTAAGGTAAAAGCCCAACTAAAAACCTAGCCCAAGTTTGATTAATTAAATAATAGAATCAAATCCTATTATTTAAATAAATAATAATTAAGTCATACTTAATTATTAAAATCATATCTCATTTGTATTTTATTATATCTTAATTAAGTCCCACTTAATTAATATAATAAAATACAACTAATCATTTAATTAATTTAAATTCATAATTTAAATTAATTCTTCCTTAAAATGTTCTATGTGTGTGACCCTGTAGGCTATCATTTAATTGGCAATAATTTTATTCTCTAATAAAATTATAAACAATGAGCGGCATCTAGTAATACATCATTGCTACCCATTTAAATAATAATTAAATCGTGATTCGATAAAACCTTTTGTGATTAATGTTCCCGTGTAATATAATCCCTTTAACCAAATATTATAGATTAAACTCGAGGCATGTTTCATGTCATCCTCTTCATAATTTAATCCGGGTTTACTTGATCCATGAGTAGACTATTAATAACAAATCATTATTTGAGCACGGCCATGCATTTTATAGTCTCACTCAATCAAGAGGCCAATAATATCTCTCCAAATAATAGGAGGGTTAAATCCTTTATCTATCATTCATATTTCTCATACGATTCACAATATACCCGATGTCCACTTTTATCATTACCCGGTCAAAGGTAACTTTTAATGTAGTCAAAGTATATTATCCTCGTATAGAAATATAATGATCTCAAGTCAAAGGATCATTACACCATTATCACTATGAGTCTTTCTTATGACTTAATTAACATGAAGAATCTCACGGTGGGTCTGTCCAGTACCATGTACCCTACATGTACCTATGTATTGACTTTAGTATCTCCATACTTATAACCAATGAGATGTGGTTATCAGTCAAAAACATACTAGTCTATTTATGTATTATTATTGTCCTGTATAATAATACTCGACTAGGGACCTTTAAGAATATGATATTATATAATCTCAAATTCAAGTTGTAAACTTAAACTATATAATGTGTATCATTATTCTAAGGACATTTATTATGCTAACAAATATCGCAGTAATTCGAGTCATAATAAATACATTTATTTAATAATCAAATGACATAAGGTTTATTTAAGAAACAATGTATTGCCTCTAGGGCACCTACACTAACAATCTCCCACTTGCACTAGAGCCAATCACCCATGTATCTAATACCCATGGAACTAGTGTGACCGTCGTGCTTCTGCTGCGATAAAGCCTTGGTCAGTGGGTCCGCAACATTTTCATTGGTATGCACTTTACATATATGTATATCTCCTCTCTCGTTTATCTCTCGAAGAAAATGATATCTTCTAAGTATATGCTTTGCCTTGGAATGGGACCTTGGTTCCTTAGCCTGCGCAATGGCTCCATTGTTATCGCAATACAGATCAACTGGATCTGCGATCGACGGAACCACACCAAGTCCGGTAATTAATTTCCGAATCCAAATAGCCTCTTTGGCTGCTTCACTAGCGGCAATATACTCAGCTTCCATTGTAGAATCAGCTACTGTCTCTTGCTTCGAACTTTTCCAGCTTACAGCACCTCCATTTAGACAAAACACGAATCCAGACTAGGACACAGAATCGTCCCTATCTGTCTGGAAACTAGCATCAGTGTAACCTTTTACGACCAGCTTCTCATCTCCTCCGTATATCAAGAACGAATCTTTAGTCCGTTTAAGGTACTTAAGAATATTCTTGACAGCTGTCCAGTGACCCTCACCTGGATTAGACTGGTACCTGCTCGTCATGCTTAAAGCATACGAGACATCAGGACGAGTACATATCATTGCATACATTATAGAACCAATTGCCGAAGCATATGGTACTTTACTCATACAGTCCTTATCATCTGATGATTTAGGACAGTTTTCCTTTGAGATCACTATCCCATGAGACACCGGGACAAAGCCCCTCTTTGCCTCTTGCATTCCAAAACGATTCAATACTTTGTCAATGTATGTACTCTGACTTAGGCCGATTAATCTTTTAGATCTATCCCTATAGATCCTGATCCCTAAGATATAGGTAGCATCGCCTAAGTCTTTCATCGAGAAACTTTTTCCCAACCAAGTCTTCACAGCTTGTAGAGAAGGAATGTCATTCCCTATTAGTAATATGTCATCCACATATAATACTAGGAATGCCACATGGCTCCCACTAACCTTCTTGTAAACACACGGCTCATCCTCATTTTGTTTGAAGCCAAACTCTTTGACTGTTTCATCAAAACGGATGTTCCACCTCCTTGAGGCCTGCTTCAATCCATAAATAGATCGTAGCAACTTACAAACCATTCTAGCAAACTTTGGATCGACAAAACCCTCAGGTTGTGTCATGTACACATCCTCTTCTAAGCTTCCATTTAAGAAAGCAGTCTTGACATCCATTTGCCAGATTTCATAGTCATAATAAGCCGCTATCGCAAGCAAAATCCTGATGGACTTGACCATAGCTACCGGTGAGAAAGTTTCATCATAGTCAATACCATGAATTTGCTTGAAACCTTTCGCCACCAGTCTTGCTTTGTAGGTCTGTAAATTTCCATCCATGTCAGTTTTCTTCTTGAAAACCCACTTGCACTCTATGGGTTTAATCCCATCAGGTGGTGCAACCAAAGTCCATACTTTGTTTTCATACATGGAATCCATCTCAGATTTCATGGCTTCCAGCCATCTCTCAGAATCTGGACTATTCATAGCATCCTTGTAGGTGAGAGGCTCATCATTATCTACAAGCATCACATCACCACCTTGAGTTAGGAGAAATCCATAATATCTCTCTGGCTCATGGCGAATCCTACTTGATCTACGAACAACCTGTGTTTCTTGAGCATTATCGTTATTCTGCTCTTGTTCCACCTCAGGTTCAATGCTATTTTGTGGTTCTCGATCTTCATCGAGATCTATAGTCCTCCCACTGTTTCTTTTGGAAACAAAATCTCTTTCCATGAAAACAGCATCTCGAGTAATGAACACTTTCTGCTCAGAAGGATTATAAAAATAATACGCCTTTGTTTCTTTAGGGTATCCCACAAAATTGCACTCTTCGGATTTAGGTCCAAGCTTGTCAGATACATGACGTTTTACAAACGCTTTGCATCCCCAAACTTTCATAAAGTTCATGCTTGACCGTTTCTCCTCCCATATCTCATATGGAGTCTTTTGAACCTTCTTAGTTGGAACACGGTTAAGTGTGAAAGCTGCTGTTTCTAGAGCATAACCCCAGAAACTTATTGGAAGATCTGCATGACTCATCATCGATCGTACCATGTCTAACAGGGTACGATTTCTCCTCCCTGAAACTCCATTCCATTGAGGAGTACTTGGCGGAGTGAGTTGTGATACAATACCACACTCCTTTAAATACTCTTTAAATTCGGTGCTTAAGTATTCACCCCCACGATCGGATCGTAAGATTTTAATACTTGCACCTCCGCCTATTTGCTTCTCTACTTCAGCCTTGTATTCTTTGAATTTTTCAAAAGAATCGGATTTGTTCTTCATAAGATATACATATCCATATCTACTGAAGTCATCAGTAAATGTTATGAAGTAGTAGTAGCCTCCTCTAGCCATCACACGCATTGGGCCACATACATCACTATGTATTAGCTCCAAACGTTCAGTGGCCCTTTGACCCTTACCAGTAAAAGGAGCTTTAGTCATCTTACCAAGCAAACAAGATTCGCATTTTTCGTATGATTCAAAATCAAACTTATCCAAGTATCCATCTTTATGTAATTTGGAAATGCGTTTCTCATTTATATGGCCTAGACGATAATGCCAGAGGTATGTTTGATTTGAATCATTAACTTTAAGTCGTTTGTTTTCTATGTTACAGATAGGATTATCTAAATCAAGAACATATAAACCATTAAATAAACGCGCAACACCATAGGTTAAATCATTCAAAGCAAAAGAGCAACTGTTGTTCTTTATTGTAAACGAAAAACCTTTCTTGTCCAAACAAGAAACAGAAATAATGTTTCTGCGAATCGCAGGCACGTAATAACAGTCATTTAGTTCTAAAACAAGCCCAGAGGGCAAAGATAAATAATAAGTTCCTACGGCTAAAGCAGCAACTCTTGCTCCATTGCCTACTCGTAGGTCCACTTCTCCCTTAGCCAAAGTCCTACTTCTCTGCAGTTCCTGCACATTTATACAAATGTGAGAAGCACATCCAGTATCCAATACCCAAGATGTAGAAATAGACAGATTGACTTCTATAACATAAATACCTGATCCAGAAATCTGAACACCCTTCAATTTCTTCAGATCCTCCGAGTAAGCATGACAGTTTCTCTTCCAGTGACCAGGCTTCTGACAATAGTGACAATCACCTTTGTCAGCCTTTGCGACATCTCCCTTCGGCTTTTTAGCCTTTTTGAAAGAGGGCTTAGAAGGACCAAGATCTTTCGGTGTAACCTTTTTCTTGCCCTTCCATTTCCCCTTTCCCTTAGCACCTTTCTTGCCCACCATCATTATGGGAGCCTTCTCAGGTGCCTTGACCATATTTGCTTCAGTGGTCCTCAGCATGGCCAACAATTCCATAGGAGTCTTATCTTGCTCAACCATATTGAAAGTCATTATGAACTGAGCATAGTCGCTGTTCAAAGATTGCAAGATTATATCGACTTGAGCCTCTCGCTGAAGCGGGAAACCCAAACGAGCAAGGTAATCACAATACCCAATCATCTTTAGAACATGTGGTCCGACTGGTCCATTGCCCTGCTTACACGAGAAGAGTGCTTTGCTTGTGTTGAACTTTTCAACACGAGCCTGTGATTGAAACATCGTTGAAAGATGTTCAAACATAGTATAAGCATTCATATCAAAATGCTGCTTCTGGAGCTCAGCATCCATAGTAGCAAGCATAAGACAAGCCACATCAGTTGCATCATCAATATGCTTCTGATAAGCATTTCGTTGAGCAGCAGTGGCATTGTTAACAGGGGCTGCCGGTGGAGGAATATCAATCACATAAGATTTCTTTTCCTGCATGAGAACAATTCTCAAATTCCTAGACCAGTCAAGGAAGTTCGATCCTGTCAGCTTGTCCTTCTCAAGGACTGATCGCACAGAGAAAGTGTTGTTTGTATTTTGTGCCATTTGTTTTCTACAATGATAAAATGCATAAGATAAGTTAGATTGTTACATTAATTATGTTCAAGTGATTATGACATATTCATAATATATCTCCCACTATTTTTATCAAATTAATAGCCCTTACTATTAAATCGGAAAGAATATCTCATAAATCTTTCTAGTGAGCCAAGATCCATATTTCGTCATATCCTAAGTCAACCACTGGTAGTCCTTAAAACATGATTATTTAGGTAGACAACAGTTGTCAATTATATCATATATAATTCTTGGATAGTTTGGTGAACAACAATTGTTCTTGTCTATCTAATAGATTTTGAACCAAACTCTATGCTTCTAAGTTCATAATAATTGAATATAACCGTTTATTCTCACCTTATTATGACGACTCAGTTAAGTTAAACCCAATGATACAACGGTCGAATATAACCGCTTATATTCGTCACATCTCACCACGATAGACAGGAGTCCCCTGCCACTGGCAGTCATTCCCCTTATCGATCTAGGATTCAATGAGTGTTCATTCATTGGAAAGCATCCGATAAAAGAACTTAATATTTTGTTAAGGGGTTTTGTATTAAAACGACCATGATCCCATCATAAAGAGATTCCCAATTTTTCCTTGAATTAAATACTTAAAATCAATATTCATCAATAGTTTGATTTCCAGGTTGTTGGAGGAGTCACAAGTGGCCTCACTTAATACCCAACTTCCTTACAGGTAAAACCCGTTTTTGACAAAATCTCCCCATATCTAAATAATTGAAAATTCGTATTTAATTCCGTGTTTCATAAACACAGAAATCTCATGATCGTTTGTTTATTTTAAAATCTCGATCGTTACAGATTTTATCTTGTTTAGCATGGCAAGCATGGTATGGGTGACGTATCTAATACATGCATACATCATTAATCTAATTAAAACATGCATACATTTCCTACTCTACACATGCATCATATGTAAAGTAAGTGCATTATGTAAACGTGATTGGTTATGGCCTTTATCCTATATGATCCTTTCAAGCTAATGAAAGGATCAAGGACAATCTATGGGTGGTTTAAAATACTATACTATTACATGTCTTCTTCTTTGCTGCTACAATGCTTCCTTGGATCGCCTCCTTGCTTGCTTGTCTTCATGTATTCATGTACATTACATAAACAAAACAACTATACTAATATACTTACAAGGAGAAGAACTCGAGTTACATTCGAGATTTAATCATTACAAGGAATGACGACATGCAAGTCGTATTTAGAAACCAAACCATAAACAAAAACCTCTATCCTATGGGTCTCAAGGCCATAACCATCCACCATGCTCAAGTAACAATTAAATAACATGTCATATTATCTAATCATGTTATACCATATCATATTTCAGATGATCCAATCAAAGAAATCATATAAAGCAAAAATCAAAAAATCAGAATCAAATTCTGAAAACAACAAATCGCGTTTTTCATGCACTAAACGGCGTCAAACGCCTTACAGACGAGTCGGTGATACTTTAGTATCAGTTTTGTTCAGACACTCGTTTCCAGTCAGAAAACACATATCGTTTGCGAAAATCTGACACTGGACACAGATTTCACCAGATCTGCGCAGCGTATACAGAAATCGTATCGTATACAATCCCCATATCATGAACAAACAAAAATCATGTATATATCAATATACATACAGATTATATGATCATCATATGATCATCCCAATCATCATTAACATACAGTTATACATATATATATCAAAATCAACGCATCATACATGACAATCATCAAACATGCTCGTATATATATCAAAACTGTAACATATAACCGAATTAAAACGTTTTTGCAAGTAGCTCTGATACCATTGAAGGGTTTCGAGCATCAAATGCAGCGGAAAATTAAAACAAAAACAATAATTATCGAAACCCTACCGCAGGATCCATGCAAAAACATGATATTTAATTCGGAGATTGATGATTTACCTTAAAGAAGCTTTACGATTGTATGTCTAATGGATATCCAAGCTTTCACGATCGTTGAGTGCTCCTCTTCGAAGCCTCCTCTACGGTATCCACACGAACACTCCAAGAACGATTCTTGATTGGAAGGGAGGTACTAGCCTCCAATGAAAATATGAGATCTTCTTTTTAGGTTTTGGTTCAAGCGGCTGGGGATTATTTTTGTCGTACAAAATTAATTACCTTCTTTACCTATCATCATATATTTATATGATAGTGTAAGGTAAAAGCCCAACTAAAAACCTAGCCCAAGTTTGATTAATTAAATAATAGAATCAAATCCTATTATTTAAATAAATAATAATTAAGTCATACTTAATTATTAAAATCATATCTCATTTGTATTTTATTATATCTTAATTAAGTCCCACTTAATTAATATAATAAAATACAACTAATCATTTAATTAATTTAAATTCATAATTTAAATTAATTCTTCCTTAAAATGTTCTATGTGTGTGACCCTGTAGGCTATCATTTAATTGACAATAATTTTATTCTCTAATAAAATTATAAACAATGAGCGGCATCTAGTAATACATCATTGCTACCCAATTAAATATTAATTAAATCGTGATTCGATAAAACCTTTTGTGATTAATGTTCCCGTGTAATATAATCCCTTTAACCAAATATTATAGATTAAACTCGAGGCATGTTTCATGTCATCCTCTTCATAATTTAATCCGGGTTTACTTGATCCATGAGTAGACTATTAATAACAAATCATTATTTGAGCACGGCCATGCATTTTATAGTCTCACTCAATCAAGAGGCCAATAATATCTCTCCAAATAATAGGAGGGTTAAATCCTTTATCTATCATTCATATTTCTCATACGATTCACAATATACCCGATGTCCACTTTTATCATTACCCGGTCAAAGGTAACTTTTAATGTAGTCAAAGTATATTATCTATAACGCCTTAGAAATTTCAGAATATTTAATTACTAAAAGTTATCTATTTTATATTAAATAAAAATTATGTGGTGTGTGAATTGGTTGAGGAAGTATTATATAGTGGAATAATATTTGGAGGTCAGATTGATATTTTATGTGTGTTATGTAAGCCCGACTATTTTAATTATATTTTTGGGATTTATTTCCTAATTAATATCGTTATATTTACTTTCTGAGAATTTTATAAAATCATCGGAATTAGTAAAAATTATGAAATCTTTCATTTTATTAACTTTATTAGTTTATTTGAGTTTTAAAAATGTTGTATGGAATTGTTTTGATTTTTAACGATTTTAAAATGATTTTATGAATTCTGTTTCATTTTACGGATTTAATCTTGTAAAATCCATATTTAATTCGTTTTTGATCCTAAAAATATTTCAAAAATATGTGGGCAATCGTAATTTTGTGTCTTCATTTTAGAATTTTAAATTTTAAAATTTCAATCATTTTCTTATTAATTTGAATTTCAGGAATTTAATTAGTGTTTAATTCAAATTGTAAAAATCATTTTTGTTGTTTTGTTTTAAAAGAGTCTTTCCCCTTTTTAGAACCCAAATCCCTAAATCCATTTCATTCGGTTCTTTTGAGAACATTCTTGAATTCTCTCATTTCTTACACAACAATCTCGAGTACTCTCCCTCTCATCACCTCCCATTTCCCTCCTCTAATTTTCGAGTCTCATTAATTCTGGTAAGCAGCGGTTCCTGGTCTCATCCCTTTGCTGCAAATTCGACCCCTCAATCCCTCTACTTTTCCCAGTCGTGGTTATCGTGGTATGGTAATGTTCTTGGGCGTGGTTGTGTCTAGAGTTCTTTGTTTTCTCCCCTACGAACAGCGGGCTGTGTGGTGTGTGTGGTTTTGCTGTGTGCGTGAGTGTCAAACGTGTGTGTGTGTGTGTATGTCAAAACGTGTGGTGTGTGTATATGTGGGGTTAGTGTGTGGAAAATGTGTGAGTGTGTGTGTGTGGGTTGATCGAATATGAGAGTGTGGGTGTTAAGTCTGGGAAGTCCTGTGCGTGTATTATTGTTCGAACCATTCTATTGGTTAGGAATTGCAACTGCTGTGCTTCGATTACTATTGTTACAACTCAGTGCTTTATTTTTTTTAGTTCGTAGTATTAATTAGTCGAAAGCTGATGCCTTGTATGACAGAATTTTGACAAATGAATTTTAATTATTCGAATGATATTTTTGTGTGAAGTTTCGAGTTGGAAACCCAAATTAGGGTGCCCTTGAAATTTTGCCCCCTCGACAATGATTTTATTTGAGTCGGGGGAAATTGGCGATGATGATTATTTTCTGAGCCAAAAATATTTAATATTTAATATTTAATATTTACCTAATAAATTGTAATTTTATTATAGAGTTGTTATTAATTGCTTAAATTGTATCAGATTTTGAATCAGTGAGTTGGAATGTGACTTGGGATTGGATAATAAATGTGGATTCGCTTGGTAATTGATATTTGTGTTGGTTGTGTCGGCTGTATCCCGACTGGCAGTCCCCCGTATAAAGGGGATGCCGTCAAAATTTTTCTAAAAATATATATTAAAATCATTTCTTGGTAACGAGTATGCATAATTATATAATTTATACGAGTTGTGAGTCGGGCTTCATATTTTAAAATCTATGTAGTGTGTGTTAATGTGACTATTTGATTAAATACTTTTGTCTGTAGCCTATGTATTGATATTATATGATTAAATAAACATAAATTAGGGCACTATTCGCAAGGGTAGACTAAGTGGAATGTTTATTTTGATTAGCGAATATTGAGCAGGATTCTAAAATAGTGTTATATTGTGTGTAGATTCCGTGGATAAAGGGAAGGCTAAAGCTGAGGACGTAAAGACACTTCGGATTCTGTGATTGTCTAGCTAAGGCAAGTAAATTGCTTCAATTATCTTTTAAATGAGTTATGATTATAAAAACCTGATCCATATGCTTATTCGAATTACTCTTGCTATAATTGTTCCGTTAATTTCCCGAAATTTCGAATACTTAATTGTTATACCCCAAATTGATTCTACTGAGTTGTTGATGCTTTTAGTGAATTGATTTATATTCATATCCCTTGTAAGTATATTGTTCCACCTCTCTTTCAAATAAACCGCTTCATTTATATTTCCAGCAAATTATGATTATCATAACTTGATTCTTACGTAATTGATTTACCCTTAATATAACTGCTCTGATAATTTCCATTAATTATGAATATTCAATTGTTATACCCCAGGTTGATTATATCGTTTTCATTAATCCTTTAGTAGCTTGACTTGAATCAATACCCCTTTTTGCCATATCGAACTTGTTGATATTTAATTCAGAGATTACCCAACCTTGTTTTATTTGGTGAAATTTGAGATGTTAACCTGGAACGAAAGTGTCCAGGGTGTTTGGCAGTTGAGGTAGTCGATCGTTCCGACACCTGATGTTTAGTTAGGATTGGACTGTTAGTTTTTTTAAAATGTGGACCGTAAGGGTCGGACCAGATTCGTGGTCAGAAATAATTAAGGCCAATGTGTGCCGTGGATCCATTAAGGACATTGCTGTGTGCGTTTGTCCGGGGTTAGTGCGTGACTGATCAGCAGCCTAACCTTATAATTGTTTTTATTTATAAAATGCATGATAGTCCAATCCGCTTCTATTCTATGATTCAGATAAAAGATGAACTTTCAATTGAGCTTATATATTGTTGATTGTTCACTCTTGACAATCTTGTAGACATGTCAGTTGTTGATGTTTTAATTTTATATATATATACTTGCTGAGCGTTTTGGCTCACTTGCTTGCTAATTCTGTTTCCTCAGCTAAGCCAGAAGATGTCTAGAAGAAGTGGCCCGTCTGGTTGGGGTAGTCACCGAGGCAGTCAGAGGGTCGAGGTGGTTGGTTGGGTAGTGACATATATCTTTGTTTATATTATATCTGTAATTGTAGGCAGATTATCATATTTAATGGGTTGTATATTATTTGATTCAGTTCTGGGTTGTAATAGCTATTGGTAGTTGTTTCATACAGTGACCTGTGAGCGGTCTGGGTTGGTATGGTTTTATTTCCTTATGGTTTAGTATAACTTGTACATGTGGACTGTTTTAGTTATACTTAGTTGCTTGAGCAGGTGATTAGTCCGGTTTATGATTACATCATGCCGAAATTTCTAAAAATTTCTTCTATATTAATATTTAATTGAGTATAAATGTTTATATTATTATTGTGGGCATGTGAGGGTGTTACAAGTTGGTATCAGAGCCACAGGTCACAGTCACTGAAACAATTAGGTGGGGAGTCGGGGTTGAGTTATGAGAAAGGTTAGGATTGTTTCGTGAGAGATAGGAAGTCTAATTATATATATATATATATGTATACTTCAGGCACCTGCTTCTGGTTCCGATTCAGACCCGGACGAGGATCCGGAAGGAGGGGCTTCTGTACCGCAGCAGATTTCCCCAGGGGTTATGCAGCCGTTCGTAGGATCGCAGGGCTCGGTGAATGGGCCAGCATATCAGTACACTCCTCAGCCTGTTCCATATCATGTGTACGAGCGAGTGGCCCGAGAGAGGGACTATCTCTTAGGGCAGATGGCAGAGTTGAGGGCTATGAGGGCTGGGGAGGAGGATCGGGCTAGAGATAGAGATAGAGCGGTAGCTGAGCTGGAGGATGTCCGGAGGCGAGTACGAGCTCTTAGACGTGTTGTCATTAGGCGGGGACGGATTAGATCCCGAGATGAGCCGGCATTCGTGACTCAGCAGGTGACTCTAGGTCTGGTGACGGCAGAGCTGGAGAGCATTCTGGGATCAGCTTGGCGGGGAGAGTCGGATGACGATGATGACCAGTGATGATTAGGGTAGTATGATGATGTGGTATTTAGAGGCATGTTGTGGCAGTAGTAGTACGTCAGGATTTGCAGTGCGACCAGTTTTGTTGTATATATCTGTTGTACTGTGACTAGATGTTAGCAGTCTTCTCTTTTAGTATTATGTTGTACCCTTATCGAAGCGTTGTTCTTACGCTTGTATCAGATCTATCTATATATGTCATTATCACTTTCGCAGAACTGTGTTAAATTTCCTTATACTGTCATTTACTTAAGCATCTTATTTACTGCTCGTTTCATATTTACCTTCAGCATCATTTCTTTCTAGCATAGTTTTTACTTTCGATACTATGTTTGACCTTAGCATTATGACTATTGTTTCTTTATTGCACCTATTGAACGTTTGTGAATACCTTGTGTAACCTTGTATTGATATCCTATTGCACCTTGTGAATCAATTGTTGACCGGAATATTGGTTGGAGACCTCAAATTCCTTTTCAGTAATATATGCATTGTTTGTTTAAGTTGGATCATTTTGAGCTATTATTTTCTGAACCTGAATCTAATATAATTGTTCATTGATTTCAGAAATATGCCTCCCAAAAAGAAGAAACAAAATACCCGAACCCCCGATCAGGGTGAACAAGCTAATCCACCTCCTGTTGGTCAGATGGACCCTGCCTTAGCACAAATATTACAAACTCTTGTTCAGCAGACTGCTACTCTGGCACAGCAACAGCAGCAATTACAGCAGCAGTTGTTGGCTCAACAGCAACAACAGCAACAACAGCAACAACAGCAACAACAGCAACAACAGCAGCAGCAGCAGCCACCTGTTCCTCCGGTGGTTACTTTTAAGTCTTTCCAGGCAGTTAAACCTCCTGAGTTTAAAGGGACAGCGGACCCGGTGGAGGCGAGGTCTTGGTTAAAAGAGATGGAAAAAGCCATTGCACTGGTGGGGGTCCCAGCAGACAAACAAACCGAATATGTGAGTTATTTCTTGAAGAATGAAGCCACTTATTGGTGGGAGTCGGTGAAGATGTTGGAAGCTACTGAGGTGATTCCTTGGGAAAGGTTCATAGAGCTATTTTTGGAAAAGTATTTCCCCGACTATATGAAAGACCAGATGGAGATGAAGTTTTTGGAGTTGAAACAGGGGAAAATGTCGGTGACAGAATATGAAACCAAGTTTACTGAACTAGCTAGGTTTGCTCCGGCCTATGTGGACACGGAGAGGAAGAAGGCTAAGAGGTTTCAACAAGGATTGAAACCATGGATTCGTACTAAACTAGCAGTTTTGGAGCTGGAGACTTATGCAGCGGTGGTGCAGAAGGCTATGATAGCTGAAGGAGAAAGCGAATTATACTTCAAGGAAAAAGAAGGAAAGAAAAGAAAGGCTGGGTCAATGGGGGAACGACAAGAGCAAGGCAGTTCTCAGAATGTGCCAAATAAAAAGCCAGGATTCCAGCCAGGAAAGTATGGGAACCCTAAGAAGCCGGGATCAGGGAATGGGGGCCAAGGAAATAGAATTCAAGATGCGAGTCAACAGAAATTGGTTAGGCCACCCTTAGCAGAGTGCAAGACTTGTGGGAAAAGGCATCCTGGAGTGTGTACAAAGCTGGAGGTGACGTGTTTCAAATGTAATCAAAAAGGTCATTATGCTCGGGAATGCAAGGCAGGAATTGTGTGTCACCGTTGTGGGAAGCCAGGGCATATAATGAAAGACTGTAAAGTACCTGTAGTGAAACCTCCAGTTCTGGCTAATCCAATATTGCAAGCAATTGAAGCACCCCCAACAGCAAGTGTCAGACCCGTGGCAAGGACTTTCAACATGACTCTGAACGAAGCTATTAAGAATTCGGATGTGGTAGCAGGTACGCTCCCTGTAAATTCTGTTCAAGCTAAAGTGTTAATTGATTCCGGGGCTACAAAATCCTTTATATCCAAAGAATTTGTTCAAAAGCTAAATTGTGAGGTATGCATGTTACGTGAAGCTATAGTTATAGAAATAGCTAATTCAGAACGAATTCCGGTTACTCAAGTGTGTCCTCGTTGCAAGATTGATATTTCAGGGCATTGTTTTTACGCTAATTTGATACCCTTTCAGTTAGGTGAATTTGATGTTATCTTAGGAATGGATTGGTTAACAGAGAATAATGCCCAAATTGATTGTAAGAATAAGAAGGTGATCCTTAAACCCTCTGATAATGTAGAAGTTACCTTTAGGGGTCAGAGGCAGACTAGGAGATTTTTGTCGATCATTCAAACAAAGAGGTTGTTGAGGCAAGGATGCGAGGGCTATATGGCTTATGTCATGGATACTAGTCAAGAGGTGCCTAAGATAGAGGAAATTCCAGTGGTGAATGAATTTCTTGATGTTTTTCCGGATGAACTTCCCGGTTTACCTCCGGATAGAGAAATAGAATTTACTATCGATTTAGCCCCAGGAACTGAACCAGTGTCAAAGGCTCCCTATCGAATGGCACCTGTAGAGATGAAGGAATTGGCAGTTCAATTGCAAGATCTTTTGGGGAAAGGTATTATTAGACCTAGTGTATCGCCGTGGGGAGCTCCGGTATTATTTGTAAAGAAGAAGGATGGAAGTATGAGACTGTGTATCGATTATCGGGAATTAAATAAGTTGACCATTAAGAATAAATACCCTTTGCCAAGAATTGACGATTTGTTTGATCAATTAAAAGGAGCAACTTGTTTCTCGAAGATTGATTTGCGGTCAGGATATTTTCAATTAAAGATTAGACCGGAAGACGTTCCAAAAACAGCGTTTCGGACTAGGTATGGGCACTACGAGTTCTTAGTAATGGCCTTTGGGCTAACTAATGCACCAGCAGCATTCATGGACCTAATGAATAGAGTCTTCAAGAAGTATTTGGATAAGTTTGTGATTGTGTTTATAGATGATATTCTGATATACTCGAAGACCGAAGAAGAGCATGCAGGGCATTTGAGAATAGCCTTAGAAACGTTGAGGAAAGAGAAATTGTATGCGAAATTTTCTAAATGTGAGTTTTGGTTGAAAGAAGTGCAGTTTTTAGGGCATGTCATCAGCAGTGAAGGGATTAAGGTGGATCCTGCTAAAATTGAAGCCGTGATGAATTGGGACAGACCTAAAACACCCACAGAAGTTCGAAGTTTCTTAGGATTGGCGGGATATTATCGAAGATTTGTTCAAGACTTTGCGAAAATAGCCACCCCACTAACAAAGTTGACAAGGAAGAATGAAAAGTTTGTGTGGAATGAGAAGTGTGAAGAAAGTTTCCAGGAATTGAAGAAGAGATTGGTGACTGCACCTGTATTGACACTTCCAGATGAAAAGGGAAATTTTGTGATCTACAGTGATGCATCTCACAAAGGTTTGGGATGTGTACTAATGCAGCACGGAAAGGTAATTGCTTACGCTTCGAGACAATTGAAACCTCACGAACAGAAATATCCTACTCATGACTTAGAATTAGCCGCGATTGTTTTCGCCTTGAAGATTTGGAGACATTATCTGTATGGGGAAAAGTGTGAAATTTACGCGGACCACAAGAGTTTAAAATATATTTTCACCCAGAAGGAATTAAATATGAGACAGAGAAGATGGTTGGAATTACTCAAGGATTATGATTGTACCATCAACTATCATCCTGGGAAGGCGAACGTGGTGGCGGACGCTTTAAGTAGGAAGGAGAAAATCAGTATGTTGACAATGCCTGAGGAATTATACAAAGAGTTTGAAAGATTGGAGATAGAGGTGTGTATGCCTGCAAGTAGTACAGATACGGTGTACACTATGACGTTTCAGCCAGAATTATTAGAAAAGATTCGCAGATGCCAGGAGGAAGTCGTGAGCGGAGATGTGAACAAGTTAACCGGTGAGGAAATATGCACACAGGTAGATGACAAGGGGATATTAAGATTTTCTTCACGTATTTGGATACCCAATGTGACAGAGTTGAAGAATGAGATCCTACAGGAAGCCCACAGCTCGAAATATTCGATTCATCCAGGAAGTACGAAAATGTATAGAGACCTAAAAAGAAACTTCTGGTGGCCGGATATGAAGAGAGATATTGCTGAATGGGTGAGTAAGTGTTTGACCTGTCAGAAAGTAAAAGCAGAACATCAAAGGCCAAGTGGGATGCTACAACCATTAGAGATTCCCGAGTGGAAATGGGAACATATTGCAATGGACTTTGTGGTTGGATTGCCAAGGACAAGAGCTAATCATGATGCTATCTGGGTAATTGTTGATCGATTAACGAAATCTGCACACTTCCTTCCGATAAATGAGAGGTTCTCATTAGACAAATTTGTTCATTTATACATAAAAGAGATTGTGGTGCGACATGGAGTTCCAGTATCAATAGTCTCAGATCGAGATCCAAGATTTAATTCGAGATTCTGGAGAAGTTTTCAAGAATGTTTGGGCACCGAATTAAAAATGAGTACTGCTTATCATCCTCAGACTGACGGACAGAGTGAAAGAACGATTCAGACAATTGAAGACATGCTCCGAGTTTGTGCATTGGATTTTGCAGGAAGTTGGGATGAACACTTGCCGTTAGTGGAATTTTCATACAACAATAGTTTTCATGCTAGTATTGGTATGCCACCGTATGAAGCATTATATGGACGAAAGTGTCGATCTCCAGTATACTGGGAAGAAGTTGGCGAGCGAAAGATACTCGGACCTGAGTTAGTGCAGCAAACCAAGGAAGTAATCCAACTTATTCAGAAACGGTTAGTGACAGCTCAGAACCGACAGAAGAAGTACGCTGATATGGCCAGAAAGAATATGGAATTCGAAGAAGGAGAGCAAGTACTGTTGAAAGTATCTCCGTGGAAAGGGTTAGTAAGATTTGGCAAGAAAGGAAAATTAAGTCCAAGATTTGTGGGGCCTTTCGAGGTATTGAAGAAAGTCGGGAAAGTCGCCTACGAGTTAGCTTTACCGCCTCATATGCAACATATCCATAACGTGTTCCATGTATCCATGCTTAAGAAATACCATCTGGACTCTAAACATGTCATTGAATATGAGCCGATAGAGATTCAGCCAGATTTATCTTATGTGGAGCAGCCTATCAAAATACTAGATCGAAAAGAAAAGGTTTTGAGGAATAAAACAATTCCTATAGTGAGAGTTTTGTGGAGAAACCCCAAGGTGGAAGAATCAACTTGGGAGTTGGAAAGCGATATGCTGGAAAAGTATCCTCAATTATTCTCTTAGGTGAGATTCTGGGGACAGAATCCTTTTAAGGGGGGAAGGTTATAACGCCTTAGAAATTTCAGAATATTTAATTACTAAAAGTTATCTATTTTATATTAAATAAAAATTATGTGGTGTGTGAATTGGTTGAGGAAGTATTATATAGTGGAATAATATTTGGAGGTCAGATTGATATTTTATGTGTGTTATGTAAGCCCGACTATTTTAATTATATTTTTGGGATTTATTTCCTAATTAATATCGTTATATTTACTTTCTGAGAATTTTATAAAATCATCGGAATTAGTAAAAATTATGAAATCTTTCGTTTTATTAACTTTATTAGTTTATTTGAGTTTTAAAAATGTTGTATGGAATTGTTTTGATTTTTAACGATTTTAAAATGATTTTATGAATTCTGTTTCATTTTACGGATTTAATCTTGTAAAATCCGTATTTAATTCGTTTTTGATCCTAAAAATATTTCAAAAATATGTGGGCAATCGTAATTTTGTGTCTTCATTTTAGAATTTTAAAATTTCAATCATTTTCTTATTAATTTGAATTTCAGGAATTTAATTAGTGTTTAATTCAAATTGTAAAAATCATTTTTGTTGTTTTGTTTTAAAAGAGTCTTTCCCCTTTTTAGAACCCAAATCCCTAAATCCATTTCATTCGGTTCTTTTGAGAACATTCTTGAATTCTCTCATTTCTTACACAACAATCTCGAGTACTCTCCCTCTCATCACCTCCCATTTCCCTCCTCTAATTTCCGAGTCTCATTAATTCTGGTAAGCAGCGGTTCCTGGTCTCATCCCTTTGCTGCAAATTCGACCCCTCAATCCCTCTACTTTTCCCAGTCGTGGTTATCGTGGTATGGTAATGTTCTTGGGCGTGGTTGTGTCTAGAGTTCTTTGTTTTCTCCCCTACGAACAGCGGGCTGTGTGGTGTGTGTGGTTTTGCTGTGTGCGTGAGTGTCAAACGTGTGTGTGTGTGTGTGTGTGTATGTCAAAACGTGTGGTGTGTGTATATGTGGGGTTAGTGTGTGGAAAATGTGTGAGTGTGTGTGTGTGGGTTGATCGAATATGAGAGTGTGGGTGTTAAGTCTGGGAAGTCCTGTGCGTGTATTATTGTTCGAACCATTCTATTGGTTAGGAATTGCAACTGCTGTGCTTCGATTACTATTGTTACAACTCAGTGCTTTATTTTTTTTAGTTCGTAGTATTAATTAGTCGAAAGCTGATGCCTTGTATGACAGAATTTTGACAAATGAATTTTAATTATTCGAATGATATTTTTGTGTGAAGTTTCGAGTTGGAAACCCAAATTAGGGTGCCCTTGAAATTTTGCCCCCTCGACAATGATTTTATTTGAGTCGGGGGAAATTGGCGATGATGATTATTTTCTAAGCCAAAAATATTTAATATTTAATATTTAATATTTACCTAATAAATTGTAATTTTATTATAGAGTTGTTATTAATTGCTTAAATTGTATCAGATTTTGAATCAGTGAGTTGGAATGTGACTTGGGATTGGATAATAAATGTGGATTCGCTTGGTAATTGATATTTGTGTTGGTTGTGTCGGCTGTATCCCGACTGGCAGTCCCCCGTATAAAGGGGATGCCGTCAAAATTTTTCTAAAAATATATATTAAAATCATTTCTTGGTAACGAGTATGCATAATTATATAATTTATACGAGTTGTGAGTCGGGCTTCATATTTTAAAATCTATGTAGTGTGTGTTAATGTGACTATTTGATTAAATACTTTTGTCTGTAGCCTATGTATTGATATTATATGATTAAATAAACATAAATTAGGGCACTATTCGCAAGGGTAGACTAAGTGGAATGTTTATTTTGATTAGCGAATATTGAGCAGGATTCTAAAATAGTGTTATATTGTGTGTAGATTCCGTGGATAAAGGGAAGGCTAAAGCTGAGGACGTAAAGACACTTCGGATTCTGTGATTGTCTAGCTAAGGCAAGTAAATTGCTTCAATTATCTTTTAAATGAGTTATGATTATAAAAACCTGATCCATATGCTTATTCGAATTACTCTTGCTATAATTGTTCCGTTAATTTCCCGAAATTTCGAATACTTAATTGTTATACCCCAAATTGATTCTACTGAGTTGTTGATGCTTTTAGTGAATTGATTTATATTCATATCCCTTGTAAGTATATTGTTCCACCTCTCTTTCAAATAAACCGCTTCATTTATATTTCCAGCAAATTATGATTATCATAACTTGATTCTTACGTAATTGATTTACCCTTAATATAACTGCTCTGATAATTTCCATTAATTATGAATATTCAATTGTTATACCCCAGGTTGATTATATCGTTTTCATTAATCCTTTAGTAGCTTGACTTGAATCAATACCCCTTTTTGCCATATCGAACTTGTTGATATTTAATTCAGAGATTACCCAACCTTGTTTTATTTGGTGAAATTTGAGATGTTAACCTGGAACGAAAGTGTCCAGGGTGTTTGGCAGTTGAGGTAGTCGATCGTTCCGACACCTGATGTTTAGTTAGGATTGGACTGTTAGTTTTTTTAAAATGTGGACCGTAAGGGTCGGACCAGATTCGTGGTCAGAAATAATTAAGGCCAATGTGTGCCGTGGATCCATTAAGGACATTGCTGTGTGCGTTTGTCCGGGGTTAGTGCGTGACTGATCAGCAGCCTAACCTTATAATTGTTTTTATTTATAAAATGCATGATAGTCCAATCCGCTTCTATTCTATGATTCAGATAAAAGATGAACTTTCAATTGAGCTTATATATTGTTGATTGTTCACTCTTGACAATCTTGTAGACATGTCAGTTGTTGATGTTTTAATTATATATATATATACTTGCTGAGCGTTTTGGCTCACTTGCTTGCTAATTCTGTTTCCTCAGCTAAGCCAGAAGATGTCTAGAAGAAGTGGCCCGTCTGGTTGGGGTAGTCACCGAGGCAGTCAGAGGGTCGAGGTGGTTGGTTGGGTAGTGACATATATCTTTGTTTATATTATATCTGTAATTGTAGGCAGATTATCATATTTAATGGGTTGTATATTATTTGATTCAGTTCTGGGTTGTAATAGCTATTGGTAGTTGTTTCATACAGTGACCTGTGAGCGGTCTGGGTTGGTATGGTTTTATTTCCTTATGGTTTAGTATAACTTGTACATGTGGACTGTTTTAGTTATACTTAGTTGCTTGAGCAGGTGATTAGTCCGGTTTATGATTACATCATGCCGAAATTTCTAAAAATTTCTTCTATATTAATATTTAATTGAGTATAAATGTTTATATTATTATTGTGGGCATGTGAGGGTGTTACATTATCCTCGTATAGAAATATAATGATCTCAAGTCAAAGGATCATTACACCATTATCAATGTGAGTCTTTCTTATGACTTAATTAACATGAAGAATCTCACGGTGGGTCTGTCCAGTACCATGTACCCTACATGTACCTATGTATTGACTTTAGTATCTCCATACTTATAACCAATGAGATGTGGTTATCAGTCAAAAACATACTAGTCTATTTATGTATTATTATTGTCCTGTATAATAATACTCGACTAGGGACCTTTAAGAATATGATATTATATAATCTCAAATTCAAGTTGTAAACTTAAACTATATAATGTGTATCATTATTCTAAGGACATTTATTATGCTAACAAATATCGCAGTAATTCGAGTCATAATAAATACATTTATTTAATAATCAAATGACATAAGGTTTATTTAAGAAACAATGTATTGCCTCTAGGGCACCTACACTAACATTTAGTTCGTGTCTTAATTAATTATTTGTTGATGCTTTGATAAGTGTTTGCTGGTTATGGATAAAGGCTTATATCAGGGGTTATAAATTGATGCTATATGATTAAATAAATGAATTTAGGGGATTATTCGCAAGGGTAGGCTAAGGTTAACTAGTGGTAACGATCAGCGAGCGTCGAATAGAATTCTAATATTGTGTTTATTTTGTGTGTAGATTCCAAGGACAAAGGCAAGGCGAAAGTCGAGGACGTAGGGAGTCAGCGACTGCAGTAGATACCTGTTTAAGGCAAGTACATTATTTCACTTATCTTTCAAGTGAAACATGCTCATTATAACTTGTTCAGTATATTAGTCTGATTTACTGTCGATACTATTGTTCAGTTAATTTTCAACGAATATGCATACCTATTTGTCATGTTCCCGAACAATAAATTGAACTTGTTGATTCTTTTCCCAGTGATATATTCCACAACAATACCCCTCTTTAGATCGAACTTGTCGATATCTAAGTGTTACGACCGAACTCAACACGCAAGTGCACGTGATCTAAAGTAATATAGATAGCAAATAAGATTCGTTCCTACAAGGACTCGTTGTATTGTCTAGTTAATTCACAATTGGATTAACAATTGGATTTTTGTTTATCACTACAATTACTCTAAGATTTATAACTAATTATCAACTACTTGAACTAAGAATTATGTCGAATTGCTTATGCGAATAAAACATGGGATTTTAACTTCATTATACAATCCATCTATAGTTTCCAATTCTCTATCCTTTTCATGTGATTTATTAATACCTGATCGAACACACAAAACTGATATAAGCCAACCTTCGTTGCACAAATACCATCCTAAATAATATCCACAATAAAGATAGAAATCACTTAGTCTTCCAATTATGCCTAATCTCTATATGTCTATAAAGATTGAAACATAATGGTTGAAGTACAAGCATTCAATTGATCACATAGTCGTCTTAAAACGGTTGGAGTTACGACACTAATTATGAATGATATTCTTACGCATAAACCTATGCTAGCATGGCAAGTTCTAAACTCTTATATCCACTTTCGCTTCAATAAGAATTAACACACAATTACAGGAGTTAGCTACTCTCCTATAACGAATTAAATCAACCATGACAGGATATCACATCAATCACACTATAGGCATCGAGAAGATTTAACAAATAAATTTCATGAATAAATCCGCTAAAACCCCATGACAACGAATTAGTTCATAATCAAACTAATCGTCACCATCGGTTCCAATGTAAACATGATAGAAGAAAACGAATAATGATTGAAATAAATATCAAGGGTTCTAAAGAATACACCCAAACCAAACATCTACAAACTAGAAAGAATACAAGAATAAATTGAAATCTATCATCTTCCTCGCTTCTTCGTGCTTCAAAACTCCGTAGATAAAATACGATTCGTTCCTACAGGGACTCGTTGTATTGTCTAGTTAATTCACTCACCGATGTATGATTATTATTCGATGCTACGACAGATTAACAATTGGATTTTTGTTTATCACTACAATTACTCTAAGATTTATAACTAATTATCAACTACTTGAACTAAGAATTATGTTGAATTGCTTATGCGAATAAAACATGGGATTTTAACTTCATTATACAATCCATCTATAGTCTCCAATTCTCTATCCTTTTCATGTGATTTATTAATACCTGATCGAACACACAAAACTGATATAAGCCAACCTTCGTTGCACAAATACCATCCTAAATAATATCCACAATAAAGATAGAAATCACTTAGTCTTCCAATTATGCCTAATCTCTATATGTCTATAAAGATTGAAACATAATGGTTGAAGTACAAGCATTCAATTGATCACATAGTCGTCTTAAAACGGTTGGGGTTACGACACTAATTATGAATGATATTCTCACGCATAAACCTATGCTAGCATGGCAAGTTCTAAACTCTTATATCCACTTTCGCTTCAATAAGAATTAACACACAATTACAGGAGTTAGCTACTCTCCTATAACGAATTAAATCAACCATGACAGGATATCACATCAATCACACTATAGGCATCGAGAAGATTTAACAAATAAATTTCATGAATAAATCCGCTAAAACCCCATGACAACGAATTAGTTCATAATCAAACTAATCGTCACCATGGGTTCCAGTGTAAACATGATAGAAGAAAACGAATAATGATTGAAATAAATATCAAGGGTTCTAAAGAATACACCCAAACCAAGCATCTACAAACTAGAAAGAATACAAGAATAAATTGAAATCTATCCTCTTCCTCGCTTCGTCGCGCTTCAAAACTCCGTAGATAAAATATGTGGTCAGACCTCCCCTCCTATTCTAGGGTTTTTTCTTCCTTTATATAGGCCTCCAGGTGCAAGTAGTTCGTAAGGAATTTTATTTTTTACTTCATCTCGAAAAATCAGCAAATCAGGAATTTTCGTCAGACCAAACGGCGCTACCACGCCACTTCTGTGTAGGAAAACAGCGCTGCCGCGCCACAGAATTGTATCAGCGCTGCCGCGCCCTCTGCAAGCTCCAACACGGCGCTGCCGCGCCGTGCCTTCTGTTCAGCAACTGAGTTTTTTCCCTTTTCTTCATTCTTACTCCGATTTGCGCTCTGATTGCTCCGCTTCATTCCTTTAACACCTGTGATTGATATTCCTGCACAATACCCATAAAAGAGATCAAAAATACCACAACTCGAGTACAAACATTCGTTTTAAGCCAAATGGAAACGTTTTAAGTGAATAAAATATTCACTCATCACTAGGTCAGATGTTATTAGACCTCATTTATTCTTGGGATTTGAGCTGTTGACCTGGAACGTGAGATTCCAGTATGTTTGGCTGGTCGAGGTGATCGATTGTTCCGACACCTGGCATTCAGATTATAGGACTGGACTGTTGTTTTTTTTAAAATTTAGGCCCTTCGGGGTGGACCAGATTCGTGGTCAAATGTTAAGGCCAATGTGTGCCGTGGATCCATAAAAGGACATTGCTGTGTGCGTTTGTCCGGGGTTTGTGCGTGACTGATCAGCAGCCTAACCTTATTATTGTTTTATTTATAAAATACTTAATAGTCCAATTCTATTTCCTTTTCTTAACTTAAATAAGTTGTTATATTTCCAGATTTCCCTGAGCACCTGAAATTGTTGGTAATCATTTATCTTTATCAGACTTGCAGATATAATTCTAGTTTATGCTTCCAGTTAGATATTTATTATTATACTTGCTGAGCATTATTGGCTCACTTTTGTGTTAACCCTGTTTTCTTCAGTTAAATTCGAAGATGTCTAGAAGGAGTGGACAGTCTCATAGAGGCAGCCAGCGAGTTGAGGTCCTAGGACGGGTAGTCTGTTGTCAGCTTTATTTTTATATTATATTGTTGTATTATCAGTTTAGACAGTTCACTTGGCTTTTGGGTTGTAAAATATTATTAAGTAGTTTGGATTTGGTTTGTAATAGCTAGTGGATGTTGTTTCATACTGTGACCTGATAAGTGCATATTTTTGCATATTTTATTTACCTATTTATTGCTTGAACTCATGTTTTAATAATTTATTTTGTTACATTTCAGGTAAATCGTAAATAAATAAAGAAATGACAAAATAAATAAATAAAGTGCAAGGAAGGGAAAAGGAGGAAGAAAAGGACCAAAAATGAAAGAAGTAAAAGAATTAGGAGCTTGGAGCAAAAAGGAATATTTCAAGACAAGTGGAAGGTGGAGATCATCCCAACACATTAGCTAAGTGTATGGCCAAGATCAACTCTTCAAAGCTTAAGGGGGAAGGAATCAAATAGATGGCTAGGATTTCACCACCACACAACCCAAATGTATGGTGGGGATTTACCCAACACCCCCTTAACCCTAATTCCTATCCTATAAATACCCCCTCACCCCCCTTGTATTTAGTAACTTAGATTTTAGGGTAGATTTAATTTCTTGCATTTTCTTTAGTTTCAAATCTTGTAAACACTCTTTTTAAATTTTAATATATTAGATCTACTTTTCTTATTTCATTTTCCGGTGAGTCTTTATTTTTCCGACGAGAACCCGCTTCTTCACAAACTTCGTTTTGTGCGAGGGGTTGGTCTCTTGTTTTGTTTTTTTAATTAGTTTTATGAATGCTTACGAGTAGCTAGCTTCACCCATTTCAAATTTTACTTCTACTCCGTTTATTTACTTTTGCAAACTGCACCATGTACTTTGGCTTCCTCATTTCCTTGCTTCTGTTATTTTCTTTTTATCATGTCACCATATCACAGCACTAGTTTTATTACATAAATAATTATATCTCCTGGCATTGGTTTTCAATTTTTTTGTGACTACTAATTTAGTTCATCAATTTTTTTGTCTGTGTTAGTTTTACTGCCTTGAACTTTATTTCCATCATTTATTACATTTTTCTATCTAGCTTGTTACGGTTTTTTTCTCTTTCTGTGTTAATGTAGATTTTATAAAAAAAATTGTATTAGCTTGGTTACCTTTATTCTGTTTATTTATTATTATTACTGTTTATTTTAATTTCTGTCAACACCTCTTTAGTGTAACATGCTAGATTACTTTGTCAAATGCAGCCCTTTCGATTTAAATTTTAAAAATTTGTGATTACATCTAGGCTATAGCTACATTACAAATACGTTGTTTTTTTAAAAGTAGTAGTACTTTATTTCTTGTTAGTAATCTTTAATAGACCTAATTAATTAAGCAGCCTTTAATTTGTTCACTTAAATCTTAGTTAATAACATTTGCTTGTTTTAGCCGTACTATACTTTTATTCTGAATTTTGATTTCATGATCCATGTTTTGTTTTGGGCCCAACTTAACCTCAAACCCATGTCTTTTATTCTTGCTGGCCCGTGTACTAGGTGACCCTTTTTATTAGTTGTTTTTCTTTGTCTACATGCTTCCTATTGTTTCACTTGTTTATTTATTAGTTTAGTCCATGTATTTAAGTTTTTAATTGGCATTTTTTTTACTTTCAGTCATTAGTTAATTATGTGTAAATTATTTGTCTTTTGTGTTAATTTAGAATTAATGCAACTCCTCTTAAACTTAAATTGTTCTAATTCGATTAAATTGAAAATTAAGTTCGCGAATAAAAATAGTCCCTGTGGAACGAATCAATAAATTTTACAACGAAACGAATTGTGCGCTTGCGATTCGAATGTCTTTATTTTTAGCACAACAAGTTTTTGGCGCCGCTGCCGGGGACTAATTATTTTTCGCGTCTTAATTTTTAATTTTTCGAGTTAGTTTTATTTCTTGTCTTATTTTTCTTTCGTTCTTTTTAGGAAAGCTTGAGATTTCGGAACTCTTCTCAACGAAGCGTGGAAAAATTGGAATTCATGGAAAGCAAGCTTCGGTAACCGTATCTCACTCTTTTCGCCCTTTGTTATTTTAGAAAAATACAAAAAAATCAAAAAAATTCAAAAATCACAAAAAATTGAAAAATTAAAAATCCAAAAAAATTAGTTGTAAATACATAATTGTTGCATCATGCATTTAATCACTTAGGGCACATCATCTAGATTTTTTATTTTTTTTGTTTTTAATTTTTTCGTACCTATAATTGTGGTGATTGCTGGAGGACCCCAAGGTACGTTAAATTCTTTCTTTTCTTTAGTTAAATCACGTAGTGTAAGCATCCATATTTGTTTATAATTTTTGTATATATCATTGTTTGTTGCATCATTTTGTAAATAAACATTAAGGGCAATTCCACTACAAGATAAGGGAAGGGATTTCATCACTCTTTCCTTAGCCCAAAAACCATTTAATTCCTCATTTTGCATTCCCTAGCCTTTTAATAAAATTAATTAGACATTTGCCCCTAGGAATTTCGCGCTCAATTAGGAAGGTGCTTAAGAAACGAAGTAATCTTTAATTATTCCTACTTTTTGGTGTCTAGGAAAGCGAAAGCTGACCTGGCCAATTAAGGATTGGTGTCTAGGTTGGTGTTTAGCCTCTTGGCAATGCTTGCACCTACCTGGCCAAGCCGGTTCGAATAATTATTGATTTACCTAGTTTTTGGTAGCCCTTACAGTTAGGAGCAAGGTCTAGTTATTTTATTAGGGAACCCTAGGTTTAGTTTTTTTTTTTTCTTTTAATTTTACACCCCTTTCTTTTTGTGTGTTTTAATTTTTCGCACTTACTTGCTACGTGTTTCCTTTTGTGGTTTATGCGAACTACGTGGATTAGGGATAATTCTTCTAGACTGGTGAGATCATTTGAGATTTCTTCATCGTCTAATTCCGAGTCTTTAGATTATTCCGAACCCGTAGTAAACATGGCCATGTCTCTTAGGGACCGTTGCTATCCTACTCGTTCCGCCCAACCTTCGTGTATCACCCTTCCTCCCGTTAATGGTAATAATTTCGAAATAAAAGCTCACCACATCAGTATGTTACCTAAATTTAACGGGAGCGAGGGTGAGGACCCGTATCTCTTTCTTCATGAATTTGAGGAGGTTTGTGCCTTACAAAAGCTCCAACAATTAACCGAGGACTCGATTAGGCTTAGACTCATTAATTTTGCGCTTAAAGAAAATGCTAAGAAATGGTTGTATAGCCTACCGGTTAATTCTATTTCAACGTGGGAGGGATTTGTGGTAATTTTTCTTAAAAAATATTTTCCAAACCATAAGACTACAAGAATTACAAACGAGATAAATCAATTTCATCAAAAGGAAAATGAGTCTTTTTGGAAATATTTCGATCGTTTCAAAAATCTTTTATCACAATGCCCCCACCACGGAATAGAAAAATGGAGGCTTTGTAAGATCGTTTATGAGGCCTTAGATGGACCAACAACCGCGTTGTTGGAATCTATGTGCCAAGGTAAATTCATGGAGAAAGATGAGGACGAGGGTTGGAAATTTTTCGAAGAATTAGCCGAGAAGACCATGTTGTGGGAGTCTACTAGGGAACCTAACAAGTCTAATGAGTCGTCTAGTTCATCTAAGGGTTTGCATTCGATTGGGAGTTCGATTGCAACCGATGCCAAATTAGCCACTTTAACTAGGAGACTCGAAGCCCTAGAAACTAGTAAGGCCCCCTCAAATGTGTCTATGTGCCCTAATTTCAATCAAGGTTTTTCGGACTATCCCGCCTTTGATCAAGTTAATGCGGTGTCTCAACTACCCACTAGGAACGATCCGTTTGCTCCTACTTACAATCCCGGGTGGAGGAATCACCCGAACTTCTCGTGGAATCAAGGGCAAAGCTACCAAGCTCCGTCATCTTCTTTTCAACCTTCTTTTCAAAATGCTCCTTCTTTCCAAAAACCCAATCAAAATTCTTTCTCGACTCCAAATCAAGGTCCCTTTCCTAACCCTACTCAAAATCTCGGTCCTTATCCGACTCAACCTTCTTATCCAAATCAAGCACCCACCCACCCACCCGGCTTTAATGAGTCGGATAAGAGAATTACTTCTTTGGAAAAGACTCTTGATGCGCTTTTAAAATCAACGACTAATTTGGCTCAATCTCAACAGACCTTCATGCAAACCATGACTCAAGATAGGCAAATTTTGAATGCTAGTACTCAAGCCTTATCTAAGTTAGAGGTCCAAGTGAGTCAATTAGCCAACGCCATGTGTGAGCGAGAGAAGAATAAGTTCCCGAGTCAACCAGAGGTAAACCCTAAATTCCCTCTCAACCAAAGACCTCACGAAAATGTTAATGCTATCATCTCTCTTAGGTCGGGAAACCAAGTTAATAATCAAGTAGGTGTCGAGTCTTCCAAGGAAGAAGAAGAAGAAGAGTCAAATGTTGAGCCGAACCCTACTCCAATTTCCGAAACTCTCGAGTCAGCTATTCCCACACCTTCACCACTCGAACCTTCATCATCGAAATCCACTCCCGAGTCATCAAATTCTTCTCTTAAATCATCCTCACCACCTAACAAATCTTCGAATAGCGTTCCACTTTCCACTTCTCTTCCCGATGTGTCTAACGAACGAGTCTTTAAGCCTAAAGCTCCTTATCCTCAACGACTCATCCCTCCCAAACAGTCACCTCAAGTAGAGAAGATTATGGAAGTTTTCAAACAAGTCGAGATAAACATTCCTCTTTTAGATGCCATTCAACAAATTCCTTCGTATGCCAAGTGTCTAAAAGATTTATGTACTCACAAGCGATCCACCCACGTTCCTAAGAAAGCCTTTTTGACATCTCATGTCAGTTCAATTCTTTCAAATCAAATTCCTGTGAAATATAAGGACCCCGGTTGTCCTACAATTTCATGTGTCATAGGCAATACTTTCGTGGATAAAGCTTTACTCGACTTAGGTGCTAGTGTCAATCTCCTTCCATTTTCTGTCTACCAAGCCCTAGGGTTAGGTGAGCTGAAGCAAACGAATATGACCCTTCAATTAGCTGATCGTTCTGTTAAAATGCCTAAGGGAATAATTGAGGATGTGCTAATTAAGGTTGGTGAATTCATCTTTCCGGTTGACTTTGTTGTCCTCGAGACCCAACCCGTCACGAATCCTAAGAACCAAATCCCGATTATTCTAGGACGACCTTTTCTTGCTACATCCAATGCCTTGATTAATTGTAGGGATGGTTCGATGAAACTCACCTTTGGTAATATGACAATTAACCTTAACATATTTAATGTCGGAAAAGAACCCAATGAACTTTACGAGCAACCAATAGCGGTTAATCTTGTTGATGACATTGTTAATTGGTCTAGCTTTGAGGATAGTGAGATTGAGTCTCTTCTCAACGAGGATTTCAAAGTCAACTATGAGTCTAATCGAGAGTATGCCGATTCGTTAAGGGATATGACCTCGGAGGAGATGTTGAGGGAGTTGGATGCCATTTGTTCCCCGTGGGAGACCAAACCCGAGGTTGTTTGTAGTGAGCCCGTTCTTCACACTTCCGTTCTTAAGAGTCCCGTGGGTACACCACCCGCATTTGCCTTAACTCTTTATCTTCCCGAATTTGATCAACAGCCGTTAGGGAAAGAAGAACCCTTGTCTCATGTTATTCCTAGTGATTCTAACCCTAACCAGACTTTCATTATCTCTAATTTGCTTAAACAAAATAAAGAAGCCTTAAGTTGGTTTAGGGAGAACATTAGTGATAATTGCTCTTTAGGGTTGAATGATTCAATGTTAATTGAGAAAATCTGTGCTAATAAAAATTTTCACAAATTTCTTGTTATTTTCTCAAAGTTGCACCCGAATTTTCCTACCGGCATCGGCTGACTCGGTTTTATTCTTTTGCCTCCCCTCGTGTAAGATAGGTATGGGGGAGGAGTGTGTGCGTGTGTGAGTTGTTTTATCTTGTAATTTTTAGAAGTTTTCAGTCTCCGTCATCCCTTATCAGGTATTTCCTCACCCTTCTTCTTTCTCATTTCTTTTTTTTTTTGCATTTTCATACATTGAGGACAATGCATGATTTAGGTATGGGGGAGTTTTTAGTAAATATTGAAAATCCAAAAAAAATAAAAAAATCAAAAAATCAAAAAGAGTTCTTTCGTATCTAGTCTTGTTAATTGATTGCTAGTTGCTTGATGCACCCTTGCATGCTATGATAATCTTATGATCCATTAGCTTTTGTTTGAGAAGTGATTTGCTAAAGTTCTTGTTCACACACTTACACTAGCAAGGTGAAGCTAGTAGACTTAATTGAATTGTGCATGAAATTAGAAAAACATGATTAGGTGTAAGATGATTTGGTCTTCATGCTTTGAGTACAAGTAGGTGCATTGAGGATACCATTACTTGAGATTGATTATGTTCTACCACACCAAGTGAGTTTTGAGCCTATATGCACATCTTTTGCATTTATATTCGTTTGCTTGAGTGTCCACTTGTCTTTTGCATCGCTAGCACTTGTTTGAGTTCCTTCTTGAAATACATGACATTGATTGATGATAAAATGATAAAGGCACTTAGGAATAACCTATATTTCCCAAATTATCCACACCATGCTTATATGATCAATTAGTTACCCCTTTGAGCCTAATCATTTTCTTTCGGTGACACACCACATTACTCGCCTAAGACCTTTTTCTTGTTTAGCCTTACATATTCTTGATCCCATTTTGTCAAAGGCTAGTAGGAACTTAAGGGAGCAATAAGGTGTGTGAAATAGGGTTTACTTTTGTTCATAACTTTTGTGGAAAATATTCGTTGTTACCTTGATAGTCGATTTTCAAAATTAAATCTAAAGGAGGATTATTGTTGCATTTATCATTTTCCTTTATATATATAAAAAAAAGGAAAAAAGAAAAAAAAAAGAAAAAAAAAAAAAAAAGAAAAAAAAAGAAAAAAAAAAAAAAAAGAGAAAATGAAAAAAATTTACATATGAGAGCATACTTATGTTTTTGTAATCCTCCTTCATTCGACTATTCAAGGCTTTTTGAAAATGAAAATAAATTGTGTGGGGAGGAAGTTTGGTGTTGTGCATGATATTCAAGGTTACTACTAGCTTTTGACACTTCACCTTATTTTGACCTTTCTTGACATACCTTGTCCCTAGCCCCATTACAACCCTAATAAAGACCTTTTGATTGTCATTATTAATGTATGTTGTGATTCAAGTTGGAATGATACCAAGTGTCAAGCATGCATTTGATTATGTTGGAATTGAGTGATACACTTACCCTTGTTCTTGAGTGAATATTCTTTTGTGAGTGAAATGTGAGGTATTGCTTGTTTTGCATATGAGATCTCAAGTTTTGACTCTAAGGTGTGCCCTTGTAAACTTAGCATGGTTACCAATGATTTTTGCACTTGACATGAACTTATAATCACTCTTGCATGGTTCTTTGAGTAGACTATGTGAATCCTTGCACTTTCCACACCAAGACTTTGCAACTTCATTTTGATTCTTAAGTTGATGTATCATGAGAGGACATGTATGTGTGGTGTGCATTGCCATGTGATCTTTTATATAAGCTAGATGGATTTTGTGGGTACATTCACTATAGGCCCTCACGAGACCTCACTCGTCCACTAGGGCTGCCTAGGGGTTTAAAGGGCTTGTTCCATATGCCAAATGCAACCGTCACACCTACGAAAAGGAGTATAGGACTTTTTATCTAGATTTTCTTTTTGTTTTTACTCGAGGACGAGCAAAAGATAGGTATGGGGGCATTTGATAAGTGCATATTTTTGCATATTTTATTTACCTATTTATTGCTTGAACTCATGTTTTAATAATTTATTTTGTTACATTTCAGGTAAATCGTAAATAAATAAAGAAATGACAAAATAAATAAATAAAGTGCAAGGAAGGGAAAAGGAGGAAGAAAAAGGACCAAAAATGAAAGAAGGAAAAGAATTAGGAGCTTGGAGCAAAAAGGAATATTTCAAGACAAGTGGAAGGTGGAGATCATCCCAACACATTAGCTAAGTGTATGGCCAAGATCAACTCTTCAAAGCTTAAGGGGGAAGGAATCAAATAGATGGCTAGGATTTCACCACCACACAACCCAAATGTATGGTGGGGATTTACCCAACACCCCCTTAACCCTAATTCCTATCCTATAGATACCCCCTCACCCCCCTTGTATTTAGTAACTTAGATTTTAGGGTAGATTTAATTTCTTGCATTTTCTTTAGTTTCAAATCTTGTAAACACTCTTTTTAAATTTTAATATATTAGATCTACTTTTCTTATTTCATTTTCCGGTGAGTCTTTATTTTTCCGACGAGAACCCGCTTCTTCACAAACTTCGTTTTGTGCGAGGGGTTGGTCTCTTGTTTTGTTTTTTTAATTAGTTTTATGAATGCTTACGAGTAGCTAGCTTCACCCATTTCAAATTTTACTTCTACTCCGTTTATTTACTTTTGCAAACTGCACCATGTACTTTGGCTTCCTCATTTCCTTGCTTCTGTTATTTTCTTTTTATCATGTCACCATATCACAGCACTAGTTTTATTACATAAATAATTATATCTCCTGGCATTGGTTTTCAATTTTTTTGTGACTACTAATTTAGTTCATCAATTTTTTTGTCTGTGTTAGTTTTACTGCCTTGAACTTTATTTCCATCATTTATTACATTTTTCTATCTAGCTTGTTACGGTTTTTTTCTCTTTCTGTGTTAATGTAGATTTTATAAAAAAAATTGTATTAGCTTGGTTACCTTTATTCTGTTTATTTATTATTATTACTGTTTATTTTAATTTCTGTCAACACCTCTTTAGTGTAACATGCTAGATTACTTTGTCAAATGCAGCCCTTTCGATTTAAATTTTAAAAATTTGTGATTACATCTAGGCTATAGCTACATTACAAATACGTTGTTTTTTTAAAAGTAGTAGTACTTTATTTCTTGTTAGTAATCTTTAATAGACCTAATTAATTAAGCAGCCTTTAATTTGTTCACTTAAATCTTAGTTAATAACATTTGCTTGTTTTAGCCGTACTATACTTTTATTCTGAATTTTGATTTCATGATCCATGTTTTGTTTTGGGCCCAACTTAACCTCAAACCCATGTCTTTTATTCTTGCTGGCCCGTGTACTAGGTGACCCTTTTTATTAGTTGTTTTTCTTTGTCTACATGCTTCCTATTGTTTCACTTGTTTATTTATTAGTTTAGTCCATGTATTTAAGTTTTTAATTGGCATTTTTTTTACTTTCAGTCATTAGTTAATTATGTGTAAATTATTTGTCTTTTGTGTTAATTTAGAATTAATGCAACTCCTCTTAAACTTAAATTGTTCTAATTCGATTAAATTGAAAATTAAGTTCGCGAATAAAAATAGTCCCTGTGGAACGAATCAATAAATTTTACAACGAAACGAATTGTGCGCTTGCGATTCGAATGTCTTTATTTTTAGCACAACATGACCTGTGAGCGGTCTTGGATAGCAGTAGTTATATGTATTTATTTGGTTTTAACTTTATTATGCATGTGGACAAGGCAATTAGAGGTAGTGATGGTTTGGTTGGATTACAGGTGGTTAGTTCGATTTACGAACACATCATGCCGAATTTTCTAAAATTTCTTCTATATTAATGTTTAATTCATTATAAAAGTATATAATTTTAATAATGGTAAGTGAGGGTGTTACACTGGACTTGGATGCATCATGAGCATATAGGTCTTTGGGATGATAGGAAGAAGCATGTTTTTGTTGGAGATGTCGGTGTGGATGTATCTGAGAGTTACCCCATGTGGTATGCATCTATTACTCATCGGTATCTGACTCGCATTGGTGGTGGCCATTCTTATACGGTAATCACAAATAATCTCATCCTTACGTGTTTTGCTATATATTTGTACTTGTCATTCTTGTATGTTAATTAGAATTGAATGCCATGTATTACTCTATTTGTGCAATGTATTGATACAAATTATTTTGTTTATGCAGTTGGATTTGTTGGATCGCCTAAATTTATTACACAAGGAAGCGAGATTTGGAGACTTACCAGCTATTACGGCTCATGCTAGAAAGGTGTTGCAAGATAAGTTTGCATCCGGATACTATCAGGATTTTCTGGTTGAAGACCGGCGTGCCAAGGAAGTTGAGATAAAACAAAAGAGGAAACGAGTTGTCCACGAGGTCAAAGCTCCACGCTTGCTAGTAGCGCGGTTTGGTGTTGATTTAGATGCTGATGTCGAAGGTGATGAGGAGCATGGTGAAGACATCAGTCAGAATGAACCACCACTGTCATATCCAACATTCCACCTATTTACACAATCTCTAAACGTGTTTCCTGATTATGTAGCAAGACAACAACAGCCGTCACAACTGGATCAGCAGCAGCCACTAGAGCAGGAAGAGCAGCAGCACCAGGTTTGTAGCTGTTCATTTCTTATCATTAAATATAATTTGAACTCACCTCTCTCTTTCGATGTTGTTTCTCAGAAGTTGTTTTTCTTGTTTTACTCCATTATTTTCCAAGTATTTTCAATGCTGTTTAATATTTAGGCATGTCCCGTCCCTCATGTATGCGTATATGTATATCGATCAACGTTGTTGGTGTGAGTTTACTGCTTAGTCAAAAATTATATAATCTTTCCAAGAGGCTGGAGTTATATAGAACTACGTAGTCTGAGATCGAAATGGTGGCCTGCGAGAAGTAGATGTGAAACTTCATTTTCTTCGAAGTTTTTTTGGTCGTAGTGCTCGTTTGTACATAGCACAGAAATGGTAAGGTGGTGAATTCGTTGCTAACTAGCTGTGCTATGTACAAACGAGCACTACGAATCCATGTTCCAGTTAGAACATAAAATGTTATGTTTTTGCTTGTAAGTTGTAATTTTGGCTGCATAAAATGTTATGTTTTAGGGTGATTGATAAAGGAAAATAAAAATTGTTATTGGACGAATTTGAAAGATTTGCAATAATAATGACTTTAGACGAGAGGACCAAGATGCTTATCTTTTCATGTCTATAATGTCATATATAATGCCAGTGAACTGTAAACCTAGCCTGAATCTGCATTCGGCATCCTTGTACTCACCATAGCTAAATTTTCTTTAGGCTGTGAGATTATTATTATTATTATTATTTTTTCCTCATCATATATAATTACTGAAATAGGTTTGTCTGGAAATAAACCTAGTTCCTGAAATATATTTTTGTGGGTTTATTAGGTGCCACCAGCACATGGCTCACATCAATAGGTCCCACCTGTAGAGCATGAGCATCCTATGAAGTTACGATCTCGTAAGAATGATACCAGTCAGTATAAGAGGCACACTTGGTGAGTTTTTTTAAATCTTTTATTTGCATTATTTCGAGCATCGATTCCTTTATTTATTTGTGGTTTTGAGTCTTTATTTTGTTTAGGCAGAAGAAATAAATTGATGGCAATATTATGGATTTTGAATGACAATTAAATAGTTGAGTTATGTTGCGTTAATAATTTATATGGTTGTAATAGTTGATTTATTTTCGTAAAAGACGGCCCCGCCAGGGGCACTAATATCAATGCATTTATGGTATATATGCAGGCACAGGGATATGTCATTTCTGGAATGAGAGGCGTCCTTCATTTTGATATTCGTATTATGAGATTTCAATTATGTTATGGAATAAAAACGAGGGTTTGTAAATTGCGGCTAGGGTTTTTATGTATTAAATACAAGGGATGGTGAGCTTCGAGCTTTAATGGCTGTTCTTGCGTTCGAGACTGATCGGTCCCCACAAGATGCCTACGTATCTCTGTATTACTAGAGAATCAAGCCAACGTAGTTTTGAGAATGAGGGGTCAGGCCCTTATATAGGCTGAGAAGCCTTAGAATAGTAGTAGGGTTAGGTGACTTGGCGGACAAGTTACCTCCTCTAGGAAGGTTCTAGACTTCTTCCTTGTAGGAGTCAGTTTCCATGTTGAATTAGGTGCCTTGGAGGCTAAGTCGGGCAGGAGTAATATCCTTGTTTGACTCTTATTGTTGAGCTATTTTTCACCTCCAATATTAATTACGAAATTAATATTTAAAATAGGGTTTTGGACCCTGTTGGTGGGCCCCACGTTTGGACCATACCGGGTCTAATTAATGCAACACTAAATGTGTCTTTAGGGCTTATTTTTAGCCCATATCATTTGCCCCCCAACTTCTAGGAAAACTAATCAGGTTTTCGTAGAAGTTATATTTGCCTTAATCGAGACTCGGGGTCGTTTTTATCCCTTACCTGAGACTTCTTAATTTTCCTACCCTTATATGGGAATTTTGGTTTACACTAGTGTTTCACGAGTATCGTCTTGATTGTAAAGTGTGAAGCGACCTACACATTTACGACGATTGGCCTTATTCGAGGCTTTAATTTGTGCTTGCTTTTAGCAATTTCGGCACTTTCATAGAGCTTTTATGCATTATTAGCATAAATTATTGCTCAATTTGTCAAGAAAATATTTCTATAATTTTCCTCATATTTTTTGTACTTTTCCTAATATTTGAGGAATTTTTATGTACCCACATGTATTTATTTCAATTATTTCTAATATTTTAAGAATTTTCTTGTACACACAGGTATTTTCCTTAATTATTCCTAATAATTTAGGAACTTTTATGTACCCACAGGTATTTTTCCTTAATTATTCATAATAATTTAGGAATTTTTATGTACCCACGGGTATTTTTCGTAATTTTTCCTAATAATTTATGAAATTTTTTATACCCACAGGTATTTTCCTTAATTTTTCCTAATAATTTAGGAATTTTTATGCACCCACGGGTATTTTCCGTAATTTTTCCTAATAATTTAGGAAATTTTTTGTACCCACAGGTATTTTCCTTAATTTTTCCTAATAATTTAGGAATTTTTTTGTACCCACAGATATTTTCCTTAATTATTCCTAATAATTTTGGAAAGTTTATGTACCCACAGGTATTTTCCTTAATTATTACTAATAATTTAGGAATTTTTATGTACCCACGGGTATTTTTCGTAATTTTTCCTAATAATTTAGGAAATTTTTTGTACCCAAAGGTATTTTTCTTAATTTTTCCTAATAATGTAGGAATTTTTATGTACCCACTGGTATTTTTCTTAATTTTTCCTAATAATTTAGGAATTTTTATGTACCCATAGGTATTTTCCTTAATTATTCGTAATAATTTAGAAATTTTTATGTACCAACAGGTATTTTCCTTAATTTTTCCTAATAATTTAGGAAATTTTTTGTACCCACAGGTATTTTCCTTAATTTTTCCTAATAAGTTAGGAAATTTGTTGTACCCACAGGTATTTTTCTTAGTTATTCCTAATAATCTAGGAATTTTATTGTACCAACAGGTATTTTTCCTAATATTTTAGGAATTTTAATGTATCAACAGGTATTTTTCCAAATATTTTAGGAATTTTATTTGTCAACTTATAAAGTTCAGGGGCCTATTTGTAATTTTTGAAACAAAAGGATTGTTTTGCAAGAATTACAGAACCTTAGTAGTCGGTTTGCACTTTGCCAATAAAACCTGGTCGACCAGGACTGTGGTCGAATTAAGGCCCGTTTCATTGTTATGGTCGAATGCTTTCTCGAGGAGAAATCCTGCTCGATTCGAGCAGGATTGAGGTCGAAGATTTTTTTTTCTTTTTTTGCATTCTACTTTTTTTTCACACCCTTCGATCAAGGCTGGTCGAAATAAGGGTTCAAGTTTTTGCTGGTCGAACGAGTTTTCGAGCAGAAATCCTGCTCGTTTAGAGCATGAATGAGATCGAGCATTTCAATTTTTTTTTTTTTGCACTCCTCCTTTTTTTTGAATATTATTATTTAATAATAATATTTCTCTTGTCCAAATCCCGGATAATTTCGATCCCCAAATTGGAGGTGTCCCACTCGGATAAAATTTCATTCGAATAAAATCCGACCCGGATTTTATTATTATTATTTTTAATAATATAATAATAATTTTTGTAATTTTAGAGGGGTCCTCAGCCCTAATATTTTCGTAATTTGCGATTGTATTTTTGGCCTCATTGGCTCGAAATTCGTCCTGAATTGAGGTCATTCATGACTTTAGGCACATAAAAATTTTCATTATATAGCTCCTTTTTTTTGTACCAGGATTTGTGGTATTTTAGATCAGGATTTTCGATCAGGAATGCTGATCCTTAGGTCAGGATTTTCGATCAGGAATGCTGACCCTTAGATCAGGATTTTCGATCAGGAATGCTAACCTTTAGATCATGATTTTCGATCAGGAATGCTGACCCTTAGATCAGGATTTTCGATCGAAATAAGGGCCTTCCCTGTCTCTTGGTCGAAAGGATTTTCGATCAGGAACCCTGACCCTTAGATCAGGATTCTGATCGAAATAAGGGCCTTCCCAGCTTCTTGGTCGAAAGGATTTTCGATCAGGAACCCTGACCCTTAGATCAGGATTTTCGATCTGGAACCCTGACCCTTAGATCAGGATTTTCGATCAGGAATGCTGACCCTTAGGTCAGGATTCTAATCGAAATAAGGGCCTTCCTAGCTTCTTGGTCGAAAGGATTTTCGATCAAGAATCCTGACCTCTTAGACCAGGATTCTGATCGAAATAAGGGCCTTCCCAGCTTCTTGGTCGAAAGGATTTTCGATCAGGAACCCTGACCCTTAGATCAGGATTCTAATCGAAATAAGGGCCTTCCCAGCTTCTTGGTCGAAAGGATTTTCGATCAGGAACCCTGACCCTTAGATCAGGATTTTCGATCTGGAACCCTGACCCTTAGATCAGGATTTTCGATCAGGAATGCTGACCCTTAGATCAAGATTCTGATCGAAATAAGGGCCTTCCCAGCTTCTTGGTCGAAAGGATTTTCGATCAGGAATCCTGACCCCTTCGACCAGGATTCTGATCGCAATAAGGGCCTTTATTTGGATGACGTGTGGCCTCTCCGAGCCTTTAGCTCCTTACAGCTAGCTTCCGTGGCATCGTTTGGCAACCAGCCATTATCAAGGTGTGCTTTGATAGGATCTATACAGCATCCTCCTATTCTGATAGGAGCAATAAGCTTAGAATCAGTTGTAAGGGTTCTCAGAACTTGGAAGTAGACGCTCCCAAAATGGGTCTCGACCCTTGAATTGAGATAAGGCATCGACCTTTGTATTCTCCTCCCTTGGGATATACCTGGCACTCATCTAACTGGGCTATCGCAGCTTTCACAATCCTCAAGTATTTGGCCATATTCTTTTCTCTAACCTCAAACTCTCCATTGACTTGTGAGACTACCAACTTTGAGTCTCCACAAACTTTCAGGTTCTTGACCCTCAGGGCTCTTGTCAGTCTAAGGTCGGCTATCAGAGCTTCATACTCCGCCTCGTTGTAGGTTGTTTGGAAGTCCAACTTCAAGGCATACTCGAGTGTGAACCCATCGGGGCTTTGCAGAACTTAACCTGCACCACTGGTTTTTGTTTTTGATGCCCCATGAAAATAGAGCTTTTTGTTTTTAATGCCCCATCAAAATAGAGAATCCAATACTCCTTCTTCTCTTCCAGGGGTTTCTCACCTTACTGACCTTCCTGGTCTATTACCTCCTGCCCCCCGACTTCTTGGTAGTCAATGATATATTCAACCACGAAGTCGGCTAGAGCCTGGGCTTTGATGGCCGTCCTATGCTTGTACTTAACATCAAATTTTCCTAGTTTGATTGCCCACTTGATGAGCCTTCCATTGGCCTTCGGGCTATGCCATATGTTTCTTCAGCGGGTGTTCCATCAGGACTTCAACGTTTGTCTTTTGTCCAGGGTCCTTCAAGGACTTAAACTCTTATTTGCTGTAACATAACTCTACCCTTCGGGGTCATTATTTATGCGTTTGTTTGTTTCCATTCGTGTAGTCTTTTATTTTCGGTACTTGGTCATCTTTGACTCACACATCAGGTGCCAGGATAACTTGAGCCCATCGGGGCTTTTCAAGACTAGGTTTGCACCCCTTGATTTTGTTTTTGATGCTCCATCAAAATAAAGCGCCCATCACTCCTTCTGGTCTCCTCATTCTTATTCTGAAGATCACTTCCTGCTCGGGGTACTACCTCCTGCCCCCCGACTTCTTGGTTGCCAATGGTACATTCGACCACAAAGTCAGTTAATGTCTTAGCCTCAATGGCTGTCCGAGGCTTCTGTGTGATGTCCTCTGCTGACCTTTCTTGGTGTTCCTTACCACTGCGGACATCCATGTCTTCAATCGGAAGGACCTGCCCCCCGACTCCGTCACGCCTTAACGAGGCTACATAACAGCTTCGTGCCATCTTTTGATCACCTTTATGTTCTCCAACACCATTCCTGGATGGGAAATTGATCTTCACATGATAAGTTGAGGCAACAGCCTTGAATGCATGAAGTCCAGTCCTTCCAAGGATAGCATTGTACGTTGAAGCCGCCTTGATTACCAGGAAGTTCAACATCTGAGTGGCCTCTTTGGGCTCTTGCCCAATAGTTACAGGCAGCTGAATAGTCCCTTCAACTTTGGATTCTACTCCATTAAATCCATATATAGGCATGTTATTGGGGGTCAACTGAGAATCAGTGTATCCCATCTTCACAAACGCATCATGAAACAGAATGTCAATGAAAGCTCCATTGTCTATCAAGACTCGCTTCACCTCCGAGTTTCCAATCACAGGAGTTATGACCAACGGGTCGTCATGGGGGAACTTCACCCCTTCCAAGTCTGAGTCATCAAAACTAACCGCTACCTCAATTTTTGCACGCTTCGGGTCCTCTCCCACGATGTGCAACACCTCTCGGGCATAAGCCTTTCGAGAGTTCCTAGTTGTCCCGGCCGCAGTTGGGCCTCCTGAGATTATGTTGATTACTGGCCCTCGGGGCTATGGGTTGCGATCTTGATCGTCATCCCTTCTATTATAGTCTCTTCTCTGATTACCACGGTCTTCACCCTTAGTGAAGTGCCTCAGTTTCCCTCTACGGATCAAAAACTCGATCTCATCTTTGAGTTGCTTGCAATCATCAGTGTCATGCCCCACGTCTTTATGGAATCTGCAATACTGATTCTGGTTTCTCTTTGCGGGATCACCCCTGAGTGGCTTCGGCCATCTGAAATCCTTATCATTCTCAATGTCCAACAAGATTCAACTCCTAGGAGTATTCAACCTTGCATACTCAGTGAACCTTGACCCTTGGTTCTTATTAGGGGCAGATTCGGAGTCCTCGCTAGTTCGGGGATACTTGTCCCTAGCATCATACTCTTGATCATCATAGTCCTGGTCTTGCTTTCGCTTCTTGGAGTATTCAACTCCTAGGAGTATTCAACCTTCGCCAATGATCTCTTAGATTCAACTCCTAGGAGTATTCAACCTTCGCCAATGATCTCTTGAAGAAGAGGTCAGTGGTTCCGTGCTCCAGGGCTACCATTGCCACCTTATTTTCAAAAATCAGTGATATTCAGGGTCTCCTTAGTGAATCCCTTGAGGTAATCCCTCAGATTTTCATTCTTTCCTTGCACCACATACATAAGAGATGCGGAGCTCTTCTCATGCACCCTTCCGCTAATGAATTGGCTAACGAAAGCGGCAGTCAACTCCTTAAAAGAGCCAATAGAGTTCGCAGGCAATCGGCTATACCATCTCTGAGCCATGCCTGACAGGGTTTGGGGGAACGCTCTGCACTTTAGGGCATCACTTGCAGGCTGCAGCAGCAGTGCGTTTCAGAACGTCCTGACGTGATTTGCGGGATCACCCGTTCCATCATAAGCCTTAATTGTCGGCATCTTAAACTTCCTAGAAATATGAGCATTCATCACCTCCTCAGTAAACGGGGGTGTGGGATCATCAGGATCTCCAAGTGGCATGAGATCCTTAGGGTTACTCCTGGGGGTTTCCACCCTCATAGCTTCTCTTGTTAGGACATCAGCCCTCTTCTGTCTTCTTGAGGACCTCTCCAAATCTATAACGGGAATCCTTCCTGAGATTGGAGGGGGTCGAATCAGACTCTGTCTCGCCTGTTCCCTTGCTATGTCATCCTTTAGCCTTTGGATCTCAGCCTCATGAGCCTTAATCCTCTCCTCAGCCGTTTGTGGAGGTCCATCTTGGGTCCTCGCCCGAGGTTCTCTGCTAACACGTTGCCTCCTTGGATGTTCATCACGATCATCATCCTCAGATGACGAATCATCAGAATAGGGGCCAGAGCAGTCGTCCTGATAAGGACCCAATCCTCTAATATAGGGTGGATCCTGTGTTTGCATGGCATGTCCGCTTAGCCCTGCTCCCCGAGTAGCTAGAGGGTGGTTAGGTAGACCATACCTCGGGTTAGTATTCAAGGGGAGATCCGTGGTATGGATCTGTACCCCTGGTGGTGGGTTGTCGGGATTAAAAAGAGGAGAGACCACCATCTGAAGAGGGTTGGTTCCTCATCCTGCTTGGTCGATCAGAGGCCGCGTACTCTCAACGTGGGGAATCGCCTCTGATTGTTGAGAAACTTGAGACCGGATGATCACCCTTGATGCTGGGGGAGCCTGTTGGATGATCGCTCCTGATGTTGGGGGAGCCTGTTGGATGATCGCTCCTGATGCTGGGGGAGCCTGTTGGATGATCGCCCCTGATGCTGGGGGAGCCTGTTCGGTGAGGGGTGGAGCAGAGCTGAGTGGCACGGCCTCAGTTACAACTGGTGTTGTTCTTCGTGTTTGAACCATGGTTGATGTTGTCGTCCCACAGACGGCGCCAAATGTTGTGGAATAAAAACGAGGGTTTGTAAATTGCGGCTAGGGTTTTTATGTATTAAATACAAGGGATGGTGAGCTTCGAGCTTTAATGGCTGTTCTTGCGTTCGAGACTGATCGGTCCTCACAAGATGCCTACGTATCTCTGTATTACTAGAGAATCAAGCCAACGTAGTTTTGAGAATGAGGGGTCAGGCCCTTATATAGGCTGAGAAGCCTTAGAATCGTAGTAGGGTTAGGTGACTTGGCGGACAAGTTACCTCCTCTAGGAAGGTTCTAGACTCCTTCCTTGTAGGAGTCAGTTTCCATGTTGAATTAGGTGCCTTGGACGCTAAGTTGGGCATGAGTAATATCCTTGTTTGACTCTTATTGCAGAGCTGTTTTTCACCTCCAATATTAATTACGAAATTAATATTTAAAATAGGGTTTTGGACCCTGTTGGTGGGCCCCACGTTTGGACCATACCGGGTCTAATTAATGCAACACTAAATGTGTCTTTAGGGCTTATTTTTAGCCCATATCAAATTATGTAGAAGAATTTGTAATATTAGTATCATGTCTTTTGTTGTTGTGAATTTCAATTATCAAATTATGGGATTTTGTTGTTGTGAAATATTAGTATCCAATCTTTTGTGAATTTTATTTATGTGGATTTTTGGAGTCTGATATCATATCAGCTTTTCTATTTTTCTAGTTTTCAATTATGTGAATTTGAAATATTAGTTTTTGTTTTTCTAGTTTTTCACAGTTGGTGTCATTTGGGTATGAGTACAGGGTTTGAGTAAAGTGATTTATTTGTCACCTGAGTTTGGGACAGTGACACGGGGACCCGTCCGGCGTATTCCCATATGTCACGTTGACCCGTGAAACGTATTCACCCATGTCACGGTGACGCGTTAAAAGTGTATTCACTATGTCACGGAACACCAGTTGTCGTACGTTATCTAAAACGGTATCCCATGAACCGTGTTGCGACTAATACGGTACCCCATGTACCGTATTCACAGGAAAAAGGACTTTCCCAGCAATGTGTTTATGTATATCTTTAGTGAGCAATAACAATTTAACTAAGACTCATCTCCTATAGGTGGATAAAAGACTCATTTTTCATAATCACAAATGAGATGAAATTACATTACAAATTAAGGGAACGACCAAATCAAATTACATTAGTATTTTTCTTACTAAATTTAAGATCCATAAATTTAATAACAACATGTTTCCAACCATCATACTAATTACAAATCTAATGCGTTTATAATGGATTAATAAATTCAAATAACACTTGAAATCAATCTACGGAGCACTGGAAGAAGGTCCTTTGCCTTTTGATCCTTGATAATCCATCGCGTTCTTGTATATTGTGGACTTTCATCGACCCACTTTTTTTGGAATATCATCAACATCATAGATCACTGTTGGAAACCCAAGTAATGGAGGCCATTCTTTTTTGCTTGGTATTGGCTCAAAGTGACCCTCATAGACTCTTCTTGCTTTCTCTAGCTTATACCACTCACTTACAAGGCTTGTGTGGTGCAATCCTACACTAGCACAACAAGCAAGAACATGTGAAAATGGAATGTGATATGTTTGCCACTTGTTACATGTGCAAATCTGTTCCCGTACATGAACAATATGTTTATTCCCTCCCTTCTGACCATGCTTCTTTGTTATCACCTCAAACACCCAACTGTTGCGGTCAACACTTGTCACCTGATGTCCACTTGCGCGTTCGTTCCATTTATTCAAAATTTTATTGGCATGCTTGGTAAACTCGTTACCATCAATAGATTGCTTTTTTTATCTCTGCACGACGCTGCTCAAAGTAGCTAACCGCCTTTTAATATAAGACCTTCACCATTGCTGTGACCGGGAGTTTTCTTGAGCTTTTGATGGCATTGTTCCAACTCTCGGCCATATTTGTTGTCATGATACCAAATCTCTTGCTTCCATCATAAGCTAAAGCTGATTGTTGGGGGTTTATCTCACTAAACCACTCATCTGGTCCAGGAATAACTCCCAACAAAGCATTCCAATGCAAATTGAATTTGGACTCTGTTAATTGGCTACACATTGCAACCACTCTTTCCTTCGAATTAGCCTTCTTGAACTGACTAGCAAAATTCGCAGCTAGGTGTCTAACACAAAACTGGTGATAGCCTTATGGTTCACACCACCCGATGTCAGGATTTTTTCATAGCAGACATGATTCTTGCATATCTATTATAAATCACACAAACTCCCTTTCGCTGCAAGGCAACCATCTTTCTCAATCTCTCCATGAACCATGTCCAGCTTGCTACATTTTCTGCTTCAACAATTGCAAATGCTACTGGAAGAAGGTGGTTGAAGCCATCAATTGCTGTGGAAGTTTGTAATACTCCTCCGTACTTCCCATACAAATGTGTTCCATCAATCTGAAGTACTGGAATGCAATGTACAAAGGCATCTACGCAAGGCTTGAATGTCCAAAAGACTCGCTTGAATCTTACCACCTATTTTCAAATTACAAAATATTAAAACAACATAAGTTACATAATTGAAATCTTTTTTTAGGCCCCGCCAGGGGCACTAATATCAATTCATGTCAAAATATATTACAGTTTCAACAAATTGCATACCTGAGGTAAAGGCCCTCCTAGATCATGCTCTTTGAAATACCAGCTGATTGCACCAATGCCCATACTTTGTAGCACATTCATCAATAGTGACAGCTCCTGGTATGATTGCTCCCAAGAACCATAAATCTTCATAGTTGAAATTTTTTTCCCGTCTCTAACCTTTTTCCTTGTTGGTACATACCCAACTTCCTTGGTAACTGCAGCCACTAACACCTTCTCTGAGACATTAGGATCCGCAGCTGATATTTCAATGATGATATCTGCAATGTGTGAAGCGTCCAAATTGGGATGATCTTGTGAGATAGAATGATTGATACATGTATGCGGGCCCTTAATCTCCATGATTTCAATAAACTTATGTGACTTTCTCTTTCTGGCCCTCAATTTCCACTCACAACCTTCACTATTTTGTTGGCAAACCACATCCCAAGTCAATGGATCAAATTTCAATACCTTTATCATTTGATGATTGGAAATATGAACCTTCTTTACTAAATTTAACAACTGCTCTTTCGACTCAAACAACATTCCTTTAGCTAGCTCTGCCGGATTATGAAGTTCAGTAGCTTTTTGCATACCATGCTCTAAATCTGAAGCAATCATTGAAGAGCCGTCGAAAGACCTATAGTAAGGTATATCATCATCCGTTACCTCGGTGTTTCCTCTTGACCCCTTTGAACTAGTGCTAGAAACACAATCAACACCCCATTGAACACTTTTTGTTCCTCTCGACTCTTCACTACTAGCACCACCCATGAACCGAGTCCTACTTGAACTACCGCTCGAAACACAATCAATACCGCCTTGGACACTTTTTGAACCATGATTGCTTGAGGTATTTTCACCAACATTCGAGTATCTAAACATATCACCTGAACTTATGCTCATACCAATTTGGACTTTTTCAATGTAAAGTTCCACACGAGCTTTACTTTCGGAATCATCCACCGATTCAAGCATATACTCTACATCATCATCATCAACAATCGAAACAACACCATACTTATTTGTACTAGGATTCTTAAACCTACGAAAAATCTTTAACTTAAACGATTCCGGATTTATAGCTAGCTTTCGATACAAAACAATCAGAATTTCTACATATTTCAAATTAAAGTGCAATTTGACAAAAGCAATCACATCTCTATCATATGTACTTCCAATTGCAGCATCATATATAATGTTCCTATCAATATATAACCATCCCCAAACATAATCCGAAGCCATTAAACAAAAATACTAGGGTTTCAAAGAGAGAACATTACCTTGATGTTTGGGAGAGACTTGATAGTCGCTGTTCGGGCCTATTGATATTATCGTATACATAAACTATATACACTAGACAAAAGCCCGTATTCAGACAACACGGTGGACGATGCTCCGTATTGTCACAACACGGTGGACGGAGCTCCGTATTGTCACAACACGGTGGACAGAGCTCCGTATTGTTACAACACGGTGGACGGAGCTCCGTATTGTCACAAAACGGTTATTGAAGTTCCGTATCAACGACTATTACGTAACATTTAACAGCGTTTCAATCAACAATACGGAGAGAAACGCTTAACTTTTGAAATTGCATTACAAATTGCACTAGTTTAATATAATTTCAACAGCATAACACATAAATTCAATAAAGGTCAAATTGTATTGATTCCCTTTGATCAATTTGTACAATATGATTTTCATACCTATTACAAAAATATTGAACTGCCCTAATTACATTGTTAATTGAAATTACACCCAACTGATCTAGATAATGCATTACATGAAATTTAAATCTGCATATAAAACCGTTTGTCGATGGTGTCAAAGTAGTCCAGATTGTGAATGTTAACCAACATTTATGTATTGAAAGTTGTCTTCTAAGATTGTTGTTGAAACGTATTTGGATTTTAATTATATCCAGATTCTGAATATATGGCCGTTGTAGTGTTCCAACACGACAAAATATAGGGGGTTTGGAACCGTCTCTACATAAGTTCCAGTGATGCACTGTATATAGGTCAATTCCTCCCCTATTCTTTCATCCATTTCGAGCACCTGAAAACAACAATATTTTGTAACTAAACTATACGAGATTCTTTACAAAGTTAATTGTAAACTAAAACTATACAAATCTAAAATTAGTTCTCATTTGGGGACAAACTAAAAATGTGCATTTTGCGAAATTACAGGAAAACTTTATCGGAATAATAGAAAAATAATTGTTTTGTTACCTTAGAATGATTGAAATGAGAAAACCCAACTGCTTTGAATGATTGGACTAAAGATGGGGCTTTTTAGTTATAAAAACACAAACAACGCAGCTACATTGGAGGAAAATATAGGTCGTGCTTATCACGTTGTGTGGTGTTCCGTATCTGTGGACATCACGGTTTACCGTGTAGCGTATCCCTGTAACACGAAGCACGGTTTAGCGTGTCCGTGCAATACGGTGCACGGTGTCACGTGTCCAGACAATACGGTGCACGAAACAACGTATCCCGTCGGTATTTAAGGCCAAATATTTGGAATTCAGTATTTTGGGCAAACAATATTTATTTTTGATTATTTAGGGCCTTCACCCTATAAACAACGTATAAGGATTTTTAATATATTTTATTAATAATTGAAAATATGGTGTGATATTTTTTGGTATATATTAATGATTGTAAGATTAGTTTTAAATAAAAAAGATAATATATATTAATTAAAATGAAAATATTAAAAATTTAAAGATATTGTACGATTGATGTTTTTATTAAAAATTATGTGTAACATTATTATTGATTTGATGATATCATCATGATTACGTATCAATTTCTCAATTAATTTACTTCAAATACCTTTTATTATATGTTATTTCTCCTTCCTTTCCTAATTTGTTATCCCTCCACTAACTCTACCGCATACTCATTTTTCATTCCTTCACTAATATCTTTTCATCCTCATTCCTTATTAATTTATCACTGTTTCAATTTTATTTTTAAAAAAGAAAATAATTTTATTTCATGATTAATGATAAAAATTATAATTTTAAATATTTATGTAATATTATTTTATATTAAAAATTAAAATTATGGTAAAAAGTATCTAAAGTTAACTTAAAATAAATTTTCTAAAATTAAGTGACTAAGAGTATTTATTTATGTAGATTCTTGAATTAATGCCCAAAATACCCACTTTTTCCTTACCCACTACCCGAAATATCCGTTTTTCAAAACACCGCCCAAAATACCCACGGGTCACGCCCATGGGAGAGGCGCAACCGGCGTTTACTGTAGCTACCGCCTAGCACCACTGCCGGTGACCTAATCAAATTTAGGCGTTTCCAATCCGGAAAATAAAACGTAACGAAAATGGTATGGATGTGTAGAGAGTGAAACGACGAATTGATTGATGTGTATAATGTGCCTGAAAAAACACGGGAGGAGGTGAACGGAGGGTGAGAAAACTCGATCGCCGGAATCGTGATTTTGAATGTAAATCGCGAGATCTGAATTTCTGGCATATGAACTGGTATAAAACTTGTATAGGATTGTAGAGGAGACACATACGATTCATTTGTGTGTATGTAGTGACCGGAAAACCACGGGCGAGGGGTGAACGTAAATATCGACTGAAATCGCCGGTGAATCGCAAAATCGCCAGAGCTCTGCAATGAAGAAGACGTTGGATACGCATGTGCAGGAAGCGTATCCTGTGATACGCCTACACGAGATGCGCATCTAAGCCCAGTTACGCTTATTCAGTTGGCGTATCAGCACTTCACTCCGTCTGCAGAGGCGTATCCCCTCTGTCACTCCTACCCCAGAGGCGTATCCGAGGATACTCCTCTGTCATGGGCGTATCCCGTGGGTATTTTGGGTGGCTGTTCACGAATCTTGGCATTTTGGACATGAAATAATAAAAAGTGGGTAGAAAGGGCAATCACCCTAGATTCTTCACATTTTTTAATTAAAATTAAAATTTTAAACATAAAAAATAAAATTATTAATGAAGATGAGATTGTGTTCAACATTGTAAAATCAAATTTCATTAATGAAAAATATTTTTTTTTATTAATTTTCAGTTTAACTTCATTGATTTATTAGATTAATTTTAGGAGATTTATCTAAAGGTATCTTTAGTTTTCTTTTGAATTAATGCCAAAAATACCCAATTTTTCCCTACCCACTAACCAAAATACCCGATTTTCAAAGTTCCGCCCAGTCTGCCTACGGGATACGCCGTTCCAATCGACGTATCCGAGTTACTATAGCTCGCCAGAACACCACCACATGTCCCAGCCGGCGACTTTTGCCGTTTTTTTTCTTTTCCCTCGATCTCTCTCTCTCTTTCGCATCTCTCCACACTCCAAAACACCACCACATGATCTACTGCTAATCTATTTCATCCTCCACTCTTCGGTTTCTCTCCGGCGGCCCCGTAGGGGCGTGAACGAAGCTAGTAGGAAAACACAAATCGGAAAAGGAGGTGAATTTGGGTGTTTCTAATCCGGCAAAACAAACGTAATAAAATTGGTATGGATGTGTAGAGAATCGAATTACGATTCTATTGGTATATAGAACGTTAATGGAAAGTTTGTGGTATGGATGGATGAATTGAAATAAAAATCTTGCCGAAATCGTCTTCGTTTGGGCGGTGTGGAGACGACGACCAGAGCTGAGACACGCCGTTTGCACATGCATATGCGCTGATGCGCATGTTCCAGTTGTGTATGCTGACGTCAGAGATGACGTCATCTACGCCATTTGCAGATCCAGATACGCATGACAGATGCGTATGCGGTACAATTTTTCTTAACTTCTGTGGCGTATCCTCCTGATACGTTAGTTCTGTAGGCGTAATAGGAGCTGCGCCTCTTGCACAGGCATATGTGCTGGGCATTTTGGGCGGTGCTTCGGCGCCGTGGGTATTTTGGAAAGAGATGATTAAAAAGTGGGTATTTAGGGCACTCACCCTTTTCTTTTACCCTTATAATTATATTTTGGATAAACAACAAATTTTATTAATTTCAAAAAAAAATTAAAATGAATGTAGATTTGTTGTGGAATAAAAACTAGGCTACTAGTATTGCAGCTAGGGTTTACGTATTTAATGCAAAGGTGTGTGAGCTTCGTGCTTTAATGGCTGCTCTTGTGCTCGTGGCTGACTCTGCCTTCACAAGATGCCTACGTACTTTGATGAATATCAAAGATCAAGCCAAAAAACGTAGTTCTGAGATGAGGGGTCTGACCCTTTATATAGGCTGAGAAGCCTTAGAATTATGGTAGGATTTGGAGACTTGGTAGACAAGTCTTTGAGGGAGGTTCTAGGTCTATTCCTTATAGGAATCGGTTTCCATATAGAATTGGATGCCTTATAGGATAAGTCTGAAGGAGATATTATCCTTATCCAACTCTTATTTGCTGAGCTGTTTATTACCTTTAATATTAATTACGAAATTAATATTATAAATAGGGTTTGGGCCCATCTGGTGGGCCCCACGTTTAGACCATTCCGGGTATAATTAATACCACATTAAAGGTGTCTTTAAGGCTTACTTTTAGCCCATATCATTTCCCCCCAACTTCTAGGAAAACTGATCAGGTTTTCCTTGAAGTTTTAACTGCCTTTCGTGAGACTTGGGTCAGGGCTTTGTACACTAGTGTTTCACAAATGTCGTCTTAATGCAAAGTGTGGAGCGACCGACACGTTTACGACGATATGCCTTATTCGAGGCTAAGCAATTTCCATAACTTTAGTTACAGAGTCTTTTTCTTCAAGGAATTATCTATGAAATTCCTCGTATTTCCATATTTATCCTATCATGGTACCCACAGGTATCAAAATTCCATGTCTGTGAAGATTTGCTGTCAAAAAATCGATTTTTATAGCAAATTTCGACCAGGACTGAGTTTTTTCGATCAGAAATTCGACCAAGAATTCGACCAGGATTCTGGTCGAAATAAGGCCTTCTTTTGCTTCCTGATCGAAGAGATTTTCGACCAGGATTCCTGGTCGTTTCGACCAGGATTCTGGTCGAAATAAGGGTCCAATTTTGCTCTGGTTGAAGGGTTTTTCGACCAGGATTCCTGGTCGTTTCGACCAGGATTCTGGTCGAAATAAGGGCCTCAGAATGGTTTTGGTCGAAAGGTTTTTCGACCAGGATTCTTGGTCGTTTCGTCCAGGATTCTGGTCGAAATAAAGGCGTTTCCAACGCTTTGGTCAAAGGGTTTTTCGACCAGGATTCTTGGTCGTTTCGACCAGGATTCTGGTCGAAATAAGGGCGTTTCCAACGCTTTGGTCGAAGGGTTTTTCGACCAGGATTCTTGGTCGTTTCGACCAGGATTCTGGTCGAAACAAGGGCGTTTCCAACGCTTTGGTCGAAGGGTTTTTCGACCAGGATTCTTGGTCGTTTCGACCAGGATTCTGGTCGAAACAAGGGCCACTTTAGCTTTGGGCCTAGTCTTATGGGGCCTGATACCTTTCTTTTCAAAATGGGCTTAACCTCATAGTTGTTATTGGGCCCATCCGGACTATTCGAATCCAAATCCAGGATTTGTTGTCTATGATATTTTTCAAAAATATCTATAATTTTTTCAAAATATCTAAGATATTTCTTCAAAATATCTAAGATATTTTTCAAAGATATTTTCCTAAGAATGTCCTAGAATTGGGCCTTAATTTGGGCCGGTTTCATGGGCTTTTCTGACCTGTTACTGTAGGTTTTTTGACCGTTGGGAGGAATTTTAACCGGCTAAAAGGTTGTATATAAGAGTGAGAGTGGAGAGTTCACTTTCTCATTCTCACTTCTACTCAAACACTTCACTAGAAATACTCTCTATAGTTCTCTCTATTTCAAGGCGATTTCCGGCGAAAGTTTTCTTCGAGCTCCTCCCCTTCACGGTGGTTTCTGGGTTTTTTTTTCTTGAAGATACCTTCATACCTTCATAGTTTCTGGGCTTTCTTTGAAGATTTTCTTCAAATCTTCAAACTTTCTGGGTTTTATAAGAGCTTCGAACCTTTTTCCTGGAGCATCAATGGAAGACAAAGCTAAGTCCCGCCTTGCAAAAATGAATTCTGCCTCCTCCAAAGGTACAATCACCATTCGCTCTTCTTACACATCTCTAGTAGATTTGTTAAATCAACGTGGAGATGATTACCCTTCTTTGTCAGAACTAGATGCATATGATTGCTGTAGCTCGTATCATGATGTTGATGAAATCACTAGATATAACAAGCTTTTTAAAATTAAATCACCTTATAAACTTGTCCCAGCTGAGCCAGGTGACAGACCTTGTCACTGGAAACCCAATTCTTTTTGTGTTTATAGGGAGAGTCTAGTGGCTGGCCTTCGTTTTCCGTTTCACGAATTCATTCCTAGACTTTTAGCTGACGTTCAAATTAGTCCATGTCAACTCCCGCCAAACGCGTGGAGAATTATATTATGTTTTATGGTTTTATGTCTTCGACAACAACTCCCTTTATCTGTTGCGCTTTTTCGCAAAATTTTTCAATTTTACAATAGTCCTGCCACGAACCCTGGCTGGGTATATGTTAAGCTCCGTCCTAGAGTTCCCCCAATTTTTAATGGCAAATCAATCCCTGATAATAATACGGGCTGGAAAAATGAGTTCGCATACTTAGAATGGGATGGAGGTGATTGGGGCACTCTCTTTAGGCAGACATTCTCGAGAGTTTCAGATGGAAGTGCTAAGGGAATCGTCCTTAGTATCGAGGAACAGGCCGCTTATAATACTCTGACCCAGGCAGACGGTAGTTCTATTACCTGCCTAAGTCTTTTAAATGAGGAATCTCTAAGGGGAGTAGGCCTTTCCAGAGTTTCTGAACGGGGTAATTTTCTTACTAGTCTTTGCCATTTACTTTTTATTACTGAATTTATTCCAACTCTCTTTTTGGTTGTTCTTGCAGTTGCGAAATTGATTGTGGAGGCTGCACCCTCTCCTGATGAAGAGACTGCCAGGATGGTTCGAGCTAAGAGGGCTGCTGACCCTCGAGGGAAAAACACGGAGCCTCCTTTTCTGCGCCCCCACAAGGTCCAGAAAGGAGAGTTGAGATATGGTGACATAGCTGGATTGGAGGGGAGCTCCCAGGTTAAAGTCCAGTCGACGGTTTTCAGGCCTCCCTGGGGCTTCAGGAAGCAGGATTCTGTGGTGGGCTCTACGAAGCACTCCATGGATTGGTCTTTAAACTCAATCACCACCCCTGACTATAAGGACATGGTCCTTAGTGGAGGTATTGGGGACTCAGAGGCACTCGGTGCTCAGGCTCTCGCTGTAGTAAGTTTCGAACTTTTATCTTTCAATACCTTAACGGCTTTAGATTCACTACTTGATTTCAATGCTAACCTTTCATGCAGGCTAACGTCCATTTCCAAAGCTTGGTTCATAAAGCCAAAGCTTGGAAGGAGAAGTCCAAAGCTTTTGAGTCTGAGTCTCAGAAGAAGACTCTCCATATTAACCATCTGGAAGAGCAAATAAAGAAGAAAGATGAAGAGATGGTAGGGATGCATGCGGAGCTGGTTGCCCTGAGAGATGTCAAGGAGAAGCATATTGATGAATATCTGGATTCAGATGAGTACAAGACTCTTATGGATCAGCATGATGAGATGCTCTTTCCTAGTCAGTTTTCTGATGGGTGGACCAAAGCCCTTGAAGCAGTTCTGAGGCAGCATCCAGGGTTATTCTTGCCTTCTGCTTTTCCTAGCCCTCACCTTCCCAGTGCCTTGACACAGGAGCCTGGTTCCAGTGAAGAGCTGTTCCGGGAGGATGATACTTTGGTTAAGGAGCATGCTACTGCCACTGCTTCAGCTTTGGATCCCGAGCCTCCTCTAGCTCAGCCTGGTGCTGCTAACTCTGCCGACGAGGGGTCTACTACTGAGACTAGCTCTGAGGATGCTTCTCCTGCTAAGGAGGCCCCTAAGGCCCCTTAGGCTTCATTTATTTATCTTTTGCCTTTCTGAACTCTGGGTTTCCACCGTTTGACTTAATAGCCTTCGGGCCTTTGTAATTTTTAACTTAACTATTTATGCAGTTTGTTTCCGTTCATTTTTCTTGCTTTTGCTCATAGTTTGTTAATACTTTAGAATTTTTGAGTACTTGGCCTCCTGGCTGGTACTAAACTTACAAGTCGGTCCAACATTCGTCTTTCGTTTGTTTTAGCAAGGAAGGATAACCAATAGAGAAAACAGAATAAATTCCATTATACTGTCAAAGGACATCAATAAAATGGGTTCAACCCTTACACAGATACTCTATCAACTACTGGGAGCAACATGCTCTATAATGGTTTCATTCGAACCTTATTCCTAATAAATAGATAAAAGTTCAAGCCTTTATCAAAAGATCTTAAACATAATAAACTTTGAGGTTCACAGCATGCCAATTTCGGGGCACCTCAACCCCATCCATGGTTTCTAACTTGTAAGATCCTCGTCCTAACACCTTTCTGACTAGATACGGTCCTTCCCAGTTTGGTGCTAACTTTCCTTTTTGGCCAACTCCTGAGGCTTCAATCTTCCTCAGAACCATGTCGCCTTGTCGAAAAAATCTTTCTTTAACTCTCTGGTTGTAATGGAAAGAGGCTCTCTTCTGATACTCAGCATTCCTAGCATTAGCTTCATCTCTAACCTCGTCAATTAAATCCAGGGCCAGTCTCATCCCTTCTTCATTAGTTTCTGGCTCATATGCCTCGATTCAAGGTGATGCTTGCATGATCTCCAAGGGCACAACAGCCTCGGCTCCATAAGCCAGCAAAAATGGGGTTGCTCAAGTTGTTACCTTACAAGTGGTACGATACGCCCAAAGTATGGGCAGCAGTTCATCTACCCAAGTGTTCCTAGAGCGCTCGACCCTCTTCTTCAGTCCATCAAGGATAATTCGATTAGCTACCTCAGCTTGCCCATTGGCTTGTGGATGTGCCACTGAGGTAAAACGGAGCTCAATCGCATTCTCTTCACAATACTTCTTAAACTCCTCATTATTGAACTGTGTCCCATTGTCTGTCACAAGGATTCGTGGGATTCCGTATCTGCAAATGATGTTCTCCCAAAAGAACTGGGAAACTTGCTTGGTGGTTATCTTGGCCAGGGGTTTAGCCTCAATCCACTTAGTGAAGTAATCAATGGCCACTATCAGGAATTTCCTCTGTGCTGAAGCCATGGGAAAGGGTCCAAGTATATCCATCCCCCACATTGCAAATGGAATGGGAGAGTTAATAGAGGTCAACATCTCAGGCGGTTGCCTCACGATTGGGGCATGCTTCTGGCATCTCTCACATCTCTTGATATAGTTTTGTGCATCAGCCAACATCTCCGGCCAATAAAACCCTAAACGAATTATCTTGTGAGCTAGGGCTCTGCCCCCCAAGTGTTGCCCACAGATCCCTTCATGAACTTCCTCCAATGCTTCCCTTGCCTCTAGAGGCCTTAGACACTTCAAGTACGGGATGACAAACGACCTTTTGTACAGAATACCCTCAATCAAAGTATATCTCAACGCTCTTACTGAGAGTTTCCGTGCCTCCATGGCATTGTCTGGGAGCCAACCAGTCTCCAGGTGTGCCTTGATAGGATCTATCCAAGAGCCTCCTATATCAATTGGTGCCACTAACTTTGCATTAACGGTCGGGGCCTTCAAGACCTGAAAGTAGACACTCCCAGCATAATTTTCTATTTCAGAAGAAGCAAACTTAGACAGGGCATCGGCCTTAACGTTTTCTTCTCTCGGGATGTGCTCAACATGACACTCCTCAAACTGAGACATAACAGCCTTCACCACCCTCAGGTATTTCGCCATAGTCTCATCCTTAGCTTCGAATTCACCATTTACTTGGGATATCACAAGTCGTGAATCTCCATAAACTTTGAGGTTTCTGACCCTCATGATTCTAGCTAAACCTAAACCAGCTATTAATGCCTCATACTCCGCCTCATTGTTAGTAGTAGGAAAATCCAACTTTAAAGCATACTCAACTGTGAACCCATCGGGGCTTTGCAAAACCAAACCTGCACCACTAGATTTTGTTTTTGATGCTCCATCAAAATAGAGCACCCAATATTCCTTTAAATCAGGTGTAAGTTCCTCTTCTTTTTTCTCTTGCCCAGGGGTAGTCATTATCTCTTGCCCCCCGACTTCTTGGTTGTTAATAGTACATTCAACCACGAAGTCAGCCAATGCCTGAGCCTTGATGGCTGTCCGAGGCTTGTATGTGATATCGAATTCTCCTAACTCAATCGCCCATTTAATTAGCCTTCCACTGGCCTTAGGGCTATGCAATATGTTCCTCAACTGTTGGTTCGTCAGAACTTGAATCTTATGTGCCTGGAAGTAAGGTCGCAATTTCCTTGAGGCAGTTACTAATGCCAAAGCAAACTTTTCTATGGGTGAGTAATTCAACTCAGCCCCATGCAACACTTTGCTTACATAGTAGATAGGTTTCTGGACTTTCTCCTCTTCCCGAATAAGGACAGCACTCAGGGCTTGTTCAGATACCGCCAGGTATAGACAAAGAGTCTCTCCAGGACTTGGTTTGGTCAATAACGGGGCTTCAACCATGTATTTCTTCAGTTGCTCAAAGGCCTCTTGACTCTCAGGGGTCCACTCAAAATTTTTTACTTTCTTCAATGCTTGAAAGAAATGCAAGCACTTGTCACCAGACTTGGAGATAAATCTTCCTAAAGCCGCTACCCGGCCTGTCAACTTCTGCACATCTCTTATAGAGCGCGGGGTTCCATGTCTAAGATCGCCTTGATCTTGTCGGGATTGGCCTCTATGCCTCTTTTAGAAACCATCAGACCCAAAAATTTGCCTGATCCAACGCCAAAGGCACACTTGGCTGGATTCAACATCATCTTGTGATGCCTCAGCACTTCGAATGCCTCTCTGAGGTGCTTGATATGGTCTGCCTTGACCAAGCTTTTAACCAGCATATCATCGACATAAACCTCCATGGTTTTTCCAATCAGATGGGCAAACATCTTATTCACCAATCGTTGGTAAGTAGCTCCCGCATTCTTTAAGCCAAACGCCATAACAAGATAGCAGAAAACACCAAAGTCGGTTATGAAGGATACCTTAGGGATGTCATCCTTGTGCATCTTAATCTGATTATAGCCGCTGAATCCATCCATGAAGCTCAGCATCTCATGTCCAGCTGTGGCATCTATCAACATATCTATTCTTGGCAGAGGGAAACAATCCTTTGGGCATGCATCATTCAGGTAAGTGAAGTCTATACACATCCTCCACTTCCCATTCGCTTTCTTGACCATCACAGGGTTTGCTAACCATTCGGGAAACTGAATTTCCTCAATAAAACCAGCCTCCAAGAGCTTATCCACTTCTTGCTTAATGGCCTCTTGCCTTTCCGGAGCAAAATTTCTCTTCTTCTGCTGTACTATCTTCCGATTAGGGTCGACATTCAATCTATGAGTTATAAGTTGAGGATCAATCCCTGGCATGTCAGCTGCTGTCCAAGCAAAAACGTCACTATTCCTTTGTAAGAACTCTATTAATTTGCCCTTCAGGGGTTCTTTCAAAGAGGCTCCAATATAAGTCACCTTCTCAGGGTCGCCTAGCTCCAGAGGGATAGGTATTAAGTCCTCTGCTGGCTTTCCCCGGTGTTCATCATCATCACGGACATCCATGTCTTCAATCGGGAGTACCTGCCCCCCGGTTCCGTCAGCTCTCAAAGCAGCCACATAGCAACTCCTGGCCATTTTCTGATCTCCTTTTTGTTCCCCAACACCATTCCTGGTTGGAAATTTGACCTTCATGTGATAAGTAGAGGCAACAGCCTTGAATGCATGAAGTCCGGTCCTCCCTAAGATTGCATTGTACGTTGAGGCAGCCTTAATTACTAGAAAGTTCAGCATCTGGGTGGCCTCCTTAGGTTCTTGCCCTATTGTCATGGGCAGCTGAATGGTCCCTTCAACCTTGGACTCAACTCCATTCAATCCGTAGATCGGCATGTTAGTCGGGGTTAGTTGAGAGTCAGTATACCCCATCCTCATAAAAGCATCATGAAACAAGATATCGACGGAAGCTCCATTGTCTATCAGGACTCGCTTCACTTCCGAGTTTCCAATTACTGGAGTTATGACCAACGGGTCGTCATGGGGGAATTTCACCCCTTCAAGATCCGAATCATCAAAACCAATCACTGCCTCAGTCTTAGCACGCTTCGGGGCTTCTCCTGTGATGTGCATCACTTCTCTGGCATAAGCCTTTCGAGAGTTTCGGGTAGTGCCGGCCACTGTTGGTCCTCCCCAAATCATATTGATTACTGGCCCTCGAGGCTGCGGGTTACGATTGCGATCGTTATCCCTCCTATCATTGTCTCTTCTATCATAATCCCTTTTCTGGGTTCCACGGTCTTCACCCTTGGTGAACTTGTTTAACTTTCCCTTCCGGATTAAAAACTCAATTTCATCCTTTAACTGTCTGCAGTCATCTGTGTCATGCCCCACATCCTTATGGAATCTACAATACAGATCTTTGTTTCTCTTTTCGGGATCACCCCTGAGCGGTTTAGGCCAGCGAAAGTCCTTATCCTTCTCAATGTCCAACAAAATTTGGCTCCTAGGAGCGTTCAACCTTGCATAATCAGAAAACCTTGACCCAAAACCCTTCTTGGGTGATGAATCGGAGTCCTTGCCAGTCCGGGGATACTTGTCCCTAGCGTCGTACTCTTGTTCTGACTTTCTTTTCTTTGAATCATTAGAGCCCTTGCCATTACCTCCTGTGGTTTCCTTCTTAATGCTGTCCTCAGCCTTGATATATTTATCGGCTCTTCTCTGGAGCTCGGCCATGTTCTCAGGAGGGTGTTTTGCCAAAGACCTTTTGAAGAAGAGATCAGTGGTTCCGTGTTCCAGGGCTACCATGGCCACCTTATTTTCCAGATCGGTGATATTCAATGTCTCCTTGGTGAATCGCTTGAGATAATCCCTTAAGTTCTCATTCTTTCCCTGCACCACATACATAAGGGATGCAGAACTTTTCTCATGAATTCTCCCACTGATGAATTGGCTGATGAAGGCAGCGCTTAACTCCTTAAAAGAGCCAATCGAGTTTGCAGGTAGACGGCTATACCATCTTTGAGCCATGCCTGACAGAGTTTGAGGGAACGCCCTACACTTTAAGGCATCACTACCAGGCTGTAGTAGTAGTGCGTTTGAGAATGTTCTGACATGATTTGTGGGATCGCCCGTTCCATCATAGGCCTTAATAGTTGGCATCTTAAACTTCCTTGAGATGTGGGCATTCATCACCTCCTCAGTAAACGGAGGTGTGGGATCGTCAGGGTCCCCAAGTGGCATCAGATCTTTGGGGTTACTCCTGGGGGTTTCCACCCTCATAGCTTCTCTTGTTGGGACATCAGCCCTCTTCTGTCTTCTTGAGGACCTCTCCAAATCTATAACGGGAATCCTTCCTGAGATTGGAGGGGGTCGAGTCAGACTCTGTCTTGCCTGTTCCCTTGCTATATCATCCTTCAGCCTTTGGATCTCAGCCTCATGAGCCTTAATCCTCTCCTCAATCGTTTGTGGAGGTCCATCATGGATTCTTCGTGTTCTTCTTAGGGGTTCCTTGCTAGCACGTCGCCTCCTCGGGGCTTCATCTCGATCATCATCCTCAGATGATGATGAATCATCAGTATAGGGACCCGAGTAGTCATCATATTCTCGATCTCGGATCTGTAAGGCGTGTCCGCTCGGTCCAGGTTCCCTTCGTCGAGGGGGATAGTTAGGCAGCCCATACATAGGGTTGGTGTTCAAAGGGAGATCCGTAGTATGGATCTGTACCCCCGTGCGATCAACGTTACCAAGAGGAGAAACCACCATCTAGAGAGGGTTAGTTTCTTGGCCTTGATGGACAATCACTGAGTGAGTCCCCTCTACATGGGGAGTCGTCCCTGGAGGCTGAGTGGGCAGAGGTTGAATGACCGTCCCTGTTGATGGGAGTATTTGTCCTTCCTCAGTGACGATGAGCGGATCTGAAGTGGCTGGTGGAGCAGAGTTAAGGGGCACGGCCTCAGTTGATGTTGTCCTTCGTGTTTGAACCATGGTTGATGTTGTCTTCCCACAGACGGCGCCAAATGTTGTGGAATAAAAACTAGGCTACTAGTATTGCAGCTAGGGTTTACGTATTTAATGCAAAGGTGTGTGAGCTTCGTGCTTTAATGGCTGCTCTTGTGCTCGTGGCTGACTCTACCTTCACAAGATGCCTACGTACTTTGATGAATATCAAAGATCAAGCCAAAAAACGTAGTTCTGAGATGAGGGGTCTGACCCTTTATATAGGCTGAGAAACCTTAGAATTATGGTAGGATTTGGAGACTTGATAGACAAGTCTTTGAGGGAGGTTCTAGGTCTATTCCTTATAGGAATCGGTTTCCATATAGAATTGGATGCCTTATAGGATAAGTCTGAAGGAGATATTATCCTTATCCAACTCTTATTTTCTGAACTGTTTATTACCCTTAATATTAATTACGAAATTAATATTATAAATAGGGTTTGGGCCCATCTGGTGGGCCCCACGTTTGGACCATTGCGGGTATAATTAATACCACATTAAAGGTGTCTTTAAGGCTAACTTTTAGCCCATATTAAGATTAATCTTAAAAAATATATATTATGCATAACTATACTTGATAATCATAAATATTTATCACTAAAATTTTTAAATATTAGTAATATACATAAAGTATTAAAATTTATTAATATATAACATGTATTATAAACTAATTTTGAATAAAATGAACCTAAATAATCAGGTTCGTATTTTGTGGGGGATCTAATTACTCCCTCTGTCTCTTAAAACTTTTCCTGTTTACCTTTATCACGTTTGCCAACGCATACTTTTGATCGTTAATATCTTTAATTTCGTATTAGTTTTTTTTTTTTTTTTTTTTTGTCAAGTAATTTCGTATTAGTTTGAAATATAAAAACTTCACTGTATTAAAGTACTCATAAATACGAATCCAACAAGATTACTCATGACTATATTTGGACTTATAGATTAAACATAAATTAGTAATTTGTCTCATGTTATGAACATTCCCGACATATTAAACGAGAAAAGAAGTGTGAGACGGAGGGAGTATAACCGACCAAAGCAGGAAGGGAAAACTGGTATCCATGGGGGTGGGGTTGACTTGAAGTTGCCGTAATAAGTACAGTTATTATAAATAAGAAATGAAGGGGGTACGAAAGAGAGAAAAGAATGTGAATATGTGAGAGTTGGAAGCGGACCACCACCGAAATTGAATAAACAAACAAAATAAAGATTACAAAATCATCGTCAACTTGATTGCACAAAAGAAGTTACAAACAAATTTCTTCTTTTTCTTCCCTAGCACAGTCCTTCATTCATACTAGCAAATCAATCCCGGCCCTTTTAATTTCTGCTTCTGCTTTTTATAGTAAACTCAAGAGTAGATTGTTTGGTGAGGAAATTATGCAGAGAGAGAAAGCAGAGGAGAGAGATTGTTGAGATGGGTAATTATTTGAATTGCTTTAAACCTCAAGGTGCCACTCTTAATCCACTTTCAAATATAGATTCTAGTACCAGCCATGGTACTAGACCTTCCACTTTCACTACAACTACTGGTTAGTCTGTCTCAGTTTAGAATATCTATTTTGTCTCAACTGTTTGTTTCTGTGTATTTTTTGGATTTTTTTTCTTCAATGAATCAGTTCCATTCATTATATTATGCTTGATTTTTGTCATTTTTTATTGTATACATTTGTGTGTATTATTCATTTTTAAGTTTGGTTAATTTGGCATCTCTTTGCTTAATTAGTTACATACAAATAAGCCTCAGGAACATGCCCATTCACTTCAACTCGTGCAAATTTTGGTGTTACTATAGGAACATTAAGTTACACCTATGGTGGTGGCTCCTCTGTCACCAGCAGCAGTGCAGGTCAGCAAAGTCAAAGCCAGTTTTCTGCTGAAGCAAGTAGCGGGACCGGGACTTCATCTATTGGAGAAAATATATTGCCTACTACTTCAAGTCTAAAGGTTTATAGTTTTTCGGATATGAGAAGTGCCACTAAAGGTTTTAAATCAGATACAGTTTTAGGTGTGGGAGGTTTTGGGACAGTTTACAAGGGTTGGGTGGATGAGAACACCCTTGAACCCTGTAAGGTTGGCACGGGAATTGTGGTTGCTGTCAAGAAACTGAACCATGAAAGCGTGCAGGGCTTTCAAGAATGGCAGGTAAAATGTAACTACTAATAAGAGTTGCCTTATATGCTTGCCATGAAAGAAATTGCTGAAATCTTCAAATATCCATTGTTTACAGGACGTTTATTAGTAATCGGACTTGTATGAACAATAAATTTTTATCATAAGGGTTTGTAGTTGTGTAAGCAGTAGACTGCACAAGCTGCTAAGTGAACAGTGAAGAAGCCAAAAATATATTAAAGTGGGGGCACAAATTTTTTGCGATAAAATATATAACATAGTTGTGATATTTAAAAAAAAATTAGATTGAAGAAAAATAATCTAAAAAAATGAAATGTTACTTATTTATGTAGTAAAAAAAACGTTCGAGATCTGTGAGTAATAGTACTTCTGATCTGTTGTGGATAATAAAATCATTTGCGGGTAATAATCTGTGGGGGCTCAAACCAAAAATTTAACATTTTTCACATTTTTCTAATAGGTTATAGAGCTGCCGTGGGTGCACAGGCCCCCACTTGCCCCCACTGTAGCTCCACCCCTGTAAGTGAACCATTACAGCTAATTTACTGTTGCATTGGATTGATTTTACAGCTAACCTTGAGCCTAACTGCAAGTGGTACCAAGTAACCAGGACTGCGGTACATGTTTAAAGTACAGGTGTGAGTTCTTTCAGACACGTGATACACAGCTAAATGGGTCTAAGATTTGGATAAAAGATAAAGAAATGTACACATTTGATAAAGATATAAGTTATATTAATTTGAGATTATGTTGGATACAGATTCAGGTCGAATTTTTGATTAAGACTCAGTCGAATTTTTGATTAAGGCTCGGATGTGCAGTGAATCGTCATATGATTCCTAGCCTCTATTCTTCCTTTTCAGTAACCAATGCAGTTTGCTTTTCCATACCCCTGTCACAATGTCTATGTCTGATGGTAGTACTGTCACAATGTCTATGTCATCTCTATGTAAGTTTGTAGTAACGTGATGTGGGAGAAAAAATGAAATTTAAAGATTGCAAGTCTTGTTATTTTCTTTGGTTTAAGGGTGATTTCATCGTTTATTCTTCAATATTAACAGCACATACAATTTTAATGTATATACTTACAGAACCATATTGATGATTAGTGTTTTCTGTGCTTATATGATGATGACACAGCTATCATCTTGCTTATAATTGTTTGGTTTCTTTCCCATTTCAATGCAGTCAGAAGTGAACTTTTTAGGTAGTCTTTCTCATCCCAATTTGGTCAAGCTATTGGGATACTGTGGGGAGGATGGAGACCTCTTACTTGTTTATGAGTTTATGCAGAAGGGAAGCCTGGAAAACCATCTTTTCAGAAGTATGAACTTGAATTGAAATCGATGACAAGCAATGAAATAATTGTTCATCGAGTCTTTGGTGATAAAGTGTACTAATGACGGGTTCTATTGTTCAGGGAGTTCTGTTATTGAACCACTTTCATGGGACAAAAGGCTAAAAATAGCTATTGGAGCTGCACGGGGACTAGAATTCTTGCATAGTTCGGAAAAGAAAATCATTTACAGAGACTTCAAGGCCTCTAACATACTGCTTGATGCGGTGAGATTCTGGATAATCATTTCTGAGCATTTAACATAACAAATTTGATCCTGGGCAACGGTTAACCATTCCAAATAGGGAAACAAAAATGGAAAAGTAGCTGTTGAATACTGATTACGGGTGCTATAATTTATTATTCAAAACTCTTTGCTTCTACCCATATTACTCTTTTTTATATGTTTACTTTGTCCTATTTGTGGCAAAATCATATGGATATTTTTGCTTTCCTTGAATTTTTTTCTTCAAATTATATTCTTCATATAAGCTATGCTTTTCAAAAAATTAACTAATAGTGCTACTTTATCATATATACATACTAGTCTAGCACAGATTACTTTTGAATATTTTTATTTTTAGTTTAAATTATAAAGTTGTATGATTAAATAAAATAATAATACATGGTTGATAACATTTTATTTATTTATTTAGAATTAATATAATGAATGTTATATATAGAATATCCTTGTTTGGATGTCCCTCTTAATTCTTTACAACTTTCCAAAAGTAGTAAAATTTTGTAATATAAAAACTAACTACATCCAATACTTTTCTCCACTACACTCACTTTTTACATTATAAATTGATTGGTCCTATTATTTTACTTGTTTTTCTTACTTTTGTTCACTATTTTACACATTTTCTTAACCTCCGTGTCCCACTCGTATGTAAAAAAGTGAGAGGGACAAAGGAAGTATGTATTTTAATTCTTTTTTGTTTTTTGTTTTTTAAAGGCGCTAATAAGTTTTTTAGGAAGGTGTTTACCAACCAACAAATTCTACTCATGTTTCATCAAAAAATTTCATCAATAAATTACAAATAAAATTACAAATTACAAATAAGTTTTTTTTACTTGTTTACCAACCAACCAACAAATTTCATCAATAAATTACAAATAAAATTTGTAAAAATATAAAATTTGATTCTTGATATGGGCTAAAAGTAAGCCTTAAAGACACCTTTAATGTGGTATTAATTATACCCGGAATGGTCCAAACGTGGGGCCCACCAGATGGGCCCAAACCCTATTTATAATATTAATTTCGTAATTAATATTAAGGGTAATAAACAGCTCAGCAAATAGGAGTTGGATAAGGATAATATCCCCTTCAGACTTATCCAATAAGGCATCCAATTCAATATGGAAACTGATTCCTATAAGGAATAGATCTAGAACCTTCCTCAAAGACTTGTCCACCAAGTCTCTAAATCCTACCATAATTATAAGGCTTCTCAGCCTATATAAAGGGCCTGACCCCTCATTCTCAGAACTACGTTTTTGGGCTTGATCTTTGATACCCATCAAAGTACGTAGGCATCTTGTGAAGGCAGAGTCAGCCACGAACGCAAGAGCAGCCATTAAAGCACGAAGCTCACACACCTTTGCATTAAATACATCAACCCTAGCCGCAATACTAGTAACCTAGTTTTTATTCCACAACATTTGGCGCCGGGTGTGGGAAGACAACATCAACCATGGTTCAAACACGAAGAACAACATCAACCGAGGCCGTGCCCCTTAACTCTGCTCCACCAGCCACTTCTGATCCACTCATTGTCACTGAGGAAGGACAAATACTCCCATCAACAGGGACGGTCATTCAACCTCTGCCCATTCAGCCCCCAGGGACGACTCCCCATGTAGAGGGGACCCACTTAATGATTGTCCATCAAAGCCAAGAAACTAACCCTCTCCAGATGGTGGTTTCCCCTCTTGGTAACGTTGATCGCACGGGGGTACAGATTCATACTACGGATCTCCCTTTAAACACCAACCCTATGTATGGGCTGCCTAACTACCCCCCTCGACGAAGGGAACCTGGACCAAGCGGACACGCCTTACAGATCCGGGATCGAGAATATGATGATTACTCTGGTCCCTATACTGATGATTCATCATCATCTGAGGATGATGATCGAGATGAAGCCCCGAGAAGGCGACGTGCTAGCAAGGAACCTCTAAGAAGAACACGAAGAATCCATGATGGACTCCCTTTGACAACTGCTGAGAAAATCAAGGCTTATGAGGCAGAGATCTTAAAATTGAAGGACGATATTGCAAGAGAACAAGATAGGTTGAATCAAACTCAGCCTCCTGCAACTGCAGAGAGGATCCCCATTATAAATTTGGAGAGGCCTTCAAGTAGGCAAAGGAGGGCTGATACCCGAACCGAAAAATCGGCAAGGGTGGAGACCCCCAGAAGCAACCCCAAAGATCTGATGCCACTTGGGGACCCTGACGATCCCACACCTCCGTTTACTGAGGAGGTGATGAATGCCCACATCTCAAGGAAATTTAAGATGCCAACTATCAAGGCCTATGATGGAACGGGCGATCCCGCAAATCATGTCAGAACATTCTCAAACGCACTGCTGCTGCAGCCTGCTAGTGATGCCTTAAAGTGTAGGGCGTTCCCTCAAACTCTGTCAGGCATGGCTCAGAGATGGTATAGCCGTCTACCTGCAAACTCGATTGGCTCTTTTAAGGAGTTGAGCGCTGCCTTTATCAGCCAATTCATCAGTGGGAGAATTCATGAGAAAAGTTCTGCGTCCCTTATGTATGTGGTGCAGGGAAAGATTGAGAACTTAAGGGATTATCTCAAGCCATTCACCAAAGAGACGTTGAATATCACCGATCTGGAAAATAAGGTGGCCATGGTAGCCCTGGAACACGGAACCACTGACCTCTTCTTCAAAAGGTCTTTGGCAAAACACCCTCCTGAGAACATGGCCGAGCTCCAGAGAAGAGCCGATAAATATATCAAGGCTGAGGACAGCATTAAGAAGGAAACCACAGGAGGTAATGGCAAGGGCTCTAATGATTCAAAGAAAAGAAAGTCAGAGCAAGAGTACGACGCTAGGGACAAGTATCCCCGGGCTGGCAAGGACTCCGAGTCATCACCCAAGAAGGGTTTTGGGCCAAGGTTTTCTGATTATGCAAGGTTGAACGCTCCTAGGAGCCAAATTTTGTTGGACATTGAGAAGGATAAGGACTTTCACTGGCCTAAACCACTCAGGGGTGACCCCGAAAACAGAAACAAAGATCTGTATTGTAGATTCCATAAGGATGTGGGGCATGACACAGATGACTGCAGACAGTTAAAGGATGAAATTGAATTTTTAATCCGGAAGGGAAAGTTAAACAAGTTCACCAAGGGTGAAGACCGTGGAACCCAGAAAAGGGATTATGATAGAAGAGACAATGATAGGAGGGATAACGATCGCGATCGTAACCCACAGCCTCGAGGGCCAGTAATCAATATGATTTGGGGAGGACCAACAGCGGCCGGCACTACCCGAAACTCTCGAAAGGCTTATGCCAGAGAAGTGATGCACATCACAGGAGAAGCCCCAAAGCGTGCTAAGACTGAGACAGTGATTGGTTTTAATGATTCAGACCTTGAAGGGGTGAAATTCCCCCATGACGACCCGTTGGTCATAACTCCAGTAATTGGAAACTCGGAAGTGAAGCGAGTCCTGATAGACAATGGAGCTTCCGTCGATATCTTGTTTCATGATGCTTTTATGAGGATGGGGTATACTGACTCTCAACTAACCCCGTCTAACATGCCGATCTACGGATTTAATGGAGTTGAGTCCAAGGTTGAAGGGACCATTCAGCTGCCCATGACAATAGGGCAAGAACCTAAGGAGGCCACCCAGATGCTGAACTTTCTAGTAATTAAGGCTGCCTCAACGTACAATGCAATCTTAGGGAGGACCGGACTTCATGCATTCAAGGCTGTTGCCTCTACTTATCACATGAAGGTCAAATTTCCAACCAGGAATGGTGTTAGAGAACAGAAAGGAGATCAGAAAATGGCCAGGAGTTGCTATGTGGCTGCTTTGAGAGCTGATGGAACCGGGGGGCAGGTACTCCCGATTGAAGACATGGATGTCCGTGGTGATGAACACCGAGGAAAGCCAGCAGAGGACTTAATACCTATCCCTCTGGAGCTAGGCGACCCTGAGAAGGTGACTTTTATTGGAGCCTCTTTGAAAGAACCCCTGAAGGGCAAGTTGATAGAGTTCTTACAAAAGAATAGCGACGTTTTCGCTTGGACAGCAGCTGATATGCCAGGGATTGATCCCCAACTTATAACTCATAGATTGAATGTCGACCCTAATCGGAAGATAATACAGCAGAAGAAGAAAAATTTTGCTCCGGAAAGGCAAGAGGCCATTAAGCAAGAAGTGGATAAGCTCTTGGAGGCTGGTTTTATTGAAGAAATTCAGTTTCCCGAATGGTTAGCAAACCCTGGGATGGTCAAGAAAGCGAATGGGAAGTGGAGGATGTGTATAGACTTCACTGACCTGAATGATGCATGCCCAAAGGATTGTTTCCCCCTGCCAAGAATAGATATGTTGATAGATGCCACAGCTGGACATGAGATGTTGAGCTTCATGGATGGATTCAGCGGCTATAATCAGATTAAGATGCACAAGGATGACATCCCTAAGGTATCCTTCATAACTGACTTTGGTGTTTTCTGCTATCTTGTTATGGCGTTTGGTTTAAAGAATGCGGGAGCTACTTACCAACGATTGGTGAATAAGATATTCGCCCATCTAATTGGAAAAACCATGGAGGTTTATGTCGATGATATGCTGGTTAAAAGCTTGGTCAAGGCAGACCATATTAAACACCTCAGAGAGGCATTTGAAGTGCTGAGGCACCACAAAATGATGTTGAATCCAGCCAAGTGTGCCTTTGGCGTTGGATCAGGCAAATTTTTGGGTCTGATGGTTTCTAAAAGAGGCATAGAGGCCAACCCCGACAAGATCAAGGCGATCTTAGACATGGAACCCCCGCGCTCTATAAGAGATGTGCAGAAGTTGACAGGCCGGGTAGCGGCTTTAGGAAGATTCATCTCCAAGTCTGGTGACAAATGCTTGCCTTTCTTTCAAGCATTGAAGAAGGTGAAAAATTTTGAGTGGACCCCTGAGAGCCAAGAGGCCTTTGAGCAACTGAAGAAGTACATGGTTGAAGTCCCGTTATTGACCAAACCAAGTCCTGGAGATACTCTTTGTCTATACCTGGCGGTATCTGAACAAGCCCTGAGTGCTGTCCTTATTCGGGAAGAGGAGAAAGTCCAGAAACCTATCTACTATGTGAGCAAAGTGTTGCATGGGGCTGAGTTGAATTACTCACCCATAGAAAAGTTTGCTTTGGCATTGGTAACTGCCTCAAGGAAATTGCGACCTTACTTCCAGGCACATAAGATTCAAGTTCTGACGAACCAACAGTTGAGGAACATATTGCATAGCCCTAAGGCCAGTGGAAGGCTAATTAAATGGGCGATTGAGTTAGGAGAATTCGATATCACATACAAGCCTCGGACAGCCATCAAGGCTCAGGCATTGGCTGACTTCGTGGTTGAATGCACTATTAACAACCAAGAAGTCGGGGGGCAAGAGATAATGACTACCCCTGGGCAAGAGAAAAAAGAAGAGGAACTTACACCTGATCCGAAGGAATATTGGGTGCTCTATTTTGATGGAGCATCAAAAACAAAATCTAGTGGTGCAGGTTTGGTTTTGCAAAGCCCCGACGGGTTCACAGTTGAGTACGCTTTAAAATTGGATTTTCCTACTACCAACAATGAGGCGGAGTATGAGGCATTAATAGCTGGTTTGGGTTTAGCTAGAATCATGAGGGTCAAAAATCTCAAAGTTTGTGGAGATTCACGGCTTGTGGTATCCCAAGTAAATGGTGAATTCGAGGCTAAGGATGAGACTATGGCGAAATACCTGAGAGTGGTAAAGGCTGTTATGTCTCAGTTTGAGGAGTGTTATGTCGAACACATCCCGACAGAAGAAAACATTAAGGCCGATGCCCTGTCTAAGTTTGCTTTTTCTGAGATAGAAAATTATGCTGGGATACTTTCAGGTCTTGAAGGCCCCGACCGTTAACGCAAAGCTAGTGGCACTAATTGATATAGGAGGCTCTTGGATAGATCCTATCAAGGCACACCTTGAGACCGGGTGGCTCCCAGACAATGCTATGGAGGCACGAAAACTTTCAGTTAGGGCGTTTTGGTATACTTTGATTGAGGGTATTCTGTACAAAAGGTCGTTTGTCATCCCGTACTTGAAGTGTCTAAGGCCTCAAGAGGCAAGGGAAGCATTGGAGGAAGTTCATGAAGGGATCTGTGGGCAACACTTGGGGGGCAGAGCCCTAGCTCACAAGATAATTCGTTTAGGGTTCTATTGGCCGGAGATGTTGGCTGATGCACAAAACTATGTCAAGAGATGTGAGAGATGCCAGAAGCATGCCCCGATTGTGAGGCAACCGCCTGAGATGTTGACCTCGATTAACTCTCCCATTCCATTTGCGATGTGGGGGATGAATATACTTGGACCCTTTCCCATGGCTTCAGCACAAAGGAAATTCCTGATAGTGGCCATTGATTACTTCACTAAGTGGGTTGAGGCTAAACACCTGTCCAAGATAACCACCAAGCAAGTTTCCCAGTTCTTTTGGGAGAACATCATCTGCAGATACGGAATCCCACGAATCCTTGTGACAGACAATGGAACACAGTTCAATAATGAAGAGTTTAAGAAGTATTGTGAAGAGAATGCGATTGAGCTCCGTTTTACCTTAGTGGCACATCCACAAGCCAATGGGCAAGCTGAGGTAGCTAATCGAATTATCCTTGATGGACTGAAGAAGAGGGTCGAACGCTCTAGGAACACTTGGGTAGATGAATTGCTGCCCATACTTTGGGCATATCGTACCACTTGTAAGGTAACAACTGGAGCAACCCCATTTTTGCTGGCTTATGGAGCCGAGACAGTTGTGCCTTTGGAGATCATGCAAGCATCACCTCGAGTCGAGGCATATGAGCCAGAAACTAATGAAGAAGGGATGAGACTTGCCCTTGACTTAATTGACGAGGTTAGAGATGAAGCTAATGCTAGGAATGCTGAGTATCAGAAGAGAGGCTCTTTTCATTACAACCAGAGAGTTAAGGAAAGATTTTTTCGACAAGGCGACATGGTTCTGAGGAAGATTGAAGCCTCAGGAGTTGGCCAAAAAGGAAAGTTAGCACCAAACTGGGAAGGACCGTATCTAGTTAGAAAGGTGTTAGGACGAGGATCCTACAAGTTAGAAACCTTGGATGGGGTTGAGGTGCCCCGAACTTGGCATGCTGTGAACCTCAAAGTTTATTATGTTTAAGTTCTTTTGACAAAGGCTTGGACTTTATCTATTTATTATAAATAAGGTTCGAATGAAACCATTATAGAGCATGTTGCTCCCAGTAGTTGATAGAGTATCTATGTAAGGGTTGAACCCATTTTATTGATGTCCTTTGACAGCATAATGGAATTTATTCTGTTTTCTCTATTAGTTATCCTTCCTTGTTAAAACAAACGAAAGACGAATGTTGGACCAACTTGTGAGTTTAGTACCAGCCAGGAGGCCAAGTACTCGAAAATTCTAAAGTTTAACTATGAGCAAAAACAAGAAAAATGAACAGAAACTAACTGCATAAATAGTTAAGTTAAAAATTACAAAGGCCCGAAGGCTATCAAGTCAAATGGTGGAAACCCAGAGTTCAGAAAAGCAAAAGATAAATAAATAAAGCTTAAGGGGCCTTAGGGGCTTCCTTAGCAGGAGAAGCATCCTCAGAGCTAGTCTCAGTAGTAGACCCATCATCGGTAGAGTTAGCAGCACCAGGCTGAGCTAGAGGAGGCTCGGGATCCAAAGCTGAAGTGGTGGCGGTAGCATGCTCCTTGACCAAAGCATCATCCTCCCCGAATAGCTCTTCACTGGAACCAGGCTCATGTGTCAAGGCACTGGGAAGGTGAGGGCTAGGAAAAGCATAAGGCAAGAATAACCCTGGATGCTGCCTCAGAACTGCTTCAAGGGCTTTGGTCCACCCATCAGTAAACTGGCTAGGAAAGAGCATCTCATCATGTTGATCCATGAGAGTCTTGTACTCATCCGAATCCAGATAATCATCAATATGCTTCTCCTTGTCATCCTTCAGGGCAACCAGCTCCGCATGCATCCCAACCATCTCTTCATCTTTCTTCTTTAGCTGCTCTTCCAGTCGGTTAATGTGGAGAGTCTTCTTCTGAGACTCAGACTCAAAACCTTTGGACTTCTCCTTCCAAGCTTTGGCTTTATGAACCAAGCTTTGGAAATGGACGTTAGCCTGCATGAAAGGTTAGCATTAAAATCAAATAATGAATCTAAGCCGATAAGGTATTGAAAGACAAAGTTCGAGACTCACCACAGCGATAGCCTGAGCACCAAGTGCCTCTGACTCACCAATACCTCCACTAAGGACCATGTCCTTTTAGTCAGGAGTGGTGATTGAGTTCAAGGACCAATCCATGGAGTGCTTGGTAGAGCCCACCACAGAATCCTGCTTTCTGAAGCCCCAGGGAGGCCTAAAAACTGTCGACTGGACGTTAACCTGGGAGCTCCCCTCCAATCCAGCTATGTCGCCATACCTCAAGTCTCCTTTCTGAACCTTGTGGGGGCGTAGAAAAGCAGGCTCTGTGTTTTTCCCTCGAGGGTCAGCAGCCCTCTTAGCTCGAACCATCCTGGAAGTCTCTTCATCAGGAGAGGGTGCAGCCTCCACAATCAACTTCGCAACTGCAGGAATAACCAAAAATAGAGTTGGAATAAATTCAGTAAAAAAGTAAATGGTAAAGATTAGTAAGAAAATTACCCCGTTCAGAAACTCTGGAAAGGCCTACTCCCCTTAGAGATTCCTCATTTAAAAGGCTTAGGCACGTAATAGAACTACCGTCTGCCTGGGTCAAAGTATTATAAGCGGCCTGTTCCTCGGTACTAAGGACGATTCCCTTAGCGCTTCCGTCTGAAACTCTCAAAAATGTCTGCCTAAAGAGAGTGCCCCAATTACCTCCATCCCACTCTAAGTATGCAAACTCATTTTTCCAGCCCGTATTATTATCAGGGATTGACTTGCCATTAAAAATTGGGAGAACTCTAGGGCGGAGCTTAACATATACCCAGCCAGGGTTCGTGGCAGGACTATTGTAAAATTGAAAAATCTTGCGAAAAAGCGCAACAGATAAAGGGAATTGTTGTCTGAGACACAAAACCATGAAACATAATATGATTCTCCACGCATTTGGCGGGAGTTGACATGGACTAATTTGAACATCAGCTAAAAGTCTGGGAATGAATTCATGAAACGGAAAACGAAGACCAGCTACTAAACTCTCCCTATAAACACACAAAGAATTGGGTTTCCAGTGACAAGGTCTGTCACCTGGCTCAGCTGGGACAAGTTTATAAGGTGACTTGATTTTAAAAAGTTTGTTATATCTAGTGATTTCATCAACATCATGATACGAGCTACAGCAGTCATACGCATCTAATTCCGACAAAGAAGGGTAATCATCTCCACGTTGATTTAACATATCTACTAGAGATGTGTAAGAAGAGCGAATGGTGATCGTACCTTTGGAGGAGGCAGAATTCATTTTTGCAAGACGGGACTTAGCTTTGTCCTCCATTGATGCTCCTGGAAAAAGGTTTGAAGCTCCGCTAAAACCCAGAAAATATGAAGATTTGAAGAAATCTTCAAAGAAAACCCAGAAACAATGAAGATATGAAGAAATCTTCAAGAAAAAACTCAGAAACCACTGTGAGGGGGAGGTGCTTCGATAAAAACTCTCGCCGGAAATCGCTTTGAAATAAAGAGAACTATAGAGAGAATTTCTAGTGGAGTGTTTGAGTAGAAGTGAGAATGAGAAAGTGAACTCTCCACTCTCACTCTTATATACAACTTTTCAGCCGGTTAAAATTCCTCCAAACGGTCAGAAAACCTACAGTGACAGGTCAAAAAAGCCCATGAAACCGGCCCAAATTAAGGCCCAATTCTAGGACATTCTTAGAAAAATATCGTGGAAAAATATCATAGATATTTTGAAAAAAAATTATTATAGATATTTTTGAAAAATATCATAGACAAAAGATCCTAAATTTGAATTTGAATAGCCCGGACAGGCCCAATAACAGCCATGAGGTCAAGCCCATTCTGAAGAGAAAACTATGAGGCCCAATAAGAATAGGCCCAAAGCCAAAGTGGCCCTTATTTCGACCAGAATCCTGGTCGAAACGACCAAGAATCCTGGTCGAAAAACCCTTCGACCAAAGCGTTGGAAACGCCCTTATTTCGACCAGAATCCTGGTCGAAAAACCCTTCGACCAAAGCGTTGGAAACGCCCTTATTTCGACCAGAATCCTGGTCGAAACGACCAAGAATCCTGGTCGAAAAACCCTTCGACCAAAAAAAATTGGACCCTTATTTCGACCAAGATTCTGGTCGAAACGACCAAGAATCCTGGTCGAAAATCTCTTCGATCAGGAAGTTAAAGAAGACCTTATTTCGACCAGAATTCTGGTCGAATTCCTGGTCGAATTCCTGGTCGAAAATACTCAATCCTGGTCGAAATTTGCTATAAAAATTGATTTTTTGACAGCAAATCTTCACGGACATGGAATTTTGATACCTGTGGGTGCCATAATAGGATAAATATGGAAATACGAGGAATTTCATAGATAATTCCTTGAAGGAAAATATTCTGTAACTGAAGTTATGGAAATTGCTTAGCCTCGAATAAGGCATATCGTCGTAAACGTGTCGGTCGCTCCACACTTTGCATCAAGATGACATTCGTGAAACACTAGTGTACAAAGCCCTGACCCAAGTCTCAAGAAAGGCAGTTAAAACTTCAAGGAAAACCTGATCAGTTTTCCTAGAAGTTGGGGGGCAAATGATATGGGCTAAAAGTAAGCCTTAAAGACACCTTTAATGTGGTATTAATTATACCCGGAATGGTCCAAACGTGGGACCCACCAGATGGGCCCAAACCCTATTTATAATATTAATTTCGTAATTAATATTAAGGGTAATAAACAGCTCAGCAAATAGGAGTTGGATAAGGATAATATCCCCTTCAGACCTATCCAATAAGGCATCCAATTCAATATGGAAACTGATTCCTATAAGGAATAGATCTAGAACCTTCCTCAAAGACTTGTCCACCAAGTCTCTGAATCCTACCATAATTATAAGGCTTCTCAGCCTATATAAAGGGCCTGACCCCTCATTCTCAGAACTACGTTTTTTGGCTTGATCTTTGATACCCATCAAAGTACGTAGGCATCTTGTGAAGGCAGAGTCAGCCACGAACGCAAGAGCAGCCATTAAAGCACGAAGCTCACACACCTTTGCATTAAATACATCAACCCTAGCCGCAATACTAGTAACCTAGTTTTTATTCCACAACAATTCTGTAGAATACTAACGACGCATAAACTTTATAAAAGATTTAACACATAAAATTTGAACAAAAACTTGATTTGAATTTTTCTATATTAGAATCATTTTGGATAAATTTGATTCTATGGTAGAATTGCTTTGGATTATTTCATTAATTTTTAATGATTTTTCAAAAATAAAAGTTGTCTAATTTCATTTTTAATTTCATAATTAAGATTTATAATTATATTTTATACAAACAAAATAAATATATGTATTTTGTGATGATCCTCTTAGACTTTATAAGGTGGTTCTCTCTATTTATATCTTCTTACTATGTATTTCTGTAGAATGATGTGACTGATTATCTAGCAGATTCCCAGCAATCACATGATACTGCATTAAGTAAAATATTTTGTGCTACAGATTAGTTAGGACCAATTCCTCCTTTTCAAGAGGATATTGTGGCTGATTACTATGCTTTAATTATTAATAAAACAGCTATGATACTGACAAAAATGCACCTAATATTTGGAGATTTAGTTCCGTTTTAAGTTTTGTTATTAACAATTTTATCTTTTAAGCATGATTAAGACACTAAATTTCTGCTCTTGCATCCTCTTAGTGGAGTTTGTACTAGAAAAATTCACTGATCCTTGGTAGAACTGGAGTCTAGACAAGTGCAATTCTAAATTTTGTGGGAGGTGCAGAATTAAAACTTGAACAGAACTTGTATTTATTTATGTTCATGTCTTTAGACTTCTAGATCATCTCGATTTGCAAAAGCTTCTTTACTTTATTCGACGGGAGGTGGGTGGGATATATAACCATATTAAGGTAGAATATTTGAAGCTGTTTTCTTAAACTACAGAAGGTAGCACGCACTTCTAAGGTTTGACAATCGTATGAAACTGGACATGTTATATTTAATACTTATCTAATGACTACCATTTGTTTACTGTAAGAAATCAGTTTCAGTTGGATATGATCATTGCCCCATCATGAAAACTTCTGTCCGGTTTTCAAGTTTAGCTTTATACATATAGCGTATTTGTGCTTATAAGCAACTCTGACAGAATTTCATGTTATTTTCCAAAGGACTACAATCCGAAAATATCAGACTTCGGCTTGGCGAAATTGGGTCCCTCAGGTGGAGATTCACATGTCACAACCCGAATCATGGGAACATATGGTTATGCTGCTCCTGAATATGTAGCAACAGGTGAGTACTTATAATAGTCTGGCTCTATTAAGTACTAACCCTTTGCATAGTGCTAAAGCTAACCTAATGTAAAAGGGAAAACTGGGGGGAACTTGTACATTTTTATTATTCTTATGTCTGCGAGTGTTTTTTTTTGAGTCAAATACCAGTTTCCATTGGACATTTTTATTACCAAGATGGTAGAAAAAGTAAGCAGGGAAAAAAAAGGATATAATGAATCTCTGTTTCTTCAAGTCAGAAGTCCCCCCCCCCCCCCCCCCCCCCAACACAAAAAAAAAATAAAAAATTCTTATCCCTAAATAGACAAGGTTACAATAGCAAAAGAAAATTTTCAACTGTATTTTGTAAGCAACTCAGGAACTATTTCTCTATTTAGGTCTCTGTTTAGGATCTTTAAGATTTGTTGGCTGAAATAACTAATAAAGAAGGCAAGTGTGGCGACAACAATCTTAAAAGATGCATGGCTATGTTTTAATTTCTGTTAGTGTTAGCTCCTGCTATAAACTTGGCATTCTTTTCCTTTATGGGAAGCATCTAAAGTGGGGAAACGATACAATAAGGTGTTTATTATGTAATATGTAATGCAAAAGCCAGCAGCTGTTCAAAGGACATCTTATAGTGATGGTTAATTCTCCTTCCTAAAAACTTATAAGAACGAAAGATAATTAGATGATTGTAATACAATTATTCACTAATTCATTCTACCATCATCAAACAGGTCATTTATATGTGAAAAGCGATGTCTATGGATTTGGGGTTGTGCTTCTTGAGATGTTGACAGGCTTACGAGCACTTGACATGAAACGTCCAAGCAGTCAGCATAATTTAATAGATTGGGCGAAGCCCCTTCTCTTGCATAAAAGGAAGCTCAAAACCATGATGGATGGACGTATAGAAGGACAATATTCAACAAAAGCAGCAGTACAAGCTGCTCAACTGACGCTAAAATGCTTGGAAATTGAACCTAGAAACCGACCATCCATGAAAGAAGTTGTGGAGGTTTTGGAACAGATAGATCAGTGACGGAAAAACAAAAAGAGCACAAAAGCAGCTCTACTCATTCTTCTACAAATCGACGACTTTACCATCATCAGCCCAAATCAATGTGACTCAGTGCCACTTCCAGTTGCATGGTTATCATCTGCCCATGTTGCGGAAGTGATCAGTGGCAGCAGGAAGATAAGTACAGTTACAATCACTTTAACTGAAAAAGCATGTAGTTCACTTAACGCATCACCTCTGGTTATTTGTTGTTGTAGTGTTCCAGTAGTTGTTTGTTGTTGTAATGTTCCAGTAGTTAGATTTATTATTCTTTCGTTCCCAGTTTGTGATTGCCACTACCAAGTTGTCATTTTTATACCACTATTGCCAATACTTATTCAAAAATATGGCAGTTGTCTGATGAGTACTGAACTCGATGACTGCACAGTAACAAGGAAAAAGTGCATCAGTTCAGCTTTCTCAAATCAGCAACTCTTATTCTTACTTGTGCTAAGAAACTTTTTTTTTTGGCCAAGTATTAAAGAAACTTCTTCTCCATGAGCTCTCTTACTTTATTAAAATAAGATAAGCTCTCTTGCTTTATTAAAATAAGATATTAGGTCTGTCGGTATCAGAGCATCTCAATCTAGAGCTGTAAACGAACTGAACTGAACTCGGACGAATTTTTAACGAACATGAACAAAATCTTAACGAACCGAACAATGTTTGATAACCTTATCGGACAGATTTTCTTGTCCGTGTTCGTTAAGCCGTTGAACCGAGCTTAACGAACTCGAACACGAGCGAACACGAGCGAACTTACCTAACTGTTCGGTTCGCTTACAGCTCTATCTCATTCAAAGGGTGCCTAGGACACATCGCACACCTCTTACGCTAATACGATTCGGAGTTAGATCAAATCCATATTCATATTCCTTGATTATTATTAGACTGAAATTGAATTATTTGTCATGTTAATTGTTGAGTGACTTTAAATTTAAACATCTTCAATAGAATATAGAAATCATTCTAAAATCATACTTGATAATTTGTTTAGACTGAGACATACGACTAGACTATATACGAGGATTAGTGAAGCAACCAGCAGAGTGACTTTAGATTTGTCATGACACTTGGGGAAATTTTCAATACTCCATTTCCTGAAAAGATATGAAAACGGAATTTGTATCCACATGCAAACTGGAGTTCAAAATTGATCATTAGAAGTTGATCAACTTGGAAGACTCACGTTTAATGTTAGACTATGCAATGCTAAGTCACTGCAGAGTTTCCACTGTTAAATTTACATTTCAATACTTTTCAACAGGAACTTGAATATACAAAAGGTATCGCATGGACGGACAAAAAAATGTGATTCAGTTCATCAAAATATATAATCAAGAAAAAGAAAAACTAGAACCTACAACTAATACTTCGAACGAACAAAATACTGACCACCAAAGCTGACAATTTCGCTTGAATTCCACAAGAATTGAAGCAGCCTGTGCTGATATTAGCATGGAGGATTATGCAAACTGGGACGGTTACAAAAAACACGACCATGGGTCTTCACGAATGCCGCTACTGCCAGACTCATGCTTGCCCACATAATTGAAAAGAGTAAATGCCAGAGATCGTATCGGACTGCAGAAAAACAAGTATCAATAGAGGTTGAACTGTCCTCAAATCATCAATTCAGATATATTTAATGCCACAGCAGATTTCTGATAATAATGATGAAACATAGAGTTCATGATTTGGACAACTAATTCTTTTGTAGCATTTATTAAAAAAATGGCATACCAACAGTAAAGTAACACAAAATTGTTAGTGCTAGTACTTGGCAGATTATTCTAACCAACATTAACTGCTACAAATCACTTGAAAGAGGCAAATATGATGCAACTATGTAATCTTTTAGGTTTCAGCTAGCAGAAAATAATTTTTTGAAAAAATATTAGACTAAACAAAACAAAACCAAACCAGTATATCCTTTTGGGAAGGGTCCGGGGAGATGAGATGCACACAGCTAACTACTTTTGCTACTCACTCCTCAGAGTAGATAGGTAGCTTTCGCAAAGAGGTTTTATGAAATTGTATAGAAACTTATGAAAGATGTTAAAAATCGAGAAAATTCTTATTTTTAATATAATTGAAATTTAAAAAAATCATTTTTTTGACGGTTAGTATTCTAGTATTTAAATACTCCATCAATACTTGTGATGAAAAAATCACCTCAAAACTATTTAGATGCATTGTTTCATAATAGCAATTACAAATTTAGTATTTTCTAAAATACTATCAGAGTGAGAGAAAAAATCAAATTACCAACTTACCTCGCCTCAAAGACATCATTGCAAAAAATAACCCAATCATCACGAGTGATAAGGCCAGCCGAAATGACTACAAATGCAAAAACACAAGCATCTTTTAGGAAATTACAATAATATTTAAGAAACCAGAAAATTATAAACATCTTTGACAAATACCTTTTATGTTTTTGTAGAAAATTACAAACACCTTCGACAAAAACCACCTCTGCTTTTGCAGTAAAATTTGTTGAAAAATTTTTCAAACTTGAAATAAAGACATCAAAATGTGTAGAAACATTATTGCCATAATCTTACAAAATATATTTGGATGAAAAAGTGGTTTTAGCAAGCCTTGTATGCTCTCTCTCTCTCTCTCTCTCTCTCTCTCTCTCTCTCTCTCTCTCTCTCTCTCTCTCTCTCACTCACTCTCTCACACACACACACACACACACAAAGCAAACCCTGGAGAAATAATAGTCAAGTAAATATTTTAATTTAGTATAGTCAATTTGCATGTGCAATATACTATTAACCTTGACAACAGAAAAAAGAGATGAACAACTAAATACTGCTAAAAACCATAAATCCCAGTAATACCCTAAGACATTTCTACATTATACTCACAGCTATAGCTTCAATGCCTCCTTTTTTAGATGTTGACATCGTTTCTCGGCCGACCGAAACAATATAGTGTCCATGTAGTAGATCAATTGCATCCTTCACATTAACACGGTGAATATTATTAGGACAAAAAAACTAATAAGATAACTAATTAACTGATAGAAAAATAACTTCTTTTAACTGCTTGATAAATTAAGATATGCCTATCAAAGTTGTTGGAATATTATTTGTTAAACATCAATTTTGTATATTTCATGCCACACAAAAAGGTGAAGGTTGTAAACCGTAAAACTACCATCTGAATACACACCAGATAGTGTTTATAGGTAATCATTCAATGCATTTAAATACAAGAAACACATAAAGAATTGGACACGCTAACCTGTTTTGTACCATCACAAAAGTTGTTTAAGTAATAGCGCATGAGGGCATTATATCCATCTTGAACAATTCCTTGGAATGTCCGCCGACCACATCTAATAATCACCAAAACATTTTATTTACAACTGTTAGTTTAACAGACAATACACTTTCAGATTATACTTTATATACATAAGGAGACATTTTCTTTGCAACTGTTAGTTTAAGAGACTAATTTAATTCATTTTTTTTTTTTCTAATTTTCACTATTATTTTGGGATGGTGCAGATATCTGACTAATTACATTCATCTATATGACATGCTCGTTTACAACCCATTTAAAGACAAAAAAGAATCATTTAAATCGTTGACAATTATCTAATAGTAATTTTTTGTTTTACTAGGACCAGCTGGAGTGCACAAAAGTTCTTCATATATTTGGACATATAGAGACCCAAAGGATCTAAATATACCTCACAAAGTCTCCTTTTAAAGCAGGAGTACCAGAATACTGGATGCTTATGTCATCTCCATGATTAGCCCATACTATAAGTACAAATAGAGAGGAATAAATAATTGATATATAGAAACTTTTTGAAAGTATTAAACTACATTTATACAAATTATATGTTGATGAAGGACAACAGAACTCACGTATCTTATAATTATCATCAAAATTTGGGTGTGCACTAATAGTCTCCGCAGCATCAAAGACACCAAGCCTTCTAAGTTGAAACTCTAACATCTTTCGACCAATCATGCTCTGAAAATAATCTCAAGGTTACTAAAGGGAACACACATTCACAAAAAGTGGATGACAGAAATTTTATTAAATTTTATCAAACATGACTATTAACTTAGATTTTATCTTTCATTTCTTGCTCCCCCAACATTGGCTTTAAGGCAGGGAAATGTAAAGAAAAATTAATCGAGGAAAGGAAGTGATGCATAAGACCAAATCAAAAGTCATCGAATACAATTACTAATACCTAAAGGAAGATATCGATGGAAAATATTAGTCCGTAATAAAGACATCAAAGCCTCTTTTACATGTAGTAAACTAAACCCATGGCTTTTGAAGTTATATCTAAAACTCTAAAAATCGAGTACTATCTTGAAACCTCTCAATTTCATGTGAAAAGGATGAAAGTATCAAAATTACATTTAATCACCGCCTCCAACTACAAGTGCCCCTATGACATCAATCAACTTTATCCTTAAGAGTGAAGTGGCATGCATTTTATAAATAAAACATGTGATAGTGTTGTTACCTTCAGAACAAGTTGTTTTCCAGTAAGGTATGTATCAATTTCTAGTTCCAACAGATTTTATGAAAACTCTAAAGCATCATAAAGAGCAGGTAGAAATAGTAATAACAAAAAAATCTCAGTTGCGTACTGTATTAACTATCAAGTAATAGACATACACTCTGGAATTTAAACCCCATAATCACATTGAAATAACTAAACTACAACCCTATTATATGCTAGTAGAAATTACACACATATACAATAGCATCACCCAAATTAAGGCTAAAATACCTGTGTTACATTTGTCCGGTCTAAGCAATCAATACAATTGGTTCTCACAATTCCACTTTGAACCTCAACAATTTCTCCTTTCTCATTCAACAAATGGTACCTACAAAGGGTTATGAATGGGAAAAAAATCTAGATATTATCATTGGAAGGCAGAAGACATGGAGGGCACCTTAAACAAATGTCATCATAAAAATTTGCAAATTATATTGTTATAAACTATACATACAGGAAGTCTCTTCAGGCATTTAATTTATTTAATCTTAATTAGAGCAGCTTCACTGACAAATTATTTTTCATGAAAACGAGCAAAATAAGATACAAAATGCATTAGCCTGCTAATAACAATATGTACTCCTCTCAAATTTTACGGTATGACTTATATAGCTTTTCTGTCTTGAGAGAATAGAGCTTCTTATGACACTCTTTTTGCAGACGAGGGCCACTGCTAGGTTCTGCTTACAAGTAAAATGTCATTTTTTCAACGGCAACATGCTGAAGTTAAGATATTAGTACGGATATCAACATGACTGAGCATATTTTTGGCCATAAAATCTGCACCGGGTAGATCAAATGTTGATCACAAGCTTGACCAATGACTGTTCACCAGAAACAAGAATATACTCTTCACTACATGGGCTCGTTAAAAACTTCTTCATTGATCAAACTTAGTCTCAGTCTCTTGTCTCATGTTCTCAAATCGAAAGCAAGTATAGCCAAAAAAAACTAGGCCCGACTTTATTAGGCAAAACTATCTCATATGACTGTATCTGTTTAATGACTGAAATCTTACCACACATCACTTACGAATAAGCAGTGTATTACAAACTGGAGTAACATAATATGGTTGGAGACAAGGGTCGACCTTTGCAACAAGTGTCACCGTGACGTACTTAAAAAAGCTTTGGTGCAACTTCCCAAGAAATCATAAAAGAATATATCTTAATTAAAAAATAAAGGGTTATCTGACAATATCTTCTACTATGTACTGAAGTTCTTTTTTTTTTTTGTGTTGATTAACACGAACACATATTTCCAAACGAGCATCAGCTTCTAAGCAAGATTATCAGGCCTGCATTTGACATGTTCAGGGGTAAAAAGCTCTTCTATTTACATGCCTATAAGTACTTACCATGCCATGTACATATTCCATATCTGAGGCCTTTGAAATTATTACACTTGGGATGTATAGTTCCTAGCTTGAAATATGAAACTACTACTTGATCAGGCAACTAATGTCTTAATAAATGAAGAATATTCTAAATACTAACACTAAAAATTTTAACCACCTATCTAAAACAAAAGATCACAAAAACTTCAAATGATACATGTTAGCCTGCAAAAGTGATGTCGACGTGCCGTATGCAGAACACATGCAAACACTCGGAAAAAAAACCATAATATATTGTGTCTCAGGAAATAATTTTTGGTAAAATTGGATGTGCTATTACTTAGCTTCGGGTACAGAGCATTTAGTAAGGATTTCATGCTTCCATCATGGCCATCTATAAAATTTCTAGCTCTACTTATCATAGTATTAGATAGTCAAATCACAAAAATTGTCCAAAAACATATCAGTGACTTTGGGCTAATCCTCGATATATATAACTCTTTTCAAATTAAGTGAGAAACTTCAGAACACCTTGCACCTTTTTTTTAATAAGGTCCATCATTTTAAAAAGTATTGGGGAGGGAGGGATGAGAAATCAACCCCATGACCTAGGTCACAAGAAAGGGTGCCTTACAAATATTATCATACCTATTTTTTACAAGAAAATCCTCGATTTGATCATATAGGATGGAAAGCCGCTCAAAATGGATATGCCCACAAATGTGATGAAAATCAAAGTGCAAGTACCTAGAAAAAGGTAATTACAATTAATTGGTCAATGTAGTGTGCTATAGGGAACAGTAACAATAAAAAGTATAGGTGCATCTAATGAACAATAGAAAAATAGTAATAATGAAGGAGAAAAGTACCTGACGTCATCACCAGAAACATGCTGCATTACATCAGCAAACTTTTCGCTTAACCGCCCCTCCCCGCCATGCTGATCAAGAAATACATCTCTCTTATCAATACTCTCATGCAAGTTATAAACAGTACACATCCACTGAATGTACATGTCACTAATCAGAGGAATGATAAGTACAACAGCGCATTCATCCCTGAGAATGCATCACTTACCTTTCTATGCAGGTGCAGGAGTGAAAAACCTTGTGTACATAAATTTAATAGCGTGTCCACATTCATAAATGATCCTAGCCACCCTAACATTGACATATATATAAGATATAGTGTTGTGTGCATACTTTTATACCTTGTTCACAAGATCAATAGCTATTACATTCCCGTATTTTTTCCTTATATCCAAAAAATGCCTTTCAGCAACTCGAGGCTGCAGAAGAGTCGACTGTAAGAAAAGATGCCAAGGCGATACATTATTAGATTAGTCATTCAGGGGAAGATTATAATTCCACTCACTGCTTCCTCATGCTTCACAATCTCAAACTTTGGCTTGTACGTAAGATCAACAATTTGATCCCAGAGAAAAGGCATTGAGCCTCGAATCTGCAAATAGACATCCAATAAAGTCATAATAAAATTTGATCAAATCATTATCACAGGAATAATCCAACTAAAAAACAAAATATACAATTACACCGAGTAACGTCAATAGTCACAGGTAAAACAACTTCCCAGTGACAACATGCATTTACGCACCACGGGTATATAGCATCTGTTTTTTTGGGATATAAAATGCATGTCTATTACTCACAACTACAGCTTAATAATCATGGATTAACGTGACAAATTTCTTGCTAACAGGTTCCTCCTAAAATTTTAATTTGCCATACCCAAAAGTCATTTCTGTAACAACTTATTTAAGACTTTAATACAGTAACTAACTGATATAAAAATACACATAAAATTAAATGTGAGAAGGGTATGACTTTGTTAATTAAAGAGAAAAAATGACAGATAACTATGAAATGTGTCAGAGAGATATTTTGTGAGAAAAATACAGACACGACTCTTTATTAAAAAAAATCAAAAAAGCAAAAGTATCTTTAGTTATTTAAATTTGCAAGCTTAAGTTCTTCAATGTTAGGACAAAATCATGAGTATGTAGTTACCGCAATCTAATGATTACCAGGACCAACATGAAATTTTTTACACATGAGAGTGGCGATCGACACTCGACAGCATTGTTAGATCTTATTATCTTACCTTAATAATTATTCCAAAATTTCAGTGGTTCATAGTGTTAATTCTTTCGAAAGAATTTGAATCTAAATTAGCATGATTGTTTTTAACGAATTATGAATAGGCCTTTGAGATAAATAATATAGTGGTGTTACCTGCACAAAAGATGCTCTATATCCATGCAACTTTATGATTTGCTCAGACTCGACATAATTAGCAACGTAACCATCAGAATCAGCCCCTCTTCTCCACATCCGAGTCCCTTCACAAGTAAACATAACATGAGGAAGAAAGAGAGAGTAACTGAGACAAACAAAAATTCTAATAGGTCAAGCGCCTTCTTTCTATCCACCTGCGTCAATGATTAGACCCCTGAAAACATCTTAATGAACAATAAGGATGCTGTGTACATTGTGAATATGAAGCAGGATATTGGTACTGGGAAAACTTTTTCTTTTTTCATAATTACTTTTATCCTATTATACTTGGTTGACTAATTTAAGAGATTGAAAAATAATCAAAAACATTATTATCTAAAGAAATCCACCTAACTGAAAGATAGTGCAAGACCTTGTCAAATGACATGTAAGGGAAACTATTTGACTACCATCAAAATAGTAGCATAAACCTTCTCAATGTTATGTAGATAGTTTAATATAAATGAATATGTAGATTAAATAAAGTGCAATCAACAGGACAGATTACAAATAAATAAGTGATTACTAACACACAAACATATATCAACATATAGTAATACTACCAAACATAGTATCAAACTTTACTATTAAATAAAAATGAAAAGCTTCACGAAACAAAGACGACCCATGACATATATTAATGTTTAAGGTAAATAATCTAACAATAAGTAAACTTGATGAGTAATTCGCCTACTAAAATTATCCTAACAGCCTTCGTATATTCCATCTAGTTGACATGGGCTGATATTAGTCCCACATTTCGCAAATGGAATACTCGAAGCCTTGAGGAGTACTTTCGTTAAGCACTTTTGTTATTCAATCCTTCCTGTGGGTGGTGTTGGTAATTTCCCTGTTTTCTCTACACATGTCCTACATATTATCCATAAGGATACTGTCACTTTATATGTAAAATCTCGAGTGTTATAAACAAATTGTTTTTATTTTGTAGCAATTCATTCTTAAATATGAAAAAAGTTCATCTGAAAACTTGATATTTAAAATAAATTTTTAATGCATCAGGAAACCCATATCCTTTTGGGTCGTTAAATATTGAATTACAAGCCCAGCATCTACTCTATGGAATCTAATTGGCTGTCTGAACCTATAGTTGAAATTTATAGATAGGCAATGTTCTCCAATGTATGGACATTCTTTTCATAACAATGACAAAAAAACCTAATATGCACTGTACTGGAAACTCAATTCTCACAAAAAAAATGCCGTTAAATTTGATGGATTAGGGTTCCTGTGCTCCTCAAAGAAAAAACCCCAGGTCATATAGAAAATTTCATCTCAACATCTCATACATATGTTGTACTTTAACAAGGAATTAAAGAATGTTATTACCAAAATTCACAATGATAATAAAATTTCAACTTGAACAAACATGATAGACAGAACTAAATAGAAAAAAAGTAATATATTTCAGAAAAAAATTACATAGATTTAAAAAATAACAAGTCATAATGTAATACCAGATCTTCGAGTACACCTCCTAGCAATGAGGGTAACATCGATAATATCTTTCCCAATTGCTGCTTGAAAACTTTGAAAACCTGATTACTTGTTAAGGCAGAACTTAAGTAAAAATTGAGGACTGTATAATTTAATCCTAAAGCTGGATGCGTGTAAAACATAATGGAGATAGCAATGACGTGTATTTGCCAAAGATCAGGATACTCCCTTGGACAACAGGAAGCAAAAATGGATCAAGCTACACAGCCAAGATAACATAGTCAGGAGGCGAAAAAATATGTTCTGAGAAAAATGACAACACAAAATGAATATGACGTGCTAGCAAGCAGACCTTATTATCTATGAGCACTTCCAACATATAGTTGTTCCACAGAAATCGAGGCTCTGCCTGAGGCAAAAACATTTCGATTTTATTAACAATACGTAAATGTCGAATTCAGGACCAACTACAAAAATATAGAATCGATACAATTATATTCCTTTGAAAGATATGTTGGTGAGATTTCCCAGGAATTATTAATATATTTTATGCCCAATAAATAAAAAGTAGAGGGTACCTGTCTCCATAGAGGAAGAACTTTGGTATCATCCCCCAACTCATGCAACCGCTGTGAACTGCAAGACACAACAAAGCATAAAAAAGAGACAGATTTACTGTCATCATTTCTTTTAATATATTACACCTAACAAGTAATTTGCAATTAGACATAAAGGCAGAATCATAAGATTTTTTAACCTTAAAAATGGGGAAAGAAAAGGAAAATATAACTGATACAGGCAGGAACCATTCAAAGACACATTGTCCATTAAGTAATAACTAATTGTACTAATGAGTTTAGGCGGAAAGATTTAACCATCATTCGAAAAGTTGTTGGTTGGTAATATCTGTGAACAATGTTTCACGTATCTTATCAGGCCATTTGTCTAAACTAACAAACAAGTTCTTTCTTTTGGAAAAGTAACTTTATAGACGTATCACACGAAAGTCACCCAAAACCAAAAGAAAATAGAGTTGGAAGAATCAAAAGAGCAATTGAAAGGACAACGGTCCGCCCTCACAAAGACCATACACAAAAATTTCAATGTAATACATCATGGAAAATGGAGATACACAAGAAGGTAGGTCCATGCCATGTAAAATCTGAAAAGAAAGGTTAAGGCATTAGAGCTTTGGCATTTAGGAGATCAAATTAGGATAAAATAATAAAGATAACAACATGGAAGATGTGATTCACTTGAAATTTCAACCTCCTTGAGACCAAGCAATTTTCAGCCAACTGCGCAAATGATTTTATTACAATTTACAATTAAATATGTCATAAGCATATTTCTTACTTTATATACAAATACATAACGATGCCTTAAAAAAGTAAATGATGGAATTTTACTGACCAAATATTATAGATTACTCTCTATTAAACTATAATACATTTGCATTAAATATAATTTACTATTGTCATATCGGAAAAATTAAGTGTGTGATGAAAAAGCTTAAAGAGCTTTTCTAACCTAATTGAAGTTTAATTTTAGAGTCCTTTAAAGAAAAAGACAATTATGTTCAATAAAAATGTATCAAAATGCCAAGCTAGGTGCGTGAATATATATGGAGCAGGGCGGGATTGTGTGTGTGTGTGTGTCATTTATGAGGAGTCCAAAACAGTCTTTTAACAATTTTACATTAATTCAGTTATTAACCCACAGAGAGTAATCCCATAAGTTCAACTGTACTGCTATCTGAAACTGCATGGTACATTATACTACAGCTAAAATACCCTTGAATAAACAGCATCATCAACTAATAATAGCTAGCAGCCAAGGAACCAGCTAAACTCATGTAAAGTAATTTTTATTTACAGTAAGTTAGACAAACTTGAACACTGAGTAGATAATAATCACCTCAAGGTTATGTTGACATCATACGAGAAATACAGACCATGGGTCTTCTCTGCAACATTTAGTAGGGCTAAAAACTCGGTTTCCATCTTTTTCTGTGAAATATGTATACATTTACCATAAGAGTGTATCAACAAAGGTAATGTACACATATGTAATCATCTTAAATGACTCTTTGAAAGTATAAGTATATAAATACTACTACGAAAGATGTACCTGTTCTGTAGGGGTATTCTTGATAGAATGGTCGCATGGAAATAATCTCAGAGAAGTGACTTTATAAAAAGGATGCCCTAAGTAAGATCCCACACACTCGCGTCCCGTAATAACTATTAAATACGAACCTACAACAGCAGTGGATGTGCGCCACCATCAATGTAAATAAAAAATGAAATAGCAGAAGATAAAAGTTGGGGGGGGGGGGTGTTGATGAAAATTGTAGAAGGTTATAATGAATTGAAGTACATTTGAATGTCTATTTAGTAATTCTGTAACAATATCTAAATGAGATCTAATTAAAGATCAAATTCGTAATACAAATGTTCATAAAAAATAAGATTTGTATGTCATAAGTTTTTCAAATATTTTCAATTTTTCATTCTTTAATGTTCTCTTTAAGAAAAAAAACAGTTATCTACACAACGGTACTTATGGACCGGAATACAACTTGCTTTATATTTGTGTCAGCACCGAAAAGAAGGTTCATAACAGATATGAAGTGCATGGAGCTCCCAGCACTGCTGGCAATGTAACTAATGTTAAACTCACTGCTTTTTAGATGACACAAGGTTTCCTGTGCTAATCTTATATAATGGAAACTATACTTGCAAGATATACAGTACATCAAATAGATGAAGAGACCCGTGCACATGTACTAGCATGTCAATAAAGCTCTGTAATGTGATCCATAATTTTACGAGGACTTTGCTCTATATGTATTAAGTTCAAGACTTTAGCTTTTAATCTAGTTAATGTCAGTGTTTTGAGATTTTATCAAGACGAAGCATTTCTTCAGCAGTGATAAATGTTCACAGCTTCACATCCGAGTAGCAGGAAAGTTGATGTGCTTACCGGTTCTACAAATCCCAAATATATGGCATAAAGGAGAAGATATTACTAGTTCAAAGCAGACAGCATACACAGATCACCTGATCAAACATGTTCTGCTAGCAACAGCGGCCTAAACTCAGATGTACAGATGACGTAGGTACCAATGTTATTGTTAAAGCTTGTATATCAATTATTATAAAAAGCCAACACATCTAAAACGGTACTAACAGATAAAGTATACACCGACCATCTGATCCAATATGTCCAGCTAGAAACTAGGTGTAAACAAAGATCCCACCGAAAATGCTCCACATGAGGCACCATAACTAAATGAAACAGTTCACCTGATATAACCTGTAGAGCTGGTAACCAAGGCCCAAACCTAGATCAACCCAAAAAGTTATAATGTAGTTACCTCTGATACCATCTGTTATGCCATAACAGCTTTCGCAGAATTGGACTCAATTATTAAAAGTCCCCTACCTAAGAAACTTACCCCTTTTTTTGTTCTTTTCATATTACGAAACAATTCCACTGTAGCAAACTTTGATGTAACCATGTATAGTGATATGCTTCATTTTCATGATAAAATTCCCTACAATCCCCCAAGGTCATATTAATATTCTTAACATAAATACAAGTAAAGCATCCATGAATAATAGCTCTAGAGAAAGAGAGGTTGCACTGCGTGAGTACCACGGAGCCAAGCTAATGTAGATTAAAAACTTCAGCAGTGGTTGCACTCTAAAATTTGCTATAATAAAAAAAAAAAATTGAATTTTGACAATTGATTCAAACTAAGCACGGTCAAGTAGCAATTGTTAAGTTGCCATATTGACGTAACTAAAAGTTCTAAAAATGGGTTAGTAGTAATCGAAACAGTTGCTCAATGTTTAATAAAGGTAAAGCCAGAGGAAGGCAGGCACAGGTAATAGCATATCCCCATATAATAAAGGTTTGTCAACTAACCTGCCAAAAGCTTAAGCATCCCGACAAGTCCAAAAATTGTTAATATTTTAGGCACTCGAACGGCACTACAATGTGGAATTTCCTCTGGAAAACATAAATTACACAGAGTAAACAATGTAGCATATATTTACAAAAAAAAAAAAATTGGAAAAACCGATATAATTGATGACAAACCTATCAAATGCATAGAACCATCAAGACGACTGATGGCTAAACAAGAACCAGAAGAACCATCAGTAGGCTCAATCACATACTGATCAGGAAACTCCCAAAGTCTCAACTTGGTGTATAACTTGGGCGATGATGCATCTCCCTTGTCCATCATAATAAAAACACATGTATTTTTTTAAAGAGAAAACAACACAACACAAAGTAAGTAGGGTTTGAGAAAGAACAAGATTTGAGGGTGGAAAGTGTCCCGAATGAAGAAATGAAAAGTTGATGGGACAAAATGAAGGAGTCAGAGAAAAAGTAGGAGATGAATGGTTGTTGAAAATACGATGATGTGTATATGTGAATAGTTCAGTTGGATTCATCCTTACTGCTTGCCTCGGATTTCGGACAAGTTTTTGGCCGGTCGTTAGTTGTTTGTTGTACCTTAAACATAGACGACCGACCATGCTTAGTTTTCCACTCTATTTGAGCTTTCCCTAGTCTTAAGCCTTGTTCCCCAATTTTTTAAGGAGCGAAATTAAATGAAAATAAGAGGAAGTAAGCGAAAAGGGAAGTAGTATGTTTCGTTCACTTGCTTCCGAGTTTGAAAAATTGTATAGTGAAATTGATTTCATTAACATGCTCCCGAGTTGGAAGGAAAGCACGTAAATGATTGTCAAGTTACAATTCAATCTTTAGATATAAAATGTTTTCATTTAAATGATAAGGATATATTGGTAATATCACGTTTTTTTAATTAACTTGCTTTCACTTGCTTTCCTTTTCATCCCACTTTTGGGATGAAAATTTTGGGAGGAAAGTAAGTAAAATTTGTTTTACCTTTCACTCGCTTTCGTTCCTAAAAAAATTCGACGAATGTAAATTACGTTACTTTACTTTCTTTTCACTTGCTTTCCTTCCTCCTTTTAACTCGGGAGCAGGGTGTTAGCTTCTTGGATTTTTAGTAACAAAATTTGCAAAAGCAATTAACTTCTTTTATATAGTCGTGTTATATTTTGGATTTCAAATTTTTCAACATATTTAGATGTACATCCTTTGTGTAAGAATAAAATAACCAGAGAATGAAGTGATAGGAAGGTTTCCTTAGGTTACCTCACATAAATTTCCTAAGTTGAAAAAATTTCTCATATAAATATACGAGAATGTTATTATAATTACAGAAAATTATATACATTCAAAAAAATGACGTTACTATTTTATACTAAAAAACACTTTCATTCACTGTAACTTTATTTCTTTATCTATATATCACTAGGTATTGTAAGTTTGTAACAGTAAGTTTTCAGACAAAAAAACAAAAAAGTTTGTAACCGTCACTCGGCTTAAATCTTTAGAAAATATATGCAGTTATCGACTTTGTTCTAGCTTGATATGGACATGGAATACACAACTTGTGTGATTTAGATATTGTAATTAGACATTGTAATATAATGGTTGCAAATAAAAAATAAAAAAATAGTAAAATATTATTGTTAGCTATCAGAAATAAATCATATTATAGCTCATGAACAAGTATCAGGATATCAAAGCATGCTCAATACTAATGTTAAATGGATGTGATCATTGCTATAATATGATATTTTATGTTAAATAAAACTTTTAGTCCTATGAATAGTTTTAAAATAGCACCAAGTAGCCCAAATTTAAAACCAAATTTAGCATTGCATTAGAATAGTATGTTCTATAATTGATGCTATATTATAGAAATAACACCTCTTTTAGCATTGCATCGGACATGCTCTTAGAGGGTCTCTTTGAACAAAATTAACGACCATGACATTATGGCAAGTACAACGATTTTATCTAAAAGCAGATGCACTAGTATTTAACAATGCAATATTATGTCATATAAATACAAGGTAATCATACACTAAAAAGTGCAACTATATACAGCATTTTACATCTCATTTTCTCAAGTCACATTTCAGATCTAGAATATATGACTGAAGAATCTAAAAAATTTATATATGAAACATAAACTAATCACATTTGTTGGTCACAATCTGCGGTGCAAGTAGCAGATAATCATGATATAAAATCATGGCTAAATTGAAAGCCCTACAACCACCCCAGGCCCCCAGAATAAGATAGTAGATGTTCAACAGAAAATGCTCAAACAAGAAGCGTCCCAGACTTGATATTGTAAGCCAGCACGAGAAGATCACTGGCAGTCGAGTATTTCTGGCTGGGGATAACGGGAGGGGACACAGATAATAATGCAAAGAATCATGACAAACACAGCAGAAAAAATCCTTTACAATGTGTTCCTCAAGTCCTCAAATCTTTGTGCAACTGAATGATAGTTCCTGGCCTCAAAAATCTCAACTAGTGATTCTATTGCTTTAAGAATGACTTCTTTCTTTTGTACCTCAGTGGAAATATGTTCATCATCACTCCTTCCACTTATATCCCCAAGAGACAAGCATAACTCTCTAAACCACTCCTCAAAAAATGATGATTTCTATATAGAAATTAGATAAAGAATCAGTGAACAGAGAAACTGTTTAATGGAAACAGAAAAACTGATGATGTTAAAATATAGAATTTATAATAAGATGCAAATCATGCAATTGATTATCAGTTGCTTCAAAATTTTACACTTTCAATAGACTTCCCCCCCCCCCCCCCCCCCAATGGAAATCTAAACTAGTTCTCAAGCACAAGGAAATTTACAGAACATCAACTTCTCTTTACATATATTGGTTCACTTCAGATAGACATTTAAATGAGCACAAAAGAAAATACAGCCTCAATCACAGAACTAGCAGGCTATACTGTAATAAATCCATGATGAATCATTAGATAAACATGTCTATGAAGATCAATTTGACTCCAATAATCAAGAATCGTCAATTGAATTTCATAGCTCACGTAAAAGAGAAAATCATGAACAGCTTAATAAACTAAAAAAATTTAATGCTTACTTTAACTAAAATCTCATGAACAAGTTGGCGATCAGCAGCTGAAACAAGGCCTAGTAAATGAAGCATTGTGGAGGTCAGCTGTAAAAAAAAAAAACAAACATATGATTTCAAGAGTAAATCAGCATAAAGTACTTGGAATGCAATAAAAGAACAACATTTGCCTCCTTGAGGAAAAAAATGCAAGCAAGATAAGCCATGAAAAATATGATTTCAACGAACATATGAATATGATTTATGTTTATTTAATAGATTACTGATATATATGCTGAAGGGTTAATTCCAATATTACTTACAAGGGACATGATTCGATGACATATACTCGATTTAACTTTTGATTATGCAAAAGTGGTTTGATCTACTGTTACTCTAACCAATTGCATGACTAGATATTGACTTCCTCTAGACTAGCTGTTCTATTAGATGAACATGAAAGTAAATATACCTTCTTTAATAGATATATTGCTTTGCCTACCGGGCCAATCGTTCAGAAATTAGAGAGTTTCACTAAGAAACTTCTATATGAAGGAAGTAATTGACTTACAAGTACTATTTGAATCAAACATCTCTCACTTTGAAAGTCCAAAACTTTTTCACAAATGACTTTGATATTATAAAAGAGCCTGACGATGCATACAAATTACAAGATTGTTTAACCTGACTTGCATTATAAGCATTTACATAGAAGAAAGGGTAAGCTTTGTCAACAAAATATGATTAGAATTGGAGTCGCATAACAAATGACACACTGACCATAATATGAAAACAAATTCAGGCACAAAAAGATTAGTTTGTAGTATGAAACCAAGTTAAGCTCAGGAGACCACTAAATATCTAAAAAATTAGTTGTACCAGCTTAAAACCGAAAGTTATGAACACTATACATACGGATATTAGACCCAATCTTATATTCTAGACAACCAACAAGGGATTATGTACACTTCACTTACCTTAGGATATCACCATCCTATTAAAAGGTCTAACACCACAGTAAAATCAGTATCTATGCTTTTAACTTCAGATATTCACTCTTTAGACACGTCGAAGCCAACATATAACTTGAGTTCATACATGTCAAGGCGTAAAGGCACCAAGACGATAGAGAACCTCCTGAACACCTAGGCAGTAAGGCGCCCGCCTAGGCGCTCACTAGGCAAATTAGGCATTCTGCTATATACAGGCATACATAAATATTAGATATTATGTAGATATATTTTCTTGTACTAAAAATAATTACATTAATGTAATGATCAGTTTATTTGATCGAATCACATAGATTTAAGTATTTAACTTTACTTTGTATAAGTTTGAGAATTTGTGCCGAGTATGATGATTCGATGGTACAAGTTTCTGAATCGTACCACTAAAAGATGAAAATAAGCAAATGCAAATCATATATTAAAAAAATATATATATTTCAAATATTAATATAGTTGAATGCCTGACTCGCCTAGGCGATCCCTAGGCGCCGCCTAGCTCGCCATAGTGTCGCCTAGGCACCACCTAACTTACCAACCTATTAAAAATCAAGGTGGTTCGGGCATCTAATTTTTTTTTTTGCGTCTTTCCACCTAGACGACGCCTTGACAACTACGCTTGAGTTTCTTCAAGTAACATCCTAAAGAAATTTGATCAAGTGTAAGTGCCTTACCACCATCAAGTGCACCAACAAAATAAATATTTTGGGGGCCTATTGTGACAACCCAAGTAGGTGAAATGGTGGACCACTGGACCGAGATGACGCAGAGGGTACTTGGCCATATTTGGTTGTTACTTGAGATGGATTTCTTCAAATTTTACAATTTTCTTTTCATTTAAATTCTACCTTTACTTCCCACTTTCCAAGTTTCCTTTATACTCCCTCTGTCCCACCCAATTCTTTACATTTGGGTTGGGCACGGAAGTTAAGAAAAAGTGGAGAAAAGTATGAAAAATGAGTAAAGTGGTGGGACCAACCAACATTTAATGTATAAATTGAGTATAGTGAAGGAAAGTAGTGGAAGTAGTTAATTTTTATATTGTAAAACTTTACTAATTTTGGAAACTTTTGAAATGTAAAGAATTGAGAGGGACATCCAAAAAAGAAAAGTGCAAAGAAATAAATGGGACAGAGGGAATAGTTGTTTTTAAAGCAAAAATTTGCCCCTATTTTTGTATTATAATATTATTTTTGCTAAAACTATTCTATATATATAATTTTATGACATCTTTACTATAAACTCTTTCCACATTTTTTTTTCTAATTATTGTTTATACTGGGTGTGCCCTATAATAATATATATTAAAAGCAAATAAAAGTGTGTATTATAATCACCCTATATTAAACGTCGTGTTCCGCCACTAGTTAGTCCTAATTGGTGACTTTTTACTTGGACTTAAAGCTATTGGTTGCCACTGGCTCATAGTGTTATGTCAATAATTGCAACACTTCTTTAATGCATTGCAGTATTTTTCAAGTACATAGTTGTTGACGTCGCCCAGGCGTCGCCTAGGCAGAAAGGCTGTAAAAATGGAAAGGCGCCCGAATTTTAATAGGTTAGGAGAATTAGACGACAGCTAGGCGAGTTAGGCGGTTCCTAGGCAACGCCTTTACTGGTTAAATTTATAAATTTGTACTATTGAACCATCATACTCATAATAAAAGTCTTAAAATTGTAAAAAACAAAAAAAAACAAAAACAAAAGTTAATCAAATCTATTTGTTTCAATAAAATAAACTAATCTTTACGTTTATGTAATTATTATTAAAACCAAACACAATAAATCTACATAATATGTAATATATATGCCTATATATAGCAGAACACCTAATGGACGCCTAGGTTGGCGCCTTACCGCCCAAGTAGTACGCAAAGCTGAACACTTTAAATGTTAAGAGAAATTTGCATCAATTTTTTGAAGAAGCAACTTGTTTAGAGCAAGTCACATGTAAAATAAAATATGCACCAGGCATTTCAAGATTAGTATATACAACTCGCATATTGGTTAAGCTGGTCTCCGCCAGGTCTCAGTTTTAAATACCTAAGCCTCTGTAAAACTGTATTCTACCAGGTGCACTGGTTGGTGTTAAAGCTTGTGCTTGGATGCTTCTTTCAGATATTCATAGAAATTCTGTTCAGAGGTGTTTAAATAATTTGGGAAGTCAAGAACTTTACCTGCTTTTGAAGTGCTATCCTATATCTGAAACTAGATGGTGTTGAAATTTGTTGTGAATTTAAATTCTCAAGCATCTCCTCTACACTCTGGAGGACATCTGCAAATGAGCTCCCATAATCTGCATATATCCATGAATTTGAAAAAAGCAGAAGTCGATAAATAGGAACGTGAAGAACTATATTCCAAGAACGTACACCAAAGACATCCGTTATAAGTTTCCTACGAACACATGAGACATTAAATAAACAAGCATTTTGAGCATATCAAACAGGTGGAAACATTGTTCTAAATGTAAATGGCCATTTTGATAAATTGAATCAAAAGTCAAAAATTTACTTGAACGGCAGTGCTTTCACTAGCTTCTGTTTCCATATACCATTTTAATTATTGATTTAACCCACCTGACCCCTTTACATATATTATTCATCACTTGTACAACTAAATTAGTTTCATAGTAAAGCAGCAAAGACGGAATGCTGATATTGCAACTAATCACAGGGGTGGCACTTGGTGTTTAATCCTCATTACCAACAACTGACAAACAATGGTAAAACTTTAAAAGAATTTCAGGGTAGAACATTGAAGATATAATGTATTCCCGACTTCTCGGCAGGATTTTCTTGGAGTCTTCATATATATAATAATTGCCCAAGTACAATTAGGTATTTTGGGTGTATGTCTACAATAGTCCGACAACATGATCTCAACTCAGCTCTACGCACATTTAAAATAAACAAAGATCCTTGTAAAATTTCAATACTTTCAACTAAATCGTCCACAGAGTAGGTGATATTTATAAAATAATGTACTGACAGTTTGTAACCAGTCTTGCAAAGACCAAAGCGCTGCACCAAGTTCATAGCTTGCACTTGCGTGCTCGAACAAATCCAACTTAAGATACTTAGGTGAGGCTACAAATATACTCTGGATACTAGGGTCCTTTTTGTTGATAATTAACACACTTACGCACACATTTTGTCTTTGAAAAGATTCGAACACTCCATCTCCCATAAGAGGAGCAGGGGAGATACCATTAGACCAAAAGGTTTTTGCACACAATTCCTGATTCTTCTTTCTGCAATTATGAAGGCAGCATGGCCCAAACATGGAAATAACTTCTACAGATACCTAATTTTCCTCGAGAGGAAATGAAACTTTATAGTTTGATAAAAAACATTGTCGAGAAATTTGTCTGACTGTGCCCTTAAAATTGTCAGGTTCAAGGAAAAATAAAGTAAGATGAATGCTAGGAGTATTAGCATTTAATCTACCGATGGGAGTAGCAGTAATGATAATACTGGAGTAAGCAGTTGCTTATTTTGAACTTAACAGAAAGGTAAAAGAAAATTGCAATATATATAACTAGAGATAGAAAGTTCCAGACTAATACCAAGTACTGATGCTGGAACAGCCAAAGCAGCAGCAGCCTGTATCTTGATCTTAAAGTTTGAAGAATCACAAAGCAACGATAAAAGGATATTGTAAACGGATGGAGCCCTGCAAAATGTTTGCCATACAAACTACATAAACATTCATAAATCTGTGTATATTTATTCAAACGTGTAGAAACACGTGTAATCGATATATGACAATTTAAAAATTGCAGGCATGCCAAGTCAAGAAATTGGAGGATGCCAGCCAGGTATTGCATTTTTGAAACTAGTCGTCTACATGCAGTAATCAAGAGCAGAACCTACAGGTTTAAAGTTGGTAACAGCAGTTTTACGAGAAAAGCTATCTGAAAGCTGGTAATAGCAACATACTATTGGCATCTTACGTTCGTCTGATTACTGGGCTTTAAGTTGGTCAAGGCATCAGTAAAGGATCCGACACAGAAGAAGTGGCATGTCCAGGTCTCTAACATGGATAGATCAGTATGGCTGTTTAAACCGAAGGGAGTTACATCTGTGTTACTACCAGCCCGGCTCTTTTGGCAGTCGTACCTATTTCAATGCAACACGGAATCCGTACCGGATTTGTCATTACCGAATCAAAAGGAGTTATTCTTTTATTCTTTTTCACGTTGCTGGAGAAGATTGTATCCGATGTTGCAAAGAGGTGACCCAAGAGATGATTGAAAATAAATCACAGGAAGGAATACGGGTAAGACGAACATTGCAAGCGAAACTGTGGAATGTTAGAATATGAGGCACATGTATCAATAAATAAAGATGCATCATGGAAGAAAAAGTAATGCATATGGACAGTTAATACATACTAATTGAGTAAAAATACACAATGGTGGCCAGGTGCTGAAAGAGCACAAATGTATTTATGGACTAATGAGTGGATTGGCGATATTGAGGATAGGTTTTTGAGTACGGTGGATATAGCTTCGGGTGCATCCGAAGCACTTGAGGGACTTGAGGATAGGTTCTTACGACTAGTCGGCCGACTTGTCGACTAGTCAATTTGAAAGTACTAGGGCACCGAGGCTCGACTTGTTGACTTAACAACCATGATTAATAGTGCTTAGGATTTTTGAAGGCCGCAAAAGAAAACTTTTCTATCGGTGCGCCTTTAGATTCTCTTTTCCGTATTATATCTATCTATACCATTATATTAAAGCCGAAACATTGAAAATTTTGAAAATTTTGGTTTTCGGTTTGGTTATCCTAATTATTAAAATAAATAATTAAATTACAAAAACAACTCAGAAAGCTAATTACTAATGTTAACGTAATTATATTCCGATTAAAATTCCTTCATCCACATTGATCTTCTACTTGGACTCTTTTTTCTGCTCCAACAACTCAATTATCCATTTTTTCTAAAGATTTTACTTCAAATTTAAACACTTTACCATTTAATTTAAAACTAATATTAAAATAATTAATATATATCCAAAATATCACACCATATCTTTCCGTAATTATTTTTAGTAGTAATTTTTGTAATTAAAACACGTTACTTTTTAATTTAAAATTAATCTTGCGATCACTAATATACACCCAAAAATATCTCACCATATATTCAAATCATTATTTTTAGTAATAAATAAGAATCGTTAGATCCAATAATAAGATATATTATATGATTAAATTAATTTACTAAAAATTCAAAGTTCGAACCGTCAGCGACATTTTTAATTTAGAATTTTACAAAATAAATTTTAAACCATGCATATCATTATATAATTTATATTAAATTAAAATTAAAAATTTATTAAAAATAAGGATTATATAAAAACATAATTATAATATTAAATAAATTTTATAAAAGAAACCCATATTTAGCACGGGTTATAAGCTAGTATCCCTGTATATTCGAACTTATGTTATTCAACAGTTTTAATTAACTCTTTATAACTGATAAATTTCACAAAAATAATATTAGTTACATTAAAATTACATACATATATACACATTATTATAATAAAATATATTCTCCTTAACACGATCAACTTAATTAAGAACAAATGCTCTTCAGGAAATTTTCATTGATAGAGATTTTATCTTATACTTCTAGATTCTACTCAAGTGGTCTGCTACAAGATTCAGCCACCCTTGATTTCTATATCAAGCTCTTCTAACAAGGGTATTCATCTTATCAACCTTGGTATAGAACTATATTTGGTTTTATTAATTTATATTAAAATAATATTAATTAAAAAAAGCATAATGCATACATATGACTAGACACGCTAAATGTACATCAAACAACTGTCCTAGTGACTTTCTATCTAAAATTCTTAGAAGGACCTTGATACATCTAGATACCAAGTCGTCGAAAATCCTCACAAATTTCTATGAAAAGTTACCTTGGAACCATTAAACTCTAGAAACTACGTATTTACCATATTAAAAGTATAAACATGCGACATACTTAAAATGAAAATTTATAAATTGTGTTGGTTAAAGAGCCTTACCAATCCATATCTCGTAGTTTAAATGTCTCATTCAAAAATAAATTGCTCAAAGCATGACAAACATTCCACTGGACCTGCTCATAGTACCACATTGAAATATAAAGCACTCAAATGATTACTTGAATATACAAATGTAAAGTCCGTGCTCCAAGATTTAAAAGGAACTTACCTTCACATTCCCGGTATTCGCACAAGAAAGAAATGCATGTACCATCCTTCCTAACAGAATTGAATTAACCGCACATTGTTGTTGGAGTGGCACATGGTCATCACACCTACTAGTCACTAATGATAGGCTCTCCATATCAACTTGCCCATCACATGAACGAATCTGACTTTGAGTTGTTACATGAGCAATTCGGGAGAGATTTCCAAGAGCTCTTACGGCATTTGCTTTAATCTAATGTCATGAAGGGAAATATATCAAAACACAGGAGCTTCGAACACTCTGTAGGCACTATATAATTAAAGTGATGAAAAACGGTCAGAACTGATAGCATGGAGTTCTAGTAGTTATAGTCTAGTTACCAAGGATCAGTCTAGGTATTATTATTTGATTTAGTAAATTTCAGTGGTACTGAATTCACTAATTATTTGTTCAACATTTGAGCAGAACGATATACAGACTATATGATTTATGGTTATATACCCAACAATAATTCATTATCACACAACAAGATGAACATTGTTTAATACACTTAGATTTTTTAACTTTTAACCAATCAACAAAAAAATATAAACATGCATATCATAACTTTGTGCAATAGTTGGCCAACAGCTAGTACTTCGTACACCTACATTTTACTGCACCATCTTTTATGAGATTTCAACCTTTTTACTGCAGGTTTATTGCCCAAACCAATTATTCAATTCCTTATGGAAACTCTCCATGGCAGAAAATTTTCGAGTGAACAAATTGTAAGAATCAATACAAGGATTTACTTAAAAGAGCTGTAAAGCTAGACATATGCTTACTTTGTCGCCATCTTTTGTCAATCGCATAGCACAATCAATCAGTAACGGAATCAACTCAGAGCTCCATTTGGCATCTAATTTGGCTATGAAAATAGAAAATTAACAAAAATCAGTCACACCAAGATTAAAAATTCTCTGTATTTAATGCTCAAACCTACCTACAGAACGCCTGGTGGTGTAGCCACCCAAAAAATGTCGAACAGAATCACATATGTTTGCGATAGCCCAGGCTGCAGCAATCCTCACCTGAAATTATTTTTTGAAAATTTAGCCTTCTTATTTCCAAATCAGTATACAGGGGACATAGAACCGTAAGTAGAAAGAATACCGCGACCAGTGGGCTGCGAGTGTTGATTTCTGCTGCATAGATTAATTTTCCAACTATCTCTGCACTATGTACAAATTTAACACATCATAAGTAATATATTTACAGGTATCAAAGGGAAACTAGGTGTATAAATACCTCTGAGAAATATGTGGGAAACATGCAATGACACCAATGGCACGACAAGCAGCTGACCTAACGGAAGGAACCTCATCGTTCAGTGCAACATTTATCTAGAGACGTGTCAACAGATCATAGAATAGGGTTTGTTCAGTTGGTGTTTCAACAGATTTAAGAATAGGGTTTGTTCAGTTGCCCAACACTAAGAAGATATTAACTGTATGAGTGTTTCTTGGAGTAAGACTTACAGAACTATAAAGAACGAAGTCCTGCTTCTCCCTGGGAAGAGATAAAAAAACAGAAGAAGTCATTCCTGCGAAACAAGTAACTGCTGCAGTCCTCACCTACCATTAATAAACACAGAATAAAACACCATGCCATATTATAATATAACAAAACAACTTACAAACTTCAGATGTAGACGTTTATTACTTTAAATCAGTTTCCGTGAAAAAATTGTTTACCGATTGTCTAACTTCAACTAAACTTACTAACCTGATCGACAGAGGATTATTAATTAGTACAAATTACTTTTACAACCAAACTTCTACGAGTGCCATACGTAACTAAAATATATATATATTTACTTCACCTGGTAATTTCTTAATATCCAAAAATTAGGACTGCATGATGTAAAATAGTGTATTTAGAAAAGTAAATTCAAGAAAATAAGCTGCAAAAAAATTGTCTTCTCTAACCATGTGTGAAGTGTGTTGCAGAACCGAAGTCATATGACTATCAATAGATACACTCCACTGCATGCTTCCTGCACTCGGCGTTTGAGGTTCTTCGGTTGTCACAGCTTGACTTCCTGAACCATATAATGGAGCTGATGAAACTGTCTTTATCTTGACACAATCAGATGTGAATGGGCTGTCAAGTAAATTGTCATCCGAAAGATCTTCCATTCCTTTGAATCCAGTTATTGCACGAAGGCATTCATCTAAAACCTGTAGACATTAACATAGAAAGGCAGCTCCACATGACTCAAAATAACCATTTTTACAGGCACAAAATTCTGGCATGGATGCTCTGTAAGGAACAATCATGTCCATAATAAGAAAATATATATGGAGTCCATTTACCAGGATCTAGGGTTAATACAGTATTCCAGAGGTACGATGCTAGTGGACCTCAATAATGCAATAATGCTATATTGATAACGTGCCCATTGTGGTGTCCATATGGCAGGCACCCTTGGGTTATATATGTAAAATTTAAATCATGTATATAAATCAAACAATAAAATAAAATATAATACTGCAAGTCTTTTAAGTCAAATTTCATGTTCATGCTTTCACTTCCCCAGTCATCAAATATTATACAGATGTATAAATAATTAAATACATATTCTGATATGTTACCAATATGAAATTTGAATATACAAACAGATAATAATATTTTAGTATATACAACTGAACTGTAAATAGTGGATAATATATCAGACTATATATGTGTTATAGTATAAACAGCTAATTTGTAAAATGGACTATTTTCAATTACCGATAAATCAGATTACATGCATATAAAGATTATATGGAATCAGATCATCACATATCACTCTAAGTAATGTGTAGGAACCACTTACTACAGAAATAATAAAATTACCACTACATATAGCAATGATATAGAAATCAGAATTCACAACAATAATTTAAAGAAACATAACTAAAGCTACTGCATTATGATGGTCAAGTATCACCTTGACTGCAGCAGCAATAATTTTTTCCTCGATAGCAGAAGTAGTGTGTCCAGCACCATTCTTCGCTGACCATGTTGGAGCTTCGGAAACAACAGGGCTCAGGAATCGAGACACAACAGAAGAAACTTGATCCCAACAAATGACCATGATGCCTGGATAGCTGTGTGCAACAGCTCTAAGGGCCTGCAACAAACTACGTATGAGACATCTTTAACATTGACAAGTAATATGGTAAATACTAAATAGTGACCACTTTAATAGTAAGGGAAATACACTATTTATCGAGTGCCATATTGTACTAACAAAAAAGCGACTTACCAAAAAATCAAATAGGACAATTTAACAACCAACACGCACAGGAGCATTCGCATACACGAAGAAAACATGAGAATTCAACCTTCTCATTTTAGACATATCTATCTATCATTTCGGGACCCAAGTAAAATATTTGTTTAGCAACAATTATTTCACTTCAACGCACATCTTCCGATGTATAAGGTATGAGATAGTAGTTCCATGATAAGGTAAATCATTCAACTTTTTCTGATTTTTCAACAATCCTTTTAGTAACCATGTAAGAATCTACATGTTCCCTGATCATTTAGATCCAGCCATTTCATACTGTGGTAACCGTAGTAATTCAGTAAATTGACCATCTCCTTGTAATATTGTGAAAGGAGTTGGTAGCTCCATGTTGAGGACAATATATTTAGTAAAATTTTGTTTAAAATGATTATTTTCATTTTGAGATAAAGTTGTTAATCTGATGAAGTAAAATTACATAACAGTTTCTGGTGTTTAAAAATCTTCAGTAGATTCTTCAAATTACAGTCTTTGTTAAGGCGTACTAATGATTAAATTGTTGTAGGTTGCTCTCTTTACAGTAGAGGAAAAGGGTGTTGGAATGCCATTTTGTCCAAATAATTAATAACACAACATTAATGATCAGACTTGAAAAAACAAAGTGGCATCCATATAATATAACCTTGAATAAAAAAATTTATGATTTAATTTAAATTTCTGTTATAATATTTCTCAATTAAAAAGTATTTAGATAAGTCATCATGTTCGTGTTTCATCAAAAGTCAAAATTTTACGGTTCCCATTCCAACTGATTCCGGGTCCAAATAAAAATCAGTAAATTAAGTACTGAAAAATTAAGAGGTATAGTGGTGACCAAGGATTCCCTGAAAAAATAATCAGATCAACATCTAAATCATATTACAAAATTATTGAACCGTATGCGAAAAATATAATATTAATTCAAATTAAGGTGTATGTTATTTTAGTTAGGAAGCTGAGATAAATGATGCAATGCCTATACAAAAATAATTTGCTACTAACTATTGAATTTTAAAAAAGATTTCAAGTTATTACCTGTAGTGCCTCAAAGGTAATGACACAGCTGATTTCTGGATCTGAAAGTCCAAACAAGGTCAATAGAACACCTGACCTCCCTTGATATTCAGAACACCCTGAAAAATATTAGCATTAAGACCTGATTCAATATTAAAGTAAGTGTCCAAAAGCCATTAACAAGTTCATACTAGTACACATATTTATATTGATATATATGCAGCAAAATTTTCAAATTACGAACTGTAATAAAAATGTATGCATTGATATAAACAAATATAGTGTATAACTACATAACGGCCTTTCAAGTAACGCACTTTGCTATGTTGAAATATGATTTTATAGTCAACTAGTCATGGAATCTTCCTTCAGCAAAGACTATATGCATCAGCTTCAGGAGCATAGGATCCTGCTCACTTTGATAACAGAAGTATGATCTCCTTTGTAATTATCAATATATAACAGGGGTACCTTGGATCCTCTGTTTCACCTTGCTGCTGAACAGGCCAATGATTTCTAACAGTGCCCTGACCATGGCTACCACCAACTTCCCATCACCCCTCTTCTTACCTTGAATCATTTCCCAAATGATTTACGAGTTCTATTCACATGATTCATGAGTTCCTTCTTAAGTGTCATCCCAGCCTTTGTCATTCATAAGGATGGACGTCCACTAAATAACCAACTTCCTATCAAGTTCATGAAGTTACCCAGAGAGTCCCAATGACATAAAATTCTACTGGAATGTTAGTACAAGACGTGCCACCTCTACCAGATATGGAGAGTTGAAAACAGATGTACAACAATTAATTTAAATCTGGATCCAAATATCCAATTAGTGTTGTCTGACGCAGCACAATAACAATTAATGATAAACGATAACAAGATTATGATAAACACAACAAGAACAGTGATTATAAACCCTCGGGAGATTGAACCGCAGAACAATCTCTACCCCAAGCCATCCCCAAATTGATACATCATCAATATTCAAAGAAAGGTTTTATATATATAATCAAAGTCTACCTCATAAGAAGCTAATACAAGGATATATATAGGCTGTTTACAAACCCAAACAGCTGGGTACAATTATAATTCAGCAAAAAAAGTCAAGCACACAATTGAAATTACAAGCACACAATTGAAATTACACTACTACAAAGTCAAGCACACAATTGAAATAATTATCTCAACTATATAAGTCAAGATAAAACCCAAACAGCATACACACTAAACCTGATCAACTTAAAACTACTATTAAAAATACCTAAATTAGTTACTAGTAAATTAAAGAGATCCTTTTTATGTTCATTCCCCATCATTCTCCCCTTGTTAGAGAAAACTCGACACCGAGTTTTGTAAAAGGCAAGAATCACGCAAGGATGAGATGGAGCCAGGATGAACTTTGTGCTCTTCTTTGGAAACGGCCGAGGTGCAAAGAACTCTAAAAATGGACTACCACGCAAAGGAGGCTCAAGCGAATATTCTGGAATGATGAAGTCAATATGTTTAACCTCAATAATATCATCAACTACTTTATAATCATCGACAATTTTAAAGCAGTCAGGTTGTGGCAAAATTTCTTCTACTTGCTCCTCAATAGCAATCTTTGTATCCTCAACTTGTTTAACCTCCTCAAATGGGTCTTCCATAGAAGCTTCTTCAACATGCTGCTCAATTTCCATTGTAATTTCATCCCCTTTAACCTTCTTCGCATTCTCCAAATGTACAAGGCGTTCAACTTGAGATGTAAGAATCTTAACAGTCCTATGTAGTTCCTCTTTTTCACGTTTGTACCTTTCTTCCCTCAGCTCAATGTTGTACTTCTTTTACAACCTTTCAAGTTTATCTAACTCCTTCACTGTAAGCTTATATTCAATTAACTTACTTTCACGATAGCAAACATAGGTTTCGTAGTACAATGCATCACGTTCATCCTCAAGAATACATATGTAATCTTTTACTCGCACAATATCGGATTGGATGTGTCGAGACATGATTTAAAACATAGCATAAATGCAAAATTCTGAGCAGTAAAGGCTGATATGAAAGATTTTGCACTTAAGGACCGGTTTGCAGTTTTTAGAAGTTCAGAGGACAGAATTGTAATTTTCTGAAAGTTGAAGGACTGTCTGATAAATTTAAGAAACCCAGGGCAGAACTGTTACTTTTATAAAGGTCAGGGACTTAATTTTAAATTCTGAAAAGCTAAGGGATCAGATTCAGGATTTCAGAAAGTCTGAGGTGCTCACTGCAGTTTTGCAAATTATATAGAGATAAATATTAGGGTTTTTACCACTTATAACTCAGCAGCAGCCGTGTAGAAAAGAAGCAGCCTCTCCTACACTTATCTTCTCCTGAATGAACAGTTCTTGACTGTCACAATACTCTCAGGCAGTGAATAGTAACTTTTCTAGTAGTGAACAGTGACTTCGGCTGTGAATAGTGATCAGATGAACAGTGATGAAATCTGGTGGTGCCAAGAGGAATGGTATTCAGTGACTGAAATTAGGCTTCTGGAGTTTGTAGCCGTGGTCTGGGTGGAAATCAGGGTGAATATAGCAGCGGATGAATAGTAACAATAGGATGAACTATAACAATGATAACAACCAGAATTTTAGCTCTGATGCCAATTTGACGCAGCACAATAACAATTAATGATAAACGATAGCAAGATTATGATAAACACAACAAGAACAGTGATTATAAACCCTCGGGAGATTGAACCGCAGAACAATCTCTACCCCAAGCCATCCCCAAATTGATACATCATCAATATTCAAAGAAAGGTTTTATATATATAATCAAAGTCTACCTCATAAGAAGCTAATACAAGGATATATATATAGGCTGTTTACAAACTAAAACAGCTGGGTACAATAATAATTCAGCAAACAAAGTCAACCACACAATTGAAATTACAAGCACACAATTGAAATTACACTACTACAAAGTCAAGCACACAATTGAAATAATTATCTCAACTATATAAGTCAAGATAAAACCCAAACAGCATACACACTAAACCTGATAAACTTAAAACTACTACTATTAAAAATACCTAAATTAGTTACTAGTAAATTAAAGAGATCCTTTTTATGTTCATTCCCCATCATTGTCCTTAAGTTTGTTGGAGAAGCATTTTAGTTTAAAAAATAGGATTTCTCAAGAGCAAATTGAGAACCTAAATAATATTGCTTTGTAAATTTAATGAACATGAAGTTTTAGCTTGGTTTCAAAGTAAATGAGATGCAAAAAGCTAGGGCACACAAATCAAGATGAGTCGGTGTTCAGCACTGGTAATATATTGATTAGCAAGTACTCAGTACAAAATTAGCTGGAAGTATCCAATACTCGGGACACTTGCAGATAATCCCCAAATGCTTCTCTTTGTTCAGTTGTATTGCATGTTTCTTTATTCCCATGCCACTCAATTGCTTTGCCAAACAGGTCAGCTCCTGCTTTCTATAGAAACAGCTAAATTTCAACAGTATGTGGCTAAGGTTACTTATTATGACATTCCTGTTCACAAAAAGAAGGGATACTCTCGACTAGAAAGACTGGAGTCCTAGAACATGTCCCTTGCGGTAAATGACATACAGTTTATTCATAGACCTGTTCTTTCTAACCAAGTTGGTTCAATCCTATATGGCTACATCTCAAATAGCAAGTTCTTTAAGAAGATTTTAATATCTATTTATTGCTCTCAGATCTGCCATTATGTTACTAGGCTTCTCTCAGCTGGCCACAAAACACACTTCCTAAGAAATACTTTGGTACTGAATATAGAACTTTCAAGGCCTGACTAATTGATTCTATATCACTAATCTATGTAAATTTAAATTGATAAAAAAGCACGACAGGTTTCATAACAGCAAAAATAAAATAAAAAATCAAATTTCGACCAATCCAATATAAATTTAAGAATTCAATATACTGATTTTTCAAGTTTAGAATAAACTATGAAAATAACACTTACCTGTTGAGAGCTCTGATAGAAACAAGTCATTCACCTTTGAGGAGGGGGATACTGACAAAGCTACAGTCAAGCACTTAATAGCAACAGCCTGTAACAATAAGTAGATTGTAATTTGAAGATAAAGGATGTACAACTTCAACAAAGGCCTGGGGTCTACTGCGGAACACCAAATTACAACACCCAATAAAACAGTCACATGGACATAGAAAAGGGAATAGCTTACCAAATCTCTATGTGATGACTTGTAAAGGGCTGTGGATTAGCTAAGACGCTCACAAAAGGTTCGGTGTTCGCCGTAAAAAAGATCGGCTTGAGTTTGGCTTAATTTATAAACGAGCCTAACTTGAACACTATTTGTAAAAACCAAGCAGAACTTGAAAGATATTTTATAGTTCGTTTCATAAATGAGCCAAACTTTGATCATAAAAGACTTTAGCTCGATAATTCATGAAAAATTTCGATTATGAAGAACGTGTAGGGATGAAATTTTTAACCGAACAGATTTAACTGAATCCATTTTTTGATTTTGGTTTTTATGCAAGCCAACCCGAAACCCGAACCGATCCTAAACCTAAATTCATTTCTTGATATATATATATATAGGGTCTGGATCAACAGAGAAACAAACATTAAAAGAGAACTGGAGAACCATTATTAGTCATTAGATTACTTCTAAATCAACTATCCAGATTCAATTCATTTTTTAAATAAAAAAATTTTGTGAGGGTATTGTTGTAAATAAAAATTACACTTTTAGTTCAATTAATTTTTATAAGGATATTTTTAATTTGAATGTTCTGCTGCTGAACATTTAATCTCATATTGCGTTTATACCACAACTTGAGTATTTTCACAAAAATTGATGAAAATAATGAAAATAATGAAAAAAAATTTGATGTTAATGGAGGATTTTGTGATCGATGTTGGTGTATGATAATAATTGTCAATCAAATATGAATTATCTCTAAATTATATATCTTGTGGTTTTGGACAACTATGTCCTTGATCTATATTTAATAAAATATATAAAGATTATTATGAAATATATGTAAGAGTTCTATGGTTCTCCGTTTAAGGGTTCTCCAACGAACATGGCCCATATATATATATATATATATATATATATATATATATATATATATATATATATATATATATAGGCAATTGATCAAATAGAAACCAAAATTAAAATGGAAACTAGAAACTAATCTTAGCCCTTAGATCAGTCTAATCTAATGGCCCCGCTAGGAGCACCACACACAAATCCAATGCACCCTCACATACGCAATCCCATCTAATCCCTTCCATTTTTAATTTGATTTTTCCCGTCAATCAATGAGTTTTTTTTGAAATCCGACTTCACTGTATTTTTCTCCATCTCCCAACGATTAGTTTGCATACCATATGTGCTATATTCCGATGCGGTTTAGAAATTTTTTTATTTAGTTTCTAGTTTAAGAGTGATTTCTATTAGAGTAATACTTTATGTATATATATATATATATATATATATATATACACACACACATATATTAAAACAATACTATATATAGATGTACTAATATTTCATCATAATTAATTATATTCTGTCAAAAAAAGAATTATACTAGTTTATTCTTATATTATAATATAAATTATAAACAATTTAAATAAACCGGGTTCAGGTACACCATTTCGAGCTTTTGCCAAACCCGAACCGACCCACCCGATTGCCATTACTAGACCTCATCAACGAGTTCAATAAGTAGGCTCGTGCACATAGTTTTTTAACAAGTTTGATAACTACTTCATGCCTTTGTTCATGAAAATTCTCTTAAATATAGGTCTAATCATTTAAAAGATTGTGTATGTTATATATAGGCACCTCGTCCACAGCAAGCACATGCTACAACATACCATACCACGGTACGTGTAGAGTACGATTTTTGGTATGAATACATGGGGGCCCAAGTTTTTATCATACCGCAATATGGTTTGTCACATAAATCGCTTGTTGTGGAGCACTTCCATACCGCAGTATGGTTTGTTATTTTTGTTTAGTCATTAATTGTATTAATATTAACTAAATCACTTACATGTTGTACTATAAAACATAATTAGTATGATGTTGGAACTTAATTATGTATATACTTTTTTTTATTTGGATATTTAAACACACTCACACATCCACCATGTCTTTAACAAGGTTCGAACCCTCGACATCCCGTAAAGGAAGCGAGGGAGATACCGCTACACCAAGAGGTGAGAGGCAATTATGTATATACTTGTTTATCCAATTTTGTGTGTTCATTAATTTGTTTATATAATTTTTTGTGTTCATTAATAAAACGACTGAGCAATCTCATGCTTAAGCAAGTTTGTAGCAAATTCATGAGACATACAGCCAGTGCCAAACACATAACTAAATTTTTTGCTCCATCAGAGCTCGATTTCGATGCTTTTTTTCAACGAGCCAAACTTCAGCACTCAAACGTTTAGGTCGGCTCATTTACTGCCCTACTTCAATTATTATAACCGAGACAACCTTTATATTATATAAAAATAGACTTGATAAGTGGAATTCAACAAATAACTGAGCACTATTTTTTCGAGGACACTATTTGTTTAAGAATAAAAATTTGTTCCCTAATTTAGCTTTTCTGCAATGAAGTGTGTATCCCATCTCTTATAACTTCGCATGTAGCTTGAAAATTATAAGATTTTTGCATATGTGTGCATGTACATGTATCTTACTGATTTATTTAATTGATAGCCAAATATGTATAGTTGCATGTTTCTTTGTTTCATTTTGATTAAGGACTGAACTGAAGCTTCATTCATGGATCTTTCTTCATAGATTGATAACATTTTCCAAAATAAAAAGAACTTCTAAATTTCCATAACATTTCCCAAAATAAAAAGAGATCTATATCAGATAATCCATAATTGATGCGGAATAAGGAATTAAAACATTAATTTGTTTTTATTTTATGTTAATAATTAAGAATAGATTTGATTGTAATTTATTAGGTATTACTCATATATTAGATAAATAGGTTATTAAGAATATTCTAGGTTATAGTAGTAGAATAAATTGAAGGATTAATTTCCTTTATTGTGAAGATTTTTACTTGGTGATTAAGCTTTGGGATTTCTATATAAACAATTGTAATCTTTATTATCGAATAGAGTTGAATTATTATGAATTAATCTGCGGATTTTGTGTGTTTCTTGCTGATTCTCTGCGGAGATAGGCATTTACCCCTTGTTTAACACTTCCCTAACCCTTGTCCTACATCAAGTGGTATCAAGAGCCACCTTTCCTCCACCCAAACACCATAAATCAACCGACGACAGCCGTATCTGCCACCACAGCCCCAGCAGCCAGCAACAGCCACCGCCAGCAGTCGCAAATAGCCATCAACAGCCGCCACAGCCACCATACACTGTCGCAGCAGCCACCAGTAGCTGCTTCAGGAGCCACCAGAAAGGCAGAAACCCTAATTTTGGTATCATATATACATCATATTCTGCCAAAGTACATCAAAACCTTCAAAACAGCCCCTGGTTTTCCAGAATTTGTTTGTCAACCCTTAAATTACACAATGATTAATGCTGATTGCTGACGAAGTAAATATTCGTCTTGACACGTATGTTGAGCAAAACAATCTGAGATTAAGAAGTTTGGAGAATAAATTTTAAGATTTGAATTTGCAAATGCAAGATGTGCAAGCAACACTCATAGAAATTATGGAAAAACTTGGTGTGCAACATAATCCTCCATCTCCACCTGCAATCCATCCCCGCCTCTGCATCAACCTTATGGTTCAGCAACGTGAAACTTGAAGTTGCTGATGGAGAAAAAGATTCGAGAGAGCATATTCGACAACATGTGGATATTAAAGCAAACAGTGATCGTGTTTAATTGTTGGAGAAAATTCAGATTTGACACTCCGAAAATTCAGTGTGCTAACATTAAAAAAGAAGCGGTAGATGAGGCCGTTAAAAGTGAAGAAGTTGTGTAGGAGAACAACATAATGATCGTGGAACATATGTATTTTATAGGCATTGACAACTTGTTGAATATGACTACAACATCAAAATATCTTATGCTTTCAATGTTAATTCCAAAGATCCTGCTATTGGAGTTAAAAAATGAGATCTTCAAGTTTTGCGACAAATCTTTTCTTTGTGTGCTGTTGATTCTTAAATTTTATAAAACTCGTGGACGAGTTTTTTTCAAAGGCGAGGAGATGCGGAAAAAGGAATTAAAACACGAGTTTTTTTCAAAGGCGAGGAGAATGATGTGGAACATGGAATTAAAACATTAATTTGTTATTTAATTAAGAATAGATTTGATTGTATTTTATTAAATATTAGTTACATCAGATAGATTGTATTTTATTAAATATTAGTTACATCAGATAAATAGGTATATTAAGAATATTCTAGGCTATAGTAGTAGAATAATTAAAGGATTTATTTCCTTTATTAGGAAGATTTTTAATGGTTAAGTTTTAGGATTTCTATATAAACAATTGTAATTTTATTACTGAATAGAGTTGAATTAATGGCTAAGATGAAGACTGCAAGGCAGTTAGCTGACTTTAACAGGTACTTGAAATTTTAATGTTAAAAATGATTCGTTTGCAGAAAAAAGATAAAACTTACATGCAGATTCCACCAGGTGTTGTTAGGAACTAGGGTTCCTGATTTTCTGATATTTGAATGCTCTTGTGTTTTTATGATTGTAGAAGCTAGAAATGCAAGTAAACAGTAAAGTACATCTAAGATATTGAGAGATTAAGCTAGTTTAGATGATAATGAGAGAGAGATTGAAAAAGAAATAGAGCTATCTTGTAGAAGAAGACACGATTTCACAAACTTTGTTATAGAGAGAGAAAGAGCAGAGAATTTAGAGAGAGATAGTTTGGTGGAATGAGAATTCCTTTTCATAAAATGTGCATAGCTGAAAATATACAACTAGTAAGTCTATTAACAGACTTCTTATCCTCTAAGTAAACATGAAAGTAATAAACTGCCCTTACTAGACTTCCTTTACCAACAGCACTGTTACACAGCACTAAACTACAGAAGGATACTATCCTGACAGGTGTCCACTGAAATAAAAGGAAGCTTAAGGACAAAGTTCGTAGACTATGACTCCATTTTATGGTCATAAGCAATCACCAAAGGAATTAATTGGATGATCTGAACAGGCATTTATTATCTTCCTACCATTTATCAGTTGTTAGACCAAAAAAGACATTCATGTCCAAGTATCCCTCATATTACATGGGTCAATACATATTTTGGTAAGGTTAGGATGTCAAAATTTACAAGCAATCCACTTAATATGAGAATATGGGCTTACTGCTGGACTTTCTCAGTATTACAATAGGTCGAGACTTATTACAATAGGTCTAGACAATTAAGGCCAAAACTCATCCAAAGCAACTTCAGAATTAATAACTCCTTAGTCTGTCCAATTTAACATCAAAGCCATCAAAACGAAGAGCACTAGGCTATGTCTGATTTCAAGATACCATAATTAAAACCATTTATAGGCATAGAGCTGCAGCAATATATTGAATACTAACCAGTAGCCCACTGTTGTGATCTCTTCTGAAAAAAGAACCCTCTTTAACTGTTGCATGGAGAGATGTAATAGTTGTTAACAGTAGCTCATCAGGCAGTCGTGAGTATCTGTATAATTGCATATCAAGATAAGGATATTAATACATATCTCATTTTGCAACAAAATGTAAAAGCAACATGAGTACATTAAGTGAAATGAAGTCATCTTCTGCAGCTTGTTTTGTAACATGTCTACTCTTCTCGTTATTGTTTCAAGACCAAATTGCACTTTGTTGGCCTGTACTTAAATTATTTTGCACATTGATGGAAAAATGTTAAAAAAAGCAATGTGTGGCTAATTTATTTTTAACACACTTAAGGGGCTCCGATCAGCTGTCATTTGTCTGTCCTTAACGGTGTTAGGTTTTTCTGTAAACATAGACTCATGGGCTGGATATTATAGTAAATTTGCTGGTCTTATATACTATACCTACATATTACACTCATTTTCTTCCTCAACCCCTTCTTTTCTTCTTGATCTACTGTTCTTCTAATATTTGTCCCTTTTATCTTTTACCACAAGTAGCTAAGGAATGTTGGACCTTGTCTCTTAGCCAATTTCGCACCGATGATTCTTAATAGAGACAAGAACTTGTTGGGCTTGTTACCGTATCTCTGTGATGAACAGTAACAATAGCAATAACAAGGTAACTAGACAAATTGAATGAACACTAAGAGGGAAAGAATGAATTAATATCCTTACGGGGTAGACGATATCAAAAGCACAAGAACTTTGAACAAGGATGCCACCAATCTACTATGTTTTTCGCGTTTGATTATATACAGGATTCCTAAACCACAATTCCAAACAATATTAGTTCTGACTGAGATAACCTTTAAACACTAATAAATATGCAAAAGATCTACACTGAAACAAAATGAAACCACGTAAAAAGATTAATAATGCATCTTGAATACCTGTATGAAGTTGCACTAGAATCTGACCAAGTGAACTGGAAAGTGACATGTAAGATTCTCGTTTAGTAGATTCCCTGTATTCTGCCATCTGAAGAAAGACAGATACAGGTGCATCCAACATTGCAGCAAGAGCAGAGGCACATGCCAATCGTGCCTGAGGACCATGAAGTAAAATAGGTTAAAAATACTCAATGAACTTTTTGTGACAGCTAAAGTTCCAAGCAACAAACTATACTTCATTGAAGCATATTATTAATGAAAAGAAGTTGTTACTAATTCTCCCGTCAAGTAAATCCTGGAAAAAGCTTAGTACTAGATTACTAGCTCTACTACTGCATAATTTGACATAGAAGTGGCTAAATGATATCTATCCACAATGCACTAAAGAAATTGACACATGTATCAGTGGTCCAAAGAGGCTTATTAAAAAAAGTAAATAAGAATACTCATGGTCAAGAATCACGATTAATTGCACCCACACATTAGCTAGATCAACATATATAGGACATGAACAGTTGTGTTAGATTTTCTTTCCAGACTTAAATAACAAACGTATTAGATATATAACATCTCATCTTCAATGTCTACAGGATATTCAAACAGAGATGACAAGATATCTGACTCGTGGGGAACTCTCTATTAGAAGCCTTCTTCTAATTAGTTTAACTCTGTAAATGCCCATAGATGACGGATTTAATATGCAAACTGATTCAGTTTACTTTGCCGAAAAGCTGTAGCCTCCTATGCTTGCACGGAGATAGGTACGGGGACGGGAAACAACAATTTTAAAATTTAGGGTACAGGTACGACAATAAATGTACTAATACAAAAATTATTTATATAGAAGATAGAGACAATAATTAACATCCAAACGCTTAAACCTAAAAGACATAATGTATTCTCAAATATTAACATCATCAGCTATCAAATCGCTCTTGTTTCAAAAAAACAAAAAAAAAAATCAAATCGCTCCAACATTGAACTTCCTGCTCGAATTTCACCACAATAATGGCACTGATAACTCCAAGTCCCTCCGTTTATCCCTTTTTCTCCAATATCATAACATAGTTTTACAAAGGAGGCTGATTTTCTCACCGCCACTTTCACCATGTGCACTACCACTTAATGTTGCACATATCGCGGGTCGATCGGGTACGTGGTACGGGTACGTGTATGTGGGAGTGATGCAAATTCAAAGACAAAGAAGGTTCCAGAATATTAACAAATTCATTGAATGTCCAGATTCATTTCATATTCAAGTTAATTGTATGGAGTCTAGAAGTCTCTTTGGAGTTTAAAGGTCTCTAGAATTAATACTATCTAGCTAGAATCTTCCTAAAGGACCTATAAATATTTGTAATCAAATTTGTTTGAGGCGGGGTGGAATGAATTAAGTTATATTACTTTCTTGGGTGTGAGACCTTAGCAGTCTAGGTGTGAGGTCCTAGCTTATACTCCCTTATACTCTAGGTGCGAGGCCTGGTGCGAGGCCTTTTTTGTAACTAATACACCATATATTCTCTAAATCTAAAAAAAATAAGCGTTGAATATAAAGATCCTGCATCAGGGACATTAGTTTGCATGAACCCAGAACAACAAGTCATGAATCAGGTTCGCGGATCGTTATAAGGATTCCTTTTTATAATTCATTCTATTTTTATACTAAAAATAACAAATAAAGTCACTTAGAACTATAAACATATTTTTGATATATATATATATATATATATATATATATATATATATATATATATAATATTTCCAAAATAAAAATATGAAAAAAAAAATAATGAAACTTATAAGTTTTATTGATACGTAGTCCCTCTGTCCCATTTTAATTTATATTTGGCTTTTTGTCGCGTATTTGAAGGTGTAAAAATGTAATAGTTATACTCAGATAAATTTTTAAATTTTTATATTAAAAACAAGTTTCGATTCTATGTTTTTATTTGATAAAAATTTTAAGAATAAAAGTAAGGTATTAGTGTGATTTTCTTACGCCTCAATGTACATGTTTAAAAGTAAAATATCAAATAAAATGGGACAGCGAGAGTATCCATTGAATATTAAATCATACAACACAAATATAATTATTTGGGAAAATAAATTCTTTAGTCCCTAAACTATACCGGTTTTATTGTTTTAGTCCCTGAACTAAGATTCCGTAATTTAAGTCCTTCCGTTAAAAAGATTCTAACGGATGTTAGAATCATACTTAATGGAATCTTAGTTCTTCACCAAATACAAAATCAAACTGACTTTTCATAGTAATTTTGGTGTCCAAATCGAGCGTGTGAATATCCAAAACAACCATCTCTCCGCCCTCTATCCACCCCATTCATCAAAATCAAGTTTCAATAATCTTTAATTTTCGACATTACCGGAGTTCTAATTTTTGATCGGAATTTATTTTTATTTAATAGTTTGACGGTTTTGCTTGTATATACGTATAGATCCATTTAGTTGGAAGGTTATCTGATTTTTGGGCTTGTTTTCGATTCGCCGAAAAATGGATGTGTCACCGAATTTTGTTGTTATTGTGAATGGATTTTGATGTAATTACGCATCATAGTTGTTTATAAGGGTGTATGGATTGTAAGATATTAAATTTCTTAAGTTTTGAGCCTGTTTTCCAGATTTTCGGTGGCCGCATTTTCCAGATTCCGGTCAGTTTAACGTCCGTTAGAATCTTTTAGACGGAAGGACCAAAACCAGAAAAATTCAAAAGTTTAATTACGTAAAATACGGAATCTTTAGTTCAGGGACTAAAACAATAAAACTGATATAGTTCAGGGATTAAAGAATTTATTTTCCCTAATTATTTTATAATACAATTTTAGTTCCAATAGTCAACCACTTCCAAATATCGAGGCTCTTTCTCTTTAACTTCTCAATATTAACGCCATCTTCTTTAGCTTTTGTACAGATACACACTGTGTTACCCCGACTCTTCATTTTGCCTCAAATACTCGTGTCGGACACGAACACTCAGACAAGGGTATCAACACTCGAACATAAATTATAGGCCAAACATGTATTTTTTTTCAAAATATTACCTAGCCTGACACTTGGATACGTATTTATGTTGGACAGTTTGGCCGAGTCCGGGTAACAAAGGATACACATATATACATATACATACATAAATATATATTATATAAGAAGAACGATCACCCATATAGAACACAGATCATCCATCATCCTTTTTCTTCGTTTTCCCACTTTTTACAATACTTGTCGTATCTTGCTAAGAAGATCACGTGGGACTCGCCGGAAATGGCGAACCGGTGCGTGACCCGTAGCGATCTAGGTCAAAGTCGCCTCATGTTCCACAAGCGAACCAGTTCACAATTCCATGGGTCAACCCACGAACTCGACATCACTGCTAACACTACCACTATCACTTTGATTTGAGATTCCATTTACAAGATGAAAAGTTGATAGCATAGGTAAAGTAGCGGCTGGATAAACTAGGGTTTAGGCCTTTTACTTTAAGTAGGGACAGGTATTTTAGTCATTTTAGTACTCGAAACGTCCCCGTGCAACTTAGGACTAGCCTTTGCCATATCTAAAATTTGGATTTTTCAATAATAGAACACTACTTGAATCATATATTACGTTGTAGTTCATAAAGTACATTTATTTTTAACTCTCCAGTTAGGAGTCTTGATTTTTCCTTGTGTTCAAATTCTTCATATCAAAAGCTTTAGCTACTTATAAATATTCAAAAGGTGAATTCTATAACTCCAGAATATCTACAATTTTGAACAACACCGTTCTGATACACCTTTCTCCAGGAAATATCAATTGCAGTACAGTTAAACCTCTTTAAAGTAATACGCTTGGGATCGAGAAAAATATTACTTTATCGAGAGTAAAAATACACTGTCTCCATTATGTTGGGACCGGAAAAAAATATTACTATAGCGAGGTTATTACTTTATCGATTATTACTTCATCGAGGTTCAACTGTACTCTATCTAGTGTACTTTAAACATCAATTGCAGTACTCTATCTAGCGCACTTTAAATTTCTATCACCGACAATTTGATTATGATTGCATCTTGATCAGTAGGTTAATTATGGTATAATTAAGTCAAGTACAGTGCATATACATATCGTACCTAGTCAATATAATAACGGACATGTATGTTCAAATAATTTATTTTAGCTAGCTAATCATATGTTATTCTTATTACTCTTTCAAATTATTTTCACATACAAGATATGTCTGAAGTACCTAGACAAATATTCTTTTACACAGTTTTTTTGGAGAAAAGGACCAAGATTGAACTAATGTAAATAAAACATATAACAGAGTAGCAAAGAAAAAGAACTATAAACTACTGAATGCTATTGATTCATCAAGTAACAACCACATCATGTAAATCATACCTTTGTATAAGGATCAAAAAGTAAGCATGTCATTAAATTTGCATCACATTTCCTATATGTGAGAACAAGTTAGAAACTTGGCAGAAAGTTGAACAAGCAATAACATGACAAAAAAAAAAGTCTACCTGAGCTGCAGCACGTCACTGGTGGGCAAAACCATTGTCCATTGGGTAGTAATAGATTTTAGATCAGCTTGACACAGATCCTACCGAAAGATTTCAAATTAGAAATGTTTCAATCTAAACTATACAGAAAAAAAGAAAATGTGATTTGACCACATAAAAGTACGAATAGAGAATCTAACACCACCAAGTACCAGCTTTATCAGTTCAATAATTCAGAACTCTGTTTTTTAGATAATGCAAAAATTTTGTAAGAAAAATGAGACAGTTGTATGGCTAGAGGAAGGAGATTATCTGAATTCCTTATGCAATGTGAATGTAATATAACTAGTTGGTATGTCAAACCCGGAGTATTTTTTTTTTATATAGTTAAAACGAGTTAATTTATAGTTTAGGCAGTCCACCATAATCTGTTCTTCTGTGCGTGTTAATAAAAACCTAATAATTAGTATACAAACCACTGGCAATAATTGAGCCTATTTGCTTCCTAACATAATGTCAATAGAAATAATAGACAACAGAATGAAGAAATTCAGATTTTCCAAGTATTATTCCATTAAAAGACAGTACCATTACTCGGAAAAAAATAACAAAACTGAAGTCACAGGCATGTTATCACTTGTTTCTAAACAATCCAATGTGTACATTTATTCCGCAAAAGTTAACTACTCCCATACCAAAATCTTAGGAACAAGAGGGAACTGATTGAAGATACAATTTAAACAGAGAGAGTTTAGAGAAAGCACTTTGCAAGGAGCAAAAAATTAAACGAGGAAAGTGAGAACGTGATAATATGGTCAGTGGAATCACACGATATGTGACATGATTTATGTCAACCAGAAAAACTACTTCATCACAGAAACTTTATAGTTGGGGATCTTCATAATAATAGCTACCAAACAACTTGCCCCATAAATGAAGTTCTATGCTCACACTCATGCTTATCTCATTACTTTGAAACTCCACTACCCATAATCACCTCCATATCTCTGGCTAGACATTTTTAGAACTTCCGGAGATGAATCATGAAGATGTATGTTCTAGAAATAAATTAATTAGATATGTCTATTTGTTATCTCATATTAGTGTCTATCATGGTTGTCACGGCGCCGTGGCGAGCCGTGGCGCCCAAGGACCTCCACAACAATATGTCGATGTATCGTCCGCGTGGCGTCCGTATGGCGCCCGTGACGTTTATATATAATACATTAATTTTTTTATATATTATATATATATAATATATGACAAGTACTCAAATATAACAAACCAAATCCATAAGTGACAAGTACTCAAACATAACAAACCAAATCCATAAATGACAAGTACTCAAACATAACATTCTGCCTCGATCTGGCGCCATATGGCGTCCCGTGGCGTCCTGTGGCGTCATATGGCGTCATATGGCGTCCTGTGGCGTCATATGGCGTCATATGGCGTCCTGTGGCGACGACTTTTGCAGTTTTTCATGGCGAACAAGACGCCATAGCATTTTGCCTCGATCTGGCGCCATATGGCGATAAAACGGACGCCATATGGACGCCGTAACAACCATGGTGTCTATAGAAAGTTTATTATATAGCCTAGAAAGTGTTAATATTATTAGTAGCATATTCTAGATATAAATTCTGGCTCTAGTGTGGTCTACTAATTTCTTTAATACTAGGTACGAGATTTTATTTTATATCCATAGAATTTAACCTTGGCTATTAAATCACTGGACCTCGAGTTAAATATCTAAAGTCTTAGTTAAATGTTTGAGACTTGCAATCTAATTGTTTAAAACTATAGATGAGACCTTATTGAAGTTTGTATGAACTCCATGGGATACTTTATTCATTTCTCTTACATTATTTTACACATTAATCATGTAAATCTTTACTGCTTCACACACACCCTTGACTTGAACTATGTAGCTAATGTACATCTCTATATCCTAGAAATTTCTTTAGAAGGCTGCTACCCTAAAAAAAATTATCTGATGCCTACAGTGTTCTAAAAAGCGCTAAGTGGTCCCAAGCAGCAGATGGACCTTCAGTTCATGATTTTAAATTAATTTTAAAAATAGAAAAGCAGAAGTCAACACCTCTTTGACAGCTTAATGGCTGCTTAATCTCGTTAATGCTTAACCCGCTTCGTAAATAATTGAAGCTCTTTATGGTCCGATTCTGCCTATCTGTCCTCTTCTTAATCCGCTTTTTAGAACGCTACACCTACCTTTGAACCTCCATTTCACATAACATCTGAGGGGCAGAACCGTAGAGCATGCTTTAATAAAAAAAATTGTTCGATCTGGGTTGGTGTCTGGGCTCCACTTGGGCATAATCAGTGATAAATAAATAGTTTGAAGGTCTACAATTCTTAAATGTGAATTTGTTGCTTCTTATAAACTTGCTACTTTGCTTCAAGTGATATTTAAAGCCTTCCATCTATCATATGTTTTATACAGTGTACTGGTAAGCTCCAGCAGCAATATGTATTAAAATCTGCTTTAGACAATTCATGCAGATACTAAGGACCAGTTTGTGTAAAGAACTTATAGGTGATATTTTACCTTGCTAGTTTGCTTGTCAAATAACAAATTATGACCAAAGATGACACATAAGTTGAATTTTCAGATTTTGCTAGCATATTGTCCTTACCACATGTAACTTCTAGCATTTTGTAGCCTAGCCTTTACATTTTATGAATTAGAAGTTTTATGCTCAAATGAACTATCGGACACAGTGGCTGACCCAACAATCATATCCAGCATACTCTAAGAGGAAGGTACCAAAAACAAATGTCTGAGGAGAGGGTTGAACACAAGCCATTTCACAAAGAAAAGCATAAGGCACCCCATGAACCAACTCATCTGCATAAATATTGCTAACAAGTGACAGATAAAATACAAAAATTTCATAAAATAATGGCACTGAGAGGAAAATAGTATTAAGAGGGGGAATTGAAACAACACAAGTGCCAATTTTAACACAATATTCTTCGGTGAAGCGTCTAAACCAAATTGTCTAGCTAAGCCTTATCATTTGGAATACATAATACTAACTTAACCAAACAGATAATTACATATAGGTACATAAGTCACTTTTGCTTATAAGTTGGTAAAAGTAATTATTTTAGAGGTAAGCCTTACCATCCCAATTCAAATTCCAATCAAAAATCACTCCAAGCTTATGCTTACATATGGGTGTGGGATTGAAAGTTCCTTTTCCCCACGTTGCTTTAGAACAAAGGTCTATCTTAATCAGTCAACTAAAGATATGTAAACTTCCGTAGATGATCCTATATTCGAGACACATGTATACTATGAATTTTTGGCATATCAAATACCTGCAAGCAAACTATTGCAGCTACTCTGGCCTTGGAGCTGTTAATATTAAATGCTTCATTTGGTGATCCATCACTGTCGCTGTAATCTGAGTCAGATGACATGTGATCAGGTGAAGAAACTTCATGATACTGGTTTGACTTGAGTCTGCGCATATGCGGAGGCTTGTATGGACCAGAACTAGTCAGATCTTTATTATTTTTGTTAGTGTTGTCTTCCTTCTTTTGACTACATACAGTCAAGGTAATTTGTGGTTTATGAATAAGCCCATAGCTAAAGAACATCCTCAACGCAGCTACCAAACCAGCTACCTGTAAGAACATTAAGAATCTGTTTATATTATACAAACAATTAGCAAAAACAATATTGCTTGTCTTCATGGGAAGTATAGACAGATTGTAACTAGATTGTATGTCCTCATTCAGAACTTACTCGTCCCTATCTTACAAACTACTGCAATTGTTTACTTACATGGTCCGAAAGGGAACCCTTTGGATCTGTAAGAATTAAGTGCAAGCAATGAAGCAGTGAAGTGTAAAACCTGCAGAAGAAAGTACCACCACTAATTAAATTGCAAGCTCAATATTCTATCTTCTATATGCTAAATTACTGATGGAAGGGTAATGGATACTTGGCCAGAGTATTGTCTTCCACTAAAAAGCCTTTGGCTGCTAGGACATCCATTATTTTCCGAAAAACCTAGTTAAAAAAAACCGTTCCAATTAAAATTCCATGTACATCCACATTCTATCGCACTGAGGAGGAGCATGCTTACCACAACTGCTGATAGCCACCGGTTAACTGGTAAGATGCTCCCGACTCTTATATATATTTCACTAATCATGGTGAAGACTGTTGTCTGAACTTTCCATACACTCTCAACTGTGGATGCTCTATTTCCATTTCCAAATTCATGTCTCCAATCAACACATGAGTGAGATGCACTGATTAGGTCACGTTGAAAGTGTGCAACGATGTTCAGAAGGAAATTCAATAGTATTGGATTTTCTGCTAATGAAGTGGTTCTTTGATACAAAGTAGAAAAACTCCTGTGTGTAGTGGTAATAATTAGCCACCAGAAATTCGCATAAATAACTGATTGCTTAAAGTTTCAACAGTTAAATAATAAACGCTTCAGTAGTTAAATAATAACTCGGCTATTACTTATTGCACCACTATTCTCAATTATAATAAAAGCCTCATCTTGGTTTCAAAATACACAATAAATAAACTTTCACGGTTTAGAATAAAATGACTTTTTTTTTGTACAATCAGATGCCATGCCGCATATTTTGGAGAGATCGAGACTAGTAATAGGTAAGACCACATATAATGACGATACTTTCAAAGCAGATAATTACTCTATACGTATAGGCATGGCAAGCAAACAGTAATGTGTTGCTTCATTACATGATATCTACATACCAGATGCATATAGTAAACAGTAAAACATAAGTGGCTAGCGGTTTTAGAACCCAGGGGCAAGGGCCGAGGTGCATTAAACTTGCCTCACATTGCCAGATCCGCAAAGAATTAAAAGAGCCTCACCCTCTCAGAAGCAGGTGAGGTAAGGCCTCTACAAGGGAAGGGAAATTTGATATTTCAAGGAAAAAGAAGTCCTGGGCCAGCCCACTTCTTGGATTAACAAAAGTAATCAAACATAACAAGATTTGTATATTAAGACAGCACTAGTTGGTCGATCACCCTAATCTTTCGTCGTTGCATTTGCAGGCATGATAATTTCACCTGATATCATCATAGTCTTTCGCCTTTTCTCTTCTATTGTGATTCAGTACTTCTCTGTCTGTGGGTTACATTCGATGATAGTTGGATTTAATGCAAGATAAATTAAATTTACAAAATTCAAAACTTACAACATACTGAATGTTGGTATTGTAATGAACTGATACGCAAATTTATAAGTTATACACGGATTGAAATAGGAGCCGGTTCGACAGAAAATAAGTATGGAAATTGGTGTGATGTTGTCAATAAATTATACTAAAATTTATATGTTCAGTTTCATGTGTTTATTTATGATATCGTATAAGAATAAGGTAGAGGGGGATTTTATTATTTTAAGTTGAAGTACCAATTTATAATAGAGGAATTATTTCATGACCGAGAAGAAAGAAATAATGTCTATTACAAGGTATCCTATTTGCAAATAAAAGTCTGGGGAGCATATTATTCTTCTGAGGTTACAAATTATTTATGTGTTGCTTAAATTTTCTATTGATCTCTTTATTAAAATTCTAATGTCATTTTTTTTACTAACACTCAAATTTAAAGTTTTACTTGGCTAGGTGTATATGAAAATAGGTTATCTGTTTTAGTTGTACTCATATATACAAGGACAGGTGGCTAGTAAAGGGACACGTGTTGATTAAAGAGTAAACATGTGAAAAAAAGGGGGTTAATACATAAGAATAACAATTTGGTCAGTTTGGTGTGGAGAAGTCGGTGGAAACTTCATAGTGAGAGTGAGAGAGTAGTATTGGAGGACATAGGTTTGTTAATTAAGGAAAATCTGAAGAACGAAGTAAACACCGGGAGAAGCAGAGGAATAACATTATATCAGGGACAATTGCAAAAGAAAGGGGAAAGTATAAATTTGTATCCAAAGAGTCAACGGAAGAAAGGGAAAGGTCAGTTGTAATTAATAACCTAGAGCTTTGTCTTTCTTCCATGAAACTCTTGTGATATTTGGTATTTGATTTATATAGCTATATATACTGTATTGTTTAACTATGTCATGGCCTTGTCCATTTACACGGGGTCTTTGAGCTTAAAGTATATATCACATGTATTAGTAGATTTTTCATTTTAGAAATAAATGTATCTACTGCTAAAATTTAGTTGGTGCAGGACTTGAGTTAGTATGGTCATAAAAATAGGTACATGTATACGAATTCTCTTAGGTAGCTTGTAATTTACAAACCGGTTCTAACACTTGTACTAGGATGATCGCAAGAGTAAATTGCTATGAGAATTTGCTTAGGTGCAACACTTTAACTTTCTTTGAAGCTCGTACATGTAATAAATCTGGAAGCTTGAAAATGGTCATTTGGTAAATGAGCAGTTTCCTGGTGTATGTTTACACAGATAACAATTGGCTATGACTTTCAATAGAGGTTATAACAAAGAATACCGGGGAGTGAATTACCAAGATTATTCAGAGCCTACTAAGTTCTGCTTAATAGTTTGCACTTACCAGGCAAGTTTACTAACTTCTTTATTCTTCCTTCATATTGTTGTCAATATTCTTGGAAGCTTCAGGTAGTGTATTACATCTTGTTAATAGCTACCTTCTTTGCTTTCTTGACAAGCTGAAGGTTAAATGAGAATACTCATATATTCTTGTTGTCTTTAAATTTAAGCATTTTCTTCTGTTTGAAAGCTTATTCTGAATTCAATTCATTGTTGAATAACACACCCTACTTGTGCTTGAGAATAGTGTTTTTGTCAGTTGACTTCCTGGAAAACAAAGTTTTATTCGGGGGATATGAAGTCCACATTTTTAAATTCACTTTTTGTGCTTTAATTCTTTCTTTGTGGTGTTTTATATGAATCACTGAGCTAAACATATATGGGGGGAAAATACCGTGTCATATGTGAGTCACTATTTAATTGGCTAGATAACTATTATGGTCAGGGGACCAATTACATTGCATGCAATAGGGGAAAATCATTATAGACCGATCACCTACAGTGAAATAATGGAGTATGTTTTCAATTTGTTTCGCTCAGTGGAAAATTGGGGGAAATCATTATACGCCGATCACCTATAGTGAAATAATGGAGTATGTTCTCGATTTGTTTTGCTCGGTGGAAAACGGGGGAAATTTTGTTGTGATTCTCTTCTCTTGTTAATTTGTGATTGAGAGCTTAAAACAAAGTAAAGGAGTCACGAACCTTAAGTTGAATCTATAAGAATAATAGTATATTGAGACAGAGTTATATGAACTGGGACAAGAACTATAATAGACATAATTTAAGTATTACATCGATGATCAATATGGCATTTGTGAAATTAAAAATATTTGGTTATCAATAATCTATTGCTATACTTTGACTGACCACATGATAACTTTAGGCACTAATTTTGTTTATAGATAGTTTTCATAAAAAAATAAACAGACGGATTTTGTTTAGCAAAACAAGGAATACAAATTAGACATTGATGATAGCCACTGACAAACTCTTATTCTTTGATTGTTTTCTCTCGTGCTTCAAGTTTACTATTTCCTGTTTGATTAATTTAGTTGAAAATTATAATCTCTCAAATTATCCTAGACCCTTATAGATTGCAGGAAATAATATACATAAATTTATAGTAATCAATACTTCCAATACAACAATGTAACACACTATTTGTTTCCTTATTCCGTTTGTGCTAACAAGAAAATTAAACCTGAAATCGCTAATATAATCCCGACCAGTATATATTCCAATTGGTTTAAGAAGAAGAGTGACGAGATAATAAACATACCGTAGAGTTTTTAAACATTGTTCTAAGGTTTGGACCACATGAGCATTCCCCAAAATACCACTCTTTGTAACAAAAATTGTGAGGATGAGATTCACTAGTTTTTCGTAAGAGTCTATCACAACATCCCACGAAGATAAAGTCATGTCAAAAGAAACATGAAGGGTGACATTGTAAATCTGCATGAGGTAAGAACAAGAGTCAAACAGCTTTTGTATAAACTTGAGCAGGAAAAAATCATTACATGTCACTAGAAGATAAGAGGAAATAACGGAAATTCGGTATATGTATTACTCTTTGGCAGAAATTAATGGGGTGATGTATATAACTGCAAAGATTGTTGGAAATAACATCCCAAAGTTGCGCATTTCAATAATTTTGGAAGTCATATAGCAAATTAAAGAAGGGAATATGAATTAGTTTGATTATGATGAGTTTAACAAGCAACACTGGAAGTCTAAACTGGTTGACAAGTATCAAGTAAAATTAATGATTTTAGGGGTAAGGCATAACATTTAAAAGTAAAAAAGGAAGAAACTGAGAAGTGAATTTCTATCTTACCAAATGGGAGAGCTGTCTAAAAATATCGACCAATTCATCATCCTTTTGTTCAGAAGCCGATACAATCTCAATTACTACTTGAACTAAAAACACTATATCCGAAGATACCTAAAAAAAAAAAAACATAACATATCAAAATCAGTTGCCAAATTTTAATTTGAAAACCTAGAAACTTAAAAATGAAGAAAATATAGACAAGTTACTTGTTGAGGAGATAAGTTGGGGAAAGAGGCAATGAAAGCATCGGAATGTGAGAAAATAATATGGCGGACAAGGGAAATGGTGGGGGGTGAAGTTAGGGCTTGTTCTCTCAAGCTTAAAAAGGCCGTGCTCCATGATGATGACGCCATCCCCACCCTTCCCTTCCAGCTGCTCATAACAAGCTATCTCCAACGGGGGTTGGTTAGCTCTATCTATATACATGAGTTAAAATAATATATCAAATAATGATTGATTAAAATTTGTGTTTCAATCCAATTGGTTTGCAAGGTTAGCTACATTCCAAAATAGTATTCTTTATTATTTTGAAGAGAAAAATGGGCATGACGTGTTATAATATAATCCTCTACCATTTTAATGGCAATTTGGTAAATGTTGAAATTAATTCCTGATTTACAAATCTATTCTTGTGTATTTATATGGGAATTGCTTATAATCTTGTGTTAAACTTAGGATAATCTCTGGTACATGTTTCTCTATTTTGAATAATATTTTTTCAATAAAAATAAATTTTCATAAATTAATATTGACATGAAGTTATTTTAAAATGAAATTATTTTTCTATAAAATTTAACAGTGTCCTAGTATTGCTTAATATATTAGCAACCACTAGTCATTTTCTACTTTTGAGTAATGTATAATCATTCCTAATTCCATTTTTAACAATTAAAAATTCAATTCCTGTTTTCTTCAAAAAAAAAAATTCAATTCCTTCCAATTTTGTATTACTATTTTCTCTCTCACACTTAAATTCATGATTTTAATAATAACAAGGAATGAATATACGGATATTTGTTGGAGTTTAGAGATAAATAAAGTTCTTAAATCATTAAAAATTATTATTTTATTATATTTACAGGGAATAACTAAATATCCGTTGGATTTGCTCTGAGCTTGGTTTTGCTTAATCTATATCATAAAATTAAATCAAAATAATAACCACATCTATATATATATATAATCTTATTTTAAAGTTAAGAACTTGCAGCTAATCTAAAGACAATTTTGTCTTATCAATAATTCATATAAATTCATTTTTTCATTCTCTTGCAAAACACAATATATTATTTAAGAATTATAAAATAGATGTATATAAAATATTTCTTTTTAAATAAGTTACATAATATCTTTAAAAAACATAATTTATTTTTTATTTTTATAAAACATTAAAAACGATATTACAAAAAAATATTTTAATATTATTTAATAAAAAATATAACATGTTCTGCAAAAGAAATTATTTATTTATTTAAAATATATATATATATATATATATATATATATATATATATATATATATATATATATATATATATATATATATATATATATATATATATATATGGAAGCCCTTCTACAGCCACGGTTGGATATTTTTTAATATTAATCCAACCCATTTATAACCATCCATTAAAAAAATAAATGGCTGGGATGAACAGAATTACGCTCTATTATATAGCATAGTACGCTCTATTATAGAGCGTAAGCAACTTTACAATTATGCCCCTCAGATCTGGTTTTACTTACGCTACATTATAGAGCGTAAGCGATTTTTTTTTAAAAACCGGGTTTTAACATAATAGAGCGTATTGTGGTTGAATAAACATAACATCTTTTGTAAAATTAAACCTCCACAAACCACAAATCTCCACCAACCACCTGAAAATCGGAACTAAAGCGCAAAACCAAAGGAAAATCAGAAGTAAATCTCATCATTTCTTCATATAAAGTGAGTAATATCATCATTTTGTGTATCTATATATCATCGTGTACATGTATGTATGTATGTATGTATGTATGTATGTATGTATGTATGTATGTATCATCATCATCATCTAATTGTAGATTTGTGTACATGTATGTATGTATGTAGATTTTTGTATATATATGTCGAATTTTTGGATTATTTCGAATTAGGGTTCGAATTTTTGGATTAGTTTAGAATTAGGATCGAATTACTGTCGAATTAGGGTAGAATTTGTATCTACTTCTTTTATTAATGATCCTAAATTCCTGGCTTGTTTCAGTGACCAAAACCCGTAGCTCTGATACCAACCTGTGACGTCCTCCCTGTTGGGTTCCGAGGCATAAAACGCAACGGATATACGTAAATAAAACAATAAATTTTCGAAACCCAAACCAGGATCCATGTATAATTATGGACAGATTATGGAGATTATGAATCATACCTTTAAAAGAGCTTTACTTTCACGAACTAAACGGAGATCCTAGCTTTCACGACTTGTGTCTATCTCTCAGAAAACACCTCTATGGTATCCACACGAACACCTTCAAGAACGACTCACGAACTTGACTGCGGAATGGATGTACTAGCCTCCTTATTGATGATTCGATTTCTTCCTTTTCTTGCTGCCTTCTCTAGGTTTTTTTCACAAAAACGTGTACCACTCTTAACCTATCATTATCTATTTATAATGACTGGTTAATAGGCCCTCAACAACAAAAGCCCAACCCTTTTAGGTATAGGATTAAATAATAAAACGAAATTCTATTATTTAATTAATAACTAAGTCACACTTAATTATTATGGGCAGAAATACTCCTCTAATTCGAATTTATATATTATCTCAATTAATTAAGTCTCACTTAATTAACATAATAAAATTCAAATAATCACCAATTAATTTAAATCCATAATTTAAATTAATTATTCCTTTAAGTGCTCAATGTGTGTGACCCTATAGGCTATTATTTAATTGGCAATAATTTTATTCTCCAATAAAACTATAAACAATGAGCGGTATCTAGTAATACATCATTGCTACCCAATTAAACAATAATTAAATCGTGATTCGATAAAACCTTTCGTGATTAATGTTTCCGTGTAATATAATCCCTTTAACCAAATATTATAGATTAAACTCGAGGCATGTGTTTAGTCATCCTCTTCAACATTTAATCCGGGTTTACTTGATCCATAAGTAGACTATTAAAAACAAATCATTATTTGAGCACGGCCATGCATTTTATAGTCTCACTCAATCAAGAGGCCAATAATATCTCTCCTAATTATAGGAGGGTTAAATCCTTTATCTATCATTCATATTTCTCATGCGACTCATGATATACCCGATGTCCACTTTTATCATCACCCGGTCAAAGGTAACTTTTAATGTAGTCAAAGTATATTAATCCTCGTATATAAATATAATGATCTCAAGTCAAAGGATCATTACACCATTATCACTGTGAGTCTTTCTTATGACTTTATTAAACATGAAGAATCTCACTATGGGTCTGTCCAGTACCGTGTACTCCTACATGTACCTATGTATTGACTTTAGTATCTCCATACTTATAACCAATGAGATGTGGTTATCTGTCAAACAACATACTAGTCTATTTATGTATTATTATTGTCCTATAATAATAATACTCGACCAGGGACCTTTTAAGAATATGATATATTATATAATCTCAAGTTCAAGTCATGTACTTAAACTATATAATGTGTATCATGATTCTAAGGACATTTATTATGCTAACAAATATATCGCAGTAATTAAAAGTCATAATAAATACGTTTTTGAATGATCAAATGACATAAAGGTTTATTCAAAGAAACAATGTATTGCCTCTAGGGCACCTACACTAACACTCCCGACCCGGGGTCTAGATCGGAGGGTCACTTACACATATCTAGATGCAAACAACCTAAAATATAATATAAGTATAACATGCTGACTGGCCCAACACTACTATCCAAGATCTTTCACAGGTAATGGTATGAAACAAGCAAGCCATCGTCTACCTAGTTATTATTACAAACCAAAGTTCTCAAAAGTTCCACTGCTAATTCTCACAACTAACTAAAGATCTCCTCACTGAGCTGTTATTGCATCTACCTCGGGAGCTATCTCAAAACGAACCAACTCAGGGCCACGGTAAGTGCGCTTCCTTGCGGCCTGGATTGTACGAACCATGAATCTTAGATTACTGTCAAAAGGGTTAGACAAAATAATAATGAGCCATCGCTCAACAAGTAACTAAAGATCTCAACTGAAAACTGTATAACAGGGTATCACAGAAGATGATAGTAATTCAAGATATGACATAAATATGCTGGAAGCAGTAAAAGCAATAATGGTATTTTGTAACGACAGGGTATCAACTAATAATCAGGATAGCAATAGATTTTCAAAACTGTGTAAAGTAATTGACATTTCAATCGGTAAACCAATTTCATTTCATGGTAAATTAAAAAGTAATCATCACTTTAAGAAAACTGATTGGAGGTTTTTATTTCATAACAGACAATACGGGTGATCAGCCCATAAAGTCCCCATACCGGACACAAAGTCCCTCTGGCCATCATTTCCTTTCATTAGGATAGCTTGGGTTCCCAAGAGGCATCACATTGGCCTATAAAGGTGTCGAACTGGACAGACCAGAACTAAACTAATACATACTCAAACCGACGGAACCAGCATTACCCGTTCGCCCCGTCTCTCCAATCATCAGGAATCCATGGAAACCATTTAGACGGAGTTCCTAACATTTTTATTAAAAATTTCATTTTAAAACATTAAGCTTTGTAAAACTCTTTTTAACTTTATAAAACATTTTAATACTTAATCTTTTCGAAAACCTTTACTTCGAGGTACCTTCGACTCTCTGATAATAAATCAGCCCAGTCTAAGTAACTTCAAAGTATTTTAAGAAAACAACTTATTTTGATTTGCAATGATAAAAGTCAAAGGGTTTGACTAAGTTCTCTGATATTAAAGAAATAGGGATACAAGTCTGAATCAAGGAGATATAGACTCAAAGGCATAAAGGTAATTGATCAGATTTCAAGTTTAAGGTATAATATTAAAGGCAATTAAGTTCTTGGATCAGTGTTTAGCTCATGAAGAAGTTTATGTGTTTTAGGGTTAACATAGGTTAAACTGGACACAGACATAAGTCAAGTGGAACACTGGTTTATCGGTCAGTCAATATGACATGATTATAGTAAGCTGTAGGACATATATAGTCAAGAAGCAATTAAAAAGAATTATGTTGTTTTAGGGTTTATAGTTTATGAAACAGTCGTAGACACGATTCTGGTTACATAAATAGAAAGGCATGCTTGATTCAACAGGATATATCAGTTCAGGAATGTAATTTCAAGAAAAGACAAAGTTACTTGCCTCCGGTAGAATGCAACAGCTAACAGCTCAGTCAATGGTACTCGACCTTAGCCTTTCCTTTATCGCTAGGTCCTACGTCCTTCTTATCTACACAAACCATATCACTACTTTAGTATACTATGTTTCTAATACGACTCATCCTAATCTACCCAACGATTCCTATATTGCATCACCACTTAACATATATCACATTCTTATTACGCAATTTAATAGGATCAGATATGCACATAGCACATACATTTATAACATGTAATCACGTAAACCATTTAAACACATAATACACATTACCAGTCAAACTTGAATTCAGCTTATAACTTCGTACTATAGACTTTATAACTTATAATCCTAATGAAAATCGGGCAGAGTTTTCTCTGTTTATAGGACTATCCGGTCGGAAAATATCCGACTCAAATCACAACCAAATTCCTACGATGGATTTAAGATCCACCTACACTTCCCAATGGATTACATATGTATCATAACAATCATACTACTCACCACATGTACTATATCTTTAGTATTACTAGATATTCCGAAATTATAAAACTAACATTAGCAATTAGCAACCTCACTAGTAATCGATTAAAATTGCTAATTCATATCCAAATAAATCACCAAATTCGAACTACTAACTTGTATAAAATATGAGAATCATTGTCATATGCCAACTAATTATTACTTAGCACATAATCAACAAAATTATTCTTTAATTATTATTAATAAATCACTAAAATTCGAATATCACATAATAATTCATGAAAACTCGAATCAATTAATTATTAATCTGAAAAATTCTATACGAATGCTAGTTAGCAACTAATTAACATTTTAATCATGATTTCATCTCTAATTAACAAGAATCAAATACATAATCATTTATTTAAATCATGTTTTCAGCACATAATTCGAATAATTCGAATTAATTATAATTAAATTACAAATTTAAACATGCATCTCCAGAAATTCATGTAACACATATCCACAAATTTATAATCATCAACTAACCTCCAAATCATCATCAAGAACATCATTTAAATTCGAAAATTAAACTTATATATTCATATAATTCGAAAAATTAAAAGAAATCAAAGAACCTTACATGCAACCATGGATTCATATAAATCAATACTCTAAATCACTTATAATTGTTATACAGCCATGATTCCACCATCTCCGACCAACCACTCGCCGGAAAAACCATGTTCGGTGGAGAGGGTTTCATCGGATGGTTCACAAACAATACCAAACTTGGATTTAACACCATAATCTATCTCTTATAATCATTCAAACATCAAATCAAGAACTAAATAGGCTTGCATGTCGAAATCGGACGACACCCACATATATATACATACACAGTCGCATCTATATACATATAAACTCACACAAAACCTTACCAAATCAAGAACTAAGTAAGAAAACAGGTTATAAGTAATTAAAACGGAGTTTGCAGCATGGTTTGGTGATGAAAATCGAAAGAAAAGAAAAGGAAAGGGAGAGAGAGATACCAAGCTGATGAACTCGCGAGCAAAAGAAGAAAATGAAGCGCGCGGTGGTGTTATAGGCATAGGGGCATAGCTGTAATTTGGCAAAACAGAAATATCTACTTTTCTTTTTAAAACTGAGTTTAATCATTTTAAAATCGAAATAAGTTAGGAAAATAAGATAAAAATAATTTTTAAAATTTTAAAATAAAGTTTATGAAATTACAAGGCTCCCCATATTTTTAAAATAATATTTGGCTCAAAAGTGAATTTTATATGAATTTTTGAAATAAAGGCTCTTTAAAAGAAATAAAGCTTTTTAAATCATTTTAAAATACCAAAACACACAATTAAATACTCACACTAATTTTTATAACTTTCTAATATCACAAAGATGATAATGTAAAAGATTTCATTATTTAAAACAAGTCCAATGATTTTATATGATTTTCGAAAGATTAAAAATGCACTTTAAAAATAGTTTTAATGCTCCAAAAATATAAATAAAATTCCACGGACATATACAACACATACCAATCATCGTATAATCACATAAACATGATTTCACATATAACTTTACTTCATAAAATTTATCTACCACATAATTCACATAATTTCCACACTTAACAATTAAATAAACATTTATATAATCACGAAGAATTCTAGGTCGTTATAGCCTTCCCCTCCTAAAAGGATTCTGTCCCCAGAATCTCGCCTAAGTAAACAGATGAGGATACTTGGCATGCATCTCGCTTTCAAGTTCCCAAGTCGACTCTTCGACTCTAGGATTCCTCCACAATACTTTAACCAATCTAACAATCTTATTTCTAAGCCTCCTATCACTTCTATCTTGAATCTCTACTCACTACACCAAATATGGCCTATTGCAACACCAATATATATTTGTGTTACAAAAAGTGTTACAATAGACACAAAACTTGGTAGTCTATTGCAATATTTTTAAAAATGTTGCAAGAAATACGAAAAGTGTTGCAAGCAAAAAGATCATTTTGAAATTTTAGAACAATTGCAATACTTTAGCAAAAACGTTACAATAGACGTTACAAATATTTTTAATTACAAATATTTATTACAAATACATATTATATTATTATTAAGAAATGAAAATTTTTAATTAAAAAATTTAAAATCAATTTAAAATAATAGTGCTGATGTAAAAGAAAGGCACGTGGTCATGAAAAAAGGCTGGAGAATTTTCCCCTCTAATCAAAATTGGCTTTACTTTCACAAAATTGAACTATCATTTTCATTTTATATGGGTAAAATTATTTAATTAATTGATTTAATTTTATATATCTTCATATAAAATTATATTTGATATGGGTTAAAAATAAGCCCTAAAGACACAATTAATGTTACGTTAATTAGACCCAACTTGGTCCAAATATGAAGCCCATTAATGAGACCTGGGACCCCTAATTAAATATTAATTTCATAATTAATATTAAGGGTAATAATCAACTCAGCAATAAGAGTCAAATAAGGATATAACTCCTGCCTGACTTAGCCTCCAAGGCACCTAATCCAACATGGAAACTGACTCCTACAAAGAAGGAGTCTAGAACCTTCCTAGAGGAGGTGACTTGTTCGTCAAGTCACCAAACCCTACTACGATTCTTAGGCTCTCACAGCCTATATAAAGGGCCTGACCCCTCATTCTCAGAACTACGTTGGCTTGATTCTCTAGCAATACAGAGATACGTAGGCATCTTGTGAGGACCGATCAGTCTCGAACACAAGAACAACCATTAAAGCTCGAAGCTCACCATCCCTTGTATTTAATACATACAAACCCTAGCCGCAATTTACAAACCCTCGTTTTTATTCCACAACAATATTTTTATATTATGAATTAAAAATAAATTTATATTATTATAAAAGTATAAAACAATTGTATATATATCTTATAACTTTATATGTGTAAAATGATTTAATTGATTTAAGTTTAAAAAATTGAATTAAAAATTTGATTATAAATTTTATTAAATTTGTGGATGAAAGCGGGTAAAATTTGACAAGGCGCGGGACTAAAATTCACTCAAAATTTGGGCTAACTTTCCATAATTATCCCCCCCAAAACACTCTCATCCCTCACCCAGCTGCTATCTCTCTCACTCACTCACTCACTCCCCCATTCCCTCACCTGCTCTCTCACTCTCTCCCTCCCTCCCCTCCCTCCCATCCGATTGAACTCCGATTTACTCCCCTCGACAAACACTCACTCTCTCACTCACCCTCTCCTTTTTCTGTCTCTCTCTCTTACTCACCCGCTCCTCTCTCTCACTTACCCGCTCCTCTCTCTCACCCACCCGATTACAAGCTCCAATTCAGAGATTACAAGCTCCGATTTAGAGATTACAAGCTCCAATTGGTAATTTTCTCCGATTGTGAATTTTTAGGGTTTTTATTTTATTTTTCATGTGATTATTTTCGGCCTTTCATTTTAGGGGTTTCATTCTATGATATTCATTAAGTTGTTTTCTTGTTATTCTCAAGGTAGTAAATCTCTAATTGACTTTGTTTCAATTTATTGTTTTGTTAATCTCAGTTTTGTGTGTGTTTATGTATTCTCAAGGTCGATTAATTTATGTGACACTCGAAATTGTAGTAAAATTTTATTTAGTATGTGAGGTAATTGTGTTGGTTTTGGAGTTGTGGTTGTGGGTAAGCATGATTGTTTTTGTTTTCTTAATTTTTTTTATTTGTAGAAGTTATTGTTTTTCAAGCTATATGAGACCTATTGAGTATGTGTATGTTGAGGTTCTGACTGTTTGTTAATTATGGTTAACTAGGAGTTGAAGTTAAAGCCTGAAAACCACTACATGTTGCCACTTAACGGTTATCTCATTCATATCTCCCAGGTTACTCATTTGTTTATCTATTTCTTTCATAGTCACATTTAAATATTCTGTCATCATATCTTACTCAGGTTAACCTTTGGCTGATGTCGAAGTAGCCGTACCTGCTAAAGCAAAGGCTGCTACCAAGCCAGGAACCTCTGCAAAGCCAAAGGTGACACTCAATAAAAAGCCAGGAACTTTTGATTGGTAAGGTTTTCGTTACTGCAGAATGTGAAGTTATATGCATATTCAATACTATGGCATTTGGGGGAGGGGGTCTTTTAGTAAGGTCTCTTTATATGCTACCACTTGTGAGGATTGTGTCAGGCAAAGTTCAGTGATCAGTACCGTATTCTGCACCCATCCCCAGTTAATTATATTTCACCCATGTGCGAAACAATGCAAGTCTGTTATGTATTAGCACATCAATATTTTGTTTTAATGTATTTCTACCTAGGTTCTACCTAAAGCTAATTGATGTAGTGCAGTTATCATATGTGGAGTTTTATTGTTATTCAAATTTATGATTTCACCTTTGATCAGGTTTGTGTGTGTTTCTTCACCTTTACTCTTTTTGAAATTTTGGTGATTATTTGCTACTTTAGCTTCATTGCAATTATGTACTTCCTTGTCCACTATTGTTTACTTCTATATGGAATTTGAATAGAAATGCGTGGTAAAATGACAAAAACATCTTTTTTAGAAAAGTATTGTGACTTAAATAACAATTTTGGGGTGGTGGCCAGTTTAATACCGGCAATTTGGTACACACATTTATCAAAATATAAATTTATTTACGAAATTCCAGTAAAATGTGAACTGTTGGATGGAATTTGATCATAATACTTGTGTGCTTTTTGGGGGGGGGTTGGACTGTAAAAATGGAATCTTTTCCTTTTTAATTCTTAAGAGCTTGCTTGTTGCTCTTCAGGGCTTTTCTGTGTTCATAATATCTGTCCTTTTTAATTCTTAATGCTATAATTCGCTGATAGTATCTGTTCACAGTGCTATATGAAGCAACTATTGACAGGACTCCATTACTGTCATGTCAATCAAGTGCTTCATAGGGATATCAAAGGTAATTGAAAGATGAAATCTATGTATATTTAATTAGTTGCGGAAAAGTCTTCCTCTCTAACAACCTATTTTCCAGGTTCAAACCTTCTAATTGATAATGAGGGAAATCTAAAGCTTGCAGAATTTGGGCTTACTCCATTACTGGATTGTATGCTTAATCTAACTTCTGATGCCTATATTTTATGTGATCCTTTTTACAGGACTTTTTGGTCGGAAAGCTTTCTCATATTTCGAGGACAGTGACGAAAGTGAGGACAGTGATCAAGAGCAGGAGGACGATGATCGCGATGACGACAATGCTCATGAGGCCGACGACGAAAATGATGATTGTTGATCAGTACTTAAGTAGTGTTTTCTATATGCATACTTCTGGTAGTATGTTGGTACCTTAACTAATTAGACTACGCGTTTAATGTAGAATTGTGGTGTAAGTCGACATATGTTTCGACTTTAGGCTTAAGAAGATATTGTCTTAAAAGCTGACTATGTTTGGGCTTCATTAACATGTGTTTGTTGGACATTGAAATGTCATTTCTGGTTTGGTATATGCTTTCATGCATTGGTATATTGAAATTTCAAACATGACATTGCAATGTGAACTAATAAAAGTGTTGCAAATAAGTGTTGCCAATAAAATTTAAAAGTATTACAATAGTAATTAAAATGTTGCAGATAAATGTTGCTAAAAAACCTAAAAGTATTGCAAAAGGTATCAAAATGTTGCAGATTATTGTTGCAAAATATCAAAAAGTATTGCAAAAGGTACCAAAGTGTTGCAGATAATTGTTGCAAAAAAATCAAAAAGTATTGCAAAAGCATCAAAATGTTGAATTAAAATGTTGCAATAAACTCACTTTGTAACATTTTAAGTCAATTGATGTTGCAAAAAAGTGTTGCATTAGTCTGTTGTAACACATTTAAAAGTATTGCTAAAACATGTAAAAGTGTTACAACAAACTCCTATTGTAATACTTCAAGAAGTGTTGCAATAAGTTCGAAAAGTGTTGCTACAGAGGGCATAGGCAACGCCGGAAAATGCAACGCCGACTTTTTGCAAAAGCGTTACATAAACATCTATTGTAACATTTTTGGGGCCTAATAATACACTTTCTTGGCGTTGCAACAGGGCATATTTGGTGTAGTGACTGGTTGTTCTTCGTAAGATATATCTGGCTAAATCTCGATAGACTCATACTCGATTACGTGACTTACGTATGGATTGTACTTCTTAAGCATAGATATGTGAAACACATTGTGTATATGGTGCATATGCGGTGGTAACGCCAATTCATAAGCAACTTTTCCAACTCGCTTCAATATTTCAAATGGTCCTACATACCTCGAACTCAACTTCCCTTTCTTACCAAATCTCGTAACTCCTTTCCATGGTGACACTTTAAGTAACACTTGATCTCCTATCTCAAAACTCATGTCTTTCCTTTTCAAATCAGCATATGTGATATTCCCTAACTTTTGTAATGCTACAGTATCTCAAAAAATAGTAGTTTTGTGGATTTATGGAAAATTTAAGTAATTACTCTATGTGTGAATTGGAAAATGGATAAATTGAAATCATATTATTGTTGTACTATAAAAATGAGTGACTGGAAATGATCACGGATTTTGAAGATTCTCGAGTATGGACACTAAAGGTTTTCGATTTCAATTGAGTCTTTATGGAAATGAATATTTCAATGGATTTGGATTTGAATGTTTATATGCAATGAATGAGGTAATTAGTTGATGATTTATGTAAGAATAATCTATCGTCTAGAAAGGGAGTTATGGTATCCTAAAAAGGAGCTATTCTCATGTCATCCAAATCGATATCTGGTATAAGTCCAGTGGTTCCGTAAAAAGGGTTAGGGAATGCTCGAGAAAGCGTGAAGGTCATTTTATAAGTACAAGGAATTAGACGGAATGGGAATAAACCCTAGAAATAAACAATGCAAGAAAATTACTACCGGAACTTGGATTAATAAGCGAATTGTGATTAAACGAGTATGGGAAACTAAACGACCAAGATTAATATTATAACAAGGATATGCACACCACATTAGTATTTACCAAAATCATTAACATTATTTGGAAAATCAAAAATAAGGATTCTAGATCATCCAAGGTGACATCATGCATGACATCATCAATTAGGCAAGTTTCCACTAACATTTACCAAGTAATATTTAACAAGATTACTTGATAAATATCCATATATAATATAAACATATATTAATCTCTAGAATCTAGAAAACCAACCACAAAATCTCTCCATCCTCCACCATTAGCAACCATTCGGCTACAACAAGAAAAAGGAAGAAAAACAAAATTCAAAACCCTAGCTTCAAGCAACTAAAAATCAAGATAAAATTCAAGGAGCTTTCTTGGGTATAGATTAAGGTATGTACCAAATTTGAGAGCAAGCTAACTTCATTTGCCTAGTGAATAAATTCATCAAAATGATGGATGAATAGTGGTAAATAGTAACTTCAAGAACTAACTTTGTTTTTCTTGGTTTCTTTGGATGATTTAAGCTATATTAAGGTGATAAGGATTATACAAGGTGTATTAAGGCTTGTACACACTCCAAGGAAGGTATACCACTTGAAACCCTAGCTTGAATCTTGAGTTTATGATTGGTTTTTAAGTTAAGTTTGTGTAAAGTATGAAATAATGGTTATGTAAGTGTTTAAAAGTGTTTTGATTGATTATGGAAGTGCTTTGTGTTGGAACCCATGGCTGGTATGATTACCACATGGTGTATGGATTGATATATGTGTGGATGATGAATTTGGAGGGTGAAAATTTTGGAAAGTATGAAAGTATAACCGTTATAATGCCCGATTTTCGTTAAAACAGAAATTACTTGTTAAAGATAGAAACTCTCGAATCTGCTAAGGTCAGTAGGACATACCCAATGGTCATGATAAGATAGATCTTGGTTCATAGATCGTTTTGATATAAAGTACGTAAAAATCTGATGAACGGTTTAGGAGAAATGGCCAAAATCGTAAAAGTGGTTCGAAAAACGTAAGTGCGAGTTCGTAACTTCAATTGAACACCCTTAACAGAAGTAATTCAGTTACGAATCTTAATAATTAAATAATAGAGGTCATAAGGAAGGTATGAGAGAAGACCTCATGTCGAAAGAATAATTTTTCAATTTTATAAAAAAATGTTTAGGTCCAGGGTACGTTAGTAGACTACCCTTAAACGGACAAAGGATAATGAGATATAATCTTCTCGAGTAAATGGCCGACTTAAAAGCCTTTAATACTCGAGTATCTACTAAATGTACAATATAATGACATGCCTTGATAGTAGGCTAAGCGTCATTAAGTGGTGGTGTCAATAAGAGTTATGTTATAGTGTGTTTAATAAGCTAAAACGAATAAGGAAATGACTGAGAATCATTAAAGGTGTTAACTTTGAACCCATGGACATTATATTTAAATGTCTTTTATAAGGTTATATAAGGATTAGGGGATCTAGTAAGTTAAATGGTTAGGATAAGTGTTGTTAGTAATAATAATCATAATGGGATATATTTCTAACGGTGATTATTTTCGTTTCAACAGATACTCGAAACGAACCTCAGATCGCTTCTACCCGACTTAGAGACCAAGGCAAGATTTCTTATATCTTTACTATGATAAATTTATAAGAATCATGGACAATGGTTTTGCTATATATATATATATGTGGTCCTGTGAGCATTATACTATACTGTTAGGGACATGTTTCCCTGATTCTTGCTATTACTTAATATGGACATAAATAGTGCAAGATACGTTATGGATAAAAGGGGTATGATATAAATATTGTTAGGCTGAATACACAGATTATAATCAACTAAGTATGAGAGAATAACAATAAGTTCTTAAATAACTTTAAAAACTGTTTGGAATTAACTTCTCTCTCAGTGATGTAAAATATCACAGAGAGCTGCTTAGGTTACAATGAAAAGATATTGTATTACACGATCGATACCCTTCTAGGGTTAACCTAACTGTATTTATAAAATATACAGCTACGTACAATCGATAATTGATTCTCCTATAAATCAGCTATACAAATATCATCAATTATGATTGCTACACATCTCCTAAGTCAACTCAATCTCTTTAACAGCTATCCAATCTGTAAAGATATTGCTTCCATAATTATCTTCAATTAATCTTTAATCACTGTTGACTGGAGACGCGCTTCCTCCAGACAGAGTTTAACTAAACTCTGTCGAGCTTCCATTGTCAGTGTTTAACTAAACTCTGACTGCTTCCAGCTAAACTCTGATTTGTCGCTGTAGCTCTTAAACACTGTTCTCATCAATTATTTCTAACAAATATATATGTAAAGGTGTGGTAATAAGTTATATTCGCAAGTGACCGGGAGCCAGAAGTATAGAGTTTATATATGTTCATATTATGGATAGAAAACAAGTATCTACTGGCGTAATTACGAACAGGAAATATATATTATAAGAATATTTTTCAACAATTGTTTCAAAGAATATTTTATTACAAACGTTTTAAAGAATATTAAAAGTACTAAATGTGATTCCTTTAAAAGAAAAGGGTTTCTTCAGTATACAAGGCTCTCTGGTCAAACTCTTTCAAACAGATTCTTTGTTGGAATCTTAACTCTGAAGTTTATTCAGAATTTATAAAAAAGGTAAAATGGAATAATGGAATTGAAAAAGGGGTGTCTATCATAATAAAATGAAATAACGACTTTTATAATGGGGATTCTGACATTGGGTTTGAGTTTAATTCAGCCCAACATTCAACATTCTATCCCGGCCCATGTGTTGCCAAAGGAGGATTGTGGAGAACTTTCCTCAAGGGATGGTAACCGGAGAGGATCATTCCTTCTACTAGTAGTAAACAGGGAACAGGTACGGTTAGGGCAACTGATCATCGTCCTGACGTATCTGGCTACAGGGAAGATCCCCGAAATTCTGAAAGAAATTGTTGGCAATCATATTATAACGACAACTTGAAAAGAAGGAAATGGCAGGTAACGATGGAATGTGTTAAATGATTAGAAGAGAAACTGATATTATATTCTTATAAATAAAAAGGGAAGTAATATAAGAGTGAATGACAAGCAAGTTTATGTTGGTGTATTACTGCATAAACAAGATATATGTTAGGCCGAATACACAAATATAATCAAGTTTGTATAAGAGAATAACAATTAACACACGTTTAAATAATCAAAAACTGTATGGAATTAATAACTCCTCTCTCAATGATGTAAAATATCACAGAGAGCTGCTTAGGTTACAATGAAATGATAATTCATTTTTCGATACCCTTCTAGGGTTAACCTAACTGTATTTATAAAGATATACAGCTAAAGTACAATTGATAATTGATACTCCTATAAATCAGCTATACAAATGTTATCAATTATGATTGTTACACGTCTTCTTAGTCAACACGATGTCTTCGACACCTATCTATTCTTCAAAGATATCACTTCCATAATTATCTTCAACTATTCTTCAAAGTCTGATGATGACCAGTAGACGCTTCCTCCTGACAGAGTTTAGCAAACTCTGTCGAGCTTCCATCTGTCAGAGTTTAATTAAACTCTGACCGCTTCCAACTTCCAGTTAAACTCTGATGAATCTCTGAAACACTTAAACACTGACATTACTCACATCAATTATATTTAACAATCTCCCCGAACTTGTTCATTAGCAAAAATGCAAAAGTTGATAATAATTGATGATGTCAAAACAATTAGACAAATACAGTGTTTAATAAATAATCAGAGTTTAAACTTCTACTTAAACAAAATTTACAGAAAACAAGAAATACTTACAGAGCTTTATTTACTTAATTTCCTCAACATCTGGGTTTGATCTAAGATAGTCTATAAGCAATCTTCTTTCTGCATTCTCGAGTTCTATCTGCATGATCTTCTTAATCTTTTTAAGTTCAGGATCATCTTCACCAGTCTGATAGATTGCAGATCTCAGAGAATATATTTTGTTCTTCCTCATGTCATTACCTAGTCTGATAAAATGTGCTTTCTCTGACTCCGGATTAAAATCTAAAACATTTATACCCAGATTTGTCTTCAGTCGAGCATTATTTTTCTTCATCTCAACGATCTTCCCATGATAATCTCTATATATTGGAACATACTCACTTGTGTACTTTGTTCCACTAATTGCCTTAGCTTTCAACATCTTCTTCCTTAGCACATTAGCAGCTTGCTGAGTCCTTTGATTTTTCACTTTGAAGAGATATAGAACATATTCCAATTCTTCCCATAGCTTCAAATCAATGTCATTCTTACCAACTTTATACACAGTCCCATCAGCCATGAAATACAGCAGAAAATCTTTCTTCAAACTCTTTTGATGAATCAACTGTACTGATTCTAGTCTGTCCAAACTCTCCTGTGGAACACCATGTCCTGGAACAGCCAGTGATGAAGGATCTAGAGGACTAGTATTCACTCTAATTTCTCTATGTGAGCCCAAGCCAGATGTATCTCGACTTTGCTTGGAAATACAAGCTCTGCCTTGTAGAAAATTAGTACCTCCAGTCTTTGGAGTTTGATCAGGAATAGTTGGTTTTGCAAAGAACATTTGCATCTGAGTAGACAATGGTTTCTGTACAACTTGTGTAGCAACAGAGGTTGTATGCACTTTCTTCGAAACCTTTTCTTCTTCAACAATCTTAGCTTTCAGTTTCTGTTTAGCATCTTCTGTTGGTTTCCAAGACAATAGTAAATTCTGATCAGCACCAACATTTTCTTTAATAACAATGCCTTTTTGAACAGGTCTAGGAGCTTTCTTATTCTTCTTTAACTTTCCAGACTTCAAAGCTTTTTGATGTTCTTCTTGTAAATTCTTCTCTTCAGCTTGAATGTCTTCAATTTTAACTCCTTCTTCATTCTCTTCAAGAAACAGTCTTGCAGCCAATTCTTCATCTATTTGTGGATTGTCAGTGAATAACAATCTCTCTGTCTTTGAAGTACCCTGAACATCAGTATTTATTCCATCAGACTTTGTAGAAGACTTGCGAGATCTCAGACTCACATCTTTACCAGCTTTTGATTTTAATCTCTTTTGGTCATTTGCTCCTCCATCTTCAGCATCATCCTTCTTAGTTAGAGTTTGAGATTGCCTGCATTTGAACTTAGCAACTCTCTCCCCCGTTTTGACATCATCAGGAATCAATAAAGATGTGATCAATTCCAATGAGGTAGCAATAGAGTCAATTTACCAGACAATTCAGTTTGATTCTCTTCCACTTTAATTAGCCTTTTAAACAAAGTTTCTTGATCTTTAGAAAAAGTCTAAAACTTCAGTTTATTATCTCTCTGCAGAGTCATGTCTCTTTGAACAACTTCAGCTCACAGATCAGTTATTGTTTTTTGAGAATCATCAAACCTGTTATTAAGAGTCTTGACTTGAACAATAGTGGCTTTCAGACATGAAAGAATCTCTGAATTTGAAATGTTTGTAGCAGTGCTATGCACAAAAGCAGCTGCTCTTCCAGCAGGAAAAATGCAATCTTCTTTATACCAATTCTCCGAAAATTTGACAAAATGTTCTTTTCCAATTTCATGTTGATGTGAAGGTCCAGAAAAATCAGTTCTCTTTGCATCAGTTTGTACTGGTTGTCTCTGAGAAGAGTTAGACTCAGTACTTCCTTCATCTTCAACATCGATTTCATTTTCCACTGGATCAGTCTCAGCAATATTCACTGCAGCTTCAACTTTTTCAGCAGGAGGCTCTGCAACTTCAATACCTTCAGCAAAAGTCTCCTCAATATTCTCTGCAGTTCGCTCTCCATCTTCAACAGACTTTGCAATCGCAAGAACTTCAACCACAGGCTCAGAAATTACAGCCTTGGTTGGTTGATCAATTTCTTCACCTTGTTCAATAACTTAGTCAGCATCAGAGAATAATTCAGTATGTGTTGCTACTGTTTCATCAAGTACCATAGTAGGGTGATCAGCTACACCAGTTTCTTCAGAGTTAGCAGTAACAGGTGATGAGATAGGAACTTCAATGTCATCAGAGAATGGAATGAATGACTCTATAAAAGCATCCATATCAGCAAAACCATCTCTGTTTTCAACATCCATCTGTGCATCTTCAGTTGTCTTTACAGCTTCTTCAGTATTTATCTCAACAGTAGGTATCTCCTTAGAAATCACCTCTGGAGCTTCAAAATTTATATCTTCATCTGACTCATCAACTAACAACCTTCTCTTCTTTGATTTAGGCACCTCAGCTGCCTCTTCTTCTTCAACAGAGTTTGAGAAGTCAGACCTTTTACTCTTACCTTTTTAGCCCTGACAGCTTTGTGCTTTGTTCTACCTCCACTATTTGGTTTAGCCTGTGTAGATGGTGGATTTTGTTCAGTGTTTGGCTCAGCATTTTCAGGTTGAGAGGGTTGAGGTTGTGTTTCAGTGTTTGTAGGTTGTAAAGGTTCAGTGTTTGCAGGTTGTGAAAGTGCAGGCTCAGGCTGTTGTGGTTCTTGAGGTTGATTTAAGAAGTTTTGAAGAGCAAAAGGCAAAAATAAGTCAGGTACGTGCCCCTTGTTTGCATCCTTGTTGGTCAAATCAGAGAATACTCTCTTATGAACTTTAAAAGCCTCAATAATGTCTTCCTCGGAAATTTCAACATCAGGCACACAAGCAGAGAATAGTAATTGACAAAATCTAGAAAAATAAACAGTGGTACTAGACTCTGACAATCTTTCACCAATATTCATCAAGACAAGTCTACCAAAATCAAAATTACTTCCATAAAGAAGAGAATACCCGATTTGAAGATTGTCAGTAGGAATAACATCCCAATTGGTGATTTTCTTTCCAAACGCCCTTGTGATGCAATCGAAAAAGAAACTCCACTCCTTCCTCAGATATGGCCTTTTCACTTGACCAAGTCTCTCTAAAGGTCCTGAACACCCAATTTGTTGCAACATCTATTTTAGAAATCTTTCACCAACAACACTGTATGCAGAGTGTGTATCAAAACCCAAAGTTTCTCTGACCGTCGTTGGAGTAATGACATGCTCTGTTTCCTCATATGTGAAAATAATTGAAGGAGTCCCATTCTCTCCTCCATCGTCATAAGTAGCGGTCTACCAGAAAGTAGCAATCTGTGCAGCAGAGAGCTTTGTTGGTTCGACTAGGGCTCTACCAATCTCCGAATCCAACAAGAAGTTTTGAATTAGATGAAACGCTGCAGGAATGTTCTCATTATTCAACGGAGCTGCATAGTTGTTAGGTACAAACACTAACCCTCGAGCGTTAAAAGCTTTGGTGGCCATGAGATTAGACTCGAGAAGAAAATATCAGAAAAAAATGTGTATGAAAGGTGTTTGCGAAAATGTGCAAGTGAAAGAACAAAGTAACTGTGAGTGGTTGTGTGCAAAGAGAATATCGGTGTGCAATAGAAATATGAACCGTTTATGTAAAATGATTAGATTTGTAATTAAAAATTAAAACCCAATCGTGTTAAACATTAACACACACAACCAGTTTCTTGTTAAATGTGTGAGTGGGACACGCGACACACATGCAATGGAACAACTGTTTACGTTCAGTAATTATAGCAATAATTACTGCTACTCTCTCCCTCCTATTACCAATACACTTTGACACTCTAATACTCATTAACAGTTTGCAATTATTTATCTCATTTTTCACAAATTCTTCTTACCCCAAGTATGTAAATTGTCTGAAATAAAATTTACCTTAGAGTACTAGACAAAATTCGTCAGTGTTTGTCAATTCTCCAACTTTATTACCATTACACTTTCAAAAACTGCACAGTTGTGAATTTATGTGTGTGTATAGCAGAGTTTACTAATTCAATATTTAGAGCATCTAATTTTTCATAAAATCCATAAAATAAATCAGTAAACACTGTTTGCACAAACTCTCATAGTAAACACTTAATGTCTGATAAATGCTAAACTCTGTAGTAAATAATTGTTATACAGTAACTCTGAACTAACTTATACCCCCTTCTAACTAATCTAATTTTTTTTTCTCCAATAATCAGAGGTTGGAACTAGTCACCAAAAATCCTATAATTTTAGCCCTTATCTTTTTGATAAGTTCCTGGGTCTTCCTAGTCTTTGACTAGTCACCAAAAATTAGAGATTTTTAGCCCTTACTTTTTACTAGCAAGTTCCTGGGTCGTCCTAGACACAACATAATCTCAAAGGATTTCTAACAGCCTGTATACATTTGCTTTGGGGATAAACTACTAACAGCATCTAACTTAACAGAGTTTAACAAACAGAGTTTAGAAGTCATCAACATCAGAAGTTAGTCATGAGAGGCAATGCACACAGCATTTACAGACTCAGAGTTTAGGATAGATAAACTAAGAGATGCTATAAATATGGAAACAGTATCATGCTGTGTTAATTTTCTGCACAGTCTAAGATTAGATCACAAATAACTTAGAAGGATTCATGATTAATTACTGAGAATTATGCTTCATACAGATTTCTTCATCGGTGTTTATGTTCAGACAATAACATTATCAGAGTTTATCCAACATTTCAACAGTGTATGACTTATAGAGTATTCTAACTATTGTATTACCACATCAAGGTATACTAATCACAGAGACATAATCACAGAAACATGAGCAACATATTATATAAGTAAAGTTTGAGTCTAACCAGTATCTCTAGTCGAAACCAGAGATCATTCCTAGTTCATTTACCAGCCTTATAAATGTAGCTTCACTCAATGGCTTGGTGAAGATGTCTGCAAGCTGTTGTTCTGTAGACACAAAATGAAGCTCAATATTTCCTTCCTCTACATGTTCTCTGATAAAATTGTATATTATGCTGATGTGCTTGGTCATTGAATGCTGTACTGGATTACCTGTCATAGCAATAGCACTTTGATTATCACAGAAAATAGGAATTTTGCTGTACCTTAATACATAATCCAATAATTGATTCTTCATCCACAGAATCTGTGCACAACAGCTACCAGCCGCAATATACTCTGCTTCAGCTGTAGATGTAGAAATTGATTTTTGTTTCTTGCTGTACCAAGAAACAAGTCTGTCACCCAGAAATTGACAACTTCCACTGGTGCTTTTTCTGTCTATCTTACAGCCTGCAAATCTGCATCAGAGTAACCAAGTAGCTTGAAATCTGATTCTCTGGGATACCACAGACCTAAGGTTATGGTGCCCTTGAGATAATTAAAAATTCTCTTCACAGCTGTTAGATGTGGTTCTCTGGGGTCTGCCTGAAACCTTGCACAGAGACAAGTTGCATACATGATGTCAGGTTTGTTTGCTGTTAGATAAAGAAGAGACCCTATCATGCCTCTATAGCTTGTCATATCTACTGGAGCTCCTGTGTCTTTGTCCAACTTTGTTGCTGTTGCCATGGGAGTTGTTGCAGATGAACAGTCAAGCATACCAAATTTCTTGAGAAGATTTCTGGTATATTTTGCTTGATTTATAAAAATCCCATCATCTGTTTGCTTCACTTGTAGGCCTAGAAAATAACTAAGCTCTCCCATCTTGCTCATTTGATACCTGGACTGCATGAGCTTGGCAAACTTCTTACAGAGTTTATCATTAGTAGACCCAAAAATTATGTCATCAACATATATCTGAACTAAAAGCAAGTCACTGCCAGATTTAAAATGGAACACGGTTTTATCAATTGTACCTCTGTTGAACCCACTTTCTAAAAGAAATTAAGCCAGAGTTTCATACCATGCTCTTGGTGCCTACTTAATTCCATAGAGTGCCTTATCCAGCCTGTAGACATAGTCTGGATATTTGGGGTCCACAAATCCTGGTGGTTGTTCAACAAACACTTCTTCTTCAAGCTTCCCATTCAGAAAAGCACTTTTTACAGCCATCTGAAATACCTTGAATTTATTTTGAGAGGCATATGCTAGAAAAATCCTTATTGCCTCTAATCTTGTAACTGGAGCAAAAGTTTAATCATAGTCCATTCCTTCCTGCTGTGAATAGCCTTTTGCCACAAGTCTTGCCTTGTTCCTTGTAACAACTCCCTCACTATCAGTTTTATTTCTGAAAACCCATCTAGTACCAACAACAGATCTATTCTTTGGTCCATACTTCATTTCTTTCGAATTCATTTAACTCCTCCTGCATTGCTGTTATCCAGTCAGCATCTTGAAGAGCTTCTTGTACCTTCTTTGGTTCGGATTTAGACAAAAATGCATGAAACAGACATACATTTGTTGTAGCACTCCTTGTCCTTACTTTCGCATCTGGATCTCCAATAATTAGATCAGGTGTATGAGATTTTGTCCATTTCCTAGCTGAAGGTAAATGACTTCTATCAGTATTTGATCCTCCCCCTTGATCCATGTTCTCCTGATTTTCTTGTTGCCTTTCTTCAGTCTCTGAGGCTCCCCCTGAATTTGACTGCTCAGAGTTTGGACTGTCAGATTTTGCACTTTCAGAGTTTGAGTCATCAGAGATTGATCCAGATTTTTCAGCTGACTCACTTTCAGTATTTGAGTCATCATTTTGAAGTGATCCTTCATGCTCCCCCTCAACTGGTTCTCCCCTTTGTTCCGGCTGAGAAGTTTCTTCAGTGTTTACCAGTAGAGGTTCAGAGTATGCTTCAACAGAGTTTGTCGACTCAGCTTCATCAGAGTTTACTTCATCAAAGATTAAATCTTCATTTTCAAAGCGCGGTTGATCATGTTCATCTACATCTTCAAGTCCAGTTATTTTCTTGTCATCAAATGACACATGAATTGACTCCATAATTACCTTGGTTCTCAGATTATAAACTCTGAATGCCTTAGTTGACAGTGGATAGCCAACAAAAATTCCTTCATCAGGTTTTAACTCAAATTTGGTCAACTGTTCAGAATGAGTTTTTAACACAAAGCATTTGCACCCAAAAATTTGAAAATATTTCAGGTTACGCTTATTTTCCTTCACCATCTCATATGGTGTTTTCCCATGCTTGTTGATCAGAGTAGCATTTTGAGTAAAACAAGCAGTTTGAACTGCTTCTGCCCAGAAATAGGTTGGCAATCTTGCTTCATCAAGCTTAGTTCTGGCAGCTTCTATTTAGGTTCTGTTTTCCCTCTCCACTACACCATTTTGCTGTGGTGTACCAGGTGCAGAAAACTCTTGCTTCACTCCTCTGTTCTTGTAGAATTCTTCCATTGTTGCATTCCTAAATTCAGTTCCATTATCACTCCTAATTATTTTGACTTTGTGATTTGTTCTTTTGTCCAGTAGCTTTACATGCTCCATCAGAGTTAATGCAGTTTCATTCTTCTTTGCTAGAAAATACACCCAAGTATATCTGGTGTGTTCATCAACAATGACTAAAGCATATTTCTTTCTTCCAATAGATAAGACATTCACTGGTCCAAACAGATCAACATGTAAAAGATGATAAGGATCAACAATTGAAGATTCAGACTTGCTTTTGAAAGATGACTTCCTTTGTTTGGCCTTTTGACAGGAAATCACACAGGCCATCAACATTTAATAAAGACTTTGGGAGTCCTCTTACAAGATCCTTTCTTATCAACTCATTGATGTTGTTCAGATTCAAATGAGAGAGTTTCTTATGCCACTTCCAACTTTCTTCACTAGACATTCTTGTTGACAGGCATACAGCTTTTCTATCAGAGTTTGTCAACAATTTTTCTTCATAGATATTATTGCGCCTGTGTCCAACTAGAACAACTTTCCCTTTAGATTTACTGATAACTTCACAGTATTCAGGTTGAAAATCTACATGATAACCTCTGTCACAGATTTGACTCATAGATAGCAGATCATGCTTGAGTCCTGGAACCAGAGCTACATTTGTGATGGTGACATTTCCAAGATTGATATTGCCATATCCCAGAGTACGTCCTACGTTGCCATCTCCATAAACTTTTGGGCCAGCCTTCTCCTCATACTCTGATAGCAGGGCTTTATTTCCAGTCATGTGTCCTGAACATCCATTGTCCACGACTAGGGTACTCTCCCTGATGCCCTGCAATCACAAACATTCACTGAAGGTCAGATTTAAGGATCCAGACTTGCTTGGATCCTTTGGCTTTCTTAACTTTGTCAGCTTTAGCAGCGGAATTCTTATTATCAAAGTTTAAGCTAACATTTTCAGAGGTTACACTTGCAGAATTAACCTTAACCCTTTCAAATTGGGCTTCAGTTCATAATAATTATGATAAATAGCATGATAATCCCTGCAAGTATAAATAGAATGCCAAGTACTTCCACAATGTTTGCATAAAGTCCGTGGTATAGTTTTAACATAATCATTCTTTACTCCAGACTTGGAGGGTAAAGAATTAATGTCTTTATTTTTCCTGCAGAAACTAGCAAGATGATTAGTACTACCACAGTTATGACATGTCTTCCTTAGAGCATAAGTAGCAAGCATTTGATTATAACCTTTAGTAATGCCTACTTTACCATTTCTATTCTTCCTGGACACTTTCTGTTTCTTAACAGATTTTAACTCCTTAAGCTTATGTTTGAGTTGTTTATCTGTCATTGAACCAATATTAATCTGTTTAAAACAAGTTTTTACTGATTCTTCCTTAACAGATTCTTTTTCAACTTCAGACTTAGGTTCACTTGTGCCAGTAACAAATTTTCTAGATGGAAGATGTGTTCTAATTTTGACTTCTTTTTGAAACCTAAGTTCATCTTCCTCACAGTAACCTAAATCAACTGTGTCTGACTGAAAAACCTCATGAGTGTCTTTTCCAGAATCAGTCCAAGTCTTAATTATGTGATTTGCTTTCTCCAATTCAGATTCTAGTTGCCTATATCTTCCAAGCAACTCCTGTTCTAGATAAACAGCATCATCTCTTTCTTTCTGAACTTGTTGCATGTTGACAAGTTTCTCTTCAACAAATTTATTTCTTTCTTTAAGTTCAGAATTCTCAGATTTGATTCTCTCATTCTCTAAAGTCTGATCCCTATAACTGATATGTAAGGCCTTAAGATAAATTCTCAATTCAGATATATTATCAGTATTATAAGCATAGGTAGTTAGGGGTACCTTGTTTAGAATCTTCAGATTCATTCTCATTAGAAGCCATGAGAGCATAGTTAACATCCTCATCTGAGTCTGAAGTGTCTGCCCAGTCTCTGCCTTTTGTGAAGAGTGCTTTTTCAGTTTTACCCTTCTTGCACTCAGGAGCATAGTGACCCATCTCCTTACACTTGTAGAATTGAATCTCAGACTTGTCTTTCTTCCCAGATTTGGTATCCTTTCTCTCAGACTTTCTGAAACTCTTTCTGTCAGAATTTGAATCTTTCTTAGAGAACCTTTTTCCCTTCTTGAAGTTCCTGAAACCCATCTTCTTGAAGGTCTTCACCATCAGAGCAGCCATTTGTATCATTTCTTCTTCATCATCCTCAGAGTCAGATGATTCATCAGTGTTTGAGTTAACATCAGTATTTGATGACTCAATTTCAGAATGTATGACCAAAGCTTTTCCCTTAGCTTTCTTCCTTGATGCTTCCTTCTTCAAGGGTTTTTCTTCAGCCTTAAGAGCAACAGACTTTGTCTTCTTGCTTGATCTCCTGTTTCTCTGTTCCATTTCCAGTTCATGAGTTTTGAGCAACCCATAGATTTCATCAATCTCAGTGTCAGCAAGATCATAATTATCTCTTATAGTGGTTGTCTTTACATCCCACTTTTCAGGTAGAGCAAGAAGAAATTTGAGATTTGAATCTTCTAGATCATACTCTTTATTGACCAGTGACAAATCATTGAGTAGCTTACAGAATCTGTCAAATGTTTCTGTCATGGTTTCTTCAGATTTAGCCTCAAAATGTTAATACTCCTGTGTGAGTATCTTCCTTCTGTTCTTCTTGATAGCAGCAGTTCCTTGACATCTAACTTCAAGGGCATCCCAGATTTCCTTGGCAGTTGTGCAATTAATCACTCTGTTAGACATAACATTGTCTAAGGCACTATGAAGTAGATGTCTAACCTTTGCATCCTTAGCAATAGATGAAATATCCTCAGGAGTCAGATCTTTTTTCTCCTTTGGAACTGATTTAGCTTCTTGACCAGCAGTAACAACAGATAACTTTGTAGGCTTATGAGGACCTTCATAAATTCTGTCAAGATATTCTGGATCTGTAGCCTCCAGAAACATGGTCATCTTCACCTTCCAGATTGAATAATCTGCCGGCCTGAGAATAGGAACCCTAATTGTCTCATAACGACTCACAGTAGTAGGTTGAGCCTTCTCAGTACTAGAATTAGAACCTGATGGAGGAGGTATCTCTGCCATTGATTATAGTTGTGTGTGGATCTTAAACTGTATAGAGTAACAGATCTGCTCTGATACCAATTGTTAGGCCGAATACACAAATATAATCAAGTTTGTATGAGAGAATAATAATTAACACATGTTTAAATAATCAAAAATTGTATGGAATTAATAACTCCTCTCTTAGTGATGTAAAATATCACAGAGAGCTACTTAGGTTACAATGAAATGATAATTCATTTTTCGATACCCTTCTAGGGTTAACCTAACTGTATTTATAAAGATATACAGCTACTGTACAATCGATAATTGATACTCCTATAAATCAGCTATACAAATGTTATCAATTATGATTGTTACACGTCTTCTTAGTCAACACGATGTCTTCGATAACTATCTAATCTTCAAAGATATTACTTCCATAATTATCTTCAACTATTCTTCAAAGTCTGATGATGACCAGTAGACGCTTCCTCCTGACAGAGTTTAGCAAACTCTGTCGAGCTTCCATCTGTCAGAGTTTAATTAAACTCTAACCGCTTCCAACTTCCAGTTAAACTATGATGAATCTCTGAAACACTTAAACACTGACATTACTCACATCAATTATATTTAACAATATATATCTACTTATAGTGGAATCTATTTAAATTACCTTGCAACTTTATCTTTTATATTATATTGAAATATTGTTCGTTTTATGGATAACAAATGTTTCCGGGATTATTTCAAAACAGTTATATTTATTAATGTTTTAAAAACTTTATCTTGCTGAGCTATTATAGCTCACTCTTGCTTATGTTTATATAACAGCTATACCTGATGCCGCCGATACGTCGCACAACACCCCGAAAGAGGGTAAGGGCAGGACTATATGATAGGGATTTGCCGCCCATTCCTGAGGTAGCTTATCTATATATGTATTGAGCAAGGTTGTAAAAATCGGAAATCGGACCAACTCGGTTTTGGTCCAGAAAAATGAGTAATCGGAAACTCGGCGAGTACTCGGAATGAGTACTCGGACTACTAATCGGATATTGTTTTTTAACTTTTTTTTCTCATAATTTATATGTATTTATTCTAATTTTAGTGTACATGTGTTAAACTTAAAACTTAACAATAATATTAATATTACTTATAATATTATTACAACCCTGCTAACAAATAATAATATTAATATTACTAATAATATTTAGAGCTTTTTTTAGAAATATACTAGATTTCTGAAATTTTTTGCATATTCTAATTTTAGCGTACATGTGTCCAAGTAATAATATTAATATTATTAATAATATTAAAACGTGATATAAGTGTATGTATAGAATCTTTGAGAGAGAGGACTTTTAATTGGGCCGAATCTAGATTATAACTATAGTCTATAAGTTGAGCAATAAAAATTATATTTTAATACTTAGCAGCAAAAAAAAAAAAAAAAATTAGTCAAACCCGAGTTTGACCCCGATTACTCGGAGTCAACCCGAGTCTTGACCGAGTTATAGCAAAAACCGGTTTTTAGTCCGATTAGTCACTACTCGGATCGGTTTAGGGGTCCAAAACGAGTACTCGGCCGAGTACTCGGCCCGAGTTACCGATTTTTAGAACCCTGGTATTGAGTATGAGTAGACGTATGTAAGTTAATTAAGAAGGTTAATGTAATATACTTTTGGTTGTTGATATGCTTCTTGTGGAAGTATTATTCAGCAACACTACTTAAATGGTATTCTGGGTTTGTAATAATAACTTTATCTTAACTGTTATTATTGATGGATGTTCTTTAAGCCTATGACTGGTGTGCAACGTTATAAGTGTGGGGTCAGTGGTGTGAGTATATAATGTTAATAAAATATTAAGAGTACCAAAGGTATAATAAAATTTAATGGAAATTGGACCGTGATGACCTGGATCCCTGACCCCGGATCTAGGGCTGTCACAGCATACTTCCTCTGTCGATCCTGGGCGGTAATTAATCTTTTCTAAATAACTTCAACTTTCTCTTTCGTCTGCTGAAGTAGCTCTGGTCCTAATATTTTCTTTTCACCAACCTCTTCCCAATACACTGGCGATCTACACTTTCTCCCATACAAGGCTTCATACGGGGGCATTCCGATACTCGCGTGGTAACTGTTGTTATATGAAAACTCAACCAATGGCAAATGTTCGTCCCAACTTCCTTTGAAATCCAATGCACAAGCTCTTAACATATCTTCTATAGTCTGAATATTCCTCTCACTTTGGCCGACCGTCTATGAATGGTAAGCTGTACTCATCTTAAGTTGGGTTCCTAGGTATTCTTGAAATTGTCGCCAAAACCTCGAATTAAATCGTGGATCTCGATCAGATACTATCGAAACAGGAAATCCATGACGTGACACTATTTCCTTCAAATACAAATGCACTAACTTATCCAATGAGAATCTTTCGTTAATCGGTAGGAAATGTGCAGACTTTGTCAATCGGTCAATAATTACCCAAATCGCATCGTGATTCACCTTAGTCTTTGGTAATCCCACTACGAAATCCATGGCAAGGTGTTCCCACTTCCATTCAGGGATATCTAATGGTTGCAACAATCCGCTTGGCTTTTGATGTTCCGCTTTAATCCTCTGGCATGTATAACACTTACTTATCCATTCAGCAATCTCTCATTTCATATCTGGCCACCAAAAGTTCTCCTTCAAATCTCGTTACATCTTTGTACTTCAACATTAAAATATAATTCTTTAAAATACCTCAACATTAATTGTGAATAGAATATCTCGAACTATGATCTTCAGTTAAAATCTAATTCTTTAGCTCCACAACATTAGGAATCCATATTCTCTTTCCAAATCTTAAAATACCTTGATCATCCTTATGTGTACAAATTTCTTCTCCGGTCAACGTATTCATTTCACAATTCATCACTTTCTCTTGACATCTCCGAATCTCCTCTAGCAACTCTGGTTGAAAAGTCATCGTACTCAGAAACTCATCTGCATTCTTTGAATCATAAACTTCTAAACTTAACTTCTCAAATTCTTAAAATAACTCCTTTGGCATAGTCAATGTATTCAACCTCTCCTTTCTACTTAGCGCATCAGCTACAACATTCTTCTTTCTGGGATGATAACTTATCGTGCAATCATAATCCTTAATCAACTCCAACCATCTTCTTTGTCTCATATTCAACTCCTTCTGGGTAAAGATATACTTCAAACTCTTATGATCGGTGAAAATTTCACACTTCTATCCGTACAAGTAATGTCTCCATATTTTCAACGCGAACATAATTGCAGCTAACTCCAAATCATGTGTCGGATACTTCTGCTCATGCGGCTTAAGCTGTCTCGAAGCATACGCAATAACATTTCCGTATTGCATCAGAACACATCCTAATCCTTTGTGCGAAGCATCACTATAGATAACAAAATCTCCCTTATCATCTGGCAATACTAACACTGGCGCGGAAAGTAATCTCTTCTTTAGCTCTTGAAAGCTTTCTTCACATTTATCATTCCAAATAAACTTCTCACTCTTTCGGGTCAACTTTGTCAATGGGGTAGCAATCTTTGAGAAATCTTGTACAAATCTCCGATAATAACCAGCCAATCCTAGAAAACTTCTTACCTCAGTAGGAGTTCTTGGCCTACTCCAACTCACCACAGCTTCAATCTTAGCAGGATCTACTCGAATTCCTTCTTTACTAATCACATAACCTAAAAATTGCACTTCTTGTAACCAAAACTCACACTTAGAAAACTTGGCATATAATCTTTCCTTTCTCAGGGTTTCCAATGCTATTCTCAAATGCTCGGCATGATCTTCAGGGTTTCTCGAGTATATAAGGATATCATCAATAAATACAATTACGAATTTATCCAAATATCTTTTGAACACTCTATTCATTAAATCCATAAACACAGTTGGCGCATTCGTCAATCCGAAAGCCATCACTAAAAACTAATAATGTCCATATCTCGTGCGAAATGCAGTCTTCGGAATGTTTTCTGGCTTGATCTTCAATTGGTGATAACCTGATCTCAAATCGATCTTAGAAAAGTAAGCAGCATCCTTCAGTTGATCAAACAAATCATCAATCCTTGGCAATGGATACTTATTCTTGATAGTCAATTTATTGAGTTCTCTATAATCGATACACAACCTCATGCTTCCATCCTTCTTCTTAACAAATAACACTGGCGCTCCCCACGGGGATACACTCGGCCTTATAACTCCTTTATCTAGCAAATCTTACAATTGAGTAGCTAACTCCTTCATTTCAACAGGTGCCATTCGGTACGGTGCTTTAGATACGGGTTCAGTTCTTGGTGCCAAGTCAATCGGGAATTCAATCTCTCTGTCTGGGGGTAATCCAGGCAATTCGTCAGGAAATACATCAGGAAATTCATTTACAACTGGAATATCTTCCATCCTAGGGGCTTGTTCTCTGTATCAACTACATGCGCTAAATAAGCTTCACATCCTTGATTCAACAATCTCTTCGCTTGCATAAACGTTAGAAATTTCTTATCTTCCTTCTGTCCTTGAAATATTACTTCACTACCATCTTCAGTATGCAACTTAACTTGCTTCTTCTTACACTCAATCTGCGCATCACACGCGGACAACCAATCCATTCCTAAAATAACATCAAACTCTCCCAACTTAAAAGGTAATAAATCCACGTAGAAAAGAAATCCTCCAATCTCAATATTACAGTTAGGACACTCCCGGTCTGAAAATCTTATCCTGATTAGCAACTTCTACTAATAATGCCTTTTTTAATGGACGAATCTCACAGTGCAATTTATCAAGCAATCTTTCGGATATAAAGGATCTAGTTGCTCTAGAATCAATTAAAACTTTAGCTTAAAAAAAGTTGACAGGAAGCGTACCTGCAACCACATCAGCTTCATTAACAGCTCTTTGACAGACATGTTGAAAGTACGGGCTCTGGGCTGAGGTGCTTGATATGGCACTTGTCGCGGTACTGGTGGTGCGGTGATCCTCAAAACATTAGCAGTCTGGACATGCTCCTTATAGTTCTTAGAAATATGACCAATCTTGCCACACTTATAACAAGTCAATCCTACTGGCTTTGCTTCCGAACATTCTTGAGCATAGTGTCCTTTCTTCCCACACTTGTAGTAAACTATGTTAGGCTTATTACAAATACCCGGGTGCTTTCTTCCACGAATCTTGCAGTCTGGCAGTACGGGTCTGGTTATAGCCTGAGGGTTTACTCCTTGGGGTCTACGAAAATCGTCCTTCGTTACCACCTCAAAACTTCTGAAAATTTCTCTGTCCTCCTTGTCGATTTCCAAACCTTCCTCTGTTCGGAAAACTCCTCTGACTTTCTGTCTCTTGGCACTTCTTTACTTTCTCAAACTTTCTCTTCTTACCATCTTTCTCCTTCTAGTTCAAATCACTATCCCCTTCTATAATCATCGCCTTCTATACAACAGCAGAATAGGTTCTCAACTTAAATGTAGCAACTCTACTCCTTAACCAGGGCTTTAATCCATGCTGAAATTTCTTAGCCTTGCTGGCTTCGTTTCCTACATACTGGGGTGCAAATCTAGATAACTCAGTAAACTTAGATTCATATTCCACAACAGTCATTCCTTCTTGTTTCTACTCCATAAACTGAATCTCCAAATGATCTTGTAAATAACCTGGCAGATATTTCTCATTAAACAATTCTACAAATCTTGGCCACGTAATCGCATTTCCTTTTGCGGCCTTAATAGACTCCCACCAAAAATTCGCTTCCGCTCTCAAATAAAAACTGGCAAACTCCACCTTCTGAACCTTATCAACCCTAGCTAACGTGAAAGACTTCTCGATATCCATCAACCATGACTTAGCTTCAACAGGGTTTAAGGTACCTTTAAACTCAGGTGGGTGAACAGCTTGAAAAGATTTAAAAGTTGTAGCGGCTGGGCAGCTTGGTGCTGTTGGTGTTGAACAAAAGTAGCTGTTTGTTGTTGAAGTAATTGAAACATCTGGGCCATGTTAGGGTTATCTTGATTTTGTTGGTCTTGGTTATCATTGTTGGTAGCTTGACGGGTTTTTCTGGGAGGCATCTTTCTAATAAGAAGGTAAACAGTTGGCAAAAAACAAGTAGGAATATATTCAAAAGAAATAGGGTTCCTCCGTCTGGTACCAATAGACGATCGGTTCTGATAAATCATTATGATATGGGTACAGTTGTAAATTATACAACAGGGTTTATATGAATAGGTCAATAAGTTATGGAAATACGGTATGTAAAGACAGTATGTAAAAAGCGATAAGTAAAGCAGTGAACACAGGGATATACGAAATATGCATACGTCACTAAGACGATAACGATCCAACATCATAAAAGTTAAGGGCATTCAGCCCTTCTACATCCGAACTGAAATAAACAAACTAAAATAACAACAATCCGTCTACTAGCACTAGGAAAACTGGAAAACATCCTAGACTAGTAGTAAGCATAACTAAAACTAGTGGGCTCTACCAAACGTCCCACTCACAACCATCCCCACAGCAGCAGTCTAATCACGGGAACCTCGGGTCTCGCGAAGCTCATACAACATCCAGTAAATCACACTCGAAAGTCTACGGGCCTCGGCTAGTACATCATGTGTAATAGAGTTCCGGTGTAAACGGTGCCTAACAGCATCCTCCAACTTCCTGATACGTCTCCTCCAATCAATAGTAGTCAAATCTACTCGAAGCTGCGCCTCCACTTTCATCTTCTCAATAAGTTCCTTCAACTCTGCATTTTGACCTGCTAGACTCTCGCACTTGCGAACCATATCCTCGAAGGTAGGCTCAGGTACTGGCTCAGGAACTGAAAAGGATCCGATGGAGGACTCGCCGTGCTCGGTGACAGATGGGGTCACAACTGGTACTAGGACTAGAACAGGCACGGTATCGGTAACAGACTCAGACATAGGTACTGACTCAGTGGTAGGAACAGGAATGTCGGCACGGGCCAGGGGACTCTCAACCTCGGTCTCAGATATAACCTCAGTATCAGACTCGACCTCCGCATCAGCATCAGACATAATCTCCGAAGGATCGGACTCCTTGGATGAGCTATCCGAATCGGGATGTAAGGGGGCATCATCGTCCAACTCCATCTCCTGTAGTAATAATATATGATAAGTGGATTTTATATCTACTTGAAACATTCCAATTCGGCTTAAATTGATTGCTTAGGCCTCAAGTTTGTGGTAGTTTTGATGCGTTTTGTTTAATTGTGCAGGGTTGAAGAAATGTCGATTGAAGGTGTAGTTTCCGTTGTCTTGTGGAGTTGATTTATGATATGGAATGAAGAATGGAGGCTAATGTCAACTCCCAAGAAGTGTACAAGTCAAGAGGAAGTGAAGACGGAAGCTCATGCAAAAGGAACGGGAAGAAAAGCTAAAAAAACGAAGAAATAAAATTTCCCGCAAATCGCAGCCGGGCAACTTGCGCCGTTTGGGCAAGTTGCGCCAAATTCCAGCAGATTGGCTCCAGGCAACTTGCGCAGTTCGAGCACTTTGCTCGGGACTGTGCGCTGGAAATTTCCAGTTTTGCCCTTTTTCGATCTGAAATTGTATTCTACTTAGTTTTTGACACCCAAATCGAATTCTAGTTGTATTATAAGGTATTTTCTTACTGGGCAAGATTTCTAGAGCCTATATAAACACATCCAACCCTTGTAAACATATTATTACATACAATTACATATCATAGCTTAGTTTTTTGCAAGAGAGAAAAGGAGAGAAGGATTCAAGCTCGGTGACAAGCACGGATCTAGATCAACTTCATCTTTTGTATACGTTGAATTATAGATTTGTTTTCTCAACTCTTAGTTTTAATAATATCTTTATTGCTTTCTTTCATATCTTGTTTTATATCATGTTATCATCAAATCTCATGACGATGAACGTTCAATTATGGGCTAATCGTTGTCATGGGATTCTAATGGATTTATCTATGTAGCTTAGTAGTTTGATTGCTTTAAAGATTTATGTGTGATGAATTCTTGATATCCTTGTATGGTTGTGTTTCATGTATTTAGATGCGTCGCGAACATCTAACTTGTTAATCTCTTGCGAAACGAGAGTGGATCTTGAGATTTAGAACTTGCCATGCTAGCATAGGATAGGTTGATGTTTTAACATCATGATTTGTGGCGTAAATAGAGATATTATGCTACCCTATGTGATCTTAATAGCTTCAACCGTTATGCTTTCAAATCTTATAGAGATATAGGGTCAAATTATAATTGGTGTCTATTCATCTTCTATCTCTTTTGTGGATGCATGTTTAGTTTGGTATTCGTATACTGAGAAGTAGTGTTTGCTTGTTTCGTGTTATCTGATCAGATATCAAAACCATCACATGTATTGATTAAAGGCATCAACTCTAAGTGAAGGTAGATAATGAAGTTAGAGTCCCATGTTTTATCTCATATAAGTAATTCAGATTTAATTCTCAATAGTTAATTATTCTTAGCTTAACAATTTGCATTCTAGTTAATTTAGATAATTAAACCACATTCTTGTTATTTGTCTTAGTAGTGGATTAAAACCAAACATTGTTGCATAGGCATATTTACTGATTAAAACTTAACCAGATCTCTGCGGAACGAACTTTAATTATATTACTCGTGACCACGTGCACTTGCGTGATTTTGTGCTAACAATATATATACACGCAGAATATAAACGAGTTAATTTATGTTAGTCCTAGTAATTTATAGCGAAAGGGAAACCTAAACCTATAATCACTCCCTATATCTATCACTCTTAAATCCTAATTGTATCTACTTCTTTTATTAATGATCCTAAATTTCTGGCTTGTTTCAGTGACCAAAACCCGTAGCTCTGATACCAACCTGTGACGCCCTCCCGACCCGGGGCCTAGATCGGAGGGTCACTGACACATATCTAGATGCAAACAACCTAAAATATAATATAAGTATAACATGCTGACTGGCCCCAACACTACTATCCAAGATCTTTCACAGATAATGGTATGAAACAAGCAAGCCATCGTCTAACTAGTTATTAATACAAACCAAAGTTCTCGAAAGTTCCACTGCTAATTCTCACAACTAACTAAAGATCTCCTCACTGAGCTGTTATTGCATCTACCTTGGGAGCTATCTCAAAACGAACCAACTCAGGGCCACGGTAAGTGCGCTTTCTTGCGGTTTGGATTGTACGAACAATGATTCTTAGATTACTGTCAAAAGGGTTAGACAAAATAATAATGAGCCATCGCTCAGCAAGTAACTAAAGATCTCAACTGAAAATAGTATAATAGGGTATCGCAGAAGATGACAGTAATTCAAGATATGACATAAATATGCTGGAAGCGGTAAAAGCAATAATGGTATTTTGTTACGACAGGGTATCAACTGATAATCAGGATAGCAATAGATATTTCAAAACTGTGTAAAGTAATTGACATTTCAATCGGTAAACCAATTTCATTTCATGGTAAATTAAAAAGTAATCATCACTTTAAGAAAACCGATTGGAGGTTTTTATTTCATAATAGACAATACGGGTGATCAACCCATAAAGTCCCCATACCGGACACAAAGTCGCTCTGGCCATCATTTCCTTTCATTAGGATAGCTTGGGTTCCCAAGAGATAACACATTGGCCTATAAAGGTGTCGAACTGGACAGACCAGAACTACACTAATACATACTCAAACCGACGGAACCAACATTACCCATTCGCCCCGTCTCTCCAATCGTCAGGAATCCGTGGAAACCATTTAGACAGAGTTCCTAGCATTTTTACTAAAAATTTCATTTTAAAACATTAAGCTTTGTAAAACTCTTTTTAACTATATAAAATATTTTAATACTTAATCTTTTCGAAAACCTTTACTTCGAGGTACCTTCGACTCTCTGATAACAAATCAGCCCAGTCTAAGTAACTTCAAAGTATTTTAAGAAAACAACTTATTTTGATTTGCAATGATAAAAGTCAATGGGTTTGACTAAGTTCTCTGATATTCAAGAAATAGGGATGCAAGTCTGAATCAAGGAGATATAGACTCAAAGGCATCAAGGTAATTGATCAGATTTCAAGCTTAAGGTATAATATTAAAGGCAATTAAGTTCTTGGATTAGTGTTTAGCTCATGAAGAAGTTTATGTGTTTTAGGGTCAACATAGGTTAAACTGGACATGGACGTGAGTCAAGTGGAACACTGGTTTATCAGTCAGTCAATATGACATGATTATAGTAAGCCGTAGGACATATATGGTCAAGAAGCAATAAAAAAGAATTATGCTGTTTTAGGGTTTATAGTTTATGAAAGAGTCGTAGACAGGATTCTGGTTACATAAATAGATAGGCATGCTTGATTCAACAGGATATATCAGTTCAGGAATGTAATTTCAAGAAAAGACAGAGTTACTTACCTCCGGTAGAATGCAATAGCTAACAGCTCAGTCACTGGTACTCGACCTTAGCCTTTCCTTTATCGCTAGGTCCTACGTCCTTCTTATCTACATAAACCATATCACTACTTTAGTATACTATGTTTCTAATACGACTCATCCTAATCTACCCGACGATTCCTATATCGCATCACTACTTAACACATATATCACATTCTTATTACGCAATTTAATAGGATCATATATGCACGTAGCACATAACATTTATAACATGTAATCACGTAAACCATTTAAACACATAATACACATTACCAATCAAACTTGAATTCAGCTTATAACTTTGTACTATAGACTTTATAACTTATAATCCTAATGAAAATCGGGCAGAGTTTCCTCTGTTTATAGGACTATCCGGTCGGAAAATATCCGACTCAAATCACAACCAAATTCCTACGATGGATTTAAGATCCACCTACACTTCCCAATGGATTATATATGTATCATAACAATCATACTACTCACCACATGTACTATATCTTTAGTATTACTAGATATTCCGAAATTTTAAAACTAACATTAGAAATTAGCAACCTCACTAGTAATCGATTAAAATTGCTAATTCATATCTAAATAAATCACCAAATTCGAACTACTAACTTGTATAAAATCTGAGAATCATTGTCATATGCCAACTAATTATTACTTTGCACATAATCAACAAAATTATTCTTTAATTATTATTAATAAATCACTAAAATCCGAATGACACATAATAATTCATGAAAACTCGAATCAATTAATTATTAATATGAAAAATTCTATACGAATGCTAGTTAGCAACTAATTAACATTTTAATCATGATTTCATCTCTAATTAACAAGAATCAAATACATAATCATCTATTTAAATCATGTTTTCAGCACATAATTCGAATAATTCGAATTAATTATAACTAAATTACAAATTTAAACATGCATCTCCAGAAATCCATGTAACACACATCCACAAATTTATAATCATCAACTAACCTCCAAATCATCATCAAGAACAGCATTTAAATTCGAAAATTAAACCTATATATTCATATAATTCGAAAAATTAAAAGAAATCAAAGAACCTTACTTGAAACCATGGATTCATATAAATCAAGACTCTAAATCACTTATAATTGTTATATAGCCACGAATCCACCATCTCCGACCAACCACTCGCCGGAAAAACCATGGTCGGTGGAGAGGGTTTCATCGGATGGTTCACAAACAATACCAAACTTGGATTTAACACCATAATCTATCTCTTATAATCATTCAAACATCAAATCAAGAACTAAATAGGCTTGCATGTCGAAATCGGACGACACCCACATATATATACATACACAATCGCATCTATATACATATAAACTCACACAAAACCTTACCAAATCAAGAACTAAGCAAGAAAACAGGTTATAAGTAATTAAAACGGAGTTCGCAGCATGGTTTGGTGATGAAAATCGAAAGAAAAGAAAAGGAAAGTGAGAGAGAGATACCAAGCTGATGAACTCGCGAGCAAAAGAAGAAAATGAAGTGGGCGGGGTGTTATAGGCATAGGGGCATAACTGTAATTTGGCAAAACAGAAATATCTACTTTTCTTTTTAAAACTGAGTTTAATCATTTTAAAATCGAAATAAGTTAGGAAAATAAGATAAAAATAATTTTAAAAATTTAAAATAAAGTTTATAAAATTACAAGGCTCCCCATATTTTTAAAATAATATTTGGCTCAAAAATGAATTTTATATGAATTTTTGAAATAAAGGCTCTTTAAAAGAAATAAAGATTTTTAAATCATTTTAAAATACCAAAACACACAATTAAATACTCACACTAATTTTTATAACTTTCTAATATCACAAAGATGATAATGTAAAAGATTTCATGATTTAAAACAACTCCAATGATTTTATATGATTTTCGAAAGATTAAAAGTGCACTTTAAAAATAGTTTTAATGCTCCAAAAATATAAATAAAATTCCACGGACATATACAACACATACCAATCATCATATAATCACATAAACATGATTTCACATATAACTTTACTTCATAAAATTTATCCACCACATAATTCACATAATTTCCACACTTAACAATTAAATAAACATTTATATAATCGCGATGAATTCTAGGTCATTATATAAAGTTTGCATTTTAAAGTTTATTGGATTAAAGTTTGGATTAAATTTTGAATTTGTGGATAAAGTTTGGATTTGTGGATAAAGTTTGAATTTGTGTAGTTTGGATTTTTTTTATGTATTAAAGTTTTTTGTATGTATTGGATTTTAGATGGAAAATTTTTGCGGTCCGGTTGATCGTTCTCTCCTTACCGACCAAGATAACCATATAAGTAGTAGAATATGGGTTGGTGACCATCAAGATAAACTTACAATCCGTCAAAGTACCTCATTGCTTAATCAATGGGAATTAGAGCCATATCAAATTCATCTTTTAAAACATTGGGGTTTCGGAATGTTTACAAACCCAAGAGCCGTTATGCAAAATGATGTGTCTTTAATTACGTCATTAGTGGAGCATTGGAGGCCGGAAACTATCACATTCCACTTTACTTTCGGGGAGATGACGGTGACACTTGAAGATGTGTACATGTTGACGGGGCTTCCGGTTGTTGGAGAGGCGGTAACTTTGAGTGACCTAATTAACGTAAAAAATCTTTGGTTACGTGATTGGCCGGACCCGACACTCTCATTTGAGGAAAGGGAGAATGCTTTGGATAGAGGTGGCGTGAAATTAAATTTTTTGAGGGAGAGATATCGCAAGTGCCCGAACAAGGAGGATCGAGAGCTTCTAGAAATATATACATGGGGGTATGTGTTTTATTTGTGTGGGGCGATATTGTTCCCCACAAAATCAAACAATGTTTCTCATCCAAGATTAATTCCCTTGTTGATTGATACTTCTAAAATTTTTGGGTATGCTTGGGGTGCAGCAGCACTTGCCTATCTGTATAGGAATTTATTTGAGGCAAGTCATAAGGATTGCAAGTCCATTTCGGGATGCTTGACAATATTGATGCTTTACGCACATGAGAGGTTGCGCCCGGGACAACCTAAGCTAGCATCTCAAACCGAGTATATATGGCCTAGGACTTTGGCATGGGCGGTTGCTCCCGTTGGCCCAGGAAAATCTAAGTACTTTAATGTCCATCACAATATTGATGCATATCGCGGGATGTTCGATAACTTTGATGCACAATGGGTTAAGTGGAGGCCATATGCTCACTTCTATCGGCGTTTTGATCCCCAATTTCAGTGGGCCTTTATAGCCGGTTTAGCTCATGTGCCCCTTGTGTTTTTTGAAGATGTTGAACATCAACTTCCGGAAAGGGTGGGAAGACAAATTAGTTTTCCATTAAGCATTCCGCCGCCACCACCGGATGATATGGCAACGTTGAGGATGAGATCTGAACATTCTTTTGTAAATCAACATTATCTCAATTTTGCTCGATATGTAGTTGTTTGGAATGAATTTGTGAATAATGGTATTGGTATTTTGGGGCCACCTTTGAATGCCATATCTCTAGAGGAGTATATGGATTGGTACTATAATGTTACCAAATTAAAGATTTTGCCGCCTTCAAAACCAACCAAGGATTCGAAAATATTCCAATAACCGAAAGACAAGTTCGACAATCCCAAGGCAATGGACTTGGTACATATTTTTTGTAACATGGAATATGTTATTTGAGATAGTTTCGTTGAATATTCTTGTATTTATATTTATACTTTGTCCTTGCTTCATATGTATTGTAGATCTTATGTACCGTGCGAGTCATGAGTAGGCTTTGCTCTTATGATATGCCTGGGATTTTTCACGAGGAAATATTACCAAACTTCATGAATAAATTTTAATGAATTAATGCTCGAGACATATGGCCCGACATATGAAAGGCCCGATTTCAAGAGATGTTTGCCTAAAAGAAAGGCAAGAAAGGTAAAAAAGACCCAAGAAATTAGTCCCGAGAAGGAAAATTATTTCGAGGGGTATGAATGCTATGACCATCCTTATGATACTCAGGAAACTTTTATGGTTGGTCATAGTGCTCCAATTCTTAATCCTACTCAATTCGACGATGATCCTAGTGCACACTTCGAATTGGAAGAGGCTCCAGTTGAGGTATAATTTATTATTTTTAATTTCACAATGTCACTTTGTCAATGAGTATGTCATTAATAACTCATTTGTTCACTATGTTCATTTTAGGGTTTATTAACAAATCCAAGGGACATGGTTGGTCCTAGTGCTCAATTTGATAAAGGATCCCTTATAAAGCCGATCAAGATAAATAAAGTGGATTAGTTGAATGAAAATTGGTGGGAATGTGATAAGCCTAAAAATCTTCCAATTAATTGTAGTGCAAAAGCGGTTATTTCTTTGAAACCGGGCAATGAAGTAGAGGATACTGTAGTCGATTGCTATACTGTATTGCTTGAAAAAAGAGAAAGAACCATCTTTGGTCATCAAATTGGTGCCGTCAAATATTACTTCATGTCTCCGTGGTTCTTCCAACTAATGGGGGCTCATCATTGCTGTTGAGTATTGAATATACCGAAGAGAATACAGAGGGGGGGTGAAGGATTCTCAAACTTTTCTTCTGATAAGTGTTTTAGGTGAAGGTTGTTTTAAGGGTTTGAATCTGGTTCTGTAACAAAGTGTGTGTTTGTGTTTAACAGATTATGTAAGTGTGGAATATAAACATAAGAACACGATCACTCACTTTAATATAATATTGTATTAGATAAAGATTTGCTACAATCTGTGTATACAAATGTTAGTATTCTCAGCTTCATTTTCAGAGAGATATTACTTGTAAAAACTATTGATCACTCTTTTGATACTTGCTAAAGAAGTAGGGTTGTTCAATTATATCAGGTGAATAACTTGCTTACAACAAATAAGGTAGCAAACAAATTTGCTTTCTAATGTGTCTATCCTATTTGAGTAAACATCCAAACTGCTACAGATTTGACTTCTTAGAACTCTGTTCAGATCCACTTCTTTAGCTCTTTGTCTCTTGTACTCTCTCTCCAAGCTTCTTTGTAGGCTTTCCAACGTGCTTTACAGTATGTGGTCCATAAAGCATCTTGGCTTGTTGCAGGTTTCTGACTTGTGCAATTCTTCAGTATTTTGTCTCCAAGATTGCAGTCGAGAAGTAACTCTGTTGGTGATTTGAGAACTAGAATTGGCTTAATCGATAACTCTGAGTTCTCGAATATTGTTGAGCTGACATATCGAATCACTTCTCGAATAAGTCCTTTCTCCAAGGATCCTTGAGATATCGAATAGAGCATTTTACTTATCGAATCCCTGAGATATCGAATAGCTTCCTGAGTCTTTGAGATATCGAATGTAGCTTTGACTTGTTGACTCTTAGAGAACTCGAATGATTCTTTGAATTGTTGACTTCCTGAGTTCTTGAATAGAGTAGTAGACATATCGAATCTCTGAGATATCAAATGAGATATCGAGCAGTGCATTCAGAGATATCGAATAATGTCTTTGTAGATATCGAATCCCTGACTTCTCGAAAGCTAGGCTTCTCGAATAGATCAAAACACTTCTCGAATTGGTACTTAGGCAAATCTTCATTCTCCAAATTCCAACTGTGTTTATTTTGAAAGTCTTGGTCTTCAAGCTTGAGGCATGATCCTTGGAACTTCTTTCAAGCATTATTCTCTGACTTTAATTACAGTTACACAGGTAGAATTTGATGCCTATTACAAGTACTACAACAAGTAGAAACTCTACAACTAGAGGTTCCCTCAGTTAAGAGGTCATGTAGGTAATGCACAACATTACAGTCAATTAGGCTTGTTATTAGATGTATACATGCATGCCTCTGTGACTAACAATCTCCCCCAAATTGTGAGTAAGACCCTTAATCACAATTTCATGTCTGATAACAAGCCTAACATACATAAAGATAAAATTTGAAAAGTACAGGTATGTAATTTAATTGAAAATACAAATAGGCATCCTTACAAGTTATGAAGAATTACTAGCCATATCCTTTTGGATTCATCTCTTGAGCTTTGGCTTGCAGATTCTCATTTTTCTTCTTTTCTTCAGCTTCTTTAGCTTTCTTCTTTGCATTTTCTTCCATAGCAAGAACAATGTCTTCTATAGCAGTGAGTTCCTCAATTAGAGGAGAGCCTGATAGATCTTTAAAAACTTCATTCAGCTGTTTCTCAGAGTAGGAACTGATGTAGTCCATTCTAATCTTCACAGTTCTTCCATATTTCTTGTATTCAATAATGTAAGGATTATACTTGACTCTACACAGACCCATGGCTCTTAACTCATCAGCCTTAGCTTCCATAGCAATAAACTCCTCCTCTCTTTTCTTTAACAGCTCCTCACTTTTCTTTTTTTGTTCTGCCTGGTGATCTCTCTTCATCTTGACAAAGTCAATCAACTCCAGCTTCCTTACTCTTTCCACTCTATCTTTAGAATCCAACATAGCAATAATCCTTTCTATATCATCTAGCTTGCCCCAATGCTGACATGTCCCTTGCCTGAATTTCTTATGTCTTCCATCAGTATATTTAATTTCAAGGCAGTCATCAACAATGGCAACATAATAGATTCTTTGAGCCCATAGGAAATGTAGTTGGTCTTCATCAAAGTCTTCATCTAGTGGTTGGAGTTTTAATCCTGAATGATAGTTAGGGACCTTGATTTAAATGGCTTCACTCTTCTTGCAGAATGTTTGAATTTGATCTTTTTCACTTGGTTGCTTGGCAGAAACTTGTGACCTTTGCTGGTAGACCATTGTAGTACACCATTAGCAGTTTGCTTTTGGAAACATACAGATGGTTTCTTGAGTTAAATATCCTTCTCTTCTTGAGGTGGCAAAACAGTTGCAGAGGCCATAGATATAGATTTTGATAGGTCACTACTAACTGTAATAACCCTAGACTTAGAGTCTTGTGTTATGGTGAGGTTACAGTTAGCAATGCCTAAGGCTTGCTATTTTCCACTTTTCCTCTCATAGACTTTTCCTTGGTCATCATCATCCTTCTTGTCTCTGCTGTCCTTCTTCTTCTTCTTCTTGTCTTCATCACCCTTATCACTTCTGTGATATCTTTTTCTCCCATCACTTTTGTCTTCATCTTCATCATCCTTATTTCTCCTTCCTTTGGCTATTTCTAGAATCTCACCCATGGCAATGAAGGTTCTGAGAATGTGCAATGCCTCTACTTCTTCACCAGTTCTTATCCCATTTTTTTTAATTTATCAATAATGTTAATGATAAGTCTGTGATTCTAGAGAGTGAGATCCTTGGGAATGACCAGCTATTTGATATCCTCAATCTTTGTGCCAGACTGATAGATAATTGTTCTTGGATAAGTACAAACTTCAGGCAACCTAGCTTGTTGACCATTCCTCAGATCAACATATAGACTCCTGTTGTTCTCTCCCTTCTTCTCTATCAACCCTAGGATAGCATCAATTTCTGTGAATTTTAGAGCCTTCAAGGTGTCATAAGATAGGTGCCATATTTTACCACTGGTCACCATCATAATCTCCTTGAGATAGACTTGATTTAGCTTCCTTGGAATCACTTTTAGAAATTTGATTTGTTCTCTCAGACTCCTTCTGTACTCCAATGTATCCCCTCCAACCTTTGCTCGTGTGACTTGCAGAAACTTCAAGAAGGCAGCATCATGATAAGTTTCTGAATTTGCTACTTCTATCAGCTTGGCCTCGATAACTACATCCAATTCAACTGGTTGATCTTCTTCATTTCTGGAGGTTTTAGTTTGCTCAGTTGGCATAGATCATACGACCACTGTAGAGGTGATGGTTTGTTTTTGGCCACTTGGGGTAGAGATGTGTACAGGAGGTAGAGTGACAGTTGGTAGAGTAGGTAGAGGTGCATTGACTTTAGCTTTGCCCTTGCCTTGAACATGGGAGGTTGTAGGTTTTGAGATTTTTGGTTGACCACCCTCAGTTATGATTATGCCTTTCTCCTTAGGCTTCTCTCCCTTAGTCTGCTGCTCCCCCTTAGGCTTTGATGTCCTGAAGTTCCTCTTCTCCCCCTTAGGCTTGTTTCCAAGCACAGAGGCTTTGGTAGAGACCCTTGGGTTGGAAGAGGTGGGATTAACAGATTCATCAGGTAGAGGGAGCCCCATATGCTTCATCATAGCAGACAGCATCAGTTGTTGATGAAGAAGAACATCAGCTGTGGTGGTAGCTTGAGTGTCCAACTTCTTAGTGAGAGTTGTTACTGTGTCTGTAAGCTCACTTCTTTCTCCAGAGTATCCACCTTGGTGAATAACTCAGTAGCTTTAAAGCCAGGCAATGATTGTTCCTTGAGCCTCACTACCTCAAACTTGGTCATATTATGCACATGGACCTCAGCCACTAGTTTATCTCCATATTGATTTGCAAACATGATCCTCAGCATGGCATTGGCATCAGTTGTTTGACCAGAGAGATTCTAAACTTGAGATGCTAGATTGGTGACAGTTCCATGAAGTAAATCCATGCCATTGTCCATCTTGATGCAGGTAGATTTGCAGTCTTGTATGGTTTTGAGGACAGGATCTAAAGTTGGAAACTTGGCAGCATATTCTCTCTTGATTTCTCCCACTATCTTGGCTATTTCATCACATACCTTGTTGACTTCTGTCTTAACACCCTTGCCAAGATAGTGTGCAGCCTTGAGGAATCCCTTGTAAGAATCATTCATGGCTTCATACACTTCACCAGGAGTTAGAGATTTAGCATTTGAACCCAGTGAAGTGAGGTATTCCTCTCTTAGATATTGAAGGGCTTCATTGAGAGTAATATCATATTCCCTTGCAGCCAAGCATCTACATTCCCATCTCTCTCAGCCTCATCTGCTATTTTCTCTTTTTGCATCTCTACATCATCTCCGTGACACAGCAGAATGGCTTCATAGTCTGGGTTTGACATATTGGATGTGACAAGGTTTTGGGCTATCTTTACAAACTCAGGAATCTGATCCACAACTAAGCTGTAAAGTGCTTCAACCGTCAATTGTGGTGGAGCAGACCCTGATCCTGAAGCACTGTCATGTTGCACAGGCTTCAGCCATTGTGACAAGAAGTCAGAGCTAGAGCTAGGCAAGCTAGACTCCTCAGTTACAGATGCAACTTCTGTAACCGGATGGAATGACTCTACTACTACTGGTGTCTCCAAAGAAGTGGAATGAGTTACACCAGTAGTTGACACAGGCACAGAGTCTCTAGTGAAAACTAGTGAATCCTCTATGTTTGTGATGGTGTATTAGGATATGCCCCAGCTAGCATTCCCTCACCATCTAAATGTGGTTCCTGGGTGGTGAGCAAAGTGTCATGCACTAAGTCATTGAGTCCATTGGCTCACCAAGAGAAGAAAATTCTTGGTGATCAATGCCTTGCTCCTCAATTGCTTGAGTTGCAGGCTCCAAAGAAATATCATTGTAAGATTCTGAAAGAAGAGTGTCTTGTAGATTGGATTTTGGCAACTCCCTCTGAGAAATAAAGGGAGTTTTAAGTGTGATGTGCTCTCCACTCAGTGTTGTGCCAACCTTATCACTCCCAGGTGCTGACTCATTACACGATAGTGCATTGGGGAGGATGCTTGATTCTATAGATGCACCCTGTTGAGAGGGTACATCTAGTGAGCTGTTTGCCCCTGATTTTACAACTTCAGCCATTTATGTGACTGAAGAGGTGGTTTTCTTTGCTTTCTTCTCCTTTGGATTTTGCAAGGGTGACACAGGTGCCTCACTTTTTAAGCCTAATTCAGCATGCAATGCTGCTTCTGTTAGCATTTCAAAGGCTATCTCCTTTCTCTTCTTTTTAATGACACCACCCTGTTGAGAGGATGATGCAGGTGGCTCTGTGTTTGGTTCAGCGTTTGGTTGAGGGGGCTGGTTAGCTGGCCCTAGGTTAGCATTTTGTTCTACTTGCTTGGGCTGTGCTAACTCAGACTTAGAGGCAAATGTTGGAATGTTGTGGGGGTAAGACTCAAATAACCTCTGCATATGAGGGGTTATTACAAGCCTAACATCCACATCATTCCTAGTCTCCAAGTTACCAAAAATGAGTTTGGTCATGGATTTCGGATAGCCTATTCTATTTCTATTCATCCCAAGCAATTCAATCAGTTTATTATCTACAAAATTAAGAGCAGATTGAATAAAACGAGGGAAGAAAATTTCATTACCTCTCTTGGTTGAGTTCTTACCAAGTCTCTCATATAGCTCCTGCATAATTAGATTACCCACATTGATTTTCCTATCATATGCCAGGGAGTATGCAATTTGCTGTGCAGGTGCACTGATTTGATCAAAACTCGACTTTCTAGCAGTGAACACCTGTAGCAGTGTGGCGAACACAAAACTCCATTCCTTTCTGAGACACTTTCGGTCATTTTTCCAATCTTGATTGTATCATCATATCTGATAAAGTCGAAGAATGTAATCAAATCATCATCAGATACTAGAGGGTGATACAGCTCCTGATGAAGTCCTAGTGCTTGATTCATATCCTCTGTAGTGATAGTAACCACTTTCTCTTGTATTTTGCAATAGATGATATAAGAGGTTACTGCATTCTCGAGAGCAATAACTTCCACAGTGGCTGTCTTCCAAAACTGTTCTAGGAGATCTAGGTACAGAGTTGGGTTGGCTGAGAGTGCATCCTTGATGTATGACTCAGACATCCAGCGAATGAAGCACTTAAAGTTAGCATTGGGTGCTTCCACATCATTAGTAATAGCAATGAAGTTGGTGTGGTTAGGAATTGTGAGTTGGGTATTTGCCATTGTTACACAGAGAGACGAGAGAAGAGAATGAAGGTTGAAGAAGAAATTTAGCTTTTGAAGTTAGGGTTTTCAGAGGTTTTGGAACTTTAGATGCTTGAGAAATCGAATGAAATGAAATGAATAGATGTAAAACTGTATAAGTATGAAGTACTTGAATTGTCGATTAGATATATGTTTTGTATCGACAAGTCAGTCATTCGAGAAGTAGAAATCAACTATTCGATAAGTCAAGAAAGGCTTAATCGATATCTCAAGCAGTTTGTAACTCACAGATGGCTATTATCTAAATTAGAAATAATTCCAAATTAAATAAAATATGTTTTTATGAGTGATTTAAAATTCTGAATAAAAATCCAAAAAACGGTTAAGATTCAGCGAAAATTCAGCATTTTCAAATGATTCGACAACTCAAATGTTCTATTCCAGAACTCAGTCATTAGAGAACTCAAATGTCCTATTCGAGAAGTCAAGCAAGTCTCTGTTCGATTTCTCCAAAATGTACTATTCGAGAACTCAAGAGTGTTCCAAATAGACTTGTTAGAGAAGTCGACCATAGACATGAAAGTCATTAGAGAAGTCTGACTTATCGAGCTACACTTTCCACTCATAAAAGTTAATTTTCACTACCTTTCCAAAATTCACCAGAATTATTCAATGAAGAATATTCTAACAAATTAAATAGTGGTAATCTTAAAATTTCATAGAAATTTCAAGCTAATACGAATATGATTTTCAACATATGCAACAGATTTGAAATATTTATAAATCATATTTCAGCCAACACTTACTTCAAAAATATTGAGAATTTAGATAAAGTAAGTGTTTACTGCTGCAACAATCTAGTTGATATTTTCACTTAGCCAGATTTTGAAGAATTCAGCATTCCAATCTCACTAACCAACCTTGTGAAGGTGGCTTCATCCAATGGCTTAGTGAATATATCAGCTAACTGTTTATCTGTAGGGACATAATGCAACTCAATGGTTCCATTAGTTGCATGCTCCCTAATGAAATGATATCTAATGTCAATGTGCTTTGTCCTAGAATGATTGACAGGATTGGAAACTATAGAGATTGCACTTGTGTTGTCACACATGATTGGAATTCTTTCCAACACAAGTCCATAATCTCTAAGCTGATTTCTAATCCAAAGCACTTGAGCACAACAACTTCCAGCAGCTATGTATTCAGCCTCAGCTGTGGAAGTTGACACAGATTGTTGTTTCTTGCTGTACCAAGAGACTAACCTTTGTCCAAGAAATTGGCAGCTACCTGAGGTACTTTTCCTATCCACTCTGCATCCAGCATAATCAGCATCAGAATAACCAACTAGATTGAACCCTGTGTCCTTAGGATACCATAGACCCAAGTTTGGAGTGCCCTTCAGATATCTAAAGATCCTTTTTATAGCAATCAAATGTGACTCTTTTGGATTTGATTGAAACCTTGCACACAGACATGTAGTAAACATGATGTCTGGCTTACTTGTAGTGAGATAGAGTAGAGAACCAACCATGCCTCTGTAGACTGAGATATCTACTCTCTTGCCTTTGACATCTTCTTCCAATTTGGTGGCAGTGGCCATGGGTGTCTTTGCAGGTGAACAGTCTTCTAAGTCAAACTTCTTTAATAAATCCTTGATGTACTTGGGTTGACTGATGAAGATACCATCCTTCCTCTGACTAACTTGCAATCCAAGAAAGAATGTTAACTCTCCCATCATACTCATCTCATATCTGCTTTGCATGAGCTTAGGGAATTTCTCATATAGCTTCTCATTTGTAGAGCCAAATATGATATCATCCATATAGATCTGAACTAGAATAATATCATTACCATGCTTCTTGTAAAACAGTGTCTTGTCCAATGTGCCTCTAGTGAATTGATTTTTAAGAAGAAACTGTGATAAAGTGTCATACCATGCCCTTGCAGCCTGCTTAAATCCATACAATGCCTTAAGCAATCTGTAGACAAATTCTGGGAAATGTGGATCCTCAAAGCTAGGTGGTTGTTGCACATAAACTTCTTCTTCCAACTCCCCATTCAGAAATGCACTCTTGACATCCATTTGATAGACTTTAAAGTTTGAATGAGCAGAAAATGCAAAGAAGATTCTGATGGCTTCTAGTCTAGCAACAGGAGCAAATGTCTCATCATAGTCAATGCCTTCCTGTTGAGCGTATCCTTTTACAACCAACCTTGCTTTGTTTCTTACTATTACACCATCTTATTCTTCAGAACCCATTTTGTTCCAACAATGGTTCTGTTCTTTGGTGCAGGCACAAGTTCCCATACTTTGTTTCTTTCAAATTGATTCAGCTCCTCTTGCATAACAATAATCCAATCTGGATCCAACAGTGCATCATCAAGTTTCTTAGGCTCAATCTGAGATAGAAAGCAACCATAGAGGCACTCATTTTGAGTTGCTCTCCTAGTTTTCATTCCTGCATTTGGATCTCCAATAATTTGCTCTGTAGTGTGTGACCTATCCAATTTCCTTGAGTGCTCAGTTTGATTTCTCAACCTTGATGTTTCTTCATCATCCAAGTCATGATCATTTTCATTTCCTCCCCATGTAAAGTTGCTACTATTCACAGGTGTGTCTTGGATGCTAGTCTCTTCACTGTTGATTCGATCAGATTCTTCTCTTGTTTCATCATTCACTTGAGTTTGTTGAACTAGAGTTTCAACTTCAGTTTCAATCTCTTCATCAGAATCATCTAGATTTTCAAACTTTAATGGATCTCTATCTTCATCATTGGCTTCTTCTAATCTAGGTAGTTTGCTGTCATCAAATGTCACATCTGTGCTTTCCATAACTTTCTTTTGACTGATGACATAAACTTTCTATGATTCTCTCCATAGAATAGCCAAGAAAGATTCCTTCAAATGCCTTGCATCAAACTTCCCAACATATTCTGAACATACTTTAGAGTAGGCTTCTTTCCAGTCATCAAATTGTAAGGTGTCTTTCTAGTGTTTTTTTTATGAGGGTTCTGTTCTGGATATAGCATGTAGTGCTCAAAGCCTCAGCCCAAAAACATATAGGCATCTTTGCATCAAGCAACATTGTTCTAGCAGCCTCAATTAGAGTTCTATTCTTTCTCTCAACTACTCCATTTTGTTGTGGAGTCCTTGGAGCTGAGAATTGTTCAGAAATGCGATTCTCTTTGCAAAATGCTTCAAGTAAGGCATTTCTGAACTCTGTTCCGTTATCACTTCTCAATGCAATCACACTTGTATTGTTGGCTTTTGCTTCCTTATCAACTTTCTTTATGTGCCAATGATTACTTGTGGTGCCTCATCCTTTGATGCTCGAAATTCCACCCATGTATACCTTGTGAAGTCATCAACCATCACTAGGGCATACTTCTTTCTTGAGAGTGACATAATATTGACAGGCCCAAACAAATCCATATGAATTAATTGCAGGGGCTTGGTGATTGATGTCAATGTCTTTGACTTGTGGCTTGACCTTTTTATCTTTCCTTTTTGGCAAGCCTCACACACTCCTTCTTGACAGAATTCAAGTGTGGGCATGCCTCTCACTAAATCTCTTTTGACTAGAGAATTAATGTCCTTGAAGTTCAGGTGTGATAACTTCTTGTCCATAGCCAACAATCTTCATTTGATGCTTTTGAGTAGAAGCAACAAACTTTGTCCTTGTCTACAAAGTCCATATTGGCTACAAACAGGCTTCCTTTTCTTACTCCAGATAGAGCAAAATCACCAGTCTTCTTGTGGGTGATCAAACATTCATCTTTGTCAAAATTTACCTTGAATCCTCTATCAGTAAACTGACCAACACTTAACAGATTATGCTTGAGACCCTTGACTAATGCTACATCTTCAATGATGACATTACCAACTTTTAACTTGCCATATCCCAATGTGTTACCCATGTTGTCATCTCCAAAAGCAACCATTGGGCCAGCCTTCTCCTCATATTGTGATAGCAGAGCCATATCACCAGTCATGTGATTTGAGCATCCACTGTCCAAAATCCACATGACCTTCTTTTCACTTTCTTTGCCCTGCATGCACAAAGGTATTACTTTTTCTTTGGTACCTAAACAAGTTTGGGTCCACTTGGCTTAGAAACAGATTTATCAAAAACAGCATGCTTATCAACTTTCTTAGGACTGGTCTTCTTGTCACTGTTAGAAGTTGTAACACCCCCAGATCCGGGGTCCGGGATCCGGTTGTTACGGTTTCCAATTCTGTCCACAACAATTGAACTTTCCTTAACATAAAATAAATTACGTCTCTATGACCCAACACAACAATATAAAACACACCCGTTATAGTCCCAGAGATGAAATCAGAGTAACAATCAAATTTTTATTAATCACATTATGAGTTCTTACAATCCAAAAGAATTTCAATATAAATACATACTCTTTGCCATCCATTTACATAAGTCATACTAGACCATATTCTTGGTACTGAAAAAAATAAATATATCCTACCAATAGCTTCTTCTTCAGCTCTGGTAGTCTCATCGTCCTCGCCCGCATCGAGTGCGCCTTGTGCGAGTCATCTGGTCTAGCTGTTGTTGTGATATAATAATAAAGCAAGGGTGAGCAATAGCCCACCAACAATAATATATCACTGAACGATAATGTATAACAGTTCAAGAGTATCTTTCAAACCATATGCCATGCATTTACGGAAATGATGCCAGTATAATATGAACGATGAAGTTACAAGGTAACTTAAAGTATTTGTTTATAGAAATATCTGCTACATCAAAAGTAAGCGAGATATTCTCATTGTTATTAAGAAGAGGAACTTGCATAAAAAGGTTGCAATTCCAGTTATGAACACTTTTCCAGCTCTGCCAACAATAATCATGTTGCAGGAAATAAATAAGTTTGGATGATGAACCGATGATGGAGTATTCACCGCGCCCGCTGTTCCAATCTTGATGATCAGTCGAGATCGTACAGCTCAAATTAGATTTACTACCGGTAGAAGGAAGAACTGACGGCTTTACTTGTATACCGCCTTACTAGCTCTCCCTGGCCAACGGTTGGGCCAAAGGGGATGGACCGGCGCTACTCGGCCTCTTACACGACTCCTAGTTCAAATAGAATTCATGATTCTGAATGTAACGTTCGTCCCCCTTTCCCCAAGTATAATACTTGTTGATAAGACTCCACAAAGTAGTCGTATCTAGTTGGAAAGGAAAATTCACCAATCACTTCCAAGCTATTGCTTGGTAACGAATATCAACTTGTTCCAGTAATCTTACCCCTCGAAAGATGAGAAGGTAAGCAATGACTTAATAAGTCAACAGCACCCGAGTTGCGAGTGAAGAGAATACTTTATGACCAGGAAGTCGACAAGATAAATAACATTTTCCAAGTAAGGTTCCCTTATTATTAGGGAGATAGACTCAAAGAAGAATGATGTCTGAGAACCTTTCTTGATATAAGATTAATAATAATATGACTCCGAAATATTTTCCGTAATAATCGAAGAAGATGAACCTTATTGAGATTATTCTAAGTATGGAATAAATATTCAGAGAATATTTATTGAGTAAAAAAATATTTAAAGAATATTTAGGAATATGAAAGAATATCTTTAATCAGAGTATTTTCCAAAATAATCCCTGAAGAAATATCAGGAGAATATTTATTGAATAAATAAATATTTAAATGAATATTCAAAATAATATTCATTAATTAATAGGACCTGAAAGGAATATTTAAGACAATATTCATAATTAATTAGGAATTTAAATGAATATTCAAAAAGTAATATTTATTTAATGAATAATATTCTAAATGAATATCAAGTAATATTCATTTAGTAATCCAAGCTTTAAAGGAATATTCGAGATAAGACTCGATAAATAAATCAAGTTTCAGATGAATATTAAAATAATATTCATCAAGTAATTAATATCCTAAATGAATATTTAAAAGTAATATTTATTCAATAAAATAATCTTCTAAATGAATATCCAAATAATATTCATTTAACAGTCTCATCTTTAGAAGAATATTCGAAATAATAATCGATAAATAATTCGACTCTGAATGAATATTAAAATAAATATTATTCGTTGAATAGTTACGTTCAAATAATTATTTGAAGTAAGGATCGTTAAAATAATTAATCTCGAACGAATATTCAAATAATATTCGTCGCCCGAATAATGGAAAATATTTACTTAAATATTTTCCTCCGAGGTAATCTCGATATATCAAGAAATATTGACTCCCGGTCTATAATGATGAATAAGATGTATACGCCCTTCTATGATGGTCTTACAATAACCGGCTTATAGTTGATACGATAGCTATCTAATTTATAAGCCAATAACAATCAGGGAACAAGCATAATGATATAACTTGAAAATAGGCATGCATGCTATGGAATATGTATAACAGAAAACATATATATAAATTTATTCAATCACAACAACAGCCTAAAAGAAGGGAATTGAAACTTGCCTGGTAGTCGAGTACGGTAAGGGGTAGTGGTAGCGGGTCCCGGGTCAGCTTGGTGATCTATAAATAGCCAAGGCATTCGGGATTAATCACTTAACATCTTAAAAGTTAAGTTATACTTAAATCGAAACACGTTCTCGAGTTATCTCGTTATACCCCTTTTAGTGGATTCCTTTTATCCTCGATCCGACCCGACATTCGTTCGTTAATACGACATGTCATTGTACTTACACTTGGGACATACTTAAGTCATACAAGTTCTAAAGTCGATCGTTACGAATCAATATTATGCTCCGAGTTTTATCGCCCGTTGTCTAAGTGTTTTACCGAAGTTATAATCAAGCGGGTTTTTAGGGGTTCGTTCGCGATTAACTTTGATTCGAACATTTTTATAAAATCGGAAAACGATCCGTTTCACATGAGGTTTTCTCTCACACCTTCCTTTTTACCTCTAGTATTTAATTACCAAGATTCGCCACTGACTTACGTATTTTATCGGGGTTCAATTTCAGTTACGAACTTTCGTTTACGGATTCGAACTACTTTTAGTAAACCGACCGTAACTCCTAAACCGTAAGTCCATTTCACGCGTTCTTTATATCAAAATGAAGCTTATAACATAACCTATCTTATCATGGGAAAATACAACACTGGACAGTGAGTTCATGCTACTGTGATGCACGGTTTTTAAAGATTATCGAAAATTCGGCATTACGATGGCTATGTTTACATGCTTTTCCAAATTTTTATCATCATCAAATCATCCTCCAACAACAACCAATTCAAGACCTAAAGTTTCTCATCTATTCTAAGTCATGATATCTCAAGAACAACTCAAATCCAACAAGTATAAAACATCAATAACAACCAATTATGCATACATGGATCTAAACATACTAACACCTCTCCATCATATATCCATCCAAAAAAATCCATAAACTCAAAGTAGTACTAAGGGTTCTTGAGCTTTATACCTTCCTTGGAGAGTGAATAACACTTGTTAAGCCTTGAATGATCCTTAAGTTGCCTTAGTATACTTGAATCAATCAAAAGAAAACAAGAACACAAAGTTAATACTTAAAAGTTACTATTCATCATCATCTTCTTGATTTTATATCTCAAGATTGGTATGGAATTTGAAGATGAAATTCATAGGGTATCTTAGTTATGAAATATAGGACTCACCTTAATTTTCTTGAGATTTAACCATGGATGGAAGTTGGATTTCTCCTCTTGAAAAAGAGGGCAGGTCGAATGGAGGTAAATGGAGGGGGAAAGAGTTTGTTTGCATCTTTTACTTGGTTGCTTGTGATAAATGAATTATTGGGATGAGGTTTTGATAATATCTTGGCCAAAAGTCACTTTAATAAAGTGATTATGTCATGGATGATGTTTAAACAAGTGGACAAGTGGTGTGTCATGTACTAATATCTTGTATCCTTGGTTTGATTCTTGGTGTGCTAGTTACTCTTGTAAATAGCTTAGTTACTTGATCTCATCCACTTGCACATACTTGCATCTTGGTTCTCTGCTCGTTTCTTTGTCCGTTTATTGCTCAATTCGTTGATCGTTCGGACGAATAACTAAGTAGTTTCACCTCTAGGGTTTACCGGGAAATTTCTCGATATTCATAATACCTTCCCCAATCCTTAATATAATCCTCGTGATGACCATGTAGGATATTTAATCTCGATACGAACTTAATCAGTAATCTAGGATTCGTTCGCTTTATTGATTAATCTCGTTATAACGTTTTAGCGGTTTCTAGAACGCTTGTTTCACTGCCTCAGTGGTTTCCTACCTTCATTCTTAAATCAAATATAATAACATCCCAAAATATCAAATCCTCAAAGTTAATATCTCAATTCTTGGATTATAATAATATTTAATCCACTGTCCGGTCAAATATTATAATGAAAAAGAATTTGGAATTTCTGAATTCCGATCGTCTCTGCATTCACTTATTTCCTCCGCGTATTACTAATATGACTTCGAAACATCCATATCACGTCCCGTACATAGGGTGGCGTGAAAAGCTTTCCAACTTACAAAATCACTATTCATCCACCAAATTACTATGCACGTACAGGAAACACTATGCACGTACGGGAAATACTATGCATGCATGGAAAACACTATGCACGTACGGGAAACACTATGCACGTACTCATTTCCCTTCAAGGATCCATTAGCTCCTTCCTGGATGGTAGATTATTCTTATCTAGGTCCTCAACCATCGAGTTACTCTATTCTGACCATATCCCAATGCATCAGGATCATTGTCCAAAGCAATATCCATTCATTACAATCATTGTTCTTTGAAACCACCATTCATTAGAGCTGGTGACCTTGTTGTCGGAATCATTGTTCCTCATTTTATCATTACTTAATAAAAAGTTTTAATAATATCCAAAATTTGGGGTTCTTACAGAAGTCTTAGAATCTGAATTCTTAGACTTAGGTGACAGAGGTACCTTCCTAACTCTAGGAGGACTTGAAGACTCTAGCCTTGTGTAGTGTGTGTGAATGTTGTGACTGATGCAACCATCCATGAATTGTCTTATTAAATTAAAACAACTAGTCATAACATTCATGTTGCATGGAATACAGTCAAGTTTATCACAGAAAGGTGAATCTCTATGTCTTAAAGGCATAGAGCAATCATAGAAAGGCTTAGCCACACTACCAGTTGGTTTCTTGCTTGCATGAGTTAAGTGATTAGTGCTAAAATAGTTTTGACAAACTTTCCTAGGGGCATTTGGCACATAAGCATAATTATTATTCTTGTTTATCCCTAGCTTGCCATTCCTATTTTGTTTCTTATTAGCCACTTTCTTCTCAGATTCATTTTTCCCAGCGGAAACAAATTTCACAAACTTCTCAGGTCTAGGTCTACCTCCTACTGGCTTCTTGGCTTTTGCCTTGACACTCTCACTCTTAGAGGGTGCTGGTTGTTCACTAGACTGTGCCTCATCCTCATTATTCAACACTTGCTTAATGAGTAAGGCATCCTCATCAATTTTAAATGTTGGTTCTTTAAAAATTGGAGACTCAGTCTTTTTCAAAATGTGAGGCACTTCATCCTGAACAACTATGTCATCTTCAATGACAGCATAGCCTTTCCTCTGTTTAAGAGTGCCATAGTCAAGTCCAATGGCAGCCTTGGGTGTAGCTTGGTTTTTCTCATGGTAGGACTGCAATAGACTAGAGGAGTTCTTAAAGGTTTTCAGTTTGAATTCATTTTCAGCTAGTTCATCCCTAAGAGTCTTCTCAACCTGACTAGCACATAGAACCTTATTCTGCAGATATTCAACTTCTTTCTTAAGGTTATCTACTTGTATAACAGTTAGCTCAAGTTCCTCATTCTTCTTGTTTAACAGTTCATTCTTAGCAGACAGTTTGACAATCTCTTTATTAGCAGCAGTCATACTAGTATGAATATTAAACATTTCAATAGATAGTTGTTCAACCATGCATTTATACTCAGAAACAGACATATCTATGGTAGTGAAAGATGGTACCTGAGAGTCAGACAGAGATTGTTCATCCTTGGAATCAGCCATCAAGACATAGTTGCAGAATTCTTGCTTCTCTCCATCACTATCAGAGTCATCCCAACACTTCCCTTCAGCTATGTAGGCCTTGCCTTGTGTTTGCTTTTTCAGAAGGGCCTCATACTTAGCTTCAAGCTCTAGAAACTCCTTATCCTTCTTTTTAGGCTTCTTGCATTCACTGGCAAAATGCCCTAGGTCATTTCATCTATAACACCTTACAGATGACCTATCCACATGGCTGGTTTTGAATTTATTCTTGTTTGCTTTCACAGGTGCCTTGCTCTTGTTGAATGAATGGTTTTGGGGTCTAGGTTTGAAGGGTTGGTTCCTCTTGAATCTGGTATTTGGAAATTTTCTGGCCATGAAAGCATATGAAGTGTTTTCCATGCCATCTAGCTCTTCAAGAGTATAGAACTCTTCTTCTTCCTTCTCCTCAACAGGTTCAGTCACTTCACCTTCATTTTCTTCATCATCTATTATCTCTTCTATCCTCAGCTGACTTGTAGATGCTTTTAGGTCTTGAACAAATTTGCTGACAATCAAGGCACATGATGTGTTTACCATTCTGACTTGGTTGGCTTGGATAGCCCTCTTCTGAAGCAACTCAAGCTCATGAGTCTTTAAAACCCTATAGAGCACATCATATGTGACTTTGTTCAAATCTCTTTCTCTTAGAGAAATGACCCTTTGCTCTAGAAGGTTTAGTGAGGAAAATAGAAACTTCATGTTCAACTCCTTGGTGCTGTAAACCTTCCCATTCATCTGTAGCTCAGTCACCAGCTTGTGAAACCTTTCAAACATGTCAGTAATGCTTTCCTTGGTCTGAGCCATGAAAGATTCATACTGTGTGACCAATATCTGTTTCTTGTTTTCTCTAACCTCCTCTGTTCCTTCACATAACACCTCAATATGATCCCATATCTCCTTTGCTGTTTTGCAAGAGGCTATGTTAGCAAACATTGACATTTCCATAGAATCTATGATTAATAACATGAGATGACTGTCGAGAGCAACCATCTCCTTTTCTATCTCTGTCCATTTGGATGGTTCTTTAGCCACATAGGATATTGGAATGGTTACAGTTCCAACAGTCTTTTCAGGAATCTCCTGTTGTAGAACAAAGGGACCATTCTTGAGTATCTCAGGATATAGAGGGTTAGCAGCTTTGATGAACAACAACATTTTAATCTTCCAGAGGTTGTAATTCTCTTTGTCGAACTTAGGGACCTTCACTGTTCCTGTAGTCTTTGGTGTATTCATTATCTTTTACTATTTTTATATAAACAGCCTGCTCTGATACCACTTGTTGAGTATTGAATATACCGAAGAGAATACAGGGAGGGTGAATGGATTCTCAAACTTTTCTTCTGATAAGTGTTTTAGGTGAAGGTTGTTTTAAGGGTTTGAATCTGGTTGTGTAACAAAGTGTGTGTTTGTGTTTAACAGATTATGTAAGTGCGGAATATAAACACAAGAACACGATCACTCACTTTAATCTAATATTTTATTAGATAAAGATTTGCTATAATATGTGAATACAAATGTTAGTATTCTCAGCTTCTTTCTCAGAGAGATATTACTTGTAAAAACTATTGATCACTCTTTTGATACTTGCTAAAGAAGTAGGGTTGTTCACTTATATCACGTGAACAACTTGCATACAACAAATAAGGTAGCAAACAAATTTGCTTTCTAATGTGTCTATCCTATTTGAGTAAACATCCAAACTGCTACAGATTTGAATTCTTAGAACTCTGTTCAGATCCACTTCTTCAGCTCTTTGTCTTTTGTACTATCTCTCCAAGCTTCTTTGTAGGCTTTCCAATGTACTTTACAGTATGTGGTCCATAAAGCATCTTGGCTTGTTGCAGGTTTCTGACTTGTACAATTCTTCAGTATTTTGTCTCCAAGATTGCAGTCGAGAAGTAACTCTGTTGGTGATTCGAGAACTAAAATTGGCTTAATCGATAACTCTGAGTTCTCGAATACTGTTGAGCTGACATATCGAATCACTTCTCGAATAAGTCCTTTCTCCAGGGATCCTTGAGATATCGAATAGAGCATTTTACTTATCGAATCCCTGAGATATCGAATAGCTTCCTGAGTCCTTGAGATATCGAATGTAGCTTTGACTTGTTGACTCTTAGAGAACTCGAATGATACTTTGACTTGTTGACTTCCTGAGTTCTCGAATAGAGTAGTAGACATATCGAATCTCTGAGATATCGAATGAGATATCGAACAGTACATTCAGAGATATCGAATAATGTCTTTGTAGATATGGAATCCCTGACTTCTCGAAAGCTAGGCTTCTCGAATAGATCAAAACACTTCTCGAATTGGTACTTAGGCAAATCTTCATTCTCCAAATTCCAATTGTGTTTATTTTGAAAGTCTTGGTCTTCAAGCTTGAGGCATGATCCTTAGAACTTCTGAAAGGCAGAGTGTGTAAACTTGTAACACTATAACTAATGTAACTCAATTAAAGGAAAAGATACTTAACCAGAAGACAATCAAGAACAAGAAGCCACAAGAAATCAACACTAAATGAAGACAAGGTAATTGATACAATTGAACATGTTAACTATGATCAAGCAAAGAAGAAATCATTGAGAGAAGTTCAAGTCAAAGTTGTTCATGCCTCAGTGATTTGAGAAATAGAGAATCAAGATCATAACTATCAGTATCAATAAGACAAATTGATTTCAAGTGAACAAGAAGGAAAGCGAACATTGGAAAGCCACGTTACTAAGTGAATATGGTAATTTATTCAAGAAGCAAAAACACTATCAAGACTAGTCACTTATGAACCAGACCAGTGCATCAAGTGTCAGGACATTGATAGCAAGTTTATGTCAGTAATAAAGATCCATGTTCAAGAGCTTGGTGAAGAATAAAGAAGACATGAAGATATCACAAGTTCAAGATGTGCATTGAAGTTTCAAGTTGAAGACCAGAATATTTTCTAAGTACTAAATATTCTAGACAACCAAGTAGAATATTTCTAAGAAGAAGTTCTACTTAGAAATTCGAGATGGCTAAGTAGAAATTCTCAAGTAGAAGTTCTACTTAGAGTGCAGCTTCAACATGACATATGGCATCTTCTTATTGGCAGATTTCCAAGCTTTCAAGATAAGGCAAGATTTATGTGGACATCATTGGGCCACGTATATCTTAGTCTTTGAAGACTACAGGACATAGATTACGTGTAGTATAAATAGAAGTACTTGTGTAATGTTTTAAGAGAGCAATTCTTGAGAGAAACACATGAAAAAGAGAGAGAGTGTATTCACAGAGCTTAGTATCATTCACTTCTCTCTGAACTTCTGTTATACTTTGTAATGAATGTTGTAGCAACCACTTCAAGTTATATATAAGACATATATTCCTTGAATCTGTGTGTTCGTTTATTGCATCGTATTTATTGCTTCTCATATTTGAAAAGTTGTATTCACCCCCCTCTACAACACATTTGGACCTAACAATTGGTATCAGAGCTATATGTTTAACATACAAAACATAGATCCTTGTGTTTAGTAGAAGAATCGTGAGTTTTCATTTTCTAGATCTACTTTTCTAAAATTCTGGAAAAGTGAGCTTTAATTCGTTTGTAGTGAAAACTCATCCGAAAAATTATTTAAATACTCCAGGTGTGATTATTTAGCTTGGGTGTATTTTAATTAATTTTTGTGAATTAATCTGGGTACTTTGATATTTGGTGTTCTTGAGTGTTCATCATTTGTTCTTATCAAAGAAGACGACCCAACAACTTTTTGATCTCCTTTTCAAACAGATAAATAGTAAAAGACTAAAAAGGTGTTTTTGGATTTTTGATTTGCATTATTCACGGCCGAAAGTATATCAGAACATACTCAGTACCTAGCACGTGGGTTAGGTGAGTAAAGCCTCAAAAGTCAAAAAGGTGTTAAAGAGATAATATTGTTTATTCAATATTAAACTGATCTGCAGCAAAATTATTCTAAGGACAAAAGTTCTATATAGAATTTCTACTTGAGATTTTCTACATAGAATTTCGACTTGGATAACTTCTACTTGGTGAAGGAATCTCTTGATCATGAAATGTTCAACATAGTCAAAGGTCTGACTACAGCAAAGAAGATTTGGGACAAGATAGAAGTTGTCATGGAAGGATCTGCAGAGGTTAGAAGTAACAAGACACTCATACTCAAGATGGAGTATGACACCTTCAGAATACGAAAAGGAGAAGGCATAACAGACGTCTATCTACGATTCAGTCAGTTGGTATTGGATTTGAATCTGAGAGGTGTAACTCTCCCCATGGTTGAGACTAATACGAGATATCTGAGGAACCAGCCAAAGAGCATTGAACATAGGGCCTACGCAATAAGAGAAACCAGAGATTTGCATACAACTTCTCTGGAAGAATATTATGGAATATTAAAGACCTATGAGCTGGAAACACTTCAAGATCAAGCATGGGACAATGATTCAAAAGGAAAAGAAACTGCATCAGGATTAGTTGCTGCTGAGGAAGAGTCTAAGAAGGCAATGGTTGCAGAAAAGACTAAATCATCACATGCACCACATCAAGTTGATAATGATGACGAGTGCACATCTAACAGTGATGATGACTACTACACCCAAGAAGAGCTGGACAACATGGACGATAGTGTCGTGGCATACATGGCAAGGAAGTTCAGCAATATGAGATTCAGAAAGAGCAACCGACCACAGAGAAATTCTTCATCTTACTATCGGGCTGCTAGGGGTGGTGGTAGTTCGTCAGGCTACAAAGGAAAAGGCAAGAATACCAGCTACAAATCTCCTTTGGATTTCAAAATGAAGTTCAAATGCTATAACTGTGGTGAAGCTGGACATTTTGCTACCGACTACAAAAAGCCTAAACAGACTTATCCAAAAGAGACATATGAAGCCCTCAAAAGCAAGTATGAATCGCTGGTGAAGAAAAGACATGGAAAAAGAGCTTTGTTAGTGACAGAAAGAAGAGCTTGGGATGATTCAGATGAGGAAGATGTTACTCATGTAGCAAACTTTGTCCTCATGGCTGAGACATCAGAGGAACCAGAGGTACCAGTTCTAACCCTTAAAGTAGAAATGTCCATTGATGATTATAAGGAACAGAACGGGGCTCTTAGTGAAGAGATCTATATGTTGTGCAAAAGCCTAGACTCTTCTCAAATGGAACAGAAAACACTTGTTGCCAAAAGCAGAATGCTTGAGGCAAAAGTGGAAGAGTTAGAGGCTGCTTGCACTGTAGATACATCCCTAAGAGACTTTATTAAATCTCTGGAGCACAAGCTCATCCTTAAGGAAGAAGTAGAAGCATGTCTTAGGGACAAACTAGCTGAGTTAGAAACTAAATGCGAAGCTTACAAACTAGCTGCTAGTAAAGTGTATGTAGATAATGACACATTTAAGAAGATAACTGGAGTAGGTATAGGACTTGATTATTCTGACCTTCCTAAGAAAGATGGAAAGAGACCTATCGACACTAGTTCCAGTGACCTTAAAAAGGAAATTCCTAGCCCTCTTAAATCAGCTGTCAAACCTATCTACAAACACCTTGTTCCTAGAATAGAAGAAGAAGAGACTGAATTAATAGCTAGATATGAGATTGAGATGGAAGATCGCCAGAAAGCACAACCTATAACTCCTATCAAACAAGTTAAAATCAATTTCCCTAGAGATGAATCTAGACCAGGATTAGGAGCTAAGGCTGTTAAACAACAAGGAAAGAAAGAAAAAGGCATAAAAGAGGTTAAGGCTGAATGAATAAAGAAAGCATGTTATCACTGTAAATCTACTGAACATCTTTCTTATGCATGTAAAGCTAACATAAATGTTCCTGCTGCACATGCCATGCCTGCCACACATACAATGAATAATCTGCATCAGAATCATGCACAGTGTGGTCAACCTAATTGTATGCCATGCACTTTTAACATCATGCAAACTTTTGTGAATTTAATGAATGCATCTAGCCAGTCATGCTCAAATACTGTTGCTAGTTCAAACATCAAGAAAAAGCATGTGAGAGCCAAGATTGTCAGTCCTCCTAAAGTTAGGAGTAACAAACCTTCTCCCAAGACTGACAAATTTATCAAGTCTGAGAAAGGAAAGGAGAAAGTAGAAAGCTCTAGTAATGTTAAGAAAAGTGCATCTCCTGTTGTTAAATCTGTTGATTCTCGATCTTATCGAAAAGCCGGGCCCAATCAGTGTTGGGTTCCGAAGAATGTCTAATCAATCTGTCATTGCAGGGCGTTAAGCAGAATAGAAATAAAGTTATATGGGTGCTAGATAGTGGAGCATCGAGGCATATGACTGGAAACAAGTCCCTGCTTACAGAGTTGGTTATGAAGGCTGGCCCTTATGTTACCTTTGGAGATGACAGCATAGGTGTGACAAAGGGATATGGAAAACTGAAGACTGGTAATGTCATCATTGAAGATATTTCCTATGTTGAGGGACTGAAGCACAATCTGTTGAGTATCAGTCAATTCTGTGAGAAAGGTTACGAAATTGTCTTCAACAAGAAAGGTGTATCAATCACTCACATCAAGGAAGGCTCATTGGCTTTGAGAGGAGTTCAAAAGGCAGATCTTTTTCTTGCAGACATGGATTCAGCAAATCAGAATGAGGTCACCTGTTTCTACAGCAAAGCCTCGGATGATGAAAGATGGTTATGGCACAAAAAGCTATCTCACTTAAACTTCAAAACGATGAATGCTCTCGCGAGACGAGAATTGGTGAGAGATCTACCTCAAATGGAGTTCGCTCCGAAAGGACTCTGTGAAGCTTGTGAAATGGGAAAGTCGAAGCGAGCATCGCATAAAAGCAAAGAAATTTCTAGTATTACTGAGCCTCTGCAACTTCTTCATATGGATTTGTTTGGCCCAGTGAATGTCTTATCTTTGTCTAGGAAAAGATATGCATTGGTAATCGTGGATGACTTCTCCAAGTATACATGGGTATTGTTCGCAATGACGAAAGACGAAGTACCTTTCCTAATCATTGATCACATCACTCAAATTGAGAATGTTTCAACACTTACTGTGAAGACGATTAGATCAGACAATGGCACTGAATTCAAAAACGCAGTGCTGAATGACTTCTGTGTATCTAAGGGAATACGTCGTCAGTATTCAGCCCCGAGAACTCCACAGCAAAATGGAGTAGTTGAAAGGAAGAATAGAACTTTGGTTGAAGCAGCAAGAACTTTGTTGTATGATTCGAAACTTCCTTTGTACTTCTGGGCCGAAGCAGTGAGTACCGCTTGTTACACTCAAAATAGAACCTTGATCATAAAAGATAAAGAAAAGACACCATGTGAGCTAATGAACAACAGAAGACCAACAATCAAATACTTTCATGTCTTTGGAGCAAAATGCTATGTACTTATAGATGATGAAAATCTAGGCAAGTTTGCAGCAAAATCTTGTGAAGGAATCTTTGTTGGTTACTCCACAGATGTGGTGGCAGCTTATAGGGTGTTCTTAGTAAATGATCGAAAAGTGACTGAAAGCTACAACGTCAGATTCGACGATACCAAACTCCCATCAATTTCTAGAGATTCTAGTGAACCTGAGTCCCTAAAATTTCAGAATCTGGACTTAGATGAACTTGAAGATGAACCTAAGTTAGTTGTCCCATTAAATGTCCCAAGTGTATGTGAAGAACCTGAGTCTAGTGAACGATCTAATTCTATAAGATCAGAAGAGACTTCTTCAGTACGAACCGGCAACAACTCAGGGGGAGTAAGTAGTAGCTCAAGAACAACTGTTCAAAGCTCGAGACGAGTTGACAGTAGTTCTGTAGGAGCTGGCACTAACTCAGGGGGAGTTAGTGAAAATATCAAAGTAGTCAGCACCACAACTCAGAAAGTCAAGCTGAATCATCAAGACAATTTCCAGGAGAACGGGTATGGAATAGAGATCATCCGTTTGAATTAATTATTGGTGATCCAGATGCTGGTGTGAATACTAGAAGAACTGCAAGAGCTGACCTGGCTAATATTTGCTTATATTCTGGGTTCTTGTCCAAGCTTGAACCTAAAGAAATAGAAGAAGCTCTTGGTGATGCTGATTGGGTGATTGCAATGCAAAAGGAACTCAATCAGTTTGAAAGACAGAAAGTTTGGAAACTGGTACCCCGACCAAAGAACATATCAGTAATTGGAGCTAGGTGGGTATTCAGAAATAAACTGGATGAAAACGGACTTGTAACACGAAACAAGGCTCGTTTGGTTGCAAAAGGTTATTCTCAGCGAGAAGGAATTGATTATGATGAAACCTATGCACCGGTTGCAAGACTTGAGGCAGTCAGGATGTTCTTCGCATTTGCAGCACATAAGAACTTCAAGGTTTTCCAGATGGATGTGAAAAGTGCCTTCCTGAACGGAGAGTTAGAAGAAGAAGTGTATCTGGAACAGCCATCTGGCTTCATTGATCCAAAACATGTAGATTTTGTGTATCTTCTCTTCAAATCTGTCTATGGCCTCAAGCAATCCCCAAGGCGATGGTATGAAACCCTATCCTTATTCTTAATTGAAAATGGTTTTACTAGGGGAGTAACTGATAAAACATTGTTCTATAAAAATGTAAGAAATGACTTAATACTTGTTCAAGTCTATGTGGACGATATTATTTTTGGGTCATCTAATGAGCGCTTGTGCGAGAAATTTGCTAAGCTAATGCAGGAAAAATATGAGATGAGCATGATGGGAGAGCTGTCCTTCTTCCTTGGATTACAAATCAGTCAGAGAAAAGATGGTATCTTTATCTGTCAATCCAAGTACGTCAGAGATTTACTCAAGAAGTACAATCTAGAAGATGCATCAGCAGCTAAGACTCCTATGGCAACAGCCACGATGCTTGATGAAGACAAATCGGGTAAACCAGTTGACATCACAAGCTATCGAGGTATGATTGGCTCACTCCTCTATTTAACTGCAAGTAGACCCGATATAATGTTCGCAACTTGTTTATGTGCAAGGTTCCAAGCGGATCCTAGAGAATCACATCTCGTAGCCGTCAAGAGAATTTTTAGGTATCTCAAGGGCACACCAAATCTAGGGATTTGGTACCCAAGAGATACAGGTTTTAATCTAATTGGCTATTCGGATTCAGACTATGCAGGTTACAGGATTGATAGGAAAAGCACATATGGTGCTTGTCAATTTCTTGGCAGAAGATTGGTGTCCTGGCAAAGTAAAAAGCAACATACAGTATCTACTTCTACTGCTGAAGCTGAGTACATTGCTGCTGGAAGCTGTGTAGCTCAAATACTGTGGATGAGGAACCAATTGAAGGATTATGGCATGGAGCACAAGAAAATTCCAATTATGTGTGACAACACAAGTGCCATTGCCATAACCAACAATCCTGTAGATCACTCAAGAACCAAGCACATCGACATCAGGTATCACTTCATAAGAGAACATGTCGAGGAGGGGACTGTGGAGCTACATTTTGTGCCCACAATGCAACAAATCACAGATATATTCACCAAACCTCTTGATGAAGTAACATTCAATAGATTGGTTGGTGAATTGGGAATGCTTAACACAAGTTAGTAAAGCCTCCTATCTGTAAAATCCAGATTTATGTTTGTTTGTGCAAGCTACTCAATCATTATGTGCTTAGACTTTAAAATGCCTAATTAATGATTGTTATAGGTTGCATATAATCTCATTTTACATGAATTCATTGTGTTTTAAGTGTCTTTAATAGCACAAATCTTTGAATTTATGCTTGTTAGATTGCATGATCATAGGGGGAGTTAAATTCATAGTATTCTAAATTTTGCATGATTTTTAGATGAATTTACCTATGATTTTCATGTAATTAGAGGCCTTAGAATTAAATATCTTCAAAATTTCGAGTTAGTTTCTATCTCGAAACTTATCTAGAAATTCGACTTGAATTTTGAATTAAGCTGCCAGAGTGAAGTTTTGAAAATTCTAAGTCTGGGAAGAATTTCGAGTTAGTGTCTATCTCGAAATTCATCTCGAAAATCGACTTTGAGTTCGAGTTCGAGTTACCAGTGTGCCTAGTTCTATCTTCAAAATATTCGAGATAAGGTCTATCTCGAACTTTATCTCGAAGGTTGAGATGAGGTTTCCATTAAGGGGATATTTTGAAAAGAACTGAGAATAACTTCGAGTTAGTCTCTATCTCGAAACTCAACTCGAATTTCGACTTGATGTTCGAGATAGAGTTCTCAGTTGCTTAAAGGGAATTTTCGAGTTAAACTCCTAACTCGAAACGTATCTCTAATTTCGACTTATAGTTCGAGATAGGATTTCCCTGTAGTTTTTGCTGTAAATTGGTTAAGTGCTTATTTGTTCGAGTTAACATCTATCTCGAACTTCATCTCGAAGTTCGACTTGATGTTCGAGATAGAGTTCGACTTAAGTCTTCCCTGTATGTACTTGGTGTTTTTCACTCTTTTTAACAGAGACACTTTTGTCATTTCACAATCATCTATATATATACATCTCTAACTCGATGCATCATTCACTTTACCTAATTTCTTTTTTACAGCAGCCTCTTCACAAAAACAAGGCGATCTCACAATTACATACCACTAATCCGTGTTTATGTGATTAAACTCATACATATCACGAATTGCTACCAATTTTTAGACTACTATTATCTGTGTTATCATTAATCTTTGTGTTGGTGTGTTTTGTAACCGTTCATATACACGCACATATACATACACACGAACATCAAGTGTTTGTGTAACTGTTCAAAACACGATTTCCATATTCTCTATCTATATCCACACACGATTTCACTGGTATACACACACGAATATACATCTTCATTGACTATTCAGATTTAGTAATTGGCTATTTTTTGAATCCCGTAATTTAATTTCTTAGAGTGCTTTTTGGTCTTCTCGGAAAATTAAAAGGGATACAACCTTTAATTCGTTACTTACTTGTTTTTCAAAAAATTAAAATATCACATCTCTTAAGGAAAAACATTTAATTAAAATGGCTCACCAATTTTCACTTGCTAAAAATAATTTTTATAATATTTCTACGGAAATTGGTGATCAACTCCCGCGCTTTAAGTTTTGGGTACGATTTCTTAATTTGTACTCCAAGGCTAGCTATGCTTTTACTGCTAAACCTACACTAGTACATGATGCTTTACAGCAATTATGGACTAGTGCGGTTACTTTTGGGAGCAAAACTACCTCCTATGGTTTCATGTTTACCTTAGCGGGTCAAGAATATGAGGTGACTGAAGAAATTGTCAACAGGGTTCTGGGATTCCCGATCAAAGATGCTTATGATCCAGAACCTACAGCGGCACAACGCCTCACATTCTTTGAAGAAATAGGATGTTATCCTCCGACTGGCCGGATCACTGGAAACATTCAAAAACAATTCTTTCATGTGGAATGGAATTATTTTTTCGAGGCCATCACAAGATGTTTTCGGGCACGCGAAAAAGATTTTCATCAAATTCCAATTCCAATGCAAACCTTTGGAGTTGCCCTAGCAAGAGAACTGGATATAAATTATGGATGCATAGTTCTCTCTGAGATAGTGGCTACAATGGGATCTCCTGCAAGCAGAGACCTCACTACAACTGATGTTGTCTGCTGGTTTCCTCGGTTCCTACAAATGCTGATTAATGATTTAATACCGAAGGATGCTCTTGCTGTTAGACAGGGATTTTCCAGAAGCCCAACATCTGCACCGCTAGGGTTGGGCACTAAGTCACTTTCAATAATTGCTAATCAGGATAAACATCAAGGTAAACCGATGTCAATTCCTGAAAACACTCAACTGTGGCTTACTTATGATGCAGGAGTTACTACTTTGGCGGAATCATCGCAAGTATCGTCATATGCTCAGAATCCGTCTGCTCATGCTGAAGCATTTGAAGCGATTCCTGATGAGCAAAGTGGGGATGAACAAGGTAATGACGAAGGTAATCTCTCTATGCATACTACTCAAACCTCTTCCTATGTATCTGATTCCGAGACCCAAGAAACTGCTAGCTCGCAGGATCTATCCCAGGGTGAGAGCTATATTTCTGAGTCTGACACACATTCTTATTCTCTTTCACCCCTGTTAACGGAAGCCAGAAAGCCAGCACATGTAGATGTAGGAAATGATGAGGAGAGTGAACCCGAAGAGCAGCCTCTTATTCGAAAGAAAGCCAAAATTTTTCATGCTGCTACTTCAAAAGTCCAGTCAAACCCTAGTGTGTCACACGCAACCACTCCACCTCACGAGAGTGGTTCTCCCCTTGAACAATCTGCACATAGGGATTTTGGTGAGGATTATGTCCCTATTGAAGATACTGTTGCTTCAGAAGGGCATGAAGCTTTAATAACTTCAGCAGTACCTTCACCGGTACGTACTGATGCTGCAAAGAGGATCGGTTCTGATGTTGTACAAGGACACTTTGCAGCCTCTCAGCCTGAGATTCCAACTCAGGACAGAACAGAAATAGATCCCATAACTGCCAATTATATTGCTTATCCAATTTCTGCAGGTACTGCTTCATACTTTGGATCAATCATTGAAGACATACACGAGCGTGAGACAGGAGTGTGTGTGAGAGGTTAAGGAGAGAGGGACCTTCATTTTTAAGGCCCGAAACCGAGCGCCAAATACTAACAGAACGAGTATTAGAGCGAGGTCACCAAAACCAAACACCGTCCCTTAATATTGAAAATCTTGATACACGTATGACTTCTATGGAAAATCAGATGAGGCAGTTCGGGCAGACGATGGGCCAGTTTGGGACTAACATTGGAAACAATCAAAGGGCTCTTGATGACTACGTAACACGAATGGCAAGTGTAACACCCCTAAATCCGGGGTCAGGGATCTGGTCGTTACCGTCTCAATTCCCATCCACAGTTCAACATAAATATTAAATTACAACCTTGTGACCCAAAACAATAACATAAAACACACCCGTTATAGTCCCAGAGATGAAATCAGAGTAACAACCAAATTTTATTAAACACATTATGAGTCCTTACAACCCAAAAGAATTTTAATATAAATACATACTCTTTGCCATCCATTTACATGAGTCATACAAGACCATATACTTGGTACTGAAAGAATAAATCTATCCTACCAATAGCTTTCTCTTCGGCTCTGGTAGTCTCATCGTCCTCGCCAGCATCGAGTGCGCCTTGTGCGAGTCATCTGGTCTAGCTGTTGTTGTGATATAATAATAAAGCAAGGGTGAGCAATAGCCCACCAACAATAATATTTAACTGAACGATAATATATAACAGTTCAAAAGTATCTTTCAAACCATATGCCATGCATTTACGGAAATGATGCCAGTATAATATGAACGATGAAGTTACAAGGTAACTCAAAATGTAAATATATGAGGGAATATCTGCTATGTCGAAAATAAGCAAGATATTAAAAAGAGGAACTTGCAAGGAAAATATTGTAATTCCAGTTACGAACACTTTTCCAGCTCTGCCAACAGTAATCATGTTGCAGGAAATAAATAAGTTTGGATGATGAACCAATGATGGAGTATTCACCGCGCCCGCTGTTCCAATCTTGATGATCAGTCAAGATCGTACAGCTCAAATTAGATTTACTACCGGTAGAAGGAAGAACTGACGGCTTTACTTGTCTACCGCCTTACTAGCTCTCCCAGGCCAACGGTTGGGCCAAAGGGGATGGACCGGCGCTACTCGGCCTCTTACACGACTCCTAGTTCCAATAGAATTCATGATTCTGAATGTAACGTTCGTCCCCCTTTCCCCAAGTATAATACTTGTTGATAAGACTCTACAAAGTAGTCGTATCTAGTTGGAAAGGAAAATTCACCAATAACTTCCAAGCTATTGCTTGGTAACGAACATCAACTTGTTCCAACAATCTTACCCCTCGAAAGATGAGAAGGTAAACACAGACTTAATGAGTCCATAGCAACCAAGTTGTGAGTGAAGAGGATAAATTATGGCCGGGAAGTCAACAAGATAAATAACATTGCTCAAGTAGGTTCCCCTATAATATGGAAGTTTGAGCGAGCATTTAAATCCTTTTAAGATAGATTTAAATGAAAAAGAAAGAGTTGGGAACCTTTCCTTGATAAAATAGTCGTAAAAACACTCCGAAATATTTTACATAATATCTGGAGGTGGAAGGTAATCTCCGAATAATATAAATTATTTTAAAAAGAATTTTAAAAGAATTAAATAAATATTCAAAGAATATTTATTTACTCAATAATAATTATGGAATATTATTAACTCATAATATTGCTCGTAAGTAATCCTCGAATGAATATATGGAATTATTTAATAAATAAATCCCTCCTTAAATGAATATTCGAAATAATATTCATTAAATAATTAAACTCCAATAAATATTTAAAATAGTATTCAATAAATAAGTCAAACCTTAAATGAATATTTGAAAATAATGTTCATTTAATATTTACTCTTTTAAATGAATATCCAAATAGCATTCATTTAATAAATAATCTTCTAAATGAATATCCAAATAATATTCATTTAGTAATCAAAACTTTAAAGGAATAATCGAAATAATATTCCTTAAGTAAATAGAACTTCCAATGAATATTTTAAAATAATCTTCATTAAGTACATAAAACCTTAAATGAATATTCGAAAGTAATATTCATTTAATAAATAACATTCTAAAGAATATCAAAATAATATTCATTAAATATCAACTCTAAATGAATATTCAAAATTAACATTCATTTATTATCTCTCGACTAAGATAATACTCGAATAACATTCCTCGAAATATTTCTAAGTAATTGATACTTTATGGAATATAATAACGTTTAACAATAACCTTCCTCAGATAAATAATAATCTGTCGTTGGAATCCCTCCGGGTTTCCACGACTATCTATAACTCAAAATACCGACTCCCGGTCTATATTTAGAATGAATATCATATGCCCTTCGCTAAGGGTCTTACCAAAACAATCCGGCTTATTACTGATAAATCGTATCTAGTCTATAAGCCAATATCAATTCAGGGAACAAGTATCACAAAAACCAGAGTCACAATATAATTGGTAACAGGCATGCATGCGATGCCATATGTAAAACAGAAATCATATACATATATTATCACAACAACAGGTTCAAAGGTTTGAACACTTGCCTGGTAATTGAGCACGGGTGGGGGTAGTGGTAGGGTGTCCCGAGTCAGCTTGGCGATCTATAATAGTCAAGAAATTCGAGATTAATCACTTAACATTTTTCAAAAGGTTAAGTATTAACTTAAGTCGAAACATGTTTTCGAATTATCTCGTTATACCCCTTTTTAGTGTAACTCTTTTTATTACCGATACAATTTGACATTTGTTCGTCATTAAGACATGTCATCGTACTCACACTTAGTGTATACTTAAGTCGTATAAGTTCTAAATTTGATCAATTACGAACCAAGATTATATCTCGAGTTTTATCGTTCGTTTTCTACGTTATAACGAAAGTTATACTTTTAAGGGGTTCGTTCGCGTTTAACCTAGATTCGAACATTTTTATAAAATCGAAAAATGATCCGATTCACATGAGGTTTTCTCTCACACCTCCCTTTTTACCTCTAGTATTTAATTACCACGATTAGCCACTGACTTACGTATTTTACGAGGGTTCATTTTTAATTACGAATTCTCGGTTACGGTTTCGAACTACTTTTAGTAAACCGACCGTAACTCCTAAACCGTAAGTCCGTTTCACACGATCTTTATATCAAAGCGAAGCTTATAACATGATCTATCCTATCATGGCAGAAAACGAAGCCAAATAGGGAGTTACATGTTCTGTCAAAATCGTTTTCTTAAGGTTAACGAAATTTTGGCATTACGACGGCTATAAATCGAACATTCCAAAAATCATAACAACAATACCAAGCCACACCAGGCACAAATCCAACTTATACACATGATCTTCATCTCAAAAAGTCCAGAAGCTACTGATCTTAGCATCAAAATCATCATGCTTCTTAAATTAACTAAACCACTTAACTAATCATGCTAATAACATCACTTATACTAAATCCATCCAAAGCATGCAAAATCTCATAGTAAGACCTAGGGTTTCAAGTGATGATTACCTTCCTTGGAGTGTTCTAAAGCCCTACTAAGCCTTGATCTACCCTTGTGTGGCCTTAGAGTAGCTAGATCAACCATAAGAATCAAAGAAAACAAAGTTAAATCTTGAAGAACACTATTCATGCTCATCTTTGTTGATTTATTTGAAAATGTTAACAAAGGAATTTGAAGCAAAGATTTCATGGAGATTAGTTTTATGAAATATAGGACTCACCATAAAATTTGGAAGATCAAATAAGGGGTGGAAGCTTGATTTTGATCCTTGAATTTATGCAAAATTCGAATGCCCTGTTTTTGAGAGGAAAAACAGGGTGATCTTCTTGAATTTATTTACCCATTCAAACGACCTTCAAAAATTATGAAATTTTGTACGAATGTTATACATGGAGTGGAGAAGCTATGGTCAAATATTGGTGATTTTATCATGGTTGGAAATGGAGTTATGATTTTTTCTTTGATGGTTGCTCTAGCTGATCAGTTTGAGAGGAAAGAGAAAATGGAGAGTTTCTTTGCCTTGGTTGGTTTTGTGGTGTATTTTACCTTGCTACTTTTCATCCAATAATTCAAGTGTGTAGTGGAAGATATTGTGTAAAGCTACTTTATTAAAGTAGTGATGTAATGGATGATGAAAATGGAGGGAAATGTGTTAAGATTTTGATGGTTTACATGCAACTAGTAGTTTGATTTGCTAAGTATTAGTTAATCTCTAACCATACTAGTTACTAGATATTTATCATTTGTACATGCATGTATCTTGCTTCCTCTGCTTGATTCTGTGACCGGTTATTGCCCGTTTCGATTGATCGTTCGTAGGAATATTTCACGGATTTCTAATTAGGGTTTACCGGGAATCCTCTTAATATTAATACTATCATTCTCCATCTTTTATTCTAAATTTCCAATTTATATTCCTTAAATCCATTCGTTAAATACTTAAGGCTATCAGTGTCCAGGAAACTCTCGGAGAAAATAAAAGTGCGGTTTTTCAGAATCCGACAGCTTTTACATACACTTATTTTCCCCCTGGATCACTAATACGAACTCGGAAATTCGTTCCGAATACTTCTATATAGCGTCGTCTAATAATATTCTCAATTACACCAAAATCACTATTCATCCTTATTCTTTACTTATTCATCTAGGGTTGTACAATTGTCTGTATTCTCTTTCGATCGTTCCTTAACCTTTTTACGGAACCACTGGATTAATCGCTATCTATCTGGATGACATGAGAATATTCTCCTGCTTGGAATTGACATATCTTATTCCCTTAGGAGATAGATTATTCTTACCTATGTTGTCACCCTTTAGCATTCTTCATGACATATAAGTATTTGAATCCATATCCATTCCATTCATTCATTAGAGCTGGTGACCTTGTTGTCGGAATCATTGTTCCTCATTTTATCAGTACTTAATAAAAAGTTTTAATTATATCCAAAATTTGGGGTTCTTACAGTCTCCCCTCCTTAAAAGGATTCCGTCCCGGAATTAGGTAGGAAATAATCGGGTTCTTGTTTGTCATCTAGCTTTCCAGTCCTCGGTTGATCCTTAATCATTTCAACCCGTTTACACCACATCTCCGTAGTGCTACAGTACTCTCTTTTTCCTTTTTATCAACTTTTCTACTTTTGCACATCACACTATCCTGGTTCTGCTCTTACTCATTCATATAATATCACCCTTATTGGTATCTACAGTGACTTCGGTATCACTATCGCATTGTGAATTCGGAGATAATCTCACACGCACTATGCATTTCCTGATCGCCTTAATCTTCGTAATCTCGATCAATATAGAGAAGTGGAAAGATTTATTGAGAGATCACTATGATCAATTGAACATTTGTTATATTGCATAGTTAGTACAGAAGGGGGCCAGCCTTTAGTACTTGACAAGCAATTAAACAAGTTATGGTATTCCACTTAGACTTCTATCACATAGACAGATAGTCACGTAGCAGTACCTCCCCTCCTTAAAGGGTTGTTCTTCTCAATTCATAAAGAAGATGAATAAGAGAGAAGAAAAGAAAAGAATTCTAAAGGATTATAGAATTTTTTTTTTTTGTAAAATATCATACTCAGAATTTACCTCTGAACTATAGAGGTTCATCAAAGAAGAAAATAATCATGATTATATCCAATACCATTTGATCGCAATTTCACGTGTCAACATATCTTGCTGTTTTGTCCATTATTCTATGGACCTATACTCTGGTTCAACCTTAGCAACACTTTTGGAAAAATCTTTCAACCTCTCAGGTTAAATCTTAGGTTTCTCGCTGGACATCATTGTTACTGACATTCCATGTCACGCTACTAACTTTTCATATCTATTATATTAACACTATCAGGTTGTCATCCCGATAATTCATCAGAAACCCATTTATTAATCCATTCATAACATTCCTTACTTCACATTCCATAGTTGCTTTCCCAGTCTTTTCTTTATCAATCACTTCCTTCTTATTATCTGATATTTATTTACCTCTGTTATTTACTTCCACCTTAATCTCTTTATTGAGGCATCTTTTGCACTTGGCACCTCCTTATTGGTATCCCGTCACTTTTACTCTATAATCATCACATTATTTCAAATTTAAAACCTCCGAAATGAATCTGGCCGATTTCTTTAGCTTAGATCCAATATAATCTACTTCTGTCAACTTGTTTCTCATCACTTATTCTTTTCTACCCGCGGTTTTTCACAGGTTGTCTTTCGTAAGTCAGCTCAGGTCGTACACCTACCTGCTCGCACTCTTATCATCTGTTGAGCATCTGCATTTTACTGGTGTAGCTTTGCCACAAGAAACACGTTACTACCATGCTATAAGCTTTGGGGGTAAAACTGGCTCGAATGCCACCTTCCGAACACTTTAAACCCTCAGGTGGCCTAATAAGTCTCGGGCTCAACTGCCCTTCTCTCTAAGTCTCATTAATTTTTTTCCACGGGAATACATTTAGCATCATGAATCATCAACCTCATATTCTCTATCTTGTTTGCGCAGAAGTACACTGACACAAACTTGCTTGTCATTCATCAACATGCCATTTAGCTTATCAACAGCAGCACTTTCTTTATCTTTACGTTGTCATCTACTTTCTTAGAAGAATCACCATCGCTTGTTGCTTACGTAGTGCCTTAATAGCTAACCGTACGGGTTTCAATCCTTTAGGGAGACAAAGTAATCACTATTCCTTATCCATAAGGAACACTTCCTGAACTTCATGTAGATATTACATGAAGTAGATAAAATTGCAGAAGAGTTTCAAGCATCGCAGCTAAGTTAGGTTGATAAAACTATCACTCATGCATCTTCCATAAAAGACTGGAAACTTAATGGTTTACTTCGTCAATTTTTTTTGTATCATGGTCCTGGTTTGCCTCAAAACGGGACCTTCTAAGGTATGTAATATGCTTAAGACTCATCAGGAATCGAATCTTTACTTAAACTACTATTACCGTCGATTCTTGCACAATCATCAGAAGGAATGTGAATTCCTCCATTCCGATATGACCTTCAAGGTCCTTCCAAATATTATTCTGTTTCTTCGGTATGAACATTTGTAATTATTCCTTTATACTTAGACTGTCGGCCACCTCATTGGCCTTTCCTAATAATAGTAATTTCTCTCATTCTCATCACTGTTGGGTGAAAGCATTCTCCCTTAAGCTCTGCTGAAGGAGAAAAATATATCTATCAGTCTTTTTCCATAAGTCATTCCTTCCAACTACCCGTGGGAACTTTATCACGTTTATTCCCAATCCTACTTAGGATACTTCTTTTCTTAGTTCTTTCCATATCTTAGGATAATCTCAACCTTTATAGGTTCAATCCATACTCCCTCAGGGTTTCATACATGCATCATCTGGTATATTGTTATTGTGTCTTACATTCTCTTCCAAACTTCTAGTTGGAAACTCAGAATATTAGCTTTTCCTTGTAAGGTTTCTTAGGTCATCCTCATCATTCCTCCTGTATTTTCTAGGTACAGGGTATATCAAAACGTCTTTGATCAATACCCTAATAAATCTATCTCTGTTCTTTCCAGAACTCTTTTTAATAATCTGTACAGGTCATTGTTGCCTTAGCAAATCCAACTCATATCATCTGAATTCACAATGTCTTTATTAGGGTTAGTGCCATCCCTTGTGCATTCCCCAGGGTTTGCCTTACTTTATGGATATCTTATCCTTAATTCAACTGCCAAGGAATTCCTGCATCCTATAATTGGCAATCAAATCATGTATCCTTAATAAGGGTCTCTTTTCAATCATTCTTATTTGATAATCGATTGGTAGCTTACTGCTAATTTCTTCTTTCAGATAGTGGTCAACCTATTTGACCTTCCAAAAGACAATGTAGGTCTATCTGCTCTCTTACAGAACTTGTTAATGGTAGCAAGGATGTTCTGAAAGATATTGGTCGAGTTCAACGTGAATTTCCTAGTGCTTATCGTTCTTCGCAAAGGTACTTGCTTCAGAGAAAGCTCCTACATCATACTGTTCAATTTCTGACCATTTCTATACTCTCTTCATATACCTTCATTGTTTACTTTCCTCCGTCATAATATATTCATGGTATTCACGATACCCTAACATCATACATCTCAAGTCTCTATACCTCCATTTTACTCGTAATCTTGGACAACCATATACACATGAGTCAATTTAGTACGGGTGACCCCATCCCAAAAAGGTCTAGTGAATTCCCAATCAAAACATGGGCTGTTCAGCAGAAGATTCCTACGATCTCATTAATGTTTCCTTTATATCAGAAGGCCTTGCAGTCGGTGCTTTCTTAGAAGCAACCCTGCTTTGTTCTTTCATTGCTGGTCTAGTCACTTAATAATCCTTTGTGACTTGCCCTCAACTGGCCACACTAAAATTATATATGATTTTAGGGGTTGGCTAATTTAGCATTACTTTTCTAGCAATTGCTGGCATAGTGCCTTCTACTTTGATACCTTTCTACCTTTCCAAAACTTTACTCCATATAAGTCTTAATCGACTTCTCGGCACCGTCTCTGGTCACCTTTCCTCTATTTTTATCTTTTCAACTATTCTTATCACTACCACATGCCACGCAAGCTTACAATTCCTGGCATAATAGCCTTTTCACTTAAGTCAATCTCGGAGTTTCTCAATCCGGCTGGTTTCTTACTTACATTTCCTGTTTTCGTCCAATCTCACTTCATCATTGTATTTCTACAATCAATCGCGATAACCGGGGTCTGTCCACCAACCCATGTAGCGGCTACCTTACCCAATTCACGGGGTTTGCCCCAGTTTCTACTCTCTTCCATGATGTTCTCTGATAATCAGAAAGACAAGGTTTGCCAAAACTCGTTGAAGTTCTTCCCAGAATTAGGGAAATTTTGGTCAATCTATCCATCGACTGGTAACACTAAGGAGACCAGTTTCGAAACCTGAAGAATAGTTCTATGAACCTCCTAGTAGGTAGAACCGTAAGCAGTCATAATTAACGAAATAATCGTCATCGGGTTGGAAATTTAACCCCTGGAGAGGAACCAATTATATACATCCCTTAGAAGGGAATTAACAGTTTTAAACTGAAACTTGTCACAACGTCCTGATACCTATACGTCCTGATATTCAATATTACCAAATGTCAGTCTACCTGACTACTAGTCTCAGAAGGAACATTACCGTCGGAGTTGGTTGTTCCACAAAAATTGGCGCTACTAAGGCCATCCGAACCTGGTGAACCATGCTGTCCGAATGCATCCGCAAGTACTTTGTCGTGCTGCGCAAGCACACATCCTAATCTTTTATGCGAAGCGTCGTTGGAAGCACAAAGTCTCCCTTTTTCCATTAAACAACGCCAACTCTTGGTCATTACCAATTTTATCTTTTATCTCCAGGAAGATTTTCTCACATTTTTCTCTTTAACTCCTGATCGTATTACTTGATCCGTTATAATTCCGCGTCGGAGTAAACTTAAGGTAACTACTATAATCCATTCAAAGAAAAGAAATAATTTAATATTCCTCTGAGTCACATGCATCTAACGTTTCTGGTTCATCATTTCACTGAGTTAAATTAACCCTATACTTAGTCTCTGACAATAGTCTCATTACGAGTTCGTCTTGACTCACTGGTCTTATTTTCCGGTAGGTTCTGAGATCATTGTCTTGCTTACTACTTCCTTATATAACTTTATCCAATCATCCTGTCACTTCCCAATGTTTTCACTTTCTAACTAATTCATTCATAAAATGGAAATTTTCTTGAATAAAACAACTTCATCAACCTCAATTTGGTTCCATAAATTACAACCTATGACATCTGCCTTCTCATGGCGAATTATTACTGACAATATTCATACTTATTCATTTATCAAATGATATGGCACTTACTGCCTCTTCTCAACTATTCCTAGGGGCTCTGCTCCTCGCCTTATATCGATGCCTTTGATAATCATACATCCTTCTAGCGCTCTTTTCGTTAATATGAAAGTCTCTAATGATTCTCATCTATTCCCGTATAAGATCTCAAGTAATTCTTCCAATCCGTCTTACTTGCTGGTACTACCTCCAGTAGTCCAGCCACGAATCCAACATGAATCTTCAGTTCTCTTGCTAATAGCTTAGTTCTTTATGCCCACTTTTCTGAGCTCTATACCTTAATCATCTCAGTCTTTCTGGCTACAGCCCTCATTCCTCGAGGGTAAGCTCCTTATCCTAACAAGATTTTCCTTATCTGCTGGAACCTCTTCCGGGTCTCCAGTAGGGTACTCTATTGAATTTACCCGCTGATCTTCAACATATAATAAAGCATCATCGCGCTGCTGCTCGTATGCCTCAAGGTCTGTTGCCTTACTTGTCGATGGGATATCGAGCTAAGTTACTATCATGATACTTAATAGTTCCCATAAGAGTTTTATAGGTCATCACTACATTAAGTAGTCCGACTATGAACTTGGCAAGAGTTCTTGTTATCTTAGTGAATTTATTGTTTTAACGTCGCCTCATCTCTGGGGTTTATAACGTACGCTCTGATACCACTTCTGTAACACCCCTAAATCCGGGGTCAGGGATCTGGTCGTTACCGTCTCAATTCCGATCCACAGTTCAACATAAATATTAAATTACAACCTTGTGACCCAAAACAATAACATAAAACACACCCGTTATAGTCCCAGAGATGAAATCTGAGTAACAACCAAATTTTATTAAACACATTATGAGTTCTTACAACCCAAAAGAATTTTAATATAAATACATACTCCTTGCCATCCATTTACATGAGTCATACTAGACCATATACTTGGTACTGAAAGAATAAATTTATCCTACCAATAGCTTTCTCTTCGGCTCTGGTAGTCTCATTGTCCTCGCCAGCATCGAGTGCGCCTTGTGCGAGTCATCTGGTCTAGCTGTTGTTGTGATATAATAATAAAGCAAGGGTGAGCAATAGCCCACCAACAATAATATTTAACTGAACGATAATATATAATAGTTCAAAAGTATCTTTCAAACCATATGCCATGCATTTACGGAAATGATGCCAGTATAATATGAACGATGAAGTTACAAGGTAACTCAAAATGTAAATATATGAGGGAATATCTGCTATGTCGAAAATAAGCAAGATATTAAAAAGAGGAACTTGCAAGGAAAATATTGCAATTCCAGTTACGAACACTTTTCCAGCTCTGCCAACAGTAATCATGTTGCAGGAAATAAATAAGTTTGGATGATGAACCAATGATGGAGTATTCACCGCGCCCGCTGTTCCAATCTTGATGATCAGTCAAGATCGTACAGCTCAAATTAGATTTACTACCGGTAGAAGGAAGAACTGACGGCTTTACTTGTCTACCGCCTTGCTAGCTCTCCCAGGCCAACGGTTGGGCCAAAGGGGATGGACCGGCGCTACTCGGCCTCTTACACGACTCCTAGTTCCAATAGAATTCATGATTCTGAATGTAACGTTCGTCCCCCTTTCCCCAAGTATAATACTTGTTGATAAGACTCTACAAAGTAGTCGTATCTAGTTGGAAAGGAAAATTCACCAATAACTTCCAAGCTATTGCTTGGTAACGAACATCAACTTGTTCCAACAATCTTACCCCTCGAAAGATGAGAAGGTAAACACAGACTTAATGAGTCCATAGCAACCAAGTTGTGAGTGAAGAGGATAAATTATGACCGGGAAGTCAACAAGATAAATAACATTGCTCAAGTAGGTTCCCCTATAATATGGAAGTTTGAGCGAGCATTTAAATCCTTTTAAGATAGATTTAAATGAAAAAGAAAGAGTTGGGAACCTTTCCTTGATAAAATAGTCGTAAAAAGACTCCGAAATATTTTACATAATATCTGGAGGTGGAAGGTAATCTCCGAATAATATAAATTATTTTAAAAAGAATTTTAAAAGAATTAAATAAATATTCCAAGAATATTTATTTACTCAATAATAATTATGGAATATTATTAACTCATAATATTGCTCGTAAGTAATCCTCGAATGAATATATGGAATTATTTAATAAATAAATCCCTCCTTGAATGAATATTCGAAATAATATTCATTAAATAATTAAACTCCAATAAATATTTAAAATAGTATTCAATAAATAAGTCAAACCTTAAATGAATATTTGAAAATAATGTTCATTTAATATTTACTCTTTTAAATGAATATCCAAATAGAATTCATTTAATAAATAATCTTCTAAATGAATATCCAAATAATATTCATTTAGTAATCAAAACTTTAAAGGAATAATCGAAATAATATTCCTTAAGTAAATAGAACTTCCAATGAATATTTTAAAATAATCTTCATTAAGTACATAAAACCTTAAATGAATATTCGAAAGTAATATTCATTTAATAAATAACATTTTAAAGAATATCAAAATAATATTCATTAAATATCAACTCTAAATGAATATTCAAAATTAACATTCATTTATTATCTCTCGACTAAGATAATACTCGAATAACATTCCTCGAAATATTTCTAAGTAATTGATACTTTATGGAATATAATAACGTTTAACAATAACCTTCCTCAGATAAACAATAATCTGTCGTTGGAATCCCTCCGGGTTTCCACGACTATCTATAACTCAAAATACCGACTCCCGGTCTATATTTAGAATGAATATCATATGCCCTTCGCTAAGGGTCTTACCAAAACAATCCGGCTTATTACTGATAAATCGTATCTAGTCTATAAGCCAATATCAATTCAGGGAACAAGTATCACAAAAACCAGAGTCACAATATAATTGGAAACAGGCATGCATGCGATGGCATATGTAAAACAGAAATCATATACATATATTATCACAACAACAGGTTCAAAGGTTTGAACACTTGCCTGGTAATTGAGCACGGGTGGGGGTAGTGGTAGGGTGTCCCGAGTCTGCTCGGCGATCTATAATAGTCAAGAAATTCGAGATTAATCACTTAACATTTTTCAAAAGGTTAAGTATTAACTTAAGTCGAAACATGTTTTTGAATTATCTCGTTATACCCCTTTTTAGTGTAACTCTTTTTATTACCGATACAATTTGACATTTGTTCGTCATTAAGACATGTCATCGTACTCACACTTAGTGTATACTTAAGTCGTATAAGTTCTAAATTTGATCGATTACGAACCAAGATTATATCTCGAGTTTTATCGTTCGTTTTCTACGTTATAACCAAAGTTATACTTTTAAGGGGTTCGTTCGCGTTTAACCTAGATTCGAACATTTTTATAAAATCGAAAAATGATCCGATTCACATGAGGTTTTCTCTCACACCTCCCTTTTTACCTCTAGTATTTAATTACCAAGATTCTCCACTGACTTACGTATTTTACGAGGGTTCATTTTTAATTATGAATTCTCGGTTACGGTTTCGAACTACTTTTAGTAAACCGACCGTAAGTCCTAAACCGTAAGTCCGTTTCACACGATCTTTATATCAAAGCGAAGCTTATAACATGATCTATCCTATCATGGCAGAAAACGAAGCCAAACAGGGAGTTACATGTTCTGTGAAAATCGTTTTCTTAAGGTTAACGAAATTTTTGGCATTACGACGGCTATAAATCGAACATTCCAAAAATCATAACAACAATACCAAGCCACACCGGGCACAAATCCAACTTATACACATGATCTTCATCTCAACAAGTCCAGAAGCTATTGATCTTAGCATCAAAATCATCATGCTTCTTAAATTAACTAAACCACTTAACTAATCATGCTAATAACATCACTTATACTAAATCCATCCAAAGCATGCAAAATCTCAAAGTAAGACCTAGGGTTTCAAGTGATGATTACCTTCCTTGGAGTGTTCTAAAGCCCTAATAAGCCTTGATCTACCCTTGTGTGGCCTTAGAGTAGCTAGATCAACCATAAGAATCAAAGAAAACAAAGTTAAATCTTGAAGAACACTATTCATGCTCATCTTTGTTGATTTATTTGAAAATGTTAACAAAGGAATTTGAAGCTAAGATTTCATGGAGATTAGTTTTATGAAATATAGGACTCACCATAAAATTTGGAAGATCAAATAAGGGGTGGAAGCTTGATTTTGATCCTTGAATTTATGCAAAATTCGAATGCCCTGTTTTTGAGAGGAAAAACAGGGTGATCTTCTTGAATTTATTTACCCATTCAAACGACCTTCAAAAATTATGAAATTTTGTACGAATGTTATACATGTAGTGGAGAAGCTATGGTCAAATATTGGTGATTTTATCATGGTTGGAAATGGAGTTATGATTTTTTCTTTGATGGTTGTTCTAGCTGATCAGTTTGAGAGGAAAGAGAAAATGGAGAGTTTCTTTGCCTTGGTTGGTTTTGTGGTGTATTTTACCTCGCTACTTTTCATCCAATAATTCAAGTGTGTAGTGGAAGATATTGTGTAAAGCTACTTTATTAAAGTAGTGATGTAATGGATGATGAAAATGGAGGGACATGTGTTAAGATTTTGATGGTTTACATGCAACTAGTAGTTTGATTTGCTAAGTATTAGTTAATCTCTAACCATACTAGTTACTAGATATTTATCATTTGTACATGCATGTATCTTGCTTCCTCTGCTTGATTCTGTGACCGGTTATTGCCCGTTTCGATTGATCGTTCGTAGGAATATTTCACGGATTTCTAATTAGGGTTTACCGGGAATCCTCTTAATATTAATACTATCATTCTCCATCTTTCATTCTAACTTTCCAATTTATATTCCTTAAATCCATTCGTTAAATACTTAAGGCTATCAGTGTCCAGGGAACTCTCGGAGAAAATAAAAGTGCGGTTTTTCAGAATCCGACAGCTTTTACATACACTTATTTTCCCCCTGGATCACTAATACGAACTCGGAAATTCGTTCCGAATACTTCTATATAGCGTCGTCTAATAATATTCTCAATTACACCAAAATCACTATTCATCCTTATTCTTTACTTATTCATCTAGGGTTGTACAATTGTCTGTATTCTCTTTCGATCGTTCCTTAACCTTTTTACGGAACCACTGGATTAATCGCTATCTATCTGGATGACATGAGAATATTCTCCTGCTTGGAATTGCCATATCTTATTTCCTTAGGAGATAGATTATTCTTACCTATGTTGTCACCCTTTAGCATTCTTCATGACATATAAGTATTTGAATCCATATCCATTCCATTCATTCATTAGAGCTGGTGACCTTGTTGTCGGAATCATTGTTCCTCATTTTATCAGTACTTAATAAAAAGTTTTAATTATATCCAAAATTTGGGGTTCTTACAGCAAGTCAAGCCACAGCTTTTGATGCTTTGACAAACAAGGTCAATGACTTGGGCCATGCTGGTGGTGTCTTGGGAAGCACTCTGAATGAAAGGATGGGGGCAATGGAGTCTACAATGCATACAATGGCTGTGGAGATCAGTAGAATGATGTTCGCAATCAGGAGCTTTGTGCCCCCGGAGTGTTTCGAGTCGCAACAACCTCCCCCCGATGCTGGTGCAGGTGGTGCTAGTGGAGCGGGAGCCTCCGGTTCTGGTTTTGGAGGTTCTTATGCTGCTGGTGGATTTGAGGAGCAAGGTGGGAGACGAGACAGCAGGCAGTTCATATCGAAGAAATTGAAGAACATGCTGATCTTGTCAAGGAAATAGAAATTGAGCCATCTGTTGATGAAGAGGCTCTGAGGAAGAGAAAGGGTAAGGCAATGATGGTTGAGCAAGATGATCCATTCGTTGACCTGAGTCATCAGGAAACAGTACAGGAGGTACTTGACTCAGATTCTGATATGGAAGACGTACCTTTGGCACATGCTATAAAGAGATCTTTGAAGGAACAAGGTGGAGGTGCTGGGATGTCTTCCGGAATTCCTGAAGAAATTCATGTTGATGAGGAAACCCTTAAATCTCAACAGTTAGCCTTGGAACAAGCTCAGTTCCATAAAATGAAGATGATGCAAGAACGTGCTGCGTTCCTAGAAAAGAAAGTGGAGTTCCAAGGGAAGCAGTATGATCATGAGCTTGCAAGGCTAGCTGATCCTCAAGTTGATCTGGACAAGAGAAGGATAGGACAGAAGTGGGATAAAGCAAGGAAGATATTGATGGGACCCTGTGCGAAAGGAGTGAACAACAAGGAGGCAGGTGATCTGTTCTACAACTTGAATTTGCAGAATCCAATGACTGTGGACTACATAAGTGCGTTGAAGAGATTAATTTCTAAAGTCAGGGTTGGATACAATGCAACACTTAAGGAGTGGCAGGTTATTTTGTCTTTGGTAGAAGGAGTCCCAACGTCTTTCCTATATGTGGATGACCAATTCATAACGAGAAGATCTGCGTCAGAGTTGTTCTTGCTAGCAACAAAAATTCAATACTCTCAATCTGAGGAGCTAAGCATTCTGTATAGGGATCAGTTAATGCAGCTAGCAGAGGACAAGGGTCCAGAATTCTCAGCATATCCTAATTTTGTCCGGATGGTAGTTGACGGGAAGATGAAGAGGGTTAGCATGGAGGAAAATGATTTAATGGATCTTTCAGTGGAATCTCTCAAAGCTGTCTGTAGACAAATGATGAGTAAGGGATTCACTTCTGAGCTTAAAGAAAAATCGGTGAAGATCATTGAAAGAGTCATATTCAAGAAGAGCAATGAGGTGTGGAAGTGTGATATCATTGCTCCAAACCCTCTAGATAACGTGAAGATTGAGCCGGAGCTGATGGAGAAGAAATGGAATATTCTTCAAGCAATGAAGAATGTAGATGAAGCACTGACTCTTCCTTCTGGAGCACTGGAACAAGGAGAGATAAGGGAGGCAGTTGGTGTTCCAGGAAGAGATAGTGTATACTGGATACACGCTTATGTTGAGGATACAGCTGATGCCTTAGCATTCATAGATGCAGACCAGAATCAAACACTCTTGCATATGAGTAGAACATGGCTGCTACAGACTCAAGATGCTGCATTTCTGGAGAGAGTATTACATGTATTCAAATGGGGCGAAGTGGAAGATAAGTATGTGGAGGAAAAGCAGAGACTCATGGGTTACCTGTCTGAGGTAGTGGTGGAAAAGAAGCGGATGGAGCGAGATGCGGCTAGTGTCCACAATACTAACCGTGTCAAGGGCTACCCCAAGATGATCTATTGTCAGTTTAAAGTTGGTAAAGCTCATTGGAAACCTCAGCTCATAATGAAGAACTTTGAGGACATTCCAAAGATCAGGACTACTCAGGAGGTGGACAAACTTAGAAGGCTTTTCAAACATCCTTATCCAGAGCCCAAGAATCCTCTAGAAATGGAAGCTGTAAGTCTGTTGAATGCTAGGTGGAAGCAGCTTCACGATCCAGTGTACAAGAAAGAACAGCAGCAGAAGGAGAAGCGCAGAATGCAGAAAGAAGAGAAGGACCAAGCTGCTGAAGCTAGAAAGAGGAAACGGAATTAGGGTTAAAGGTCAGAGTGGTGTGAACTTGAAGTTGTAAAAACTTCATGTCTTTCGGTTGCTTTAACTCACTTGAGGAAAATTCACCTTAGAGTGAATCCAATAAGGTGATATAAGTTTGACTAAAAGGTATGAAATAATCCAGGTGATAGGAATCACTCAAATGATCTTTAATTCGAAGTTCGAATTCTGTTTATAGTTTAAGTTCTTTGTATTGTTTTCAAGTACATTTCAATTGTAATTTATTCAAGACTTTTATGTTAATTATCTTTTCTCGTCTCATTGTTTAGTTGAGTTATCCTTCATTAATTTGAATGTCATTGTTAGACAATCAAATAGGGGGAGATTGAAAGGCAGAGTGTGTAAACTTGTAACACTATAACTAATGTAACTCAATTAAAGGAAAAGATACTTAACCAGAAGACAATCAAGAACAAGAAGCCACAAGAAATCAACACTAAATGAAGACAAGGTAATTGATACAATTGAACATGTTAACTATGATCAAGCCAAGAAGAAATCATTGAGAGAAGTTCAAGTCAAAGTTGTTCATGCCTCAGTGATTTGAGAAATAGAGAATCAAGATCATAACTATCAGTATCAACAAGACAAATTGATTTCAAGTGAACAAGAAGGAAAGCGAACATTGGAAAGCCACGTTACTAAGTGAATATGGTAATTTATTCAAGAAGCAAAAACACTATCAAAACTAGTCACTTATGAACCAGACCAGTGCATCAAGTGTCAGGACATTGATAGCAAGTTTATGTCAGTAATAAAGATCCATGTTCAAGAGCTTGGTGAAGAATAAAGAAGACATGAAGATATCACAAGTTCAAGATGTGCATTGAAGTTTCAAGTTGAAGACCAGAATATTTTCTAAGTACTAAATATTCTAGATAACCAAGTAGAATATTTCTAAGAAGAAGTTCTACTTAGAAATTCAAGATGGCTAAGTAGAAATTCTCAAGTAGAAGTTCTACTTAGAGTACAGCTTCAACATGACATATGGCATCTTCTAATTGGCAGATTTCCAAGCTTTCAAGATAAGGCAAGATTTATGTGGACATCATTGGGCCACGTATATCTTAGTCTTTGAAGACTACAGGACATAGATTACATGTAGTATAAATAGAAGTACTTGTGTAATGTTTTAAGAGAGCAATTCTTGAGAGAAACAAATGAAAAAGAGAGAGAGTGTATTCACAGAGCTTAGTATTATTCACTTCTCTCTGAACTTCTGTTATACTTTGTAATGAATGTTGTAGCAACCACTTCAAGTTATATATAAGACATATATTCCTTGAATCTGTGTGTTCGTTTATTGCATCGTATTTATTGCTTCTCATATTTGAAAAGTTGTATTCACCCCCCCTCTACAACACATTTGGACCTAACAACTTCTTTCAAGCGTTATTCTCTGACTTTAATTACAGTTACACAGGTAGAATTTGATGCCTATTACAAGTACTACAACAAGTAGAAACTCTACAACTAGAGGTTCCCTCAGTTAAGAGGTCATGTAGGTAATGCACAACATTACAGTCAATTAGGCTTGTTATTAGATGTATACAGGCATGCCTCTGTGACTAACAATTGCAAACCTATGAAGAAGAATCCATTGATACGGACTTTAGAGCATATGGAATAAAGGAAGGGGGAAATGGTGACCAATTTCGACTATATTATCATGCCGGTTGCAACGGGCGGTCATTGGATCCTATTCTTGTGGTCAATGACCACTTTTAGAGTTTCTTTGTTTGTTTTTGGAATTTTTATAGATTGTAAGTTACTAGTTTGTTTTTGGAATTGTAATTTACTAGTTTGTTTGATTTTGAAAATGTTGAAATGTTGAGATTGTAAGTTAGAGATTTTTTTTAGAGATTGTGTATGAAATGTTGAAATTTTTAAAGATTGTTTTTAGAGATTGTGTTTCAAATGTTGAAATTTTTAGGGATTGTTTTTAGAGATTGTGTTTGAAATGTTTTTAGAGATTGTTTGGAATACTTGATTGTGTTTGAGTTTGATATACAGGGGGTGTTGTAAAAACAGGGGAAACAGGGCAAAAGAGCCCTGTACTAACGCTCTATAATTTAGCGTAAGTGTTGAAAAAACAGGGGAAGCGCGCTGAAATTATGCTCTATTATAGAGCGTAATTCCAGCTCGTTTCCCCTGTTTTTTCAACACTTACGCTCTATTATAGAGCGTAATTACAGAGTTTTTTTTTGCTATGTTTTTTTCTTTTTCCCTTTACCAAATTCAAGCACCAAATTTCTACTAAAATCAAAAGCACCAAATTGAAAATTGCTAACCAAATCAACAAAATCAATACCAAATTCACTCAAAAGTAAAATCAAAAGCAACAAATTGAAAATTGCTAACCAAATCAACAAAATCAATACCAAATTCACTCAAAAGTAAAATCATGAATTACATTTCCTTGGTTTTTTTGAGTTGGACTTTTCGGGAATCGACTCTCCTAATTTTTTTCGACAATTTCGTGAATCATGTTTAGCATCAAGTTCTTTGCAACAATTACATTTCCTTGGTTTTTTTGAGTTGGACATTTCAATGCCACTCTTCACTCTTTCCCTCTTGCGACCTTTAGTGGTGGAAATTATAGGGTCTTCCAAATTTTCAAAATCTTCAAATCCATCAAAATATTCAGCTCCACGTTCATCCTCACATGATGGTGTTTTTTTCATAAAAGGCTTCTCTATAGGAAAATTTTCCACAACTTCCACCTTTTTTTCAATCAATCCCATGACGTATTTAAATTTTGGAATCGAACAACTTCCACGAGCCGCTAAATCTTGAAAGGCTTTGCATAAAGTTGTATATCGGGTGGGTTGTGATTGAAGAATATTGCCAATGATAGGACGTTTATACGATATAGACCCGGAAATTTTATTTGCTCCAATTGTCCATCTCAAGTTAATTAAATTTGAAGGGATCTCCGGCCATTGCTTCATATTCAAGTATCGAATAACATGACGACAAATCATTCCCGAACTTTCAAATTTCTGACAAATACAATTTATCATAACATTGGCCATGATTATTTGATACACTTTTCTATTTTCCACCGCCACCGTGGTCTTATATGCTTCGTACACCTTAAATAGCATAGTACTCATGGAATCTCTCTCATTCACAACATAGGCTCCACTTTGTTTAAGTTCGTGCTGAAAACGTCTAAACATTTCCTTTGTATAAATAGATGCCGCATGATTCTCCAATGAGGAGGAGTTATTCTTGACCTTTCCTTATACTTTGTTTCATAGTCCGCTTCTTTCTCACGAAGATATTGTTTCTCCAACGCATTTTGTGAATTCTCTATAAACCCTTTCAAACCGGTTCTAGCATTTACATACTCGTCAAAAAATGCATTCATTGACTCACTTCTCGAGGTAGTGCTTATCCTGGTAGTGAAATGAAGTTTAGTGTACACACGAACCCACTTGTGTCGAACGGAATACATTTCTTGCAACCAACCATGATCAACCAAGTTATATTTTTCAACCAAATCATTCCACCTATCTTCAAATTGTTCAACCGTCATTGACTTGTACAAACATAAGTTGAAATCTTCTTTGAAATGTGGTTCATATGCGTACAAACCGGATAACTTCTCCCCGAATTTAGTACTTATATGCCAAGTACAATAAAGATGGTTCGTGTTTGGTAAAACTTCGGCAATTGCATTTCCAAGTGCAATGTCTTGATCGGTGATGATGGAGATTGGAGGGTTGTTTACTATAGCTTCCAACCAATTCTTCAAAACCCATATATAAGAACTTTCTTTCTCATCCCTTATTAGTGAAAAACCAAACAATATGGATTGGTAGTGGTGGTTCACCCCCGTAATAGGTACAAATGGCATACTATACCTATTTGTGCCGTATGTGGAGTCAAATACTACCACGTCTCCAAATATTTTATATGCATTTAATGATCTTGGATCAACCCACAACATGGAACGCACCCGATTATCCTCATCAACATCTACTCGATAGAAAAATTCCCCAAAACATTAAATTTCAATTCTTGGAGTAATGTCAAACCTTCTTTGGCATCACTCGAATTAAATACATGATGTCTAATATCATGCAAAACATTCCGAATGTCTTGACTAGTAAATCCAATATTCTCTATGTTAGGTCCCAAAGTATCGTAGAAGGGGGGGTTGAATACGATACTACCAAAAAAAATAATTCCGAGATTATATCTTTATTAATAATAAACTCGAAGGGGTGTTATAACTTCTAATCCAATGGACTAGCTTCAAAACCTGAACACTCCTAAGGATAGTTTAGGCACGAGGACCTTCTACCCGACACTTCCTGAAAGTGGGCTAAGCCGACTTTCCTACTAGATGGGCTTTCTAGCAGCTTACACTCCTATGGATAGTTTGGGCATGAGGACCTTCTACCCGACACTTCCTGAAAGCGGGCTAAGTCGGCTTTCCTATCAGATGGACTGCCTAGCAGCTTACACAGAGAAGATATAAGAGAGAGAAGAGAGAGTTGTGTGTTGAGGTGTGTTTTGAAATGAAATACAACAGGCCTATTTATAGGTTTTAGGAAGTTACTATTTGACACTATTCCAACAACCCCCAAATAGTAACTGAGCACTATTCCAACAACCCCTAAATAGTAACTGGGCACTATTTCACCAACCCCAAATAGTAACCGTTGGTTACTATTCATATGAATAGTACTATTCAAATGAATAGTGATTTCGGATACTATTCACATGAATAGTAATTTCGGATACTATTCATTTTCCTCTTAATTTGACATCCATAAATATTCAGCTTCCAACTAACCAGAGGATATCAATACTGCTCTAAACTCTATCTTACCTCTTGAATAGTTTTTCTGAGTTAGATACTTCGATTCTTTTGTGAAGTGTTGACGCCTAGTGCAACAGGTCTAGTTCATAGACGACTAACATTCACTCGTGGTCTTCATATTATGTCTTGAAGAACACTGCTAAGAATTGTCCAATCATAGAAACTTTATCACTGGAATCTTTTGGCCCTTCAACTGAATCGTCTGTACATCTTATTTTGTCACTGAGGCTTGATCATGTTAATGAACTTCTTTCAGCGACTTGATCCTTGTTGATGCCTGTTCTTCAAATTTCACGATCCCTGTATAGAGTTAATATTATTTATCTTTTATCCTAGTTGAGTTATATATGTCTCTATTACATATTACATTATGCTTTACAATCTCCCCCTATTTGATTGTTAGGGTTTAACATGCAAATTCTTAGAGGATAACTCAACTGATACAACAAAATAAAATATAAAGATAAATAATATTAAAGTGCATTCTGGATCATATATATAAATTTTCCAGATTTCTAAAATTAACCAAGTGCAAGTTAATTTTTCCTCTAAACTGAACATATCCTCAAGTTTGCCTTGATTTCTTTCCACATAGCACTAATACTCCCATTAGCTTTTCCTTTCCCAAAATAAAGTTAATTCCTTGTCAATAACCTTTTTCTTTGCCCTTACGCCTAGTAGATTTTTCTTGATCATCCAAGTTCTCCCCCTCAGTTGGGTTATCCTCCAGAGTAGTAGGATGTGGAGTTGGTAAATTAGACGAAGATGGATTTACCAAGGAGTTGATTGCATCATTAAAATGGGTTGCCATGGTATTCAATTGAACCTGGAATACATCATGTTGAATAAGTTGCAAATTTTTGATTTCTGCAATGGACTTACAGATATTTGGCAACTCTTTCTCCATTGTTTGGACCCATGTAAGGAGTCTGCTGTATTCCTTTCTGGATACATGTGCATGTGGTTGAGTAGGTTGCTCACTCGTACGTTCTGCAGGTGTTTCACTCAACACTCTATATTCACTCGGTTTAGTGGTTTGGGTTACACTTACATGTTCTGTTTGTGTTTCCCTCAACTCTCTTCCAGAGCTTCCACCGAGATGTGTACCTGCAAATGAAATCATCCTAGCCCCTTTTTCAGAGGTCACGGATGGTGCAATGAAAGTTCGTGAGCTTCCGTCCTCCGTGAAGCGATTTGGCAACCACTGGTAAAGAGTGGTAAATCTCGAAAGAGATCCAGAGATTTTCCCTCTGGGAGGTTAAACTTGAATCGATTAAATGGCACAAAACCCAAGTTTCCCTCGTATGTCTGTGAAGACACTTGGTTCATAAAAGAACCACCTACCGATGGATCTTTCCGTAAAATGAAAGATTCACTAGCAGTTATTAAGGTAGGTAATTCCACCTCGGATGCCTGTGAAGGCATTTGATCTTTAGAAAGATCATCAACCACTCTTATGTTCCGTGAAATGGAACTCAAGATAGTTGCTCCCGTCAATTCAACCTCATTTAAATTTTCACTCATTGGATAAGGAAGAATTGTTTCACTAACAGTTGCTGTTACCTCAGGTTCATTGGGTTTACTCCATTTAGAATGAGGTAGAGCGGCTGATGTAACTAACTCCTTATGTGGTGCTGCTGAGGCACTATCTCCCTCAAAAGTGTTGATGGATGGTCGTTTAAGTGACAATTGAGGTGTAGGAGTTTGTTGTGTTTGTGTTTGCATTTGTAGAATGGGCTCTTCGACCTGTGTTAGAGTCGGTGGGATTTCCTGCTCTTGGTCGGGTAAGATGGCCACTAGGGGCTGTAGAAACTGTATTTCCTGTGACACAACAGGGAATACAGAGGTTGGAATAGCAGGGATTGAAATATTACCTTGTCGTATACCTGCTCTCACTGGTCTTGGTAACAATGGAAGTGGGACAGTCTTTAGATATTCAGTTAGGACTGTAGGCACATCTGTATAGTTCTTTTTGCTTATGTAATTAATTACATTCGTCTTCATGTAAGAACATTCCACCTTTTGACCATTTTCCAAGCATACCCTGTCTTCATCATTCAAAAAATCATTTAATATTAGCTGTAGAAACCTTGGATATAGACATTTGACATTTTGAGTCCGAACATCTCTTGTTCCCAAGTGTTTCATCTTTAAAATGATTTGACCAAGCATTATTTTTCCAAAATTAATCCTCAAATTATTGGCGACCGCATACCTTAATTTTTGAATAAATTCAGGTATTCGATCTTGATTTGTTCTATCTGAGGAAAAAACATGGTTAAGAGTGTGAAAGAAAAAATTCCAGTACTGGGTTAGAAACGTTCTAGATAGATTACCAGTAATGAAATTGCCATCTTGGTACCTTATAAAACAAAAGAACATTTCAATCTGTTAAGGTGTAGGATCAGAAACAAGATTTTCCATAGGAAAATGAAGAATTCGATTAACATCTCGTTCAGTGACCCTAATCGACCTACCAAATAGTCGATATGTGAATGCACACCCGTCCTGTCCAGAAGTATTAACCGCACTACAATATAGTTCACGCAATGCATCATGGTTAAGCTGCACTGGTGTAACTAAAGCATAGCGAATTAATGAATGTTGATTCAGAAATTGTGTCCAAGCCCGAAATTGCTCATCCAGAATGGTTTCGATTTGCTGAATGGAAATAGGATTAACTTTAGCAATTAAAAAGCTTCCCTGCAATGCCATTTTCAAAACTTTGAGGAAATTCAAAAACAAGGGTTAGCTTTTATAAAGGATGATGTATAAAGCAAGAATATGAAATCCGATCTAAAAACCACCACCTAGATTGAGAGAACTTTCCGATCAAAGCACGAAATATTCAGCAATTGTGTGTATATGCTCTGTATATCTAAAAAATGATGATGTTAAACACAAACAAAAACTCATCATTTATAAGGTTTCAAGGATTAGTGGGTTAGGTGTGATAGTGACAGGTTATGTTGAATAACACCACTCAATAAGTTCTCACCTAATCAACCAATAATTTCTCACCTAGTCAATCAATTAGCTTAAAAACATCTTATCACCGAAACCTGTCAGCCAAAAAACATCTTATCATCGAAATATATCAGCCTATACACATACACACATATTTAATACTTCTAATTATTATGGATTCACGCAATAAATGAAGAATTAATCCACAATAATCAGATAAACTCACAATTAAATAGACATGAAATTAACAAAATATCAATAATTGATATATGTCAATAAAATATTTATTTAATTATGCTACAATGATATCTCTAGAATAATCATGCAGATAAACAAATAAAACAAACAAAATCCAGAGAATGAAATTCACTGGCTGCAAGCAAATTGAACAGACATTTTAAAAGATCATGTGAAATTTAACATACCAAGCTCATTTACCAACATTGAAAAGGTTGCTTCATCCAAAGCTTTAGTAAAAATGTCTGCCAACTGTTTTTCGCTAGGAACAAAATGCAGTTCCACAGTGCCTTTCATCACATGCTCCCTGATGAAATGGTATCTGATGTCTATGTGCTTGGTTCTAGAATGCTGCACTGGATTCTGTGATATTGCAATTGCACTAGTGCTATCACAGAAAATTGGGATCTTTTCAACTTTAACTCCATAGTCAAGTAGCTGATTTCTCATCCATAGAATCTGTGAACAACAACTCCCAGCTGCTATGTATTCAGCCTTTGTAGTTGAGGTAGATACTGAGTTCTGCTTCTTACTGAACCATGAGACCAGCTTGTTTCCCAAGAATTGACAGGTTCCTGTGGTACTTTTTCTATCCAATTTGCAACCTGCATAATCTATATCTGAGTAACCAATTAGATCAAAACCAGAATCTCTAGGGTACCAAATGCCAAGGTTTGGTGTTCCCTTGAGATATCTGTAAATCCTTTTAATAGCTACTAAGTGAGATTCCCTATGATCAACTTGAAATCTAGCACATAAACATGTAGTAAACATAATATCAGGTCTACTAGCTGTTAAGTATAAAAGAGATCCAACCATGCCCCTATAGCTTGTCATGTCCACCTTCTTTTCCTTAGTATTCAGTTCAAGCTTAGTGGCAGTGGCCATGGGTGTTTTTGCAGAAGAGCAATCTGCTAAATTAAACCTTTTTAAAAGATCATAAATGTATTTTGTTTGACTTATAAAAATTCCCTCATTCACTTGTTTAACTTGTAAACCAAGAAAATAAGTTAATTCACTCATCATACTCATTTCATATCTACTTTGCATGAGTTTGGCAAATCTCTTGCAAAGTTTCTCATCTGTAGACCCAAATATTATATCATCTACATAAATTTGGACAAGTATCATAGAGCCATTGACATTTCTATAAAAGAGAGTTTTATCAATAGTACCTCTAATGAAGTGATTCTCTATAAGGAACTGTGAGAGTGTGTCATACCAGGCTCTAGGTGCTTGCTTCAAGCCATAGAGTGATTTGAGTAGAAAGAACACATATTCTGGAAAGTCTGGATCTTCAAAACCAGGCGGTTGACTAACATACACCTCCTCCTCCAGAATACCATTCAGAAATGCACTCTTGACATCCATTTGATAGACTTTGAAATTGGCATGCGCTGCATAGGCCAGAAAGATCCTTATTGCTTCTATCCTTGCCACTGGAGCAAAGGTTTCTTCAAAATCAATTCCTTCATCTTGACAGTAGCCTTTAGCAACTAATCTAGCTTTATTCCTTGTGACTATGCCATTCTCATCCATCTTGTTCTTGAATACCCACTTAGTGCCAATCACTGATTTGTCTTTAGGTTTGGGTACAAGTTTCCATACTTCATTTCTTTCAAACTGGTTTAGCTCTTCTTGCATTGCTAAAACCCAGTCTGGATCCAGAAGAGCATGTTCAACTCTCTTTGGATAGAAAACTGCTATATAAGCATTCTTCTTGAGTTGCTCTTCTGGTTTGGACCTTTGCATTAGGATCTCCAATGATAAGCTCAAATGGATGATCCCTGGTCCATTTTCTTTGTGGTGGTAAGTTTGACCTTGATGAAGTGGCTTCATTTTCTCTGTGTTGATCATTGTGGCTTGTTGTTAAGTTTTGACTGTGAGAAACTCCCCCTGAGTGTATGGCCCTCGAGATTGATGGAGTTCTTGCAGATTCATCAACAGATGCTTCTCTTTGATTTCCAACTGATGGTGTAAGTTGCTCTTCAACAGGTGGTCCATTCTGCACTTCAACTGATGATCCTTGTCTGTTTCTCACATCATTTGATCTCCATTCTTCATCATCATCTTCACTTTCTTCACCACTTCTCTCATTCTCAAATGAGAGAGACTCATGAAAACCTTCATCTACTAGACCAGATATTTTCTTGTCATCAAAGACAACATGTATGGACTCCATTACAATGTTTAGTCTTAGGTTGTAGACTCTGTAGGATTTTCCAGCTGAGTATCCAACAAAGATAGCTTCATCTGCCTTTGAATCAAATTTTCCAAGATGCTCACCATGATTTTTCAGTACAAAGCATTTGTATCCAAAGACATGCAGAAAGTTTATTATTGGTTTCTTGCCTTTGAAAAGTTGATAAGGTGTCATGCCTTTTGCTTGATTGACCAAAGAAATATTCTTAGTGTAGCATGCAGTGTTTATAGCTTCTGCCCAGAAGTATATTGGTAGCTTAGACTCTTCAAGCATTGTTCTTGCAGCTTCAATTAGAGTTCTGTTCTTTCTTTCCACTACACCATTTTGTTGAGGAGTTCTTGGTGCAGAGAATTCTTGGATAATTCCTTCTTCTTCACAAAACTTTCTTATTACAGAATTCTTGAACTCAGTTCCATTGTCATAATTCTCGTTACTTTGAGTAGAGGATTATTGTTGACTATCTTGATGTGATTTATAATGACTTCACCCGCCTCATCCTTAGAGTGCAGAAAGAATGTCCAAGAGAATTTTGAGAAATCATCAATAATCACAAGACAGTATTTCTTCTTTGAGATTGACAACACATTGACTGGTCCAAAGAGATCCATGTGAAGTAGTTGCAAGGGTTGATCAATTGATGACATTGACTTTGATTTGAAAGAGGCCTTCTTCTGCTTCCCTTTCTGGCATGCATCACACAATCCATCCTTGGAGTAATCCAATTTTGGAATACCTCTAACCAAATCCTTCTTTACCAACTCATTCATTGCTTTAAAACTCAAGTGTGACAGTCTTTTATGCCAAAGCCAAACTTCATCTACACTTGCCTTGATGAGAAGACATGTAGTTATGTTTGCATTTGTTGAATTGAAGTCAGAAATGTACACATTTCCTCTTCTATCTCCAATCAACACTACCTTGTTGTCACTTTTCTTGAAAATGACACAAGCTTCAGATGTGAACCATTATCACACAGTTGGCTGACACTTAGCAAGTTATGCTTAAGTCCATCAACCAGTACTACTTTTCCAATGATAACATTCCCTTGTGAAATCAAGCCATATCCTCTAGTATATCCTTTGCTGTTGTCTCCAAAGGTAATGCTAGGGCCAGCTCTCTCCTCAAACTTAGTGAGCAGGGTAGAATCTCCAGTCATGTGCCTAGAACAACCACTATCCAGGTACCAAAGATTCTTTCTGTGTCCCTGCACACATCAAAATCAAATCAAATCAAGTTGATTTTGGTACCCAAGTTTTCTTGGGTCCTGCCTTGTTAGCCTTTTTCTTATTTTTTAACCCCTTACTACCCAGGGGTTCTGATTGAGTTAAATCAACCTTAACTCTTGGTGTAGGTTTCTGAAAAATAGGTTGTTTCACTTGCTCACATGCATTAAAACTCGATGTATAATTTGGCATAGTCTGTGCAAACATGTTATTCATCATCCATGGCAACTGAGGCATATTAACAGAATTGTAATATGGATTATACATGAATGGCATGTTAGCATAATGACTAGATGCATGAGCAGGCTGGACAAACATGTTTGGCATAACATTCATAGCAGACATAGGTACTGACTTAGGCATACTAGGCACAGAAGCATTCTTAACAGATTTACAGTTAACAAATAAATGATTAACACTACCACAGTTCACACATTCCTTTCGAGGAGCATATTTATCAGGTGTGTAATTACTATGTTTGTTAATTCCTACCTTGCCATTTCTATTCTTCTTATTAGCCTTAGCCTTAGGTTCAGTCTTTTCTAACTTATCCTTCAATTTCTTGATTGACAAGTTGCCTATGTTTCCTTGTTCAATTGACTTGGTTTTGCTACACTCTCCATTAACAAAGTTCTTATTGACAGGCCGGTACTTTTTATTCAATTTAGTTAAAGTTGCTTTGCTAACAGGCTTAAGTCTCAAAGAACATTTTTTTTCGACTAAATCACTGTCTGAAGCAACTTCCCTATCAACATCTAACTTAACTTCTTCTAATTTTTGAAAAGAATCAACTCCTTGTATACTATAAATTTCTTCAGTTTTAGCCTTTGATCCCTTCCACTTAGTAATTAAGTCTTGTTCCTCTTTTAATTGTTTTATTAAACACTCTTCTCTTTTCAGAGCCTCAAGTAACTCATTCCTAGCATCCTGGCAATCTCTTTTCATTGCTTCAAAATCAATTAGTTGAGTTTCTAACAGAGTATTCCTATCACCTATCTTAGCATTAAGATCTTTAATCTTTTTATTCTCCTTGTTAAGCAATTTTAATGTGACATGCATGTTATACAATTCATTAGACATTTCATTAACAACATTATCACATTCATCTTTGGAAAGTTCAGTTAGGTTTGTAGAGTATACCTGGTTGCTTGCTGAACTAGCCTCTTCATCAGTTTCGTTTGCCATGAGTGCAAGATTGACAAACTCCTCTTTTGTATCTGAGTCTCCTCCAGCTGCCAAATCATTATCTCTAGATACAAATGCTCTTTCTTTTTCCTTGAGAAGATCAAAGTATTTCTTTTTGTAATCAACAGTCTCGAACTGTTTCTTCTCTTTCTCAGCTTTGAATTATCTGCATTCATTGGCAAAGTGACCAGCAATTCCACAGCTATAGCATTTGATCTTTGATCTTTCAACTACATCCTTGTTCGGTTGATAGCTTTTCTTGAATTGCCCGGCTTCTGCTGGATTCTTCTTAAATCTTAGCTTCGAAAATCTCTTTGATAGAAATGCCAAATACTCATCTAGATCTTCAGCTTCATCCTCACTTAATGCATCAGGTTTTTCAATCATCTTGCTTTTACCTTTGCTAGTTGCAGCTCCACCTTCACAAGTTCTTTGGCTTGGTGTGGCTTCCACATTCTTCATCTTCTCTCCATCTTGGTTTGTTAGAATATTGGCCACCAAAGCTACACTTCCACTTTTCTTCTGGCTCTTCTCAACTTCTTCATCTTGTTGCAACTCGAGCTCATAAGTCTTTAAAATTCCATACAGTCTCTCAAGTGTGAAATCTTTGTAATCTTGAGAATTTCTCAATAAGACTGTCACTGGCTTCCATTCTTTAGGTAAAGACCTCAGAAATTTTAGGTTGGAATCTTTGGTTTCATATACTCTCCCATACAGCTTTAGCCCATTTAACAGTTTCTGAAATCTGCTAAATATATCAGTTAAACTTTCACCTGAATTAAAGTGAAAATGTTCATACTGCTGTATGAGGAGTTGCATCTTATTCTCTCTAACTTGCTCAGTCCCTTCACAGAGTGTTTGTATAGTGTCCCACACTTGCTTGGCAGTGGTGCAGTTTATGACATTATCGAACATGTCTTGATCAATTCCATTGAACAGTATGTTAATGGTTTTGCTGGCGGTTTGGAATAGGCCTTCCAGCAGCTGCAGTTCCAGCTGTTGCTCCAACTGCAGTATTAGCCTTCATAGGAATATGAGGGCCTTTCTCGATGCAGTTTACGTAACCTTCATCAATGGATAAGAGATGTAAATGCATCTTTACTTTCCAGTGAAAGTAATTATCTTTGTCAAGAACTTGTATTTTCACTCCTGTATCCTTCATTCCCATGGTGGTGATCTTTAAACTTTTTGTATGTTAGAAGCTTGCTCTTGATACCAATTGTTAGGTCCCAAAGTATCGTAGAAGGGGGGTTGAATATGATACTACCAAAAAAAATAATTCTGAGAATATATCTTTATTGATAATAAACTCGAAGGGGTGTTACAACTTCTAATCCAATGGATTAGCTTCAAAATCTGAACACTCCTAAGGATAGTTTAGGCACGAGGACCTTCTACCCGACACTTCCTGAAAGCGGGCTAATCCGACTTTCCTACTAGATGGACTGTCTAGTAGCTTACACTCCTAAGGATAGTTTAGGCACGAGGACCTTCTACCCGACACTTCCTGAAAGCGTGCTAAGCCGGCTTTCCTACTAGATGGACTGTCTAGCAGCTTACACAGAGAAGATATAAGAGAGAGAAGAGAGAGTTGTGTGTTTAGGTGTGTTTTGAAATGAAATACAACAGGCCTATTTATAGGTTTTAGAAAGTTACTATGTGACACTATTCCAACAACCCCCAAATAGTAACCGAGCACTATTCCAACAACCCCCAAATAGTAACCGGGCACTATTTCACCAACCCCAAATAGTAACCGTTGGTTACTATTCATATGAATAGTACTATTCATATGAATAGTGATTTCAGATACTATTCACATGAATAACAATTTCGGATACTATTCATTTTCCTCTTAATTTGACATCCATAAATATTTAGCTTCCAACTAACCAGAGGATATCAATACTGCTCTAAACTCAATCATACCTCTTGAACAGTTTTTCTGAGTTAGATATTTCGATTCTTTTGTGAAGTGTTGACGCCTAGTGCAACTGGTCTGGTTCACAGACGACTAACATTCACTCGTGGTCTTCATATCATGTCTTTAAGAACACTGCTAATAATTGTGCAATCATAAAAACTTTATCACTGAAATCTTTTGGCCCTTCAACTGAATCGTCTGTACATCTTATTTTGTCACTGAGGCTTGATCATGTTAATGAATTTCTTTCAGCGACTTGATCCTTGTTGATGCCTGTTCTTCAAATTTCACGATCCCTGTATAGAGTTAATATTATTTATCTTGTCACTGAGGCTTGATCATGTTAATGAATTTCTTTCAGCGACTTGATCCTTGTTGATGCCTGTTCTTCAAATTTCACGATCCCTGTATAGAGTTAATATTATTTATCTTTTATCCTAGTTGAGTTATATATGTCACTATTACATATTACATTACATTGTGCTTTACACTCTAAGCTTCCCGTAAGCTCACCCATTACATTCAAAGATTGTTGAGGCCCAATACCCGACTTACTCAAAATTATAATCAATTCTCGTATGATGGGTGTTATGTTTCTTGGCCTTTGCATGAAATGTACCTTAGTAGGTGAAACCATCTCATGATTGTGTACCAAATGAACCAATGTTACCTCCCATTTATTTGATTTCTCTCTATGAACAACATACATTCGCGCCTTACATTTTGTTCTACCAAGAGAATCTCTATTTCTCTTTTTTTTTTGGAACTTCATCTTCATCATCCAAAGATTTTGAGGCTAATCTCCCACCCTTTTGACATATATACAAACGCGAACAAATCTTGTTATTTTTTGAACGTTTATGTGTAGTTCTAATTATTGCTTCAAAACCAATACGCCTACCATAATCTCTATAGAACCTCTCTGCGTCATCTAAACTATCGAATAATTGACCAACGCATGGGCAAACTTCATTTAAATCATCCAAAGAAACACCATTCTCAACATCTTCACCATCATCATTATCATCAACATCATCACCATCATAAACATCATCACCATCATCAACAACATCATAGATAACATCACCATCATCATTCTTAACATCTTCATTATTATCATCATCAAGATCTATTATTTTAGGTGTGTGTGGACTTTCGTTAACATCTTCATTTTCTACCTCAATCTCAATCTTACTAGGTGTCTTATTAGGAGAATTTAACTTTGAAAAAATGAAAGAAGCCATGGGTTAAATAGAGAGCTAACCTTAAATTCCAAGCTCAGTCTTCAAAAATCTTAATTTGGGATTGGTACTCAAAGCTCAATCTTTAAAATCTTCAAAATCTTCAAATTTGAAAAAATTTGGGTAAAATTTGACAAATAAATTAAGATTGGTAGAGTAGAAATAGGTATAGATTGGTGTAGATTAAGTTTGTGATGGTGTAAAATATATCTCCAAATGATTTAAGATTGGGTATAAACTCAAGAACACTCACAAAATGATATTTCAAAACATGAAGGGCTGTTTGAGCTGAAATTGGTGTAGTTCTCGGCTAAGACATATAATAGAGCGGAACACTTAGGGGTAAAAAAGGAATTAATGATACGCTATATTATATAGCGTATTACGCTCTATTATATAGCGTATACGCTATATAATATAGCGTAAGTGTCCCTGCATCCTGACTGTTGACTGGTCATTTTAATGGTATAAGATGGGTTGGTTGGATATTTAAAAATATCCAACTATGGCTGGTGACCAGTTTCCTACATATTATATAGCGTATTACGCTCTATTATATAGCGTATACGCTATATAATATAGCGTAAGTGTCCCTGCATCCTGACTGTTGACTGGTCATTTTAATGGTATAAGATGGGATGGTTGGATATTTAAAAATATCCAACTATGGCTGGTGACCAGTTTCCTACATATATATATATATATATATATATATATATATATATAGGGTCCAGGTCCCTGACAACTGATTGTCAGGGACGATTTATCCAACAATCAGTTTCCTGACCATTGGATCAACGATCCAACGGCCACGATTTAAAAAAAAAATTGTCCATACCGCGCAAATTTTCCGCGGAACACTATTCATGTGACGTCCCAAATTTGGTGCCACAACCAATACAATTAAGTATAACTTAATCATATAGACGACCCCCTCAACAAGGATTGCTCTCAGGTTATAGTATGAAACAAAAATCTAAATTACAATCAACTATTATAACTACTATACCTTCATATCAGAAGCGCAGTCCAAAATTGAATGAGTCCATGCTGACTCTGAAATCTAACTTGAATATAACGCCTTGCCACACTCGTACAAATTATACGACGTAGGTAGTCCATTCTTATGTCTAGCTGAAAGGTTAGATGAATAAAACAAGAGTGAGCCAACAACGCTCAGCAAGTGAATAGTGAAGTAACAACTTCTAAATAAACTGAAAACTGGCAACAAACATAAAGTTGGCTTCCAACAATAATAAGATAGTAGAATGATATGACTGGAAGCAATAGAATAATAGTGACGTTTGATAACAACAGAATATCAACTGAAAGGCAAAGAAACAGTTGGTAATAAAATATGTGTAAAGCAATTGACATTTCAATGGTAAACCAATTTCATTTCACAGAAATTTAAAAGTAATCATTCACTTTAAAAAAACTGATTGGAGGTTTTACTTCACACAGACAATACGGGTGATCAGCCCATAAAGTCCCCATACCGGACACAAAGTCCCTCTGGACATCAATCCTCTCATTAGGATAGCTTGGGTTCCCAAGAGGCAACACATTGGCCTATAAAGGTGTCGAACTGGACGAACCAGTACTACACTAATACATACACAAACCGACGGAACCAGCTTTACCCGTTCGCCCCGTCTCTCCAATCATCAGGAATTCGTGGAAACCATTTTGACGGAGTTCCTAACATTTTATTAAAATCTAATTTTAAAAACATTAAAATTTGCAAAACTCTTTTTAACTTCATAAAAACATTTTAATACATAATCTCTTCAAAAACCTTTACTTCGAAGTACCTTCGACTCTCTGATAACAGATCAGCCCAGTCTAAGTAACTTCAAAGTATTCTAAGAAAACAACTCATTTTAATTTGCAATGTTGAAAGTCTGAAGATCTGGTCAAGTGATCTAATATCAAATGAATAAGGGTTGCAAGTCTGATTCATCAAGAAAAGACTCAAAGATAATCAAGATAATGATTAGGGAATAGTTATAAACTTTAAAGATTCATGTTGCTACAAAGTTGTGGTGGAGAAGACTTGAGTACAAGTTTAAAACATTAAAGCAGGGTAACATATCAGTTTATGGAGATAAAGGTCTTGCATTTATGAAACAATGGATAGACAGGGCATTGTAACTAAGTCTCACTTTCTAAATCAAGGTTCATTTGAATACGAATTTCAAAACAGGTTTTAGTAGCAAATAGCTTCTTTAAATCAAGGTCTTGTTGAAATGAGGTTCATTGAAAGTCAAGTTAAATATATATGATTCCTTAAAACATGGTTTGTTAAAACCTGGTTATTTGAAACAGAGGTTTAGTAAAACTTGGTTCTTTAAAACAATGTTCGGTAAGATAGAAGTTGAGAAAACATGAGTAAGTAATATTGGAATTAATAAAACATGATTATACTCACCAGACAATCTTGCATGATCAGATAATCATTTAAGCACATAACACAAAGAGCATATTTATCATATACGTCACTAAAGCACTTAGCATATAACACTTAGCACAAACAATTCATGATTGCCACTTACACACTTAACACATAACATCAATTTGACTTATAATCAACTTATAACTTTATACTATAGACTTTACAACTTATAATTCTAACAAAAAAAATCGGGCAGAGTTTCCTTTGTAAAATGGACTATCCCATCGGAAAACATCCGACTCAAAACCAATTAATACCAATCCGATGGATACAAATCCACCTACAAGCCCAAACACAATCTACTTATAACTAATACCATACTTATACTTAACCATTTCACCAATATTACGACCAATCTCGATTATCATACAAATAGGCTATCAAAGATAAAATCTGAACCGATCAGTCCCAAAGAATGCCACTTTACTGCATAAAGATGAATTCAAATGAAAAAGTACAGAACACGAAACTTGAAGACAATTCCGAGACCTTTCCAGAATGGTAAGGCTCATAAATTTTGAACAAGTACTCGATTAACTATGATTTTTCAAAGTTTAAAAATCGTAATCCCGAAGTCAACCAAAATAGCTCCACTTTGACCGACCATAACCCAATCATTTTAAATCCGATTGATATGATTTTACAGCCTATTCCATGTATCTTTTCTCCAGGAATCTGAATATGTAATCAGTTTTACCAATAGACTTCAAATTATTACTAAACAAACTGTTTAACAGTAGCAGGTTTTTACTACTAAACAATCCGGAAACTAATTAAAATTTATATAATTTCACATGCAGCTCATACCTCAATAATTACTAACTAATAATCAAGAAAACATGTTAATTAACATTTTACAATCCACACATAATCAAGATTAATACATAAAAATTCGAACACATGCATATAATTCGAACTATACACATATACTCAAACTAACAAGTATACAATCAACAAATAACTACAAATACGACCTGAACAACAAGAATCAAACCAAAACAGCCCAGAATTATCACCAAACCCGAAGTGGGTTTTCAAGTTTTATCATAAAAATGACATGCAATGGCAGTAAGGGGTAGAAGAATGAAAACCAAGCATAATTCCGGTCTATGATCAAATAATCAGCCAAAAATTGATAGGATAGTGAAGAGAGAGAGAATACCAAGAGAGAGAGAGGGAGATTTTAGAGCTCTGTAAAAAGAAGGAAAAGAGCAAGAATGAAGAAGTGGAGTAGAACAGGTGGCGGTGGTGTTAACAACACTAAGGGGCAAAACTGGAATTTTTCACAATTGCTTTGTATTTCCCCAAAAACTGATTTTAACTAATTTCTAAATCGAAATTAAGCATAAAAATGGGGAGAAAATTTATCTAAAAATTTTAAAATACAGTTTACAAAATTACAAACGTCCCCATACTTTTAAAATAATTTTGGGATCAAAAATGATTTTTATATGATTTTTACAAGTTTAACATCTTTAAATGGAATAATTTTAAAATACTTACACTCACAATTAAATACACCCAACACTTTTAAAATTCAAATATCATTACAAAGATAATAATGCAAAAGATTTCGTAATTTTAAATGACTCTAATGATTTTACAAAAATCTCAGAAGATTAAATATGCATGTTTAAAATAGTTTTAAATGCTCAAAATGCAAATAAAAATATACGAGCACATATAACACTTGCAATTCATCACATAATCATATAAACATGATTTTGCACATACTTTGACTTCATATAAATATTCATATTACAAAATTTTCAATTAGAATCTATATAAACACTTATTTAAATACGCAAATTTCTAGGTCGTTATAGCCTCCCCCCTTAAAAGGATTCTGTCCCCAGAATCTTACCTAAGTAAACAAATGAGGATACTTGGTGAGTATCTCACTCTCAAGCTCCCTAGTTGACTTTTCAACTTTAGGATTCCTCCACAAAACTTTAACCCAACTTACAATCTTAATCCTAAGCTTTCTATCAGTCCTATCTTGGATTTCTATCGGTTGCTCCTCGTATGATAAATCTGGCTGAATCTCGATAGGTTCATACTCGATCACATAACTCACATCTGGATTATATCTCTTAATCATAGATACGTGAAAAATGTTGTGAATGTGATGCATGTACGGTGGTAATGTTAATTAGTAAGCAACTTTACGGACTTGCTTCAAAATCTCAAATGGTCCTACATACCTTGGACTTAACTTTCCTTTATTACCAAATCTTGTCACTCCCTTCCATGGTGATACCTTTAGCAATACTTGATCTCCTACCTCAAAACTCATATTCTTCCTGGCTTGATCCGCATATTTCCTTTGTCGATCCTGGGCAATAACCAATCTCTTTTGAATAATCTCAATCTTTTCCTTCGTCTGTTGGAGCAACCTTTTCCTAAAATCTTTCTTTCATCAATTTCATCCCAGTACACAGGTGATCTACACTTTCTCCTATACAAGGCTTTATACGGTGGTATTCCTATACTTGCGTGATAAATATTATTATATGAAAACTTAACCGGTGGCAAATATTCACCCAACTTCCCTTGAAATCCAATGCACAAGCTCTAAGCATATCCTCTATGGTTTGAATAGTCCTTTCACTCTGTCCGTCCGTCTGTGGATGGTAAACTGTACTCATTTTACGTTGGGTTCTTAAGCACTCTTGAAACTATCTTCAAAACCTCGAATTAAATCGTGGGTCTCGATCAGATACTATAGACACAGGAACTCCATGACGTGACACTATCTCCTTCAAATACAAGTGTACTAACTTATCCAATGAGAGTCTTTCGTTAATCGGTAGAAAATATGCGAACTTCGTCAGTCGATCAATAATATTCAAATCGCATCATGATTAGCTCCAGTCTTTGGCAATCCCACTATAAAATCCATAGCAAGGTGTTCCCACTTCCACTCAGAAACAATCCACTTGGTTTCCGATGTTCCGCCTTAACTCTCTGATAAGTATAATACTTTCTTATCCACTCAGCAATTTCTTGTTTCATGTTGGGCCACCAAAAATTCTCCTTCAAATCTCGATACATCTTCGTGCTTCCAGGGTGAATTGAATATCCCGAACTATGGACTTCACTTAGAATCTCATTCTTCAGCTCTCGCACATTAGGAATCCATATTGTGACGACCCCAAATCCTTAACTAGAATTAACTAGGTAATGATAAAGCATGCATCTATACTATACTATTATAAGCGAAACAGGGTATAATTGGTTGGTCGGTTAACACCTTCCCAAAAAGTATAGTAACACTTTCCAAAAAATAAAAAATAAATTAAAATGCATATAAAAATTTATTTTGCAAAAGATAAACTACATATTTAACTTAATAACAAACTCTTTAATTATTACATACTCTTTCAATTAAATTTGAAATAAAATCACATATTTATTAATAAATTTACAAAAAATTATAAATCAACAAAGTAAAGACAATCTAAAACTATATAATAAACAATAAAATTTTAACACATATTTAACAATCAAATGAAAACTCTCAAACTTACTCTCAATTGTTTATATATTTAGAAAAACTTAACATATTTAACCCTTAATTTGTTTCATCAACATAAATGGAACGGAGAGAGTATGTAATTTTTTAAAAATAAAAAACCACATGTTTTGTAGAATTATAAATATTTTCAATTATATCTTGATTAGAATCATCGTCCGCACAAACTTATTTCTACCATTCTTTCTTCTATTATTCTAGGTAACAATAAATAAATTTTAAAAATATCTATTGAATTTTAAAATATTTAACAATAAATTTAAAACTAACGTTAAATGATGTTTATTTATGTCATGAAATTAAGTATGAAAAATATATAAATTTAAAATTATTAATATAATTAATTAAAATAAATTAAAATTTTCTATTAAATCAAATAATTAATATATTAATTAGTTATTATTAGTAATAATAATAATAATAATAATAATAATAATAATAATAATAATAATAATAATAATAATAATAATAATAAATAATAGCCCGTGTTTTGTGCTGATTGGTTGGTTAACGCCTTCCAAAAAAATTGTTAACACCTTCCTAAAAATAACAAGTTAAAAAAATTATATTAAAAATATAATTGAAAGAGCATGTAGTTGAATTTCAGTTGAAGTATAACTCATAAATTATGTATTTATGTAAATTATGTGTTTTATTTTTTTTAGTAAATTATAGTATATATTTTAATTTGTTTTTTTAGAAGTGTGAATAAGTTTTTTAGAAAGATTTTAACTAACCAACCAATTATACCATATTTTCCTTATAAAAGTATAGTACATATAGATAGTATATTTATTTTTCTTTTAATTTTCCTTTTTTAATTTGTTTACTTATTAATAAATTTTTATATTGAAATTGTTTATATTATTTTTAAAAGATATTGGTTCTCGAAAGAGTCTGAAGAGAAGTTGGGTGTTGGTGGAGAATTCTAATGGAAATATAATCGAAATATTTTTTAATTTTAATTAAAATTAAATACATTTTAATTTGTTTTTTGTTTTTTTTATTAAAATAACGTGTAAAAAATTCCAAATTTTGTAAAATTATATATATATTAAAAATAAAAAACACATGTTTTATAGAATTCTAAATGTCTTCAATTATATCCCGATTAAAATCTATCGCCTACACACATTTCTTACTACAATTCTTTCTTCTACGATTTTAGGTTATAAAACACTAAATAATTTTTAATTTTATTTTTTGAATTCTTAAGATATTTAAAATAAATTTAAAAATAACTTTAAATTAATGATATTTATTTATGTAATGAAATTAAGTGTGGAACATATTTAAATTTAAAATTAGTAATAAAATTTATTAAAGTAAATTAAAATTTTATATTAAATCAAATAATTTATGTATTAATTCATAATAGTAATATATAGTAGTCCGTGCTTTGCACGAGTTATAGGCTAGTATTAATTAATTAAGTATTACCAAATCCTACACCAAGACCGCCAACAGGTAAGAGTTTGAACAATATAACTACAAGTTATCAACATTATTAATATTACAAACCATATTAATTCTAAATCCCCAAAAGTTCTTACAGATCAAATTTTTAAGTTATACTAATGCTAAAGCCATTAGGTCGCCACTCCCTTCTACCTGAATAAAATGCCTTCTATAGGCTAGTCCTGATTCACCACAATTCTTACGAGCGGTCTCAAGTGTCCTTACCATCTTCAAGTTTCACAAATAAGATGAATAGGAATTGGAATATCTGATAAGACGCTACGAGCAAAGCTGGGTGATCAGCGCACGTCAGAGCTCCGAACCCGTATATCCAATACGTGTTCTCAAATATAAGGGGATCCCAGGCACACATTGGCCTATAATGATAACATAATAATTTGGACCGGCGCCTCGGTCAAAATAAAATTCCATCCAATTCCATTAGAGTCAAATGAAAAATTGTGTCAAGTTCAATTCGTCTCAATGAAACAATAATATCAATATCATAACAATTTCTGATCAACAAGAATAAGAATTTAAGATTTCAAATAAATGTCAAGGCAAAGTGAAGAAAGTTAATTAATTTGGATTCTTGGGAGTTGGGATTCTGTTTAGTATCATTTGGTCAAGTCAAGAAAGATAAATCAAGAATCAATAAATGTCTCAAGCTAAAAAGAAGTTTATTGTACAAGAAGACATTTATATGATCGGTTCAAGAATTCAAGAAAATATGACTTGGTAAGTAATATGGTCATTGTAATTGAAATGAAAGAATGTAGTTAAGCAAATGAGTTTCGAAATTTTGGTATTGGTTAACAAATCAAATTAGGTTCAAGGGTTATATAATCAATCACAAGGTACACAAAGGTAATAAGGTCAAAAGAGCGTGATATCAGTTCGAAACAAAACAACGATTCAATATCTCATAGCATTTATCATATGGTAGCAATAAAGGTAGGGTAGTACACTTGCCTTAATACACGAGATTGCACTTAATAAGCTTCCTCTTCGGTCGGCTCCTTGCCTGGTCTCCTACTCGGACCTATAACAATATAATCGATACCTTATTTTCCCCTCATTGTTTACATACCACTAGACAACTTAATAATACTAACGCCCCAACGATATAACCATACTATATGCACATATTCTTATATACACATAGCCACATTGATCACATAGCACGTAAAGTCGCATAACATATCTTATATCAATAAATATATTATCTATACTTATATATTACACTTCCTAATTTAATTGTAATATCTATCTAAGCATGAATCACAATTCATTTAACTCCATATAATCACACGACTCCATAATTCAATATCATATTGCATAATTTCCAAAAGTACAATTAATATAAAATCCAAGTTTTAAAATCTAAACGTGACCAGTTTTGAAAGAATAATATTTTACCATATCTAAATGGACTCAAACAGAAAAGGTCAAAACACAAAAGTTGTAGATTTCTCCGAGATCTTTCCAAAATGATAAGCCTCATTAAAAAGGATTAGATGATGAATTCAGAATCATAAAAACAAACAGACTATTCTTGCAGAATTCGACCTAGTCACTAGAGTAATCTTACTAAATCATGTACCAAACTACATTTTTAACAAAAACATTGTAAACAAGAATTATAGCTTCTGAAATTATCTACACAAGTTGATAAAATTAAACACCAATGCATTTACGAAACATGTTTTATGAATTTTGCAAGAAACATGGTACTTAAGAAGATTCAGGAGCACTCGACAAAGATTCAAAAATAACAATTATTAGATAGCTGATTTACACAAAACTTAAAGAATAAAAGTTGTAGAGAAATCTTATATCTTTCTAACAGAGGTGGATTCACAGGGTTTCGACAAATAGTGAATTAATTATGATTTTTGAAAGAGCACAGACTTGCAGTTTCGAAATCAGTAGAGCATGCCATACTAAAATGACCATAACTCTTAGCTCATAAAACTAAATCAAGAAATTCTTTTTCGTAGATAAACTACACTCCACATAGAACAAATTCATAGAAGAAACTTTTTCCAAAATAGACTTTAATCAAGATGAAAATTATTGCCCAAAACAGAACAGTTTTTACAAGATTTTTCAGGATTGAATTCAATTTACATTCACCATAATACTACAACCTACAAGCAAGAAACCATACACTTAAGATCACAATTCACAAGTATATACATACACAAGTACTTATACTTCTACCATTCTCAATCTTTACCCATCAATTTACATATACATATCATCAATTATCAATACCCACATATATATACATCTTGTAAACTCATAAAAACTTAAACCCATCACAAATTTCAACTTAACAACTCATAAAAACTAACATGCACTCATATAACGCATACTAATCATGTAAAATCATCCAATTGATCCTTGCATGCAAACCCTTGGCTCACTTTCGATCATAGCCGAAGGTTTTTGGGTTCTCCGGAGAGCCCGAAATTCGTGGGTCTCTACCACGGAGTAATACCCAATCATAATCACCCACAAAACTTACCTTGATGCTTGATTTTCGAGAAACCCTAATTTAAAAAGTGAAGAAACTTGAAATCCAAGAGCATGAGGTTGTAGAGAATTACAAGAGGAGTATTTTCATAACTAGCACTTGAGATTTGTTGGAAGAATTACCTTGAGATGGTGCTTGAGGTTTAATGGAGTTTGAGAGAATTTTGAGAGAGAAGGGGAGAGACACGGGGAGAAAGACAGGGGGCTTGGTCGAGTAAAAGAAAAGAAAAGGGATGGGTGGGTTTTGTATAGTCACACACACACATCACACATTAATCTAACACACTTTTAATAAAATAAAGACTTGTAAAAATCTAATTACCACACATATTGGGTTTTAAAAATAAAATATTGACATATATAATTAAATCACAAAATTCTCTTCCTCAAGGTATTTTAAAAATATTTTTAAGATCAATGTATAAAAAAATTTGGATTTTACAAGAATAATAAATAGAAAAATCATTATAAAATACTTTAATTCGAAATTAAATCAAACCTTTATCTTTAAAAAGTATCTAATACATAAAGACAATAAAACAAGAAATTTCATGATTTTTACTAACTCCAATAATTTTACAAAAAAATGTTTAAGCGAATTAAAATCATATTTCTACACATTTTTTAAAAGTATGTAAAATTTAATATAAATTCATATCAATACATCTAGAATTTATTTAATCATATAATGACTCACCAATTAAAGCACATATTTTATTTTTACTAGCTCCAACTTTTTAAACAAATATTTAAGCGAATAAAATTATACTTAATATCTTTAAAAGTATTCATAAAATCCATAACTTCACCTTAACACACCTAACAATTATGTTCACAAAACTTGTCAACAACCATATTATCACATAACAACTCATCAATTAAAATATTCTTATATTAATATAATATAATTACAAGGTACGAAATTCCCAGATATTACACATATCCTCTTATCAAATCTTAAGATACCCTGATCATCCTTCTGTGTACAAATTTCCTCTCCAGTCAATGTATTCGTCTCACAACTCATAACTTCTTCTTGACATCTCCGAATCTTCTCTAACAATTCTAGTTGAAAAGTCATCGTGTTAAGAAACTCATCAGCATTCTTTGAATCATAAACTTCCAGACTTAGCTTCTCAAAATCTTGAAATAACTCCTTTGGCATATTCAATGTATTCAACCTCTCTTTCCTACTCAATGCATCATCTACAACATTTACTTTTCCGGGGTATAACTTATCTTTCAATCATAATCCTTGATCAATCCTTACCATCTTCTTTGTCTCATATTTAACTCTTTTTGGGTGAATATATACTTTAAAATCTTGTAATCCGTGAAAATCTCACATTTCTCTCCATACAAATAATGTTTCCAAATTTTCAGCGCAATTACAATCACAGCTAACTCCAATCATGTGTCGGATACTCCTGCTCGTGTGGTTTAAATTGTCTCGAAGCGTACGCGATAACATTGCCATGTTGCATCAAAACACATCCTAATCCTGTATGTGAAGCATCACTATAGAAAACGAAATTCCCTTGATCATTTGGCAATACAAACACTGGTGCTGAAACCAATCTTTTCTCCAACTCTTGAAACTCTCTTCACACTTATCATTCCAAATAAACTTCTCATTCATCCATGTCAACTTGGTTAATAGGGTTGCTATCTTTGAAAAATAATCTTAAATAAATCTCCGATAATATTCAACCAATCCTAGAGAACTTCTCACTTCAGTAGGGGTCCTGGGTCTACTCCAATCCACTACAGCTTCAATCTTCGCGGGATCCACTCTGATTCCTTCTCGACTAATAACATATCCTAAAATTTAACTTCTTCCATCCAAAACTCACATTTTGAAAACTTAGCATATAACCTTTCTTTCCTTAGGGTTTCCAATGTGATCCTTAGGTGCTTGCCATTTTCTTTGGGGGTTCTTGAGTATATTAAGATGTCATCAATAAATACAGTCACAAATTTATCCAAATACTTCTTGAACACTCGATTCATCAAATCTATAAACATAGCTGGCGCATTTGTCAATTCAAAATCCATCACTAAAAATTCATAATGTCACTATCTCGTGCGAAAAGTAGTCTTCGAAATATCCTCGGGCTTAATCTTCAACTAATAATATCAAGATCTCAAATTAATCTTAGAAAAGTAAACAGCTCATTTGAGTTGATCAAACAAATCATCTATCCTCGGTAGTGGATACTTATTCCTAAAAGTTAACATATTTAAGCTCTCGATAATCAATGTATAATCTCATGCTTCCATCCCTCTTAATAAACAACACTAGTGCTTTCCACTGGGACACACTAGGCCTTATAACTACTTTATCCAAAAGATCTTGTAATTACATAATTAACTCCTTCATCTCCGCAGCCTTGTCGAACTAACCGTCTCGATTTCATGAACGTCAAATTTCTTATCTTGCTTTTATCCTTGTAATTAAACTTCCTTATAATTCTTAATTCTTAATCTCACCTATTTCTTTTTGTCCTAATCTCGTCATCATAATCAACCATCCAATCCATATTCTTAATAGCCACTTTCGTAGTCGTGTCAAAATTTTCTAACTCTCAAGTAATTAATAGGAAGTATTTTTGTTATTCTTATCGTAGTGTTCACTGAGACAGGCATGATACAATCCTTAACGAAATGTCCTATTTTCTCGCGCTTTTGACATACAATCTTGAACTTCTGATTCTAACTCTCGTAATAAAGCATTCTTTCCAATTACCCTTGCAATTCTCAATATTTACCTTCGTACAAATCTCGATATGCTTCTTCTTGAACTTCTTTCTTCCGATAATGGGGGTCTTGTTGTTCTTTGCTAATTCATATCCTATGGGTGGCTACCTTGCATTACTCTTCCAGTTTTAAATCTTCCAAATCTTACATTCCTTTTTAACTAAATTATTTTTCTTTTGCCAAAGCAATTCTGAAAATTTCTTGATTCTCTGCCTTTTTACCATATTCCATCTTGGTCAAATCTCCTTTATTGTCAATAATCACGACTCTATGAACTATACTCATATAAATTATTAACTCCAACCCAGTCACTTTACTCTTTATCCAAAGCTTCACTTCATGTTGAAATTTCTTAGAAACAAACTATCCAACTTTGCTCTACTTTTCTCAAGATATCATGTTTTGATTCTAAAATTTATATTCAACAGTTGATCTTAAATCAATTCAATTCTTGCGATATTTCATCTACTATATCTAAAGTAAAACATATAATAACCCGGTGTTCATAAATAATCTTTCATCAACACAACCATCACACACCAAATATCTCCATCACCACTTAACTTTAACTTTAACACAATTAGTAATCTCATGTCCTTGTTACCTACTCCTTGTTCTTATTCAGTCCTTAATAATTTTAATTCTTATATATATATTGTGAATCCAATAAACAAACCGACTTAATATTCAATCCTTATTGTAATATCATCATCTCAAACTTGCTCAACCAATTCTTCGTTGTCGTATATATAACCTTAACCACTTAAAATGTCGTCATGTACCTACCTTTGCAACTTCCAATCATTGACAGCTTTAAGAATCATAAGGGTTTCTAGTGAAACGAATTTAATAAGATGAGTAGGTATCAACATGTGTGAATATAGGCTGAGTTTTGTTTAAAAAGAATTTTCGTAAAAGAATTTAACCGAGAGATCAATATGATCATTGAACTTTTATCAGGTTGCATTTGTCAATTAGGTCAACCGCCCTAGTACAAAAAAATGGCTAGTCCTTAGTACTTTCGTGACAAACACAATCAGTGGCGTCCCACCAGACTTCTATCACATAGATAAAATGTCCCTGAATCCCCTATATATATATATAGGGTTGTTCATCCCAGTTTGATTAAAGAAGATTAAATATACAGGGAAAAATGAAAAGAGTTCAAGAATCATAAAATTTTCGTATATAAAGTGGGATCGAGTATCCGCTGAAAAATAGGGATATTTCGGAAAGAATAGGATTGTGTTTAAGTATATCTGATATACAAAACTTCTCAAAAATCGAAGTATAATTGATCAATACACGGATGCATCAACTATTGATTAAACAAACATTTAAGAAATTCATAATTACTCATAATCTCACTCTTATCGACTAAGCACTAATACACTTAGTTGCCAAAACCGGCCGGAAAATAATGAGTTGAATAATTAAGAAGATCTCAATTCATTCTCGATTTTTAATCATCACTGTGCAACAAATGCTTCAGCGACAATATAAACCGTGAATTATTTACAACAATTCAGAATGATAACAAGAACCAATTCCTTTTTAAAACAATTCTCTCAAACAATGAATTAAATGAGAGCAATGGCTAATAGGGAATAGTTACGCCCTTATTCTAAACAAATATCGGTATTTATGTTCGCATCGTGCTTATAGTTCTTCTCGTACTCTCTCTATAACGTTCACGATGTAGCTAAAGTCACAGAAGGAATCCTAGAAAGTATACAAGGGTCTTCAAATGACGTCTTCCAAACTTGTAGCTCCGAATTAGTTGCCTCGTCCATAGCCGATCCTTCGGATGAATCAATCCCCTACTCGCACGATATGTCGAAATACTAAATAAAATAGCAACTCTCATCTTGAAATCCGAAGACGAACCTTATCTTAAATCGTTCAACCTAACGTCTAACTTAAATACTTACTCCTAATTGTCCTAACTTGTTTCAGTGACCATAACCTGTTGCTCTGATACCAACCTGTGACGTCCCAAATTTGGGGTCCAGATTTGGTGCCACAACCAATACAATTAATTATAACTTAATCATACAGACGACCCCTCAACAAGGATTGATCTCGGGTTATAGTATGAAACAAGAATCTAAATTACAATCAACTATTATAACTACTATACCTTCATATCAGAAACGCAGTCCAAAATTGAATGAGTCCATGCTGACTCTGAAATCTAACTTGAATATAACGCCTTGTCACACTCGTTCAAATTATACGACGTAGGTAGTCTATTCTTAAGTCTAGCTGAAAGGTTAGATGAATAAAACAAGAGTGAGCCAACAACGCTTAGCAAATGAATAGTGAAGTAACAACTTCTAAATAAACTGAAAACTGGCAACAAACATAAAGCTGGCTTCCAACAATAACAAGATAGTAGAATGATATGACTGGAAGCAATAGAATAATACTGACGTTTGATAACAACAGAATATCAACTGAAAGGCAAAGAAGCAGTTGGTAATAAAATATGTGTAAAGCAATTGACATTTCAATGGTAAACCAATTTCATTTCACAGAAATTTAAAAGTAATCATTCACTTTAAAAAAATTGATTAGAGGTTTTACTTCACACAAACGATACGGGTGATCAGCCCATAAAGTCCCCATACCGGACACAAAGTCCCTCTGGACATCAATCCTCTCATTAGGATAGCTTGGGTTCCCAAGAGGCAACACGTTGGCCTCTAAAGGTGTCGAACTGGGCAAACCAGAACTACACTAATACATACACAAACCGACGGAACCAGCTTTACCCGTTCCCCCCGTCTCTCCAATCATCAGGAATCCGTGGAAACCATTTTGACGGAGTTCCTAACATTTTATTAAAATCTAATTTTAAAAACATTAAAATTTGCAAAACACTTTTTAACTTCATAAAAACATTTTAATACTTAATATCTTCAAAAACCTTTACTTCGAAGTACCTTCGACTCTCTGATAACAGATCAGCCCAGTCTAAGTAACTTCAAAGTATTCTAAGAAAACAACTCATTTTAATTTGTAATGTTGAAAGTCTGAAGATCTGGTCAAGTGATCTAATATCAAATGAATAAGGGTTGCAAGTCTGATTCATCAAGAAAAGACTCAAAGATAATCAAGATAATGATTATGGAATAGTTATAAACTTTCAAGATTCATGTTGCTACAAAGTTGTGGTGGAGAAGACTTGAGTACAAGTTTAAAACATTAAAGCAGGGTAACATATCAGTTTATGGAGATAAAGGTCTTGCATTTATGAAATAATGGATAGACAGGGCATTGTAAATAAGTCTAACTTTCTAAATCAAGGTTCATTTGAATACGAATTTCAAAACAGGTTTTAGTAGCAAATAGCTTCTTTAAATCAAGGTCTTGTTGAAATGAGGTTCATTGAAAGTCAAGTTAAATATATATGATTCCTTAAAACATGGTTTGTTAAAACCTGGTTATTTGAAACAGAGGTTTAGTAAAACTTGGTTCTTTAAAACAATGTTCGGTAAGATAGAAGTTGAGAAAACATGAGTAAGTAATACTGGAATTAATAAAACATGGTTCGGTAACTGAAAGAAAGTTTTCAATCAATAGCTTGTAAAATAGGTGTTAAGTTTTAGAAATTGTATTTAAGACTTGGATGTCTGCTTGGATTTATAAGGTATAAGGTGATAGACACAATAAAGGTCTTAGTCTAAAGTAGGGGACATGTTATAGAACCAAACTTCATTGTTAATCAACAGAAGGGTAATGATAGGGTGCATAGCAATCAACGTATTTCAAAAGACAGTTCACAGGATAACTCAATAGAAGGGTACAACAACGTACAGATTACTTGTAAACTAATTTGAAAGGAACATGTTATGAACAACAGAAGCAGATATACTTCACTTGAACAATAAGTGAGGAATAGAAACACTTGCCTCAAAATACGTAGTTCTGTTCCCAAAACATCGATTCGTTACTCACTTTGCATCAGTCTCTACTTCTTTATATGACGGTCTCTAATTGACTATACATTCATCTTTCTTTTATAATTCTTCCATCTCGATATCAATATACTTTATCAACTCCGATAAATATCCTTATTCTTGAAACTCCATTTACACGCATAATGACTCCTTACCGGCTTCCTACTTATACCTATAATAAGGTAAAATACTATTTCAGTACACTATAATCCTCAATCGTCTAACTCTATTCTACCCAAACGGTTCCTATAACGTTTAATAACTTAATACATATAACACGTACTGGTTATACTCACCAGACAATCTTGCATGATCAGATAATCATTTAAGCACATAACACAAAGAGCATATTTATCATATACGTCACTAAAGCACTTAGCATATAACACTTAGCACAAACAATTCATGATTGCCACTTACACACTTAACACATAACATCACTTTGACTTATAATCAACTTATAACTTTATACTATAGACTTTATAACTTATAATTCTAACAAAAAAAATCGGGCAGAGTTTCCTTTCTAAAATGGACTATCCCGTCGGAAAACATCCGACTAAAAACCAATTAATACCAATCCGATGGATACAAATCCACCTACAAGCCCAAACAAAATCTACTTATAACTAATACCATACTTATACTTAACCATTTCACCAATATTACGACCAATCTCGATTATCTTACAAATAGGCTATCAAAGATAAAATCTGAACCGATCAGTCCCAAAGAATGCCACTTTACTGCATAAAGATGAATTCAAATGAAAAAGTACAGAACACGAACTTGAAGAAAATTCCGAGACCTTTCCAGAATGATAAGACTCATAAATTTTGAACAAGTACTCGATTAACTATGATTTTTCAAAGTTTAAAAATCGTAATCCCGAAGTCAACCAAAATAGCTCCACTTTGACCGACCATAACCCAATCATTTTAAATCCGATTGATATGATTTTACAGCCTATTCCATGTATCTTTTCTCAAGGAATCTGAATATGTAATCAGTTTTACCAATAGACTTCAAATGATTATAAACAAACTGTTTAACAGTAGCAGGTTTTTACTACTAAACAATCCGGAAACTAATTAAAATTTATATAATTTCACATGCAGCTCATACCTCAATAATTACTAACTAATAATCAAGAAAACATGTTAATTAACATTTAACAATCCACATATAATCAAGATTAATACATAAGAATTCGAACACATGCATATAATTCGAACTATACACATATTCTCAAACTAACAAGTATACAATCAACAATTAACTACAAATACGACCTGAACAACAAGAATCAAACCAAAACAGCCCGAAATTATCACCAAACCCGAAGTGGGTTTTCAAGTTTTATCATAAAAATGACATGCAATGGCAGTAAGGGGTAGAAGAATGAAAACCAAGCATAATTCCGGTCTCTGATCAAACAATCAGCCAAAAATTGATAGGATAGTGAAGAGAGAGAATACGAAGAGAGAGAGAGAGAGAGAGAGAGAGAGAGAGAGAGATTTTAGAGCTCTGCAAAAAGAAGGAAAAGAGCAAGAATGAAGAAGAGGAGTAGAACAGGTGGCGGTGGTGTTAATAACAATAAGGGGCAAAACTGGAATTTTTCACAATTGCTTTTTATTTCCCCAAAAACTGATTTTAACTAATTTCTAAATCGAAATAGAACAGAAAAATGGGGAGAAAATTTATCTAAAAATTTTAAAATATAGTTTACAAAATTACAAACGTCCCCATATTTTTAAAATAATTTTGGGATCAAAAATGAATTTTATATGATTTTTACAAGTTTAACATCTTTAAATGGAATAAAGCCTTTTAAATCATTTTAAAATACTTACACTCATAATTAAATACACCCAACACTTTTAAAATTCAAATATTATTACAAAGATAATAATGCAAAAGATTTCATAATTTTAAACTACTCTAATGATTTTACAAAAATCTCAGAAGATTAAATATGCATGTTTAAAATAGTTTTAAATGCTCAAAATGCAAATAAAAATATACGAGCACATATAACACTTGCAATTCATCACATAATCATAAAAACATGATTTCACACATACTTTGACTTCATATAAATATTCACATCACAAAATTTTCAATTAGAAGCTAAATAAACACTTATTTAAATACGCAAATTTCTAGGTCGTTATAATTCATCCGCGTAAATTTTCCGCGGAACGATATTCTCGCTCCGCGGAACGCTATTCTCATACTTAAAGTCAAATGCAGCTTTATATACATACAGTATTTCTCTCTCTGTTTTGCAGCAGAGGCTGTTGTACGGCGATAGGGTTGGTGGTTGTGTTGGGGTGGTGACGGAGGAGAGGAGGAAGGGGAAAAGAAGGGGAGCTATGGTTGTTGGTGAGTTGCAGGCGGGGAGGAAGATGAACGGAGGGCAGTGGTGATTGATGGAGATGGGGGGTGAGATGGATGGATGGTTTGTGGCGGCTGGAGGAATAAGAGTAATAAAAGGGAAGAGGGAGCTGGGGTGATTGTGTGGTATACGGAGGAGGCACGGTGAACGGTGCCGGAATTAGTGGTGAAGGAGGAAGGCTGTGAAGGGGTGTGTTGGGCGAAGAAAAGAGGAGATGGGAGGGAATTGATGGGTTGCTGGTGAAGTGAATTGGGGTGAAGGAAGAAGGGGCGCGGTGGTAAGTGGATGGTGGTGTTGTGGGGATGTTACGGTTGCAGAGGAGATGGGATGCGGTAGGCGAAGTGGGTCGTGGGTCGAGGGAGAGCCGCGGAGGTACGGCGTTTGAGGATGGAGGTCGGAAAGGGATGGAGTGGGGTAGAGGAATGGAGAGTGGAGTGGAGATGAATGGCGGGATGGTGGTGTTGCAGGTGAGAGAGGGAGGTTGGAGGAAAGGGCAATCCAAGAAGCAAAACAGAAAGACTGAGACTCTGTGTAATTATGAGAATAGCGTTCCACGAAAATTTTTCGCGGACCGAGAATATCGCTTCGCGGAAAATTTACGCGCATGAATAGTGTTCTGCGGAAAATTTTCGCGGAATGGACGAATTCTTTTTTAAATCCTGGCCGTTGGATCAACGATTCAATGGCCAGGAAACTGATTGTTGGATAAATCGTCTCTGACAATCAATTGTCAAGGACCTGGACCCATATATATATATATACATTCGTTAGTTTGGTTTCGGTGTAATTATCCTAATTATTAAAATTAAATAATAATATTATGGTTATCAATAACTAAAAAATTTACTTTTTCATGTAAACCATATTTTTTAATAACCTATTAATTTTCTTTTTTAGGTAAAATACATTACTTTTTATATTTTAACTGAATATTATTTTTTCTTTTTTAAATTCACTACGGATAATTATATTTAATAAAATGAAATTATAATTTTACAATTATTAATACCTAACCAATTATCTTTTACAACTAATACATGTTAGCATTTCTAATTTTTTCTAACTAAAATCTCTTATCATCCACTAATATCACGGAGGGTTCTATTTAGTAAAATAAAATAATAATAATATTAATAATAATTATAATTATAATAATAATTAGAATAATAATAATCTAAATGCTAATAATTAACCGGTTACCTTTTTTTATATCATTTTTTCTATATTTTTAAATAAAATCCATAATTTTCTAAAAATATCACGGGCAACATATATATAATTATTATCAAATTATATCATTTAAAATTTCAAGCTTACTGATAGGCCCCGTATATGGGTAAGATAAGCTAGAGGGGGGGCGGGGTTGAATAGCCTATCACCTTTTTAGAATTTTAGAGTTTGGATTTTTGAAAATTCTTTCCTCTTTTTAAACTTCGTTACTTGTCAACAAGTAAATAAAGTGCGGAAAATAAAGAGAGAAAGAAGAGAGAGTAGTAGGCCCTAATGGATTTGAACACCCATAATCCAATCCCCGAGCTCCTCCCCGGACTCGAGATTTTCACTACTACAAAGAAACTCCTTTATAGTAGGCGGAGAGTCCTTTAGAACTCCTTTGACCACTATATATTTGTTACCCAGTAATTAACAATTGTCAAAGGGGGGTTGAATACAATTGTATAAGATTTTCGACTTAAACAGAAATGAAAACACAAGTATGAATATATAACAGCTTTATTAACTCTGATATAAAATTGTTACAAACTCTCTCAAGAAATTCTAATGTTCTTGAGAGCTACTAGGTTACAAGATATCTCGTGTAAGCGAAAACTAAAATGTAAAACCTAAACTGTGTTTATATACATCACACAACTGCCAAATCAATTACAAGATATGTCAAATCAATTAACAACTATTTACAATGCATATCCTAACTGATAGCTACGATCCTATAAAATAGGAGTCGATAAAGCAATCTTCCTTGATCTCTGGACTAATATAAATCTTCATCTAATACTGATCAGCTTCCAATACTGATAACCCCTAATACTGACGTTGTACTACTGATGACGTCAGCGTCAGTATCTGATCAGCAGTCCAGATCCTGATATCACTTGAATCAATATCTAACAATCTCCCCTAATTTGTACTTTGTAAAATAAAGCACAAATTCCTTGATTCAGTGATGTCAAAAACTCAAAATAAAGTATCTTCTAAAAATCATCAGGAACAGTTTCAGAAATTCTTTGATAGAAAAGATTCAACTTCAAGAAATCTGATAGCAACTCTTCTTCCTTGCTTTCGAGAATTTGAACCAGTTTCTTCTTCAGATTCTTACTTCCTAATTAATCTGATAAATAGCTGCCCTGAGATTCTGTATTGAGCTTCTAGGTAAGTCTAATTCTCCCAATAGTATATATGCAAACTCCTTCCCATCAGGATTAAGAGACAACTGTTCCACACCAAGGTATTCTTCCTTAATAGCAGTGCCTCTCAGCATTTCAATTTCTTTGCCTCTGGAATTTAAGTACATGGGAGTATAGTTACCATCATACCTTGTTCCTCCATCCAGAAATCTCTATCTGATAATTCTGAGAATCATACTATACCAGTTCTTGTAGACTTCAATCTCTTTAACTTTGATTCTTTTACCCTTGAGCAGATAAAGAACATATTTCAGTTCCTTTGTAGATTTTCATAACAACTCATCAATAGTTAATTTCTTGACAGTCTTGTCTTTCATGAAGTACAACAATTTCTCCACCTTCTAAGCACCTATATGACAATCAGCAATAATAGCAACAACTTCAAGTTTTCACAGATGATCAGCAGTTAATTCTTCATCAATCCTGTCAACTAGAGCATGTTGATCCGTCTGTGCAGTAGAGATAATTTGAGCTTGATTATAACCAATACCTCCTCTGGTTTTAGGTTCCAAACCCTTCATGCTAGACTGAATGTCTGTCCAAAGTAATTTGGATTTTTGAAGTGTTTGTGAAGTACCAGCTTCAGTAATCAAAGGAAGTTCAGTTATAGGAGCACCTGATTGAAAAACAACTGGTCCTTGATAGTCCCATTCATCAATACTCTTCCATTTCTTGTTCTTCTTCTTCTTGTCTGGTTCATAATTCTGTTGATGTTCTGGAACAGGTCTATTTCGATCATACCACAGCATCCTATTTGATTCAACTACATTTTTCATGTACTTTCTGGTTTCTTTAATCTCAGTATCCCTTGCTCTTTCTCTGACCTCCTTTTCTTTTTCAAATCTTCTGAATCTTTCTTGATCAATCCTTAAAGTCTTTTCATCAACTTCTAGATTATGAAATTCAACCACAACAGTGAGAATTATGACTTCAAGTTCTTTCAAGATTTCAGCTTCATTAGGATCAGGAATAGCATTAGAAATTGAATCTATGTCAGGAACAACATCTTGAACTGTTTCAACAGCAACATCCTGTGCTTCTACAATCACTTTATTCTTCCTTACTGTCAATGGATTTTCCTCTTCGCTTTCTTCAGATACATTTCCAATTTCTTCAGGTACATTGAATATGTTGTCTGGAGTCATTTCAAGAAATAGTGGAGTTTTCTTCTTTTTATCTTTCTGAGGATCTTCAGTTATCTCCTTTATTGTGATTCCACTAGACCTTGTCTGTCTTGAACTTGTCTGAACAGGCTTTCTTCCTTTGCCTCTCCCTGTACCTCCTCTGCCTCTTCCTCTACCTACAACAGGGGTTTCTTTCTGTTTGGAAATTTCCTCAAGAATGCTCTTTTGTTCTTCTAAAATCTCTTCAGTGCTCATGTCAGGATTCTCTTCAAAAGTCAAGGCAAGTGCCTTCCTAGCATGATATTGTTGAACTTTAATATCATTATGGTACACAATCTCACTCTCACCTGCCTTAGAAGTAATTTTCATGAAGAGATGTGGAGCATCTTGTATCTCAGTAATAAACAAATCTTCATCTTCTTCAGGAATTGTTGGAAGTATTTGATTTTGACCAGGTAGAAATTCTTCTTCTGTCAAGACTTGAGATTGCGCCATTGTCCTTACTGTTCTCTGTTCAGTTCTAGAAACATGAGTTAACTGCTTGGTTTGAGTTTTAGATTGAATTCTCCTTGTTACCAATGCAGCATCAGAGGTTCCTGCTCCTGCTCCATGTGTCTGAGTACCACCATCATTTCCAGAAGTATCATCATCCTTACTTACAACCAAATTAGGTGTGCATTTTGTTTTGACTACCTTCTCCCCCTTTTTGACATCAGGATCAGTCAATAAAGATAGAATAAGTTGGAGAGAGGCTTCAATGTTGTCAACTTTACTTTCAAGAGAATCAAGTCTCTTATTAGTTTTCTCAACCTCTTTGGTCAGAATCCGAACCTGAGAACTAGTAGCATATAATTCAAGTTTGAACAGTAACTCAGCTCGAGTGTAACAACCCCAGATCCAGGGTCGGGGATCCGGTCGTTACGGTCTCAATTTCTATCCACAACATCAACATAAATTAACTTACAACCTTGTGACCCAAAACAATAACATAAAACACAACCGTTATAGTCCCAGAGATGAAATCAGAGTAACCAACCAATATTATTAATCACAAGTTTTGAGTTCTTACAACCTAAAGGAATTACAATTTAACTGTTACATACTCTTTGCCATCCATTTACATAGGTCATACATATAATAAGTCTGATGAATCAAAAGCTGATAGTCTAGCCTACTGGTTGCTCCTACCTCAACAATGCCGACCATGACATCAGTGGGCAACCATATTACTGCTGTCCCTGCTTGCACCGAGTGCGACTTGTGCTGGCCATCAGATCTAGCTATTGTTGTGATATAATAAGTAAAGCAAGGGTGAGCAAAAGCCCACCAAAAATAATATGTAACTGAACAATAACATATAACAGTCCTGAAATATCTTTGAAACCATATGCCATGCATTAACGAACATAGTACCAGTAAAAGGTAAAGGATGAAGTTACAAGGTAACTCAACATATAATTCGTGGAAATATCTGCTATGTCAAAGATAAGCAAGATATTATCATTTATCATAAAAGAGGAACTTGCAGGAAAAATAATGCAATTCCAGTTTCAAACACTTTTCAACCCTGCCAACAATGATAATGTTGCAGAAAATTTCCAACTCTGAGAAAATGAACTAATCCTGGAGCATTGACGCGCCAGAAGAAATAACATTTACGATGATCAGTCGCATGTTATGCTCCCCACTTTTGTTCTCTACATGTAGAAGGAAGCACCGACGGATTTACTTGTCTACCGCCCTCTGGAACCCCCCGGCCAACGGTTGGGCCATTGCTGGACCGGCGCCACTCTGCCACTTACGCGGCTCCTAGTTCGAATAACATCCACAACTCTGAAACGTAAAGTTCGTCCCCCATTCCTCAAGTATAATACTTGTTGATAAGACTGCACAAAGTAGTCGTATCTAGTTGGAAAGGAAAATTCACCAATATTTCCCAAGCTGATGCTTGTTAATGAATATAAACTTGTTCCATCAATCTTACCCCTCGAGTGTTGAGGAGGTAACCAAAAAGACTCATATCGATGTTTGAAAAGAATCAAGATGTGAGTGAAAAGGTAGTTTAACAAGTATATGACCCGGCAGTCAAAGAAATAACATCTCTCAACCAAGGTTCCCTTATATTTTAGAAGATAGATGCGAATGAAGAATAGAGTTTTGAGAACCATCCTTAATAAAAATAATAATAATACGACTCAGAGATAATTCACATAGTATTTGAATATCAAGGAAATTTTTGAATAAAATATCTCATTTTAGAACTAGTTGAAAGAATTAAATAAATATTCAGAGAATATTTATTAAACCAGAAATAGTTCAAGAATATTTTTAATATAAATATTGCTCATGATTAACCCTCGAATAAGTATATATAAAATGTTCATTAAATAAATAATTCCTCGAATAAATATTCAAAATAATATCCAAGAAAATAATTAAAACCTTAAATGAATATCCAAGATAATATTCATTAAGTAAATAAGCTCAAATGAATATTCGAACATAATATAAAATAAACAATTAAACTCAAATGAATATTCGAAATAATATTTATTTAAATAAATAAACTCAAATGAGTATTCAAATAACATTCCTCGAATAATTTCCAAGTACTTAATACTTATGGAAATATAAATAATGTTCATAAATAACATCCCTCAAATAATCTGTCACAGGAATCCCTCCGGGTTTTCATGACTATCTCTATATTACAAAATACAGACTCCCGGTCTTTATTAAAAGAATGAGATCATATGCCCTTCACTAAGGATCTTAGCAATATCCGGCTTATAATTAGTATATCTTGTATCTAACTTAAAAGCCAACATCAATCAGGGAACAAGTATCACAATATCAATTTTGAAAGTAGGCATGCATGCTATGGCATATGTATCAGAAAACAACAGATATATATACTATCACAACAACAACTTCAAATTGATTGAAGACTTGCCTGGTACTCCCGCTATGCTAGTGGTTTGAATCGGGTTGGTCCGGCAATCTATATATAACCAAAATTATCCCGGGTTAATCACCTATCACTTTGAAACGCCAAGTAAATACTTTACTTAAGTTAAAGCACGTTTTCAAGTTATCGCTCATTAACACCGTTATGACCCGACATTGGTTCGCTATTAAGGCATGTCATTACAATTATACTTGGTAGGCACTTAAGCCATATAATTTCGAAGGTCGAAAGATTATACCTCGAGATTTATCGATCGTTATCTAAGTAATTTTCCAAAGTTATAACCACTCGTTCTTTTTAGGGGTTCATTCGTACTTGACCCTGATTCGAATATTTTTATAAAATCGGAAAACAATCTTTTTAACATGAGGTCTTCTCTCACAACTTCCTTATGATCTCTAATATTTAATTACCAAGATTCTTCACTGAATTACTCGAGTTATGGGGTTCAATTTCAATTACGAATTTGCATTTACGGTTTCGAACCACTTTTGTAGCACCCCGACTTCCCAATACTAAAAATATACTATTATAATAAATTATTGGATTTAATTAAATAAAATGGATTTTTAATACAGGGAAATTTTGGAAAATTTCGGCATGTAGTATTCGTAATACGGACTATCCACCTGTAATTTGAATCCAAACCAATACATTTCAACACCAACCACAATTTCAACTACTAAAGAAATAATACAAACACATGTTCAACCTGTCCTAACTGATCAGGTGAACCATACAAAATACCCTCCCGATCAGAACAAGGATCGGGGCATCACAATACCAACTAAAAACATAAACCTTGATAACAAAATAGGAAGAAATAAATACACCCCACTACTAACCCGGATCTCTAACAGGTAGTGGTATGAAACATGCAACTACTAGCTAAATTATTACATTACAATACTAAATCCTTAAATAAAAGATACATACACTCCACAAATATAAATACAACCAACTAGAACTATTACACACATTTTAGCTGATACCCAAAAGTCCAACCTTCTAGCAGAGTGCAACTAGACTGCCTACGGTCCACAACAAGTTCTTCTCAGATATAGCTCCTACTTCGTATCTTTTTTTTTCTTTAACTGAAAAAGGGTTAGAAACAATAGCAAGAAGTGAGCCAAATGCTCAGCAAGTAACAATATAGATGCAAAGGAATCAACAACAGAAATGTGGATGCAACAATATAAGAAATCATTCTTTGAGCTCTTTCAAAATTTGACAATTTATAATCCATTTCCAAAGGTAGGGAGAAAGAGAGAAAACAATCAATTCTCCTTTTATATCATACTTCCACTTTTAAAACGTTTCAATTGGATTAAGCTTTTTATTAAAACTGGACAATACGGGTGATCAGTCACGTAATGTCCCCATTCCTTTGAAATTGGGTTCCCAATTAGGCAACACATTGGCCTCTATTGCTGGACTAGGACCACCCTAGCCTCTTACGCCAAATTAAAGTGCTGGACTAGGACCACCCTAGCCTCTTACGCTAATTTAAAATAATTAATTAAATGTCCTTAAAATAAGGCAAGTTTCGATGAGTAGAATTCTTATGCAATAATTCAGAACAGGGGATTATTCTGTTTAATTTCAAGATTAAGTGACTGTAAATCAAGTAAGCAATCCAAGGTTCGCAAGGTAGGGTTCAAGTGTGATTCACAAGTATTTAAAAATAAAGGTTTATCAAGCTCTTGTCATTTTAGAGGCTTAATACAAGGTGATATCGAATATGGTAGGGCTAAGGGGAAAATAGGAATATAAGCAATAAGGGTAATTAATTAATTAATTAAGGACATAACAAAGGTTAGGGATATAGAGTTTAATTCAGAGATTACCAGGTATAGTTAAGCTAGTGTGGTTTAATAAAATGGATATGAAATAAGGTTTAAGCTAGTACAAAAGGTATATTACACAACAAGGTGTAAGGGTTTAGAGAAAAAAATCAAGGGTTATAAGGTATAGTAATGCTAGTGTAAATTAAGGGAATAGATATGAACTAATGTTTAAGCTTATGCAAAAGGTATGTTATACCGCAAGATATGCAGTTCAACGAGAATTAGAATAAGCAATAAGGTACAACAGTTTAAACGGTAATCTATAAGGGTAACCACAAAGGTACAAGGGTTTAAGCAACAGTTTATATGGATTTACAATATAGTACAAGAGATTTGACAATTGACTTGAAAGAAACAAACAGTAAGTTATAAGAATTTAAGCAACAATCCATAAGTAATTGATAGAATCTGAACTTCGATAAAAGATTCAAGTTACTTGCCTTAACCAAATATTTCGACGCTAGTGACTTAGTTCAAAAACCCTCAGCCTTTGCCTTTCCTTTATCCTTTAAGTCTTCGTCCTTCGAAGCTACACATATAAGAACGCTATTTCAGAATTTTATTAAACATTCGACGTTCATCTCTGAACGTCTAACCTTAATCTACACTTGCGATAATTCTTAAATTTTTTCACTATCCATATACTATAAATTCTTGACGACTGACACAAATATATAATTATGATTGCTAAATATTTAAATAATCACATAAATAAAATATAATCCAAATACCACTCTATACTAGTAGTACATACATATATACATAGACTCGAGAAAATACAATTAATATTTTTAGAAAATTTTGACGGCATCCCCTCTATACGAGTGACTGCCAGTCGGAACATAACCGACACAACCAACCACAAACAACCACTTATATAAAACCCCCAATTCCGGGGTCCGGGATCCGGTCGTTACGGTCTCCATTACAGTTCACAATACTTGAACTTACTTCATCTCAAAATAAATTACATCTTTATGACCCAACACAACAATATAAAACACACCCGTTATAGTCCCAGAGATGAAATCAGAGTAACTACCAAATTTTATTAAGCACAACATGAGTTCTTACAATCCAAAAGAATTTCAATATGAATACATACTCTTTGCCATCCATTTGCATAAGTCATACTAGACCATATACTTGGTACTGAAAGAATAAATCTATCCTACAAATAACTTTCTCTTCGGCTCTGGTAGTCTCATCGTCCTCGCCAGCGTCGAGTGCGCCTTGTGTGAGTCATCTGGTCTAGCTGTTGTTGTGATATAATAATAAAGCAAGGGTGAGCAATAGCCCACCAACAATAATATTTAACTGAACGATAATATATAACAGTTCAAAAGTATCTTTCAAACCATATGCCATGCATTTACGGAAATGATGCCAGTTTAATATGAACGATGAAGTTACAAGGTAACTCAAAAGGAAAATATATGTGGGAATATCTGCTATGTCGAAAATAAGCCAGATATTATCATTTATCATATAAAGAGGAACTTGCAAGGAAAATATTGCAATTCCAGTTATTAACATTTTTCGAAGTCCTACAACCTGAAAGAAGTCTCTTCGATACGTGTTGCGGAAGACACCGTCAACCTGAAAGAATTCTCTTCACGCGCCAGCTGTCCCACTCCCTGATGATCAGTCGCGGATGGTACAGCCCAATATAGTTTACTACCGGTAGAAGGAAGAATTGACGGCTCCACTTGTCGATTGCCCTTAATAGTAACTCCCTGACCAATGGTTAGGCCTTGTGATAGACTGCGCGACTCGGCCTCTTACACACGACTCCTAGTTCGAATAAATCCACAGCATTGAAACGTAGAGTTTGTCCTCCCTTCCCCAAGTGAAATACTTATTGATAAGACTCCACAAAGTAGTCGTATCTAGTTGGAAAGGAAAATTCACCAACATTTCCCAAGCTTTTGCTTGTTAATGGATATCAACTTGTTCCAACAATCTTACCCCTCGAATGATGAGAAGGTACATACAGACTTAATGAGTCCATAGCAACCAAGTTGCGAGTGAAAAGGATAAATTACGAGATTTATGACCGGGAAGTCTACAAGATAAATAACATTGCTCAAGTAGGTTCCCCTATAACATGGAAGTTTGATCGAGCATTTAAATCCTTTAAGATAGATTTAAATGAAAAATAAAGAGTTGGGAAGCTTTCCTTGATAAAATAGTCATAAAAAGACTCCGAAATATTTTACATAATATTTGGAGGTGAAAGATAATCTCCAAATAATATAAATCATTTCAAAAAAAAATTAAAAGAATTAAATAAATATTTCAAGAATATTTATTAACTCAATAATAATTACGGAATATTATTAAATCATAATATTGCTCGCAAGTAATCCTCGAATGAATATATAGAACTATTTACTAAATAAATCACTCCTTAAATGAATATTCAAAATAATATTCATTAATAATTGAACTCCAATAAATATTTAAAATAATATTCAATAAATAAGTCAAACCTTAAATGAATATTTGAAAATAATATTCATTTAATATTTAATCTTCTAAATGAATATCTAAATAATATTCATTTAGTAGTCAAAACTTTAAAGGAATATTAGAAATAATATCCCTTAAGTAATTAGACTTCCAATGAATATTTTAAAATAATAATCATTAAGTATATAAACCTTAAATGAATATTCGAAAGTATTATTCATTTAATACTAACATTCTAATGAATATCAAAATAATATTCATTAAATAATCAACTCTAAATGAATATTCGAAACTAACATTCATTTAATATCTCTCGACTGAGATAATACTCGAATGACATTCCTCGAAAGATTTTCAAGTAACTGATACTTTATGGAAATATAAATAACGTTTAATAATAACATTCCTCAGATAAATAATAATCTGTCGTTGGAATCCCTCCGGGTTTCCACGACTATTTATATCTCAAAATACCGACTCCCAGTCTATATTTAAGAATGAATATCATTTGCCCTTCGCTAAGGGTCTTACCAAAATATCCGGCTTATACTGATAATTCGTATCTAGACTATAAGCCAATGGCAATTCAGGGAACAAGTATCAAAACAACCAGAGTCAAAATATAATTGGAAACAGGCATGCATGCGATGGCATATGTAAAACAGAAATCATATACATATATTATCACAACAACAGGTTCAAAGGTTTGAACACTTGCCTGGTATTCAGGTGTGGGTGGAGATAGCGTGTCCTGGGTCTGCTCGATGATCTATAAACAATCAGAACATTCGAGATTAACCACTTAACACCTTTTAAAAGTCTAAGTATAAACTTCATTTAAGTCGAAACACGTTTTCGAATTATCTCGTTATACACCTTTTAGTGTGACTCTTTTTATTACTGATACGATCCGACATTTGTTCGTTATTACGACATGTCATCATACCCACACTCGGTATATACTTAAGTCGTATAAGTTCTAAAGTCGATTGATTACGAACCGAGATTATACCTCGAGTTTTATCGTTCGTTTTCTAAGTGTTTTACCAAAGTTATAACCAAGCGGGTTTTTTTTAGGGGTTCGTTCGCGTTTAACTTTGATTCCAACATTTTTATAAAATCGGAAAATGATCCGTTTCACATGAGGTTTTTCTCTCACACCTTCCTTTTTACCTCTAGTATTTAATTACCAAGATTCGCCACTGACTTACGTATTTTAAGAGGGTTCAATTTCAGTTACGAATTCTCGTTTACGGTTTCGAACTACTTTTAGTATATCGGCCATAACTCCTAAACCGTAAGTGGGAATATTTCGATTCTTGCGCCAAAACGATCTATGGCTCGAGATCTACAAGGGCATGTCATTTATCCATCAAGGCCAGAAACTCATCCTAACTGTTATGCACGGTTTTCTAGAGATTAACGAAAATTGGGCATTACGACGGCTATAACTCGGATATTTCCAAAATCAAAACCCTCCAAATAATCATTCAATCCACCACCAACACTCATGGGCACTATTTATCATCTCCCTCACTGTCTCAACAGATCTTGGAGCCACAAAACATATATTAACCTTTTTATAACACCCACACAACATACATGTTCTAAATCATGAATACAAGCCATAAACATTATCAAATCTCATAACTAAATACTATGGATGAGAGCTCTACCTTGGTTTCAAGCTTAAGGATGCTAGCACACTATAACAAGTCAAAACCTTGCATAAAGATCCATTTTGGAATCCATAGAACCAAGAAACAAAACATAAAAGCTTAGTAAGTTACTATTCATCAAGAACATAGAATTTTGTAAAATCAATTTGAAAATGGAATGCTTACCTTCTTGCTCTCAAACTTGGTGAACCTTCCTAACTTTCCCTAATCTTTGTTTTAAGCTATAGATCTTGAATTATGAGTGAGTAGAACTCAAGAAAATATTTTACTATTCATCTTGTTCAAAAGGGCCGAATGGTTCTTCTTGGAAGAGAAGATGGAGTTGCTTGTTTTTTTGCTTGGTTGAATGAATAAAGTGATCAATAATTTGATAGATATTTGTTGGTTAAACCATGGTTTAGTTGATGGGTTAAGGCTTGGTTAAGGGTTTGTTACCATGTGAGCAAGTGTTGGAGTCTTATGGTGCACCTTTTTGCTAACTAGCTTGTTTTGTTTATAAAGATGCTAGTTACTTGGTGACTCACTTGGTTACTTGGTTCTATCCACTTGCACATGCTTGAATCTTGGTTCTCTGCTTTTTTCTTTGTCCGTTTATTGCTCAATTCATTGATCGTTCGGAGGAATAACTCATTCGTTTCTAGTTAGGGTTTTACCGGAAACCGTCTTAATATTTATATTATCATCCTCCATTCTCTTTAATAATTCTTGAACCTATTTTCCTTAAATCCCTTCGATAATTCCTTAAGTCTTTCAGTGTCCAGGGAAATCTCGGGGAAAATAAAAGTGCTATTTTTCAGAATCCGACAGCTTTTACAAACACTCTTTTTCCCCCTGGATCAATAATATGAACTTAGAATTTCATTCCGGGTACTTCTATATAGCGTCGTCTAATAATATTCCTACTTCCACCAAAATCACTATTCATCCTTTATTCTTTACTTATTCTCTTAGGGTTGTACAATTGTCCCTGATCTCTTTCGATCGTTCCTTAACCTTTTTACGGAACCACTGGACCAATAACAGATACCGATTTGGATGACATAATAATAATCTTCTTCTTTAGAATTATCAAATCTTAATTCCCTAGGAGATAGATAATTCTTACCTAAAGTGTCAACCAACAGTATTCTTCATGGCATATAAACATTTGAATCCAAATCTATTCCTTTCATTCATAATCTCAATCGTTACCTCGTAGTCGTAATCACTATTCACCATTACCTCAGTACATAATAAAAAGTTTTAATTATATCCAAAATTTGGGGTTCTTACAGTCTCCCCTCCTTCAAAGGATTCCGTCCCGGAATCAGGTAGGAAACAAAGAGTCGTTTGCCTGTCGTTCACTTTTTAGCTTCCCGGTCAATTCTTAGTCGTTCTACCCTTTCTCAGCACATCTTCTAGTGCTACAATCCATACTTTATCCTTTTTCCATCAACGTTGCTACTTTTCGTACCACACACTATCCGGGTTATGCTCTTACTCAATCTTTTCCTTATTAATACCTGCAGTAACATTGGTATCACTATCATACTGCGAATTCGGAGGTAACCTCGCTCGTACTGTGCATTTCCTGATCGCTTTAATCTTCGAAATCTTGATCAATATAGAGAAGTGGAAAGATTTATTGAGAGATCACTATGATCAATGAACATTTTTTGTATTGCATAGTTAGTACAGAAGGGGGCCAGCCTTTAGTACTTGACAAGCAATTAAACAAGTTATGGTATTCCACTTAGACTTCTATCACATAGACAGATAGTCACGTAGCAGTACCTCCCCTCCTTAAAGGGTTGTTCTTCTCAATTCATAAAGGAGATGAATAAGAGAGAAGAAAAGAAAGGAGTTCTAAAGGATTATAGAAAGTTTTCATGATTGTAAAATATCATACTCAAAATTTACCTCTGAACTATAGAGGTTCATCAAAGAAGAAAATAATCATAATTATATCCAATACTATTTGATCGCAATCTCATGTGTCAACATATCTTGTTGCTTTGTCCACTATTCTATGGACCTATACTCTGGTTCAACCTTAGCAACGCTTACTCCAGAAAATTCCTTCAACCTTTTAGGTTAAATCTTAGGTTTCTCGCTTGACACCATTGTTACTGACATTCCATGTCACACTACTAGCTTTTTCATAACTATAATATTAACACTATCAGGTTGTCATCCCGAGAATTCATCAGAAAACCCATTCATTAATCTATTCATAACATTCCTTGCTTCATATTCCATAGTTGCTTTCCCAGTCTTTTCTTTATCAATCACATCCTTCTTATTATCTGATTCTTATTTACTTCTGTTATTTACTTTCACCTTCATCTCTTTATTGAGACATCTTTTGCACTTGGTACCTCTTTATTGGTATCCCGTCACATTTCCTCTATAATCATCACATTATTCCAATTTTGTAAGAACCCTAATTTTTGTAATATTTTCTTTTATATAATATCTTATGACATTGTGAATTTGGAACCCTTTGAGTCACCCATGTTGTTTAATGGAATTGATTATCTAAGAAATTATGTTGTTACATTCACTATGTAAGAAAAAGGGAAGATTGCTGAAGGCAAGAGTCTTATTGTTAGTAAGATTTATAAAACTTGGGATTTGAGAGTTATTAGAGTATTAAAAGATATTTAAGGGATTTTGACGAGGAGTTATGGATATTCGAGGAATTTACACAATTAAGTACTTAAGGAATTACAAGGGAAATCTCTACGCGACAAAATATTATTACGAGGAGTTAATTAAGATACGATACTAATTAGAGATTAAGTGACAAGCATTGGTGGAGGAATAATGATACAAGGGAAGATATTGCATGCAAGTCCCATGCAACTAGATTGTTAGAAAAGCAAACAAGAAAGGTAAAAGCAACTAGAGGAATAGTAACTAGTTAGTGCATTATTCAAGGGGACAAGGAGGTATGGTGTGTCTAGTCTACTACTAGGCTTGCCAACATGTGATACAATTATACATATCACTAATACATATCACAAATACACTTCCCTTTATTCCACCAACACAAAACAAAACAACTCTCTCTCTCCCCCTTGTCCATGGAAGCTCTCGGCCAAAGCTAGTAAAGGAAGGAGAAGAAAAATTTTTCTTCAACATCTAATCACTCTTAATTCAAGACAAAAATCCTAGGTACTCTACACCATATAAGAAAGGTATGCTATGAATTCCAACCCCTTTCATCCATTAGTTTTCAAGTTATAAATTGTTGAAGTTTTGATGAATAGTAACAATGTTTAGTTTTCATTTAGATCTTGAGTTGTAAGGATTGTAGGAGCTCATCCAAGGTGTTCTTGAGACTTGTAAGGCATACCCAAGGCTCCTAGATACTCAAGAAGGTATAAAACCCTAACCCCTCTTGGCCATGAATTAATTGTGATGTTTAATGTTAGATCGATGGATATTAGTGTAAATCTTGGACATATAAGTTATGGATGATGTAGATCTTGAGTTTAAATGTTGTGGTTGTGATTTTTAAGCTTGTGGTTAGTGTATGTAACTCCATGTATGCTATAGAGTATGATCTTGGTGGTTTAGATGATGGTTGTGATGTGTATATAAGATTCTTGAATGGTTAAGTGGTAAAAGCATGCTGAGTAATTTTCCAGGAACTTGTACTGTCTTGTAGGAGGGTTTTGAACCCCTAAATCTTGTCCCCTGAAGTCCTAATATATATTGTTGGAAAGGTATTTGAATGTAGTTTCCAGAAATATAAGGTTCATGACTAGGTGATGTATAGATTTTGAGTTATGGCCTGAGAAGTGAAATTTGTTTCTGGAATCCGGACTGCACTAAATGGTCCCCTTGTGAACCTTGTTTAAACCCCTAAAAATTTATGTAGGATCATGGAAAAATTATAGAAGCTAGTAAATGCAGTGGTGAAGGCTACCCAAAAAGAATTGGATTAAAATATGTATTTATCAATTTTATAAAAATGTTGGAGTAAAATCCGCGCAAGTGAAAAACCACTTAAGAGATTAGTTTAAAGTAGTTTTAAGAGTATTCACTTGAGTTTCGAGTATGAGGATTAGATTTGAGTCGAATGGGTAAAGAATGTGATAATGTGATGACATGGTCATATAGGAGGGTTAGTGGGTCAAATGGTGGAGTCACTAAGATGGCCTTGTATTCTTTAAAACATTATGATTAAGTGGTGTTGCTAAGATACTAACGAGCGAATATTGGGCATTTATAGATTGTCGCTCCACTCCACGAGCCCAACCACCCCAACCTTTCCAAGGCAAGTTTTCCAACCCTAAGCATTTATTTTCAAGATATTATGTTCCTGATTCTACCTATGCAAATTTACTTTTCAAAACTTACATATACAAGGACTTTCACTATTGTGTTTGTAGTTTTCAACCGTATCAAATGTTTATGCTTATCGAAGTAATGATGAAATTGAGATGTATAAGCACATATATGTTTGCACCCCTTGAACTTAGAATGAAATGTTTTCTTCGAACAACGACTCTAGCAATAGAGGTCGTAGCAGTCCATATATACTATTGACTGGGGAGCAGTATATTATTATATCGTAATTAAATTGCGAAAACCCGAAGGGTCATTCGGGAAGTATCGTATACTTAAGTAATTATTTTTATATCATCATAAATACTCAAAATACCTATCTTGGATTAAAAGCTTATTTAATTTAATTATTATTTTATTAATTATTAATATTAAATCTTAAAATACCATTTATTAATTATTGTTCATTATTTTAAAGACAAAGCTAATCCAAGATACCTTTAGTATTTTCAAACTCGAACTCTTTCGAACTCAAAACATTTTCGAAAACCCCCGGTCAGGTTTGCTTCTTGCATGATTTCAAGAATCATCGGTCGACTGATGTCGGACCTCAACTACTCAGTTTTCATTCAAAATCAAGTTTTAAAAGAAAAAGAAACAGGGACTTTGGCAGGTGTGGGAACCATTGACGAACGATTCCCGGGATATGTAAGCGGCCGTGAGCCAGGCGGTCCATCAATTATTATTCCGGCCCAGGTGTTGCCGAAGGATGATTACGGATGTAGTTTTCATCGAGGGTGATTACGGATGTAGTTTTCACCCGAGGATAGTTACGGATGTAGTTTCTATCCTTCTACCGGTAGAGAAGACCCGCGGATTATTGGACTTGGATGTGGCGACTGATCATCGTCAATCCCTGTCAGGTTTTATGTTTTCTTTAAGTCCCATCCTCCACTTTCGAAAAATACTCAAACACTGCTTCTTGGGCCTAAGTGCCAAGTTGCCGATAGTGTGGTTTTCGATAAGAAAAATTTTCACATCGTGCAGTATCTAGAACTGCAAGATTTTCTATAAAGATTGGCACGTGTTAGTGCACTCTTGCAATTATTTCAAAGAATGAAATGTTTTTGAATGAGAAACCTTCTAAGTTAATGGAAGGAAAGAGGTTTGCAATGATGTATTCCCTATACAGTATGTTAACCGTAGAGTGTTTTTCCGAAAATGATATACTCATATGTATATATATTTTCAAACTTGAGATATATTGAAATGAGAACCTTATAAAGGGTTCATATGTTGTTCTTAAAGCTCCTTAGTGAGTATAAATGTTTTATTCAAACTCGGACATATATATTGTCCAATTATGTTTTGAAATCTGATATATATACCCATACATTTGGGAATGTTTTCAAATTAAACCTCATTATTATTTTTCAAAATGGTGAACTTTCTGAGCATTATGTAGCTCATTCTTGCTTTATAAAAACTTTCCAGAAAGAGAAGAATTTGGTCGGTTAACTCCGCAACAGCAGAAGAGGAGTAGAAGATTTACCCCGGAGATGATTTAGTTCCTGATAAATACTACAGAGTAAGTCTGATAGGTTTTCAACTGTAATAGTAAGACTTGTCTTCAAGTGTAGTTGTATAAGTGGAATTGCGTAAGACTCTGGATTGTACAGATAAATTGTAATATTTAGTGTTACTTTTGATTATCGTTTCTGAGGCTCTAACTTGTTTGTGTGTAAGATTGAGGTCTGGATGGATGTATTGTTGAGTTGTAAAGTTAATACAGGTATGATATGGTTGGATGGTGACGTGACGACCTGAATCTCTGACCTCGGATTTGGGGGCGTCACAGAAATGGTATCAGAGCGATAAGTTACAGTACTCAGAAACGAGAGTGTTGAGAGTTAAGTCTAAGTAGGAGAATGACATAAGAGATTGTAGTAAAGTTATTATTGGACTACCGGAAGAGGTACCGGTGAGTAGAATGGACTGGAGTGTTGACTAGAGGTATTATACTAGGGTCGATAGAATCCTTAGAGACCTTCAGAATGATGAATAGCGGTTTGAGAGTCGTACATGACCTATCATAGGTAATGATATAAGAAGCAGAGCGAAATGTCAAGAGCAGCTGAGGTAGAGGCGATATTGCTAATATGATCGGATGACTAGGCTGGCATAAACTTTGCGGCCCATAGTCCTCCACAGTTTAGGAGGCGGCATTTTAAGAATCAAGAAGTTTAGACTTCCCTACATAATTAAGGGTACTTAGTACTTGGAATAATGAAAGTCTTTTACTTTGGTTATAAGATCCGATTTTCGATAAGTAACGGGTTTACCTGAAAGTTGGTCACTATGTCGTTGTGGATTTCATTACCCTTGATGGCGAATTTTACATGTGTTATACGAGAATGTTATCACAAGACGAGCGTGCTAGATAATTCCACGCATGATTCGGACGCTAGAGCATGGTAGTTCAACTTAGAGAACAAACAAGTAGAATTAACAAAGGGACTCAAGAGAAGTTGAATATGGTTGCAACGAGCGATACAGTGATCTCAGAGTCTACCAAAAGAAAAGACCAGCGCGTCTAGAGTGGGATCCTTTGATAGAGATGTTATCAGGGACTACTTATATATGACCTCAATATTTTTGGTATATGTTCACATACACACACCCGCCACTGAACCTATGGACTGCACTGAGATCCCTGAGAGATCTCTTTGATCTGTTCCTAGGGGGAACTGGTCACTTGTGATTCATGTCGGAAGGCATGAAGTAGGACCCTATGGACTTAGCAGGTGTCCCCGGAATGATGTGAAGCTTGGTCTTCAAGATAAAGCACGGAAATTATAGATATATTTTTGAAACCCTAACTCGATAAATGACTTTAAGATGATGATTGAGAGACGCACTAGTTGGTGTCTTGTATTGTGAAGACGAAGAGATGGAGTTACCCTCATAATGGTGATAATGTGATGCGCGAATGATTATTAACTTATTTTGGTAACTACCGGCAGGTGCACTACTTCATTTTAAACTGTTCACTAAACCTGTTACCTCGATTAGTTTATATCAGGTAACCCTTCTAGCTTTCTACTTCAAACTTGTGGAATAACAACCAGTGAGATACTTTCTCTAAAGCAGAACTTATCCGAAGTAATTTTATTTTATCCATGAACATTCTATTCAAAAATTTATGATGATCTTGTTCGGCTCAGGCCTATTTACACTTTCTTTCAATTATCCAAGGAAGGTTCAACAAATATTTCCTTAATTAATCGATGAATATTACTTAACGAATATTGATATTTGATAGCTTCTTTCATACTTGCACTCTTCAGTTGAGCTCATAAATATTTAACAAATTACTGAGGACATGGATGATCTAATGTCCAGACATCCTTCAAGAATTCTTTTCTTCTATTCAAGATGAGATTGTACATCGTACATTGAAATCATAGTAAGGATATCATTTTGATATTGGTATTCCGAATTTAATTCTATTGTCGGATCTGATAAAGCATGTGTACGGAGGCACCCTTGGGTGGACCGTTTCACTGATAAGTAATATTTGATGAGAGGTTATCGATTGTTCCGATACCTAGAACATTCTCTTCAGATTTTATAGTTTTCTTTTTCAAACTTAATAACTTCTTATTTTCATTCGTTGTCCGAGTAGCCTAAAGTTTCTTCAGTGGCTACGATGTTGAAATTCCGTTCTATCCAATTGAAACTGGCTAGTCGTTATGTCAATATGAATGACTAGTTGATTGTTCTAACTACTCAAAATTGTAATGTTGTGAAGAACACCTAGCTAATTATCCTAGCTAGTGGTGCTGTATCAAACAGGTGGACTAGCAAATTTTGTATAGCTAGTTGCCAGTGTTTCTTGAAAAGGACTAGTTATTGTTTCACTGGTCCAACTCCCAATTTAATTTATCCAGCAATTCTGCCATGCATTTTGCCTACGGTAAAGCATGATGATGAAAGTTCGATGAATAACTTGATTGAGACCTAGTGAGGTCGCCCACTCAACTTGAATTCTACCCATCTTCGTATCAGACTTTATATCATTTGAATATTTTATTCTTTCATTCATACAATGAGAATTCATTTGAAACCACTGATTACTTGAATGATAAACTACTTCATTCTTTAATTGTCATGGAGTAGAATTGCTTTCTATTGGCTGACCTTCATCAATGTGACTTTAGATTTCCTCTTAGTATTCAGGAGGAAAGGTAACCACCCGATGTAAGAATTGTATAAAGACCGTCTTTATGACTTTTGTATCCAACAATCATTGCCCTTGTGCAACATTCTCTATGGTATCATATTACAGAATTATCAGGACGGGAAGGAATAAACCTTGTTGTATTCTTTCTGTCCATCCTTACATCTCCAAAAATCGAGACTCCTAGTATTTGGAACCATCAACATTCTTGGAACATCCAATGTGGAATTCTTATTGAAATTATCTATTGGACCTTGTTATTTTGAAACCATTCCTTTCAAAGTGATTACTCTAAGGTGAACGGGAGGTACAATTATGAACCGTTACACCAATATGAGATCAAAAACCAAATGTTGTAATTGTGCAGCCAGAGCGTTATGCCGAGTAATTATTAAAGTAGAAATAACATGTCGGGGCACACCACAAGACCTTTAATATTAGTGTGGGGAAAGTTATAAGAAATGATGAGGTGGTTGGGAGTACGCTTCTACCAACCGTTGTCAGGATGTTATATTAATGAATTCTGGAGTTACCAAGCCTTTTCCTGATCCAGGAAATGCAAATTGATTGCGATGTAAAACATATCCTTGGAGGAAACTAACATGGAAGTGAGATGGACGAGAAAGGAAGAAATATCGTGGCAAGAATGTGAAGCTTTACTTAGCTTAAAGGGATTGATGCACATAGCGAGACATATAGTTTAACAGGCCCCTAATAACAAATGGATGCATGGATATATGCCAATGATCCTTCGAGATTACCACCTAATCAAGTTTATTGGGAATCGCAGCCGCATGCAGGCCTCAGGCTGATTGGTGCCATTTGTGAAGGAGGACGAGCGTATGACATCTTACATATACCATCGAGAACTGATACCCTTATCGGAAATGGAGGAATTGTTAACTAGTTAAAATGAGTAGTTGTTTTTCAAAGATAAGGTTGAAGAGAAGGTTTCACCAACTCAAGATCGACCTCTGTACTGTGCCAAAGTTGGCATTTCACACTAATATAAACGTTATAAAATTTTGGTAGTATCGTTTGAATGGACTAATGAGTCAGAAGCCTTTATGGATTAATGAACAAAGTTTTGGGATGAAATGAGATATTAGCAACAACCTCGTTGTTAGCTATACTTGATGATAAAAAGAGGACTTTGAGAGTCACGATGATGCGTCTTTCAAGAGTTTAAGAGGTGTGCTGATGCAGTAGAAAGGGGATGATAGCCTATACTTCTAAACAACATAAAGGTTACGGGATAGGATATACTAACCGTGATTCTGGGATTAGTCATGATGGCGTTCACGCATAAAACTGAGACGTTAACCTTATGAGAAAAGTGTGAAAATTTCTCCACAAGTGCCATAAATATATCTTCATATTAGAACCAAACATAAGAAAGAGAAGGTGACGAAAGGGAGCAGGGGGTATAATGGAGAAATTTGTTATTACCCAGGAAAGGCCAGTGTGGTGGCCGATACATATAGAAGGGCTTATTCGAAATTTGAATTCAGTCAGTATTGACCAAGAAAATAGAGTATATACCATAAAGAATAATGTTAGAGGAAAATGACTAAATTATGGGGAAGGAAAAAGATGTATAGAGAATTAAGGGAATGTTTGGTAAACTGAAATGAAGAATGGTATTGGCAAACTATTAAGTACAAACGCGACATGCCAAAAGCAGAATGATAGAGATCTAGTGGATAAATTCCGCCTGTAGAAAATCTTGAACGTGGACAGAATTATAATGAATTTCATAAGTAGGTCGCCAAAGACCGAGCCAAGAGATGGCCCTAGTTGATTTATAATTGTTGGACCAAGTGATTTAACTACGAGAGACTTTCCATTTAGAAGATTATCGATTTATATACGGAAGAGATGGTGGTGCAATATAAAACTTCTGCAGTGATTACGTCAGATAAAGACTTAAGGCTAAACTTCGAATATTGAAGGTGCTTTCAAGTATATTTAACAAAGAGATTGAGCGTATGTACTAATTTGATTTGTGGCTGACGGACAGGGAAGAAGAATTATCCAGACGATCGAATTTATATTTAGTGTCGTGCCTTAGATTTCACGGGGCAGTCGAGAATAAAGACTTATCCAGGAAATGAGTACTGTTATCACGATCGTCACCATGCGAACGTAAGGACGTCTCTTATAAAGCGTACTGCGAAAGAAGAAGCTTCGCTTTTCTTGCGTTATGAAGAAGTCAATGAACGAGGGATATAGTAGCTGAACTGGTTCGATGTATACCGAAGACTATACCGTATCCATAGCAAGTGGTAACGGCTGACGGGAGGCAACACATGCGTGCTAATCAAGCCAAGGAATATGAGGAATACCGTGCGTATTGACGTTGTCTCAGATTATAGAACACGACCACAAAGTATTCACGGCCCAACGATACAAGGACTCAACACGGATACAATGAACAAGGTAGAAGAGGAACGTATAAGTAGTGGGATAGAAATTTTCAATCATAGAACAACCGATAAGGAATACAGGTCGAGGAGAGTATGCGTTGAGGAACAACATTAAGGCGTTGATGAGACCAAGGGAGAGAACAATAGGGTTGAAGTGTCAACCTGAGAGTTGGAAAGGGTAAGGTTGGAATTGTATCCACAACTATTATCCTTAGGTTCTTAAGATAGAATCCATTTAAGGAGAGGAGACTGCATTAACCCTAATTTTCGGGAATATTCGAAACCTGGACGAATAGTAATTTTATGGGTGGATGAGAAATTTTTGCAATCACGATATGTACGAATTATTAAATGAAGATTTCGAATTGATATTACGGCTTTACAGTACAGACGAGTGTATGTAAAAGTCATTAGTTTTTTTTTTACGAAACCCATTATTTCGAATGGTCAAATTTTATGAGATATCTAAGGAGATCGTGGTAAGGCATGGGGTTCCTGTGAGCATTGTATCTGATAGAGACCCAAGGTTCAACTCCAGGTTCTGGAGGAGTTTTCAGGATTATGTGAGGACCAAGTTAAACATGAGTACTGCATACCACCCCCAATCAGACGGACAGAGCGAGAGAACCATCCAGACCATAGAGGACATATTGAGAGTATGTGCCATCGATTTTAAGGGAAGTTGGGATGACCACTTGCCGTTGATCGAATTTTCCTACAACAACAGTTACCATGCGAGTATAGGGATGCCCCCATACGAAGCTTTATACGGACGAAGATGTCGATCTCCCTTGTGTTGGGAAGAAGTTGGAGAGCGGAAGATTTTAGGGCCTGAACTGGTCCAACAGACAAGAGAAACTATCGAGCTCATAAGAGGACGGCTGGTAGCGGCCCAAGACAGACAGAAGAAGTATGCGGACCAGACCCGCAAGGACAAAGAATATGAGGTAGAAGAGTTGGTGATGTTAAAGGTATCACCGTGGAAGGGATTGATGAGATTTGGTAAGAAGGGGAAGCTAAGCCCGAGATTTATTGGACCTTTTGAGATTTTGAGACGAGTTGGAAAGTTAGCCTATGAATTGGCTTTACCCCCAAGCTTGCAGCAAGTACATAATGTGTTCCATGTGTCCATGCTACGACCCTACCATACCGACTTTTGACACGTGATAGAATATGACCAAGTGGATCTGCAGCCAGACTTAACCTATGTGGAGCAACCCGTAGGAATCATGGATAGAAAAAAATAGGTGCTGAGGAACAAGGTTGTCAAACTAGTGAGAGTTCGGTGGAGAAACCAGAATGTCGAAGAATCAACATGGGAACTAGATAGCACGATGCGTGAAAAGCACCCCCAACTGTTTTCAACCTGATTCCGGTACGGAATCCTTTTAAGGAGGGGAGGCTGTAAGAACCCTAATTTTTGTAATATTTTCTTTTATATAATATCTTATGACATTGTGAATTTGGAACCCTTTGAGTCACCCATGTGGTTTAATGGAATTGATTATCTGAGAAATTATGTTGTTACATTCACTATGTAAGAAAAAGGGAAGATTGCTGAAGGCAAGAGTCTTATTGTTAGTAAGATTTATAAAACTTGGGATTTGAGAGTTATTAGAGTATTAAAAGATATTTAAGGGATTTTGACGAGGAGTTATGGATATTCGAGGAATTTACACAATTAAGTACTTAAGGAATTACAAGGGAAATCTCTACGCGACAAAATATTATTACGAGGAGTTAATTAAGATACGATACGAATTAGAGATTAAGTGACAAGCATTGGTGGAGGAATACTGATACAAGGGAAGATATTGCATGCAAGTCCCATGCAACTAGATTGTTAGAAAAGCAAACAAGAAAGGCAAAAGCAACTAGAGGAATAGTAACTAGTTAGTGCATTATTCAAGGGGACAAGGAGGTATGGTGTGTCTAGTCTACTACTAGGCTTGCCAACATGTGATACAATTATACATATCACTAATACATATCACAAATTCACTTCCCTTTATTCCACCAACACAAAACAAAACAACTCTCTCTCTCCCCCTTGTCCATGGAAGCTCTCGGCCAAAGCTAGTAAAGGAAGGAGAAGAAAAAATTTTCTTCAACTTCTCATCACTCTTAATTTAAGACAAAAATCCTAGGTACTCTACACCATATAAGAAAGGTATGCTATGAATTCCAACCCCTTTCATCCATTAGTTTTCAAGTTATAAATTGTTGAAGTTTTGATGAATAGTAACAATGTTTAGTTTTCATTTAGATCTTGAGTTGTAAGGATTGTAGGAGCTCATCCAAGGTGTTCTTGAGACTTGTAAGGCATACCCAAGGCTCCTAGATACTCAAGAAGGTATAAAACCCTAACCCCTCTTGGCCATGAATTAATTGTGGTTTTTAATGTTAGATCCATGGATATTAGTGTAAATCTTGGACATATAAGTTATGGGTGATGTAGATCTTGAGTTTAAATGTTGTGGTTGTGATTTTTAAGCTTGTGGTTAGTGTATGTAACTCCATGTATGCTATAGAGTATGATCTTGGTGGTTTAGATGATGGTTGTGATGTGTATATAAGATTCTTGAATGGTTAAGTGGTAAAAGCATGCTGAGTAATTTTCCAGGAACTTGTACTGTCTTGTAGGAAGGTTTTGAACCCCTAAATCTTGTCCCCTGAAGTCCTAAAATATATTGTTGGAAAGGTATTTGAATGTAGTTTCCAGAAATATAAGGTTCATGACTAGGTGATGTATAGATTTTGAGTTATGGCCTGAGAAGTGAAATGTGTTTCTGGAATCCGGACTGCACTAGATGGTCCCCTTGTGAACCTTGTTTAAACCCCTAAAAATTTATGTAGGATCATGGAAAAATTAGAGAAGCTAGTAAATGCAGTGGTGAAGGCTACCCAAAAAGAAATGAATTAAAATATGTATTTGTCAAGTTTATAAAAATGTTGGAGTAAAATCCGCGCAAGTGAAAAACCACTTAGGAGATTAGTTTAAAGTAGTTTTAAGAGTATTCACTTGAGTTTCGAGTATGAGGATTAGATTTGAGTCGAATGGGTAAAGAATGTGATAATGTGATGACATGTCCATATAGGAGGGTTAGTGGGTCAAATGGTGGAGTCGCTAAGATGGCCTTGTATTCTTTAAAACATTATGATTAAGTGGTGTTGCTAAGATACTAACGAGCGAATATTGGATATTTATAGATTGTCGCTCCACTCCACGAGCCCAACCACCCCAACCTTCCCAAGGCAAGTTTTCCAACCCTAAGCATTTATTTTCAAGATATTATGTTCCTGATTCTACCTATGCAAGTTTACTTTTCAAAACTTACATATACAAGGACTTTCACTGTTGTGTTTGTAGTTTTCAACCGTATCAAATGTTTATGCTTATCGAAGTAATGATGAAATTGAGATGTATAAGAACATATATGTTTGCACCCCTTGAACTTAGAATGAAATGTTTTCTTCGAACAACGACTCTAGCAATAGAGGTCGTAGCGGTCCATATATACTATTGACCGGGAGCGGTATATTATTATATCGTAATTAAATTGCGAAAACCCGAAGGGTCATTCGGGAAGTATCGTATACTTAAGTAATTATTTTTATATCATCATAAATACTCAAAATACATATCTTGGATTAAAAGCTTATTTAATTTAATTATTATTTTATTAATTATTAATATTAAATCTTAAAATACCATTTATTAATTATTGTTCATTATTTTAAAGACAAAGCTAATCCAAGAAACCTTTAGTATTTTCAAACTCGAACTCTTTCGAACTCAAAACATTTTCGAAAACCCCCGGTCAGGTTTGCTTCTTGCATGATTTCAAGAATCATCGGTCGATTGATGTCGGACCTCAACTACTCAGTTTTCATTCAAAATCAAGTTTTAAAAGAAAAAGAAACAGGGACTTTGGCAGGTGTGGGAACCGTTGACGAACGATTCCCGGGATGTGTAAGCGGCCGTGAGCCAGGCGGTCCATCAATTATTATTCCGGCCCAGGTGTTGCCGAAGGATGATTACGGATGTAGTTTTCATCGAGGGTGATTACGGATGTAGTTTTCACCCGAGGATAGTTACGGATGTAGTTTCTATCTTTCTACCGGTAGAGAAGACCCGCGGATTATTGGACTTGGATGTGGCGACTGATCATCGTCAATCCCTGCCAGGTTTTATGTTTTCTTTAAGTCCCATCCTCCACTTTGGAAAAATACTCAAACACTGCTTCTTGGGCCTAAGTGCCAAGTTGCCGATAGTGTGGTTTTCGATAAGAAAAATATTCACATCGTGCAGTATCTAGAACTGCAAGATTTTCTATAAAGATTGGCACGTGTTAGTGCACTCTTGCAATTATTTCAAAGAATGAAATGTTTTTGAATGAGAAACCTTCTAAGTTAATGGAAGGAAAGAGGTTTGCAATGATGTATTCCCTATACAGTATGTTAACCGTAGAGTGTTTTTCCGAAAATGATATACTCATATGTATATATATTTTCAAACTTGCGATATATTGAAATGAGAACCTTATAAAGGGTTCATATGTTGTTCTTAAAGCTCCTTAGTGAGTATAAATGTTTTATTCAAACTCGGACATATATATTGTCCAATTATGTTTTGAAATCTGATATATATACCCATACAGTTGGGAATGTTTTCAAATTAAACCACATTATTATTTTTCAAAATGGTGAACTTTCTGAGCATTATGTAGCTCATTCTTGCTTTATAAAAACTTTTCAGAAAGAGAAGAATTTGGTCGGTTAACTCCGCAACAGCAGAAGAGGAGTAGAAGATTTACCCCGGAGATGATTTAGTTCCTGATAAATACTACAGAGTAAGTCTGATAGGTTTTCAACAGTAATAGTAAGACTTGTCTTCAAGTGTAGTTGTATAAGTGGAATTGCGTAAGACTCTGGATTGTACAGATGAATTGTAATATTTAGTGTTACTTTTGATTATCGTTTCTGAGGCTCTAACTTGTTTGTGTGTAAGATTGAGGTCTGGATGGATGTATTGTTGAGTTGTAAAGTTAATAGAGGTATGATATGGTTGGATGGTGATGTGACGACCTGAATCTCTGACCTCAGATTTGGGGGCGTCACAAATTTAAACTCCCGAAATGAATCTAGCCGATCCCTTAATCTTAGATCCGATATAATCTACTTCTGCCAACCTTGTTTCTCATCGCTTGTTCTTTTCTACCCGTGGTTTTCCACAGGTTGTCTTTCGTAAGTCAGACCAGGTCGTATATCTACCTGCTCGTGCTCTTATCATTTATCGAGCATCTGCAATTTATTGGCGTAGCCTTGCCACATGAAAACCCGTTATGACCGTGCTATAAGTTTTGGGGATAGAGCTGGCTCGAATGCCACCTTCCGAACACTTTTAAACTCTCAGATGGCCCAAAAAACCTCAGGCTCAACTACCCTTAATTCTTTCTACGGGAATACATTTAGCATCATGAATCGTCAACCTCATATTCTCTATCTTGTTTGCGCAGAAGTACACTAACACAAACTTGCTTGTCATTCATCAATATGCCATTTAGCTTATCAATAGCAGCACTTTCTTTATCTTTACGTTGTCATCTACTTTCTTAGAAGAATCACCATCGCTTGTTGTTTACGTAATGCGTTAATAGCCAACCCTACGGGTTTCAAATCCTTTAGGGAGACAAAGTAATCACTATTCCTTATCCATAAGGAACACTTCCTGAACTTGATGTAGATATTACATGAAGTAGATAAAATTGCAGAAGAGTTTCCTGCTCGATGATCTATAAACAATCAAAACATTCGAGATTAACCACTTAACACCTTTTAAAAGTCTAAGTATAAACTTCATTTAAGTCGAAACACGTTTTCGAATTATCTCGTTATACACCTTTTAGTGTGACTCTTTTTATTATTGATACGATCCGACATTTGTTCGTTATTACGACATGTCATCATACCCACACTCGGTATATACTTAAGTCGTATAAGTTCTAAAGTCGATCGATTACGAACCGAGATTATACCTCAAGTTTTATCGTTCGTTTTTTAAGTGTTTTACAAAAGTTATAACCAAGCGGGTTTTTTTTTTGGGTTCGTTCGCGTTTAACTTTGATTCCAACATTTTTATAAAATCGGAAAACGATCTGTTTCACATGAGGTTTTCTCTCACACCTTCCTTTTTACCTCTAGTATTTAATTACCAAGATTCGCCACTGACTTACGTATTTTATGAGGGTTCAATTTCAGTTACGAATTCTCGTTTACGGTTTCGAACTACTTTAAGTATATCGGCCATAACTCCTAAACCGTAAGTCGGAATGTTTCGATTCTTGCGCCAAAACGATCTATGGCTCGAGATCTACAAGGGCATGTCATTTATCCATCAAGGCCAGAAACTCATCCTAACTGTTATGCACGGTTTTCTAGAGGTTAACGAAAATCGGGCATTACGACGGCTATAACTCGGATATTTCCAAAATCAAAACCCTCCAAATAATCATTCAATCCACCACCAACACTCATGGGCACTATTTATCATCTCCCTCACTGTCTCAACAGGTCTTGGAGCCACAAAACATATACTAACCATTTTATAACACCCACACAACATACATGTTCTAAATCATGAATACAAGCCATAAACATTATCAAATCTCATAACTAAAAACTATGGATGAGAGCTCTACCTTGGTTTCAAGCTTAAGGATGCTAGCACACTATAACAAGTCCAAACCTTGCACAAAGATCCATTTTGGAAGCCATAGAACCAAGAAACAAAACATAAAAGCTTAGTAAGTTATTATTCATCAAGAACATAGAACTTTGTAAAATCAATTTGAAAATGGAATGCTTACCTTCTTGCTCTCGAACTTGGTGAACCTTCCTAACTTTCCCTAATATTTGTTTAAAGCTATAGATCTTGAATTATGAGTGAGTATAACTCAAGAAAATATTTTACTATTCATCTTGTTCAAAAGGGCCGAATGGTTCTTCTTGGAAGAGAAGATGGAGTTGCTTGTTTTTTTGCTTGGTTGAATGAATAAAGTGATCAATAATTTGATAGATATTTGTTGGTTAAACCATGGTTTAGTTGATGGGTTAAGGCTTGGTTAAGGGTTTGTTACCATGTGAGCAAGTGTTGGAGTCTTATGGTGCACCTTTTTGCTAACTAGCTTGTTTTGTTTATAAAGATGCTAGTTACTTGGTGACTCACTTGGTTACTTGGTTCTATCCACTTGCACATGCTTGCATCTTGGTTCTCTTCTTGTTTCTTTGTCTGTTTATTGCTCAATTCATTGATGGTTCGGAGGAATAACTCATTCGTTTCTAGTTAGGGTTTTACCGGAAACCGTCTTAATATTTATATTATCATCCTCCATTCTCTTTAATATTTCTTGAACCTATTTTCCTTAAATCCCTTCGATAATTCCTTAAGTCTTTCAGTGTCCAGGGAAATCTCGGGGAAAATAAAAGTGCTATTTTTCAGAATCCGACAGCTTTTACATACACTCTTTTTCCCCCTGGATCAATAATATGAACTCAGAATTTCATTCCGGGTACTTCTATATAGAGTCGTTTAATAATATTCCTACTTCCACCAAAATCACTATTCATCCTTTATTCTTTACTTATTCTCTTAGGGTTGTACATTGTCCCTGATCTCTTTCGATCGTTCCTTAACCTTTTTACGGAACTACTGGACCAATAACAGATACCGATTTGGATGACATAAGAATAATCTTCTTCTTTAGAATTATCAAATCTTAATTCCCTAGGAGATAGATAATTCTTTCCTAAAGTGCCAACCAATAGTATTCTTCATGGCATATAAACATTTGAATCCAAATCTATTCCTTTCATTCATTATCTCAATCGTTACCTCGTAGTCGTAATCACTATTCACCATCACCTCAGTACATAATAAAAAGTTTTAATTATATCCAAAATTTGGGGTTCTTACCACTTAAGCCATCAAGGGTTTTAGCATAACCATAACAAATCATTCACAACTCATATCAGCATGTACTAGTTATAGTTCCGTTTAATACTCAATTTATACTCCACATTCTACCACTACACTGAAACTGACCTATATATACTACATGTTTAATTATCAATCTAAACTAAAATACCACAATTACATTCACATCAAGTACTAATAATTATCAATTAATGATTAGCATGCTCATCTATTTGACTTACTGAAAATTCACAATTCTTGAATTATAAGAAATATGAAAAGTAGCAATCTGCATTAGATCATTTTAATAAACCAAAATTAACTGCATACAAATGTTAACATCTAGTAATATATAATACTCAACCTTATATAAATATATCCTTTCACTAAATAATCTGAAAATTATCTAACAATTAGTAACAAGTATTAATTCAACTAATTTTCACATAATAATCATCTAAGCATACTTAATTAATAACTAATCATCATTTAACCCATAATTTTGAAACAAAAATTCGAAAAATTAATTTCTAACACTCTGAAATCACACATACAGGTTATTTACTAGCAATTAACCACATAATCATCATCAATTTTTGAAAAACACATACACGCACACACGAATCGACCCACACATATTGTCAGTACATATATACACGCACAGGACAGGGAAGACACACACACATACATGGAAAATTACACACACACACACATACACAAACTGCAGTCGAGAGGAAAGAACAGCGGGGGAGAAATAACAGGGAAGGGAGGGGGAAACAGCGGGGAGGGGAAGAGGTTTTACCGAGAGAATGACGAGAAGGAGAGGGAGAGAAAGCCCGAAAGAGAGATACTGCGAGAGAGAGTGAGAGAATTCGAGAGAGTGCTGGAGAGTCGAGAGATTGATGTTTTGATTTGGGGGAAAAACCAATTTTGGGATATAAGGAATAAAAGGGGAAAAGTAATGTAATATTCGAATTTAAAAATTAACGATATGAATTCCTTTTGTAAAATAAAAATTTAATGAAGAGTATTTGAGAAAAATCATGATTTTATTTTTAAAAAGTAAAGAATAAAATTAGATTCATCCTCATATTTTTAAAATATTTTTAGGATAAAAAATGAATTAAATATGAATTTTACAAGTTTAAATCCCAAAAATACAAAATGATTAATAAAATAATTTTAAAATCTTTAAAAATGAAAATAAGCCCATCAAATATTTTTAAAACCCAAATAAACTAATATTACACATATTTTACTTTCTCAACAATATTCACATCATATAATTCGCAGTTAATATTAAAATAAACACTTATAAATATAAATTTTTCTAAGGCGTTAAACCCACTACAAGAAAAAGTTCAATAGACATCACACTTTAGACATCGGTTGTAAATGCCGCTGATGTTAAAAGATGTAATAACATCACCCCGAATTAAACTGATGTATTTGCTATTTGTAAACATCAATTTTTTTAAAACTGATGTCTAAAGTCGGTCTTTAAAAAATAAAAAGAGCGCCCTTCTTTTTGTTTCCCCCCTTAACCAAAATTTTAGCCTCTAAGTCAAAATCCCCCCCCCCAAACCAAATATTTCCCCGCCTATACACAATTACTTCCCCCTTTTCAGACAAAACTAATTAAACTAAAACAAAAAACTAAAAAACTAACACACACAACTCTCATCTCTCTCTCGTCTAAACTCTCTCTCCCTGAAACTTTCTCTCTCATCTCTCACCACCACATCTCATCTCCACCACCACTCACCTCTGCTCTACTCGTCGCCGCCACCACTACCACTCACCAGAGGCTATACTCACCTCCATCTGGCCTGCTCTATTCACCACTGCTCTCATCTCTTCTTTGCTCTTGTACAAATTGGTAAGCTCTAATTTGGGTCTTCTCTGCTCGAATAGGGTCTCCTATATTATTTCTAGGGTTTTCTCTATTGAAATTGATAACTTTAATTTGGGGGTTTTGTAAAATCAAAACCATAATTTCTTAAATTTGGGTTTTTTAAATCAAAACCATAATTTCTTAAATTGGGTGTTGTCATCTACTTGGTTATACCCTAATTATTTTGAATTTGTGAAACAAATGGTATGTCTATGTTCATGTGGGTTGACAATGAAGGTACTGTATGTCTATTCAGGGGTGGGAAGAAGGCGAATGGCTTGGGAAAGACAAGAAAGGGATCAAAGGTCATGTTAGTGTCAACAACAAGCAAGACACTGCCGGTAATTTTACTTCCATGACCTGGTATATAATGGACTTGATATTTTTGATTTTGTCCATGTATAATTTTTTTATGTGATAATTTTTTACATTTAAAGTTGCAAGGTAGAATAATAGTTTCGTTTTTAAAGTAACACTATATCAGGGATGATAACAGCTCTGTATACATCTCAGACTACTTTGTATTTTAAAAGGCTGGAACAATCTCTGCAAATGGAGAAAGAGAGATTGGTGAATTAATTGCAAAGGTAATGGAGAAAGTTTAGATGTCTCTGGTATGGGTATGTTTCTGTTTTTAATTATTTGATGTCTAACTTACAAAGTTTAGATTTTTATGGGTTCTGGGTGTTTTATTTACTTTTTAGTTTGTTATGTTTATGAATTTGGAATTTTCAGCCTAATGTGGTCGTCTATTGTGCTTCAATTTCTGCTCCTAGTGCCTGTGAAAAGGATCATGCTGCTGCGATGTCGGTTAATGTGCCATCTGCACTTGTCAAATGGTTATTAAGCTTTGGCAATGACAACACTCTTCTCATTCATCTTTCCACCGATCATGGTAACAATTAACAAAGAAGAGAACTACTATATATTTTTCCACCTTTACTGTTTGACAAATAAATGTATATCAACAAAAGGCCTGCTACATCTATTAATTATATATTTTTCATTTTTTAGGCTCTAAACAAATCTTCCAGCATCAGAAATGGCTGAGTCATTAAGCATAGCAGGACCTGGTTTTGTGAAAATTGTATTGTCAAAGCAGTGGATAGCCCAGGTTTAGAGTTTCCTCTGTTATGCAGCGTGTTCAGTTTATTATTTTTTTTTAATATTGTGAAGGAAAGTGATCTACATTATTCAAATTGTTTTCTTACTGATGCAATGAACTGTTATTGTGGCAGAGCATACACAAGATGCTAACGGATGGCATTGGCATATGGGCACCTAAGCTTTCAGTTAAAAGGGCTTTGGTCGACTTCTCTTTTCCCAACATAGCAAAAGAAATGCATGTTGGTCACCTAAGATCTACCATAATAGGAGATACTCTAGCCCGTATGCTTGAATTTTCAAACGTTGAAGTTCTGCGAAGAAATCATGCATATTCTGTAACACTACCTTTTGTCTGGTTTCTCTCTGTTATCTTGTAACACTCTGTTATCTTTTGTTTTGTTTTGCAGTTTGGCATGTTAATTGAATTTCTATTTGAAAAGTTTCCAAACTGGGAAAATGCTAATGATCAAGCCATTGGAGATCTCGAGGTGAGTTATTTTAGGGGTTTTATATCAGTATTCTTCTGGCTCCAGTTATATATATATGTTTTAAATACCATAATCTCGGTAGGAATTGTCACGACTAATTGATCAGGGATTTATTAAGCACAGTATAATGTTTAGTGTAATTCATGTTGTAATAGCACTAGCTGTTTAAGCTTCTTGTTATTTAATGTTAATCTACCCAAAGACTTTTAATTGGTTATATTCTCTACATATTGTGCCAACAACATGTTGGTGCAGTGGTTGAGCCACTGGCCTCCTTTGAAGGAGGTCACGGGTTCGACTCCTAGGTGTGCGTGAGTTTCTTAGTTTGTATTAGGTTTCCTTTCTGTATTTGTATTTCTGTATTTGTAATGGTCGGGGGTCCTTCGGAAACAGCCTCCCTATTGTATAGGGGCATGGTCTGCGTACATCAACCCTCCTCAGACACCACTTTGAGTGGTATTATAACTGAGTAAAGTTTCGTTTTATTCTCTACATATTGTATCAAGTCGTTTAGCTGTATGTTTGTAGTTCACTCTTTATTATAGTGATTGTATGATAGGGTAATAATGTGATTGTTTATATGTATTAAAGAGACAAACAAAGTTTTAAGAACAATATTATGTTAACAGGGTTCAGTAAATGGAATATTTGATCTCATTGAAGTTACATTATAATACAATCCTTTGGTGTTTCTGTCATTTTTTTTGAAGTTGATGTTCCCCTAGTTCTTGGAATAAAGAAAAACTTTAGGAAGCTTCTTATTTATCAGTATGTTTCTATTTCACTTTTTATACTAGTGATTGTATGATAGGGTAAGAATGTGATTGTTTATGTATTTAGGAGACGAACAAATTGTATTTAGAAGAATATTATGTTAACAGGGTTAACTAAATGGAATATTGGATCTCATTAAAGTTCATTAGTGCACATTATAATTACAATTTCTTGGCGTTTCTGTCATCTGTTTCAAGTTGGTGTTCCCCTAGTTATTGGAAAAAAAAGGAAGCTACTTATTAAATGGTTAGAGAAAAGAAAACTTAAAAATTCATCTATACTATTGGGAGTGAATGTGATACTCTCAAATTCATTTTATGTGTTAGTAGCATAAAATGAAAGTTTAGAATAAGGGAGCAGGTAACTCATTAGCCCGGGTCATTATCTGTGGACTAAAAAAATGATTTTTCCATTTCTGGTTATGGCATTCAAGAAAGTTTATAACTATGATTGCACTTTCATTTTTATGCAAGTTGTTCATAGTATCTAATATTATAATTGCCACTGCCAGCATGACACAGATCCCGAGCTAAAGAAGGATGAATTAGAGCAACTTGTGTTTCAGCTTATATTAGATCGTGTATTGGTAAGTAAATAGTTCATACGGAAAGTATCCAGACATCTCTATAATAATTAATCAGGTCTGTACATGTGTGTAAATTAGGTCTTTTTGCATGATTATTTAGTGTTGCTGTGAACTTCATTATGAATACTTACGGAACAAATTAAATTAGCTTTGTACATGTGTGTAATTACAGCATTGCCTTTTAATTGTTTCTTCGTTACTCTAGTTATGACTTGGATTTTATTTCTGACTTCATGCTATTTCAAATGCAATTTTACGTTGATCCTGCTACTGGACGTAAATTCTACTCAAGGGCACAAGTGGTTAAGTATCTTGAAGAAGCAAAAACTGAAACTATTCCGGAATTAGCTATCACCTCAGTTGGTAAAGTTTGTCCCACATACTTCTGTTTCATTTTTATAATTTTTTGATTACTCTTTTTCTATTTCTCATCCAATTTTTGGCAATATAATGTGTACAGGTTGTAAACAAGGAAAATGAATCTAAACCAAATGGAGCTCCTGATTGGTTACCTGATGGATGGATTATAGAATAGAAAACTCGCAACAGTGGTAGTTCAACTGGGTCAAAGTTCAAGGTATGAGTGATTCGATTATGGCAACCTTGATATGTCTGATACAATCTTGTTATACATACTACTGCAAACATGATTTGAGTCATTAGTGCATATGTGCCTCCGTTTGTAATAATGTCCATCTAGTTGTTCACCACCACCATGCTAAGTATGTCTTCTGTAGTGCTTTACACTGATGCTTGGTTTCTAACGTAGTGAGTATTAGTGATGAATGTGGAATATGTTATATATAACTAGTAGTTGTAACCTTGAACTAGCTAGTAAGCATCCTGATTCACATAATTATACTGACCAGCAGTATAGTTTATATTGTTTTCTAGTTATATAGTTCTCCAATTGAACATAGTCTACTTTTATATATGGTCATCAAGAAAAAACCAATATCAAGTTAATTCAAATCTTGTCTTTTTCATTTTTTTGTTGATTCAAACCAATATCAAGATAATTCAAGTTAATTATCTATATTATTTTTTCATTTTTTTGTTGACATCTTTGTATTCCTCTTCTTTTTTACTTTAACCGGTAATGTTTTTGGTGTTGAGAGATTTCCAAAGAAGGTGAAGAGAAGCAAAAAAGGCGTATTCGTCGTCTGGTCTCTCAGCAAGAAAGATTATAAACTCGTCCTCGTTTTGGGAAGCACAAGTATGGAAGTTCCTTGCCTATTATGAATCATTCATTGTTACTGCAAAATTGATCTAAAAAAATGAAATTCCCTTCCTATTATGAGTGTACAACTTACATGGTTTCTTTATTGTTAGGTTTGAGCCTGCCCTGGCTCAAGTCTTGTAAAAAGAGGTTTGATTGTCAGGTTCAGCAAAGAGCAGCAACAAAGAGCAGCAGCCTTTATAAATGCTAGTCATAAGTTTTCATATCATTAGTTTACAGTCACACGAACTTTAATAGTTATAGTGACCTGTGTTAGTTTCACTTTTTCCTATGTTTATAAACTTGTCCATTATGCTCCCGTTAAAGAAAAAATACCCATTATGCTGTATTAAAGTAATTCCTTCCTGTTAAGCCAAGTTTTTGTTCACTTTCTTGAAAAGAAGAATATCCATTCGTTTGTAGTAGTTTAAAAAATCAAATTATTCAAATTCGCAAATTTGAAAAAGAACGTACTAGATATGATTATCGTTCTAATAAATGGAGGTTACTGTATTATGCAGGTCCTGTGAACAATTTACTTGTAATAAGATGACCTCCGTCTTTGTATCCTCGAACAAATAAATAGCCTAAGTGCATTACATTGCATTAATGTGCAGGTTACATGGGAGTACGATGGTGTAGGATTTGATTTCCTGGTAGTTGTGTAAGCATGAAGAGAGAAGGATTATTGGAGCTTCTTGCTTCTGGCCTAGTTGCGGGTTTTCTTTTTATTTATTTTGTTGCTTACTGAGTTGCAGTGTGGTATAGGTCAATTAGAGGAGACAAACGGAACCAATCATGCAGCAGTGTCTTCGTGTTTTACATTGTGGATGTTTTCTGTAGTACTATGTAACACGAGATATTCAGATATAGCGATTATGTTTATTATACATATAATTTACATGTATGTACTATAATCGATTTTCTCCATTAATTGTCTATATAAAGATGTTAAAAGTTTTTACGAATAAAGACCTATTTGTAACCAGATGAAAACTAACATCAATTTTAGGATCTAAGACATAAATATACATCAATTTTATTATGGCAAAAATGATGTCTAAAACAAAGATATACATCATATCTTTTCTACAATATCTGATGTCTAAGAGAACAATATAAATTTTTTTTTCTGTAAAAACTGATGTTTATAAGTACATTAGACATCAGTATAGGATGATGTCTAAGATAACAATATAAATCAATTTTTTTAAGAAAAACTGATGTTTATAAATACATTAGACATCAGTGTAGGATGATGTCTAAGATAATAATAAACATCACTTTATTTGCTAAAACCATGATGTCTAATATCTAAATAGACATCACTTTTAAAAAAAGAAAGCGATGTGTATGTGAAAAATCACTTAGTTTATTATATGTTTTTTTGAATATAAGGCATGCAAGTTGTTTATAAAATTAATTATATGTAACCTATTTTCTAGAACAACCGATGTGTATTGAAGGAAATACCGCTGTCTATGTTAGTACAGACATCAGTTTCTGGCCGATGTCTAGAATAGACATCTCCGTCCTAGACATCACATGCAAAATAACATAGACATCGGCCATAAACTGATGTCTATTGACCCTTTTCTTGTAGTGACCCTTCCCCCCTTAACAGGATTCTGTCCCCAGAATCTTACCTAAGTAAATAGATGAGGATATTTCTCTAGCATCTCGCTCTCAAGTTCCCAAGTTGATTCTTCAACTCTTGGGTTCCTCCAAAAAACCTTTACCAACTTAACTGTCTTATTTCTCAATTTCTTATCCATTCTATCCTGGATTGCTACGGGCTGTTCTACATAAGACAGATCCGGCTGTAACTCAATAGGCTCGTATTCAATGACATGACTTAAATCTGGATGATATTTCTTGAGCATTGACACATGGAAAACATTGTGGATATGACTCATATGTGGCGGTAGGGCTAACTTATACGCGACTTTTCCAACCCGTCTTAAGATTTCAAAAGGTCCTACATATCTCGTATTGAGCTTTCCTTTCTTACCAAACCTCGTAACTCCTTTCCAAGGTGAGACTTTCAACAACACTTTATCTCCTTCCTCGAAATTCAGATCTTTTCTGTCTTGATCTGCATATTTTATTTTTCTGTCTTGAGCGGCTATCAACCTTTTCTGAATGATTTTAACCTTTTCCTTCGTTTGCTATACCAGTTCTGGTCCTAACACCTTATGTTCACCAACCTCATCCCAATATATAGGAGACCTACATTTCCTTCCGTATAGGGCTTCGTATGGCGGCATCCCAATACTAGCATGATAGCTGTTGTTATAGGAAAACTCCACCAAAGGTAGATGTTCCTCCCAATTCCCTTTAAAGTCCAATGCACAAGCTCGAAGCATGTCCTCAATAGTTTGGATGGTTCGCTCGCTCTGTCTGTCTGTTTGCGGATGATAGGCTATGCTCATCTTAAGTTTAGTGCCCAAGCATTCATGAAACTGCTTCCAAAATCTGGAGTTGAAACGTGGGTCTCGATCTAACACAATGGTTACGGGGACACCGTGACGCATAACCACTTCCTTCAGATATAGTTGTACTAACTTATCAAGTGAGAATCTTTCGTTGATTGGAAGAAAATGGGCAGACTTAGTCAAACGGTCTATGATTACCCAAATTGCATTATGATTAGCTTTTGTTCTCGGTAGCCCCACAACGAAGTCCATAGCTAAATGCTCCCATTTTCACCCAGGAATATCTAATGGCTGTAATAGTTCACTAGGCTTTTGATGTTCAGCTTTGACTCTTTGACATGTGTAGCATTTACTAACCCACTCTGCAATCTCCCTTTTCATATCAGGCCACCAGAATTGCTCCTTCAGGTCTTGATACATCTTTGTACTTCCCGGATGAATCGAATATCTTGAACTGTGCGCATCACGTAAAATCTCATTCTTTAACTCTAGCACGTTAGGAATCCATATCCTCGAAGAGAACCTTAATATACCCTTATCATCTTTCTGTGTGCAAATTTCCTCACCTATTAACGTGTTCATATCTTGATTCATGACTTCCTCCTGACATCTTTTTATCTTTTCATGTAACTCTGGTTGAAATGTCATGGTATAAAACTTCTCACTGGTAGGCTCCAAGATCTGAACTTCTAATCTCAACTTTTCAAATTCATTGAACAATTCTTTTGGTATGGTAAACATGTTTAGTCTCTCCTTTCAACTTAATGCATCAGCCACCACATTCGCTTTTCCTGGGTGATAGTTAATCGTGCAATCATAATCCTTAATCAACTCTAACCATCTCCTTTGTTTCATGTTAAGCTCTCGTTGAGTGAAGATATACTTCAAACTTTTGTGGTCCGTGTAAATCTCACATTTTTCACCATATAGATAGTGTCTCCAAATCTTTAGTGCGAATACAATTGCTGCTAACTCCAAATCGTGAGTCGGGTACTTCTGCTCATGAGGCTTTAATTGTCGAGAAGCATACGCAATCACCTTTCCATGTTGCATCAATACACACCCTAATCCCTTATATGAAGCATCACTGTAGATCAAAAAGTTTCCTTGACTGTCTGGTAAGACTAACACTGGTGCTGTTACTAATCTTTTCTTTAATTCCTGGAAACTCTCTTCACACTTTTCATTCCATACGAACTTCTCATTTTTCCTAGTCAGCCTGGTCAATGGTGAGGGGATCTTAGAAAAATCTTGAACAAAGCTCCTATAATAACTAGCCAATCCCAAGAAACTTCTCACTTCGGTGGGCGTTCTCGGTCTGCTCCAATTCACCACTGCTTCTATCTTTGCAGGGTCAACTCTAATTCCTTCACTACTGATTATATGGCCTAAAAACTGCACCTCTTCCAACCAAAACTCACATTTTGAAAACTTGGCATACAACTTCTTCGCTCTCAGGATTTCCAACGTAATTCTTAAATGCTCCGTATGATCTTCCCGGGTCTTGGAATATATCAAGATATCATCAATGAAAACTATCACAAATTTATCCAGATGCTTCCTAAAGACTCTATTCATAAGATCCATAAATGCTGCTGAGGCATTGGTTAATCCAAATGGCATCACTAAGAATTCGTAATGTCCATACCTTGTGCGAAATGCCGTTTTTGGAATATCTTCAGGTTTGACCTTCAATTGATGATAGCCCGATCTTAAATCAATCTTCGAGAAATAAGCTGCTCCTTTAAGTTGATCAAACAAATCATCGATCCTAGGTAAGGGATATCTATTCTTGATGGTCAGCTTGTTGAGCTCTCAATAATCGATACACAATCTCATACTACCATCCTTTTTCTTGACAAACAGTACGGGCGCTCCCCACGGTGATACACTTGGCCTTATGACTCCTTTATCCAAAAGTTCTTGCAATTGCGTTGCCAACTCTTTCATCTCCACTGGTGCCATTCTGTATGGTGCTTTGGACACAGGTTCTTATAACGCCTTAGAAAATTTCATAATTATAATTATTTATTTAATATTAAATGTGAATTATATGATGTGAATATTGGTTGAGAAGGTGAAATATGTGGAATATTATATTCGTGGGTTTATTTGATGATTTATATGTGTCGTGTAAGTCTATGTATTTTAATTGTATTTTTGGGGAAATAAATTCTATTTAAATCATGAGTTATTTATCTTTTGAGAATTTTATAAAATCATCGGGATTAGTAAAAATTATGAAATCTTTTGCGTTATTAACTTTATTAGTCAATTTGAGTTTTAAAAGTATTAGATGGATTTATTTTGATTTTTAAGGATTTTAAAATGATTTTATGAATTGATTTGTTATTAATTGATTTTAACTTGTAAAATTCATATTTTATTCGTTTTTGATCCTAAAAATATTTTAAAAATATGAGGAGGTAGCAAATATAATTCACTACATTTTAAAAATAATATTGTGATTTCTCTTAATTACCTATCTAATTGCTATTTTATTAGTTGGGTTTTAATTGTAAATTAGAAAAGAAATCAATTTTCAATCCATTATACTATTTCCCCCAAATTCATATAACCTAAATCCCTAAATTGATTTTTCAACAGCATTTTGTGGACTCTCTCGATACATCTGGAAACCTCTGTCTCTCTCTCGAATTAGTTCCAAGGTTCCTCAATCTCTCCTCTCTCCCGGGTATCCCTCTCTCTCGCGGTCACTCTCTCTCTCTCTCTCTCTCTCTCTCTCTCTCTCTCTCTCTCTCTCTCTCTCTCTCTCTCTCTCTCTCGACGACTCTCCACTCTCTCTCTCCGGCCTGGTAAGCTACGAATTTAAACTCCCACTCTCCTTTATCCTCCCTGCAAAAATCATATATGTTCTTGTATGTATGGTCGAGTTGTGGCCGGAATCTTGTGTGTGTGTCATTGTTAAGCTTCGAACTTAGCAGGTCTTATTGGTTGTTCTGGGAATCAGTTCGTTTACTCTTTTTCCCCCCCTGTTTGTTTCCTTTGCTTGCTGTGATTATACGCGCGAATATGTGTGTATATGGCCGTGAGTGGTGCTGAAATTATAGGGAACACCTGCGATGCCCTGTTTTTTTCGTGATACTGTGCTGAATTGGAAGCTTGCTGGTTGTTTGTTCGATTGTTGTTGCCGATTTATATTCAAAATTAACTGATTGTTTTAGCTGGATAATTTCTAATTTCTAAATGTTGTAATTGTAAGTTCCGAATTGTATATTTGATTATTATGATTTATTAGTATTATTATGGATTATTCGGATTGTATTAATGTTAATTCTAATTTTTTTAGTACTTGACTTGGTTGTAAATAGCATTTGAATTGTGGAGAGTTTGGTTGGTTGTGTCGGTTATGTTCCGACTGGTAGTTACCCGTATAAAGGGGATGCCGTCAAAATTTTCTAAAAATCATAATTGTATTTTCGCGAGTATATGTAAATGTGTATGTACTTCTAAATTGAAGTGGTATTTCAACTATATTTTATTTATGTGACTACCTGTTAAATGCTTATCAGATCTAATTATAAATTTATTTAATCTTATGTATGTGGTCAGGGGATTGATAATATATGAATATAGTGAATAAATTTATGGATTATCGCAAGGGTAGATTAAGGTTAGATGTTCGAAGATGAATGTCGAATATTAAATAGAATTCTGAAATAGTGTTTTTATATGTATAGATTCGAAGGATGTAGATCTCAAGAATAAAGGGAAGGCAAAGGCTGAGGGTTTTTGAGCTAGGTGACTAGCGTGAAAGCACTTGGTTAAGGCAAGTAACTTGAACCTTGGATCGAAGTTCAGGTTCTTTCAATTATACATGAATTGTTGTTTAAATTCTCATAACTTCTTGTCGTTTCCTTCAAGTTAATTGTTGAATCCCTTGCACTACACTGTTTAAACCATATTAATTATTCATCGTTTTAATTCACATAACTTAATGTTGTTTCTCTCAAGAATGTGTTGAATCCCTTGCAGTACACTGTTTAAACCCTATTAACTATTGCATAATCCTCTATACTTTCTTGTTACCCTTATAGATTGTTGTTTTTCAACTACTGCACTCCCTCCTTATATTAATCCTTGTTGAATTATAAACCCCGTTGTATGTTATACCTTTTGTATTAGCTCAACCTTAATTCATACTTAATTCTTTAATCCGCACTAACCTAAATACACCTTATAAACCTGAAACTAAACTCCAAATCCCTAATTCTTATTATGTCCTTAATTAATTAACCCTTATTGCTTAAATTCCTTTTTTTCCTCTAGCTATATCATGTTTGACACCACCTTGAATTACCCCTCTATAATGACAAGAGATTGATAAATCATTATCTTTAAATATTTGTGAATCATCCTTGAACCCTGTCTTGCAGATCTTAAATAATTAATCTGGATTGCTAACTCGACATTTTGTTCTTTATTCTTTAAACTAAACAGAATATCTTCCTACCCTGAATTATTATATAAGAGTTCTGTTTATCGAAACTCGTTTTGGTTAAATTTAAAACCCTTAATTATTAAAATATTTAGCGTAAGAGGCTAGGGGTGGTTCCCCTAGTCCAGCACTTTTTATTTTAGCGTAAGAGGTTAGGGGTGGTTCCCCTAGTCCAGCTTTAAAGGCCAATGTGTTGCCTAATTGGGAACCCAATTTCAAAGGAACGGGGACCTTATGTGGCTGATCACCCGTATTGTCCAGTTTTAATAAAAAGCTTAATCCAATTGAAACGTTTTAAAAGTGGAAACATGATATAAAAGGAGAATTGATTGTTTTCTCTCTTCCTCCCTACCTTTGGAAATGGATTATAAATTGTCAAATTTTGAAAGAGCATAAAGAATGATTTCTTATATTGTTGTATCCACATTTCTGTTGTTTCCTTTGCATCTATATTGTTACTTGCTGAGCATTTGGCTCACTTCTTGCTATTGTTTCTAAACCTTTTTCAGTTAAAGAAGAAAAAGATACGAAGTAAGAGCTATATCTGAGAAGAACTTGCTGTGGACCGTAGGCAGTCTAGTTGCACTCTTCTAGAAGGTTGGACTTTTGGGTATCAGAAAAAAATTTATGTAATAGTTCTAGTTGGTTGTATTTATATTTGTGGAGTGTATGTAACTTTTAATTAAGGATTTAGTATTGTATGTAATAACTTAGTTAGTAGTTGCTTGTTTCATACCACTACCTGTTAGAGATCCGGGTTAGTAGTGAGGATGTATTTATTTCTTATTATTTTGTTATTTGGTATTGTGATGCCCCGATCTTGCTCTGATCAGGAAGGCATTTTGGTATGGTTCACCGCCTTCCTGATCAGTTAGGACAGGTTGAACATGTGTTTGTATTATTTCATTATTAGTTGAAATTGTGGTTGATGTTGGGATGTATTGATTTGGATTCAAATTACAGGTGGATAGTCCATAATACGAATACTACATGCCGAAATTTTCCAAAATTTCGCTGTATAAAAAAAAACCATTATATTTTATTAAATCCAATAATTTATTTTAAATATATATTTATAGTATTGGGAAGTCGGGGCGTTACAGGTTGGTATCAGAGCTATCAGGTTTTGGTCACTGAAACAAGCCAGGATTAGGTATAGGATAGGTGTAGGATAGGAACCCTTATAGGCATAGGATAGGAGTGATAGGTGTAGGTTATCATTAGGATAGTAGGTTGTAGGTTTAGGATATTCTTTTCTCGCTTTAATAATTTCGTTACTCGCTATATCTTTATCGCAGATGGTGGATGATTGAGATTATCCTCGGTATTTATTTTCTTGTAGTAGGATGGTTAACAGTGTACCTTGAACTCTGAAACTATTGTGTTATATTATTAACTTTGTTGGTACCATGACCTTTATTTTCTCGTTATCTGTATATCCTTTATTACATTTCCGAGTTGCTTAAATATCTCCTGTTAGAATTACTTGCTCAAGATAATACCTATGCTTCCCTGTTTCTATACATCGTTATAACTCTTGTGATCATGGACAACTCAAATTCAGGATTGGTAAACCTTATCTCTATACATAATTGTTTGTTGTTTATTATCTGTTGTTTAATGAACTATTTATCTTTTTATCAGAATCATGCCTCCAAAGAAGAAAACACCTACTGCAAATCCTGAAAACCAGAATACTAGAAATCAAAATTCAGTTGACCCCACTATGACTCAAATTCTTCAACTTCTTCAACAACAGACGGCTGCACTAGCTCAACAATGACCCGCTCAACCAATTGTGACATTTAAAGCATTTCAAGCCGTACACCCTCCAGAGTTCAAAGGTACTGTTAACCCAATAGAAGCTAGGGGATGGCTTATTGAGATGGAAAAAGCTTTTTCTTTGGTAAAGGTAGGAGAAGAACAGAAGACCGAATATGCGAGCTATTTCTTGAAAGCTGAAGCAAACTATTGGTGGGAGTCAACAAAGCTGTTGGAAGGTGAAGGAGTGATTACATGGCAGAGATTCACGGAGTTATTTCTCGAGAAGTATCTTCCAAGGTACAAGCAAGATTAGCTGGAGATTCAGTTTCTAGAATTAAAACAGGAAAACATGAGCGTGGCAGAATATGAGGCAAAATTCATAGAGTTAGCAAGGTTTGTTCCGGAATATGTCAATACTGAGGCGAAGAAAGCTAAAAGATTTCAACAGGGTCTAAAGCCATGGATACGTAGTAAGGTGGCAGTGTTTCAGTTAGAAAACTATGCAATGGTGGTGGAGAAGGCTTTGATTGTTGAAGGTGAAAGTTATTTGTATCAGAAGGAAAAGGCAGGAAGGAAAAGAAAAATGGAAAGTGTTGAGGGAAGTCAGAACTCATGGAAAGTATTGAGGGAAGTCAGAACTCAAGAGGTAATAATAATAACAAGTTCAAGCTAAGGAGTGAGGGACAGTTTGGTAGGAACCGAGGTTTTCGAAAACCGAAGAATGGAAACGGTGGTCAAGGTAAACGTCTTCAGACTACCAATCAGCAGCTTGCAATCAGACCAACCTTACCTGAATGTACAACTTGTGGGAAGAAACACTCGAGAGTTTGTCGCAGACTAAGTGTTACATGTTTTAAGTGCAACAAGAAGGGGCATTATGCGGGAGATTGTCCGACTTCAAAACCAGGGGTAAAGTGTTTTAATTGCGGGAAACTTGGTCATTTTGCAAAGGATTGTAAGGAACCGGTTCAGTCAGCCATTGTTTTGAGGATAGCCGGACCCCCATCAGCAAATGCTTTAAGGATAGCTGGGCCTCCAGCCCAGACCCAGATCTCTCAACCTAGAGCCAGAACCTTCAACATGACTATGCAGGATGCTGTTCAGGAAATGGATGTTGTCGCAGGTACGCTTCCTGTGAACTCAGTAGAGGCTAAAGTTTTAATTGATTCTGGAGCTACCAAGTCTTTCATTTCCAACAAGTTTGTTAGTAAATTGCAATGTGAAATTCGACCTTTAGAGCAAGCTTTAGTGATAGAGGTGGCAAATCAAGATAGAGTCCCTGTCAATCAAGTGTGTCCTCAGTGTAATATAGAGATAGGTGGTTACCTTTTCTATGCCAATTTGATACCCTTCAAAATGGGAGAATTCGATGTAATCTTAGGAATGGATTGGTTGGCTGATTATGATGCACAGATTGAGTGTAGAAAGAAGCAGGTGAGATTAAAGGCGAAGGATGATAAGGAAGTGATATTTCAAGGACAAAGGCAGGTGAAGAAATTTCTGAGTATTATGCAAGCCAAGAGGTTACTTAGACAAGGTTGTGAAGCGTATTTAGCACACGTGATGGATGTAGAGAAGCAAGCACCGAAGATAGAAGATATACCAATTGTTAATGAGTTCCCCAACGTTTTTCCAGAAGAATTACCCGGTTTACCTCCAGATCGAGAGGTGGAGTTTGCTATAGACCTACTACCTGGAGCAGAACCCGTGTCCAAAGCACCATACAGGATGGCACCTGTGGAGATGAAAGAGTTAGCAACACAATTACAAGAACTTTTAGATAAGGGAGTCATAAGACCAAGTGTATCACCGTGGGGAGCGCCTGTGCTGTTTGTCAAGAAAAAGGATGGTAGTATGAGATTGTGTATCGATTATCGAGAACTTAACAAGCTGACCATCAAGAATAGATATCCCTTACCTAGAATCGATGATTTGTTTGATCAACTTAAGGGAGCAGCTTATTTCTCGAAGATTGATTTAAGATCGGGCTATCATCAATTAAAGATCAAACCTGAAGACATTCCAAAAATGGCATTTCGCACAAGGTATGGACATTATGAATTCTTGGTGATGCCATTTGGATTAACAAATGCCCCAGCAGCATTTATGGATCTCATGAATAGAGTATTTAGGAAGCATTTGGATAAATTTGTGATAATCTTCATCGATGATATTTTGATATATTCTAAAACCCGGGAAGTGCATGCAGAACATTTAAGGATTGCGTTAGAGATCTTGAGAGCAGAGAAGTTGTATGCTAAGTTTTCAAAATGTGAGTTTTGGTTGGAAGAGGTACAATTTCTGGGCCATATAATCAGTAGTGAAGGAGTTAGAGTTGACCCTGTGAAGATAGAAGCTGTAGTGAATTGGAGCAGACCGAAGACACCTACCGAAGTGAGAAGTTTCTTGGGACTGGCTGGTTATTATAGGAGATTTGTTCAAGATTTTGCTAAGATCGCCTCACCATTGACCAAGTTGACTAGGAAAAATGAGAAGTTTTTATGGAATGAAAAGTGTGAGGAAAGTTTTCAGGAATTAAAGAAAAGATTAGTAACAGCACCAGTGTTGGTGTTACCCGATAGTCAAGGGAATTTTGTGATCTACAGCGAAGCCTCGTACAAGGGATTGGGGTATGTACTGATGCAACATGGAAAGGTGATTGCTTATGCTTCCCGACAATTAAAGCCTCACGAGCAAAAGTACCCGACTCATGATTTGGAGTTAGCAGCAATTGTATTCGCACTAAAGATTTGGAGACACTATCTATATGGTGAGAAATGTGAGATTTACACGGACCACAAATGTTTGAAGTATATCTTCACCCAACGGGAACTTAACATGAGACAAAGGCGTTGGTTGGAGCTAATTAAGGATTACGACTGCATAATTAATTATCACCCAGGGAGAGCGAATGTAGTGGCTGATGCATTGAGTAGAAAGGAGAGACTGAACATGTTACCATCTCAAAGGAATTGTTCAAGGAGTTTGAAAAGTTGAGATTAGAAGTCCAGATCTCGGAGCCTACCAGTGGTAAGTGTTATACCATGACCTTTCAACCCGAGTTACTTGAAAAGATACGAAAATGTCAGGAGGAAATCATGAATCAAGATATGAACACATTGACAGTACCTCCAAAGCCAACTACTTCAGTTCAAAATTTGAAGCCTAATTCAAGTCAGCCATAGAATTACTTGTCAAATGCTTAATCTTTGAACTACTTTTGGAGTGTCAGGTAATTACTTTTGAACTACTTTTGGAGTGTCAGTTAATTACTTTTGTAATGTAAGTTAACTGAATTGATAGTGTTTGTAAGAACCCTAATTTTTGCAATATTTTCTTTTATATAATATCATGTGACATTGTCAAATTGGAACCTTTCTAGTCATCCCTGTTGTTTAATGGAATTGATTGTCTGAGAAACTATGTTGTTGCATTCACTATGTAAGATAAAGGGAAGGTTGTTGAAAGCGAGAGTCTTATTGTTAGTAAGAATTACAAAACTTGGGATTTGAGAATGATTAGAGTATTAAAAGATTTATTAAGAATTATGACGAGGAATTATGGATATTCGAGGAATTTACACAATTAAGTACTTAAGGAATTACTAGGGAAATCTCTACGCGACAAAATATTATTACGAGAGATTAATTAAGATACGAAACGAATTAAAGATTAAGTGACAAGCATTGGTGGAAGAATAATGATACAAGGAGTAGTATTGCATGCAAGTCCCATGCAACTAAGTAGTTAGGAAAAGCAAACTAGTTAAACCAAATGGATAAGAGGAATAGTAACTAGTTGGCATTTCTTTTTCCAAGGAGACAAGAGTACAAGGAGGCCATACCTAGACTTGTACCATGCTTATACATACACTAATATGTATCACCCAACCACTTAACACAATTATTTCAACCACACAAAAATCAAAACACAAAATACTCTCCCCCCCCCCCTTGAAGAAAAGCTCTCGGCCTAGACAAAACAAGGAAGAAAATATTTTTCTTTCTCCCATTTCTCCTCACTCATAATTCAAGGCATAATTCCTAGGCTCTCTACATCGTCTAAGAAAAGTATACTAAGAATTCCAAGCCCTTTCATCCATTGATTTTCAAGATATTAATTGTTAAAGTTATTGTGAATAGTAACAATGTTAAGTTTTTCTTATAGATCTTGGATTATAAGGATAGTAGGAGCTTATTCAAGGTGTTCTTGAGATTTTTAAGGCTTACCCAAGGCTCCTAGATACTCAAGAAGGTATAAAAACCCTAACCCCTCTTGACCATGTAGTGTTTATGATGTTTGGTGATAGATCCATGTGTATTGGTGTTAATCTTGGTTGTATAAGTAGTGGATGATATAGATCTTGAGATTAAGTGTTGTGATTGTGATTTTTATGATTGTGGTTAGTATATGTATCTCCATGAATGTTATAAAGCATGAACTTGGTGAATTTGATGTTGGTTGTGTTGTGGAAGTAAGAATCTTGGTTGATTTAAGTGAAACAAGCATGCTGAGTTTTTCCAGGAACTTGACCTGTCTTGTAAAATGGTTTTGAACCCCCAAATCTTGTCCCCTGAGGTCCTACCATATATTGTTGGAAAGGTATTTGAATGTAGTTTCTGTAAATATAAGGTTCATGACTAGGTGATGTATAGATGTTATGTTATGGCCGGAGAAGTAAAATGTGTTTCTGGATTCCGGACTGCACTAAGTGACCCCCTTGTGAACCTTGTTTAAACCCCTAAAAAATTTATGTGGGATCATGGAAAAATTTGAGAAGCTAAGAAATGCAGTGGGGAAGGCTACCCAAAAAGAATTGGATTAAAATACGAATTTTTCAATTTAATAAAAATGTTAGAGTAAAATTCGCGCAAGGGAAAAAGTCGTTAAGTGGAGTATAATTTTAGGGGTGATGAATATGATTCGTTTATGGTAACTAAATTAAGTCGAATAAGTGACGAGCGTAATCGAGTGGTGACATGAACCTATAGTGGGGCTAGAGCATCATAAGACGAAGTCATTAAGTCATTAAAGAGGTATTGTTAAGGTACTAACGAGCGGTTATTGCTTATGTATAGATCGTTCCACTCCGCACGCTCGACCACCCTAACCAAACCAAGGCAAGTTTACTTTTCAAAACTTACATATACAAGGACTTTCACTGTTGTGTTTGTAGTTTTCAATCATATCAAATGCTATGTTTATCGAAGTATTGATGTAATTGAGATGTATAAGTACATATATGTTTGCACCCCTTGAACTTAGAATGAAATGTTTTCTTCGGACAACGACTCTAGCAATAGAGGTCGTAGCGGTCCGTATATACTATTGACCGGGGAGCGGTATATTATTATATCATAATTAAATTGCGAAAACCCGAAGGGTCATTCGGGGAGTATCGTATACTCAAGTAATTATTTTTATATCTTCGTAAATACTCGAAACCCTATCTTGGATTAAAAGTTTATTCTATTAAATAATTATTTTATTAATTATTAATATTAAATCTTAAAATATCATTTATTAATTATTGTTCACTATTTTAAAGATAAAGTTAATCCAAAATACCTTTAATACTTTCAAACTCGAACTCTTTCGAACTCAAAACATTTTCGAAAACCCCCGGTCAGGTTCTGCTTCTTGTATGATTTCAAGAATCATCGGTCGACTGATGTCGGACCTCAATTACTCTATTTTCAATCAAAATCAAGTTTTTAAAAGAAAAAGAAAAAGGGACTCTGGCAGGTGTGGGAACCGTTGACGAACGATTCCCGGGATGTGTAAGCGGCCGTGAGCCAGGCGGTCCATCAATTATTATTCCGGCCCAGGTGTTGCCGAAGGATGATTACGGATGTAGTTTTCATCAAGGGTGATTACGGATGTAGTTTTCACCCGGGGATAGTTACGGATGTAGTTTCTATCCTTCTACCGGTAGAGAAGACCCGCGGATTATTGGACTTGGATGTGGCGACTAATCATCGTCAATCCCTGTCAGGTTTTGTGTTTTCTTTAAGTCCCATTCCTCCATTTTGGAAAAATGCTTTGACACTGCTTCTTAGGCTTTTGTGCCAAGTTGCTGATAGTGTTCTATTTTGATGAGAAAGATGTTGACTCTATGCAGTATCTAGAACTGCAAGTTTATTTTGAAAACAAGGGCACGTATTGTTGCACCTTCGGAATTTATCAACAATGACAAGTGATTTATATCTGATTGATACAAACGAGTTTACTAACTGCTAATCATATGAAATGTTATATTGCTTACCATATACATATATTACTTGCTGAGCTATAGTTGCTCACTCTTGCTTGTTTTCAAATTTACAAACACAACAGCTAAGAGAAATGGCAAGACCCAGACAGACTGCCCGAAAGCAGGTGACTAGACCCGAGGCAGCAGTTGAGATTCCACCGGTAGGCCCCATTAGCTGGATTGGTTGGCAACATTTGTTAGTACGTTTTATATATTAGTATGACCTGTGCAAGGCAGTGTACCGTAACAAACTTTCAAGCCGCCAACTTCGCTTCTTATCGAAGTGTTGCTGGTAGCATAAATACTATTTAATTCGGTCTGTAATAACTCTAAAACTTTTATTTCTGCTTAATCAATTGTGTGACGTTTCTGAGACTCTAACCTGTGTGTGTGTGTGTGCGGTGTGAGTTTAGTGTGGGGTCGTTGGCTGTTTCATTTATTATGTGCAAGAACAGGTATGTTATTAATGGAAAATGGACCGTGAGCGCCTAGATCTCCGACCCCGGATCTGGGGGCGTCACAGAAATGGTATCAGAGCGAGGTTACAGTTCTCAGAAACGATAGTAATTTAAGAAAGCAACCCTAATAATAATAACAATAATAATAACCCTAATAACAACCTTAATAATACTTAGAACTCTCATCGAGTTTGTAGTAGGGTTATCAGATATAGCCCTGACTTTAAGGCCCGTGAGGGAACTACTCCTTAAACCTTTCTTTTTGGTTAGTGACCCTCCTTATTTCCCTTGTGTAGATGGAGGAGATACCAGACCCTGAGGCTTTCGAGAGAGAGCATGATGAGGCAATGATGCGAGATATCGAGGATCCTGAGGAGGATATGGGTGCTGACTCTGAGCTTGGCCCCTGGATTACGCTGATAGGAGATACTGATGATGAGGATCCCGTTGAGGAGCCCTTTGAGCCTGAGCCTGAGCCAGAGCCTGTTACCCCATCTCCTGTAGCTACTGATGAGGAGAGTGTGAGATCCGGTGAGGGCCGTGTTGTGTCACCCCCACCTTCTCCGCAGTCATCGAGCCCTGTTTCATCGGACGGTGACTCCGAGGATGATACTTCTGGAGAGGAGGAGCTTGACCCTACTCCTGCTACTGCTCCTGCTCCTACTACTGCTACTGCACCTGCTCCTGTTCCTGTCATACCACCCCCGCCGATGGACCTACCCCCAGGGTCGGGTACTGAGCACGCTTACGTGGTGCAGTTCCTGACCCGAGACTTGCTTTCTGCAGAGGCCCGACTTAACGAGGCGAGGCGGGCACTAGTGGAGGAGCGCGAGGCGCGCTTGAGGATCCTGGCTGAGATGAGGACCGTTGTTGCTAGGAGGACTAGGGCTCGACTCCATAGGATTGAGAGGAGGAGTCACGAGAGGATTCTTGGTTTAGGGATCCGCGGGGGCGGAGTGATCCAGGCTAGGGATGCTAGGCGTGTTGTGCGTCGTGCATTTTCCCGAGTGAGGACCTTGCTCCGTCGTGGTGCGGCCCCATGATGTGTTACGGATAGCTCAGTCCCCTAGGTTCAGATGACATTAGTGTGTCGATTTTGCGGGGTAGTTGACTTGTGCAGTGGTATCCTTTCTAACCAGTGGATGAGTAGACTGACCTACAGATATGTAGATGTGACTTCGGGTAGTATGTATGGATGTAGCCCTACTTTTGTGTAGCCCTGACTATTCAGATGATGTACTTGTTATTGTTCCACTTTTGCTAGACTTTGACATCGGAACTATGTATTTGGCTCTAACATCCAAACTTTGTGATAACCCTTGTACCGTACTTATTTAGTTTCAGTTTCCTTGATATTGTCTCAACTGCCTTACTTTCCGATGCCATGCTTTACTGTTTTGATATACAACTGTGAATATATACAATTGCTACAAGCCACAAATACAACCTTGCTGTTTCAAATTTACGATATGCGAATTTCAAATTGTTCTCTACAAATTTCCAAAATGTTCCTACAATTTTTAAAATAAAATTTTTCAAAAAATAAAAAAAAAAATTGAGGTTTCGAAATCTTGAAAACTCTTGCAAATGTTTTCGCATCCCATAGAGATTTTTCCCAAAAATGTTTTGACGTTTTATCTCCAGCATCGGGTTATTAAAACTTTTGCAACTTCCACCCTTATGAGGAGGAACGATACGTTCCTGACCCGTGTAAACGCTGTCAGGTAATTAGAAAACCCTAACCCATTTCTTGTTTCATTATCAAAATCATGCCACCCAGAAGAATGAACACTCGAGCTCACCCGATCAGTTCTGAAGGCCAGGGTAGCCACCATGGGACCGGAGGCCACCAGAACCATGAAGGGGAGAATGTGAACCTTAGTGAGAATGAGGGCAACGATCATAACTTGTTTGATGACTCTGAGTATGACGAAGAAGAAGCTGGTGATGACACCCGAGAGGTGGAACATCCAAGGGGAGGCCCTATGGAACAGTTCATGGAACTACTTAGGCAGAACTTGGACCGTCCCCCGATTCCGCAACCACCCCACAATGCTAATGCAAATGCTTTTCGGAACTTCAAATCCCTGAAACCCCCAGAATTTAAAGGAACTGCTGATCCGGTCGAGGTAAGAGCCTGGCTGAAGGAAATGGAAAAATCTTTCGAGATACTAGGTGTCGCTGAGGAGCAGAAAACTGTTTTCGCCACTTACCTTCTGAAGGGTGAGGCAAACTATTGGTGGGAAGCCAAGAAGAATTTGGAAGGAAGAGGTGTGGTGACCTGGGAGAGGTTTAGCGAGCTGTTCTTGGAGAAGTACTTCCCTAGGTTCATGGAGACACAAATGGAGCTGAAGTTTTTGGAACTGAAGCAAGGTAACATGACGGTGGCCGAGTATGAGGCCAAATTTACTGAGTTGTCGAGGTTTGTGCCGGAATATGTGAACTCTGAGGCAAAGAGGGCCCGAAGGTTTCAATTGGGGCTAAAGCAATGGATTCAGAATCGTGTGGCGGTTCTTGAGCTGATAGACTATGCCACCCTGGTATACAAAGCATCAATTGTTGAGGCTGGGAGTGAACAGATGCAGAAGGAGAGGGAAGGAAAGAAGAGGAAGTTTGATAGTCGAAAGGGAAATTCTGCGGGTGGGAGCTTTCCGAGCAAATTTAAGCGAGGGACGACGTCCCAACCCAGCGGAAACTTTGGAACCAAGAGAGCTGAAAGTTGAAGTGTGGGCCAGAGCGGCCGACCATAGGGATCGTCTTACTCTGCCCCATACCGAGCCCTACCCCCAGAATGCAATAAATGTGGAAGGAAACATGCGGGCGTGTGTAACCTACAGGATGTGAAGTGCTTCAAGTGTGGGCTGACAGGACATTATGCTAACGCCTGTCGAGGAACTAGTAACAACACCAGTGCCGGAGGTAATTGCTTCAAGTGTGGGAAACCAGGGCACCGAATGAGGGAATGTATGTCCTCTGGGCCAGCTGCATCAAGAGTGAGTGGAACTGCTTCTAACAAGGCCCCTACTGCAAGAACTTTTAACATGACGGTACAAGATGCCGTGAGGAACACGGATGTGATTGCAGGTACTCTACTACTCAACTCAGTTAAGGCAAATGTTTTATTTGATTCGGGAGCTACCAAGTCTTTCATATCTCTAGATTTTGTATGTCAGTTAGGCCTTAAAACTGAACCATTGAAAGATAGATTGCAAATAGAGATAGCTAATCATGAAATTATCCCTGTTAGCCAAGTATGTCCAGATTGCGACCTAGAAATAGAAGGGCGACACTTTCGGGGTAGATTTAATACCTTTTAAACTAGGAGAGTTTGACGTAATAGTAGGTATGGATTGGTTGACAACCCATGGAGCCCAGATTGATTGTGTAAAGAAGAAAGTAAGCTTGAGACTGCCAGGGGATGAGGAAGTAGTGTTTAGTGGAAAACGGCAAAACCAAAAGTTCCTGACTATGATTCAAGCTAAGAAGCTGTTACGTAAAGGATGTGAAGCCTATTTATCCTATGTGAAGGATACCAAGAAGGAGGCACCAAACCTACAAGAAATCCCTGTCGTTAATGAGTTCGCGGACGTATTTCCGGATGATCTTCCCGGACTACCACCTGATAGAGACATCGAGTTCGGTATAGACTTAGTTCCAGGTACGGCCCAAATTTCGAAAGCCCCATACCGGTTAGCCCCAGTGGAGATGAAAGAGCTAGCCACTCAGTTACAAGAGTTGTTGGATAAAGGGATGATAAGACCTAGTGTGTCACCGTGGGGAGCCCCGGTGTTATTCGTGAAAAAGAAGGATGGTAGTATGAGGTTATGTATAGATTATAGAGAGCTGAACAAGGTGACTATAAAGAATAAGTATCCCTTGCCCAGGATAGATGACCTGTTTGATCAATTGAAAGAAGCAGTTTATTTTTCTAAGATTGATTTGAGGACCGGGTACCACCAGTTAAGGATTAAGCCAGAAGATATACCAAAGACGGCCTTTCGCACCCGGTACGGACACTATGAGTTCCTAGTGATGTCATTTGGGTTAACGAATGCCCCTGCAGCTTTCATGGATTTAATGAATCGAGTCTTCAAGAAGTACTTGGACAAGTGTGTTATAGTCTTCATCGATGACATCTTGATTTATTCCAAGACGAAGGAAGAACATGCAGAGCACTTGAGGATTGTATTGGGAGCATTGAGGGAAGAAAAGTTGTACGCTAAGTTCTCGAAGTGTGAATTTTGGTTGAAGGAAGTTCAGTTTTTAGGGCATGTGATTAGCGAACAAGGCATTCTAGTGGACCCAGCCAAAATAGAGGCTGTATCAAATTGGGAGAGACCAACCACTCTGACAGAGGTGAGAAGTTTTATAGGATTGGCTGGCTACTATAGAAGGTTTGTCCAAGACTTTGCCAAGATAGCAGCCCCTTTGACCCGACTAACTCGCAAGACCGAGAAGTTTGTGTGGTCTGAAAAATGCGAAGAGAGCTTTCAAGAGTTGAAAAAGAGGTTGGTGATAGCACCAGTACTAGCCCTACCTGATGATAAGGGAGATTTTGTGATTTAGAGCGACGCATCCCATAAAGGTTTAGGGTGTGTGCTTATGCAGCACGGTAAGGTGATTGCGTATGCTTCCAGACAACTTAAGGAATATGAGATAAGATACCCCACCCATGATTTGGAATTAGCGGCGATAGTTTTCGCTTTGAAGATCTGGAGACATTATCTTTACGGAGAAAAGTGTGAAATCTACACAGATCACAAGAGCTTAAAGTACATATTCACTCAGAAAGAGTTAAACATGAGGCAGAGGAGATGGGTATAGCTAATCAAAGATTATGATTGTGAGATTCATTATCACCCCGGGAAGGCCAACGTGGTGGCCGATGCACTTAGCCGAAAGGAGAAACTCAAGATGATAACGTCAGTGGACGAGTTGATCAAGGACCTTGAGAAACTGGAGATTGAAGTGAGGTTACCAGGAATTGGACAAGAGAGTCTAATGGAAATAAGAGTCCAACCACCGCTATTGGAAAAGATTAAGTTATGCCAGGAAAAGAAGATAGAAGAAGAAAAGAATTCGATAGAGAAAATTTTGACTGGCGAGGAAATTAAGTGTGAGAAGGACGGGAATGGAATTATGAGGTACGCATCTAGGATATGGATCCCGAACGTTCAGGAATTAAAAGACGAGATTTTGCAAGAAGCTCATAGTTCAAGGTACTCAATTCACCCTGGAGGCACTAAGATGTATAGAGATCTGAGAGAATACTATTGGAGGCCAAATATGAAGAAGGACGTGGCAGAGTGGGTAAGTAAATGCTTGACATGTCAAAGAGTAAAGGCCGAACACCAGAGGCCCAGTGGATTGTTGCAACCCTTAGAGATACCCGAGTGGAAGTGGGAACTTATTGCAATGGACTTTGTGGTCGAACTACCAAGGACCAAGACTAATCATGACGCCATTTGGGTAATCATCGATAGATTGACCAAGTCAGCACATTTTCTTCCAATCAACGAGAGATACACTGTCGACAAGCTGGCAGATATTTACTTAAAGGAGATTGTGGTTAGGCATGGGGTTCCTGTGAGCATTGTATCAGATAGAGACCCAAGATTCAACTCCAGGTTCTGGAGGAGTTTTCAGGATTGTGTGGGGACCAAGTTAAACATGAGTACTGCATACCATCCCCAAATAGACGGACATAGTGAGAGAACCATCCAGACCATCGAGGACATGTTGAGAGTATGTGCCATAGATTTCAAGGGAAGTTGGGATGACCACTTGCCGTTGATCGAATTTTCCTACAACAACAGTTACCATGCGAGTATAGGCATGCCCCCATATGAAGCTTTATACGGATGAAGATGTCGGTCTCCCTTGTGTTGGGAAGAAGTTGGAGAGCGGAAGATTTTAGGGCCTGAACTGGTCCAACAGATAGGAGAAACTATCGAACTCATAAGAGGACGGCTGATAGCGGCCCAAGACAGACAGAAGAAGTATGCGGACCAGACCCGCAAGGACAAAGAATATGAGGTAGGAGAGTTTTTGATGTTAAAGGTATCACCGTGGAAGGGATTGATGAGATTTGGTAAGAAGGGGAAGCTAAGCCCAAGATTTATTGGACCTTTTGAGATCTTGAGACGAGTTGGAAAGTTGGCCTATGAATTGGCTTTACCCCCGAGCTTGCAGCAAGTACATAATGTGTTCCATGTGTCCATGCTACGACCCTACCATACCGACTTCCGACACGTGATAGAATATGACCAAGTGGATCTGCAACCAGACTTAACATATGTGGAGCAACCAGTAGAAATCATGGATAGAAAAGAACAGGTGCTGAGGAACAAGGTTGTCAAACTACTGAGAGTTTTGTGGAGGAACCAGAATGTCGAAGAATCAACATGGGAACTAGAGGGCACGATGCGTGAAAAGCACCCCCAACTGTTTTCAACCTGATTCCGGGACGGAATCCTTTTAAGGAGGGGAGGCTGTAAGAACCCTAATTTTTGCAATATTTTCTTTTATATAATATCATGTGACATTGTCAAATTGGAACCTTTCCAGTCATCCCTGTTGTTTAATGGAACTGATTGTCTGAGAAACTATGTTGTTGCATTCACTATGTAAGATAAAGGGAAGGTTGTTGAAAGCGAGAGTCTTATTGTTAGTAAGAATTATAAAACTTGGGATTTGAGAATGATTAGAGTATTAAAAGATTTATTAAGAATTATGACGAGGAATTATGGACATTCGAGGAATTTACACAATTAAGTACTTAAGGAATTACTAGGGAAATCTCTACGCGACAAAATATTATTACGAGAGATTAATTAAGATACGATACGAATTAAAGATTAAGTGACAAGCATTGGTGGAAGAATAATGATACAAGGAGTAGTATTGCATGCAAGTCCCATGCAACTAAGTAGTTAGGAAAAGCAAACTAGTTAAACCAAATGGATAAGAGGAATAGTAACTAGTTGGCATTTCTTTTTCCAAGGAGACAAGAGTACAAGGAGGCCATACCTAGACTTGTTCCATGCTTATACATACACTAATATGTATCACCCAACCACTTAACACAATTATTTCAACCACACAAAAATCAAAACACAAAATACTCTCCCGCCTTGAAGAAAAGCTCTCGGCCAAGACAAAACAAGGAAGAAAATATTTTTCTTTCTCCCATTTCTCCTCACTCATAATTCAAGGCATAATTCCTAGGCTCTCTACATCATCTAAGAAAGGTATACTAAGAATTCCAAGCCCTTTCATCCATTGATTTTCAAGATATTAATTGTTAAAGTTATTGTGAATAGTAACAATGTTAAGTTTTTCTTATAGATCTTGGATTATAAGGATAGTAGGAGCTTATTCAAGGTGTTCTTGAGATTTGTAAGGCTTACCCAAGGCTCCTAGATACTCAAGAAGGTATAAAAACCCTAACCCCTCTTGACCATGTAGTGTTTATGATGTTTGGTGATAGATCCATGTGTATTGGTGTTAATCTTGGTTGTATAAGTAGTGGATGATATAGATCTTGAGATTAAGTGTTGTGATTGTGATTTTTATGATTGTGGTTAGTATATTTATCTCCATGAATATTATAAAGCATGAACTTGGTGAATTAGATGTTGGTTGTGTTGTGGAAGTAAGAATCTTGGTTGATTTAAGTGAAACAAGCATGCTGAGTTTTTCCAGGAACTTGACCTGTCTTGTAAAATGGTTTTGAACCCCCAAATCTTGTCCCCGGAGGTCCTACCATATATTTTTGGAAAGGTATTGGAATGTAGTTTCTGGAAATATAAGGTTCATGACTAGGTGATGTATGGATTTTAAGTTATGGCCGGAGAAGTAAAATGTATTTCTGGATTCCGGACTGCACTAAGTGACCCCATTGCGAACCTTTTTAAACCCCTAAAAAATTTATGTGGGATCATGGAAAAATTTGAGAAGCTAGGAAATGCAGTGGGGAAGGCTACCCAAAAAGAATTGGATTAAAATATGAATTTTTCAATTTAATAAAAATGATAGAGTAAAATTCGCGCAATGGAAAAAGTCGTTAAGTGGAGTATAATTTTAGGGGTAATGAATATGATTCGTTTATGGTAACTAAATTAAGTCGAATAAGTGACGAGCGTAATCGAGTGGTGACATGAACCTATAGTGGGGCTAGAGCGTCATAAGACGAAGTCATTAAGTTAATTTTGTACCCCCTAAGACCCCGTAATTAAAGAGGTATTGTTAAGGTACTAACGAGCGGTTATTGCTTATGTATAGATCGTTCCACTCCCCACGCACGACCACCCCAACCAAACCAAGGCAAGTTTACTTTTCAAAACTTACTTATACAAGGACTTTCACTGTTGTGTTTGTAGTTTTCAATCATATCAAATGCTATGTTTATCGAAGTATTGATGCAATTGAGATGTATAAGTACATATATGTTTGCACCCCTTGAACTTAGAATGAAATGTTTTCTTCGGACAACGACTCTAGCAATAAAGGTCGTAGTGGTCCGTATATACTATTGACCGGGGAGCGGTATATTATTATATCGTAATTAAATTGCGAAAACCCGAAGGGTCATTCGGGGAATATCGTATACTCAAGTAATTATTTTTATATCTTCGTAAATACTCGAAACCCTATCTTGGATTAAAAGTTTATTCTATTAAATAATTATTTTATTAATTATTAATATTAAATCTTAAAATATCATTTTTTAATTATTGTTCACTATTTTAAAGATAAAGTTAATCCAAGATACCTTTAATACTTTCAAACTCGAACTCTTTCGAACTCAAAACATTTTCGAAAACCCCCGATCAGGTTCTGCTTCTTGTATGATTTCAAGAATCATCGGTCGACTGATGTCGGACCTCAATTACTCTGTTTTCAATCAAAATCAAGTTTTTAAAAGAAAAAGAAAAAGGGACTCTGGCAGGTGTGGGAACCGTTGACGAACGATTCCCGGGATGTGTAAGCGGCCGTGAACCAGGCGGTCCATCAATTATTATTCCGGCCCAAGTGTTGCCGAAGGATGATTACGGATGTAGTTTTCATCGAGGGTGATTACGGATGTAGTTTTCACCCGGGGATAGTTACAGATGTAGTTTCTATCCTTCTACCGGTAGAGAAGACCCGCGGATTATTGGACTTGGATGTGGCGACTGATCATCGTCAATCCCTGTCAGGTTTTGTGTTTTCTTTAAGTCCCATTCCTCCATTTTGGAAAAATGCTTTGACACTGCTTCTTAGGCTTTTGTGCCAAGTTGCTGATAGTGTTCTATTTTGATGAGAAAGATGTTGACTCTATGCAGTATCTAGAACTGCAAGTTTATTTTGAAAACAAGGGCACGTATTGTTGCACCTTCGGAATTTATCAACAATGACAAGTGATTTATATCTGATTGATACAAACGAGTTTACTAACTGCTAATCATATGAAATGTTATATTGCTTACCATATACATATATTACTTGCTGAGCTATAGTTGCTCACTCTTGCTTGTTTTCAAATTTACAAACACAACAGCTAAGAGAAATGGCAAGACCCAGACAGACTGCCCGAAAGCAAGTGACTAGACCCGAGGCAGCAGTTGAGATTCCACCGGTAGGCCCCATTAGCCACATTGGTTGGCAACATTTTTAGTACGTTTTATATATCAGTATGACCTGTGCAAGGCAGTGTACCGTAACAAACTTTCAAGCCGCCAACTTCGCTTCTTATCGAAGTGTTGCTGGTAGCATAAATACTATTTAATTCGGTCTGTAATAACTCTAAAACTTTTATTTCCGCTTAATCAATTGTGTGACGTTTCTGAGACTCTAACCTGTGTGTGTGTGTGTGTGCGGTGTGAGTTTAGTGTGGGGTCGTTGGCTGTTTCATTTATTATGTGCAAGAACAGGTATGTTATTAATGGAAAATGGACCGTGAGCGCCTAGATCTCCGACCCCGGATCTGGGGGCGTCACAGTGTTATTGGTCACTTTTGTATGTTTGGATTATCTATTGCAGACCATCTGTGAAATACTTTTCAAGTTTCAATTGTCGAATTTAAGTTCATTTCTTGTTCATTATTCAATGCACCAAAACTTAAGTTTAATTTGAACAAAGCAAATTCATAACATTTCGTACATTCATAACAAATCAACAATCAATAGAAGAACAATTTGAGAACAAATTCAGTACAAAGATAATAACAATTCAGTAGAAGAACAATTTGACTCCAAAAGAAATTGAAATTACAAGAAGAAATAGTTTTAATTTGATCAAATGAAATTGCAACTCCTGAATGTGTTTTTCCTTCATCTTCAAGTAAAATGCCATAGCTGCACACTCCATTTTTTTTAATAGCATCCAACTCCCTAATTCTCGCTTCCAATACAGCAACCTTCATTGACCAAAAGCTTTCACCTTGTGGACAATTCGAATGCAAGCTCCATCTTCATCATACCATTCAAAGAATCCACAGTATTTATCTTTACCCTTGTATAATGGGCATCCGATGAACCTCCTTCCCTTACTTTTCGGTTTATTAGTGGTCTAAATTGGACACTCAAAACCACATTTACAAAAAATCGGGGACTTCGGTTGTAGTCTTGAATTCATTGTGCTAACACTGCCGATAGACTTCATCTCAATTTATTAGCCAAAAGCTTTCCCCAATTTCTATTATGAACCCTAACCCTAATATATATATATATATATATATATATATATATATATATGGGTCACGCTCTATGGAGAACCACACTAAACTGAGAACCAGAGAACTCTAATAAGTTCAGCAGCGGAACTTTAAGTTCAGCAACAGAATATTTATTGAAAAAAGTAAGTTCAGTCGTAGAACTTTGTAGAAAAACAAGTTCGGTTGTAAAAATTTTAATTTCATGTGCATAAATTTGAAATTCAATAGCAGGACACTATATTTTTATTATGAAACAAAATAGGTTCTACAGTAGGATCCAATGGTTCTCCGGTTCTCTTTTAGATAATGGTTCTCATTTGAATCAACCCCTATATATATAAAGTTACCAGGATGACAAAGATCAAAGTTACCAGGATCGCAAAGATCATAAAGCTATATAAGTTTTAGTAAGAAAGGGGGGCTCAGCACATGAGCAAAGGAAGAAGGAAGGGAAAAGAGAGAAATATTATTGAAGCATAACTAAAAACTGATACAAAGCTCTCATTATATAGAGAGTAAGAAGCCTCTAGATTTAGGCTGATTCACACAAAAAACAACAAACTTTTAAAAGAAAAGAAACATTATTGTTGTCGGGTACTCATTGGGCCCCATCGACGCAATCAATAATGAATACATACAAACAACTTTAAATAAACAAACAACAAACTTTATAAAAGCAAATATTATGCTCCGACCACTAGGAGAAAGTGGATTTCATTATCTGAATTATTCTTTATAAAACAACTATTATTGGTATTTCCTTTTAGAAAGAAAGATTCCATTATCTCTTTTCCTTCTGATGACTCATCCTATCAGATTGGCAGTTTTGAGAAGCATCATTCGTCTTTTAGTGAAGTTACTCCTCACAATCCTTCTCCAATTGTAAAATCTTTTGAGATTTTGAAAATCGGCATATATCTCTAAGGATGTCCAATTTCTTCTCTCCATTAGAGTTGCTTGCTTGTATTTAAAATCAATTCTATCAATTTGACTGTTAAGGTGAAGGAGCTCCTTTTTTTCCTCCTTTAGTTTTCTGAATGCCTAGAGTAATGGAGACATTGATTAATTTGATGCTGGACCTTTTCCTTTGCCTTGAGACTTCTGAATTAAAGTCTGAGTCATAGAATCCTAGAAATCTTCTAGGGTGGGTTCTTCCGGACTAGAATCTTCAGCTTGAGATTCTCCTCCTAGACAATTAAAATTATTAGAATCAGTTGATCCTTGGGATGAGGCAGCCTTCATTGAATCATCATCCTTTGAGGACTGTGCTGGAAAAGAACTGAAAAATTGTTCCTTCATATAGTCCAAAACTCGAACCATAATTTGTTCTTCTAATTCAGAGGGATATTTTTTTTTCAAAATATTCCTTTATATTTGCCAAAGAAGGTTGCTGAGAATTTTTCTCCTAAGATGCTTTGCCTTTTTCGGTTAAAATGGCAAGATTAACATTTTTTACTATAATTTTGATGTCTTTGGAATCCATATTATTCCACCATTTGAAGAAGAATTTTCTTCGAAGAATTGGGATATTTAATTCATCCCTATAAACGTCAAGGGACCATCTCCAAATCCAAGGGATTTGAAATTTAGGAAAAAATAAGAATGGACATTGTCCAGTGATTAAATTATCCAATTTCGAGATTAGTGGACTACTGTCACACCATGGATTATATAAATCCTTTATTACTTTTGGTAATATTTCCAAGGAAGGACCGAATTTTGCCCACCATCTGAAGAACCAATTAGGAACTGGCTTATTAAGCACCTCTGGATTGATAGGGAAAAACCAAGAATGTTTATTTTTGGGGTATTGATAATAGAAAGCTTTAGTAAAAGCCTGGATATAATCCCAATAATGAAAGTAAATATATTTACCTTTTACTACCTTAATAGATTTATCCGCATTAGAATTTAATCCCCATTCTTTTGGAAGGAGAATCTTGTAAATATGGCATTCACTAAAATGTATAAAATTATCAGGATTATTATTCTGATAATGGTGAGTAGTAATCACCGATTCGGAAATTGTTAGCAAAATTTCTAAATTTTGTCGAGCTTGATTATGAAGCCCTGCGTATCCTCTGGATTCGAGATACCTTGATCTTAAAGACCATCCATCAATAGGGGGTTGACTGAAGGTCTTCGTTATCAAGAAATAAAATATTTTCTGTAACATGATTTTTGAAATATTCTTTATCCTGAGGAGCGTTAGTGACTGCTATATCTTTGTAAGTTTTGGACTTACTAGATGAAGAGGAAGCTATATCTTCCTTTTTGTAGGAGTAGGTAATTACTGCATTCCTCTAGATCTATAATGCTGAATTGTCCAATCTCCTATTAGAGGGACATATGATTTTGGATGAGGCAACATATTGTTACTCCCATAACCTCAACCGCGGCCATAACCGTAACCTCTTCCCCTATTAGGGGTTGACATCATTCATCCTGTAAAAATTTACGGGTTAAATAATCAGCAAGAGAATTATTTTCTCCTTTTATATATTGAATATCAAATTCAAAGGTTGAAAGTTGAGCTTGCCATCCTGCAAAAATTTGTTTTGCTACAAGATTTTTTACATCTTTTTCAATAATTGATTTAGCCGAGCTGCAATCAAGTCTTAACAAAAATTTCTAATTTAGTAAATCACTCTAAAATTTGGTAATACATTTAACAATATAAAACATTTCTTTCTTAATAGTAGAGTATTTCGACTGAGTAGGATTCCATTTTCCTGAGTAAATCTTACTAGGACTTCTTTTGAAGTCTCAGGAATTACTTGTTTTAGTATTCCGCCATAGCCTATATTAGAGGCATCTGTTTCAACAATTTTGAAATATTTTGGATTAGCCAAAGATAGGCAAGGTAAACATTTTACCTTAGTTTTAATCTTTTGGACTGCTTGAGAGTGTTTCTCTGTCCATGTTCAGGTTTTTTCTTGAGTCTAGAACACAGTATTGTTGTATCTTGTGCTAAATTAGCATAGTAATCTGAAATATAATCCAGACTCCCTAAAAATCTTTGTAACTATTTTTTATTAGTTATTGTATCTGGAAATTTAGAAGCAAATTCAATACTTCTATCTATAGGAAAATTTTTCTTTGATTTATTACATGGCCTAAAAATCTGACCTGAGTTTGAAACAATTTCATTTTTGGGGCAGATATAACTAACCCATTATGTTTTATTAAATTCTTAAATATTTTTAAGTGTTTGATATGTTGATCAATTGTTTTAGAGAATACTAAAACATCATCTATATAAAAAATTATAAACTTAGTATAGGGATTGAATCTATTATTCATTATATTCTGAAATTCAGATGGGGCATTTTTCTAATCGAAAGGAAGGACATTCCATTCATAATGACCAAAAGGAACTGTAAAGGCATATTTATACCTATCAGATTCATTAATTGTATCTGCCAATAGCCTAATTTCATATCGAATTTAGAAAAGATTAAAGCATCGCTTAATCTATCTAACAAATCCTTTTTATTAGGGATTGGATATCTAATCCATTTCAACACTTTATTGAGGGGTTTGTAGTTAATTACTAATCTAGGGACACCTCTTTCTTTTTCTACTGCATTATTAACATAAAATATTGTACAACTCCAAGGAGATTTAGATTTACGAATTGAGCCTTTTTCTAGGAGAGAATTAATCTCCTTTTTGCATAATTCTAAGTTTCCTTATTCATTTGGGTTGGTCTAGCCTTAGTCGGAATTTGGTTTTCATTGAAACTATCTATATATGGAAGAGAAACAACATGTTCTTTCTACTCCAAAAGGCATTAGGTAGGTCATTACAAACCTCATCATTGAATTGTTTTTCAATGATATTTATTTGATTTTTAATATCAGGATTTTTTAGCTGCTCATTTATTCTCAAAACTTTTATTTCTTCTTTATTGATTGGGTAGTTTTCTCAAAATATTTGGTAGGGATTATTCCCTCTTTAATACAATTCAAGTCAGCTCCACTAGCAACTAGAGCTATCTCATCTTTGAGAATAAAATCTCTACTTACCACTAAGGTAACCTTACTGTACCATCTTTGAGATGTTATTTGTTCTAAAAGATTTAGATATTCTGTAATTTCAGCATTACTAGTAGACGGGATATCTTTGCGGTCTTCCTTTTTAGTAGAGGAAGAAGATTTACTTTCTAACAAAGTAATTCTTTGGGTTAACAGGGTGTTATTCTGTTTAATCTGACTAATTTCGAATTTTAATAAATTGACTTCTTTTTTCAAGTCATTAATAGAAACAGGAGTCTCCTTTATAGTAGACTGCTGAAATCTTTCTAAAACCTCACTTAATTGTTAAGGCACTTCTATAACTGTAGGAGCTTCTTTCTCTTTATTATCTTTAATAAGAACTTCGAGCATTTGCTTCTTTAAGTCAAAATTCGTAATGAATCTACAATCTTTAAGGCTCGATCTTGATCAGCCGTTAAGACATTTAATCCATTCATATATACTATGGATTTGTAATAATTCAGCTCATTATATTGATAATTATTATCGTCAGAGCTACATGAGTCTGATGAGGACTCATAAATTAAGGCTAAGTCTTCATTATTAAAAGATTCTCTTTCTTCATCTGAACTATGAAGCATAACCTTTTCTAATTGTGAACGTAATTGTTCATCCTCTATCTCATTGAGAGCTTTTTTAGTCCAACATTGATTAACATAATGGCCAACTTTGCCACACTTATGGCAAGTTATATCAATCTTCTTGGCTTTTGTTTTCTTCCTATTAGGGACAAAGGATTCTTCTTTTGATCTATTATAGGATTTTCCTCTGAAGTTCTTTTTATAAGAATTTTTATTTAAAGGATATTTTGATTTATAAGAATTATTCCTATAAGTCTTATTCCTTTTATAAGCAATCTTTTGCTTTTTCTTTTCTTGATATCTAGGAATTTTCCTATATCAAAGGCGAATTGATCACAGAATTCTCCTAATTGGTGCTCTTCTGAAAGCTTTTGCTTTTTTAGCTGATTTCTTAACTTTATGTCATTACATAAAGTTAATCCTTCGTTAATGTAATTACTAACAATCTCTCCATATGTTAGAGAGGTGTAATTAATGTTTATTCCATCATTCTTATTTCTTAAGGATTGTCTAACCCTTTCAGCAAAGAGATGGGATAAACCGTCTACAAATTTAGACTTTCTATAACGCCTTAGAAAAATTTTGGTATTTATTATTATTTATTTAGTATTAAATGAGAATTATATTATGTGAATATTGTAGACAAGGTCAATTATATGTGATATCGTGTTTATATGATGATTTAAATGTGCCGTGTAAGTCCGTGTATTTTTATTTGTATTTTGACAATTAAAATCTATTTAAATCATGCACTATTGATCTTCTGAGAATTTTATAAAATCATCGGAGTTATTATAAATCAGGAAATCTGTTGTAATATTATCTTTGTATATTTATTTAGTTTTTAAAATTATTGGGAGAATTATTTTGGGTGTTTTGGTATTTTAAAATGATTTTAAGAGTTTTATTGCATTTAAAGGATCAAAACTTGTAAAATTCATATTTACTTCGTTTTCGATCCTAAAAATATTTTAAAAATATGGGGGTGTTTGTAATTTCATAAACTACATTTGATAATTTTTAAAAATATTTTTCTACTAAATTTCCTGTTTAAATACGATTTTTAAAATGATTTAAAATGATTTTGTTTTATTTGTTTTTCAGCTTTTGTAATAATTTTAACTCCCAAATTTTTTTTTCCCAATTACGTTAAATCCACAATTCAGTAGTCTTGCAGCGTGTGTTTGTGGAAATCTCAGGAGCTTTCCTCTCAATTCTCTCCCTCTCTCGATACATCTATCTCTCACTTGGAAATCTCTCCCTCTCTTGCCTCACATCTCCCCCCTCCCCTATTGAGTGTGTATGTGAATACACGTTGCTGTGGGTGAGTAAACACTGGTAAACTCGGGTGTTTGTGTGAGCAGCGATTCATGATGGACACAGATGGTGTGTGTGTGTGTATATATATGAGGCGTGTGTGTACATATTTATGGGGTGTAGTGATGAAGCCGATTGCAGCACTTAGTCGCCTTTTCCCCTATTTTTCCCCTGTACCCATGTGTGTGTGTACATCTTTGCCGCGGTGTGTGTTAGGGGCGAGTGTGGTGTGCGTGTGTTTCATTATGTGTGTGTGTGTGTGTCTTAAGGGTGTGTAGTGTGTGTGAGTAACAAGAGTGTGTCCGTGTGTAAGTTTATGCAAATAATTGTTGCTACTACAATTCGATTTCTATTATGGTGTTACTGATGGTTCGAAGTTTATAACTGCTGTTATTTCGATTATAAATGTTAATTCACTGCTTTGTTTGACTGATTCTGGGAATAAATTGTAATTTTAATTTCGTATTGGTACAAATTTATTTAGTATGTAATGGATTGTTTGGATTGAAACTGTGATTACTCGAATGGGTTGATTATTGGATATGAATTCCAATTTTAGGTGTAATATGATGATTATTGGTTGGTTGTGTCGGTTATGTTCCGACTGGTAGTCACCCGTATAAAGGGGATGCCGTCAAAATTTTCTAAAAATTCTAATCTTTCATTTTCGTATATATATGTATATATGTGTGTGTACTTCTATTGGGTGCGGTATTATGTGATTGTCTGCTAAGTGCTTATTAGTTGTAGTTATATGTTTATGTTAGTGGTATGTAGTTGATAGTATATGGATAAAGTGAATAATTTAGGAACTATCGAAAGGGTAGATTAGGTTAGATGTTAGTAGGAGAATGTCGAATAATGAATAGAACTCTGAAATAGTGTTTTTATGCATGTAGATTTGAAGGACATAGACCCAAGGAATAAAGGAAAGGCAAAAGCTGAGAGTTTTTGAGCTAAGAGCCTAGCGTGAAAGTACTTGGTTAAGGCAAGTAAACTATTTCACTTATCTTTCAGGTGAATCATGCTTATCATAACTTGTTCAATATATTAGACTGATTTACTATTGATACTACTGCTCACTTATTTTTCAATGAATATGCATATCTGTTTGTCCTGTCCCAGAACAATAAAATTGAACTTGTTGATTCTGAAGGAAATCCCCAATTCAGTAGTCTTGCAGCGTGTGTTTCTGGAAATCTCATGAGCTTTCCTCTCAATTCTCTCCCTCTCTCGATACACCTCTCTCTCACTCGGAAATCTCTCCCTCTCTTGCCTCACATCTCTCCCCCTCCCCTATTGAGTGTGTATGTGAATACACGTTGCTGTGGGTGAGTAAACACTGGTGAACACGGGTGTTTGTGTGTGCAGCGATTCATGATGGACAGAGATGGTGTGTGTGTGTGTATATATGAGGCATGTGTGTATATATTTATGGGGTGTAGTGATGAAGCCGATTGCAGCACTTAGTCACCTTTTCCCCTATTTTTCCCCTGTACCCGTGTGTGTGTACATCTTTGCCGCGGTGTGTGTTAGGGGCGAGTGTGGTGTGCGTGTGTTTCATTATGTGTGTGTGTGTCTTAAGGGTGTGTAGTGTGTGTGAGTAACAAGAGTGTGTCCGTGTGTAAGTTTATGCAAATAATTGTTGCTACTACAATTCGATTTCTGTTATGGTGTTACTGATGGTTCGAAGTTTATAACTGCTGTTATTTCGATTATAAATGTTAATTCACTGCTTTGTTTGACTGATTCTGGGAATAAATTGTAATTTTAATTTCGTATTGGTACAAATTTATTTAGTATGTAATGGATTGTTTGGAATGAAACTGTGATTACTCGAATGGGTTGATTATTGGATATGAATTCCAATTTTAGGTGTAACATGATGATTATTGGTTGGTTGTGTCGGTTATGTTCCGATTGGTAGTCACCCGAATAAAGGGGATACCGTCAAAATTTTCTAAAAATTCTAATCTTTCATTTTCATATATATATGTATGTGTACTTCTATTGGGTGCGGTATTTGAATTATATTTTATTATGTGATTGTCTGCTAAGTGCTTATTAGTTGTAGTTATATGTTTATGTTAGTGGTATGTAGTTGATAGTATATGGATAAAGTGAATAATTTAGGAACTATCGAAAGGGTAAATTAAGGTTAGATGTTAGTATGAGAATGTCGAATAATGAATAGAACTCTGAAATAGTGTTTTTATGCGTGTAGATTTGAAGGACATAGACCCAAGGAATAAAGGAAAGGCAAAAGCTGAGAGTTTTTGAGCTAAGAGCCTAGCGTGAAAGTACTTGGTTAAGGCAAGTAAACTATTTCACTTATCTTTCAAGTGAATCATGCTTATCATAACTTGTTCAATATATTAGTCTGATTTACTGTTGATACTATTGCTCAGTTATTTTTCAATGAATATGCATATCTGTTTGTCCTGTCCCATAACAATAAAATTGAACTTGTTGATTCTTCCTAGTGACATATTCCAAATCAGTACCCTTCTTTATATCGAACTTGTCGATATCTAGGTCAGATGTTATTAGACCTCATTTATTCTTGAGATTGGAGTTGTTGACTTGGAACGTGAGATTCCAGTATGTTTGGCTGGTCGAGGTGGTCAATTGTTCCGACACCTGGCATTCAGATTATAGGATTGGACTGTTGTTTTTTTTATAATGGAGACCCTTCGGGGAGGACCAGATTCGTGGTCAGATGTTAAGGCCAATGTGTGTCGTGGATCCACTAAAAGACATTGCTGTGTGCGTTTGTCCGGGATTAGTGCGTGACTGATCAGCATCCTAACCTTATTATTGTTTTTATTTATAAAATGCATAATAGTCCAATTCTATCCCATTTCCTCATTTAAATAAAATGATATATCTCTACAGCTCTCAAGCTTTTATATTGTTGATTATTGATCTTTATCAGACCCGCAGTTTAATTCAGTTATGCACACACATTTTATACTTGCTGAGCATTTGGCTCACTCCTTGTCATTGTTTCTAACCCTTTTTCAGTTTAAGAAGAAAATGATACAAATTAGAAGCTATATCGGGAGAAGAACTTGTTGTGGACCATAGACAGCCTAGATTTGCTCTGCTAGAAGGTTGGACATCTGAAGATCAGTTAAGACTTGTTCTAATAGTATCAGCTAGTTGTATATATTTGTGGAATGTATGTAGTTTTTAATTAAGGTTTTAGTGATATGATGTAATAGTTTAGTTAGTAGCTGCTTGTTTCATACCACTACCTGTTAGAGATCCGGGTTAGTAGTGGGGTGTTGTATTATGACTTAATGTCTGGTTATCAGCTTATAAGTATTTAATTTTGGTTGTGGTGCCCCGATCTTGTTTTATGATCGGGAGGACATAGTAGTATGGTTCACCTGATCGGTTAGGACAGGTTGAACAGGTGCTTATGTTTCTTAAGTAGTTGGATTTGCAGTTGTTTTCTTTTATGAAATTTGGTTGGGTCAAAATACAGGTGGATAGTCCGTATTACGAATACTTCATGCCGAAATTTTCTAAAATTCCCCTGTATTAAAGTTCATTTATTTAACTAATCGATTTCAATAAAGGAAAGCGAGTTTAATTGATAGATTTTTGTGTGCAGTGAGTTTTATTTTTATTTCTCAGTTTGTTTAAAAAAAATGGTTAAATCATGGTTTTATTATTTCCTACAAAGGTTTTGAGGCAGTGTCGTATATATATTTATTCAAGTGTATTCGAGTATTTTTATTATAAAAAGTATATGTTTATTATTGGGTAGTCGGGGCGTTACACTTCCAATAAATTGAATTAGGGTCATTAAGTTGATAAATCCTAGATAAAAAGGTATCTTTATACCATCTAAAATGAGGCAATGAGGGGCATCTAAGATTCTGAAGAAGCGTACATGGCTTCTCTGTTACAGGAATATTGGTTCCTATAAGACGTTGTAGAATAGCGATGCACAGAGTATAAACTGCATCTTCTTCTCCAGTAGTGGTAGTACCATCTTCTATTTTGACAATTTTTTTGTGATTAAGAATTTCTAATCTCTGGTTTTGGGTACGATAATGATCCCACTATCCCCTAATTTGACCTACAAATCCTCTGGATATAAAGACGATATTGCACTGTCAGTGCTTCCATTCTATTTACAAACAGTGGAATACATAATCATTTTATGTATAACATCGAAAATTTGTTTTTCATTTAAACCATCGATATTCCATTCATAGATGGCTTTTCCCGAGTATGAAGTTTGGATGTACTCTGGTTCTTTAAATAAAAGATCCTGGGGAGAAAGTCTTTGACAGTAACATTTTTCTAAAGGTTTAGGAGCATAAATAGGATTTAGCTCCACGTTGCTAATTTGTTTTTTAGTAAACATGGTTGCTAATTGGTTAATATCATCTAGGTCTTCAGAAGGGTCTGACGCTTCTGATTGCTGGGAAGAGTCATCTTTAGATAACACTGCTAAGTTTAAGTTTTGAAACTTTTGCTAAAGAATTTGCAGGATTTCTTCACCACTAGTTTCTATCTTAAATCCCTTTGTTGGAATGGGAGGTTGAATCATAGGAATATTGTCTTTTTTAGACGACGATTCTGGTAAAAGGTTTTGAGTCTCTTGTTTCTCAACTGCTTTTTTAAGAGAAACTAATTCGTCTTTTATGGCTTGCCTAAGAGAAATTATCTCATTTTCGAAGGCTATAAATTGGTCACCTAAACAAGTAAGAAAGGTGTTGGTATAATTTTACAATTTAATTATTGCATTCAAATCTTTTACGGTAGCTTGAGTACTCTCAAGTTTTTGAAGGCTTCTATAAGCCGTGGCTTTTGTGGTATTACTTAAGCAAATTGTTTGCTCTAGAGGAAATGGATAATTAATAATATCTCTTTTTGAAGTCTTCCAAGGTCTTTGTAACACTAAAATTTCTTTATTCGTGTTACTAAGGTAGGTTTTCATAAACCAATAGACAAAAGATATATAATCCTTTGTCTTAGTTAACTGAACCTTTTTAGGTCCTCTGATGAATAATTCTTAAAATACCGTTGCCTAAATTGGGCATGTTTTTCTTGCTGGAATTCCTTATTAAGGATTTCCCTCATCGTGCTTCCGGGGGATAAATCAATCATTTAATTGGAAGCTCATTTCTGATGGAGTAGGAGATTGCCTACTCTTTCCATAAATTCCTTCTGGAATTCTATTTTGGATAATTCTTATTTCTTCTACAAATCCTACTTCGTCTCTTAATTGAGAAGTAGAGGCTCTAGCTGATACGCTTGGGGCTGTAATATAGTCACTAGCGGTAGAATATCTAGTGGGATTACTCTAGGAAGTCTGATTGTTCTTTAAATATTAAATTTAATCTCTACATCTCCTTCAGATGTCTGAATGATCTGATCAACTTCTTTATTGAACCGGGGTTCAGGCTCTAGCTCTTGAGGAAGAGACCAGTTTTCTGGGAAATTAATCTCATGCCACTTAATCAGCCTATTGGTGGCTATATTTGAGGTTGATAAATTGGTTTGAACTACAGTTGTAGTTTCGGGAAAGGATATTTGTTTAGCCTTAGGGTTTAAAGTATTTAAGACTTTATAATAAAATCTATAGCATATTGCTACAATCTCACTTCCTAGTTTTAAATCATATCCGTGAGTAGGTAATGTTAGTTGCATAGCATCTAACAGATGACTATCAGATAAAGATAGTGTTAAATTTGGAGCCACATCAAAGTAGACTGGTCCATGACATAAATTGGTTTCTATTAACGCGGCTAGAGACTGTTTAAAATCTTTACTTCTGCCATCTCGAACAGAGGCCATAATATTGGTATTTAGGCCAAACAAAGTTAAGGGTTTGATTATATATATATAGAGAGAGAGTTGCACTCCATGAAGAACACCTTATATGAAGAACAATAAAGAACACCATTATAACACTTATATTTAATCTAATCTAAGAGTTCCGTCATGGCACCCAATACAAAAAGTTCTTATTTTTTTACCCTCTATCCATTCAGCAAAAAAAATCACTATTCATGATGACATCACTGCTGCCGTCGTCAGTGAACAGTGAATATTTTTTTTTTGCAGAATAGAAAGAGGATAAAAAAATAAGAATTTTTTGTATTTGTTTCCCCTAATGGGGCCATTGGATCTATTGGAATAAATGGAATAGTGTTCTTTATTGTTCTTTATCTAATAGTGTTCTTTATGGAGCAATGGCATATATATATATATATATATATATATATATATATATATATATATATATATATATATATATATATATATATATATATATATATATATATAAAACGTACGTTAACATAATAACGGGGGAAAAAAGTCACGTGATTGGCACTTGCAATCTATTTTCCATGTAATTTCTGTTATTTTTATTCATTTGTCCACAGTGTATGTTATCAGTCAAAAAGCGTGCCACAACAGCAAAAATCTAACGTCCGTCATAATCTTTTAAATGGAAGGACCTAAACTAGAAAAATTAAAAAGTTTAATTACGTAAATGCGAAATCTTTAGTTCAGGGACTAAAACAATAAAACACGAACAGTTCGGGGACGTATTAATTTATTTTTCCTATACAAAACTAGTACTGTTTTGTCTTTTATGCGATTTTTTTATTTGGGGTTTTGATTTTATGGAACTCACCTAATATAACTACAAAAATGTTCTTTTTATTTTGTTTTCTATATTTTTAATACCATTCTTATTAAAAATAGCAATAACATATCCATGTTGTATTCCCGATTCATAACACTTTTGTTTTTTTTCCCTTTTTCATAGTAAATTTTATATTATTGCATGATTCCTATTTTCCTTTATTTTTTTATTATTTATAAAATTGATTTTTTTTAAATAAGTAGGCTTATATCCAAAAGAATTTCCAATTTATCAATAGAATTGTAAAGCACAAGTTTGCAAAAGGGACACATGCCATCCTCTTTTATCTATCTCACCTCATTCCAGGGAGGGGATGGGGGTTCAGGTTTGCATTCTTTCGTTATAAATATTCATAACTTACAATAACCTTCTGACAGCAAAACATTGGTATGTTCAATACAATGCTAAGCATAGGGGATCATTAGTGATCACCAAAAGCCAGATTCAAAATTGACTTTTGCCTTCTACCCTTGTCTTTCACTACAGAACCGCAAGTTCTGAAGAAAGGGATCATTAGTGAACACCAAAATCCGAATTCAAAATTGCAGAACAACACGTTCTGATTTTCTTCGACGATTTGATATTGTCGGCACAAATACTCGATTGACCATCCATGTTAGGTTCCTCCGAATCATGATTAAAACATCTTGTGCACACATATTCTGCGGGGATTTCTTCGTGAGCATCAATCCCAGCACACCTTGTGTGTTGCCATGTTTCACATTCATCACATGCCAATATTTTTTCCCCATCATCATCTTTTGCCCCACACACACAATCTGTTAGAATTCAAACCCAGCTTGTTAAAAGTCATGATTTACAGTAGGTAGTTGAGTTGTGTTTGTGGGCTGTCAACATGCAGCAGCCTTTGAAGAATATATGGTAGGTGCATGTCAAATATGTAGGCTTGAATAATTAGTTTATGATGTAATGGATGATGTAAAATGATGGAGTCTGAAGCCTATAAAAGGCTACCTGCTGTACATGTAATAACACACCAACAAATATAACACACAGAAGTGAGTTTGTAAAAAGAGAAGTGGGAGAAAGAATAGAGCTGTAGCTCTTGAGAGTGAAAAAGGCCGTAGCCTGTGTAGTGTGTGATACAAAAGCTGTAGCTGTTTGTTTGATAAAGAAATAAATCTCAGTTGTGTGTTTTTTTTATCATCAAAATCTCTTAAACATATATTGTAAGTTTGTGTTTAAATTAAATCAAGTTTAAATACTTGTGAGGTCCAACACGTTTCCAACAAAGTGGTATCAGAGCCAAAGGTTCCAGGTTCGCGTAAAAGAAAGAAGGAGCTGAAATTTCAAGTTTTTTGACGGTGGTCGAAACTCCGCTTTGAGGACATCATTAGATTGGTCTCGCTGATACGAGTCCAGAGGTATCTTCGGAATTCAAAACCGACGTCAGACGAAGTCGTACGAGCTGTCAGAAGTTTTCAATGAAGAAGATGATGAATAGTGACTGAACAAATTACAGTTTGGTCACTGATGTTTTCCAGAAATTAAAGTTTGGTCCCTGACGTTTCAAAATTTACATATTGGCCCCTGGAGTTTTTCAAAAATCACTGTTTGGTCCCGGAAGTTTTCTAAACCTTATACATTGGTCCCTAAGGTTTGAAATGACGAATATGATGCAACCGAATATTCCAAAATTAAAGTCTACAAATTACGGGAATTGGAGTATCCAAATGAAGGTGTTACTCGGTTCCTACGATAACTGGGATATTGTAGAAAGTGGGCACAATGAGCCCGCACATGCAACAGACGGAGTCCCGGAAAAAAGATAAAGAGGCGTTATTTACAATTTTTCAAGGTATCGACGAATCAACCTTTGAAAAAATCTCTGAAGCAAAGACGGCAAAAGGTGCATGGGAGATTTTGCAAAAATCATTCCAAGGAGTTGAGAAAGTAAAAAAGGTGGGGCTCCAAGTCCTTCGTGGCGAGTTCGAGAATATCAAGATGAAGTCCTCAGAAAATATCGGTGAATATGTTACGCGTTTGAAAATGGTAACAAATGAGATGAAAAGAAACGGTGAAAGTCTCGATGATGTTCAGGTCATGGAAAAGCTCCTCCGCTCGCTAACAAGAAAATTTGATTTTGTTGTTACTGCTATCGAGGAGTCGAAAGATTTGTCCACAATTTCAATTGATGAGCTGGTTGGTTCACTTCAAGCGCATGAGCAGCGGATGAACCAATATGATGATGCAAACCATTTGGAAAAGGCATTGAAAAGTAAAGTATCCATCGGTGACAGTTCTGGCAATAGCAGCTCTTCACATGGAAGAGGTGGCTATAGAGGTGGATATCGAGGTGGACGAGGACGTGGAAGACAGACGTTCAGTAGAGGCCAGAATAATGAAGGCTATCAACCATCTGGTCGCGGTCAAAATTTCAGAGGCCGAGGAAGAGGCGGATTCCAACAACGAGGTGACAAGTCTCAATTACAATGTTATAATTGCAACAAATATGGTCACTTCAGTTACGAGTGTAGATCACCGAAGGTGGAAGAAAGGAGTCATTTTGCAGCAGCAAGAGAAGACAAAAATATGGGTTCCGCTATGTTCCTCACTTACCAAGGAGATGACGAAGGCAAGAAGAATACATGGTATCTTGATTCGGGAGCCAGCAACCACATGTGTGGCCACAAGGAATTATTTACGGAGATAGACGACACCATCAGTGGAGAAGTTACTTTTGGTGACTCGTCCAAAATTCCAGTCAAAGGGAAAGGCACGGTTACGATTGTGACAAAGAGAGGTGATATAAAGTATATAAACGATGTTTATTATATAACTGCTTTGAAAAGTAATATCATCAGTCTTGGACAACTTGTGGAGAAGGGATATAACATACAGATGCAGGATAATTCTCTTATCATCAGAAATCAGATTAGAGAATTAATTGCAAACGTGGAGATGTCAAAGAATAGTCTCTTCACACTTGATATACAGACAAATGTGCAGAAGTGTTTGAAGTCAGTCATTAAAAATGACTCGTGGTTATGGCACTTGAGATTTGGTCATCTTTGATTTACTGGTTTGTAATTTTTTTCAAGGACAAAGATGGTGGATGGTTTGCCAGAAATCAATGAACCAAATCTGTTGTGCGAAGCATGTGTTAAAGGGAAGCAACACCGAAAAAGCTTTCCAGTTGGAAAATCATGGCGAGCTAGATGGCCGTTGGAGATTGTTCATACGGATATAGCTGGTCCATTTGATATTGCATCATTTGGCGGAAATAGGTATTACCTAACTTTTATTGATGATTTCAGCAGAAAAAGTTGGGTATATATCTTGAAAGAAAAAGCGGAGGCTCTTGATAAATTCAAGGAGTTCAAAGCTATGGCAGAAAAGCAAAGTGGCCATTATTTGAAGGTACTTCGATCAGACAGAGGAGGCGAGTACACTTCAAACTTGTTCAGAAGTTTTTGCAGAGCACATGGAATAAATCATCAGTTGACAACGGCATATACTCCACAATAAAATGGTGTTGCAGAACGAAAGAATCGCACCATTCTAGACATGGCAAGGAGCATGGTGAAAGCAAAACATATGCCAAGGACTTTCTGGGCTGAAGCCGTTCTATGTGCAGTTTATTTGTTGAATCGTTGTCCAACTAAAAGTGTCAGAAACAAAACTCCAAATGAAGCATGGAGTGGTAGTAAACCATCAGTTGGGCATCTCAGAATATTTGGGTGTATTGCATATGCCCATGTTCCCGATCAGAAAAGAAAGAAGTTTGATGACAAAGGCGAGAAGTGTATCTTTACCGGATATGACAAAAGAAGCAAGGCGTACAGACTCTATAATCCCCTGAAGAAGAAATTAATCATTTCTCGAGATGTTGAGTTCGATGAATCTGATTACTGGAGATGGAGCGAGGAAGAAAGAAAAGTTGCAGGCTTATTCTTTAATGATGATGATGATGATGGTGATGATGACTCCAACATAGAAGATGGCGGAGATGATGATCCAACTCCTCCACAAAGTCCAAATCAACAAACTCCTGCCTTGACACCATCGAGTTTAGGAAGCAGCAGTAGCAGCAGTTCAGGGGGAGCACCCAGAAAAATGCGAAGTCTGGATAGTATATATGAGGCGACAAGTCTGGTACAAACATCCTTTGATTATTCTTTATTTTGTTTGATGGCTAAATGTGATCCAGTTACATTTGAGGAAGCTTCTGAAGAAAGAAAATGGAACAAAGCCATGGATGAACAAATTGGTGCAATCAAGAAGAATGATACTTGGGAGCTTACAAGTCTTCCAGAAGGACACAAACCAATTGGTGTCAAATGGGTCTACAAGACAAAGACCAATCAAGATGGAGAAGTGGAAAAATACAAGGCAAGGCTAGTGGCTAAAGGCTACTGATAAGTGGATTTTATATCCACTTGGAGTGTTCCATATCGGCTTAAATTGATTGACTTGGTCTCAAGTTTGTTGTATTTTTGATGTGTTTTGTGTAGTTGTGCAGGGTTGTGGTTATTGGTTAGTGTTGGTGTTTCTAATCGATATTAGAGTGGAATTAAGCATTGGAATGAAGATTGGACAATTGTGTTATGCTACCAAGGAGTGACAAGTGTCATGGTATTGAAGATGTTAGCTAATGCAAAAGAAACGGAGGAGAAAGGAGCAAATTTGTGTAAAATTCGGATTTTCTGGATAGGTTGCGCAGTCTTCACTGTTTTGGCCATATCTGGAGTTCTAGAAGTCCGTTTTCAGTGATCTTACAGCTCACGCGAAGCCTGGGAGATTTTCTACAACTTTAGACAGGTCGTCCATGCGCAGGCTGGGCGTTGTGGGCGCAGGCAGCGTGACAAACAGACTGCTGGGCGCAGGTTGCGCGCAGAAAATCCTGAAAATTACTGTTTTGGCCATATCTTGAGTTCTACAAGTCCGTTTTGGACGATCTTACTGTCCACGCGAAGATAACGGAATTCTCTTTCATTCTAAAGTGGTTCAGATGTCCAATTACGACTGGAACGGCCCAGAAATATTGAAGAAAAGTCAGCTACGAATTTTCCTTCAAAACCGAATCAGTTTAGGAAACGTATTATGTGCCAAACTGCAGAAATTCAACTTTGACAAGGAAATTGCTATAATTCATACTTCTAATAAGTATGGTAATTGCTTTGGGCGGCTAGAACATTCTAGAATCAGATCTACACATGGAATTTGCAATTCTATTCTCATTCAAGAACGGAAATTGTCATACTCCTATTCCAACTCTAAAATGGCAATTGCTTGATGGAGAGGCAAATTGAGGCTATAAATACACATCTTGGGGGACAGAAAAAAAACACAGACCATTACATATCAATTACTTAGGTTTATTTGTATCTTTTCAAACTTTGTTTTTATCATGGTTTCATCAGATCCCATGATGACGAGAGGTTCGATTATGAACTAATCGTTGTCATGGGATTCTAACGGATTTATTTATGGAGCTTAGTATCTTGATTGCTTTAAAGATCTGTGTGTGATGTATATCTGATATCCTCGTATGGTTGTGCTTAATTGCTAGATGCGTAGCTAACATCTAATTTGTTAATCTCTTGTGAAGTGAAAGTGGATCTTGAGATTTAGAACTTGCCATGCTAGCATAGGTTCATGATTGTTTATCAACATCATTAGTAGTATGAGATGAAAATACTTATATTGCCCCGTGTCATCTTTATGGATAACTTGTTCTTCAACCGTTATGTTTTCAAATTCTATAGACATATAGGGTCTAAGCATAATTGGTGTCTATTCATCTTCTATCTCTTTTGTGGATGTATGTTTAGTTTGGTATACGTATGCTGACAGGTAGCGTGTACTTGTTTCGTGTTATCCGATCAGATATCATAACCATTGCATATAGTGATTAAAGGCATCAGATTTAAGCGAAGTATTTAATGAAGTTAGGATCTCATGTTACTCTTGTAGACGTAATTCAATTTCAATTCTTGTTAGTTAGTTAATTCTTAGTTGTTAATTTACTTTTTAGTTAATTTAGTTAATTAAACCCAATTTGTTATTTGTCTTAGCAGTGAATAATAATCATACATTGTTGCATAGGTGCATGAACTGAATTGAAACCTAACCAGATCTCTGTGGGAACGAACTTGACTTCTATCTATATTACTTATGACCACGTACGCTTGTGTGATTTAGTGCAAACAGCTACAAGCAAAGATACGGGATTGACTATGATGAGGTATTTGCTCCAGTTGCAAGAGTTGATACCATAAGACTTCTTACAGCAATTGCAGCTCAGAACTAGTGGAAGATCTACCAGATGGATGTGAAGTCCGCATTCCTAAATGGTTATCTTGAAGAAGAAGTCTACATCGAGCAACCACCCGGATATGTTCAGAAAGGCCAAGAAAATAAAGTCTACAGACTAAAGAAAGCAATGTACGGGTTGAAGCAAGCCCCGAGAGCATGGAACACAAGGGTTGATGAATACTTTCAGAAGAATGGTTTTGTGAAGAGTCCATACGAGCATGCACTCTACACCAAAACAATTTCAAGGGGAGATATTATGATCGTGTGCTTATACGTGGATGACATGATCTTTACCGGAAACAACCCTGGTATGTTTGATGATTTTAAGAAAGTCATGACTAACGAATTTGAGATGACAGATATTGGTCAAATGTCATACTTTCTTGGAGTCGAGGTGAAGCAAAGCAAAGATGGGATTTTTATGTCTCAGAAAAAAATATGCCGAGCAGATTTTAAGCAAGTTCAGAATGGAAGAATGCAAGCCAGTGAGCACACCCGCAGAAACGAGCATAAAACTCAGAAATGATTCAACGAGAGAGTCGGTAAATCCGACATTGTTCAAAAGTTTGGTCGGAAGTTTGAGGTACCTAACTTTCACTCGTCCAGATATCATGTATGCAGTTGGACTGGTTAGTAGGTACATGGAGAAGCCGAAGCAAGATCACTTCATGGCAGCTAAAAAAATTTTGAGATACATTAAAGGTACACTTGATCATGGTTTGTTTTACACGCATTATCAAGATTCAAAATTAGTTGGCTACTCAGACAATGATTATGGTGGTGACTTGGATGACGGGAAAAGCACTTCAGGATATGCTTTTCATATCGGTTCGACGATATTTTCGTGGTCATCAAAGAAGCAACAAACAGCTGCTCTCTCAACATGTGAGGCAGAATACATGGCAGCAGCAGCGTGCGCATGTCAAGCTATGTGGCTAGGCTACATACTGAGCGAGTTAAAACTTGCAAAGGAAGATCCAGTTACTATTTATGTGGATAATAAATCTGCTATTTCTTTCGCGAAAAATCCAGTGTCACACAGTCGAAGTAAGCACATCAATATTAAATATCATTTTATTCGAGAACAGGTGAACGATAAAAGAATTGGTGCACTGCAAAACCGAAGACAACTTAGCAGATATTTTCACGCAGCCGTTGAAGCCGGAAGTTTTTCATAAAATGAAATAGAAGCTCGGAATGCAAGCCGAGTTTGAGGGGGAGTGTTAGAATTCAAACCCAGCTTGTTAAAAGTCATGATTTACTGCAGGTAGTTGAGTTGTGTTTGTGGGTTGTCAACATGCAGCAACCTTTGAAGAATATATGGTAGGTGCATGTCAAATATGTAGGCTTGAATAATTAGTTTATGATGTAATGGTTGATGTAAAATGATGGAGTCTGAAGCCTATAAAAGGCTACCTGCTGTACATGTAATAACACACCAACAAATATAACACACAGAAGTGAGTTTGTAAAAAGAGAAGTGGCAGAAAGAATAGAGCTGTAGCTCTTGAGAGTGAAAAGGTCGTAGCCTGTGTAGTGTGTGATACAAAAGCTGTAGCTGTTTGTTTGATAAAGAAATAAATCTCAGTTGTGTGTTTTTTTTATTATCAAAATCTCTTATACATATATTGTAAGTTTGTGTTTAAATTAAATCAAGTTTAAATACTTGTGAGGTCCAACACATTTCCAACACAATCTACAACCCAGTTATCTACTCCCCTCCATCTGAAAACGATCAAGTCCATGTATCCCATGGCATCTTCCACGGACCCTGATAGACCCTCTTGAGCCAACTAATAATTTCAAAGTCATTGAATCGCCTAATGAGCCGTAGTCAAGCATTTCTTTAACTTCAAACCTTTTAAACATCACATATACTTCTTGAAAAGCTTTGGACACCTCGAGCTTTATGACAGCTATTGAAACATTTTCTAGTAGGATGAGCAATTCTGGGGGTGGGGTTGGGTCTTTTTTAGAGTGGTCTGGGAATTCTACACGACACCAGATGTAGATCGAAAAAGGGGCTGGAACTACTGGTTGGTCAGGATTGTAATCCTTGACAAAATGCTTGCAGTCCAGAAGTTTAGTCACGTAATTCCTTATCACTTCTCTAGTTGGTTGGTAATGGTAGGATGTTGTAGTCATCTGTGGATGGAAAATATAATTATATATATATATATATCATATCATTAATGAGTTGTTCTTCTGATGTCTGGCTTGAAACTAACCGAGATCTACTCATCATAGAACCACTTGGTTCAAGTCTATGAGTACAAAAAGGCAAAAGGTTTAAGTTGGACACTTGTAGCTAGCAATATAAAGTACAAAGGAAAAAAAGTTTTGCTTACCTAAATTTGATTCCTCTGCTGTTATTACACCTACTTTTAACCACCGGGTCATTAGGTGCTTGCTTACCTTCTAAATGTTTAAGGCAATACTCAAGAAGCTCGGGTGAAGCTATCCTGAATAGCGCACCCTTCAGAGCACATCTAGAAATCCAGCACTCATCACCACCTATTGTAGCTAACAACACTTTAATCATGGCATCTTCTACTCTTTTAACGTCATCTATAGACCAATTACACAATGATGGTGTACTTTTAAACTAAACCTGCTCTTGCTCACCAAGCATAAGCCTCAATGTAGAATGACTTATATGGATCAGACTTAGAATGAATGAAAACAGGTCCCATAAAGTTTCCAGTTTTGAACCAGAGATTGATTGGTAGAGTGTGATTAACTCCTGTAGGGGAGTCATCGGCCTACTGGCCTGATAGGTAAAGAGAGACAAAGATATGGACGATAGATAGGTAATTGCACTGTTGTAAGAATCTCGTGTTACACCATAGCTACCACTGCCAAACTCATATTCCCAGTTTCCATACCAAGAGCGTCCATAAGAGATTGCATGAAGGAGTTTATATTACACTCTGTATCTCTTAGAGATATCCATCACACTGATCTTCCTATTAGAGCAATGAAGTCGGTAAAAGATGTATACACAAGATATTTTTAGATCTTTTATGATCCTTCTATCATTCAAAAAAATTTTATATCAAAGAGCATTTCTATTGTCAATTTTTCTCTGTTTTAGAAATAAGAGAGTGTTTACAGTATAGGTACATCTGTCATTCTTACATTTGCCAATTGTTGTCAACCACCAATATTGTTAGTCCATCCAACTTATATTAATTTCGAATTTTTCCATGAAATAGAATTACTATATAATGTTTAGGAAAACAAACTGTATGTCACATAAAAAATCTGGTCTATTTCACTATTGCTAAAACTACGAAGATTTAATAGAAATTCCAAATATGATGGTGTCCATTATCCCCGTAAAATGATTGCGAACTTATTTTTTTTCCCATTTCTGTGATAATTCATTATTTACTGAATTTATTTTCCCGTCATACTTGTCAATATCTTGTAAAATCACTTTATCATGCAAATGGAGGTGATGTAATAAAATTATCCTCCCTTGCACCAATAACAACATAGGGTACTATTGAGGTCATGCGACTAAAATTCACTTCAGCATAAAACTGACATGAAGATTGTGATCCCGCAAACTTGTAAAAGTTAACCAACCATTAAGTTTTCATGAATTAGATTAGTAACTCTTGAGGAGACACAAGAAGAAGCCAACATAAACAAATTCACCTATGTTGCCTCGGAACCAGTCTACCTACCTATTTACTACCCTCCTCAATCATGTACATACACTTAACAGCCAACTCTCAAAGAAAATGGGTCAAGCACGATAAAACTATCGCGGGGAATATTTATCAGCCTATAGCACATACATTGAAAGCATTACGCATTCAACAACCCATTAAGTTATCTCACTTTACTCAAAACAACACAAAGGACAAAAAATTATACAAGGAAACGAGTCCCAACCTGATAGCAAGGGCTTGACAAAGTCTGTCCCAAAAATTTAATACATGACGACCAGAGAAATTGGAAGAGCCACATTCCCTGCCATTGAGGGTTATCAAGTGGCCGTATCCATTGAAGTGAATGACACTGTGCAAAAGAAGTGTGGTATTCTCGTCAAGATGAGGATACAAGCATTCCTCAACGTTATCCTCCAAACTCAAAAAATCGCAAGACTTGCATTGTTGTGCTAAAAATAAGGATTTAAATTTGAATAGCAAGCGCACAATTCGTTTCGTTGTAAAAATTTATGATTCGTTCCACAGGGACTAATTTATTCGCAACCTTGATTTTCAACTTAATCGAATTAGAACAATTTTGGATTTTTGGAAAATTTTGGATTTTACTAATTAAATATTAAAAGGAAATTAAATCTATTTTTTTTAGAAAATTACATATTATTCTATTTCTAATCTAATTAATTAAAAGTGAAAAGAACAAAGAGCAATTTATTCTAAAAATTCTAAATTCGAATTAAACCTAAATTTTATTCTAAAACTCTTTTTTTTTGTGCATAAATTTTAGTTCGATTTATTTTTTTTTAAAAAAAAAAGAAAAAAAAAGAGTTTTAGAATAAAATTTAGGTTTAATTCGAATTTAGAATTTTTTAGAATAAATTGCTTTTTTTTCTTTTCACTTTTAATTAATTAGATTAGAAATAGAATAATATGTAATTTTCTAAAAAAAATAGATTTAATTTCCTTTTAATATTTAATTAGTAAAATCCAAAATTTTCCAAAAATCCAAAATTGTTCTAATTCGATTAAGTTGAAAATCAAGGTTGCGAATAAATTAGTCCCTGTGGAACGAATCATAAATTTTTACAACGAAACGAATTGTGCGCTTGCGATTCAAATTTAAATCCTTATTTTTAGCACAACAAGTTTTTGGCACCGCTGCCGGGGACTAATCATTTTTCGCGCCTTAATTTTTAATTTTTCGAGTTAGTTTTATTTCTTGTCTTATTTTTATTTCGTTCTTTTTAGGAAAGCTTGAGATTTCGGAACTCTTCTCAACGAAGCGTGGAAAAATTGGAATTTATGGAAAGCAAGCTTCGGTAACCGTATCTCACTCTTTTCGCCCTTTTTATTTTTAGAAAAACACAAAAAAATTAGAAAATTCAAAAATCACAAAAAAATTGAAAAATCGAAAATCCAAAAATATTAGTTGTAAATACATAGTTGTTGCATCATGCATTCATCACGTAGGTGCACATCGTGCTAGATTTTATTTTTTGTTTTTAATTTTTCGTACCTATTAATTGTGGTGATCGCTGGAGGACCCTAAGGTACGTTAAATTTCTTTCTTTCTTTAGATTAAATCACGTAGTGTAAGCATCCATATTTGTTTATAATTTTTGTATATATCATTGTTTGTTGCATCATTTTGTAAATAAACATTAAGGGCAAAACCACTACAAGATAAGGGAAGGGATTTCATCACCCTTTCCTTAGCCCAAAAACAATTAATTTTCAACATTTTGCATCCCCTAGCCTTTTAATAAAATTTATTAGACATTTGCCCCTAGGATTTCGCGCTCAATTAGAAAGGTGCCTAAAAATAAACGTAATTAAGACTTATTCACGACCTTCAGTGTCTAAGGTTCGCCTGGCTGTTAAGATTCGGTGTCTAAGTGACGAGTTTGGCCTCTTGGCAATGACTACTCTAATCTGGCCGAATCAGTCTGAATAATTCTTAGTTTACGGAATTTTTAGTGTGTCTTAACGTTATGAGCAATGTCTAGTTATTTTATTTAGGGAACCTAGGTTAGATTTTTCTTTTGATTTTTCACCATTTATTTTGTGTGTTTCATTTTCGCACTTAATTGCTACGTGGTTTTATCCTTGATCAATCTTTACCATGTCCGTAGCATTTAGGGAGCGTTATTACCAAGGTTGGGATTTTGACGAGGAGTTAGCGGATAATACGATGTGGTGTGAGTCAACTAGGGAACGTAGTGTATATAACGAGTCGTCTAGTACTTTTAGTGATTTGCATTATAGTAAAAACGATATTGCAATCGACTCTGAATTAGATGCTCTTACTAGACGACTCGAAGCCTTAGAAACCCTTAGTGGCCCTTCACACACGTCTTGGGACCCAAATTTCAACTCTCCGAGTCTCGATTTTCAACATGGCCCCGACTCTCAACAAGTCAACGCCTTGTTTCAACCAACCTCTCGAAATGACCACTTTACATCGTCTTCTAATTCCGGTTGGAGAGATTATCCCGATCTCTCATGGAACCAAGGTCATAGCTATCAAACTCCGCCTCCACATTTTCAAGAACCGAACTCTTATCCAATTCCGAGTCAAGTTCCTTATTCGAGTTCAATTCAAACACCCGCCCACCCACCCGGATTTCATGATTCGAGTAGGAAACTTGACACCTTAGAAAAGAGTATCGAGGCTTTATTGATTTTTCAAGCAAACTTCATGCAAACCATAACTTCTGATAGGCAAATTTTGAACTCTAATGTTCAAGCCTTATCTAAGTTAGAATTTCAAGTGAATCAATTAGCCACCATGTGCGAGCGTGAGACGATAACCACCCCGAATCCACCCGAGGTCAACCCTAAATTTCTTATCACTCAAAGACCTATCGATACTTTCGATGATATCATTTCTCCTAGGTCTAATGTTCAAGTTGACACTCCTTTCGGTGGTGATTCGCACGAAGAAGATTCTAATGCTGACATCATTCTTTCTCTAGGTCAAACGAAGAACCCGATGATTCTGAGTTTATGGCTTCACCTAGACAACCATCATCTTCTTCTAATGAACTTTTCCTTTCATCTTCCAAACCTCTTCCTGAAAAACCCAAAGAACTTCATACTCAACCAATAGGAACTAATCTAGTTAAGGAGGTTGTTTCGAGGTCAAATTTGGACGATCAAGAGATTGAGTCTCTTCTTAAACAAGATTTTCAATTGCATTACGAGACCAATCGAGAGCTTCACGAATCTTTTAAGGATTTGACCTCGGAAGAGATGTTTGGAGAGATGAAGAATATTTGTTCCAAATGGGAAACCCAACATAAGGATAGTTCTTGTGATCCTAATTCTGTTGGTAAAACATTTTTCGAAGAGCCACCCCCACCCGTTTCTATTTCTTCATTTTCCACTAGTGCTCCATCTTTCATCGAAACTCATGATATTCATGACGAACATCTTATAGTAATTAATTTGCTTAAACAACAAAAAGAAGCATCCTCGTGGTCTATGGATGAAGTTAGGAATATGAGTTTTATTCTTGCGCCTAATCGGATCGTTCGAGTGGTCTATGCTATTTTCGTGGGTGAGTTCCTGAAATATGTTGGTTGTATAACAAAAATAGTTTTTCCGAGAGCAGGTATTGGTTAGTAAATATTTGTTTTGTACCTCCCTCGTGAAATTCAGGTATGGGGGAGGAGTAGTGTGCGTGAGTAGTGTTAATTAGTTGTTTTTCATTTTCGTTCCTCTCCGTCATCCCTTATCAGGTATTTCCTAAACTTTCTCATTTACTCATTTCTCTTGCATTTGCATACATTGAGGACAATGCATGATCTAGGTATGGGGGAGGGTTTTTAGTGTAAATATAAAAATCAGAAAATCCAAAAAAATTAAAAAATCAAAAAATCAAAAAGAGTTCTTTTCGTATCTAGTCTTGTTAATTGATTGCTAGTTGCTTGATGCACCCTTGCATGCTATGATAATCTTATGATCCATTAGTTTTTGTTTGAGAAGTGATTTGCTAAAGTTCTTGTTCACACGCTTACACTAGCAAGGTGAAGCTAGTAGACTTATTTGGATTGTGCATGAAATTAGAAGGTCATGATTTGGTGTAAGATGATTTGGTCTTCATGCTTTGAGTACAAGTAGGTGCATTGAGGATACCTTTACTTGAGATTGATTATGTTTTACCACAGCAAGTGAGATTTTGAGCCTATATGCACATCTTTTGCATTTATATTCTTTTGCTTGAGTGTCCACTTGTCATTTGCATCGCTAGCACTTGTTTGAGTTCCTTCTTGAAATACATGACATTAATTGATGATAAAATGATAAAGGCACTTAGGAATAACCTATATTTCCAAATTATCCACACCATTCTTATATGATCAATTAGTCAACCCTTTGAGCCTAATCATTTTCTTTCGGTGACACACCACATTACTTGCCTAAGACCTTTTTCTTGTTTAGCCTTACGTATTCTTGATCCCATTTTGTCAAAGGCTAGTAGGAACTTAAGAGAGCAATAAGGTGTGTGAAATAGGGTTTACTATTGTTCATAACTTTCGAGGAAATATTTGTTGTTACCTTGATAGTCGATTTTCAAAATTAAATCTAAAGGAGGATTATTGTTACATTTATCATTTTCCTTTAAAAATAAAGAAAAAAATAAAGAAAAAAAAATAAAAAAAAATAAAAAAATGAAAAAAAAAAGAAAAAAAAGAAGAATATATATACATGAGAGCATACTTATGTTTTTGGTAATCCTCCTTCATTGCGACTATTCAAGGCTTTTTGTTGAAAATGAAAATAAATTGTGTGGGGAGGAAGTTTGGTGTTGTGCATGATATTCAAGGTTACTACTAGCTTTTGACACTTCCCCTTATTTTGGCCTTTCTTGACATACCTTGTCCCTAGCCCCATTACAACCCTAATAAAGACCTTTTGATTTTCATCATTAATGTATGTTATGATTTAAGTTGGGATGATACCAAGTGTCAAGCATGCATTTGATTTTGTTGGAATTGAGTGATACACTTACCCTTGTTCTTGAGTGAATATTCTTTTGTGAGTGAAAGGTGAGGTATTGCTTATTTGTTTTTTGCATAAGAGATCTCAAGTTTTGACTCTGAGGTGTGCCCTTGTAGACTTAGCATGGTTACCAATAATTTTTGCACTTGACATGAACTTATAATCACTCTTGCATGGTTCTTTAAGTAGACTATGTGAATCCTTGCACTTTCCACACCAAGACTTTGCAACTTCATTTTGATTCTTAAGTTGATGTATCATGAGAGGACATGTATGTGTGGTGTGCATTGCCATGTAATCTTTTATACAAGCTAGATGGATTTTGTGGGTACATTCACTATAGGCCCTCACCAGACCTCACTCGTCCACTAGGGCTGCCTAGGGGTTTAAAGGGCTTGTTGCATATGCCAAATGCAACTGTCACACCTACGAAAAGGAGTATAGGACTTTGCATCTAGGTTTTCATTTTGTTTTTATTTTCCTCGAGGACGAGCAAAAGTTAGGTATGGGGGCATTTGATAAGTGCATATTTTTGCATATTTTATTTACCTATTTATTGCTTGAACTCGTGTTTTAATAAATTATTTTGTTGCATTTTAGGTAAATCGTAAATAAATAAAGAAATGACAAAATAAATAAATAAAGTGCAAGGAAGGGAAAAAGGAGGAAGAAAAAGGACCAAAAATGAAAGAAGGAAAAGAATTAGGAGCTTGGAGCAAAAGGAATATTTCAAGACAAAAGGAAGGTGGAGATCATCCCAACACATTAGCAAAGTGTATGGCCAAGATCAACTCTTCAAAGCTTAAGGGGGAAGGAAACAAATATATGGCTAGGATTTCACCACCACACAACCCAAATGTATGGTGGGGATTTGTGTCGTGGGGATTTACCCAACACCCCCCTTAACCCTAATTTCTATCCTATAAATACCCCCTCACCCCCCTTGTATTTAGTAACTTAGATTTTAGGGTATTTTTATTTTCTTGTATTTTTCTTAGTTTCAAATCATGTAAAACACTCCTATTATAATTAATGCAATTTTTATTTTCATTACATCTTGTCTTGCTCTTTCGTTATTGTTGCCTTGTTTCGTTATTTTCGTAAATCCAAGTAGTGGACAAAGTAGCGAAAGCTAACCACTATGGGTTGAAAGTAACGAAACAATTTTTAATTTCATGTTCGTAGTTTAATAATCGTAATAAAGCCCCTCTAAAAATCAATTTTATTGTGGGCTATTTAAATTCCAAATCATTTTCTTAGTTAATTTCTTTATTGTTATTTTTTTTAAAAAAAAATTAGTTTTACAAAATATTCTATACTAATTTCCTGTGTCTTTGTCGATTAATTCGAAGCATTAAATTACTATAGCAGTCTGTTTTAGTTTTTAACACAAACCCATCAATTCTTTATCTTCTTCATTCCTCTGTTTTTTCATTTCTCCACAAAAAAAAAAAACCTCTCCCCTGCTTATTTTTCAATTCCATCGCCCACCACTTCTTCTTCCATTTTCGCAATACACCCCATTCCCCTACATCCTTTTCTTTTCTTAATCCTACGAACTCAACCCCCATCCCCCTTTTCCTTGATTTTAATTAAGTTTTTTTTTGTTGATTTTCATTCCTGGGAGTTTTCATTTTTTTTGTTGTTTCGTCTGATTTCTTTGTTTTGATGAGTTTACGATTGTGTCTTGTGTTTGTAATTTGCGTAATAGCAGTATTCGAATTAATTTGTGTCTTGTCTTGTGTTTATAGCAGTATTATAAAGTCTGTTTTTGAGTCATTGTTCTTGGTCTGCAATAGTGCGATTTTTGGTTAAAGTTTTGTTTTCGGTTTCTCGTAGTGTTGAGTCGAGTTTAGTGAGTCTGTAGAATTGAGTCTGCTAATTTCTTTGTTTTGCTTTATCGTTGTATCGCTGATGTTCATTGTGGTTGTCGGGTCGACTCAATTCGCGTGTTTCTAATTTGTGCTGAGTTACAGTGAGTCCGAGTTAAAACTGGATGTAGTGTGAGTCTGTTGCCGAGTCTTGTCTGTTTAATCGAGTCATTTGGCTACTGAGGCAACTCAGGGAACTGTTACTGAGTTTTTGTGAGATTGTGCGAGTTTTGTGAAGTTTTGAGACTGTTTTTTTTCGAGTTTTCTGTGTTTGTCATTCGAGTGTGTTTGTGCGCCTTTTCCAATTGCTGAGTTGGGTTATTTAGTGGTTTTGTGTGTAATCACTTCATGTCTAATTTTTTTTTTGTGCATAAATTTTAGTTCGATTTACTTTTTTTAAAAAAAAAAGAAAAAAAAGAGTTTTAGAATAAAATTTAGGTTTAATTCGAATTTAGAATTTTTAGTATAAATTGCTTTTTGTTCTTTTCACTTTTAATTAATTAGATTAGAAATAGAATAATATGTAATTTTCTAAAAAAAATAGATTTAATTTCCTTTTAATATTTAATTAGTAAAATCCAAAATTTTCCAAAAATCCAAAATTGTTCTAATTCGATTAAGTTGAAAATCAAGGTTGCGAATAAATTAGTCCCTGTGGAACGAATCATAAAATTTTACAACGAAAAAAAATAACAATAAAGAAATTAACTAAGAAAATGATTTGGAATTTAAATAGCCCACAATAAAATTGATTTTTAGAGGGGCTTTATTACGATTATTAAACTACAAACATGAAATTAAAAATTGTTTCGTTACTTTCAACCCATAGTGGTTAGCTTTCGCTACTTTGTCCACTACTTGGATTTACGAAAATAACGAAACAAGGCAACAATAACGAAAGAGCAAGACAAGATGTAAAGAAAATAAAAATTGCATTAATTATAATAGGAGTGTTTTACAAGATTTGAAACTAAGAAAAATACAAGAAAATAAAACTACCCTAAAATCTAAGTTACTAAATACAAGGGGGGTGAAGGGGTATTTATAGGATAGAAATTAGGGTTAAGAGGGGTGTTGGGTAAATCCCCACCATACATTTGGGTTGTGTGGTGGTGAAATCCTAGCCATCTATTTGTTTCCTTCCCCCTTAAGCTTTGAAGAGTTGATCTTGGCCATACACTTTGCTAATGTATTGGGATGATCTCCACCTTCCACTTGTCTTGAAATATTCCTTTTGCTCCAAGCTCCTAATTCTTTTCCTTCTTTCATTTTTGGTCCTTTTTCTTCCTCCTTTTTTCCTTCCTTGCACTTTATTTATTTATTTTGTCGTTTCTTTATTTATTTACGATTTACCTGAAATGCAACAAAATAATTTATTAAAACACGAGTTCAAGCAATAAATAGGTAAATAAAATATGCAAAAATATGCACTTATCATGCATCTATAAACATAAACAGTAAACATAAACATTTACAAAATCATAGCATATGTGATACAAAAAAAGTCGAAAAACAAATAAGAATGGTTACCTACCTCATAAAATCGGAAAAATGCAGCACATCTCCACAGGATTTACACACATTTGGTGTTTGTTGAGCTAAAGTTGCATTCTTCTTATCTCCAGGAATTACAAAGTGGTATCCCTTCTAGCACACTAGATGTCCACTCCAACCTTGATAACAAAATCTATTATTTTTTTTCGTTAAATACAAAATGTATTGTTAATGTTATTAATTTTTTTATTATATAATTTTATATTTTACAAAAATACTAATGGATAAATTTAACTATAATATTAAAGAAAACATAATATAAACAAAAAGCGGGAAGGGTGAGTTGGAAGGGGTGAGTGGACTCACCAACAACTCGACAGTGGTCACAGTACAAAGATGTACCAGATTTGGTAACATCTTCCTCAACAACATACACTACGACGTCTCCATCACCGGCGCGGTAGAGTAACTGCCACGTCATCACCAACGAGTTCACTGGAATGGCGTAACATGAAAGGAAGTACCGCACCGCCATTCGAAATGGAGCGCCAGAGATCGAGTTTCCAGCGGCCGGAAAAGCGGAAAAGTCGCAAGACTCAGAGGTGACCCGGTGGCATCGTTTCAAAGGTTGCTGGTTCATGGGTCTCCTATTCATCACCATGATATTAGAACAGTTTCTGTCGGGTTGGTCCTTCGGTCGAACCTGCAATGAAGAAGAATGCGAGGGTAGTGCCCCCCGATTCACCTCCGGTGTGAGAATAAGTTAACTGGTCTTTTTTGAGAGTAAGGTAAACGTAAAAGTATTTGTGTTGTGTAAATTATGAATGAATGAATCTCTTAAACCTAAACCAAACCAAACCAAACATACCCAGTATATCCCGCACAGAGCAGGGTCAGGGGAGGGTGAGATGTACGCAGACCATGCCCCTACCTTTACGGTAGGGAGGCTGTTTCCGTGAAGACCCCCAGCTTAGTGCACAACAGAAAAATAGTGTGTGATATTTAAACAGGCTTCAGACATTTTGGCAAAGATCGCAGCCATACCTGTGCCCATGGCTTTGAACACATGGGGCTTACCTACCAGGGGATTGACTACTCCGCTCTGCAAGACACTTAGATTTAAGATGCCACCAAGCTAAGCTCCTTTTACCTGCAAAACTAGACAACAGAAGACACTAAAACGAAAATTGAGAACGATAAAGCCAACTTCTAAAATATAGCTAACCGGGACAAACCAACTCTGAGGTTCTCAACAACAGAACCGCTCCCTAACAGAGAGTCCACCACTCTGATCTGACGCCTCCAGGAACACCTATCCGAGGTCAAGGTCTCATTACGTTTAAGGCCTTCATATCCAACCTAAGCTGCTCTTCCCACGATCTCCTCGGTCTACCTCTCCTACTCACCCCCACAACCGAAAGACTCTCGACCCTCCTCACTGGCGCTTCAACCCGCCTCCTACTGACGTGGCCGAACCATCTCAACCTCCCTTCCCTAACTTTTGCAGACAAAGGTGCCACTTCTTGCTCGCTCCTAAAAACCACATTCGGGATTAGAAAGGGCCCACAAGACCACCGCAACATCTTCATTTCGGCCGCTTCCAACTTGCTCTCAAGAGCCTTCTTTGCCGCCCAACACTCAGAACCATACAACATCGCAGCACAGATTGCCGCTCTATAGAATTTCCCTTTCAACTTTAAAGGTACTTTCTTGTCGCACATCACCCTGACGCTGCCCTCCACTTTAGCCACCCAGCCTTGATACGATGCGTGACATCATCTTCAATCTCTCCTTCTTTCTGGATGATCGAACCCAAATACTTGAACTTATCTGTACGAGGGACGATCTGATCTTCAATCCTATCCTCCACCCCTTCCTCGTTGGCCTCACCACTGAAGTTACACCAGAGATACTCGGTTTTAGACCGACTCAAACGCAAGCCTTGGGACTCCAAAGTAGCTCTCCATAACTCCAACTTCTCGTTCACCTCCCCCCTCGACTCCGCCACTAACACGATATCATCAGCGAAGATCATGCACCAAGGGACGGCATCTTGAATCCCTCGCGACATGACATCAATGATAAGGGCGAAAAGAAGAGGACTTAGGGCCGAACCCTGGTGGAGGCCAATCTGAACAGGGAAAAAAATGGGAGTCACCAACTGGGGTTCTAACGCAAGAACTAGGTTGGAAGTACATGTCTTGAATCACCCTAACGTACGACGAGGACACACTCCTCTCCTCAAGGCACTTCCAAATAACTTCCCGGGGGATGCTATCATAAGCCTTCTCAAGGTCAATGAACACCATATCGAGGTCTTTGCGACAATCCCCTAACTTCTCCATAAGGCATCTGATGAGATGAATGGCCTCAGTTGTCGATCTCCCAGGCATAAAACCAAATTGATTCTCTGATACTTCAACTTCTCTTTTAATCTGACATTCAACTACTCTCTCCCAAAGTTTCATAGTATGACTGAGTAATTTAATACCCCGATAGTTACTACAACTCTGGGCATCGCCTTTGTTCTTAAAAAAAGGGACCACAATACTACGCCTTCACTCCTCCGGCATCTTATCGCCCAAGAGGAGAGCATTGAACAAATCTGCTAGCCAATGTACGCCAACCTCACCAAGACAAATCCACACCTCTATTGGGATCTGATCCGGAACAACCGCCTTCCCTCTAGCCATCTTTTGAAGGGCACCCTTAACTTCCTCATTGCTGATACGCTCACCGGCACCTGAAGAAAGCAACGATGAGAGAGAAACATGTATATTCGTCATAGCTGTTGGCAATTATCCGAAGAGTGGGGTGAGCGGGTAACGTGCCCCACGTTATGAGGAGTTGCCAACGGAACGGATCGTTAATAACATAGGGTCTGAATACTGATGGGTCGTCTTCGGTACGTTCATATTGGGCTTCCATACGGGGCTTTTGTACTGGACCTTCATTCGGACCCAACTTGGGGGATGTGCCTCCAACATGTCCCTGGGCTTCGTTCGGAGTTTATCCTCAAGGTGAAGGCCAAAACCCAAGGCCCATCTTCGGAGTTTATCCGTCGAAACCCTACCTTCGGATAAAGATGCCAGCGGATGGTGATAAAGCTCACAGGAAGTCGTGTCCCTTTAATGTTGATAACTGTCCAGCCTCGAGATCTGTTCCATGTCCAAACGTCACATTTTTTTACTTAAAATCCCAAAAGACCTTTCCATTTTCATTTTCACACGCACGAGTCCAAAAAGAAACTCTCTTCAGAATAACAATCTTCAAGCAAGAAACATCCTAACAGTCGTTCACAATAGGAGCCAGAATCTTGGTCCAAGGTACTCCAAGCCCACCAATTCCTCTTGACATTTATCTTCGAGACAGTAAGTTACTTTTCCTCTTTTATTGATTCATGCGTTTTGAACCTGTTTTCTCTGTCTTTTGACGACGTTGTTGCATGTATGTATATGTAGCCTTGTGTTTGTATAAGTCAAATGAGGTTTGAGTTATCTTTGCTGCCTGGGTAATATGAACCTGTGTTTAACTGCAAAATAGGATTACTTAATACCTTTGTATGCTAGTTTTAGGATTTTTACCCCCTCGTAGCCCTTTTCTGGGATTTCGGGATTTTCTGGGTATCTTTAATCTGTATGAACACCCTTTGGGCTGTCCCACTCCACGACTTGTAGTTTTAAATTCTTTAATCACCTCGCCGTAGGCCTTATGATGTCCCGACCGATCCTAGCCCGCTGTACTCGGCCTTTTCTTTTTCTACTCTCTCTTCTTTATTCTACCCGAGTACAAGGCTAACATCGCTTCATTTCCGAATGCAGGGGCATGGATCGGTCAACCGAAGGTGCAGGCCCTTCGGATGCTTCTCCTTTTAGTGACGTCACGCTCGATCCAGCCGTAAACCTTTGGTCAAAGTTGACCGAAGAAGAACTCGAGGATTTTTCGAGCAAGTACGGCATCGAGAGAAACACGTGATTCGTATTTGCCGCAATGAGAAATGATCGCATATGGCATAATCCCACAGTTCTCACGGTTTGTGGAGGCGGAGGTTTTACCACGGGTATATCCAAAGCGACGTTCAAATGCGGCTTTCGGTTACCCATGTTGCCCCTCCTCAAGAAGTTGTTGAAGCAAGTAGGGATCGCTCTGGGCCAGCTAGACCCAAATAGTTTTTTCCACATCAATGCCTTCCAGGCCCATTGTCTGGCAAAAAAGATGCACCCGAGAATAGCTCTGTTCTGGCATCATTATGATTTCGATCGTAACCCGAAGAGCCGTGGTTTCTACACCATCGCCCGTCGAAATAACAGGGCCGACTGGGCTCAAATGAATTCCAACAACAAAGGAAGCCACGATGAATGGATTTTTATTTCGGGACCGAGGATGGAAAAGTTCGGCATCTAGCGTGAAGTCGATCCGAAAAAAATGATCTATCCTACACTCTTGGAGGCGGACAAACACGACTATCATCTCCTCTGCGAGCTAGAGATAGATAGGGTCCCTTTATCGGATGGCCGGGATAACGACTGGTTGTTCGCCCTTTGGGTAGTGGTAACAAATTTCCCTTTACTATTTTGCCTTGTTAAGTTTTCATTTTCATACTGCATACTTGCATCCTGTGATACATACATATTTGACTTGTCTTATTTTGTGCAGTGTCTTCTCGCCAGGAGATTGTGGAGCGTAAACGTTAGAAGCGGCCGAAGCTGCTGCTGCTGCTGCTTTGGGGGCCGATGGTAATGAGCAGTCAATTCCCAAACATAGGGACGAAAACGTGATCACAACACCAGTCGCTTCTCCTCTGCGTGAGGTAGAAATACGGGATGTGCCCCCGACCGATCCGTGAAAGATGGTTCGTATGGATGATGCGGCGATTAGGATTTTGCCCCCAGTAGGGAGTCTTGGAGAATGATGCAATCATTGCTTCAGCTCCAGTCCCAGCTAGGGGCGTAGGTCCTGATCTTTGCAGGGGTCTTGTCCTTCCGACCGACCGACCGTTGTATGACCAAGTGAATGATGTTGGCGCCTATACTGAGATGTTGGCGCTTCTCTGAGATGTTGGCGCTTCTCTTGATGGTAAGCTTCCTTCCTTCGTATGATTTTGTTTACTTGCTTCAAATGTCTAACTTTTTCCTTTGTTTATTTTCAGGGTGTCTCTTGGGCCGCTGTGATTGCTGAACGGGTGGAGGGGATGCAAGCGAAGATGAAGGAAGTTGCTCAGTTGGAGACCAGGGCGATTAAGGCTGAAGAGGATCTTCGGAATTCAAACACTGAGATGGAGAGAATTACTGGTCAGAGCAATGCCTTGGCGACCGAACGGGACTCTCTGAAAGATCAAGTTGACTCGCTAAAGGCCCGGGTCTCCCGGAGGAACGACCAGCTGAAAGCTTCTCAGAAGATCATCTAGAAAAACAAGAAGATTCTGGACCTCACCGAGGAGAGATGTTACCAGATGGGTTATGATGACGCCATAGTAAAGGCCCATACCGCTGTTTTTGACCATACTCGTCTACTTGATGTGGGTATGTTCGATCCAGTAGGTCGGGAAGATGTAGATGAACCCCTGGTAGTCTCTTCGGGCGAGGATGAGGCCCTTTCTAATTAAATCTCTTGCTTTTGTTATTTTGATGGCCTTCGAGCTTTGTAATGCTTAACTCTACCTTCGGGCTCTTTTAATTTGTGCCTTCGGGCTTATAATATTTAAACTCGCCTCCGGGCTCTCTTAATTTTCCTTGCACTTTATTTTATTTTGTGCTTTACTTTATACCTCTTTAGCCGTTTCATTTGCTTAGCATAATTTTTTGTTTAGCTTGATGCTTCTTCGGCTTTATCTGCCTTACCATAGTTTCTTTTATTTTTTTACGTCTTCGGTATTATTTTACCTTAGCATAATTTTTGTTTAGCTTTATGCTTCTACGACTTTATTCGCCTTAGCATAATTTCTTTTAATTTGTGCATCTTTGGCCTTAGCCTAGCATGTTTTTGCATCTTCGGTTGTAACCTAGCTGTCCCCCAGTATTTAAGGGGTTTTGTAAATGATTAAGGTCTCATTCGATCGGTGAAAAATATTTCCTCCCGGCCCTAATTATGTCAAACTAACTTAAATACTGAAGCAAGTTAAAGGATGCATGTTTCATTCGGTCGGCCTCAAACATGGGTCCGTTTAGCCTAATTCTATGTACTTAACCATTTGGTTTTCATTGTACTTAGATAATAATAATAGTAGTCATAAAAATGGAACAAACAATCTTTCATTGATCATGCAAAAAACTTATACATAATTCCAAGTTACAGATTGATGCTCACTTAGGGAAATTAAAATCAACTTGCAGGAAGCAAAATGTTGAAACTGACAACTAAAAAATGCATCCTGTAAGCTTACTGGTAGAAACGGCGAAGGCGGGCAACATGCCATGTATTCTTGATTGGGCTGCCATCTGAATGTGCCAATTTGTATGTGCCCGGTCGAAACACTTCTATTACTGTGTAGGCGCCTTCCCAGTAGGGCATAAGTTTGCCTTACTTAGTTGGTATTGAAGTAGCCAACTCCCGAAGTACTAAGTCCCCAACTTGGAAAGATCGTTTCTTTACTCCCGAATCATAGTATTGTGAATCATAGTATTGTGCTACTTGAAGCTGATACCTTAATTTTCTTTGATGAGCTGTGTAACAACCCCGATTTTTTTCCGGATTTATTATTATTATTATTATTTAAATATTTTATTGGTTTTCCATAAAGGAATAATAAGATTGTGAATATTTAATTTTAATTTGAATGCAGTTATATGTTTAATTGTTAATAGGTTATTCGGGTAGGCTGTATTCGGTACTGTCTGTGTTAGTAAAATGTTTATTTTATTAAAAATTTATATTTTTATCAAAAGTGATAAATTGAGTTTGTTTTAAAATTTTATGGATCGAGTTGGTATTTTATTGGTACAAAAATTATACCCGGTATTCTACCCATGTACAAAAGTTTTATTTGTATAAATTATTAAAATGTTTAAAATTTAGTATTTCCACATTTTTGGTAACTTGAGATTATTTTAGAATTTTAAGGATCAAAACTATATTTTTCTCGTACTAAAATTTTACCCGATATCTTATCCGTGCCCCATTAATATTTGGGTGCATTATGAAAATATTTGAAAATGTTGTATTTTATATTTTTGATCAATCAGGGAAAATTATGTGTAATTTATTATATTAAAATATATTTTTAGTTTAATTTACTGTGTGTTAGTTTATTTTTAATGCATTTAAACGCATTACGATTTTTATTAAATAGGAAAATTATCACATACGTGTTATGTGACTTCTGTGTAGCATAGATTATTTTATTCCATTTTTCTGTAATTTTTATATTTTTAGAATATAGTTATTTCGCATTTTAATTTCCGGACCCAGCCCCTGTTCTGAATTATAGGCCTTGTTTTTGATAAAATTATTTTTATACAATGATAGGATATTTAAAAATGCATTATTTTGTAATTTTTGTAATATTCAAGATTTTTGGGAAATTTTGATATTTATATTACATTTGTTTAAAAATAAAAATTTTACATTTTTATCCCATAAAAATTATTTTTAGGGCTTTATAATTTTAATTAGGGGTTAAAAATATTTTTGGGGTATTAAATTTTGATTAATATAAATAGCAGAATAATTATTTTTAATTTTATAAAAATTCTGAAAAATCAGTTTTTTTAAAATTATTTTCTGGAAATTCTTTATTTTGTGTTCTTGGTGTTCTTGAGAATCAAACTCAAATTTGGAGGTGATTCTGTTATTCAAATCGTTCATATGAGTAACCAAACTGAAGCTCTTGATCTCTACTACATGTTTATGTAAGTGTTCATAACCAAAATTGTTTTGTTCGAAAATTTGTTTTTTTATTTTAATTTTCGAACTTGTTTAATTTGCTGTGGATTGTGTACTGATTTGTTGGTGATGTAGTTAGTGTCTATAGATTGCTTATGATCCCAGGATTATTGTGATAATTTTTGTTTGATTTTTAGTAGCCTAAAACTCGAAATCGAATTTTGTGGGGGTGAATATAATTTTCGATTTTCCTGATTTCTTGATGATTGGTTGATGATTTTGATGATTGATATGAGTTATTGAACTCATGAGCTTCGATTTGATATATAGAACGTAAGATTTGGTGTCCGATTTCGAGTTCGTCGTTTTTAATTTTAAGCTCGCCGGAATTTCTTCGATTTTTGCCGGATTTTTGATTTAGTTAGTTCTGGGTTCAAATGGTTGGTATGGTTGTGTTTAGAAGTTAATTTGGAGTGATTTCGATATTTAAAACGTAGCAAATGGTGCATTTTTGTGGTCGCCGGAGATGGCCGGATTTTTTGGTCGACCGGGATGAACAGTAAAATCGTGGGGGGGGGGGGGGGTTCTGGTAAAACGAGGAAGAAGACGATGCTTGATTAAAAAAAAAGTTTTGTTTTATTTACTTTTATTTACTTTTAAAAAATGTTTTAAATAATTCTAAATTTAATTATAAATTCAGAAATTTATTTTCTGAAAATATTTTGGAAATTTAAAATTTATTTATAAATTCTGTTTTTAATTTTTAAAAATTATTTTATTATTTACTTTTAATTCAAAAATAATTAAGAATTAAATACTTTTAATTATACTAATTAATTTCAAATAATGATTTAATTAATTTAATTATTTGATAAATTTAATTATTTATTGAATAATTTTATTAATTAATTATTAAATGATTTTAATTAATTTAATTAGGATTATTTAATTTTAAATTAACCACTTTTCTGTTTAAAAATGATTTAAAAATAGAAAGTAATTGTTTTAAATCCTAAAAATAATCCGGGAGTGAGAAAAATATTTTTAAAATTCTTAGATTTATTTTTTTTATGAGTTGATTAATAAATGATTAATTTGAATATTCAATTAATTTAATTATTAATTGGATTATTCTTATTAATTGCGTATTAATTAAACCGTTTGTCCGTTTTCAACGAGAAAAGTATTTCTGGAATTAGAAAAATGACCCGGTTCTTATAAAAATAGTTTTAAGTTAAAATTCAACTTTTAAATTTGGATCGACTTTTTTACCAAACCATTTTATTGAGTCGGTTATATCTGATAATTAGGGTTTTGATCCGTTTTCTGTTTTAAAAATATTGGATAAAATCTTTTTATGATCTGATCAACGTGCTATGTGATTATGTGATCTATTTATTATTCTCTTTACGTGCGATCTGAATTATCGAAGTGTTTACTTTTAGGGTTAAGCATTGTAATTATATTTCTATTTCTTTATCGAGGATTAATTGGTAAGTATTGACTTAGGTTTGTCAGCGGAGATATAATGAAGAGGGTTGGAGATAGATGTGGTATTCTTTGTGGGTTATGAAAATGGTGGAGATGGATACAGTATTATTTGTGGATTGTTGGATTTATTGTGAGGTGTCTTAACACCGGGAAAATGCCTATGTTCAAAAGGGATATTTCCAATTATTTTCTTCCGTCGTAGATATTGAAGTAGACGCGCGGGCTCGATGTCAGGGGATCAGACTCGTGACAATCGCAAGAGCGTCAAACCAACGAATGATCGAAATAGAAGATTTTGATGCCGTAAAATAGAAGAAGATAGTTGTATTACTTCGGTGCCACGTATTAGCTAAGGATCTTAGGCAAGTATTTTCTTGATCATCTTAAACACTTTTATTTTATGTTTCATTGATTCATATCATGACAAATAGTTATTGTTCAGAGCTATTTGTGATTCTTAAATATTTTTGTGCGAACAAAGTTACTTGATATTGGTACCCTTGATGTGGGGAATTGTTTAAGATAAACTCTTCATATCCTTATTATCGTAGTAAATAATAGGGATGTGAACTGTATGTGAAACTAAGCATTTCCTGTTGAATTCGGAAATTGCTCTATTGGATTGGAAAATGGTAAAGCGTAGGAGGCCATGATTGCTGTCATGGTCCAGCAATATTTAAGGAGGATATGGTAACCATTCCATCTTCCTATAGGCTAACATTACTTGCCTATTTTGGTACCCTCATGAAATCCGGATTATACACACGGGTATAGCTGTACCAGTGGAGTATAAAGGGTCCCATTGCTTTTGAACCTGATCAGGGGGCAATGGTGTTTCAGTAAAGTGTATCCAATCCATATCGCCCGAATGGCTATTATATATTGTGAATTGGCAGATGATTCATTTTTATGACATGCCAAATGATTTCAGTTACTGTTGAATTATATCACAGTTGTTGATTCAGTTTTCTCTATAAACTGTTTTACATTTCAGTTGATTTTATGCCCCACTTATACTGGTTTTATATCAAAACTTTTATATTCTTGCTGAGCATTTCTTTCGCTCATACTTGCCGCTGTAAATTCTAACATTTCAGTAAAGGTAGTTAGCGAGACTTATCCGTACAGTTCAGAAAGAGAAGAAGCGTGATGCTATTTCGAAGATGGCTTGGCTCAGGATGTCTGGATTTAGTGTAAGATCTATTTTATATAATTGAGTTAATATTTATTATTATTATGTAATAGTCTAGTTGACCTGGCGTACTTCTTATCGAAGTTACACCAGTGGTTTAAGATTTGATCAAAGAGAATGTTGTAAAGAAAGAATACTATTTATTTAATGGAAATTTGGATTCTTGTTTCCATCCCTATAACCTTAAAAGATCTTGGCATGTTTGGGGTCACAGATGTTTTATTTTGAGGATTTTCGCGTGACGACCAAATCTCCTGACCCCGGATTTGGGGGGCGTTACAGTTGGTATCAGAGCTGAGGTTATAGTAAACTAGAAACGAGAGTGTGTAGGAGTGTGTATAGCTAAGTAAGGAACGTCAGAGCTCATATAGAGTTCGTGTTGGACTATTGGATATAGTCCCAATTAGTAAGTTAAGATTGGAGTACTCGTTTGAGATGGTGGTGCTGAACTGGATAGACCGCCTTGCGAATGGAGATGTCTACTGTGGAATCTTCAGTGATTATTACGAGATGACGATGGCATACAATATCGATATCCTTAAAACGTGGAGAGGAAGAAGCTTATAATCGAAGGACAAGCTATCAAAGGAGCTGACAAAGAAGGCATAAGTAGAGACATTGGCAATACCTTCTCTTCTTATAAATTATTTTCATATCCCTCCCAAAGAGACATTCTTTAAAAGATATATTTGCTCTTCAAAACAGTGACATTTGACACTTGTGTTCAACCTCCACTCTGGATTTCAATTATTTCAAAGGGTATTATGAAACCTACTTTCAAATTTCTGAGACTTTCAACTTTTTATTTTCCCCAATGGTTAATAATTTTATTTGCAATATAGTACCACTTGTTTGGTACTTTCTTTCTAGATCTTCTTTTCAGAAAATAACACCTTTGGAATTTCTTTCATACTTCTCTACTCCAATTGAGATGAACAACCTTATTTATAGGGGAAACCAGGTATATCTGTCTGTGTGATAGAAGTTGGATGGGACGCCATCACTGGTGTGTTGCGTATTACAAGAAGGCTGGCCACCCTTATTTGTAAATGTCGGAGCTAAGACACGCAACGTCGGGTTCATATGATCATATTGATCTCTCAGTTATTCTTTCATTTCAAAGAATATTTGATTTAAAATTCATAAATTGATAACCAAAAATGAGGGATATTTGCTACGATACGAAATCTCTTCTCTTTAAAATTTCATAATTTTTGTCATCACAAAAAGTTTTGGAGGTATGCCAATCTGGTTAGAATAAGTCAACCTCGACATGGTGAATCAAGACTTTGCAATGGGATTACTACGAGCAAAAGCAGATCAAGATACGATTAGAATACTAACAACGGATAATGGAGTCAATTCATTTTCTCTTTATCGATCAACGCTACGTTACTGCAAAGTTGTTTCGATTTTATATGGAAGAAAAGAAAGTGTGGATGATGAAGGAGTTAAGGAACCCTAGGGATTTCTTTTCCTCAGTGGATTCCGAGGACGGAATCCCTTTAAGGAGGGAAGATTGTAACAACCCCAATTTTTTTCCGGATTTATTATTATTATTATTATTTAAATATTTTATTGGTTTTCCATAAAGGAATAATAAGATTGTGAATATTTAATTTTAATTTGAATGCAGTTATGTGTTTAATTGTTAATAGGTTATTCGGGTAGACTGTATTCGATACTGTCTGTGTTAGTAAAATGTTTATTTTATTAAAAATTTATATTTTTATCAAAAGTGATAAATTGAGTTTGTTTTAAAATTTTATTGATCGAGTTGGTATTTTATTGGTACAATAATTATACCCGGTATTCTACCCGTGTACAAAAGTTTTATTTGTATAAATTATTAAAATGTTTAAAATTTAGTATTTCCACATTTTTGGTAACTTGAGATTATTTTAGAATTTTAAGGATCAAAACTATATTTTTCTCGTACTAAAATTTTACCCGATATCTTATCCGTGCCCCATTAATATTTGGGTGCATTATGAAAATATTTGAAAATGTTGTATTTTATATTTTTGATCAATCAGGGAAAATTATGTGTAATTTATTATATTAAAATATATTTTTAGTTTAGTTTACTGTGTGTTAGTTTATTTTTAATGCATTTAAACGCATTATGATTTTTATTAAATAGGAAAATTATCCCATACGTGTTATGTGACTTCTGTGTAGCATAGATTATTTTATTCTATTTTTCTATAATTTTTATATTTTTAGAATAAAGTTATTTCGCATTTTAATTTCCGGACCCAGCCCCTGTTCTGAATTATAGGCCTTGTTTTTGATAAAATTATTTTTATACAATGATAGGATATTTAAAAATGCATTATTTTGTAATTTTTGTAATATTCATGATTTTTGGGAAATTTTAATATTTATATTACATTTGTTTAAAATTAAAATTTTACATTTTTATCCCATAAAAATTATTTTTAGGGCTTTATAATTTTAATTAGGGGTTAAAAATATTTTTGGGGTATTAATTTTTGATTAATATAAATAGCAGAATAATTATTTTTAATTTTATAAAAATTCTGAAAAATCAGTTTTTTTAAAATTATTTTCTGGAAATTCTTTATTTTGTGTTCTTGGTGTTCTTGAGAATCAAACTCAAATTTGGAGGTGATTCTGTTATTCAAATCGTTCATATGAGTAACCAAACTGAAGCTCTTGATCTCTACTACATGTTTATGTAAGTGTTCATAACCAAAATTGTTTTGTTCGAAAATTTGTTTTTTTATTTTAATTTTCGAACTTGTTTAATTTGCTGTGGATTGTGTACTGATTTGTTGGTGATGTAGTTAGTGTCTATAGATTGCTTATGATCCCAGGATTATTGTGATAATTTTTGTTTGATTTTTAGTAGCCTAAAACTCGAAATCGAATTTTGTGGGGGTGAATATAATTTTCGATTTTCTGGATTTCTTGATGATTGGTTGATGATTTTGATGATTGATATGAGTTATTGAACTCATGGGTTTCGATTTGATATATAGAACGTATGATTTGGTGTCCGATTTCGAGTTCGTCGTTTTTAATTTTAAGCTCGTCGGAATTTCTTCGATTTTTGCCGGATTTTTGATTTAGTTAGTTCTGGGTTCGAATGGTTGGTATGGTTGTGTTTAGAAGTTAATTTGGAGTGATTTTGATATTTAAAACGTAGCAAATGGTGCGTTTTTGTGGTCGCCGGAGATGGCCGGATTTTTTGGTCGACCGGGATGAATAGTAAAGTCGGGGGGGGTGTCTGGTAAAACGAGGAAGAAGACGATGCTTGATTAAAAAAAAAAAGTTTTGTTTTATTTACTTTTATTTACTTTTAAAAAATGTTTTAAATAATTCTAAATTTAATTATAAATTCAGAAATTTATTTTCTGAAAATATTTTGGAAATTTAAAATTTATTTATAAATTCTGTTTTTAATTTTTAAAAATTATTTTATTATTTACTTTTAATTCAAAAATAATTAAGAATTAAATACTTTTAATTATACTAATTAATTTGAAATAATGATTTAATTAATTTAAATATTTGATAAATTTAATTATTTATTGAATAATTTTATTAATTAATTATTAGTTGATTTTAATTAATTTAATTAGGATTATTTAATTTTAAATTAACCAATTTTCTGTTTAAAAATGATTTAAAAATAGAAAGTAATTGCTTTAAATCCTAAAAATAATCTGGGAGTGATACAAATATTTTTAAAATTCTTAGATTTATTTTTTTTATGAGTTGATTAATAAATAATTAATTTGAATATTCAATTAATTTAATTATTAATTGAATTATTCTTATTAATTGCGTATTAATTAAACCGTTTGTCCGTTTTCAACGAGAAAAGTATTTCTGGAATTAGAAAAATGACCCGGTTCTTATAAAAATAGTTTTAAGTTAAAATTCAACTTTTAAATTTGGATCGACTTTTTTACCAAACCATTTTATGGAGTCGGTTATATCCGATAATTAGGGTTTTGACCCGTTTTCTGGTTTAAAAATATTGGATAAAATCTTTTTATGATCTGATCAACGTGCTATGTGATTATGTGATCTATTTATTAGTCTCTTTACGTGCGATGTGAATTATCGAAGTGTTTACTTTGAGGGTTAAGAATTGTAATTATATTTCTATTTCTTTATCGAGGATTAATTGGTAAGTATTGACTTAGGTTTGTCAGCGAAGATATAATGAAGAGGGTTGGAGATAGATGTGGTATTCTTTGTGGGTTATGAAAATGGTGCAGATGGATACAGTATTATTTGTGGATTGTTGGATTTATTGTGAAGTGTCTTAACACCGGGAAAATGCCTATGTTCAAAGGGGATATTTCCAATTATTTTCTTCCGTCGTAGATATTGAAGTAGACGCGCGGGCCCGATGTCAGCGGATCAGACTCGTGACAATCGCAAGAGCGTCAAACCAACGAATGATTGAAATAGAAGATTTTGATGCCGTAAAATAGAAGAAGATAGTTGTATTACTTCGGTGCTACGTATTAGCTAAGGATCTGAGGCAAGTATTTTCTTGATCATCTTAAACACTTTTATTTTATGTTTCATTGATTCATATCATGACAAATAGTTATTGTTCAGAGCTATTTGTGATTCTTAAATATTTTTGTACGAACAAAGTTACTTGATATTGGTACCCTTGATGTGGGGAATTGTTTAAGATAAACTTTTCATATCCTTATTATCGTAGTAAATAATAGGGATGTGAACTGTATGTGAAACTAAGCATTTCCTGTTGAATTCGGAAATTGCTCTATTGGATTGGAAAATGGTAAAGCGTAGGAGGATATGGTAACCATTCCATCTTCCTATAGGCTAACATTACTTGCCTATTTTGGTACCCTCATGAAATCCGGATTATACACACGGGTATAGCTGTACCAATGGCGTATAAAGGGTCCCATTGCTTTTGAACCTGATCAGGGGGCAATGGTGTTTCAATAAAGTGTATCCAATCCATATCGCCCGAATGGCTATTATATATTGTGAATTGGCAGATGATTCATTTTTATGACATGCCAAATGATTTCAGTTACAGTTGAATTATATCACAGTTGTTGATTCAGTTTTCTCTATAAACTGTTTTACATTTCAGTTGATTTTATGCCCCACTTATACTGGTTTTATATCAAAACTTTTATATTCTTGCTGAGCATTTCTTTCGCTCATACTTGCCGCTGTAAATTCTAACATTTCAGTAAAGGTAGTTGGCGAGAATTATCCGTACAGTTCAGAAAGAGAAGAAACGTGATGCTATTTCGAAGATGGCTTAGCTCAGGATGTCTGGATTTAGTGTAAGATCTATTTTATATAATTGAGTTAATATTTATTATTATTATTATGTAATAGTCTAGTTGACCTGGCGTACTTCTTATCGAAGTTACACCAGTGGTTTAAGATTTGATCAAAGAGAATGTTGTAAAGAAAGAATACTTTTTATTTAATGGAAATTTGGATTCTTGTTTCTAGCCCTATAACCTTAAAAGATCTTGGCATGTTTGGGGTCACAGATGTTTTATTTTGAGGATTTTCGCGTGACGACTGATATGGGCTGAAAATAAGCCCTAAAAACACATTTAATGTTGAATTAAATGAACCTAAGTTGGTCCAAGGTCAAAGCCCAATTACGAGGCCCAAAACCTTAATAATGATAATAAATTCGTAGCTGTAAAATCATCCAAATAAAAGACCCCGTATTTGAGTCAACAAGAAAACCAAATCATATCAGGAGTGATCTTCAAGGCATATAATTCCAATACTTATCTTCTTATCTTTTAGAAGGCTCTAGAATTGGGCCTAAGCTTTGGCTTGCCCACCAAGACACCTAATTCTACTCTAACTCCAAGGCATCCAATGCCTATATAAAGGACCTGACCCTTCAACCTAGAACTACGTTTTTTGGCTTGATTCTTGATATATTGCAAGATACGTAGGCATCTTGTGAGGACCTGAGTTAAGTCACGAAACACTTGATCAGCCATTAAAGCTCGAAGCTCTCCCTAACCCTAGCATTCAATACGCAATAAATACACCCTACTTTTTATTCCATAACATTTGGCGCCGTCTGTGGGACCTTCGGATATCAACCATGGTTACCACTCGGAGAACACCAACACTTTCTGAAACCATCACTAACACCACCGCACCCCCGATCGGGGAACAATTGCCCCCAGGGGTGAATTCTCAACCGTTGGTCACTCAGCCACAAGGAACTGAAGCGCAACCTCATGAGTCGTTACCCTTAGTGACGAATCCCACCACCCAAGGGACGAATCCCCTTCAGATGGTGGTCGCCCCTCTCGGAGGGCAGTCCGCTCCACCCACCGCTCAGATCTCTACTACAGTGATCCCCGCAAGCACGAACCCGATATATGGATTGCCCAATTATCCCCCGTATCAGGCCGGACCAAGCAGTCACGCCCTCCAGATACACGAACCATACAATCCACCTTACATCAGAGGTTTAGGACCCAATCAAGGCCAGCAATACTATGACTACTCAGGCCCGTATTCTGATGACTCATCCTCGGAAGAAGATAGGGATGAAGCCCCGAGGAGACGTCGTCCAAGTAAGGAACCTATTGGACGCCGAAGAACTCATGATCGACCTCCCTTAACGGCTGCTGAAAAAATCAAGGCTCATGAGGCCAAGATCCAAAATCTAAAGAAGGACATAGAAAGGGAACAGCGAAGACAGAATCAGAATCAACTCCCACCAGTGACGGGAGGAGACATTCCTTTTGTTGATTTGGAAAGAACCCCAAGGAGAGAGAGAAGGACCGAAGTCCCTAGAGGTGGAAACACGAGGGTCGAAACCCCCAGAGGCAACCCTGAAGACTTGATGCAACTTGGAGATCCTGATGATCCAACCCCTCCATTCACTGAGGAGGTGATGAACGCGCATATATCACGGAAGTTCAAGATGCCTACCATAAAGACGTACGATGGAACGGGAGATCCCGCTAACCATGTAAGAACGTTCTCTAACGCATTGTTGTTACAACCTGCCAGTGACGCCTTGAAGTGTAGGGCGTTTCCCCAAACATTAGCGGGCATGGCACAATGTTGGTACAGCCGCCTACCACCAAACTCCATTGCCTCTTTCAAAGAACTAAGCAATGCTTTCGTCAGCCAGTTCATAGGAGGAAGAATTCATGAGAAAGATTCTGCATCCCTCATGACTGTGACACAAGGAAAGAACGAAAATCTCAGAGACTATCTCAAGCGATTCACAAAGGAAACGCTCAACATTACAAACCTGGAAAACAAGGTAGCCATGGTGGCGTTACAAAATGGAACTTCAAATGTTTATTTCAAGATGTCATTAGCCAAGCATCCCCCTGAGAACATGACTGAGCTTCAACAAAGGGCGAGTAAGTATATTAAAGATGAGGATAGTCTAAAGAAAGAGTCAGTAACGGGAAACACCGGGAATGGTGACAATTCTAGGAAGAGAAAGACGGAAGAAGAATATGATGGAAGAGATAAGTACCCGCGCACGGGCAGAGAATCTGATTCAACCCCTAAAAAGGGTAGTCTAGGACAAAGGTTTACGGATTATGCAAGGTTGAACGCCCCAAGAAGCCAAATCCTGATGGACATAGAGAAGGATAGGGACGTAAGATGGCCAATGCCACTAAGGATAGATCCTGAGAAGAGAAATAATAACCAATACTGCCGATTCCACAAAGACGTGGGGCACGATACCGACGATTGTAGGCAACTGAAAGATGAGATTGAGTTCTTGATCCGTAGAGGAAAGTTAAATAAATTCTGCAAAGATGGGGATCGAGGAAACTCGAGATGGGATTATGATAGGAATGATGAAGATCGTAACCGTAATCCGCAGCCCCGGGGGTCAGTGATAAACATGATTTTCGGTGGCCCGACAGCGGCCGGGTCAAGCAGAAATTCCAGAAAAGCATATGAACGAGAGGTGATGCACATTGTTGGGGAAGCACCAAATCGTGCAAAAATGGAGGTCTCGATTGGATTCGATGACTCGGACCTTGAAGGGGTGAAGTTCCCCCATGATGATCCACTGGTGATTTCACCTGTGATAGGCAACTCCCAAGTAAAGAGAGTCTTAATAGACAATGGAGCATCGGTGGACATTCTGTTCCATGATGCCTTTTTGAAGATGGGATACACTGAGTCTCAGTTGACTCCGTCAAACATGCCCATATACGGGTTCAACGGAGTAGAATCGAAAGTTGAGGGGACAATTCAGCTACCCGTGACTATAGGGCAGGAGCCACGGGAGGCAACTCAGATGTTAAATTTTTTGGTCATCAAAGCCACGTCTACTTATAATGCTATCTTAGGCAGGACGGGACTCCATGCATTCAAGGCAGTTGCCTCTACATATCATTTGAAATTTAAGTTCCCAACCAGAAACGGTGTGGGAGAAGAAAAAGGAGATCAAAAAATGGCAAGGAGTTGTTATGTGGCCGCTTTAAGGCCTGATGGAACTGGGGGGCAGGTCCTCCCGATTGAGGATATGGACATCCGTGAGGATGAAGAACGAAGAGGAAAGCCAGCAGAGGACTTGATTCCCATACCTTTGGAGTTGGGAGATCTTGAGAAGGTTACTTACATTGGAGCATCTCTGAAAGACCCCTTGAGAAGCAAGCTGATTGCCTTCCTACAAGACAATAATGACGTATTTGCATGGACAGCAGCCGATAGGCCAGGGATAGATCCCCAACTAATAACACACAACTTGAATGTGGATCCGGAACGGAAGACGGTGAAACAAAAGAAGAGAAATTCGCACCTGAGAGGAAAGAGGCCATAAAACAGGAGGTTGACAAACTCCTAGAGGCAGGATTCATTGAGGAAATCCAGTTCCCGGAATGGTTGGCCAATCCTGTAATGGTCAAGATGGCCAATGGAAAGTGGAGGATGTGCATAGACTTTACTGATCTGAATGATGCATGCCCAAAGGACTGTTTCCCTTTGCCAAGGATCGATATGTTGATAGATGCCACGGCTGGGCACGACATGCTGAGTTTCATGGATGGCTTCAGTGGCTACAACCAAATTAAGATGCACAAGGACGACATCCCTAAGGTATCATTCATCACCGACTTTGGTGTGTATTGTTACCTGGTCATGGCCTTTGGATTGAAGAACGCAGGAGCTACCTATCAGAGGTTGGTAAACAAGATTTTTCCCCATCTCATTGGAAAGACTATGGAAGTTTATGTGGATGATATGTTGGTGAAAAGCCTACACAAGGCAGATCACATTGAGCACCTACGTGAGGCATTTGAAGTGCTGAGGCACCATAAGATGATGTTGAACCCAACCAAATGTGCTTTCGGTGTTGGGTCAGGAAAGTTCTTGGGTCTCATGGTCACGAAACGGGGAATCGAGGCTAACCCCGACAAAATCAAGGCTATCTTGGACATGGAACCACCACGTTCTATAAGGGACGTACAGAAATTAACCGGGAGGATTGCTGCATTGGGGAGATTCGTCTCCAAATCCGGGGACAAGTGTTTGCCATTCTTTAAAACCCTGAAGAAGGTAAAAAACTTTGAATGGACAGAGGAAAGCCAAGAGGCCTTTGAGCAAGTGAAGAAGTATATGGCTGAGGCCCCATTGCTAGCCAAGCCAAGTACGGGAGAAATCCTCTATCTCTACTTAGCAATTTCTGGTCAAGCTGTGAGTGCGGTGCTGGTAAAGGAGGAAAGCAAGGTTCAGAAACCCGTATACTATGTGAGTAAAGTTTTACACGGAGCAGAGTTGAATTACTCCACTATTGAGAAGTTTGCCTTAGCATTGGTAACTACTTCTAGGAAGTTACGACCTTATTTTCAGGCACATAAGATAGAGGTCCTTACAGAACAACCGTTAAGGAATATTTTGCATAGCCCTAAAGCTAGTGGTAGGCTCATCAAGTGGGCAATTGGGTTGGGAGAATTTGATGTTAAGTTCAAGCCAAGGACGGCCATCAAAGCCCAGGCATTGGCTCACTTCGTGGTTGAATGTACCATCGACAACCAAGAAGTCGGGGGGCAAGAGATAGTACCTCAAGAAGGCAATGAACCGCATAAGGAGGATAAGGAACCCGTGCTCGAGGAGAAGGAATACTGGATGCTCTATTTTGATGGGGCATCAAAAACAAAAACAAGTGGTGCAGGTCTTGTTCTGAAAAGTCCCGATGGATTCGTGATTGAATACGCCCTAAAGTTGGACTTCCCAACAACCAACAATGAGGCAGAGTATGAAGCTTTGATAGCTGGGCTTGGTCTGGCAGGGGCATTAAGGGTTAAGAATCTTAAAGTTTGTGGAGATTCAAGGCTAGTTGTGGCCCAAGTCAAGGTAGAATTTGAGGCAAGGGATGAAACCATGGCCAAGTACTTAAGGCTTGTGAAGGCAGTAATGACTCAATTTGATGAGTGTTACATAGAGCACATTCCGAGGGAGGAGAACATCAAGGCCGATGCCTTATCCAAGTTCGCCTCCTCCGAGATAGAAAATTACTCTGGAAGTGTCTACTTCCAAGTTCTGAGAGCCCCTACCATCGATTCAAAGTTGGTCGCGCCTATTGATGTCAGGGAATGTTGGATAGATCCCATAAAAGCACACCTCGAGACCGGTTGGCTCCCGACTAATGCCATGGAGGCACGAAAATTGTCTGTGAGGGCTTTAAGGTATGCACTAATTGAAGGGATACTATACAAGAAGTATTTTGTGATTCCATATCTAAAGTGCTTAAGACCCGAGGAGGCCAAATCAACTATTGAGGAGGTCCATGAGGGGATTTGTGGACAGCACTTGGGGGCAGGGCCCTAGCTCACAAGATTGTTAGACTCGGGTTCTATTGGCCTGAGATGATGGCCGATGCTAAGGATTACGTGAAAAAGTGTGACCGGTGCCAGAAACATGCACCAGTGGTTAGGCAACCGCCAGAGATGTTGACATCCATCAGCTCCACCATTCCCTTTGCTATGTGGGGGATGGATATACTTGGGCCATTTCCCATGGCCACTGCACAAAGGAAGTTCTTGATAGTTGCTATCGATTACTTTACCAAATGGATTGAATCCAAACCGTTGGCCAAGATTACGACCATGCAAGTCGCGCAGTTCCTGTGGGAGAACGTCATGTGTAGGTATGGAATACCACGAATCCTGGTTACGGATAATGGGTTACAATTCAACAACAAAGAATTTAGGGACTACTGTGATGATAATGGAATTAAGCTTCGGTTTACCTCCGTTGCCCACCCTCAAGCCAATGGGCAAGCTGAAGTTGCTAATCGAATCATCCTCGACGGACTTAAGAAAAGGGTGGAACGTTCTATGAACACTTGGGTGGATGAGCTGTTGCCCATACTCTGGGCATATCGCACCACCTGCAAAGTGACGACTGGTGAAACCCCATTCATGTTAGCCTACGGGGCTGAACCTGTGGTGCCCGTGGAAATCATGCATGTATCTCCACGGGTTGAAGCCTTTGAACCAGACACAAATGAGGAAGGAATGAGGATGGCCCTCGACTTGATCGATGAGGTGAGGGACGAAGCCCATGCTAGGAATACTGAACATCAGAAGAAAGCTTCCTTCTACTATAACCTAAGGGTGAAAGAAAGGTTCTTCCGTCAGGGGGACCTGGTGCTTAGAAAGATTGAAGCATCTGGAGTTGGACAGAAGGGAAAGCTATCCCCAAATTGGGAAGGCCCGTATCGGGTCAAGGAAACACTGGGACGTGGATCGTACAAATTGGAGACATTGGAAGGAAATGAGGTGCCTCGTACTTAGCATGCATCAAACCTCAAAGTCTATTATGTTTTATTATCTTGCATAGGATATGACTTATATCTAGTAGGAAGTAGAAATAAGGTCGACGAAACCATACGGAGTACGTAAGCTCCGAGTAGGAAGTAGAGTATTATGTAAGGGTTGAACCAATTTCAGAATTTATTAATGCAATTTGGTTTTCTTTACTCAAGTTCTATGTCTGTTATGTATCAAAGCATATTTGAATTGCTAGCCAAGAAAGGCCAAGTACAAATGACAAAATAATTAAGTAAAAGAAAAATCGGAAAAATGCATAAATAAAACCCCGGAGGGTTAGTCCGGTACAAATATAAATAAGAAATATTTTTCGATTCGAATTTTTCGAAAAGGAAGGAAAAATTGAAAAATCCAAGTAGGGCAAGAGCCCCATTCAGAAAATCTCGCTCGAAAAATAAAGATTCGAAACAATAATTTTCGATTGCTACTTATCGAATGAAGACCAAAAATGGGCTGGACCCACCTATCAATTTTCATTCGAAAATTGGGTTGTTATTAAAAAAAATTGCCGGATGAAATTGCCGAGCAGGAGGATAAAAATGGGGTGGCCCCACTTGAAATTTTCCAATCGGAAAATGTAAAAAAAAAAAAATTAATAAAATAAATAAATAAAAAAAATGGAAATTCCGAACAGAATTGCCGAGCAGGAGCAAAAAATGGGGTGGCCATACTTGAAATTTTCCAATCAGAAAATTTTAAAAAAAAAAAAAAAAGCCGAATGGAAAAACCATGCAGGGAAAAAAAAAAGGGGTGGTCCCACTCAAGCTTACAATTGGCAAAAGTAAAAAAAAAAAAAAAGGAAAACCGAAAGAGAATGCCGAGCAGGAAGGATAATTGGGATGGTCCCCACTTCAATTATTCAATCGGCAAATGTAAAAAAAAAAACAAAAAAAAAAAGGAAAGGCCGAATGAGTACATGGCCGACTGAAGTAGACGTGAGAAAGGCCGAATGGTTAAATTACAGTTTAACCCTTGAAGTTTTACATTGGTTACAATTTAATTCCTAAATTATTAGGAAAAATTAAGAAAAATACCTGTGGTTACCCGAAAATTCCTAAATTGTTAGGAAAAATTAAGAAAAATACCTGTGGGTACCCAGAAATTCTTAAATTATTAAGAAAAATTAAGAAAGATACCCGTGGGTACCAAAAAATTCCTAAATTATTCGCAAAAATTAAGAAAAATACCCGTGGGTACCCGAAAATTCCTAAATTATTAGGAAAAATTAAGAAAAATACCCGTGGGTACCCGAAAATTCCTAAATTATTAGGAAAAATTAAGAAAAATACCTGTGGGTTTCCGAAAATTCCTAAATTATTAGGAAAAATTAAGAAAAATACCTGTGGGTATCCGAAAATTCCTAAATTATTAGAAAAAGTTAAGAAAAATACCCGTGGGTACCCGAAAATTCCTAAATTATTAGGAAAAATTAAGAAAAATACATGTGGGTACCCGAAAATTCCTAAATTATTAGGAAAAATTAAGGAAAATACCCGTGGGTATATGAAAATTCCTAAATTATTAGGAGTAAATAAGAAAAAAATATCTACTAGTACACGAAAATTCCTAAAATATTAGGAAAAGTACAGAAAAATACGAGAAAAATTATAGAAATATTTTCGAGTGATAATTTATGCTAAAAATGCATGAAAGCTCTATAAAAGTACCGAAATTGCTAAAAGCAAGCACAAGTTAAAAACCTCGAATAAGGCAAATTGTCGTAAAAGTGTAGGTCGCTCCACACTTTACAATAAGGCGGTAGATGTGAAACACTAGTGTAAATCAAAATCCCCATATGAGGGTACGAAAAATAGGAGTCCTAGGTAAGGGATAAAAACGTCCCCGAGTCTCGAAAAAGACATTTATAACTTCCACGAAAACCTGATCAGTTTTCCTAGAAGTTGAGGGGCAAATGATATGGGCTGAAAATAAGATCTAAAAACACATTTAATGTTGAATTAAATGAACCTAAGTTGGTCCAAGGTCAAAGCCCAATTACGAGGCCCAAAACCTTAATAATGATAATAAATTCGTAGCTGTAAAATCATCCAAATAAAAGACCCCGTATTTGAGTCAACAAGAAAACCAAATCATATCAGGAGTGATCTTCAAGGCATATAATTCCAATACTTATCTTCTTATCTTTTAGAAGGCTCTAGAATTGGGCCTATGCTGTGGCTTGCCCACCATGACACCTAATTCTACTCTAACTCCAAGGCATCCAATGCCTATATAAAGGACCTGACCCTTCAACCTAGAACTACGTTTTTTGGCTTGATTCTTGATATATTGCAAGATACGTAGGCATCTTGTGAGGACCGGAGTTAAGTCACGAAACACTTGATCAGCCATTAAAGCTCGAAGCTCTCCCTAACCCTAGCATTCAATACGCAATAAATACACCCTACTTTTTATTCCATAACAACGACCAAATCTCCTGACCCCGGATTTGGGGGGCGTTACAGTTGGTATCAGAGCTGAGTTTATAGTAAACTAGAAACGAGAGTGTGTAGGAGTGTGTATAGCTAAGTAAGGAACGTCAGAGCTCATATAGAGTTCGTGTTGGACTATTGGATATAGTACCAATCAGTAAGTTAAGATTGGAGTACTCGTTTGAGATGGTGGTGCTGAACTGGATAGACCGCCTTGCGAATGGAGATGTCTACTGTGGAATCTTCAGTGATTATTACGAGATGACATACGATATCGATATCCTTAAAACGTGGAGAGGAAGAAGCTTATAATCGAAGGACGAGCTATCAAAGGAGCTGAGAAAGAAGGCATAAGTAGAGACATTGGCAATACCTCCTCTTCTTATAAATTATTTTCATATCCCTCCCAAAGAGACATTCTTTAAAAGATATATTTGCTCTTCAAAATAGTGACATTTGACACTTGTGTTCAACCTCCACTCTGGATTTCAATTATTTCAAAGGGTATTATGAAACCTACTTTCAAATTTCTGAGACTTTCAACTTTTTATTTTCCCCAATGGTTAATAATTTTATTTGCAATATAGTACCACTTGTTTGGTACTTTCTTTCTGGATCTTCTTTTCAGAAAATAACACCTTTGGAATTTCTTTCATACTTCTCTACTCCAATTGAGATGAACAACCCTATTTATAGGGGACACCAGGTATATCTGTCTGTGTGATAGAAGTTGGATGGGACGCCATCACTGGTGTGTTGCGTATTACAAGAAGGCTGGCCACCCTTATTTGTAAATGTCGGAGCTAAGACACGCAACGTCGGGTTCATATGATCATATTGATCTCTCAGTTATTCTTTCATTTCAAAGAATATTTGATTTAAAATTCATAAATTGATAACCAAAAATGAGGGATATTTGCTACGATATGAAATCTCTTCTCTTCAAAATTTCATAATTTTTGTCATCACAAAAAGTTTTGGAGGTATGCCAATCTGGTTAGAATAAGTCAACCTCGACACGGAGAATCAAGACTTTGCAATGGGATTACTACGAGCAAAAGCAGATCAAGATACGATTAGAATACTAACGACGAATAATGAAGTCAATTCATTTTCTCTTTATCGATCAACGCTACGTTACTGCAAAGTTGTTTCGATTTTATATGGAAGAAAAGCAAGTGTGGATGATGAAGGAGTTAAGGAACCCTAGGGATTTCTTTTCCTCAGTGGATTCCGAGGACGGAATCCCTTTAAGGAGGGAAGATTGTAACAACCCCGATTTTTTTCCGGATTTATTATTATTATTATTTAAATATTTTATTGGTTTTCTATAAAGGAATAATAAGATTGTGAATATTTAATTTTAATTTGAATGCAGTTATGTGTTTAATTGTTAATAGGTTATTCGGGTAGACTGTATTCGGTACTGTCTGTGTTAGTAAAATGTTTATTTTATTAAAAATTTATATTTTAATCAAAAGTGATAAATTGAGTTTGTTTTAAAATTTTATGGATCGAGTTGGTATTTTATTGGTACAAAAATTATACCCGGTATTCTACCCGTGTACAAAAGTTTTATTTGTATAAATTATTAAAATGTTTAAAATTTAGTATTTCCACTTTTTTGGTAACTTGAGATTATTTTAGAATTTTAAGGATCAAAACTATATTTTTCTCGTACTAAAATTTTACCCGATATCTTATCCGTGCCCCCATTAATATTTGGGTGCATTATGAAAATATTTGAAAATGTTGTATTTTATATTTTTGATCAATCAGGGAAAATTCTGTGTAATTTATTATATTAAAATATATTTTTAGTTTAATTTACTGTGTGTTAGTTTATTTTTAATGCATTTAAACGCATTATGATTTTTATTAAATAGGAAAATTATCCCATACGTGTTATGTGACTTCTGTGTAGCATAGATTATTTTATTCTATTTTTCTATAATTTTTATATTTTTAGAATACAGTTATTTCGCATTTTAATTTCCGGACCCAGCCCCTGTTCTGAATTATAGGCCTTGTTTTTGATAAAATTATTTTTATACAATGATAGGATATTTAAAAATGCATTATTTTGTAATTTTTGTAATATTCATGATTTTTGGGAAATTTTGATATTTATATTACATTTGTTTAAAAATAAAAATTTTACATTTTTATCCCATAAAAATTATTTTTTGGGCTTTATAATTTTAATTAGGGGTTAAAAATATTTTTGGGGTATTAATTTTTGATTAATATAAATAGCAGAATAATTATTTTTAATTTTATAAAAATTCTGAAAAATCAGTTTTTTTAAAATTATTTTCTGGAAATTCTTTATTTTGTGTTCTTGGTGTTCTTGAGAATCAAACTCAAATTTGGAGGTGATTCTGTTATTCAAATCGTTCATATGAGTAACCAAACTGAAGCTCTTGATCTCTACTACATGTTTATGTAAGTGTTCATAACCAAAATTGTTTTGTTCGAAAATTTGTTTTTTTATTTTAATTTTCGAACTTGTTTAATTTGCTGTGGATTGTGTACTGATTTGTTGGTGATGTAGTTAGTGTCTATAGATTGCTTATGATCCCAGGATTATTGTGATAATTTTTGTTTGATTTTTAGTAGCCTAAAACTCGAAATCGAATTTTGTGGGGGTGAATATAATTTTCGATTTTCTGGATTTCTTGATGATTGGTTGATGATTTTGATGATTGATATGAGTTATTGAACTCATGAGCTTCGATTTTATATATAGAACGTATGATTTGGTGTCCGATTTCGAGTTCGTCGTTTTTAATTTTAAGCTCGCCGGAATTTCTTCGATTTTTGCCGGATTTTTGATTTAGTTAGTTCTGGGTTCGAATGGTTGGTATGGTTGTGTTTAGAAGTTAATTTGGAGTGATTTTGATATTTAAAACGTAGCAAATGGTGCGTTTTTGTGGTCGCCGGAGATGGCCGGATTTTTTGGTCGACCGGGATGAACAGTAAAGTCATGGGGGGGGTGTCTGGTAAAACGAGGAAGAAGACGATGCTTGATTAAAAAAAAAAGTTTTGTTTTATTTACTTTTATTTACTTTTAAAAAATGTTTTAAATAATTCTAAATTTAATTATAAATTCAGGAATTTATTTTCTGAAAATATTTTGGAAATTTAAAATCTATTTATATATTCTGTTTTTAATTTTTAAAAATTATTTATTATTTAATTTTAATTCAAAAATAATTAAGAATTAAATACTTTTAATTATACTAATTAATTTCAAATAATGATTTAATTAATTTAATTATTTGATAAATTTAATTATTTATTGAATAATTTTATTGATTAATTATTAGTTGATTTTAATTAATTTAATTAGGATTATTTAATTTTAAATTAACCAATTTTCTGTTTAAAAATGATTTAAAAATAGAAAGTAATTGTTTTAAATCCTAAAAATAATCCGGGAGTGATAAAAATATTTTTAAAATTCTTAGATTTATTTTTTTTATGAGTTGATTAATAAATAATTAATTTGAATATTCAATTAATTTAATTATTAATTGAATTATTCATATTAATTGCGTATTAATTAAACCGTTTGTCCGTTTTCAACGAGAAAAGTATTTCTGGAATTAGAAAAATGACCCGGTTCTTATAAAAATAGTTTTAAGTTAAAATTCAACTTTTAAATTTGGATCGACTTTTTTACCAAACCATTTTATTGAGTCGGTTATATCCGATAATTAGGGTTTTGACCCGTTTTCTGTTTTAAAAATATTGGATAAAATCTTTTTATGATCTGATCAACGTGCTATGTGATTATGTGATCTATTTATTAGTCTCTTTACGTGCGATGTGAATTATCGAAGTGTTTACTTTGAGGGTTAAGCATTGTAATTATATTTCTATTTCTTTATCGAGGATTAATTGGTAAGTATTGACTTAGGTTTGTCAGCGGAGATATAATGAAGAGGGTTGGAGATAGATGTGGTATTCTTTGTGGGTTATGAAAATGGTGCAGATGGATACAGTATTATTTGTGGATTGTTGGATTTATTGTGAGGTGTCTTAACACCGGGAAAATGCCTATGTTCAAAGGGGATATTTCCAATTATTTTCTTCCGTCGTAGATATTGAAGTAGACGCGCGGGCTCGATGTCAGCGGATCAGACTCGTGACAATCGCAAGAGCGTCAAACCAACGAATGATTGAAATAGAAGATTTTGATGCCGTAAAATAGAAGAAGATAGTTGTATTACTTCGGTGCTACGTATTAGCTAAGGATCTGAGGCAAGTATTTTCTTGATCATCTTAAACACTTTTATTTTATGTTTCATTGATTCATATCAAGACAAATAGTTATTGTTCAGAGCTATTTGTGATTCTTAAATATTTTTGTGCGAACAAAGTTACTTGATATTGGTACCCTTGATGTGGGGAATTGTTTAAGATAAACTCTTCATATCCTTATTATCGTAGTAAATAATAGGGATGTGAACTGTATGTGAAACTAAGCATTTCCTGTTGAATTCGGAAATTGCTCTATTGGATTGGAAAATGGTAAAGCGTAGGAGGCCATGATTGCTGTCATGGTCCAGCAATATTTAAGGAGGATATGGTAACCATTCCATCTTCCTATAGGCTAACATTACTTACCTATTTTGGTACCCTCATGAAATCCGGATTATACACACGGGTATAGCTGTACCAGTGGAGTATAAAGGGTCCCATTGCTTTTGAACCTGATCAGGGGGCAATGGTGTTTCAGTAAAGTGTATCCAATCCATATCGCCCGAATAGCTATTATATATTGTGAATTGGCAGATGATTCATTTTTATGACATGCCAAATGATTTCAGTTACAGTTGAATTATATCACAGTTGTTGATTCAGTTTTCTCTATAAACTGTTTTACATTTCAGTTGATTTTATGCCCCACTTATACTGGTTTTATATCAAAACTTTTATATTCTTGCTGAGCATTTCTTTCGCTCATACTTGTCGCTGTAAATTCTAACATTTCAGTAAAGGTAGTTGGCGAGACTTATCCGTACAGTTCAGAAAGAGAAGAAGCGTGATGCTATTTCGAAGATGGCTTGGTTCAGGATGTCTGGATTTAGTGTAAGATCTATTTTATATAATTGAGTTAATATTTATTTTTATTATTATTATGTAATAGTCTAGTTGACCTGGCGTACTTCTTATCGAAGTTACACCAGTGGTTTAAGATTTGATCAAAGAGAATGTTGTAAAGAAAGAATACTTTTTATTTAATGGAAATTTGGATTCTTGTTTCTATCCCTATAACCTTAAAAGATCTTGGCATGTTTGGGGTCACAGATGTTTTATTTTGAGGATTTTCGCGTGATGACCAAATCTCCTGACCCCGGATTTGGGGGGCGTTACAAGCTGATTCCCTTTCTTCCTCAAGTAAGTCCACATTCGCCCGGAGTCCCCATTCATTCGTTTCCACATTGAAAACCTGTGTTCGATAGGACTCTAGGCCAACTTCGACAGGTAGAAGAGCATCTGTCCCAAAGGCTAGCTTGAAAGGTGTTTCTCCTGTCGATGATCTTACTGTCGTTCGGTATGCCCAAAGAACCCAAGGTAGTTCTTCGGACCAAAGTCCCTTGGCTTCTCCAAGTGGTCTCTTCATCCCATCAAAAATAATTTTGTTGGCTACTTCGATCGCCCCATTTCCTTGGGGATGTCCGACTGAACTGAACCTCTGCTGTATTCCGAATTTGGCCAAGAACTTTCTGAACTTACTTCCAATAAATTGCGTTCCATTGCCTGATACACAAACCATAGGAATGCCAAACCTTAAGATCACCTGCTCCAACATGAATTTCTTTGCTGCTACTTCGGTGATGGCTGAGAGGGGTCTAGCTTCTATCCATTTGGTCATGTAGTCGATTGCCACAATGCAGTACTTGGCTTGCTTGGTGCTGGTAGGTAAGATCCCCACGATGTCAACTGCCCACATATCGAATGGAATAGGGCTAAGAACTGAAGACATCTCTTCGAGAGGTTGCTTCGGCATTGTGCTGAATAGCTGGTACTGTTTCCACTTCTTGGCATATTCAGCAGCATCTTCTTTCATCTTCGGCCAAAAAAACCCTTATCTAAGGATCTTAAAAGCTAAGGACCTCCCTGCTAAGTGCTCTCCGCAAATTCCCTCGTGGACTGTTTCAAGGGATAACTGCTGTCCCTCCCCGTCTAGGCATCGGATAAGTGGTTGAGTTGCTAACCTTCTAAACAAACGGCCTCCAACCAAAGTGTAACTTGCCGATCGGTGTCTCACTTTCTGCGCCTCCTTTCGATCAAGCGGTAGAGTTCCCTTTTCCAAAAATGCTCTGATCGGGGTCATCCAATTAACCCCTTGGTGAATTTCCATGCACTATTTTTTGTCGATCGAAGGCATCTTTACTTCGGTCAGATAGATTGACCCACTAAGACGTTGGGTTTCTGCCGAAGCTAGCCTGGATAGAGCATCTCCTCGACTGTTGTTTTCTCTTTCCACCTGGCTCAATTCAAATGTCTCAAAAAACTGAATGTTCTCGTGTACCTTTAAGGCGTAGGCTTTTGTCCGAGGATCTTACTGCCCATATTCTCCTGTGAATTGCTTCATCACTAACATCGAATCACTGAAAGCCCTTAGGTGTTTAACCTCCAAACTTCGAGCTAACTCCAAACCAGCCAACAAGGCTTCATACTCTGCTTCATTGTTTGTTAAAGGAAATGTGAACCTGATGGCTTGACATATTTCAAAACCTTCCGGACTTATCAGTATTAAGCTTGCTCCACACTTGTTCCCTACAACCGAACCATCAACGAACAGTTTCCATTTACCCGGTGCCTGAATCAATTGTTCTATGGGGGCTAAGTCCTTCGGCCCCGAGAAAGAACATTCTACCATAAAATCTGCCAGTGCTTGTGCTTTGTTCGAAGTTCTTGCTGTGTAATCCAAATCATATTCTCCTAGTTCGATAGCCCAAGCCACAACTCTGCCCGAAGCTTCTAGCCTTTGCAATATCTTTTTTAGGGGCTGATCGGTCACAACTTTGATCATTCACCCCTGAAAGTAATGCCTTAGCTTTCGGGCGCTGTGAAGAACCCATACTCAAACTTCTCTGCATTCGGGTACCTCGTTTCTGCATCTTTCAGCATGTGAGAGAAACAGAAGACTGGGTGTTGATTCCCCTCATGTTCTTTGATTGGTACCACTCCCAGTGTTCGGTCGTTCACTGCTAATTAAAGCTGTAATGTTTCCTTCGGATCGGGCCTCATTAAGAGTGGGGCTTTTACTAAATATTCTTTAACTTCCTCAAATGCTTTTTGGCAGTTAGGCCCCCACTCGAAATTTTTTGTTCCCCGAAGTACTTCAAAAAACGGTAAAGCTTTTTCAACTGATCTAGAAATGAACCTCCTCAGGGCTGCTAACCGTCCGGTCAGTTTCTGAATGTCCCTGATCGTTTTTGGTGCCTCCATATCGATTATGGCCTTGATTTTTTCTGGGTTCGCCTCAGTCTCTCGGGTGCTGACCACGTATCCTAGAAACTTTCTGTTGTTTACTCCGAGCGTACACTTGTTCGGGTTGATTCTCATGTTGTTCTTCCTGAGTTTTTCAAAACACTCCCTCAAATCTTCTGCATAATCCATGAAGAGGGACTTGATAATCATATCATCCACGTAGCATTCCATGTTTTGGCCTATCTGCGCCTTGAAGACCTTGTTAATCATTTTCTGAAATGTTGCCCCCACATTCTTCAGTCTGAAGGGCATCTGATGTAGGCATACGTGCCATTCGGGGTGATGAATGTTGTCTTAGGTATATCCTCGACATTCATGGCAATCTGATGGTATCCGGAGAAAGCGTCCAGAAAACTGAGTATTTGATGCCCCGAAGTAGCATCTATCAGCTGATGGATGTTCGACAACGGATAGTGGTCCTTCAGATAGTGCTTATTTAAGTCAGTGTAATCTACACACATCCTCCATTTACTGTTCGACTTCTTGACCACCACTACATTGGCCAACCAATAGGGGTAGTCAATTTCTTCAATGAATTTTGCCTCCAGCAGCTTCTCTACTTCAGCCTGGATAACCTTTTGCCTTTCAATAGCGAAGTTTCTTTTCTTTTGCTTCACCTGTTGAGCATCAGGTTTCACGTTAAGACAATGTTTGGCTACCGCAGGGTCTAACATTGGCATATCTTCGGGATCCCAAGCAAACACGTCATGGAATTGCCTAATGACTACAATAACTTTCTTTTTCAGCTCTGGCTCCATGCTCTTCCCAATCTGTATCATCTTCCTTTCTTTCTCGACATATAACTCAACTTCTTCAGTTTCTGCATCTGGTTCGGCAATTGGGCTAGATAAATCAGCCCCAAACTTCTCCAACTCGATATTCAACAGTTGATGGATACCCCCAGCCTCATTCTCACTTCTCATTCTCTTGCCAGCTTCGGCCATCTCGACATCCTTGTCTTTCTCTAAATCCTCTAGCATTATTATTTGGGTAGCCTTCTGGTCACCTCTCATTTCTCCTACTCCATGTTCGGTAGAGAACTTCAACTTCAAATGAGGGATAGAAGACACAGCCTGGAACAAAGATAAAGTTACCCATCCCAGTATCCCATTGTACGGGCTGTTAACCCGAACCACATAAAACTTTGCCTCCTTCGCCACAGTATATGGTGCTTTTCCCAACAAAACAGATAGTGTGATGGTTCCTTCAATCGGCACAGGCTGATTACCGAAGCCGTATAATGGAGCTTCATGGCATGGCTCCAGTTGTTCGCCTCCCAAATTCATCTTAGAGTAGGTTCGGTGGTAAAGAATGTTGACCGAACTTCCTTCTTCTACCAACACTTTCCAGATTTTGTTTTCCCCAATCACTGGGTTTAAAACAAGTGGGTCTTCGTGCGGCCATATCACATCTTCATAATCATCATTCGTAAAGGAGATGGGCAACGGCTGCTTAGCTGCACTGGACTGATAGAGGCTGTATACTTGCCTCGTTTACTTCTTTCGGGCTGTTTTACTATCCCGATCGAGTACTGTCCCTCCAGAAATCGTCCTAACTTCTCCACAATACTTCTCTGAACCTTCGACCTCTTTCCTTTTCTCCTTAGACTCGAGCTTGTCCCTCAAGTCCCCAACAAACTGGGTCAATTCTCCATCTTTGATCATCCTTTCGATTAACTTCTTCATATGGTAGCATTCATCTGTGTTCTGGCCCTTGTCCCGGTGGTAATCACAGTACTTGATCTTATTCCTCTTGTGTTCAGGGGTCTTTAGCCTGGCCGGTCGAACGAACCCAGGCTTGCCCTTTATCTCATGGAGAATTTTTGAGATAGGAGTATTCAGTTGTGAAAACACTATGTTATATCTATCTCGTCTTCCTTCGGCCCCCTTATCAGGTCTTGTGTCATTCAATCTACTCTTAACGTCTCCACGACCCCTTCGGTCGTCCCTTCTATCATCCCTGTTTGAATCATTCTTCCTACTATCCTTATACCCCCCAATTGACTCCATTTTCCTTCTAATAGCCTCCCCCCTCAAATATATGTCAACTACCAATATTTTTAGTCCATCCAACTTTTATTAATTTCTAATTTTTCCATGAAATAGAATTACTATATAATGTTTAGGAAAACAAACTGTACGTCACATAAAAAAGCTGGTCTATTTCACTATTACTAAAACTACGAAGATTTAACAGAAATTCCAAATATGATGGTGTCCATTATCCCCGTAAAATGATTGCAAACTTATTTTTTTTCCCATTTCTCTGATAATTCATTATTTACTAAATTTATTTTCCCGTCATACTTGTCAATATCTTGTAAAATCACTTTATCATGCAAATGGAGGTGATGTAATAAAATTATCCTCCCTTGCACCAATAACAACATAGGGTACTATTGAGGTCATGCGACTAAAATTCACTTCACCATAAAAGTGACATGAAGATTGCGATCCCATAAACTTGTAAAAGTTAACCAACCATTAAGTTTTGATGAATTAGATTAGTAACTCTTGAGGTGACACAAAAAGAATCCAACACAAACAAATTCATCTCTGTTGCCTTGGAACCAGTCTACCTACCTATTTACTACTCTCCTCAATCATGTACATACACTCAACAACCAACTCCCAATGAAAATAGGTCAAGCATGATAAAACTATTGCGGGGAATATTTATCAGCCTATAGCACATACATTGTGTTGCCCAGTAATTAACAAGTGTAGAAGGGGGGTTGAATACAATTGTATAAGATTTTCGACTTAAACAGAAATAATAACACAAGTATGAATAAATAACAGCTTTATTAATTCTGATATAAAACTGTTACAAACTCTCTCAAGAAATTCTTATGTTCTTGAGAGCTGCTAGGTTACAAGATAATTCGTGTAAGCGATTACAATTAAGTAAAACCTAAACTGTATTTATACACCGTACACAACTGCACTATAAATTACAAGATATATCAAATCAATTACATACATCTCTTAGTACATATCTTGAATGATAGCTGTGTTCCTATAAATCAGGAACCGACATGTCAATCTTCCTAGATTCCTGGACTGATGTATATCCTCGTGTAATCCTGATCAGCTTCAAATCCTGATGATAACCCAATACTGACGGTGCATTACTGATGACGTCAGCATCAATATCTGATCAGTAGTCCAGATCCTGATCATCACTTGAATCAATATATAACAATCTCCCCCAATTTGTACTTTATGAAATAAAGCACAAATTCCTTGATTCGGTGATGTCAAAAGCTCAAAACAAAATGAATCAAGAAATCCTCAGGCTTAGTCTCAGAAATTCTCACAAAGAAATTACTCATCTGCAAGAAGCCTGATAATAATTCTTCTTCTTTAATTTCGAGAATTTGAATCAGTCTATTCTTCAGATTCCTGAGTTCTTCATCTTTCTCATTAATCTGATAAATACCTGCCCTGAGATTCTGAATTGAGCTTCTCGGTAAATCTAAATCTCCCAACAGTAAATATGCAAGTTCTTTTCCATCAGGATTCAGAGATAATTGTTCTTGATAAAATATCACTTCTTTAACAGCTGAACCCCTTTGCATTTCAACTTCTTGTCCTACTGTATTCATGTACATGAGAGTATAATTATCATCATACCTTGATCCTCCATCCAAATGTCTGCATCTAATAGTTCTGAGAATCATGGTACACCAATTATTGTAAACATCAGCTTCCTTATCATGAATTCTTTTATTCTTGAGCATATAAAAAACATATTTCAGTTCTTTTGTTGATTTGCACAACACCTCCTGAATAGTCAGCTTCTTGACACTCTTGTCTTTCATGAAATACAACAACTTCTCTACCTTCTTAGAATCAACATTGCAAGCAACAATTGCAATAACTTCAAGTTCCCAAAGATCATCAACTGTTAGTTCATCACCAATTCTTTTCACTAGCATATGTTGATCTGTCTATCTTGTAGAGATAATTTCAGTTCGATTATGACCAATACCTCCTCTAGTGTAAGGTTCTAAACCCTTCAAGCTAGATTGAATATCTGCCCAAAGTAAATTATATTTTTGAAGAGTTTGCGAAGTATCAACTTCAGAGATTAAAGGAAGTTCAGTCATAAGAGTACTTGATTTAAAAACAACTGGTCCTTGATTCAACCATTCATCAGTTTTCTTTCCTTTCTTGTTCTTCTTCTTCTTAACTGGCATCTGTTGATGTTCTGGAACAAGTCTTCTTCGATCATACCACAATAATCTGTTTGAACCAGCCAGATCTTCCAAGTACTTTCTGGTTTCTTCAACCTCAGTATCTTTTGCTCTTTTTCTGGCCTCCTTTTCTTGTTCATCAACTTCCAGATTGTGAATTTCAACCACAACAGTAAGAATCATGACATCAAGTTCTTTCAAGATTTCAGCTTCATCAGAATCAGGAACAGCAGATTGAGTAGTTCTCATAGTAACTTTACCTCTTCTAGCTAACTGTGGTCTTTCATCAGCAGCTTCTTCAAGTACATTAAATTTGTTATCTGGAGTCTGTGTAAGAAGTAGTGGAGATTTCTTCTTCTTTCCTTTCTGAGAATCTTCAGGTATCTCCTCAATTGTGATTCTACTAGACCTTGTCTGTCTTGAACTTGTTTGAATAGACTTTCTTCCTCTGCCTCTGCTTCTACCTCCGCTGCCTCTTCCTCCACTTGCAGCAGGAGCTTCTTTCTGTTTAGCAATTCCCTCAAGAATTTTCTTTTGTTCTTTTAAGATCTCTTGAGTACTCATTTCAGAATTTTCTGCAGAGATCAAAGCCAGTGCTTCCCTAGCATGATGCTGTTGAACTTTAATATCATTGTGAAATACAATTTCACTCTCTCTTGACTTGGAAGTAATCTTCTTAAAGAGATGTGGTGCATCTTCTATCTCAGCAATAAACAAATCCTCATCTTCTTCAGGAATTGTTGGAAGTAATTGATTCTGACCAGATAGTTGAGATTGTTCCTCTATCAGAATTTGAGACTACACCATTGTTCTTATTGTTTTCTTCCCAGATTTAGAAACATGAGTTGGCCGCTTGGTTTGAGTTTGAGACACACTTCTCCTTATTACCAAAGCAGCATCAGAGGTTCCTGGTTCATATGACTGAGCACCACCACCACCATCATTTCCAGAAGTATCATCATCCTTTCTTACAACTAGATCAGGTGTTCATTTTTTTTTTACCACCTTCTCCCCCTTTTTGACATCAATAGCATCATCAGAAGGATCAGTCAATAAAGATAAGATAAGTTGTAGAGAATCTTCAATATTAGTCATCCTTGAGGACAAAGTGACAACATTATCTTCCAAGTTATCCATCCTTGTGGTGAAGGCAGTGCTTAAACGTTGAAGCTGTTTAGCAGTGGCAATCTCAGAATAATCCTTAACAAACCGAGCATGAAATTTGTCATTATCACTCTTGACAGAATTAATTTCATCTTTCAACCCTTTTGCCAGAATAGTTGTAGTCTTTAGATGAGCTTTGAGATTAGGATCAGAAATCTTAGTAGCTATATGACTTGAGTGAAAAAGTGCATTGTTGAAATTTATATCAGCAGAAGGCTGATTCCACTCAGTATACCTTTCAGATCTTCTGGCAGCTTGAATATGTTCAGGAAGAAGATTGTTGTAATCTCCTATGATCTCAACTTGAGCAGCTGTAGATTTACCCATAGACTCCATAAACTTACTGGATGATCCATCAGTAGATCCTAGACTTGCTTTCATGACAGCATTAAGCTGAGCCGCTTCAGGATCATTATCAGCATCATCATCATCATCATCATCTGAGCTATCATTAGCCTCAGGAATTCTATCATCCACATTGTCTTCAGGATTCATAAATCCTTTCAATTTTAAATCAACAGCAGATGGTACTGTTGTATCCTGAAAACTTGCATTCAAATTAGAAACAATTCCTAAATCTCTCTGTTTTTCTAAAGTGATCTCATCACTTCTCACAACATCACCTAAGTTACTTTCAATAGTAATTGCTACCTCACTAGAAGTTTGAAACTTCTCACTCTGTTCTACCTCTCCTTTTGCCAGCTCAGGAGACTGCCTCTCTTCACTCTTCTTTTTCTCTAAATGTTCACTCTCTTTCTCACAAGAAAAGTTCTGGCTCAACAAATTCAAAGAAATAAGAGGTGGCTGAGAGGAGTGGACTGAAGTCATACAAATAGAGGTATCCCTTGTCTCAGGTCTATCTGTAATCATACTATCAGTAAAAGAAGCAGAGATAGAAGTGTTACCTAATGAAGTTGAGATAGATTCCATTGGTCTTGAAGAAAATGGTTCAATGAGCAGTGGAATATTTGGATCAGAAATACTTTCATCAGGATTGACATCTGCAACTGGAGAATGACTGGCATCAGTATTTGCTACCAATGGTTCTTTTGTAGCCTGAGGTTGTGAAGCTGCTTTAACACTTTGAGTCAAAGGTTCTTGTGTGCTTCCCTCAAATGCAGTGTTAGAAATCTCCTGTGCTGATGTGAGCTTGCCTGCATCTTCACTTTGAGAAGATGGTTCTTGTGGGGCAGGAATGTTCTTGTCTTCACCTTCCCTTTGAGAAAGTGGTTCTTGTGGGACCATTCCTTCAGAAATGTCTGCACCCACACTTTGAGTGGGTGGTTTTGTAGGACTGGATCTTCAATAGCTGCTGAACTCCTTTGAAGTTCAGGTTCTTGTGTGCTTGATCCTTTCAGAGGTGAAGTAATCCTCTGTTTCTTCTATCTACTGAAAACCTTTGCTTCAGCTTGTCTCTTTATCTAAAGAGGTGTTGGTTTATGACCAAGCTGAGCAGCAATAGCATTTACTTCATCCACAGACATCTCAATTATTCTTCTCTTTGGAGATGTAGGTGCTAGAGAATCAGAAATCTCAACAGTCTTTATAGGTGATGTATCAGGAGTAGAGATAGCAAGAATGACAGATGTGTCAGGAACTGATGATTCATCAAGATCGATATCATCATTAAGATTCTGCATATCTTCAGGAATATAATACTGACTCTTGTTGAGTATCCTTCTTCTTTTCTTTTGCTTTACTGATTTAACCAATTTAGCAGTAACAGGAGCAACAACTTCCTTTTTCTTCATGATTATAGAGATAGTCTTGTCATCATCACTATCAGAATCAGAGACCTGTTGCAAAAACTTTCTCTTTTCACCTGTTTCTTTAGATGCTCTAGCCTTAATCAATGATTCATCAATCAGAACCCCTTGTTCACCTCCTTGTGACTTCTTTTTAGTGAGGGTTGAAGTGGAAAAATCCTTTGATCCTGATTGTCTGCCAGACACATCAGATCTAGCTGACTTCTTTCCTTTTACAACTAATGTCTTTTAAGAGACACCAGAGGTGGTTGACTGTTTAGGTAACTGTGTATGATGTGTGCTTGTGTCAGGAACAGGATGTGTTTGGTCCTGTCCCATAGCACTTGTGGCTGGGCCATAAAGTTCAGGCAATCTCTTTTTCAAGAGAAGTCAGACCCCATCAGGAATATAAGGATTTCCCTTAAAACCATTTGCCTTATCTGATTTAACCAAGGATTCGATATTGTTATCAGAAATCTTAAAGATAGGCAATACTGTATCATTTTCAAATTCAACATAGGGACATAAGTGAGAGAATATTAATTGAAAAAATCTAATAAAACAGACATAGCCACATTTATCTGTTTTCCTAGCACTTAATGCTCTCAGAATGAAAGACCCAGTGTGAACTGAAGCAGTCAGTAGTGCATCATAGTTAGAGACTTTGTTCAAGAAGCACCTACTGATAGTATCAAAGAAGAAATTCCATTCCTTCTTAAGATTTGTTCTGTATAACTCTCCAAACTTTCTTGGTTCTCCATTGTAACCCAGACTCGTAGCAAACTCCAACAAAGAAGCATCAGTAATTGTTGCTGGAGTCTTACCATTGAGAGAAGGTAATTGTAGAGCTTCAACAACCACTTCTGGAGTAACATGATGTGTAACTCCATTGTATGTAAAGGTCAGGTTAGGCCTTCCTGAAGGTTCAAGTACACCAAAGATAGCAGTCTTCCAAACCTGCATTACACACTTGAAAGAGACTTTGGCAGGTGCCGTTAAAGCATACTTAATCGGACTAGACGCCAATAAATCCTGAATGATGTGAAAATCATTCGATAGTTCCTGATGGTCAAGAACAGCAACATAGTTGTTGGGAGCAAAAGTAACACCATTGATAACGACCTTATTGTTTACAAATGATGAATTCTCCATTTTTGGTGTGACAAAGAGAGATTGAAATTTTGAGCAATTAGGGTTTATGTTCACACAGAGAAAAAGGCAATACTGATAGTTTTGAGAATAATGAATCAGTTTAGTGAACTAAATTGATTATAGACAACTAATAATTTCTCAAAAATAGGTGTCAGTAATCGATTTGTGCAACGTGAGAGAGTGGTGTTAACTGTATATGACACGACTTACGATGTGTATCTATATATATCAATGAGTAAAACACACGCGCTCGTATTTTCAAGAAATGCATTTGTGACAATGATTAAAAATATGACAATAACATATTTAATTAAAAAATCAAATATCACTCTCTTAAAATACCTGGTACCATTAAAAACCAGAATACGAAGCGTTTCTTGACTTCGTTACTCGCCCATCTCCATTTAACACCTAGAGACTTGTTCACTATCCCTTTAATCCTTCATTCTCTCCTGAAAATCAAAAACCCTTTACACAACGCACCTTTAAACAATGTCAAAACTTACCATCAAGGAAAAGAATCTCCATCTCGTAGAGAACAGAGATATCTTCAATTATACTCGTGAAGAGTTTGATGCCTTTGACTGGGAAAGGCAACTTGAAACTTTGTGGCTGCAGATGGATGCCAGTCTTGAAGAAATCGAGAGAGAAAGGCCTGCAAGAGTGATTGACATCGATGCTGCTCTTCAATCAACATTAGCATGGCTTTCCTCTAAAGCATCCTCATCCAACACCACCAACCATTGTTAATGAATATGTCAGCAAAAATAACCTTATCCCTTCAACTTCCACCCAAACAAAGTGGCAAAGATGGGATCTGGGAGGGCTGCTAGTAATGGAGTGGTTTGAACTTCACTTTTTATTTGCCTGTTGAATAGATTAGTAGATAAAGAGAACAAAAAGATGTAGTATTTGCATGTAATCTCTTTCTTATTATCAATGAAAAATCCTGTTTCTCTAATCTTATTCAATGTGTTCTGCAATTTTTTATGTTTATGAACTGTTCTTCAAAGAATTAAATCAAAGAAGTGAATATGAAAACTAATTAAAGTAATCATGTAAGTAACAAATTCATTGACAAAAACCACAGTTAAATCAAGAACAGAACAATTAGGGATTACTTGTAATAAACAAATTGTATTGATAACCAAACCATTGCATCAGGATCTGATGTTTGACTGAAGTCAGGATTGACTTTTCATCAGTATTCGACATGCATCAGGATCTGACACTCATCAGTATTTGGTCTCCCCTTATTCTCAGAAACTATCATAGTTTATCATTCCCAATTCATTCACCAATTTTGTAAAAGTAGCTTCAGGTAGTGGCTTGGTGAATATATCAGCTAGCTGTCGATCAGTAGGAACAAAGTGAAGCTCGATTGTCCCTTCCAGTACTTTTTCTCTTATGAAATGATATCTGATACTGATATGCTTAGTAAGAGAATGCTGGACTGGATTTCGTGTCATAGCAATAGAACTTTGGTTATCACAATAAATAGGTATTTTTGAATATGACAAACCATAGTCCATTAATTGATTCCTCATCCACATGAGCTGAGCACAACAGCTTCTAGCAGCGATGTACTCAGCTTCTGCAGTTGATGTGGAGATAGACTTTTGCTTTTTACTAAACTAAGAAACTAGTCTTCCTCCAAGAAACTGACAACTGCCTGAAGTACTTTACTGTCTATTTTGCAACCTGCAAAATCAGCATCTGAGTAACCACATAGATTAAAGTCAGACTCTCTAGCATACCAAAGGCCAAGTGATGGAGTGCCTTTCAAGTATCTAAAAATCCTTTTAACAACAATGAGATGTGGTTCTCTGGGGTTTTCTTGAAATCTTGCACATAGACAGGTTGCATACATAATATCTGGTCTGCTAGCTGTTAGATACAAAAGTGAGCCAATCATACCTCTGTAGTTAGTTACATCTACCTCAATACCTTGATCAGGATCAAGCTTTGTAGCTGTAGCTATGGGAGTTGTAGCAGTAGCACTGTCTTGCATATTAAACTTCTTCAATAGATTCTTTATGTACTTTGACTGATTGATAAAAATTCCATCATCAGTCTGTTTAACTTGCAGACCTAAGAATAGCTCATTTCTCCCATCATGCTCATTTGATATCTAGACTGCATTAGCTTTGAAAACTTCTCACATAATTTGGGGTTAGTTGACCCAAAAATGATATCATCAACATAAATCTGAACTAACAGCAAGTCCTTACCATGATTCAAGTAAAACAAGGTTTTATCAATTGTACCTCTTTTGAAACCACTTTCCAGTAAGAATTGAGCCAGAGTTTCATACCAGGCTCTTGGAGCTTGCTTTAGTCCATAAAGTACTTTATCCAATCTATAGACATGATCTGGATATCTAGGATCAATGAAGCCAGGAGGTTGTTCAACATATACCTCATCTTCCTATTCTCCATTCAGAAAAGCACTTTTAACATCCATCTGGAAAACTTTGAATTGCTTATGGGCTGCATATGCCAGAAAAATTATGATGGCTTCTAGCCTTGAAATAGGAGTAAAAGTCTCATCATAGTCAATTCCTTCCTGTTGAGAGTACCCCTTTGGAACTAGTCTTGATTTATTCCTCACAATAGTGCCATCTGAATCTGTCTTGTTTATGAACACCTACTTTGTACCAACAATTGATCTACCTTTTGGTCTTGGTACAAGTTTCCAGACTTCATTTCTTTCAAATTCATTTAGTTCTTCTTGCATTGCTGTAACCCAATCAGCATCCTTAAGTGCATCTTCAACTTTCTTAGGCTCCTCCTTTGACAGAAAGTTATTATAGAGGCACTCATTTTGTGTTGCACTTCTGGTTTTAACACCTGCATCAGGATTCCCAATAATTAAATCAGGAGTATGGCTTTTGGTCCATTTCCTTGCTGATGGTAAATCATTTCTTGAGTTGGATGGTCCCCCTTGATTGGTGTTATCTTCAAAAGAACTAGAATTATTAGAAGCTCCCCCTAAGATAGTGCTATCTCCTCCTGAAGTGCTATCAGGATTATCACTTGAATGTTTCTGATGATTCTCCTCCTGATGTTTGAGTTGTATCAGTACTGATGGTATTTTGTTGTTTCTCCCCCTCAACATTTGCATTATTTGAATCATCATCAGTAACTGGTGTTTCATCAGGCATTGGTCGATCGTCAGGATCTGATGGAGTATCAGTATCTAACATTTCTTCATCAGAATTCTTGGTAGCTTCATTTGCAAAGATCAAACTGTCATGTGAGTCTTCAGCAATTCTTATTATCTTCTTATCATCAAAAGAAACATTGATGGACTCCATGACCGTCCTTGTTCTTAGGTTATATACTTTAAAGGCTCTTGAAGTTGAATAACCAATAAAAATGCCCTCATCAGCTTTAAGTTTCAAATTTCCCTAGCTATTTAGGATGAGGTCTAAGAACAAAGCACTTGCAGCCAAACACATGCAAATGTTTCAGACTTGGCTTCTTCTCTTTAATCATTTGATAAGGAGTGACACCATGTCTGTTGAATAGAGTAATGTTCTGAGTGTAGCATGCTGTGTTGACTGCTTCTGCCCAGAAATATGTAGGTAGTTTAGCTTCCTCCAACATTGTTCTGCCAGCTTCAATAAGAGTTCTGTTCTTTCTTTCAACTACTCCATTTTGCTGGGGTGTGCCAGGAGCAGAGAATTGTTGAACTATTCCTTTGTATTTGCAGAACTCTTCCATTACTGAATTCTTGAATTCAGTTCCAATATAACTTCTTAGAATCTTGACTTTGTACTTTGTGCCAGTTTCAATGAGTCTTACATGGTCCAAAAGTATCTTAGCAGTTTCATCTTTTCTGTGCAGAAAATACACCCAGGTAAATCTAGTGTATTCATCAACAATGACTAGAGTATACCTTTTCTTACTGATGGACATAATGTTGACTGGTCCAAACAAGTCAAGATGTAGCATGTGATATGGTTCATCAATCGAGGATTCAGATTTACTCTTGAATGATGTTCTTCTCTGTTTAGCTTTCTAACAAGCATCACAGAGTCCATCTGGAGTATACAACGCCTTTGGTAATCCTCTCACCAAATCTTTCTTAACCAACTCATTGATGTTGTTGAAGTTGAGATGAGAAAGCTTCTTATGCCAATTCCAACTTTCATCTACTGTTGCTTTACTGATGAGACATGTTGAGGGACCATCAGTATTGGTGTAGACATTGGCTTCATAAATGTTACCACGTCTTTGACCAGTCAAGACAATCCTTCCAAATGTTTTACTGATCACTTCAAAGTGAGTATCATTGAAGTTGACATTATAACCTCTGTCTGTGATTTGACTAACACTAAACAGATTGTGTTTGAGTCCTCTCACCAGAGCTACTTTTTCAATGATGACATTTCCAATGATTATATTGCCATATCCCAAAGTTTGTCCAATGTTGCCATCTCCATAAGACACTGTTGGGCCAGCTTTCTCCTCAAATTCTGATAGCAAGGTTTTGTTTCCAGTCATGTACACAGAGCATCCACTATCCATGACTAACACATTTTTTTTTTACCCTGCAATCAGAAACACAAAGAGCTCAGTTAGAATTTTTAAGAACCCACACTTGTTGGGTTCTTTTTGCATGCAATTTAACACTATTAGCAGCAGAAGTCTTTTTAACAAAAGCAGTTCTGTCAGATCTAAATCCATCAGAATTTGCTTTATCATTATCAGAATTAACAGATACATGCTTAGTATTCAGACTCTTTGTTTTACCAGAATTTACACTTTTATTAAATTTTGGCAAGGGATCATAATAATTGTAGTACAAACTATGGTATTCTTCACATGTATAGATAGAATGCCATTTACTGCCATAGTGAAAACAAGGATTCTGTGGTTTATAAAATACTAATCTATTCCTAATCTCAGACTTAGGAACTACAGTAGCCTTCTTTTTACACCTCCTGCAATCAATAGCAAGATGATTAGAGTTACCACAATTAAAGCATGTTTTCCTTGGTGCATTTGGAATATACTTATAATTATTTTCTTTGTTTATTCCAATTTTACCATTCTTGTTCCTCTTAGCAGTAGTAGTTTTCACTCTATTTATCACTTCACAGATTCTGTCTCTGAGTTGTTTCTTTGAAAAAAGACCTTCATTTTTGATAGATTTAGACTCAGAATTTTGTGTAGAAGTAAATCCATTTTCTAAAGTAGGTTTGGGATTTTCTGGATACACATAATTAACATGTTTTAATTTGGTCTTTGTTCTGTCTGTAACATGTCTATAGGTTTTTGGATTTGTTGCCTCATTCACAACAACTCTTCCTGGTTCTGTTGTTTCAGCAGTAACAACTTTACCCTTATTCTTTTTCTTGTCCTCTGGTTTATAACCTAGACACTCTTTTCAGTTCTTATCTGTGATAATATCATGTGTTTTCTTTCCAGAGTGTGTCCAGGTTCTGAGTTTCTCATTAGCTTCATTAAGTTCCTTTTCAAGTGCTGTACATTTAACCTCCATTTCTAGCTTCATGTGCTTAGCCTTATCACATTCATTTTGTACTTCTACCATAAAGAATAACTCAGCTTCTAGATGATCATTTCTTTTAGTCAATTCTGACATCTCAGAAATTATTCTAGCATTTTCAAGGGATTGACTTTTAAAACTAATATGCAGAGACTTCAAGAAAGATATTAACTCAGAAACATTTTCAGTATCAAAATAAAAAACAACTTCAGGTACCTTATTTTCAGGAGCAGCAATCTCATCCACATTTGCCATTAATGCATAGTTCACCTTTTCCTCTTCAAAGTATGAGGAAGAGTCCATCCAATCCTTGCTTGATGAGATAAGAGCTTTGATCTTAGCCTTTTTGAATTCAGTTGCAAAATGACCCATTCCATCACACTTGTAGCATTTGACTTTTGACTTGTCAAACTTGCTGCTTTTGCTTTCATTCTTCTTGTACCAGTTCTTGTCAGTATTGACAGGTTTCTTCTGAAAGTTGCCTTGTCTTCTAGCCTTTCTGAACTTCAACTTCTTGAAACCTTTGACTATCATAGCAGCCATTTCCATCATATCAGAATCAGTAGAGTCATCATCAGTATTAGTATCAGGATTTGCATCAGGATCTGACGATAAGTCATCAGTATTTGACTCAACGACTCTACTTCTCCTTCTTGAAACCTCCACGGTTTTTCCTTTTGATTTTGATTCAGCATTCAAAGCAACAGCCTTTGCTTTGTTGGTCTTCTTATTCTTCCTTTGTTGAACCTCAAGATCATGGGTTCTTAGCATCCCATAGACTTTATCAAGAGACACAGCATTAAGATCATACTGATGCCTAATGATAGAGGTTTGAGTATCCCACTCCTCAGGCAAAGCTCTAAGAAACTTGGTGTTCGAGTCTTCTGGTTCATAATCTTTACCCACCAGAGATAGATTATTCAATAATGTCAGAAATCTATCATACAGATCAGTGAGGCTCTCATCAGATTTTGCATAAACCCTGGCATTGAGTTTCCAAAGTTTCCAAGATCTCCTTAGCAGTTTTACATGCTATCACTCTGTTTGACATGACAGCATCAAGGCTATTATGAAGAATGTTCTTCACCTTTGCATCTCTAAGTACTTCAGCCTTTTCCTCAGGAGTCCATTCAGCCTTTGTCTTCTGAACATAGTGCTCAGGTATAGTATCTGTTCTAGCAACCAGTCTCTTAGGTATATATGGACCATCATATATTCGATCGAGATAGTTAGGATCAGTTGCCTCCAGATACATCAGAATTTTTACCCTCCATGTGGGGTATTCAGCCTTTTTGAGAACAGGGATTTCAATACTCTCATACTTGATTGTCGACATCTTAAGATCGTTTCTGATTGTAATTAATCAGTTTGCTCTGATACCACTTGTTGCCCAGTAATTAACAAGTGTAGAAGGGGGGTTGAATACAATTGTATAAGATTTTTGACTTAAACAGAAATAATAACACAAGTATGAATAAATAACAGCTTTATTAATTCTGATATAAAACTGTTACAAACTCTCTCAATAAATTCTTATGTTCTTGAGAGCTGGTAGGTTGCAAGATAATTCGTGTAAGCGATTACAATTAAGTAAAACCTAAACTGTGTTTATATACCGTACACAGCTGCACTATCAATTACAAGATATATCAAATCAATTACATACATCTCTTAGTACATATCTTGAATGATAGCTGCGTTCCTATAAATCAGGAACCGACATGTCAATCTTCCTAGATTCCTGGACTGATGTATATCCTTGTGTAATCCTGATCTGCTTCCAATCCTGATGATAACCCAATACTGATGGTGCATTACTGATGATGTCAGCATCAGTATCTGATCAGTAGTCCAGATTTTGATCATCACTTGAATCAATATCTAACACATTGAAAGCATTACGCATTCAACAACCCATCAAGTTATCTCACTTTCCTCAAAACAACCCGAAGGACAAAAAACTATACAAGGAAAAGAGTCCCAACCTGACAGCAAGGGCTTGACAAAGCCTGTCCCAAAAATTTAATACATGACTGCCAGAGAAATTGGAAGAGCCACATTCCCTGCTATTGAGGGTTATCAAGTGGCCGTATCCATTGAAGTGAATGACACTTTGAAAAAGAAGTGTGGTATTCTCGTCAAGCTGAGGATACAAGCATTCCTCAACGTTATCCTCCAAACTCACAAAATCGTAAGACTTGCATCTACAAACACAAACAGTAAACATAAACATTTACAAAATCGTAGCAAATGTGATACCAAAAAAGTCGAAAAACAAATAAGAATGGTTACCTACCTCATAAAATCGGAAAAATGCAGCACATCTCCACAGGATTTACACACATTTGGTGTTTGTTGAGCTAAAGTTGCATTCTTCTTATCTCCAGGAATTACAAAGTGGTATCTCTTCTGGCACACTGGATGTCCACTCCAACCATGATAACAAAATATATTATTTTTTTCGTTAAATACAAAATGTATTGTTATTGTTATTAATTTTTTATTATATAATTTTATACAAATAAAATATTATTTTAATTTTATACAAATAATAAAAGTTAAAAACAAAAGTCATTTCTGGTTTGTATTTTGCAAAATACTAATGGATAAATTTAACTATAATATTAAAGAAAACATAACATAAAAAAAAAGTGGGAAGGGTGAGTTGGAAGGGTTGAGTGGACTCACCAACAATCGGCAGTGGTCAGAGTACAAAGATCTACCTGAGATGGTAACATCTTCCTCAACAACATACACTACAACGTCTCCATCACCGGCACGGCAGAGTAACTGCCACTTCATAAACAACGAGTTCACCAGCATGGCGTAACGAGACAGGAAGTACCGCACCGCCATTCGAAATGGAGTGCCGGAGATCGAGATTCCGGCGGTCGGAAAAGCGGAAAAGTCGTAAGACTCAGCGATGACCTGGTGGCGTCGTTTCAAAGGTTACTGGTCATGGGTCTCTTGTTTATCACCATGATGTTATAACCAGTTTCTGCCGGTTTGGTCCTTCGGTCGAACCTGCAATGAAGAAGAATGCGAAGGTGGTGCCCCCCGATTCACCTCCGGTGTGAGAATAAGTTAACTTGTTTTTTTTAGAGTAAGGTAAACGTAAGAGTATTTGTGTTGTGTAAATTGTGAATGAATGAATCTCTCAAACCTGACCAATGTATATTCGTCACAGCTGTTGCCAGTTATTCGAAGAGTGGGGTGAGCGGGTAACGTGCCCCACGTTTTGAGGAGTTGTGTAACACCCCTAGATCCGGGGTCAGAGATCCAGGCTGTCACTCTATCCTTAATTCCCATTTTAATATTCATTATTCTTAATGTTCATTTTAGTATGTTGTGACCCCTCAATCAAACACAACATTTACATATTATAGGCTCAAAGATGAAATTAAAATGTTACTAAGTTATTACAACCATCTTGAAATAGTTATTACAAACCCAAATTGTCATAATCTCAAAAGTTCAACTTAAAAAGGAATTACCATCTAAGGTGGCACTTGTGTCCAAAAAGAGGTTTGGTTTTCAGAAACTTACACAAGTCATGATTGTAAATAAATCTAACCAACCTAAGCTGTAAACCTATCCAACTTAGTCTGCTCACCTGTGGTAATGCTACTGGGTGCTGCCCTGGCACCTGCCTCGTAAACAGTCTTCTAAACTGCTGACCGGTTAGCATGCTTTTGTGGAGGGTCTGCCTTGTTCTTACCATGAGTATCTGTTGTTGTGTGGTGGTATATATGAAAGAAAAGCAAGAGTGAGCAATACAGCTCAGCCATATAATAATAGTTTTCAAAGTACTTTTATTAACATAAACCATATGCCATATTGTATACTGATATTGTACCATCATTAAACATTTTTCATTCTTTATCCAGAAAGACAGCAAGGAATTTCTGAGGTACTTTGAATAATTCATCATTCTGTCAACACTATCGATAATTGAGCACCTAGGCTTTCATTACAGTGTTGCAGTACAATACCAATTGGAAGAATGGGATTATGCTGGAGCCTCTTCCACGATATCTGGTGATTAGCTAATATATCGTGCCTCTGCTTCTCTACTAGTAGAAGGACGACGTTCCCTTATCGGGTCGCACCCTGACCGCATATGGGCCTTAATATTTGGACTATGCCCGAAGGCGATGTCCCCTCTTCCTCCAATCCCTTAGAGAATTCTGTGCATCAGGAGTAGAATTTAATCCAGTTCCCTCAAGCACACAGCTTGGTGACTGGTTTGGTAACCTTTACTTAGCTTTACTTCCAGGGATAATTGAGGAAGTAATTTTAACATGTGGGTTGTAACACCCCCAGATCCGGGGTCAGGGATCTGGTGGTTACGGTCTTACATCCATTCATAATACTTGACTTGAGTCCACAATAAATAAATCACATGCTGTGACCCCACAATAATTACCACTCACACACACAACAGTTATAGTCCCAGAGATGAAATTGAAATAAGTCTTACATTAAAGGGTTACGAATAAAAGTTATTACAATCCCAAAAGGATAACATCATAGGTTTAAAAGTTTTGCCGTTGATTACATTAATTATACATATAGTAAAACAGGAAACAAAAGCTGTCTAACTATGCTACCTCAGCAATGGCGGCTAGCATCTCAGCGGGTAGTCCGGTGGGTCGGGTAACCTGCTTGCGCCGAGTGCGCCTGACGCGAGCCATCTGTCCTAGCTGTTGTTGTGACATAATATAAACAAAGCAAGGGTGAGCGAAAGCCCACCAACAAATATATAACTGAACGATAATTTAAAACAGTTCAAAGCTATCTTTTAAACCATATGCCATGCATTTACGGAAATGATGCCAGTATAATATGAACGATGAAGTTACAAGGTAACTTAAAGTATTTGTTTGAAGGAATATCTGCTACATCAAAGTAAGCGAGATATTATTATCGTTATTAAGAAGAGGAACTTGCAAGAAAGGGTTGCAATTCCAGTTATGACTCTTTTCCAACTCTGCCAACAGTAATCATGTTGCAGGAAATAAATGAATTTGGATGATGAACCAATGATGGAGTATTCACCGCGCCCGCTGTTCCAATCTTGATGATCAGTCGAGATCGTACATCTCAATTTAGATTTACTACCGGTAGAAGGAAGAACTGACGGCTTTACTTGTATACCGCCTTACTAGCTCTCCCCGGCCAACGGTTGGGCCAAAGGGGATGGACCGGCGCTACTCGGCCTCTTACACGACTCCTAGTTCAAATAGAATTCATGATTCTGAATGTAACGTTCGTCCCCCTTTCCCCAAGTATAATACTTGTTGATAAGACTCCACAAAGTAGTCGTATCTAGTTGGAAAGGAAAATTTACCAATAACTCCCAAGCTATTACTTGGTGACGGATATCAACTTGTTCCAGTAATCTTACCCCTCGAAAGATGAGAAGGTAAGCAACGACTTAATAAGTCAACAGCACCCGAGTTGCGGGTGAAGGGAATACTTTATGACCGGGAAGTCGACAAGATAAATAACATTTTTGCAAGTAAGGTTCCCTTATTATTAAGGAGATAGACTCAAAGAAGAATGATGTCTGAGAACCTTTCTTGATATAAGATTAATAATAATATGACTCCGAAATATTTTCTGTAATAATCGAAGAAGATAAACCTTATCGAGGTTATACTAAGTATGGAATAAATATTCAGAGAATATTTATTGAGTTAAAATATTTAAAGAATAATTGGGAATATGAAAGAATATCTTTAATCAGAGTATTTCTCAAAATAATCCCTGAAGAAATATCAGGAGAATATTTATTGAATAAATAAATATTTAAATGAATATTCAAAACAATATTCATTAATTAATAAGACCTGAAAAGAATATTTAAGGCAATATTCATGATTAATTAGGAATTTAAATGAATATTCAAAAGTAATATTCATTTAATGAATAATATCCTAAATGAATATCAAGTAATATTCATTTAGTAATCCAAGCCTTAAGGAATATTCGAAATAATATTCGATAATTAAATCAAGCTTCAGATGAATATTAAAATAATATTCATCAAGTATTTAATATCTTAAATGAATATTCAAAAGTAATATTGATTTAATAAAATAATAATCTAAAAGAATATCCAAAATAATATTCATTTAATAGTCTCATCTTTAGAAGAATATTCGAAATAATAGTCGATAATCAGTTCGACTCTGAATGAATATTGAGAAATATTATTCGTTGAATAGTTACGTTCAAATAATTATTTGAAGTAAGGATCGTTAAAATAATTAGTCTCGAACGAATATTCAAATAATATTCGTCGCCCAAATAATAGAAAATATTTACTTAAATATCTTCTTCCGAGGTAATCTCGATATATCAAGGAATATTGACTCCCGGTCTATTTTTGATTAATAAGATGTATACGCCCTTCTATGAGGGTCTTACAATAACCGGCTTATAACTGATATATAACTATCTAGCTTATAAGCCAACAATAACGTTCAGGGAACAAGTATATCAATTCAACTTGAAAGTAGGCATGCATGCAATGGCATATGCATATCAGCAATCATATATATATATTTATTCAATCACAACAACAGCCTAAAAGAAGGGAATTGAAACTTGCCTGGTAGTCGAGTATGGTAAGGGGTAGTGGTAGCGGGTCCCGGTTCAGCCTGGTGATCTATAAATAGCCAAGGCATTCGGGATTAAACACTTAACATGTTAAAAGTTAAGTTATACTTAAATCGAAACACGTTCTCGAGTTATCTCGTTATACCCCTATTAGTGGATTACTTATTATCACTGATCCGACCCGACATTCGTTCGTTAATACGACATGTCACTGCACTTATACATGGGACATACTTGAGTCATACGAGTTCTAAGGTTGATCGTTACGAACCAATCTTATACTCCGAGTTTTATCGCCCGTTTTCTAAGTGTTTTACCAAAGTTACAAAAGAGTCGTCTTTTAGGGGTTCGTTCGCGTTTAACCTTGACTCGAACATTTTTAATAAATCGAAAAATGCTCTTTTTGACATACGGTTTTCTTTCACACCTTCCTTCTTACCCCTAGTATTTATTTACCAAGATTTGCCATGACGTTACATTGCTTACGAGGGTTCGATTTCAGTTACGAACTTTTGTTTACGGATTCGAACTACTTTTAGTAATTTAGTCATAAATCCTAAACCGTAAGTCCGTTTCACGTGATCTTTATATCAAAACGAAGCTTATAACATAATCTAGCCTTTCATGGCAAAATCCGAGACTGGACAGTGTGTTCATGCTACTGCTAATCACGGTTTCTTAAGGCTAACGACAATCGGGCATTACGACGGCTATGTTTACATGATTTCCAAATTTCAAACCATCCAATAATTATAGTTTCCACTCCAAACAACATTTACATGTTATTCAACCATGAACTAAGACCAAGCAATGTCTTTCCGTTCATCTAAACTAATTTCACATTTAATAAATCCCAATCATAATCTTAAGGTCCTAAACATGCATTAAATCCATATAACTCATCTAAAATACCAAAACTTAAACTAAGAGCTTGGTTTTCAAGAGTGGTATACCTTCCTTGGTGTATGTATGAACTTATCAAGCCTTGTTTAGCCCTTATCTAGCCTTAGTATAGCTTGAATAATCAAAAGAAATCAAGAAATAAAAGTTAGTTTATGAAGAACACTATTCATCATCATCTTTGATGATTTATTTGAAAATGATAAAAGACGAATTTGAAGCTGAAACTTCTAGGAGATCATTACCATGATATGTAGTACTTACCATAAAAATTTGAAGAACAAGTGATGGTTGGAAGTTGGACTTCCAATTAGCTAAGAATGGGCAGATTTTTATGAAGAAATGGAGAAAAATGGTGGTGGTTTGTTTTGTTTTGGTGATTTATGGCTAATACATGTATAACCCTTGCATATATAATGGATGCATCTCTTTTAATGTGTTGTTGGCAATCCAATGGTGCCACTTGTTGCTTCCTCATTGGGCCAAGTGTTGGCACTACAACAAACAACTCCATTTTTGCAAGATTGCAATTACACCACTCATCTTGTAGTTGACTTATAAGGATGTTACTTGGGTTTCTCCTTTTCCCACCAATTGCACTTGTTTGTCTCTTGGTTATTTATTCGTTCCTTTGTCCGGGTATTACTCAATTTCCTTGCTTGTTCGTTGATCGTTCGAGGGAATAACTCATTCGTTTCTAGTTAGGGTTTTACCGAAAACCTTCTTAATATTTCTAATACTATTCTTCATCTTACTTAATACTTCTCGAATTTAAATTCCTTAATTCCCTTTTATAACTCCTTAAGTCTTGTAGTGTCCAGGGAAATCTCGGAGAAAATAAAAGTGCTCTTTTTCTGAATCCGACGGCTTTTACATACACTTATTTTCTTCCTGGATCACTAATACGAACTCAGAAATCCGTTCCGAATACCGGGTATATCATCATTATAATAATATTCCAAATTCCACCAAAATCACTATTCATCACTTATTTTTATTTAATTCCTATAATTAGGAAGACGAACCTGGTTCACTCTCGAGTGCTTCTTAACCTTTTTACGGAACCGCTGGACTTATAATAGATATTGATTTGGATGACACAAGAATAATCTTACTTGAAGTAATATACTTATATCCTTAGGAGATAGATCATTCTTACCTATGCCGTCAACCAAAAGTATTCTGCATGACATGTAAGTAATTGAATTCAAATCCGTTCCATTTATTTAATAGATCTTCGTTACATCGCAGTCATAACCACTATTCATTCTTACATCATTAAATACATAAAAGTTTTAATCCCACCCAAAATCTGGGTTCTTACATGGGTTGACTTTAGTCAACAGATTTCGATTACTAAGAATCGCCTCATCAACATAACTTGGGAGTGGGTCGGAGTTTTTGAGTGCTTAGTCAAACCTGAACCCCTCCTTACTAGGTAGGGTGTGTTTCTTATTGATAGCGAAGGGGGAAAACATTTAATATTGGCTCCCAAAACCTTGGGTTCCCGAGTTTTGATAAGTTTGAGCGAGGTATCGATACTTTTCGGTGAGTGAAGCTATAGTCAGTGAAGAAATGGGAACCCGTACTATTTTTAAATATTTTTTCGACGATCAGAAAATATTTAAAATAATTTCTAAAACCTTAAATAACTTTTAAAATAATTACATATGATTTTTAAAATAATATTTATTAAATCAATAATCAGCTTGGAATATTTAATAAATATTTAAATAATATTTATTAAATAAAAATCATTCATAATTGTTCTCCAATGGGAATAATATTCCACTTATTAATAAATATTCAAATAATATTTATTAACATCATTAAAAGGATTTTTTTAATCTGGAAATATCCAATTTATAACTATTTGAACATTTTTATAACAAAATATACGTCATTTAACATCGCCGGTGACTTCCGGGTTTTTATGTCCTTATCCGGACGAAATATCTCCGACTCCCCTACTAAGAAAGGGTATTATCGTACCCTACCTGGAACTTTTAACACATCATCGCATACATGTATATATGTATTCATGCATACGTACTTACTAAACAGGTTTATAAATCAACGTAAATAAACCATATATTTCATGCTGATTCACAAAAATACTATTAAAACAGTTCATAATAGTTATACCACAACAACAACAGTTTGAAAATAATTGAAGTACAAGTTTCGAAAACTTGCCTGATAGTGTCGGAATAGTCTGGGCTCTGTCTCTAATGTGATGATCTATAATAACCAATAAGGTTCAGTTAGTTCGCTAAACGATCCCGTCGAATCAACTATTCAAATAAAGACACAACTTCGTAATGATACATCCTTTGTAACACCCCCAGATCCGGGGTCCGGGATCTGGTGGTTACGGTTTCCAATTCTGTCCACAACACTTGAACTTTCCTTAACATAAAATAAATTACGTCTCTATAACCCAACACAATAATATAAAACACACCCGTTATAGTCCCAGAGATGAAATCAGAGTAACACTCAAATTTTTATTAATCACATTATGAGTTCTTACAATCCAAAAGAATTTCAATATAAATACATACTCTTTGCCATCCATTTACATAAGGCATACTAGACCATATTCTTGGTACTGAAAGAATAAATATACCCTACCAATAGCTTCTTCTTCAGCTCTGGTAGTCTCATCGTCCTCGCCCGCGTCGAGTGTGCCTTGTGCGAGTCATCTGGTCTAGCTGTTGTTGTGATATAATAATAAAGCAAGGGTGAGCAATAGCCCACCAACAATAATATATGACTGAACGATAATGTATAATAGTTCAAAAGTATCTTTCAAACCATATGCCATGCCTTTACGGAAATGATGCCAGTATAATATGAACGATGAAGTTACAAGGTAACTTAAAGTATTTGTTTGTAGAAATATCTGCTACATCAAAGTAAGCGAGATATTCTTATTGTTATTAAGAAGAGGAACTTGCAAGAAAAGGTTGCAATTCCAGTTATGACCCTTTTCCAACTCTGCCAACAGTAATCATGTTGCAGGAAATAAATAAATTTGGATGATGAACCAATGATGGAGTATTCACCGCGCCCGCTGTTCCAATCTTGATGATCAGTCGAGATCGTACAGCTCAATTTAGATTTACTACCGGTAGAAGGAAGAACTGACGGCTTTACTTGTGTACCGCCTTACTAGCTCTCCCCGGCCAACGGTTGGGCCAAAGGGGATGGACCGGCGCTACTCGGCCTCTTACACGACTCCTAGTTCAAATAGAATTCATGATTCTGAATGTAACGTTCGTCCCCCTTTCCCCAAGTATAATACTTGTTGATAAGACTCCACAAAGTAGTCGTATCTAGTTGGAAAGGAAAATTTACCAATAACTCCCAAGCTATTACTTGGTAACGGATATCAACTTGTTCCAGTGATCTTACCCCTCGAAAGATGAGAAGGTAAGCAACGACTTAATAAGTCAACAGCACCCGAGTTGCGAGTGAAGGGAATACTTTATGACCGGGAAGTCGACAAGATAAATAACATTTTCCAAGTAAGGTTCCCTTATTATTAAGGAGGTAGACTCAAAGAAGAATGATGTCTGAGAACCTTCCTTGATATAGGATTAATAATAATATGACTCCGAAATATTTTTCGTAATAATCGAAGAAGATAAACCTTATTGAGGTTATTCTAAGTATGGAATAAATATTCAGAGAATATTTATTGAATTAAAAATATTTAAAGAATATTCAGGAATATGAAAGAATATCTTTAATCAGAGTATTTTTCAAATAATTCTTGAAGAAATATCGAGAGAATATTTATTGCATAATTAAATATTCAAATGAATATTCCAAATAATATTCATTAATCAATAAGACCTGAAAGGAATATTTAAAATATTTAAAATAATATTCGATGATTAAATAGAACCCTGGATGAATATTCAAAATAATATTCATAATTAATTAGGAATTTAAATGAATATCAATAAAGTAATATTCATTTAATAAATAATATCCTAAATGAATATCAAGTAATATTCATTTAGTAATCCAAGCTTTAAAGGAATATTCGATATAATATTCGATAAGTAAATCAAGCTTCAGATGAATATTGAAGATAATATTCATCAAGTACTTAATACCTTAAATGAATTTTCAAAAGTAATATTTATTTAATGAAATAATATTCTAAATGAATGTCCACATAATATTCATTTAGTAGTCTCATCTTTAGAAGAGTATTCGAAATAATAATCGATAATCAATTCGACTCCGAATGAATATTGACGAATATTATTCGTCGAATGATTACGTTCAAATAATTATTTGAAGTAAGGATCGTTAAAATAATTAGTCTCGAACGAATATTCAAATAATATTCGTCGCCCAAATAATAGAAAATATTTACTTAAATATTTTCCTCCGAGGTAATCTCGATATATCAAGGAATATTGACTCCCGGTCTATTTTTGATTAATAAGATGTATACGCCCTTCTATGAGGGTCTTACAATAATCAGCTTATAACTGATATATAACTATCTAGCTTATAAGCCAACAATAACATTCAGGGAACAAGTATATCACTTCAACTTGAAAGTAGGCATGCATGCAATGGCATATGTATATCAGCATATATATATATATTTATTCAATCACAACAACAGCCTAAAAGAAGGGAATTGGAACTTGCCTGGTAGTCGAGTACGGTAAGGGGTAGTGGTAGCGGGTCCCGGTTCAGCTTGGTGATCTATAAATAGCCAAGGCATTCGGGATTAATCACTTAACATATTAAAAGTTAAGTTATACTTAATTCGAAACACGTTCTCGAGTTATCTCGTTATACCCCTTTTTGTGGATTACTTTTATCACTGATCCGACCCGACATTCGTTCGTTAATACGACATGTCATTGCATTTATACTTGGGACATACTTAAGTCATATGAGTTCTAAGGTTGATCGTTACGAACCAATATTATACTCCGAGTTTTATCGCCCGTTTTCTAAGTGTTTTACCGAAGTTATAAAAGAGTCGTCTTTTAGGGGTTCGTTCGCGTTTAACCTCGACTCGAACATTTTTAATAAATCGAAAAATGATCTTTTTTACATACGGTTTTCTTTCACGCCTTCCTTTTTACCTCTAGTATTTATTTACCAAGATTCGCCATGACGTTACATAGTTTACGAGGGTTCAATTACAGTTACGAACTTTCGTTTACGGATTCGAACTACTTTTAGTAATTTGGTCATAAATCCTAAACCGTAAGTCCGTTTCATGCGATCTTTATATCAAAACGAAGCTTGAAACAGAATCTATCATATCATGGCAGAAAATGAAGCTGTACAGTGAGTTATAGCTACTGTGATGCTCGGTGTTTAATAGTCTAACGAAAATTCGGCATTACGACGACTATAAATCGAACGTTCTAAAATTCATAACAATCAATCCAAGCCACACCGGGCATACTATACATGGTTTTCATCTTAACCAGTCCAAGAAGGTTTCAATTAACCATCATAATCATCAAAACTCTTAAATCATCACTACTAACTACATAATCATGCTTTTATGCATATAACAACACCATAATCTTAACTAATCTAAAACCATCAAGAACATATATAAAACTCAAAGTAAGATCTTGGGTTCTTAAGAATTTTACCTTCCTTGGAGAGTGTACAAGCTATAATGACCCTTATATAGTCCTTGTATGGCTTTAACAAAGCTTAAATCATCCAAAGAAACCAAGAAATCAAAGTTAGTTTCTTGAAAACACTATTCACCCTCATCTTTGAGGATTTATTTGAAAATGGAAAACATGGAGTTTGAAGCTAAGATTTCTAGGAGATCATTTTTATGAAATATAGGACTCACCATAAAAATTTGGAGATCAAACAATGGTTGGAAGGTGGATTTTGAAATCTTAAAACTCCAAAATTCGAAGTGCCTTGGTTTTGGGGGAAAAACAGTGAACTTCTCGAATTTATTTACCCATCCAAACGATCTTCAAAAATTATGAAATTAAATCCCCAACTTCACCTTGATGTGTAGAAGCTCCATGAATTTTTTCATGATTTTTAGATGAGTAGATCTAAGTGAAAAAAAATGGCAAAGACCCCTGCCCTGGAAAATGCAACTGCTGGAAAAATGGGGGAGAGGTGGTGTTTGCTTGGCTAGTTGTCAAATGATATTTGTGATATGTATAAGTGGGTATAGCTGCTAATACTCCTCTTAATACAAGTGTCAAAGGTTTATGGTGTGTTATAAAAATTGATGATGTGAAGCCTTGTTGTTTTCTTCTTGTCCATCCACCTCATTACTTCCTTTCTCATTTCTTTTCTTCATTTCATTTCCACCAAATATTCTTATATATAACCCCAGCTGATCAAGTAGGGTTTTTTTTTATCTCGTTACGTATTTAATCCGTAATTTCTTTCGCGTTTGCTTGATCGCTTAATCTTGTTATAAAGTTCTAGCGATTTCTAGAACACTTGTTATTCTAACTCAAAGGTTTTCATTCTAAATCCTCAAATCATACTTAATAAATAAAATCCTTGAATCCTTAACATTATAATACTCTTGTCTTGATCGTATTGATAGGCTCTTTACGGTTCGGTCAAATATTGTACCGAAAAAGAATTTGGAATTTCTGAATTCCGATCGTCTCTGCATTCACTTATTTCCTCCGCGTATTACTAATATGACTTCGAAACATCCATAACACGTCCCGTACATAGGGTGGCGTGAAAAGTTTTCCAACTTACAAAGTCACTATTCATCCACCAAATTACTATGCACGTACAGGAAACACTATGCACGTACGGGAAACACTATGCACGTACGGGAAATACTATGCACGTACGGGAAATACTATGCACGTATGGGAAATACTATGCACGTATGGGAAATACTATGCACGTATTCATTCCTCTTCAAGGATCCATTCATTACAATCATTGTTCTTTGAAACCACCATTCATTAGAGCTGGTGACCTTGTTGTTGGAATCATTGTTCCTCATTTTATCATTACTTAATAAAAGTTTTAATTATATCCAAAATTTGGGGTTCTTACAGTCTCCCCTCCTTAAAAGGATTCCGTCCCGGAATCAGGTAGGAAGCAAAGAGTCGTTTGCCTGTCGTTCACTCTTTAGCTTCCCGGTCAATTCTTATTCGTTCTACCCTTCCTCAGCACATCTTCTAGTGCTACAATTCATACTTTATCCTTTTTCCATCAACGTTGCTACTTTTCGTACAACTCACTATCCGGGTTATACTTTTACTCAGTCTTATCCTTATTGATACCTGCAGTAACATTGGTATCACTATCACCCTACGATTCGGAGGTAACCTCGCTCGTACTGTGCATTTCCTGATCGCTTTAATCTTCGCAATCTAGATCAATATAGAGAAGTGGAAAGATTTGTTGAGAGATCACTATGATCAATTGAACATTTGTTATATTGCATAGTTAGTACAGAAGGGGGCCAGCCTTTAGTACTTGACAAGCAATTAAACAAGTCATAGCATTCCACTTAGACTTCTATCACATAGACAGATAGTCACGTAGCAGTACCTCCCCTCCAAAAAGGGTTGTTCTTCTCAATTCATAAAGAAGATGAATAAGAGAGAAGAAGATAAAAGAGTTCTAAAGGATTATAGAAAGCTTCCATGATTGTAGAATATCATACTCAGAATTTACCTCTGAACTATAGAGGTTTATCAAAGAAGAAATTAATCATAATTATATCCAATACTATTTGATCGCAATCTCACGTGTCAACATATCTTGCTGCTTTGTCCATTATTCTATGGACAAATACTCTTGTTCAATCTTAGCGATACTCACATTCGGGAAATCCTTCAACCTTTCAGGTTAAATCTTAGGTTTCTCACTTGGCATCATTATTACTGACATCCCATATCATGTTACTAGCTTTTTCATAACTATAGTATTGACACTATCAGGTTGTCATCCTGAGAATTCATTAGAAAACCCATTCATAACACTCCTTGCTTCTCATTCCATAGTTGCTTCCCCAGCCTTTTCTTTATCAATCACATCCTTCTTATTATCTGATTCTTATTTACTTCTGTTATTTACTTTCACCTTCACCTCTTTATTGAGACACCTTTTTGCACTTGGTACCTCCTTATCGGTATTCCGTCTCATTTACTCTATAATCATCACGTTATTTCAATTTAAACTTTCCGAAATGAATCTGGCCCGATTCCTTTAACTTAGATTCATATAATCTACTTCTGCCAACCTTGTTTCTCATTACTTGTTCTTTTCTATCCATGGTTTTCCACAGGTTGTCTTTCGTAAGTCGGACCAGGTCGTATATCTACATTCTTGTACTCCTATCATCTGTTGAACATTTGCATTTTACTGGCGTAGCCTGGCCACATGAAAACCCGTTATGACCGTGCTATAATTTTGGGGGTAAGGCTGGCTCGAATACCACCGTCCGAACATTTTAAACTCTCAGGTGGCCCAATAAGTCTCGGGCTCATAACATCATGAATCATCAACCTCATATTCTCTATCTTGTTTGCGCAGAAGTACACTAACATAAACTTGTTTGTCATTCATCAACATGCCATTTAGTTAATCAATGGCAGCACTGTCTTTATCTTTACATTGTCATCTACTTTCTTAGAAGAATCACCATCGCTTGTTGTTTACGTAGTGCATTAATAGCTAACCCTACGGGTTTCAAATCCCTTAGGGAGACAAAGTGATCACTATTCCTTATCCATACGAAACACTTCCTGAACTTGATGTAGATATAACATGAAGTAGATAGAATTGCAGAAGAGTTTCAAGTATCGCAGCTAGGTCCGGTTGATGAAACTATCACTTATGCATCTTCCATAAAAGACTGGAAACTTAACGGTTTACTTCATCAATTTTGTACTATGGTCCTGGTTTACCTCAAAACGGGACCTTCTAAGGTACGTAATATGCTTAAGACTCCATCAGGAATCGAATCTTTACTTAAACTATTATTACCTTCGATTCTTGCACAATCATCAAAAGGAATGTAACTTCCTCCACTCCAATATGACCTTCAAGGTCTTTCCAAATATCATTTTGTTTCTTCGGTATGAACATTTATAATTATTCCTTTATACTTAAACTGTCGGCCACCTCATTGGCCTTTCCTGATAATAATAATTTCTGGTAATCCTTGTTCCTTGGATATATTCCAATTCAAACATTTCTACCTCATTCCCATCATTTTTGGGTGAAAGCATTCTCCCTTAAGCTCTGCTGATGAAGAAAAATATATTTAACAGTCTTTCTCCATAAGTCATTGCTTCCACCTACTCGTGGGAACTTTATCACGTTTATTCCCCATCCTACTTAGGATACTTCTCTTCTTAGTTCTTTCCTTATCTTAGGATAATCTCAACCTTTATAGGTTCAATCCATACTTCCTCATGGTCTCATACATGCCTCATCTGGCATTACTGTTACTATGTCATACATTCCTTACCAAACTTCCATTTTGAAGTTCGGAATATTACCTTTTTCCTTGTAAGGTTTCATAGGTCATCCTCATCCTTCCTCCTGTATTTTCTGGGTACAGGGTATATCAAAATGTCATTGATCAATACTCTAATAATTCTATCTATGTTCTTTCCAGAACTCTTTTTTTTTTTTCTAATAATCCTTACCGGTCATTGTTGCCTTAGCAAGTCCAGCTCATATCATCTGAAGTCATAATGTCGTTATTAGGGTTAATGCCACCCCTTGTGCGTTCCCCAGGGTTTGTCTTAATTCATTGATATCCTATCCTTAATTCAACTATCAATGAATTCTTGCATCTTATAATTGGCAATCAGATCATGTATCCTTAATAAAGGTCTCTTTTCAATCATTCTCATTTGATAATCGATCGGTGGCTTAATGCCACCCTCTTCTTTCAGATAGTTGTCAGCCTATTTGGCCTTCCAAAAAGGCAACGTATGCCTATCTCCTCTCTTACAGAACTTGGTAATGGCAACAAGGATGTTTTGGAAAATATTGGTCGAGTTCAACGTGAATCTATTAGTACTTATCGTTCTTCTCAAATGCACTTGCCTTAGACAAAATTTCTACAGCATACTGATCCATCTCTGACCATTTCTATACTCTCTTCATAAACCTTCGTTGTTTACTTCCCTTAGTCGTAATATGTTCATGGTATTCATGATACCCTAACATCATGCATCTCAAGTCACTATACTCCCATTTTACTCAAAATCTTGGACAACCATATACACATGAGTCACTTTAGTACGGGTTACCCCATCCCAAAAAGGTCTAGTAAATTCCCCATCAAAACATGGGTTGCAAAGGGTTTAGTAGAAGACTCCTACAATCTCATTAATATTTCCTTTATATCAGAAGCCCTTGCAGTCGGTGCTTACTTAGAAGCAACCCTGCTTTGTCTTTTCATTGCTGGTCTAGTCACTTTATAGTCCGTTGTGACTTGGCCTCAACTGGCCACACTAAAATAAAAATATATGATTTTAGGGGTTGGCTAATAACATTACTTTTCTAGCAATTGCCGGCATAGTGCCTTCTTCTTTGATACCTTTCTACCTTTCCAAAACTTTACTCCATATAAGTCTTAATCGACTACTCGGCACCGTCTCCGGTCACCTTTCCTCCACTTTTATCTTTTCAACTATTCTTATCAATCCCGCGTGCCACGCAAGCTTACCATTCCTGGCATAACAGCCTTTTCACTTAAGTCAATCCCGGAGTTTCTCCGTCCGGCTAGTTTCTTACTTACATTTCCTGTTTTCGTCCAATCTCACTTCATCATATTATCACTACCGTCGATTGTAATGCTCAGGGTCCGTTTACTAACCCATTTTATAGCAACCTTACCCAAATCACAGGGTTTGCTCCAGTTTCTACTCTCTTCCATGACATTCTCTGATTATCAGAAAGACAAGGTTTGCCAAAATTCACCGAATTCCTTTCCAGACTCAGGGAAATTTTGATCAATCTACCCACCTACTGGTAACATCAAGGAGACCAGTTTCGAAACCTGAAGAATAGTTCTATGAACCTCCAAGCAGGTGGAATCATAAGCAGTCATAGTTAACGAAATAATCATCATCGGATTGGAAGTTTACCCACTGGAGAGGAATCAATTATATCCATCCCTTAGAAGGGAATCAATAATTTCAAACTGAAACCTGTCACAACGTCCTGATATTCAATACTACCAAATGTCGGTCTACCTAACCCTTTATGCGAAGCGTCATTGGAAGCACAAAGTCTCCTTTTTCCATTAAGCAATGCCAGCTCTTGGTCATTACCAATTTCACCTTTTAGCTCCAGGAAGATTTTCTCACATTTTTCTCTTTAACTGCTGATCGTATTACTTGATCTATTATAATTCCGTGTCGGAGTAAACTTAAGGTAACTACTATAATCCATTCAAAGAGAAGAAGGAATTTAATATTCCTCTGAATCACATGCATCTAACGTTTCTGGTTCATCATTTAACTGAGTTGAATTAACTCTATACTCAGTCTCTGGCAGTAGTCTCATTACGAGTTCATCTTGACTCACTGGTCTTATCTTCCGGTAGGTTCTGAGATCATTGTCTTGCTTACTACTTCCTTATATAACTTTTACCCAATCATTCTATTACTTCCCAATGTCTTTACTTTCTAAATGATTCATTCATAAAATGAACATTTTCCTTAATAAAAGCACCTTATTAGCCTCAATTTGGTTCCATAATTTACAACCTACGACACCTGCCTTCTCATGGCGAATTATTACTGACCATATTCATACTAATTCATTTATCAAATGATATGGCACTTACTGCCTCCTTCTCAACTATTCCTAGGGACTCTGCTCCTCGCCCTATATCACTGCCTTTGATAATCATACATCCCTCTAGCTCTTTCTTTGTTAAGATGAAAATCTCTAAGGATTCTCATCTATTTCCGTATAAGATCTCAAGTAATTCTTCCAATCCTTCTTTCTTGCTGGTACTACGTCTGGTAGTCCGGCTATGAATTCAACATGCATCTTCAGATCTCTTAATAATATATCAGTTCTTTATACTCACTTTTCTGAGCACCATATCTTAATCATCACAGTCATTCTGGCTGCGACCCTCATTACCCATGGGTAAGCTCCTCATCCTAACAGGATTTTCCTTATCTGCTGGAACCTCTTCCGGGTCTCCAGTAGGGTACTCCATCGAATTACCCGCTGATCTTCAGCATATAAAGCATCATCGCGCTGTTGCTCGTATGCCTCAAGGTCAGTCACCTTACTCGTCGATACGATATCGAGCTAAGTTACTATCATTATACTTACGAGTTCCCATAAGGGTTTTATATGTCATCACTACATTAAGTAGTCCGACTATGAACTTGGCAAGAGTTCTTATTATCTTATTGAATTTATTGTTTTAACGTCACCTCATCTCTGGGGTTTATAATGTACGCTCTGATACCACTTCTGTAACACCCCCAGATCCGGGGTGCGGGATCCGGTGGTTACGGTTTCCAATTCTGTCCACAACACTTGAACTTTCCTTAACATAAAATAAATTACGTCTCTATAACCCAACACAATAATATAAAACACACCCGTTATAGTCCCAGAGATGAAATCAGAGTAACACTCAAATTTTTATTAATCACATTATGAGTTCTTACAATCCAAAAGAATTTCAATATAAATACATACTCTTTGCCATCCATTTACATAAGGCATACTAGACCATATTCTTGGTACTGAAAGAATAAATATACCCTACCAATAGCTTCTTCTTCAGCTCTGGTAGTCTCATCGTCCTCGCCCGCGTCGAGTGTGCCTTGTGCGAGTCATCTGGTCTAGCTGTTGTTGTGATATAATAATAAAGCAAGGGTGAGCAATAGCCCACCAACAATAATATATGACTGAACGATAATGTATAACAGTTCAAAAGTATCTTTCAAACCATATGCCATGCCTTTACGGAAATGATGCCAGTATAATATGAACGATGAAGTTACAAGGTAACTTAAAGTATTTGTTTGTAGAAATATCTGCTACATCAAAGTAAGCGAGATATTCTTATTGTTATTAAGAAGAGGAACTTGCAAGAAAAGGTTGCAATTCCAGTTATGACCCTTTTCCAACTCTGCCAACAGTAATCATGTTGCAGGAAATAAATAAATTTGGATGATGAACCAATGATGGAGTATTCACCGCGCCCGCTGTTCCAATCTTGATGATCAGTCGAGATCGTACAGCTCAATTTAGATTTACTACCGGTAGAAGGAAGAACTGACGGCTTTACTTGTGTACCGCCTTACTAGCTCTCCCCGGCCAACGGTTGGGCCAAAGGGGATGGACCGGCGCTACTCGGCCTCTTACACGACTCCTAGTTCAAATAGAATTCATGATTCTGAATGTAACGTTCGTCCCCCTTTCCCCAAGTATAATACTTGTTGATAAGACTCCACAAAGTAGTCGTATCTAGTTGGAAAGGAAAATTTACCAATAACTCCCAAGCTATTACTTGGTAACGGATATCAACTTGTTCCAGTGATCTTACCCCTCGAAAGATGAGAAGGTAAGCAACGACTTAATAAGTCAACAGCACCCGAGTTAAGAGTGAAGGGAATACTTTATGACCGGGAAGTCGACAAGATAAATAACATTTTCCAAGTAAGGTTCCCTTATTATTAAGGAGGTAGACTCAAAGAAGAATGATGTCTGAGAACCTTCCTTGATATAGGATTAATAATAATATGACTCCGAAATATTTTTCGTAATAATCGAAGAAGATAAACCTTATTGAGGTTATTCTAAGTATGGAATAAATATTCAGAGAATATTTATTGAATTAAAAATATTTAAAGAATATTCAGGAATATGAAAGAATATCTTTAATCAGAGTATTTTTCAAATAATTCTTGAAGAAATATCGAGAGAATATTTATTGCATAATTAAATATTCAAATGAATATTCCAAATAATATTCATTAATCAATAAGACCTGAAAGGAATATTTAAAATATTTAAAATAATATTCGATGATTAAATAGAACCCTGGATGAATATTCAAAATAATATTCATAATTAATTAGGAATTTAAATGAATATCAATAAAGTAATATTCATTTAATAAATAATATCCTAAATGAATATCAAGTAATATTCATTTAGTAATCCAAGCTTTAAAGGAATATTCGATATAATATTCGATAAGTAAATCAAGCTACAGATGAATATTGAAGATAATATTCATCAAGTACTTAATACCTTAAATGAATTTTCAAAAGTAATATTTATTTAATGAAATAATATTCTAAATGAATGTCCACATAATATTCATTTAGTAGTCTCATCTTTAGAAGAGTATTCGAAATAATAATCGATAATCAATTCGACTCCGAATGAATATTGACGAATATTATTCGTCGAATGATTACGTTCAAATAATTATTTGAAGTAAGGATCGTTAAAATAATTAGTCTCGAACGAATATTCAAATAATATTCGTCGCCCAAATAATAGAAAATATTTACTTAAATATTTTCCTCCGAGGTAATCTCGATATATCAAGGAATATTGACTCCCGGTCTATTTTTGATTAATAAGATGTATACGCCCTTCTATGAGGGTCTTACAATAATCGGCTTATAACTGATATATAACTATCTAGCTTATAAGCCAACAATAACATTCAGGGAACAAGTATATCACTTCAACTTGAAAGTAGGCATGCATGCAATGGCATATGTATATCAGCATATATATATATATATTTATTCAATCACAACAACAGCCTAAAAGAAGGGAATTGGAACTTGCCTGGTAGTCGAGTACGGTAAGGGGTAGTGGTAGCGGGTCCCGGTTCAGCTTGGTGATCTATAAATAGCCAAGGCATTCAGGATTAATCACTTAACATATTAAAAGTTAAGTTATACTTAATTCGAAACACGTTCTCGAGTTATCTCGTTATACCCCTTTTTGTGGATTACTTTTATCACTGATCCGACCCGACATTCGTTCGTTAATACGACATGTCATTGCATTTATACTTGGGACATACTTAAGTCATATGAGTTCTAAGGTTGATCGTTACGAACCAATATTATACTCCGAGTTTTATCGCCCGTTTTCTAAGTGTTTTACCGAAGTTATAAAAGAGTCGTCTTTTAGGGGTTCGTTCGCGTTTAACCTCGACTCGAACATTTTTAATAAATCGAAAAATGATCTTTTTGACATACGGTTTTCTTTCACGCCTTCCTTTTTACCTCTAGTATTTATTTACCAAGATTCGCCATGACGTTACATAGTTTACGAGGGTTCAATTACAGTTACGAACTTTCGTTTACGGATTCGAACTACTTTTAGTAATTTGGTCATAAATCCTAAACCGTAAGTCCGTTTCATGCGATCTTTATATCAAAACGAAGCTTGAAACATAATCTATCCTATCATGGCAGAAAATGAAGCTGTACAGTGAGTTATAGCTACTGTGATGCTCGGTGTTTAATAGTCTAACGAAAATTCGGCATTACGACGGCTATAAATCGAACGTTCTAAAATTCATAACAATCAATCCAAGCCACACCGGGCATACTATACATGGTTTTCATCTTAACCAGTCCAAGAAGGTTTCAATTAACCATCATAATCATCAAAACTCTTAAATCATCGCTACTAACTACATAATCATGCTTTTATGCATATAACAACACCATAATCTTAACTAATCTAAAACCATCAAGAACATATATAAAACTCAAAGTAAGATCTTGGGTTCTTAAGAATTATACCTTCCTTGGAGAGTGTACAAGCTATAATAACCCTTATATAGTCCTTGTATGGCTTTAACAAAGCTTAAATCATCCAAAGAAACCAAGAAATCAAAGTTAGTTTCTTGAAAACACTATTCACCCTCATCTTTGAGGATTTATTTGAAAATGGAAAACATGGAGTTTGAAGCTAAGATTTCTAGGAGATCATTTTTATGAAATATAGGACTCACCATAAAAATTTGGAGATCAAACAATGGTTGGAAGGTGGATTTTGAAATCTTAAAACTCCAAAATTCGAAGTGCCTTGGTTTTGGGGGAAAAACAGTGAACTTCTCGAATTTATTTACCCATCCAAACGATCTTCAAAAATTATGAAATTAAATCCCCAACTTCACCTTGATGTGTAGAAGCTCCATGAATTTTTTCATGATTTTTAGATGAGTAGATCTAGGTGAAAAAAAATGGCAAAAACCCCTGCCCTGGAAAATGCAACTGCTGGAAAAATGGGGGAGAGGTGGTGTTTGCTTGGCTAGTTGTCAAATGATATTTGTGATATGTATAAGTGGGTATAGCTGCTAATACTCCTCTTAATACAAGTGTCAAAGGTTTATGGTGTGTTAGAAAAATTGATGATGTGAAGCCTTGTTGTTTTCTTCTTGTCCATCCACCTCATTACTTCCTTTCTCATTTCTTTTCTTCATTTCATTTCCACCAAATATTCTTATATATAACCCCAGCTGATCAAGTAGGGTTTTTTTTTATCTCGTTACGTATTTAATCCGTAATTTCTTTCGCGTTTGCTTGATCGCTTAATCTTGTTATAAAGTTCTAGCGATTTCTAGAACACTTGTTATTCTAACTCAAAGGTTTTCATTCTAAATCCTCAAATCATACTTAATAAATAAAATCCTTGAATCCTTAACATTATAATACTCTTGTCTTGATCGTATTGATAGGCTCTTTACGGTTCGGTCAAATATTGTACCGAAAAAGAATTTGGAATTTCTGAATTCCGATCGTCTCTGCATTCACTTATTTCCTCCGCGTATTACTAATATGACTTCGAAACATCCATAACACGTCCCGTACATAGGGTGGCGTGAAAAGTTTTCCAACTTACAAAGTCACTATTCATCCACCAAATTACTATGCACGTACAGGAAACACTATGCACGTACGGGAAACACTATGCACGTACGGGAAATACTATGCACGTACGGGAAATACTATGCACGTATGGGAAATACTATGCACGTATGGGAAATACTATGCACGTATTCATTCCTCTTCAAGGATCCATTCATTACAATCATTGTTCTTTGAAACCACCATTCATTAGAGCTGGTGACCTTGTTGTTGGAATCATTGTTCCTCATTTTATCATTACTTAATAAAAGTTTTAATTATATCCAAAATTTGGGGTTCTTACATCCTTACTACACATTTAGCTTATTATAAGTCCATGATATCCTTTAACCACTTTTGATGATTATTGGTTTCGTAACGACTTTCGTTAAAGGTCATTTTTAACGAAACTAAAGTTCGTCTTAATTCGTCCCCTAAAAGGGTCTTTCACTTGCGCAACTTTGATTCGAAAAATTCTATAAAATCGAAAAAAAAACCTTTTCATGAAATTCTTTTTCTCACTTCTTCTTAACTGTCCAGAGGAGTTTTTATCCAAATTCCATAATTAAGAACATCTTTTTGATAGCTCAATTGTTGCTCTAAATATAGCTTCTTTCTGCAATGGTTTCTCATGCGCATTCTTGACTTAAACATTTCTATAAAATTGAAAATTTCGTATTTCTACTCCAAATTTATATGGGATCTTAAGTACTGACCAAGTTACTCATAAAATTTTAATAATCACAGGCCATTTTTAAAGGGCTCGTTTGGCTTTTAAAAGTCAGTCCATTTTACGATTCGTCCGTTTTTAATCGGTTTCAATAAAACGAGCATAACTCAAAAACCATAAATCGTTTTAAGTCGATTCAAATTATTAAATACACTATAAGGTCAGATCTTCAAGTTCTTAAGCAGTTTTGTCCGGAAATCATGGTTTAACCATTCGTGAGTTTCTGTCCTAGAGGTCTAATGGGAATTTAACATTATAACAACTATAACTGATCATTTCTCAATTCGATAAATTCCATTAAACCACTTAAAGAAACCACACAACATCAAGATCATACAAACATCATCAAGGGTATCTAATACCATTGGTAACATCCATTTATCACTACCCAAGATTTATCCATACTTATAAAGCTTAAAACATAACAATCCCCTTAATCATGTACATACTTGCATCAACCTTTCAAATCAACTTATAACTCAGGTGTGAGTGTTTTACCTTCCTTGGAGTCTTAACAACCTTAACCAAGCTTGACTTTCTGTAAAAACACCTTAGATAGCTTTAACAACCTTTAACCTTCAAGACCTAAGCAACCAAGTTTAAAATTTTCGGAGTCAGCATGACCACTCTTGAAAGAACTGGAAAAACGAGGATCTTACCTTAATTATCTGAATGAGGCTCCTGAATAAGAGCTGTATAGTATCTCAATACCTTTCCAACAAGCTAAAGAACACAAAATTTCATTGAGAAATGAGGGAGATATGGCTTTTTTACTGGGCTGCTATCTGTTTGGCCGAAATGGAGAGTTCTTGGAGTTTTGCTTACTTCAATCTTGGCTACTACTTGTTTGAAATGGTTGTAATGCCTTCTATCATAACTTAGCTGGTCCTTTAGCAAATAAATCAATTACCCATAACATAATAATTATAGTGAATCACTTTTGCTAATAGTAATGGACCTTGTCTCCTTAATTGCCAAGTTGACTTCCTTGATTGCCAATTAGCTTCCTTGTATTCTCTTCCACTAACTAATGGTATAATACACCACTTAATACTATAATTCATTGTATGCATATATGTATTTAATTTATTTACTCAACATCATACTATTCTCGCGTATTCCCGGTACAATATTTATTCCTTAATTTCCATGCTAATCTTCAATAATCCTTAAAATGTTTTTGGTTCAACATTCTAATTTCTTTATCCTAGTACTTTGGTTGCATGGTCATTTTCAAATTATATTACTCTTGGGCTTGTCATAGTACTCTTATTTATCGATACCTCATGAAACGTAGGTCGTTAGAGAAGTAGGATTCTTCGAATTCCGCCGACATTTACATACACTTATTTCACTTAAGAAATCATAATATGAACTCGAATCTTAAATATTCACCATACCTAAGTGGTGTTTGGAATCATTTCCTTTAAGTAATGAAAATAGTATTCATTCAAATCATTTTACAATAGTACAAAAATTCGGGTTCTTACAACCTTCCCCCTTGAAAGGATTCTGTCCCGGAATCAGGTTAAAAATAAATGGGGGTACTTCTCTTGCATTGCGCTTTCCAGCTCCCAGGTGGATTCCTCTACATTGTGGTTCTGCCACAAAACTCTGACTAATCTGACCACCTTATTCCTGAGTACTTGCTCCGTGTGGTCCATAATTTCTACTGGTTGCTCTATGTAAGACAAGTCTGGCTGTAGATCTACATGCTCATATTCCACCACATGCTTGGCATCGGGGTTGTACTTCTTCAACATGGACACATGGAATACGTTATGTACTTGCTGCAAACTTGGAGGTAAGGCTAACTCGTAAGCCACTTGTCCAATCCGCCTTAATATCTCGAAGGGTCTGATATACCTCGGGCTCAACTTTCCATTCTTTCCAAATCTCATCAGTCCTTTCCAGGGAGATACCTTTAGCAGCACAATGTCTCCTACTTCATATTCTCTGTCCTTTCGAGCTAGGTCGGCATACCTACGTTGTCTATCTTGGGCTGCTGCCAGTCTTCCCCTGATTATAACTATCACATCTCCTGTCTGTTGTACAAGTTCAGGTCCTAATATCTTCCTTTCACCAACTTCTTCCCAACATAAGGGAGAACGACATTTCCGGCCATAGAGGGCTTCATATGGGGGCATTAATATACTTGAGTGATAACTATTGTTATAAGCAAACTCAATCAATGGTAAGTGCTCTTCCCAACTTCCCTTGAAATCCATAACACACACTCTCAGCATGTCCTCTAAGGTCTGAATTGTTCTTTCACTTTGTCCGTCAGTCTGAGGGTGGTATGTAGTACTCATCTTTAGCTTGGTTCCCACACAGTCTTGAAAGCTCCTCTAGAACCTGGAGTTAAACCTTGGGTCTCTATCGGATACAATGGTCACGGGAACTCCATGTCGTACCACAATTTCCCTTATATAGATGTCTACTAATCTATCGACCATGTACCTCTCGTTAATTGGGAGAAAGTGGGCGGACTTGGTCAACCTATCGACGATTACCCATATCGCATCGTGGTTAGTCTTGGCCCTTGGGAGTCCTACTACAAAATTCATGGCTAGGTGCTTCCACTTCCATTCTGGAATCTCTAGGGGTTGTAGTAATCCACTAGGTCGTTGGTGTTCCGCCTTTACTCGTTGGCAAGTCAAACATCTATTCACCCATTCAGTTACATCTTTCTTCATGTTGGGCCACCAATAGTATTCTTTCAAATCTCTGTACATCTTTGTGGTACCTGGGTGCACCGAGTACCTCGAGTTATGTCCTTCATATAGGATTTCATCCTTTAGTTCCTGAACATTTGGGACCCAAATTCTCGTTGCATATCTCATGATTCCTCCTGCATCTCTTTCGTACTTAATTTCCTCCCCGGTTAATATTTCTTCCTCCAAGTTCTTCTCCTCTTCCATCTTTCGCTCTTGGCACATTCGAATCTTTTCCAATAACGGAGGCTGGATTTGAATTCCTATTAACACTTCTTGGCTACTTCTCGTTGTCTTAACTTCGATTTCTAGCTTCTCCATTTCCTTTATCAATTCTTCTGCAGAAGTCATCATCTTGAGCCTTTCCTTCCTGCTAAGGGCATCAATCACCACATTGGCCTTTCCTGGATGATAACGAATCTCATAATCATAATCCTGGATTAACTCTAGCCATCTTCTCTGTCTCATATTCAATTCTTTCTAGGTAAAGATGTACTTGAGGCTTTTATGATCTGTGTAAATTTCACACTTTTCTCCATATAGGTAATGCCTCCATATCTTTAATGCGAAGACTATCGCGGCTAACTCTAAATCATGGGTAGGGTATCTTATTTCATACTCCTTCAACTGTCGGGAAGCATATGCAATCACCTTACCATGCTGCATGAGCACGCAACCTAATCCTTTATGCTATGCATCACTATAGATCACAAAGTCCCCCTTATCATCTGGCAGTGCCAGTACTGGGGCGGTCATTAATCTTTTCTTTAGCTCTTGAAAACTCTTTTCACACTTCTCATCCCATACAAACTTTTCAGTCTTTCTGGTAAGTCGGGTCAATGGGGCTGCCAGCTTGGCAAAGTCTTGTACAAACCTTCTATAATACACGGCTAGTCCCACGAAACTTCTTACTTCGGTCGGGGTGATCGGTCTTTCCCAATTTGATATTGCCTCTATCTTGGCTGGGTCAACTAGTACTCCTTCACTACTAACCACATGACCTAAGAATTGTACCTCCCTCAACCAAAATTCGCATTTAGAGAATTTGGCATACAACTTTTCTTCCCTCAGGATTCCTAGGACTATCCTCAAGTGTTCCGCATGTTCTTCCTCAGTCTTTGAATAAATCAAAATATCGTCAATGAAAACTATGACACACTTGTCTAGGTACTGTTTGAATACTCGGTTCATCCAGTCCATGAATGCCGCGAGGGCGTTAGTCAGTCCAAAGGACATCACTAGAAACTCATAATGGTCGTACCTAGTGCGAAAAGCATTCTTGGGTATATCTTCTGGTTTGATCTTTAACTGATGGTACCCCGTTCTCAGGTCTATCTTTGAAAAGTGAACTACTCCCTTGAGTTGGTCAAAAAGGTCGTCAATCCTAGGCAAGGGGTACTTGTTCTTAATGGTTAACTTATTCAGCTCTCTGTAGTCTATACATAGCCTCATACTACCATCCTTTTTCCTTTACAAACAACACTGGGGCACCCCACGGGGACACACTTGGTCTTACCATGCCCTTGTCTAACTGTTCTTGCAACTGAGTGGCCAGTTCTTTCATTTCGTCGGGGGCTAATCGATAAGGGGCTTTAGAAACTGGTGTAGTTCCTGGTGCTAATTCTATCGCAAAATCGATCTCCCTATCGGGTGGTAACCCAGGGAGATCTTCTGGAAACACATCTTCAAACTCCCTAACAACTGGAATGTCCTTCAGTCTAGGGGTTCCTTGCTTCGTATCTATTACATAAGCCAAGTAGGCCTCGCTGCCCTTTCGTACTAATTTCTTGGCTTGGGTAACAGTCAAAAATTTCTGAGTCTGTCGCTATCCTTTGAATAGGACCTCTTTCTTTCCTGACACCTTTATCTTGACTTTCTTACTCTTGCAATCAATCTGGGCACCATTACTTGCCAACCAATCCATTCCTAAGATGACATCGAATCTGCCTAACTTAAACGGTATTAGGTCTGCCCGAAAGCTGTGTCTTCCTATTACTATATCGCAGTTAGGGTATATCTGGCTCACAGGAACCACTTCGTGGTTAGATATTTCTACCATTAGTCGTTCCTTTAACATTTCTGGTTTCAAGTTTAGTTTGCATGCAAAATCTTGTGATATAAAAGACTTAGTAGCTCCAGAATCAAACGAAGTATTTGCACTCAAGGTGTTAAGGGAAAGGGTACCTGCGATGACATCCTCATCCCTCACTGTATCTTGCACTGTCATGTTGAAAGTTCTAGCGGTGGGTGGTCGATTGGATGCAGTACCGCTCATCCTTGATCCTGTCAGTTTCAGTTTAGAGCAGTCTTTCTTCCAGTGGTCCGTACCTCCACACTGGACACATTTCATGAGTGAGTTCCTCTAGGGGCAATTGTTGGAATAGTGTCCGGTCTGTCCACACTTTAAACACGTCGTCGTACCCTAGAGACATACTCCTGAATGTTTCTTTCCACAAGTCTTACAATTAGGTAGGGGAGGGCGCGACTGTCCTGATATAGGTGCCCTGGTTGACCCACCTCCTTGGCCAATACTCTTGCTTTCTGCTCTGTTAAACCCTGTGCTTTTGGCTGGATGGGACACCGTTCCTCTAACAAACTTGCTGGAGAAACTTCCACTTGCAGCACCACTACTTCGACTTTCAAACTTCCTTTTCTTCATGATCTTGTCCTTCTGGGACTGCTCACTTCTTGTCTCTACAATCGACGCCTTCTGTACTAGAGTGGCGTAATCCATAATTTCTAACACCGCGACACGGTTCTGGATCCACTGTTTCAATCCTTGTTGAAACATCCTTGTCCTCTTAATTTCAGTATTCACATAATCTGGAACGAACCTTTATAGCTCAGTGAACCTAGCCTCATATTCAGCTATAGTCATATTGTCTTGTTTAAGCTCTAGAAACTTGAGTTCCATCTGGGTCTCTATAAACCTTCCCTATCGTCTCTGAGATTATAACGTAATGCTCTGATACCATTTCTGTAACACCCCTAGATCCGGGGTCGGAGATCCAGGCTGTCATTCTATCCTTAATTCCCATTTTAATATTCATTATTCTTAATCTTCATTTTAGTATGCTGTGACCCCTCAATCAAACACAATATTTACAGATTACAGGCTCAGAGACGAAATTAAATTGTTACTAAGTTATTACAACCATCTTGAAATAGTTATTATAAACCCAAATTGTCATAATCTCAAAAATTCAACTTAAAAAGGGATTACCATCTAAGGTGGTACTTGCATCCAAAAAGAGGTTTGGTTTTCAGAAAATTACACAAGTCATGCTTGTAAATAAATCTAACCAACCTAAGTTGTAAACCTATCCAACTTAGTCTGCTCATATGTGGTAATGCAACCGGGTGCTGCCCTGGCACCTGCCTCGTAAATATTCTTCTAAACTACTGACCGGTTAGCACGCTTTTGCGGAGGGTCTGCCTTGTTCTTGCCATGAGTATCTGTTGTTGTGTGGTGGTATATATGAAAGAAAAGCAAGAGTGAGCAATACAGCTGAACCATATAATAATAGTTTTCAAAGTACTTTTATTAACAAAAACCATATGCCATATTGTATACTGATATTGTACCATCATTAAACATTTTTCATTCTTTATCCAGAAAGATAGCAAGGAATTTCTGAGGTACTTTGAATAATTCATCATTCTGTCAACATTATCGGTAATTGAGCACCTAGGCTTTCATTACAGTGTTGCAGTACAATTCCAATTGGAAAATGGGATTATGCTGGAGCCTCTTCCACGATATCTGGTGATCAGCCAATATATCGTGCCTCTGCTTCTCTACTAGCAGAAGGACGACGTTCCCTTATCGGGTCGCACCCTGACCACATATGGGCCTTAATATTTGGACTATGACCGAAGGCGATGTCCCCTCTTCCTCCAATCCCTTAGAGAATTCTGTGCATCAGGAATAGAATTTAATCCAGTTCCCTCAAGCACACAGCTTGGTAACTGGTTTGGTAACCTTTACTTAGCTTTACTTCCAGGAATAATTGAGGAAGTAATTTTAACATGTGGGTTGACTTTAGTCAACAGATTTCGATTACTAAGAATCGCTTCATCAACATAACTTGGGAGTGGGTCGGAGTTTTTGAGTGCTTAGTCAAACCTGAACCCCTCCTTACTAGGTAGGGTATGTTTCTTATTGATAGCGAAGGGGGAAAACATTTAATATTGGCTCCTAAAACCTTGGGTTCCCGAGTTTTGATAAGTTTGAGCGAGGTAGCGTTACTTTTCGATGAGTGAAGCTATAGTCAGTGAAGAAATGGGAACCCGTACTATTTTTAAATAATTTTTCGACGATCAGAAAATATTTAAAATAATTTTTAAAACCTTACATAACTTTTAAAATAATTACATATGATTTTTAAATCATCCTGGAATATTTAATCAATATTCAAAATAATATTTATTAAATCAATAATCAGCTTGGAATATTTAATAAATATTTAAATAATATTTATTAAATAAAAATCATTCATAATTATTCTCAAATGGGAATAATATTCCACTTATTAATAAATATTCAAATAATATTTATTAACATCATTAAAAGGATTTTTTTAATCCGGAAATATCCAATTTATAATTATTTGAACATTTTTAAAACAAAATATACGTCATTTAACATCTCCGGTGACTTCCGGGTTTTTATGTCCTTATCCGGACGAAATATCTCCGACTCCTCTACTAAGAAAGGGTATTATCGTACTCTACTTGGAACTTTTAACACATCATCGCATACATGTATATATGTATTCATGCATACGTACTTACTAAACAGGTTTATAAATCAACGTAAATAAACCATATATTTCATGCTGATTCGCAAAAATACTATTAAAACAGTTCATAGTAGTTATACCACAACAACAACAGTTTGAAAATACTTGAAGTACAAGTTTCGAAAACTTGCCTGATAGTGTCCGAATAGTCTGGGCTCTGTCTCTAATATGATGATCTATAATAACCAATAAGGTTCGGTTAGTTCGCTAAACGATCCCGTCGAATCAACTATTCACATAAAGACACAACTTCGTAACGATACATCCTTACTAAACATTTGGCTTATTATAAGTCCATGATATCCTTTAACCACTTTTGATAATTATTGGTTTCGTAACGACTTTCGTTAAAGGTCATTTTTAACGAAACTAAAGTTCGTCTTAATTCGTCCTCTAAAAGGGTCTTTCACTTGCGCAACTTTGATTCGAAAAATTCTATAAAATCGAAAAATAAACTTTTTCATGAAATTCTTTTTCTAACTTCTTCTTAACTGTCCAGAGTAGTTTTTATCCAAATTCCATAATTAAGAACATCTTTTTGATAGCTCAATTGTTGCTCTAAACATAACTTCTTTCTGCAGTTGTTTCTCATGCGCATGCTTGACTTAAACATTTCTATAAAATTGAAAATTTCGTATTTCTACTCCAAATTTATATGGGATCTTAAGTACTAACCAGGTTACTCTTCATAAAATTTTCATAATCACAGACCATTTTTAACGGGCTCGTTTGGCTTTTCAAAGTCAGTCCATTTTACGATTCGTCCATTTTTAACCGATTTCACTAAAACGAGCATAACTCAAAAACCATAAATCGTTTTAAGTCGATTCAAATTCTCAAATACACTACAAGGTCACATCTTCAAGTTATTAATCAGTTTTGTCCAGAAATCATGCTTTAACCATTCGTGAGTTTCTGTCCTAGAGGTCTAATGGGAATTTGACATTATAACGACTATAATCGATCATTTCTAAATTCAATAAATTCCATTAAACAACTTAAAGCAACCACACAACATCAAGATCATAAAAATATCATAAAGGGTATCTAAGACCAGTGGTAACATCCATTTATCACTACCCAAGATTTATCCATACTTATAAAGTTTAAAACATCACAATCCCCTTAAACATGTACATACTTGCATCAACCTTTCAAATCAACTTATAACTCATGAAGTTTAAGGTGGGTGTGAGTGTTTTACCTTCCTTGGAGTCTTAACAACCTTAACCAAGCTTGACGTTCTGTAAAAACACCTTAGATAGCTTTAACAACCTTTAACCTTCAAGACCTAAACAACCAAGTTTAAAATTTTCGGAGTCAACATGACCTCTCTTGAAAGAACTGGAAAAACGAGGATCTTACCTTACTTATCTGAACAAGGCTCCTGAATAAGAGTTGTAGAGTATCTCAATAACTTTCCAACAAGCTAAAGAACACAAAATTTCATTGAGAAATGAGGGAGATATGGCTGTTTTACTGGGCTGCTGTCTGTTTGGCAGAAATAGAGAGTTCTTGGAGTTTTGCTTACTTCAATCTTGGCTACTACTTGTTTAAAATGGTTGTAATGCCTTCGATCATAACTTAGCTGGTCCTTTAGCAAATAAATCAATTACCCATAAGATAATAATTATAGTGAATCACTTTTGTTAATGGTAATGGACCTTGTCTCCTTAATTGCCAAGTTGACTTCCTTGATTGCCAATTAGCTTCCTTGTATTCTCTTCCACTAACTAATGGTATAATACACCACTTAATACTATAATTCATTGTATGCATATATGTATTTAATTTATTTACTCTACATCATACTATTCTCGCGTATTCCCGGTACAATATTTATTCCTTAATTTCCATGCTAATCTTCAATAATCCTTAAAATGTTTTTGGTTCAACATTCTAATTTCTTTATCCTAGTACTTTGGTTGCATGGTCTTTTTCAAATTATATAACTCTTGGGCTTGTCATAGTACTCTTATTTATCGATACCTCATGAAACGTAGGTCGTTAGAGAAGTAGGATTCTTCGAATTCCGGCGACATTTACATACACTTATTTCACTTAAGAAATCATAATATGAACTCGAATCTTAAATATTCACCATACCTAAGTGGTGTTTGCAATCATTTCCTTTAAGTAATGAAATTACTATTCATTCAAATCGTTTTACAATAGTACAAAAATTCAGGTTCTTACAAGTTGCCAACGGAACGGACCGTTAATAACATAGGGTCCGAATACGAACGGACCGTCTCCGATACGTTCATATTGGGCTTCCATACGGGGCTTTTGTACTGGACCTTCATTCGGACCGAACTTGGGGGATGGGCCTCCAACATGTCCCTGGGCTTCGTTCAGAGTTTATCCTCAGGGCGAAGGCCAAAACCCAAGGCCCATCTTCGGAGTTTATCCGTCAAAACCCTACCTTCGGATAAAGATGCCAGCGGATGGTGATAAAGCTCACGGGAAGTCGTGTCCCTTTAATGATGACAACTGTCCAGCCTCGAGATCTACGATTCAATCCCAACCATCAAATTCGAAATGCTCCATGTCCAAACGTCACATTTTTTTTAATTAAAACCCCAAAAGACCTTCACATTTTCATTTTCACGCGCATGAGTCCAAAAAGAAACTCTCTCCAGAATAACAATCTTCAAGCAAGAAACATCCTAGCAGCCGTTCACAATACGAGCCAAAATCTCAGTCCAAGGCACTCCAAGCCCACCAATTCCTCTTGACATTTATCTTCGAGATAGTAAGTTACTTTTCCTCTTCTTATTGATTCATGCATTTTGAACCTGTTTTCTCTGTCTTTTGACGACGTTGTTGCATGTATGTATATGTAGCCTTGTGTTTGTATAAGTCAAATGAGGTTTGAGTTATCTTTGCTGTCTGGGTAATATGAACCTGTGTTTAACTACAAAATAGGATTACTTAATACCTTTGTATGCTAGTTTTAGGATTTTTACCCCCTCGTAGCCCTTTTCTAGGATTCCAGGATTTTCTGGGTATCTTCAATCTGTATGAACACCCTTTGGGCTGTCCCACTCCGCGACTTGTAGTTTTAAATTCTTTAATCGCCTCGCCCTAGGCCTTAGGATGTCCCGACCGATCCTAGCCCGCTGTACTCGGCCTTTTCTTTTTCTACTCTCTCTTCTTTATTCTACCCGAGTACAAGGCTAACATCACTTCATTTCCGAATGCAGGGACATGGATCGGTCAACCGAAGGTGCAGGCCCTTCGGATGTTTTTCTTTTTAGTGACGTCATGCTCTATCCAGCCGCAAACCTTTGGTCGAAGTTGACCGAAGACCAACTCGAGAATTTTTCGAGCAAGTACGGTATCGAGAGAAACACGTGGTTCGTATTCTCTGCAAGGAGAAATGATCGCATTTGGCATAATCCCACAGTTCCTGCGATTTGTGGAGGCGGAGGTTTTGCCACGGGTATATCTGAAGCGGCGTTCAAATACGGCTTTCGGTTACCCATGTTGCCCCTCCTCAAGAAGTTGTTGAAGCAAGTAGGGACCGCTCTGGGCCAGCTAGACCCGAATAGCTTTTTCCACATCAACGCCTTCCAGGCCCGTTGTCTGGCAAAAAAGATGCACCCGAGGATAGATCTGTCCTGGCATCATTATGATTTCCGTCGTAACCCGAAGAACCGTGGTTTCTACACCATCGCCCGTCAAAATAACAGGGTCGACTGGGCTCAGACGAATTCCAACAACAAAGGAAGCCACGATGAATGGATTTTTATTTCGGGACCGAGGATGGAAAAGTTCGGCGTCTAGCGCGAAGTCGATCCGAAAAAAATGATCTATCCTATGCTCTTGGAGGTGGACAAGCACGACTATCGCCTCCTCTGTGAGCTAGAGATGGATAGGGTCCCTCTATCGAACAGCCGGGATAACGACTGGTTGTTCGCCCTTTGGGGTAGTGGTAACATATTTCCCTTTACTATTTTGCCTTGTTAAGTTTTCTTTTTCATACTGCATACTTGCATCCTATGATACATATATATTTGACTTGTCTTGTTTTGTGCAGTGTCTTCTCGTCAGGAAATTGTGGAGCATAAACGTCAGAAGGTGGCCGAAGCTGCTACTGACTTCTGCTTTGGGGGTCGACGGTAATGAGCAGTTAACTCCCGAACATAGGGATGAAAACGTGATCACAACGCCAGTCACTCCTCCTCTGCGTGAGGTAGAAATAAGGGATGTGGCCCTGACTGATCCGTGAAAGAGGGTTTGTACGGATGATGCGGCGATTAGGATTTATGCCCCCCTAGTAGGGAGTCTTGGAGAATGATGCAATCGTTGCTTCAGCTCCTGCCCCAGCTAGGGACATAAGTCCCGATCTTTGAAGGGGTCTTCTCCTTCCGACCGACCGGCCACTGTATGACCAAGTGAATGATGTTGGCGCCTGTACTGAGATGTTGGCACTTCTCTCGATGGTAATCTTCCTTCCTTCGTATGATTTTGTTTACTTGTTTCAAATATCTAACTTTTTCCTTTGTTTATTTTCAGTGTGTCTCTTGGGCCGCTGTGATTGCCGAATGGGTGGAGGGGATGCAAGCGAAGATGAAGGAAGTTGCTCAGTTGGAGACCAAGGCGATCAAGGCTGAAGAGGATCTTCGGAATTCAAACACTGAGCTGGAGAGAATTACTAGTCAGAGCAATGCCTTAGCGACCGAACGGGACTCTCTGAAAGATAAAGTTGACTCGCTAAAGACTCGAGTCTTCCGGAGGAACGACCAGTTGAAATCTTCTTGGAAGACCATTCAGAAAAACAAGAAGATTCTAGACCTCACCGAGGAGAGATGTTACTGGATGGGTTATGATGACGCTATAGTAAAGGCCCATACCACTGGTTTTTACCATACTCATCTGCTTGACGTGGGTATGTCCGATCCAGTAGGTCAGGAAGATGTAGATGAACCCCTGGAAGTCTCTTTGGGCGAGGATGAGGCTCTTTCTGATTAAATCTCTTGCTTTTGTTATTTTGATGGCCTTCGGGCTTTGTAACGCTTAACTCTACCTTCAGGCTCTTTTAATTTGTGCCTTCGGGCTTATAATATTTAACCTCGCCTTCAGGCTCTCTTAATTTTCCTTGCACTTTATTTTATTTTGTGCTTTACTTTATGCCTCTTTAGTCATTTCATTTTCTTAGCATAATTTTTTGTTTAGCTTTATGCTTCTTCGACTTTATTTGCCTTAGCATAGTTTCTTTTATTTTTATGCGTCTTCGGTATTATTTTACCTTAGCATAATTTTTTTTTAGCTTTATGCTTCTACGGCTTTATTCGCCTTAGCATAATTTCTTTTAATTTGTGCATCTTTGGCCTTAGCCTAGCATATTTTTGCATCTTCAGTTGTAACCTAGCTGCCCCCAAGTATTTAAGGGGTGAAAAATATTTCCTCCCGGCCTTAATTATGTCAAAGTAAGTTAAATACAGATGCAAGTTAAAGGGCGCATGTTTCATTCGATCGGCCTCAAACATGGGTCCGTTTAGCCTAATTCTGTGTGTAAAGCATAATGTAATGTAATATGTAATAGAGGATATATATAACTCAACTAGGATAAATGATAAATAATATTAAATCTATACAGGGATCGTGAAATTTGAAGAACAGGCACTAACAAGGATCAAGTCGCTGAAAGAAGTTCATTAACATGTTCAAGCCTCAGTGACAGAATAAGATGTACAGATGATTCAGTTGAAGAGCCAAAAAGATTCCATGTACTTACATAATTTGAAGATACTGCTACAGGCTAATCAATTGGAATGTAACGAAGGTGTGAAGATCAAGATCAGTGCTAGTCACTTGTGAACTAGACCAGTCACTTGTGAACTAGACCAGCGCACTAAGTGTCAGCACATACGAGAAGGATCAACACATTAATTTACAGAAAGAATTGCCAAAGCCTATTGACAATCAAGGACAGACATAATATTTCATGGTATTGTCAAAAATTAATTTACTCTCTGAAAATTAAATAAGTAACATATTAATTAATTATTTATAACAAATATTTAAATTAATCTAGTACTTGAATTATTTTCAGAGATGAATTAAAATAGCAGAATAAAATAGAAGAAAGAAGCCCAAGAGATACAAAAATAGTATTACTATGCGCAATTACTATGCAAAGTTACTATGCAAAGTTACTATGCATGGTTACTATTTGGGGTTGGTGTATTAGTGCCCTGTTACTATTTGGGGTTGGTGAAATAGTGTCCGGTTACTATTTGGGGGTTGTTGGAATAGTGCTCGGTTACTATTTGGGGGTTGTTGGAATAGTGTCAAATAGTAACTTTCTATAATCTATAAATAGGCCTATTGTATTTTATTTCAAAACACACCTCAACACACAACTCTCTCTTCTCTCTCTTATATCTTCTCTGTGTAAGCTGCTAGACAGTCCATCTTGTAGGAAAGCCGGCTTAGCCCGCTTTCAGGAAGTGTCGGGTAGAAGGTCCTCGTGCCTAAACTATCCTTAGGAGTGTAAGCTGCTAGACAGTCCATCTAGTAGGAAAGTCGGCTTAGCCCGCTTTCAGGAAGTGTCGGGTAGAAGGTCCTCGTGCCTAAACTATCCTTAGGAGTGTTCAGGTTTTGAAGCTAATCCATTGGATTAGAAGTTGTAACACCCCTTCGAGTTTATTATCAATAAATATATTCTCGGAATTATTTTTTTTGGTAGTATCGTATTCAACCCCCCTTCTACGATACTTTGGGACCAAACAATTGGTATCAGATCAAACTTCTAGCATACAAGAAGTCTAAAGATCAAAACCATGGGAAGGAAGGATACAGGTGTGAAGATTCCAATGCTTGACAAAGATAATTACTTTCATTGGAAAGTAAAAATGCACCTTCATCTCTCAGCCATCGATGAAAGCTACGTAGATTGCATAGAGAAAGGACCTCATGTTCCAATGAAGGCCAACTTTGGGATTGGTCAAGATGCTGGCACTGTAGCTGTTGGAAGGCCTATTCCAAAGAATCAAGCTGAGTACACAGATGAAGACTTGGAGGAGATTCACAAAGATAGGAAGACCATGAACATTTTGTTCAATGGAATCGATCAAGATATGTTTGATAATGTCATTAACTGCACCACTGCTAAGTAAGTGTGGGATAGTATCCAAACCATCTGTGAAGGAACTGAGCAGGTCAGAGAGAACAAAATGCAGCTCCTAATACAACAATATGAGCATTTTCACTACTCCTCTGGTGAAAATCTAACAGACATATTCAGTAGATTTCAGAAGTTACTGAATGGTCTAAAGTTGTATGGGAGAAAATATGAAACCAAGGACTCCAACGTAAAGTTTCTGAGATCTCTTCCTAAGGAATGGAAGCCAGTGACAGTCTCGTTGAGGAACTCTCAGGACTACAAAGATTTTACACTTGAGAGACTGTAAGGCATCCTGAAGACCTATGAGCTTGAAATGCAGCAAGATGAGGAAGTGGAGAAAATCCAGAAGAAAGGTGGATCTGTTGCCTTGGTGGCCAATATTCCCACAATCCAAGGTGGTGGAAGAATGAAGAGTGTAGAAGCCATACTAAGTTCAAAAACTTGTGAAGGTGAAGCTGAAACTAGCAAAGGTAAAAGGAAGATGATTGAAGAACCCGATGCATTAATTGAGGATGAAGCTGAAGATCTAGAGGAGTATTTGGCATTTTTGTCAAAGAGATTTTCGAAGCTAAGATTTAAGAAGAATCCAGCAGGAGCCGGGCAATTCAAGAAAAGCTATCAACTGAACAAGGATGTGGTTGAAAGATTAAATATAAAATGCCATAACTGTGGAATTGCTGGTCACTTCGTCAATGAATACAGAAAATCCAAAGCTGAGAAAGAGAAGAAACAATTCGAGACTGTTGATTAGAAGAAGGAATATTTTGATCTTCTCAGGCAACAAGGGAGAGCATTCGTGTCAAAAGATAGTGACTAGGCTGCTGGAGGTGACTCAGATGCAGAAGAGGAGTTTGTCAATCTTGCACTCATGGCAAACGAAAATGATGAAGAAGCTAGCTCAGCAAGCAACCAGGTATTCTCTACAGTCTTAACTGATCTTTCTAAAGCTGAATGTGGTAGCACAATTGATGAAATGTCTATTGAATTGTATAACATGCATGTTACCTTAAAATCACTTAACAAAGAGAATAAGAGGATTAAAGACCTTAATGAAAAGTTAAGTGATAGGAATGCTTTAATAGAAACATAGTTGATTGAGTTTGAAACTCTGAGAAGAGATTGCTTGGATGCTAAAAATGAATTGATTGAGGCTATAAATAGAGAGGAAGTTTTAAAGAAACAGTTAGTAGAGGAACAGAATCTGATTGCTAAGTGGAAAGGCTCAACAGTTGTAATTGAGGAAATTTGTAATGTTCGAGGAATTGATTCTTTCTGCAAATTAGCAGAAGCTAAGTTAAATGTTGATAGGGAAGTTACTTCAGACAGTGATTTAGTAGAAAAAGAATGTTCTTTAAGACTTAAGCCTGTTAGCAAAGCAACTTTAACTAAATTGAATAAAAAGTACGGGCCTGTCAACAAGAACTTTGTTAATGGAGAATGTAGCAATACTGAATCAGTTGAGAAAAGAAACATAGGCAACTTGTCCCACAAGCAATTGAAGGACAAGCTAGAAAATGTTAAGTCAGGTGTTAAGGACAAGAAAAAGAACAGAAATGGTAAGGTAGGGATTAACAAACACAACAATTACACACCTGATAAATATGCTCCTAGGAAAGAATGTGTAAAGTGTGGAAGTATTAATCATTTATCTACCAACTGCAAAGCTATGAAAAATCCTTTGATGCCTAACATGCCTATGTTTGTGCCTGCTATGAATGTTATGCCAAATATGTATGCTCCCTCTGCTCATGCATCTAGTCAATATGCCAACATGCCATTCATGCATAATCCATACTACAATACTTTCAATATGCCACAGATGCCATGGATGATGAATAACATGTTTGCACAGACTATGCCTAACAATGCTATTAACTATAACAAATATGAGCAAGTATCAAATTCTGTCTCTCAAAGGCCCAAACCTAAAGTCAAAATTGATATAACTCAATCTAAACTTTTGGTTAAAAGGGATTTGAAGGATAAGAAATTGGCTAACAAGGTAGGACCAAAGAAAACTTGGGTACCAAAATCAACTTGATTTTGTTTTGATGTGTGCAGGGAAACAGAAAGAATCTTTGGTATCTGGACAGTGGTTGTTCTAGGCATATGACTAGAGATTCTACCCTGCTCACTAAGTTTAAGGAGAGAGTTGGCCCTAACATTACCTTTGGAGACAACAGCAAAGGATATACTAGAGGATATGGCTTGATTTAACAAGGGAATGTTGTCATTGAAGAAGTAGCACTAGTTGATGGACTTAAGCATAACTTGCTAAGTGTCAGTCAACTGTGTGATAAAGGCCAGAATGTCTGGTTCACATCTGAAGCTTGTGTCATTTTTAAGAAAAGTGACAACAAGGTAGTGTTGACAGGAGATAGAAGAGGAAATGTGCACATTGCTGACTTTAATTCAACAAATGCAAACATGACTACATGTCTTCTCAGCAAGGCAAGTGTAGATGAAGGTTGGCTTTGGCGAAAAAAGATTGTCACATTTGAGTTTTAAAACAATGAATGAGTTGGTAAAGAAGGATTTGGTTAGAGGTATTCCAAAATTGGATTATTCCAAGGATGGATTGTGTGATGCATGCCAGAAAGGGAAGGAGAAGAAGGCCTTTTTCAAATCAAAGTCAATGTCATCAATTTATCAACCCTTGCAACTACTTCACATGGATCTCTTTGGACCAGTCAATGTGTTGTCAATCTCAAAGAAGAAATATTGTCTTGTGATTATTGATTATTTCTCAAAATTCTCTTGGACATTCTTTCTGCACTCTAAGGATAAGGCGGGTGAAGTCATTATAAATCACATCAAGATAGTCAACAACAATCCTCTACTCAAAGTAAGGAGAATTAGAAGTGACAATGGAACCGAGTTTAAGAATTCTGTAATAAAAGAGTTTTGTGAAGAAGAAGGAATTATCCAAGAATTCTCTGCACCAAGAACTCCTCAACAAAATGGTGTAGTGGAAAGAAAGAATAGAACTTTAATTGAAGCTGCAAGAACAATGCTTGAAGAGTCTAAGCTACCAACATATTTCTGGGCAGAAGCTATAAACACTGCATGCTACACTTAGAATATTTCTTTGGTCAATCAAGCAAAAGGCATGACACCTTATCAACTTTTCAAAGGAAAGAAACCAACAATCAACTTTCTGCATGTCTTTGGATGCAAATGCTTTGTACTAAAAAATCATGGTGAGCATCTTGGAAAATTTGATTCAAAGGCAGATGAAGCTATCTTTGTTGGATACTCAGCTGGAAAATCCTACATAGTCTACAACCTAAGACTAAACATTGTAATGGAGTCCATACATGTTGTCTTTGATGACAAGAAAATATCTGGTCTAGTAGATGAAGGTTTTTATGAGTCTCTTTCATTTGAGAATGAGAGAAGTGGTGAAGAAAGTGAAGATGATGATGAAGAATGGAGATCAAATGGTGTGAGAAATAGACAAGGATCATCAGTTGAAGTGCAGAATGTACCACCTGTTGAAGAGCAACTTACACCATCAGTTGGAAATCAAAGAGAAGCATCTATTGATGAATCTGAAAGAACTCCATCAATCTCGAGGGCCATACACTCAGGGGGAGTTTCTCACAGTCAAAACTCAACAACAAGCCACAATGATCAACACAGAGAAAATGAAGCCACTTCATCAAGGTCAAACTTACCACCACAAAGAAAATGGACCAGGGATCATCCATTTGAGCTTATCATTGGAGATCTTAATGCAAATGTCCAAACTAAAAGAGCAACTCAAGAAGAATGCTTATATAGCAGTTTTTTATCCAAAGAGGAACCAAAGAGAGTTGAACATGCTCTTCTGGATCAAGACTGGGTTTTAGCAATGCAAGAAGAGCTAAGCCAGTTTAAAAGAAATGAAGTATGGAAACTTGTACCCAAACCTAAAGATAAATCAGAGATTGGCACTAATTGGGTATTCAAGAACAAGATGGATGAGAATGGCATAGTCACAAGGAATAAAGCTAGATTAGTTGCTAAAGGTTACTGTCAAGAGGAAGGAATTGATTTTGAAGAAACCTTTACTCCAGTGGCAAGGTTAGAAGCAATAAGGATCTTCCTGGCCTATGCAGCGTATGCCAATTTCAAAGCCTACCAAATGGATGTCAAGAGTGCATTTCTGAATGGTATTCTAAAGGAGGAGGTGTATGTTAGTCAACCGCCTGGTTTTAAAGATCCAGACTTTCCAGAATATGTGTTCTATCTACTCAAAGCACTCTATGGCCTGAAGCTAGAACCTAGAGCCTGGTATGACACACTCTCAAAGTTCCTTATAGAGAATCACTTCATTCGAGGTACTATTGATATAACTCTCTTTTATAGAAATGTCAATGGCTCTATAATACTTGTCAAAATTTATGTACATGATATAATATTTGGGTCTACAGATGAGAAACTTTGCAAGAGATTTTCCAAATTCATACAAAGTAGATATGAAATGGGTATGATGGGTGAATTAACTTATTTTCTTGGTTTACAAGTTAAACAAGTGAATGAGGGAATTTTTATAAATCAAACAAAATACATTTATGATCTTTTAAAAAGGTTTGATTTAGCAGATTTTTCTTCTGCAAAAACACCCATGGCCACTGTCACTAAGCTTGAACTGAATACTAAGGAAAAGAAGGTGGACATGACAAGCTATAAAGGCATGGTTGGATCTCTTTTATACTTAAAAGCTAGTAGACCTGATATTATGTTTGCTACATGTTTATGTGCTAGATTTCAAGCTGATCCTAGGCAATCTCACTTAGTAGCTATTAAAAGGATTTTCAGATATCTCAAGGGACCACCAAACCTTGGCATTTGGTACCCTAGAGATTCTGGTTTTGATCTAATTGGTTACTCAGATGCAGATTATGCAGGTTGCAAAATGGATAGAAAAAGTACCACAGGAACCTGTCAATTCTTGGGAAACAAGCCGGTCTCATGGTTCAGTAAGAAGCAGAACTCAGTATCTACCTCAACTGCAGAGGCTAAATACATAGCAGCTGGAAGTTATTTTTCACAGATTCTATGGATGAGAAATCAACTACTTGACTATGGAGTTAAAGTTGAAAAGATCCCAATTTTCTGTGATAACACTAGTGCAATTGCAATATCACAGAATCCAGTGCAGCATTCTAGAACCAAGCACATAGACATCAGATACCATTTCATCAAGGAGCATGTGATGAAAGGCACCGTGGAACTGCATTTTGTTCCTAGTGAAAAACCGTTGGCAGACATTTTTACTAAAGCTTTGGATGAAGCAACCTTTTCAAGGTTGGTAAGTGAGCTTGGTATGCTAAATTTCACATGATCTTTTAAAATGTTTGTTCAATTTGCTTGCAGCTAGTGAATTTCATTCTCTGGATTTTGTTTGTTTTATTTGCTTATCTGCATGATTATTCTGGAGATATCATTGTAGCATAATTAAATAAATATTTTATTGACATATATCAATTAATGATATTTTGTTAATTTTATGTCTATTTAATTGTGAGTTTATCTGATTATTGTGGATTAATTCTTGATTTATTGCATGATTATTTTTAAATCCATAATAATTAGAAGTATTAAATATGTGTATATGTGTATAGGCTGATAGGTTTCGGTGATAAGATGTTTTTCGGCTGACAGGTTTCAGTGATAAGATGTTTTTCGGCTAATTAGGTTGTTAGGTGAGAAATTATTGAACGGTATTATTTTTTTTCAACATAACCTGTCACTATCACACCTAACCCACTAAACCTTGAAACCTTATAAATGATGAGTTTTTGTTTGTGTTTAACATCATAATTTTTCAGATATACAGAGCATATACACACGATTGCTGAATATTTCGAGCTTTGATCGGAAAGATCTCTCAAATCTAGCTGGTGGTTTTTAGATCGGATTTCATATTCTTGCTTTATACATCATCCTTTATGAAAACTAACCCTTGTTTTTGAATTTCCTCAAAGTTTTGAAAATGGCAGTGCAGGGAAGCTTTTTAATTTCTAAAGTTAATCCTATTTCCATTCAGCAAATCGAAACCATTCTTGATGAGCAATTTCGGGCTTGGACACAATTTCTAAATGAACATTCATTAATTCGCTATGCTTTAGTTACACCAGTGCAGCTTAACCATGATTCATTGCGTGAACCATATTGCAGTGCGGTTAACACTTCTGGACAGGACGGGTGTGCAATCACATATCGACTGTTTGGTAGGTCGATTAGGGTCACTGAACGAGATGTTAGTCGAATTCTTCATTTTCCTATAGAAAATCTTGTTTCTGATCCTACACCTGAACAGATTGAAATGTTCTTTCATTTTATAAGGTCAAGATGGCAATTTCAATATTGGTAATCTTTCTAGAACGTTTCTAACCCAGTATTGGAATTTCTTCTTTCACACTCTTAACCATGTTTTTTCCTCAGATAGAACAAATCAAGATCGAATACCGGAATTTATTCAAAAAATAGGGTATGCGGTCGCCAATAATTTGAGGATTAATTTTGGAAAAATAGTGCTTGGTCAAATCATTTTAAAGATGAAACACTTAGGAACAAGAGATGTTTGACTCAAAATGTCAAATGTCTATATCCAAGGTTTCTACAGCTAATATTACATGATTTTTTGAATGATGAAGACAGGGTACGCTTGGAAAATGGTCAAAAGGTGGAATGTTCTTACATGAAGACAAATGTAATTAATTACATAAGCAAAAAGAACTATACGGATGTGCCTACAGTCCTAACTGAATATTTAAAGACTGTCCCACTTCCGTTGTTACCAAGACCAGTGAGAGCAGGTATACGACAAGGTAATATTTCAATCCCTGCTATTCCAACCTCTGTATTCCCTATTGTGTCACAGGAAATACAGTTTCTACAGCCCCTAGTGGCCATCTTACCCGACCAAGAGCAGGAAATCCCACCAACTCTAACACAGGTCGAAGAGCCCATTCTACAAATGCAAACACAAACACAACAAACTCCTACACCTCAATTTTCACTTAAACGACCATCCATCAACACTTTTGAGGGAGATAGTGCCTCAGCAGCACCACGTAAGGAGTTAGTTACATCAGCTGCTCTACCCCATTCTAAACGGACTAAACCCAATGAACCTAAGTTAACGGCAACTGTTAGTGAAACAATTCTTCCTTATCAAATGAGTGAAAATGTAAATGAAGTTGAATTGATGGGATCAACTATCTTGAGTTCCATTTCACGGAACATAAGAGTGGTTGATGATCTTTCTAAAGATCAAATGCCTTCACAGGCATCCGAGGTGGAACTACCTACCTCAATAACTGCTGGTGAATATTTCATTTTACGGAAACATCCATCGGTAGGTGGTTCTTTTATGAACCAAGTGTCTTCACAGACATACGAGGGAAACTTGGGTTTTGTACCATTTAATCAATTCAAGTTTAACCTCCCAGAGGGAAAATCTCTGGATGTCTTTCGAGATTCACCACTCTTTACCAGTGGTCGGCAACTCGCTTCATGCGAGGACGGAAGCTCACGAACTTTCATTGCACCATCTGTGACCTCTGAAAATGGGGCTAGGATGATTTCATTTGCAGGTACACATCTCGGTGGAAGCTCTGGAAGAGAGTTGAGGGAAACACAAACAAAACATGTAAGTGTAACCCAAACCACTAAACCGAGTGAATCTAGAGTGTTGAGTGAAACACTTGCAGAACGTATGAGTGAGCAACCTACTGAACCACATGCACCTGTAACCAGAAAGGAATACAACAGACTCCTTACACGGGTCCAAACAATGGAGAAAGAGTTGTCAAATATCTGTAGAAATCCATTGTAGAAATTAAAAATTTGCAACTTATTCAACATGATGCATTCCAGGTTCAATTAAGTTCCATGGAAGCCCAGTTTAGTCATGCAATTAATTCCTTGGTGAAGACAGCTTCGTCCAATTTACCAACTCCACATCCTACTATTCAGGAGGATAACCCAACTGAAGGGGAGAAGGTGGATGGGCAAGAAGCTACTAGGCGTAATAAGGGCAAGGAAAAGGTTGTTGACAAGGAATTAACTTTATTTTGGGAAAGGAAAAGCTAATGGGAGTATTAGTGCTATGTGGAAAGAAAGCAAAGGCAAACTTGAAGATATGTTCAGTCTAAAGGAACAATTGTCTTAAACTTGGTTAATTTTAGAAATCTGGAAAATGTATATATCTGATCCAGAATGCGCTTTAATATTATTTATCTTTGTATTTTATTTTTGTTGTATCAGTTGAGTTATCCTCTAGGGATTTGCTTGTCAAACCCTAACAATCAAATAGGGGGAGATTGTAAAGCATAATGTAATGTAATATGTAATAGAGAATATATATAACTAAACTAGGATAAAAGAAAAATAATATTAAATCTATACAGGGATCGTGAAATTTGAAGAACAGGCACCAACAAGGATTAAGTCGCTGAAAGAAGTTCATTAACATGTTCAAGCCTGAGTGACAGAATAAGATGTACAGATGATTCAGTTGAAGAGCCAAAAAGATTCCATGTATTTAAATAATTTGAAGATACTGCTACAGGCTAATCAATTGGAATGTAACGAAGGTGTGAAGATCAAGATCAGTGCTAGTCACTTGTGAACCAGACCAGCGCACTAAGTGTCAGCACATACGAGAAGGATCAACTCATTAATTTACAGAAAGAATTGCCAAAGCCTATTGACGACCAAGGACAGACATAATATTTCAAGGTATTGTCAAAAATTAATTTACTATCTGAAAATTAAATAAGTAACAGATTAATTAATTATTTATAACAAATAATTAAATTAATCTAGTACTTGAATTATTTTCAGAGATGAATTAAAATAGCAGAATAAAACAGAAGAAAGAAGCCCAAGAGATACAAAAATAGTATTACTATGCGTAATTACTATGCAAAGTTACTATGCAAAGTTACTATGCACGGTTACTATGCATGGTTACTATTTGGGGTTGGTGTAATAGTGCCCGGTTACTATTTGGGGTTGGTGAAATAGTGTCCAGTTACTATTTGGGGGTTGTTGGAATAGTGCTCGGTTACTATTTGGGGGTTGTTAGAATAGTGTCAAATAGTGACTTTCTATAATCTATAAATAGGCCTATTGTATTTCATTTCAAAATACAGCTCAACACACAACTCTCTCTTCTCTCTCTTATATCTTCTCTGTGTAAACTGCTAGACAGTCCATCTAGTAGGAAAGCCGGCTTAGCCCGCTTTCAGGAAGTGTCGGGTAGAAGGTCCTCGTGCCTAAACTATCCTTAGGAGTGTAAGCTGCTAGATAGTCCATCTAGTAGGAAAGTCGGCTTAGCCCGCTTTCAGGAAGTGTCGGGTAGAAGGTCCTCGTGCCTAAACTATCCTTAGGAGTGTTCAGGTTTTGAAGCTATTCCATTGGATTAGAAGTTGTAACACCCCTTCGAGTTTATTATCAATAAAGATATATTCTCGAAATTATTTTTTTTGGTAGTGTCGTACAACCCCCCTTCTACGATACTTTGGGACCTAACACTGTGTACTTAACCATTTGGTTTTCATTGTACTTAGCTAATAATAGTAGTCATAAAAATGGAGCAAACAATCTTTCATTGATCATGCAAAATGATTATACATAATTCCAAGTTACAGATTGATGCTCACTTAGGGAAATTAAAATCAACTTGCAGGAAGCAAAATGTTGAAACTGAAAACTAAAAAATGCATCCAGTAAGCTTACTAGTAGAAACGGCGAAGGCGGGCAGCATGCCATGTATTCTTGATTGGGCTGCCCTCTGAATGTGCCAATTTGTAGGTGCTCGATCGAAACACTTTTATCACTGTGTAGGCATCTTCTCAGTTGGGCATAAGTTTGCCTTGCTTAGTTGGCATTGAAGTAGCCAACTCCCGAAGTACTAAGTCCCCAACTTGGAAAGATCGTTTCTTTACTCCCGAATCATAGTATTGTGATGCTTGAAGCTGGTACCTTAATTTTCTTTGATGAGCTGCTTCCCTTTCCTCCTCAAATAAGTCCATGTTCGCTTGGAGTTCCCATTCATTCGTTTCCACATTGAAACCTGTGTTCGATAGGATTCTAGGCCAACTTCGATAGGTAGAAGAGCATTTGTCCCAAAGGCTAGCTTGAAAGGTGTTTCTCCTGTCGATGATCTTGCTATCGTTCGGTATGCCCAAAGAACCCAAGGTAGTTCTTTGGCCCAAAGTCCCTTGGCTTCTCCCAATGTCTTCTTGATCCCATCAAAAATAATTTTGTTGGCTGCATCAATCGCCCCATTTCTTTGGGGATGTCCGACTGAACTAAACCTCTGCTGTATTCCGAATTTGGCCAAGAACTTTCTGAACTTACTTTCAATAAACTACGTCCCATTGTCTGATAAAAAAACCATAGGAATGCCAAACCTTAAGATCACCTGCTCTAACATGAATTTCTTTGCTGCTTCATCGGTGATGGCTGAGAGGGGTCTGGGTTCTATCCATTTGGTCATGTAGTCGATTGCCACAATGCAGTACTTGGCTTGCTTGGTGCTGGTAGGTAAGACCCCCATGATGTCAACTGCCCACATAGCGAATGGAATAGGGCTAAGAACTGAAGACATCTCTTCGGGAGGTTGCTTCGGCATTGTGCTGAATAGCTGGCATTGTTTGCACTTCTTGGCATATTCAGCAGCTTCTTCTTTCATCTTCGGCCAAAAAAACCCTTGTCCAAGGATCTTAAAAGCTAAGGACCTCCCTGCTAAGTGCTCTCCCCAAATTCCCTCGTGGACGGTTTCAAGGGCTAACTGTTGTTCCTCCCCGTCTAGGCATCGAAGAAGTGGTTGAGTTGCTGATCTTCTGAACAAATGGCCTCCAACCAAAGTGTAACTTGCTGACCGGTGTCTCACTTTTTGTGCCTCCCTTCGATCAATCGGTAGAGTTCCCTTTTCCAAGAATGCTCTGATCGGGGTCATCCAATTAACCCCTTGGTGAATTTCCATGCACCGTTTTTTGTCTATCGAAGGCGTCTTTACTTCGGTCAGATAGATTGAGCCACTGAGACTTTGGGTTTCTGCCGAAGCTAGCCTGGATATAGCATCTGCTCGACTGTTATTTTCTCTTGCCACCTGTCTCAATTCAAATGTCTCAAAAAACTGAATGTTCTCGCGTACCTTTAAGGCGTAGGCTTTTGTTCGAGGATCTTTCTGCTCATATTCTCCTGTGAATTGCTTCACCACTAACATCGAATTACTGAAAGCCCTTAGGTGTTTAACCTCCAAACTTCAAGTTAACTCCAAACCAGCCAACAAGGCTTCATACTCTACTTCGTTGTTTGTTAAAGGAAATGTGAACCTGATGGCTTGACATATTTTGAAACCTTCCGGACTTGTCAGTATTAAGCCTGCTCCACACATGTTCCCTGCAACTGAACCATCACTGAACAGTTTCCATTTACCTCGTGCCTGAATCAATTGTTCTACAGGGGCTAAGTCTTTCGGCCCCAAGAAAGCCAGTGCTTGTGTTTTGATCAAAGTTCTTGGTGTGTAATCCAAATCATATTCTCCTAGTTCGATCGCCCAAGCCATAACTCTGCCCGAAGCTTCTGGCCTTGCAGTATATTTTTTAAGGGCTGATCGGTCACAACTTTGATCTTTCGCCCCTGAAAGTAATGCCTTAGCTTTCTGGCTGCTATGACCAACCCATATGCAAACTTCTCTGCATTCGGGTACCTCGTTTCTACATCTTTCAGCATGTGAGAGATATAGAAGACTAGGTGTTGATTCCCCTCATGTTCCTTGACTAGTACTGCTCCCAGTGTTCGATCATTCACTGCTAAGTAAAACTGCAGTGTTTCCTTCGGATCGGGCCTCATTAAGAGCGGGGCTTTTACTAAGTATTCTTTAACTTCCTCAAATGCTTTTTGGCAGTTAGGCCCCCACTCGAAATTCTTTGTTCCCCGAAGTACTTTAAAAAAGGGTAAAGCTTTTTCAGCTGATCTAGAAATGAACCTCCTCAGGGCTGCTAACCGTCCGGTCAGTTTCTGAATGTCCCTGATCATTTTTGGTGCCTCCATATTGATTACGGATTTGATTTTTCCTGGGTTCGCCTCAATCCCTCGGGTGCTGACCATGTATCCCAGAAACTTTCATGCTGTTTACTCTGAGCGTACACTTGTTCGGGTTGATTTTCATGTTGTTCTTCCTGAGTGTTTCAAAACACTCCCTCAAATCTTCTGCATGATCCCTGAAGAGGGACTTGACAATCATATCATCCACGTAGCATTCCATGTTTTGGCCTATCTGTACCTTGAAGACCTTGTTAATCATTTTCTGAAATGTTGCCCCCACATTCTTCAGTCTGAAGGGCATCTTGATATAGGCATACATGCCATTCGGGGTGATGAATGTTATCTTAGGTATATCCTCGGCAGCAATCTGATGGTATCCAGAGAAAGCATCCATAAAACTGAGTATTTGATGCCCCGAAGTAGCATCTATCAGTTGATCGATGTTCGACAACGGATAGTGGTCCTTTGGACAGTGCTTATTTAAGTCAGTGTAATCTACACACATCCTCCACTTACCGTTCGACTTCTTGACCACCACTACACTGGCCAACCAATCGGGGTAGTCAATTTCTTCAATGAATTTTGCCTCGAGCAGCTTCTCTACTTCAGCCTGGATAACCTTTTGCCTTTCTATAGTGAAGTTTCTTTTCTTTTGCTTCACCGGTTGAGCATCAGGTTTCACGTTAAGACAATGTTTGGCTATCGCAGGGTCTAACCCTGGCATATCTTCGGGACCCCAAGCAAATACATCATGGGATTCCCTAATGACTTCAATAACTTTCTTTTTCAGCTCTGGCTCCATGCTCTTCCCAATCTGTATCATCTTCCATACTTGCCCGACATGTAACTCAATTTCTTCAGTGTCTGCAGCTAGTTCAGCAATTGGACTAGACAAATCAGCCCCAAACTTCTCCAACTCGATATTCAACAGTTGATGACTGCCCCCAACCTCATTCTTACTTCTCTTTCTCTTGCCAGCTTCGGCCATCTCGACATCCTTGTCTTTCTCTAAATCTTCTAGCATTATTATTCGGGCAGCCTTCTGGTCGCCTCTGTGATATTCCCTAAATTTTGTAATGCTACAGTATCTCAGTGAATTGTAATTTTGTGGATTTATGGAAAAAGATATGCAATTACTCTATGTGCGAATCGGAAAATGAACCAGTTGAAATCATATTATTGTTGTACTATGGAAATGAGTGACTGGAAATGATCACGGATTTTAAAGATTCTTAAGTATGGACTCTAAAGGTTTTTGGTTTCAATTGAGTCCTTTTGACAACGAATATTTCAATGGATTTGGATTCGAATGTTTATATGCAATGAATAATGTAATTAGTTGATGATTTAGATAAGAATAATCTATCGTTTAAAAAGAAAGTTATGGTATCTTAAAAAAGGAGCTATTCTCATGTCATCCAAATCGATATCTGGTGTGAGTTAAGTGATTCCGTAAAAGAGATTGGAAACTCTCGAGAAAGCATAAGAACATTTTCTAAGTATAAGGAATTGGATAGAGTGAGAATAAACCCTAGAAATGAACAAAACAAAAGGATTACCACCGGAACTTGGATTAATAAACGAATCGGGATTAAACGAGTATGAAAAACCAAATAACCAATATTAACATTATAACAAGGATATATATACCACATTACTAATTACCAAAATCATTAACCTATTAATTAGAAAATCATAAACAAGATTATGGTGCAAGCTACATGACATCATGCATGACATCACCAAGTTAGGCCAATTTCCACTAACATTAGCCAAGGATTATCAAGGAAATTACTTGATAAATATATAAATACACCACTAAAGATCTACCAAGCTCTAGACTCTTGTCAAATCAACACAAAAATCTTCATCTTCCCCCTTTTTCATTCCATTCGGCTAAGTTACTAATCACCAAGAAAAAGGAAGATCAAAACCATAGCTTCAAGCAACTACAATTTAAGGGAAAATTCTTGGAGCTTGTATGGGAAAAGACTAAGTTATGTACAAAATTTGAGAGCAAACAAACTTCATTTACATAGCTAATAAATTCATCAAAGTTGATGGATGAATAGTGATGAATAGTAATTTTCAAGAACTAACTTGATTTTCTTGATTTCTTTGGATGATTTAAGCTATACCAAGGTGATACAAGGACTATATAAGGTTTATTAAGGCTTGTACACACTCCAAGGAAGGCATACCATTTGAGACCCTAGCTTGAATCTTGAGTTTATGGTTGGTTTTTATGTTAGATTAGTATAAAGTATGAAATCATGGTTATATAAGTGTTTATAAGTGTTTTGATTGGATATGGATGTGTATTGTGCTTGTAACCATGGCCGGTATAATGACCACATGGTGAATGAATTGAGATATGTGTTGGATGATGAGTTTGGAGGGGTGAAAATTTGGAAAGTATGAAAGTATAACCGTTATAATGCCCGATTTTCGTTAAAATAGAAACTATCTTCTTTAAGATAGAAAATCTCGAACTGTTCAAGGTCAGTATGATGTATCAACTGATCATAATAAGATAGATCTTAGTTCATGGATCGTTTTGATATAAAGAACGTAAAAATTTGATGAACGGTTTAGGAGATATGGCCAAAATCGTAAAGGTGATTCGAAAACGTAAGTGCGAGTTCGTAACTTCAATTGAACTCCCTTAGCATAAGAAATTCAGTTGCGAATCTTGATAATTAAATAATAGAGGCCATAAGGAAGGTGTGGGAAAAGACCTTATGTCAATAAGATAATTTTTCGATTTGATAAAAATGTTTAGGTCCGGGGTACGCTAGTGGAATACCCCTTAAACGGGCAAAGGATAATAAAATTTAATCTTCTCGAGTAAATGGCCGACTTAAACCCTTTACGGCTTGAATACCTACTAAATGGTTAAGGTAATTGTGCTAAGTAATATTGAAATATAATGGGATATATTTCTAACGGTGATTCTTTTCGTTTCTATAGATACTCGAAACGAACCTCGGATCGCTTCTACTCGACTTAGAGACCAAGGCAAGATTTCTTATATCTTTGCTTTGATAAATTTATAAAGTTCTTGGAAAATGGTTTTGCTAGATATATATATGTGGTCCTGTGAGTATTATACTATACTGTTAGGGACATGTTTCCCGGATTCCTGCTATTACTTGATATGGACATAAATAGTGCAAGATACTTTATGGATAAAAGGGGTATGATATATACAAGTGTGGTAATAAGTTATAATTGTGAGTGGCGATGAGCCAGAAGGATAAAGTTTATATATGTTAATATTATGGATAGAAAACAAGTATCTACTGGTGTAAGCACGAACAGGAAATATATATACTATAAAGAATATTTTCTTACAATGGCTATAGAGAATATATTCTTGCAATTGTTTTAAAGAATAGTAAAGGTATTAAATATGATTTTAAAAGACAAGGGTTTCTCCAATATGCAAGGCTCTCTGGTCAAACTCTTTCAAGCAGATTCTTTGCTGGAATCTTAACTCTGAAGTTTATTCAGAATTTATAAAAAGGGGTAAAATGAAAATTGAATAATAAAATTGAAAAAGGGGTATCCATCAGAATAAAATGGAATAACGACTTTTATAATGGGGGATTCTGACATTGGGGGCTGAGTTTAATTCAGTCCAGCATTCAATATTCTATTTCGGCCCATGTGTTGCCGAAAGAGGATTGTGGAGAACTTTCCTCAAGGGATGGTAACCGGAGAGGATCATTCCTTCTACTAGTAGTAAACAGGGAACATGTACGGTTAGGGCGACTGATCATCGTCCTGACATATCTGGCTACAGAGGAGATCCCCAAAATTATGAAAGAAATTGTTGGAAATCATATTATAATGACAACTTAAAAAGAAAGAAATGGCAGGTAATAATGGAATGTGTTAAATGATTAGAAGAGAAACTGATATTATATTTTTATTAATGAAAGGGAAGTAATGTAAAAATGAATAACAAGCAAGTTTATGTTTGTGTATTACTGCGCAAACAAGATATAGCTTCTTATGAAAATAATTTATTTATTTACCTTTTGATTTCATCGTTTATATTATATTGGAACATTGTTTGCTGTACAGATAACAAATGTTTCCGGGATTGTTATGAAATGATTAAACGTTTTACTTCATAATGGTTTAAAAACTTTATCTTGCTGAGCTATTATAGCTCACTCTTGCTTAAGTTTATATAACAGCTATATCAAATGCCGCCGATACGTCGTACAACACTCCAGAAGAGGGTAAGGGCAGGACTATATGATAGGGATTTATCGCCCATTCCTGAGGTAGCTTATCTATATATGTACAGGGTATGAGTAGACGTATGTAAGTTAATTAGAAGGTTATTGTAATATACTTTTGGTTATTGATATGCTTCTTGTAGAAGTATTATTCAGCAACACTACTTAAATGGTATTCTGGGTTTGTAATAATAACTTTATCTTAACTGTTATTATTGATGGATGATGTTCTCTGAGCATATGACTGGTGTGTAATGTTATAAGTGTGGGGTCAGTGGTGTAAGTATAAAATGTTACTAAAATATTCAGAGTGCCAAAGGTATAAAATAATTAAATGGAAATTGGACCGTGATGACCTAGATTCCTGACCCCGGATCTAGGGCTGTCACAACCTCTCATTTCTCCTACTCCATGTTCGGTAGGGAACTTCAACTTCAAATGAGGGATAGAAGACACAGCCTGGAACAAAGATAAAGTTGGCCTTCCCAGTATCCTATTGTACGGGCTGTCAACCTGAATCACATAAAACTTTTCCTCCTTTGCCACAGTATATGGCACTTTTCCCAACAAAACAGACAGTGTGATGGTTCCTTCAATCGGCACAGGCTGATTACCAAAGCCGTATAATGGTGCTTCATGGCATGGCTCCAGTTGTTCTACCAGCACTTTCCAGATTTTGTTTTCCCCAATCACTGGGTTTATAACAAGTGGGTCTTCATGCGGCCATATCACAATTTCATAATCATCCTCCATAAAGGACTTGCCTACACTGGACTCATAGAGGCTATAGACTTGCATAGCATAATTCGGGCTGTTTTACTATCCCGATCGAGCACTGTCCCTCCAGAAATCGTCATAACTTCTCCACAATACTTCTCTGAATCTTTGACCTCTTTCTTTTTCTCCTTAGACTCGAGCTTGTCCCTCAAGTCCCCCACAAACTAGGTCAGTTCTCCATCTTTGATCATCATTTCGATTAACCTCTTTAGATGGTAGCATTCATCTGTGTTGTGGCCCTTGTCCCGATGGTAATCACAGTACTTGTTCTCATTCCTCTTGTGTTCAGGGGTCTTTAGCCTGGTCGGTCGAACGAACCCAAGCTTGCCCTTTATCTCACGGAGAATTTTCGAGATAGGACTGTTCAGTGGTGTAAACACTGTGTTATATCTATCTCGTCTTCGCTCGGCCCCCTTATCAGGTCTTGTGTCATTCAATCTACTCTTAACGTCTCCACGACCCCTTCGGTCGTCCCTTCTGCCATCCCTGTTTGAATCATTCTTCCTACTATCCTTATACCCCCCCCCCAATTGACTCCATTTTCCTTCTAATAGCCTCCCCCCTCAAGTATATATCATTTAAAGATTTTGGAGGCATATCATAAAGAGAGGATCGGAGTTTCATACCTTTTATGGGATCAAGTCCAGCGGAGAGGAATCCAGCATCCTTGACTTTGTCCAGGTTAGTCACCATTCCAACTTCTTCCTTGAACCTAGCCTCTGTCTATAGTGGATCAGAGCCTCAGTATCCTTCTCTCTTCGGCATAAATGAGAATAGTGCCTCAAGAATTTCTTTTTGATCTGCTCATACGAGCCGATCGACCCTTAGTGAACGGTACCACATGGACGCCGTCCCCTTCAGATATGTCTTAAACATCTTGCATAGCATCACGTCGCAGTACCCCATACCGGTCATGAGTGATTCATACTTCTCACAGTGGTCTTCGGGGTCCCCTTTGCCATTAAACTCATGCATCTTTGGAAACTGTCTCGCAGGAGGCGGTCGGAAATGCTCTATATCTTCGGTGACCACAGGCTCGTGGCTGACCTTCCTTTCACCGAAAATTGCTTTTTTAATCCTTCGAATTCTGTCACGCATATGCGGACCCTCTTCATCCTCCGACTCGGAGGTGTCTACCACCTTCGATCGAGAACGTTTGGAGTACGATTTATAGTATGATTCAAAATCTCCAGATTCGTCTTCATCGTCTCGAGTCCTCTTCTCCTTCCGTGAATCAAAGTCCTGTCCTTCGGCCTCCAAAGCCTCGCGAAGCGCCTTTTCTTGAATTTCAATCTCTTCCCTTTGGAGGTGAAGAACCTGTAACCTTAATCGATCGGCCTCCCTTTGCTTGGCTGACCTTTCTGCTTCTTTCTGGATCTGCTTTCCCTTCGCCTTTTTCTCCTCTCGCCATTTCAGGAGCATATGTTGTTGTTCTTCGGGACTCGGTATCTCCCCTTCTTCGTCAAAACTCAACGTCCTCGGGGTGACCGGAGGAGGACGGCGGGTTGTTTCGTTCAAGGTAGGGTTAACAGTTTCGAGTGTTTCCTCGTTTGTCATAGCTGACGGTAGGTTTTCGATTCTCAACACAAAAGTACTTCTACGTTCCCACAGATGGCGCCAAATGTTAGAACCAGTTTCTGTCGGGTTGGTCCTTCGGTCGAACCTGCAATGAAGAAGAATGCGAGGGTGGTGCCCCCCGATTCACCTCCGGTGTGAGAATAATTTAACTGGTCTTCTTTGAGAGTAAGGTAAACGTAATAGTATTTGTGTTGTGTAAATTGTGAATGAATGAATCTCTCAAACCTGACCAATGTATATTATCATAGCTATTGGCAGTTATCCGATGAGTGGGGTGAGCGGGGAAGGTGCCCCACGTTCTGAGGAGTTGCCAACTGAATGGACCGTTAATAACATAGGGTCCGAACTGATGGGCTGTCTTTGGTACGTTCATATTGGGCTTCCATACTGGGCTTTTGTACTGGACCTTCATTCAGACCCAACTTGGGGGATGGGCCTCCAACAGGGGGCAAGGCAAGATTTGTTATCAAAAGAGAATTTATATTGCAAAATAATTATAATGTTGGGGAGCATATAGTGGTGTATTTATATTACTCCCTCAGTCCCAGCCAATTGTTTACATTTCTGAGAGAGTGTTCGGCACGAATTTTAAGATGCATATAAAGTATAGTTCTAGCTATAACTTATTTTTAAATTTTTCTTTTTTTGAATAAAAATATAAACATTCTACTTTTATTCAAAATCATAAAATTGTAAAAATAAGTTACGGAACTATATTTTATAGACACCTTAAAATGCGTGTCAGAAATTCTTTCAGAAATGTAAACAAATGGGTGGGACGGAGGGAGTACGAGAGAGTGAGAGAGAGAGGGTTTAAGAGTCCGAATGGGTTTTAAATTAGTATTGGATTTCGTTCCCGGATCCTTGGCCTTTTCTTTTTTCGAACGTTTCAATTTTCTGCAGTTTCTTTCGTTTCCATCCCCCAAATTTATTTGGTTTTTATTTTTTATAATTCCAAGCCCACCATTTGGTTGATTGGTTGTTAATTGTAAAGTCCTTTTTCCTTCTTCCAATATTTTAATATAATTGACTTAAAACCGTGTGATGTAAGAATGTTCTTTAAATATTATGTAAATAAAAATTTGTTTGCACTGAAATTTTTAGGACACAGAATTTTATATACTTAAAGTTTTATATGATATGATTTAATAAAGATTTATTATATGTTCTTTGTGATAATTTAAAACAAGAGAGTTTTAATATGAAAATACAGAAAATATAATACGTTTTAGTTGAAAAGATGAGTTATTATAATATTAGAAAAAAATTCTATGAAGACAAACATTTCATCGAAGATCGTGGAGACAATATATATTCTGCATTAAAAATATTACAAAATTTATTATTTTAGAAAGTGTGTTCTATAAAGATCATTATTTCACTAAAAAAAATAAAAAATCATGTATGTTATGCAAGAACTAGAGCGTGTTATGCAAGAACTAGAACGTATTTGCAGAACAATTCGTTTTATTATAATTTGCTAGCAAAACATATATGACTTTCCAAATTTTCAATTAAATAGTAATATTCATTGAATATAATTTGTGAAATAATATCTTTTTCAATTTTATTTTCTTTTGATATTTATACACATGCACACACCCATCTTGTAAAGGGAGCGATGGAGATACCGCTACAACAAGAGTTGAGAGATTTTATTTTATTAAATAAAATTCCTCGTAGTGTTTTTTAAAAAAGATAAATTTTAGTTAAATAAAATATAAATGATAGTATGTTTTATTTGAAAAAAGAAATTTGATTAGTTACTGAAAAAAATAAAAAGGTACCATATTTAACCTGAAAAGGTAAATTGATTAGTTATTGGTAACTATACTATTATTATTTTATTTTACTAGCTTATAATCCGTGCAACGCAATGCTCCTTTTTAATATTTATAATTATATATATTTTTTAATATTTTTATGTTATTAATTTACATATCAAATTGTTGTTAAAATTTTGATATATTTAAAATTTTACACGTTCAATTTAATATTTGTGTTTTATCTTGAATTTTTAAAATTTGATTTTGACGATTTTACATCCCACGTGAAGTTATTTAACAATTATTTTCCAACTAAAACTACACAAAAACATCATTTAGTCTTCTGTTAGTTATTTGCTAAGAAAAGAAAAATGTATAGCAGAACCGAGTCTATATAATGACTTCATATGTCGTGTTTGGTGGTTGGGGTGAATGGAATGAGAGTTCAATATTCATTAATATTATACTTCAAATCTCATTGCATTTCATTACACTCCATTCCATTTCATTCATTCCAACCAAATACAACATTAATGTTGCATTCAACTTTACTTTTCAAGCATTCTTGCAAAAGTTGGCTTTTTACTTTAAAATTGTCCATAAATTTATCAATTAAAATAACAGATAGATTGATACTGTTGAAATGTGATAGAGTATAATTTTATATGTATTTTAGATCATTTTTATTCCCGTCTTAATTATATTATGCATTTAATTGGATCTTTATTAATTAGTTTATAATATTTTATTGTAGGAAGCATGGAATTCTAAATTGGAAAGGATTGGAGCTTAATTACGATTAAATTCGGATTAATTGGGCTGTACACGCAAGACTCGTTGTTTGGGCCGTATCTTGAGTTCTAGACATCGAATTTCAGTGATTTAACAGCCCACGCGAAGATAACGAGATTTTCTTCCATTCTAGACAGTCCCAGATATCAAATTCCACTTAGAACAGCCCAATATCAACTACGAATTTTGACTTTTAGAAATCTATTCAGTTTTGGAAATCCATGTTTTATTCCTATAGACATTAAAAAATAAAATACTTTTTGTATTAGATTATTATTTAGACATATCATACACGTATCCATAGCCACCGAGAGGAGAAGCCAAGAGGAGAAGAGGGAGGACTTTATGCTTGGAGATTTTGACATCAACAACATAAGGATAATTCTTCTTTCTCTACACTTTATATTGTATTTTAATCTCTTCATGTATCATTCGATTTTCCCTATGGTTGTGGTTGGCTAGATCTTTATTGTTGGATGGCTGTTTTGAAGCCCTAAACCTTATGACAATTAAACAGTTTTGATTTTCGGAGATGTGTTCTTGATTGTGTTTATATATGCGTCAATGCTTATAGATAATCTTGAATTGACCGTGGTATGTGGACATACAATTAGGTTATGAGATTGATTTATCTGTAAAGTCAATTAATCTTTCTATGTGGTCCATGAGATTAGTTGTATCAGTGTGTAATTCGTTTTAGCCTTTCTATGTTGTCCATGAGGCTATACGAATAGCAGAGCTTGTTTCTATGTGGTCCATGGCAAGTTCTCTATAAGTATCTTTCAAAACATATCAAGGAATTTCTGGATTGTGTCATAGGTTCAGTGGTGGATATTCATGCTTTCCAACATGTTTCTCTAATTAATCACAATAAACTTTTTGCTTGTTAACTAGTTAATTTAGTTATTAGGTAAATCACAAAACAAATTCATCTTTTTATATTAGTAGTGAAATAGAAGAAAAGTGAGCCCATGATCCTTGGCGTAGAACGATACCATATTTACTCTAAATTACATACGACATAGAAAGGGTTTAAATTGAGTCACATCAATTTTTGGCGCCGCTGCCGGGGATTGAATTTGCTTTTCTTTTGTTTTGTGTTTTTTGTACATATATTTTTCTTTTTCTTTTCCATTTTTTTTCTCCGCCTATTGCTTGTTGTGTTTCAGGTATAGGTGAAATTTTGAGTGATTGATATGGCATCAATTCCAATACTTCGTGATGATGTTGTAGTGTCGATTGATAGTATTAGGCATTCTTGTATGTTGTATCCTAGTCCAGCTGAAGGGAAGAGTAGTACTTTTGAGCTCAAACAAAATCTTCTGATGAGGCTACCGGTCTTCCATGATCTTCCGACTGAAGAGCCAAATCAACATCTCTCTAGGTTTGTTACTATCGTTGAATGTATGGGACCTGAGAGGGCAGATCCTCAAATTTTAAAGATGAATACTTTTCCATTTTCTCTTGATAGAGCAGCTTTGGACTAGTTCGAAGATTTGCCTATAGGATTTATTACTTCTTCGGAGAAGCTAGCACAAGAGTTCTTGTAGAAGTTTTATCCAGAAACTATAGTGATGAGCATGAGAAGTCAAATAGCTGGAATTCAACAATATGCAACTGAGTCATATACGGAGTACTATGCTAGATTTCAGAAGTTACAAAAGAGATGTCCTCAACATGGATTTTCTAAGGGGAGTTTGTTACACTTTTTCTACCAAGGTCTTCTTGAAGGTGAAAAGAGACTTTTGGATTCTGCCAAAAGAGCTGCTAATGAACTACAATATGGGAGTCACCTAAGGTCAGAACCGATTCTTGGGATTGAATATGATCAAAAGTTGGCAAAGATTGAGCAAAATATAGAGAGGTTGAGTGCACTATTTCTGTGTGGAAGAACACCTCGAATTCAAGTTTGTGGTATTTGTGTAGCTGTTGGCCATTTTGATAACTAATGTCCACACTTGATTGCACCTTGTTATGAAAATGTCAATGAGTATCAAGGAGAAAACCCGTTCTTAGATTCGTATAATCCAAGATAGAGAGGTCACCCTAACTTGAGGCATGGTGATTACAATCTAAATGGGTTTCAGCAGCATGACACTTCAATTCATTCCGATTTCTTACAAAGAGAGCAAGTCCATAAAAATTCGGCTAGTGGAAGCAACATTGAGAAATTGATGGTCAGGTTAGCTGAAGGATAGTTGGAGATGCAAAAGCAATGTGCCAAAGATTCTCAAGACATCAAGAAGATGCAAAAACAACTTACAGGTGTGGTTATGAATTTGGATCAAAAGCAAGAGTTTGCTGCAATTCCTGCAAGTATAGAGCCACAACAAAAGTTTGAGTATGTGAATGTCATTAAAACCAATAACTCATTAGGTGAACGAATTCTGAATTCACAAACTAATGACATACTTGATGTTCCAAAGGAAGAATCTGATTGTCTCCTTGATGACACCGAGGACGTGATTGCGACAACACACAAGGGGATGTCTTTGAATCTTTCTTGTCCCATTGGTATTAATAGTCACTTTGATTACGTCCCTTTTCCATCTAGGTTGGAGCAAATCAAAGTGAATGAGATGGAAGATAAACACCATGTGGATACAGAAATATGTTTCTCAGAGAGCACAAGTGAGAGTGTTGTGCAAAAAGATCATAAAGTGGTGAAAGAAGAGGTCGAGGATGTAATTTTAGAAGATCATAACAGGGATTTTCTAGGGGAGGAGTTTGTCATTGAAGAAAATTTTGTGCCTCTCGCAAGTTATGTTGAAAAGCCCACTCCTCTATTTATTCTCGAATTTGAACTCGAAGAAAATCCTATTCTCGAGGGTACACCAAATATTGTTAAGGGGTTATCATTGCATCCTATTTTGTGTGGTGCACCTAAGTTGGAATGGAAACCTTCACCGACTCATTTGATGTATCATATACCATTTTCTGATCGGATTGGTGATTTTTCAGCAAGTCGTATGTGTGAAATTAGAACTACAATTCTATGGATGACATTCAAATTATGTAATTTTCATGACGCCTATCACATGCTGAAGATGGAGCAGATATCGTGGATGTATCCGCCTTAAAATTGAAAGGTATAATGTCTAGCCAAAGACATTAAAGAAAAGCGCTTTTGGGAGGCAACCCAAGGTTATTGTAAATTTTGTTTTATTATTAACATTATTATTATTATTATTATTATTATTATTATTATTATTATTATTATTATTATTATTATTATTATTATTATTATTATTATTATTATTATTATTGTTATCGTTAGTAGTAGTAGATAGTTCTATTTCATTTTTTTTACTCCCACAAGGTGTCTTGATGATTTTGTGTGAAGTGTTTCAGGAATTTCAAAAGAAAAAAAAAGATAAAAGGTAAAAAAAAAGGTACAGGAACTTTATGTTGGCGGTGCTGATTTTTTAACCGACGTGCGCAAGTCCCTGGTGGTCAACATATTTGTGCGTGATTATTTTTTCTCCGCCCGCGGTGCAGGGGGCAAACCTGCGGCGTGAAACTCCTGTAACGGGAGTTGATTTCAACTGTGAACACTTTATTCTTTTGCTTCCTGTGCTCATTTCAGTCCAGGCCCATCCCTGGATGAGTCCAATTGATTGGAGGCCCATATCATTGTCCAAGCTGCTGCTGTCCAGTCCAGCTTCCATCCGAACCTGTCAACATTGATGTGGTGGTTATTTAAAAAGAAAATGATGGTTCAGGGTTTTGAACCCCTAACCTACTATTGCAAGAATTTTGTTTGCCACTATCAACCACCAGTGCTAGCTCACTTTACGTGCTAATAATTGGACTTCTTTCTATATATAAGTCTGGACTGAAGTTTGAATTAGTTGGAGACATCAATTTCTTTTGGTTCTTTTTCGAGCGACTTCATGCGAGCATATTGGGGGAGTATTTCAAACTTTTCTTTGTATAATATTTTTTTTTCTTTTATTTTTGTTTTTTATTTATTAGGATTATTTTAGTTCTTTATATATGTAAATTATGTTATATTATTCTGATATGGGCTAAAAGTAAGCCCTAAAGACACATTTAATGTGGCAATAATTAGACCCAGTATGGTCCAAGCGCGAGGCCCATTTATGAGGCCCAAAACCTTGATTCAATATTAATTTCGTAATTAATATTAAAGGATATAAACACCTCAGCAATAAGTGTCAGATAAGGCGGTGACTTGCCTGCCAAGTCAGCTAACCCTACTACGATTCTAGGGCTTCTCAGCCTATATAAAGGGCCTGACCCCTCATTCTCAGAACTACGTCTTGGCTTGATTCTCAATACGAGATACGTAGGCACTCTATGAGGACCGATTAGTCTCGAACACGGAAATAGCCATTAAAGCTCGAAGCTCACCAACCATAGCATTAAAAATGATTCATCACCTACTTTTTATTCCACAACATTTGGCACCGTCTGTGGGAAAACAACATCAACCATGGTAACCACACGAAGAACAACACCAGTATCTACTGAGGCCCTACCCCTCAGCTCCGATCCGCCCGCTACTACTGATCCACCTATCAATACAGAAGAAGGGCAAATACCCCCATTATCAGGGGCGATCACTCAAACTCAGATCTCTCAATCAGAGGGACGAATCCCCAAACTGAGAGGACTCTACCTAGGGTGGTTCAGCAAGGGCAGGAGACTAACCAATTGTAGATGGTAGTTTCCCCTCTAAGTAGTCAGCCACCACTCTCAGGAGTACGAATCTCCACTACCATGCTCCCTGTCAACACCAATCCAGCTTAAGGGTTGCCTAACTATCCCCCAAATCAGAGGGACCCTGGACCAAGCGGTCACGCCTTGTAGATCCATGAGACGTATCAGCCCCCTTATATCAGAGGATTGGCTCCACCTAAGCCAGAATATGATGATTACTCTGGCCCCTACACTGGCGACTCGTCATATGAAGACGATGATCGTGATGAGGCCCCGAGGAGGCGACGTGCAAGTAGAGAACCTCGGAGAAGGACACAGACTATCCATGATGGACCCCCTTTGACCACTGCTGAAAAAATAAAGGATAATGAGGCCGAGATCTTAAAGCTAAAAGACGATATGGCAAGAGAGCTAGCAAGATTGAACCAGAATCAACCTCCTCCAACTTCGGGAGGGATTCCCCTTATTGATTTTGAGAGGCCTTCAAGAAGGCAAAGAAGGGCTGGTGCCCCAACTGGGAGAACAACAAGGGTCGAAATTCCTAAGGGAAACCCCAAAGATCTGATGCCCCTTGGAGATCCTGATGATCCTACACCCCCATTCACTGAGGAAGTGATGAATGCTCGCATCTCAAAGAAGTTCAAGATGCCGAAAATCAAGGCTTATGATGGAACGGGTGATCCCGCAAACCACGTCAGGATGTTTTCAAACGCACTGCTGCTATAACCTGCAAGTAATACCCTGAAGTGTAGGGCGTTCCCTCAAACCCTGTCGGGCATGGCTCAAAGATGGTATAGCCGATTGCCTGCGAACTCAATTGGCTCTTTTAAGGAGTTAAGTGCTTCTTTTATTAGTCAGTTTATCAACGGAAGGGTTCATGAGAAAAGCTCTGCATCTCTTATGTATGTGGTGCAAGGAAAGAATGAAAATCTGAGAGATTACCTCAAGAGGTTCACTAAGAAAACATTGAATATCACTGATTTGGAGAATAAGGTGGCCATGGTAGCCCTGGAACACGGAACCACTGATCTATTCTTTAAAAGGTCTCTGGCAAAGCATCCTCCTGATAATATGGCCGAGCTTCAACGAAGGGCCGACAAGTATATCATGGCTGAGGATAGCATGAAGAAAGAAGCCGCGGGAGGCAATGGCAAGGGCACCAATGACTCAAAGAAGCGAAAGCAAGAACAAGAGTACGACGCTAGGGACAAGTATCCCCGGACTAGCAAGGACTCTGAATCTCCATCGAAAAAGAATTTGGGACCAAGGTTTTCTGACTATGCAAGATTGAATGCCCCTAGGAGCCAGATCTTGTTAGAGATCGAGAAGGATAAGGACTTTCGATGGCCGAAGCCGCTCAGGGGTGACCCCGTAAAGAGAAACAAGGATCAATATTGTACGTTCCACCGAGATGTAGGTCATGATACAGATGATTGTAGGCAGTTGAAGGACGAGATTGAGTTCTTAATCCGTAAAGGAAAGCTGAACAAATTCACTAAGGGTGAAGATCGTGGAACCTAAAGAAGGGATTACGACAGGAGAGATAACGATAGAATGGATAATGATCGTGATCGAAACACACAGCCCCGAGGGCCAGTTATCAACATGATTTGGAGAGGCCCGACAACGGCCAGCACAACTCGAAACTCTCGAAAGGCGTATGCCAGAGAGGTCATGCACATCGTGAGAGAGGCCCCGAAACGTGCCAGGACTAAAATCGTAATTGGTTTTGATGACTCTGACCTTGAAGGGGTGAAGTTCCCCCATGACGACCCGTTAGTCATAACCCCTGTAATTGGAAACTCAGAGGTTAAGCGAGTCTTGATAGATAATGGAGCTTCTGTTGATATTTTGTTTCATGATGCATTCGTGAAAATGGGATACACTGACTCTCAGTTAACCCCGACCAACATGCCGATCTATGGATTTAATGGAGTTGAGTCCAAGGTTGAAGGGACTATCCAGTTGCCCATAACAATCGGGCAAGAACCTAAGCAGGCTACTCAGATGTTGAATTTTTTGGTAATTAAGGCGGCCTCGACTTATAATGCAATCCTGGGAAGGACTAGACTTCATGCATTTAAGGCTGTTGCCTCTACTTATCACATGAAGATTAAGTTTCCAACCAGGAATGGTGTTGGAGAGCAGAAGGGTGATCAAAAGATGGCCAGAAGTTGCTATGTATCTGCGCTGAGGGCTGATGGAGTCGGGGGGCAGGTACTCCCGATTGAAGACATGGATGTCCGAGGTGATGATGAACATCGAGGGAAGCCAGCAGAGGATTTGGTCCCCATACCTCTACAGCTGGGCGACCCTGAGAAGGTTACTTATATAGGAGCTTCTCTGAAAGAACCTTTGAAGGGCAAGTTGACAGCATTCCTACAAGAGAACAGTGATGTGTTTGCTTAGACTGCAGCTGATATGCCAGGGATTGATCCCCAACTCATAACTCACAAGTTGAATGTTGATCTTGAACGGAAAAAAATAAAATAGAAGAAGAGGAATTTTGCTCCTGAAAGGCAAGTGGCCATCAAGCAAGAAGTTGACAAGCTCTTAGAAGCTGGATTTATTGAAGAGATTCAATTTCCCGAATGGTTGGCTAACCTTATGATGGTCAAGAAGGAAAATGGGAAATGGAGGATGTGTATAGACTTCACTGATTTGAATGATGCATGCCCGAAGGACTGTTTTCCACTGCCAAGGATAGACATGTTGATACATACCACAGCTGGACATGAGATGTTGAGCTTAATGGACGGGTTCAGCGGCTACAATCAGATTAAGATGCACAAGGATGACATCCCAAAGGTATCTTTCATAACTGACTTTGGTGTTTTCTGCTATCTTATTATGGCTTTTGGTCTAAAGAATGCAGGCGCTACTTACCAACGACTGGTGAATAAGATATTCGCCCATCTGAATGGAAAAACCATGGAGGTCTATGTTGATGCCATGTTAGTCAAGAGCCTATTCAAGGCATACCATATTAAGCACCTCAGAGAGGCATTTGAAGTGCTGAGGCACCACAAGATGATGTTGAATCCAGCCAAGTGTGCTTTTGGCGTTGGATCAGGAAAATTTTTGGGTTTGATGGTTTCAAAAAGAGGCATAGATACCAACCCTGACAAGATCAAAGCGATTCTGGATATGGAACCACCCCGCTCTATACGAGACGTGCAAAAGTTAACGGGCCGAGTTGCAGCCCTGGGGAGATTTATCTTGAAGTCTGGTGACAAATGCTTGCCTTTCTTTCAGGCATTGAAGAAGGTGAAAAATTTTGAGTGGACTCCTGAGAGCCAAGAGGCCTTTGAACAGCTGAAGAAATACATTGTAATAACCCTAACTTTAGAAAGGCTACAGTGATCACATGAATAGTAAAATTTGAGGATTTAGGGAAATGGTATGTAGGTACACTATAATTGAAACAGAAAATGAGTAAACAGAAACCATATTTGTGTTGAACTAAGAAAATAAGTGACTCGAAATGACGATAGATTTCAGAAATTCCTGAATATGGATTTTTGAGGATTTTGAGTTCGAATGAGCTTCTATTTTATTAGATATTAAGGAGCATGGAGATATTAAAGGAATTATATATTGAGGAATTAGTGCATTAGGGTAAATTAAGGGATTATTAAGTTAAGGAATTATCAAAGGAATTTGGATTGTTAAATGATTTCAGAACCACTGAGATAATGAGGTATATTCGAACCGAATCACAATTAGACGAGTATGGAAACCAAACAACCAAGATTTATAAATTAACAAGGATACCTACCATATTATTAATTATCAAGAGAATTAGCATAATACTTAGAAAAAATCAAGAAAACAAGTATTCTAGATCATCTACAATTACATCATCCATTACATCATTTTCCACTCACTTTTCTTAAGGATTAATTAGTAAAATCACATGATAATTATCCATATGACATAGCTAAATATCTACCAAAAGTAGATTAGCTAGGATAAGATCAAAAATCAAGAAAAATCTCTTCCCTTCCATCATCTTCTTCCAATTCGAATTTCACTATTCATCAAGGGAAATGTTTTTTCAAAAACCTAGTTTCAAGCAATCTAAAATCAAGGGAAAAATCATGGAGGTTACTTGAGGATATATAAAGACATCCACCAAGTTTCATAGCAAACAAACATCATTTGGAAAGGTAATAAAATCATCAAAGTTGATGATGAATAGTAATGAATTGTGATTTCAAGAGCTAACTTTGGTTTTTATGATTTCTTTAGCTAATTCCATCCACTTTAAGGTTATGTAAGGACTATCAAAGGTTTATTAAGTGTGATTAAAGCTTCAAAAAGGTATAAATGTTCTTGCCCTTTTTTATTTATGAAGGATATTAGTTGTGTTAGTAGATATGTTGATATAAGTGATTATTCATGATGATATATGTGTTTGTAAGTGGTTTAAGTTGAATATGGAAGTATTGTGTGCTTGTAACCATGGTTGGTAAGATGAGCACATGGTGTAGGTGATGGTGTATAAGGTGGATGATGGATTTGGAGGAGTAATATCTTGGAAAGTATGAAAATATAGCCGTTGTAATGCCCGATTTTCGTTAAACCAAATAGATGCCCTGTTTTTGGTCCCCATATTCGTACGGTATGTTTCTGTCCAGAGCACCCACTGATCATGAGAGGGTAGAGCTTGGTTCATAGATCGTTTTGATATAAAGCACGTTAAAATCTGATGAACGGTTTAGGAGAAAAGTCAGTTTTAGTGAAAGACGTTCGAGAACCGAGAAAATGTAATTGTATCAACTTTGAGGTTGTAATTACCATATTTAAACATTTTTAAAAGTTATAAAATTTTGGGATATTTTAGTAGGGTGGTCAGAGGACCATTACCAGTTGACCTTTCATTAAAATTCGGAATTGATATTTTCTGAGAATTTTTACAGTCTAGTGTGATTATTAGGGGAAATGGTGGAATACACTAAAACCTTGATCGAGTTTAAAAGTGATTAAGTTCTTGGAACTTTTGGTGCGTAAAAGCTATGTCAAACATATATTATGTGTCAAGGGTGTTATTGTATAAAGATTAGGTGATTAAGTGGGATATATACTAACGGTGAACCTTTCGTTTCTATAGAGACGGGAGACGAACTTAGGATCATACCTACTCGCTTTAGAGATCCAGGCAAGATCCTTCTATCCCTACTTTGAAAATTATTTATCTTCGGAATAAAATGATATCATGGAATATATATATGTGATGCTATTGTTGCTATGTTGCAAAGAATATATTTCCTTGATTTTGGGAAAATTAAAGAGAGATGGATATGATTTATGAAATATGGATATAGAGATGATTACGAATGGAGCGAATATGCTCTATGGTAAAGGAGATATGAAAGGGAATGGTATCAGTTGTTATCTAGGGTTATATGATTTATAATACTATAATAAAAATATTCTTTTTGAGTATCAGTGGTTTAATAAATATTATTTGATTATTATTTACTACTCTTAAAAGAGACGGAATATTTTATGAATATAAAAGTATATTTGATTTCTTGAATATAAAAGAGATGTCTGGATCATAATCAAAGCATTATGATATATATATATATATATATATATATATATATATATATATTATAGACGTAATGTGCGAGAATGGAAATGATATGAGTAAATGATATGTGGAAATGAAAGCGAGAAAATGGAAATGTGGAATGATATTTTATAAATGGAATAATGATTTGACAAAAAGGGGGATAGCAACAAAAAGCTTAGGAGGCTGTGTGCGGCACAGTCCAGCAATCAATATTTTATTTCGGCCCAAGAGTTGCCGAAGGAGGATGTAGTGGTGTACCTTCCTCCAGGGGGATGTAGTGGTGTACCTTCCTCCTTCTACCGGTAGTAAAAAGGACGGGTACGGAGGGCGACTGATCATCGTCCTTACGTATTCGGCAACAGTGAAAATCCCCAAAACTTGAAAGAAAGAGTTGAAAATGATTTTCAGATCTCTATACTGAAAACAGAATAATGATATAAGATGATGGAATTATGGTTACAGATGAAGAAAAACTGATATTATATTATTTTAGATTTCTTTCTTATAATAGTAAGTGGATGATGTATTATTAAATAAGAGCTTTATTCTTTCTTAAAGATTATAATTGGTCTCTGCTTATATATGTATATATATGTATACCTGTTCACATTCTAAATTCTAGTTTACAATATTATCTTGCTGAGCTAGTATAGCGCACTCTTGCTACTTATGTATATAGCAGCTAGGTCCCATGCCGATACTACGCACTACACCCCGCAAGAGGGTAAGGGAAAGGCGACCTTTTGAGCGAGTGCTGGCTACCATCCCCGAGGTAGTGACAAGCGAAAGGGGATTAGTAGACTTATGTAAATTAAGCGTGTAAGTTTGTAATAAACTTTTGGTTGTTGAAATGCTTCCTGTAGAAGTATTATTCAACAATGTACTTAGTAGAATTCTGGGTTTGTAATAACTGTTAACTTTAAACTTTTAATATTGTGGATGTTGTTCTATGAGCATATGACTGGTGTGTGTGTGTATTAATGTGGGGTCAATTGCATAAATATTAAGTTATAAAAATAAGACTCAAGGGATATTGATATTGATCGGAAATTGGATCGTGATGACCTGGATCCTTGACCCCGGATCTAGGGGCGTCACAGATGGTATAAGAGCTAAGAGTCATAATGCTCAAGAACAATAGTAATAATAATAATTGTATCAATAATAATATAAATTGTGAACTCCCATCAAGTTCAAGGGTGGTATATCGCAGATAGTTTTATTTTAAGCATTGATTATAATTTTATAGATTATTACTAATAGAATTTTATGTTTTAATATAGGGATCAGAGATGGGAGAGCCGAGTCGAGACCCTCAGTGGATAGGATTGTCAGAGCAGGAGCTTGTAGATCTACAGCTAGCCGGGGTAGAGGTTCCCGAGTATGCGGTCGATGACCTCAGGGAGAGACGTCGAGCGGCAGCCAGAGAGAGGTGTGAGCAGAGACTGAGAGAGGAGGCAGAGGAGCGTAGACAGAGAGATGCTGTAGCCATAGTGCCATACATTGGTAGACCTTCTACAGGATCTGATGAGGCAGGTCCTTCTAGAGTGAGACAGGAGATTCCTGAGGAGGAGAGGCCGTTACGTAAGAGGCCTAGGTTGTCAGTCATAGCTGAGGAGGAGGAGACTGAGTGGACCGATATCCATATGATACCTACCCCTGCCTTGCCTATTCCAGTACCATCACCAGTCTCATCTCCCTCACCGAGTCCTGGCCCTCTAGAGGATCCAGCTGAGCCATTCACTCCGCCCGGACATTTTATCTTTCCAGAGGACGAGATAGAGGAGGATCCGTCTGAGGATGCAGATACCGAGTCTATTCCTCCATCCCCACCATTTGCACCTCCACCACCTCCACCTGTACAGGCGCCTATACCAGCTGCTATGCCCCCTCAGGAGGCACCCTTACCGACAGGTGACTCACTTCCAACCATCCTGTTGACAGAGTACTTTGCCCTACAGGGTCAGTTAGAGGAGTCCCGCCGGGTGATAGACACACTGATGCAGAGGTCAGAGAGAGGGAGATGAAGTATCATTCCTGATGGTATATCCTTGGGATTAGTGAGTGTTGAGCTGCGGGCCCTGGGGGACATTAGGAGGCTGTTAGCTGATAGAGGAGACCCAGAGTGGAGGGCTGCGATAGTGGATACAGTCACGTCTATGGTAGTCCAGATCCGAGACATTATTAGGGCAGGACTGTGAGTCGGGGTAGTAGTCTTCGTCACGAATCAGACTAGTCATCTTACTGATGTCTTTTTGGGGGATTAGTTTAGTTGGTTCCTGTTTTAATCCCAGTCTGATTGGAAGACAGCTAGTAGTACTTTTGTTGTAGCAGATTAGTATGTACGGTTATGTTTGTAGATTTCGAACCATGTACTCTATGATGTAAAACATTAGTAGTAAAAGACGTTGTACCCAACTTGTAAAATATTTATTTAAATTAATGAAGTTTGTGCATTCTGTCTAAATTTTTACTGCATTTTAATAATAAATATTAAGATTCAAAAATATTGATGTATAAAAGGTGATTGACTTAATGAAAAGGTTATCGTGTTAAGGGCGATACACTTACTTACTAAAGTTATAATATAACTAGATGCAAACCATGTGGAGATAAGAATATGGTGATGTGCAAATGAGTTAATTGATATAATTGTGTATATAGAAATGATTTATATTGTACCCCAAATTCGGGTAATTAATAAAGACTATTGTTATGTACAGAACTATGCCGCCTAGACGTGATAATAGAGCGAATGCAAGGGGAAATGAGAGAGACGAAAGAAGTCAAAATATAGGAGGTAATAGACTGAATGAAAATGCTCATAATGAAGAAAATCATGAAGAAGAAGAGGAATCAACTGGCCAACAAGGAAATCCGGGAGGCAATCCCTTTAACCAATTCATGGAACTATTAAGGCAGAATTTAGCTAATCCACAGAATCCCCAACAACCACCTGTTCTCCCCAATCATGCAGCTAATTCATTTCGTGCCTTTAATTCATTAAAACCCCTAGAATTTGAGGGAACCACTAACCCAGTAGTAGCCAGGGCATGGCTGAAAGAGATGGAGAAGGGTTTTGAGATACTGAGGATAGAGGAAGATCAGAAAACAGTTTTTGCAGCCTATCTCTTAAAGGGAGAGGCAAATTACTGGTGGGAAGCTAAAAAGAATCTAGAAGGAGCGGGAGTGATAACCTGGGAGCGTTTCACTAGGGTATTTTTAGATAAATATTCCCCTATGTACCTAGAAAACCAAATGGAAATAAAGTTTCTGGACTTAAAACAGGATAACCTAACAGTGGCAGAGTATGAAACTAAATTTACAGAACTGTCGAGGTTTGTTCCCGAGTTTGTGCGTACTGAAGAACAACGAGCGAAAAGGTTCCAACAAGGATTGAAATCATGGCTACGGACGCGAGTGGCACCATTTGAGTTGACTGATTATGCTGCAGTGGTCCAGAAGGCATCTATTATAGAAGCCGAGAGTGAACAAACCCAAATAGGTCGAGAGAATAAGAAAAGAAGATTTGAGGGAAGCTACTTTAACAAAGGAGGTAGAGGACAAAAATCTCAATTTGTGGGAAAGTCGGGGGGTAACAAGACTACTAGTGAGACGGTAAATCAGGGTGGTAAATCTTCAGGAACATTTCAGTCCAATCAATCACAACCACCATTCCCAGATTGTAACGTGTGTGGTAGGAAGCATTCGGGAGTGTGTAGAATGTTAGGGGTAACTTGCTTCAAGTGTGGACAGAAAGGACATTTTCAGGAGAGGTGTCCATCGGTCGATAGGAGTGCCATCAAGTGTTACCAGTGTGGAAAACTAGGACACCTTGCTAGAGATTGTCGTTCCGATGGGTCATCCGCACCAGGGAAAAGTATGACTGCTTCAAATAGGCCTACTGCTAGAGTGTACAACATGACCCTAGGAGAAGCGTTGAAGAAACCAGATGCAGACACAGGTACTTATTTTCGATTTAAAATTTTAGTGTAAGTGTTTGGTTAGGGATCGACTTAATTCATTAATAGGGTAAATAAGTTAATAAAATAGGTAAGAATAATCTATCTGTTAGGAAGTAAGATATGCTGATTCAGTGAGGAAGAATAAGGATATTTTGTGGGAAAAACACAACCTTGTAGGACACGAACAGGAAATATATATTATGAATAATATTTTCTTATAATTGTTTCAAGGAATAGCATTATAAGACTGGTTTCTGGAAGATTTTAAAGAGACGAGATGTATTAAGATGAAGTACTAATATTTTATGTCATGATAGAGATCAGAATATGGCCAAACCATAAGTGAGATACATTACCATTCAGGAAAGGCCAATGTGGTGGCCGATACTTTAGTTAAAAGAGAAAGGAGGAATGAGATAATATAGAATGACTGAAAACAGGAGGAGATTTGTAAGGAAAAGACAGTAAAAGTACTGTTATTGATAAGCTAAATGGAATGTTGATGAACGACAAACAAGTGTATGTTGGTGTATTTGCGCAAACAAGGTAGAGATGTTATGAAGGAACTGAAGGATAAAGGAAGTAGTGCAAAAATTGGGAATTTGTCAAGTAAGAGAAGTATTCATTAGTATTTTCAACATGATTCCGGGACAGAATCCTTTTAAGGGGGGAAGAATGTAATAACCCTAACTTTAGAAAGGCTACAGTGATCACATGAATAGTAAAATTTGGGGATTTAGGAAAATGGTATGTAGGTACACTATAATTGAAACAGAAAATGAGTAAACAGAAACCATATTCGTGTTGAACTAAGAAAATAAGTGACTCGAAATGACGATAGATTTCAGAAATTCCTGAATATGGATTTTTGAGGATTTTGAGTTCGAATGAGCTTCTATTTTATTAGATATTAAGGAGCATGGAGATATTAAAGGAATTATATATTGAGGAATTAGTGCATTAGGGTAAATTAAGGGATTATTAAGTTAAGGAATTATCAAAGGAATTTGGATTGTTAAATGATTTCAGAACCACTGAGATAATGAGGTATATTCGAACCGAATCACAATTAGACGAGTATGGAAACCAAACAACCAAGATTTATAAATTAACAAGGATACCTACCATATTATTAATTATCAAGAGAATTAGCATAATACTTAGAAAAAATCAAGAAAACAAGTATTCTAGATCATCTACAATTACATCATCCATTACATCATTTTCCACTCACTTTTCTTAAGGATTAATTAGTAAAATCACATGATAATTATCCATATGACATAGCTAAATATCTACCAAAAGTAGATTAGCTAGGATAAGATCAAAAATCAAGAAAAATCTCTTCCCTTCCATCATCTTCTTCCAATTCGAATTTCACTATTCATCAAGGGAAATTTTTTTTCAAAAACCTAGTTTCAAGCAATCTAAAATCAAGGGAAAAATCATGGAGGTTACTTGAGGATATATAAAGACATCCACCAAGTTTCATAGCAAACAAACATCATTTGGAAAGGTAATAAAATCATCAAAGTTGATGATGAATAGTAATGAATTGTGATTTCAAGAGCTAACTTTGGTTTTTATGATTTCTTTAGCTAATTCCATCCACTTTAAGGTTGTGTAAGGACTATCAAAGGTTTATTAAGTGTGATTAAAGCTTCAAGAAGGTATAAATGTTCTTGCCCTTTTTTATTTATGAAGGATGTTAGTTGTGTTAGTAGATATGTTGATATAAGTGATTATTCATGATGATATATGTGTTTGTAAGTGGTTTAAGTTGAATATGGAAGTATTGTGTGCTTGTAACCATGGTTCGTAAGATGACCACATGGTGTAGGTGATGGTGTATAAGGTGGATGATGGATTTGGAGGAGTAATATCTTGGAAAGTATGAAAATATAGCCGTTATAATGCCCGATTTTCGTTAAACCAAATAGATGCCCTGTTTTTGGTCCCCATATTCGTACGGTAGGTTTCTGTCCAGAGCACCCACTGATCATGAGAGGGTAGAGCTTGGTTCATAGATCGTTTTGATATAAATCACGTTAAAATCTGATGAACGGTTTAGGAGAAAAGTCAGTTTTAGTGAAAGACGTTCGAGAACCGAGAAAATGTAATTGTATCAACTTTGAGGCTATAATTACCATATTTAAACATTTTTAAAAGTTATAAAATTTTGGGATATTGTAGTAGGGTGGTCAGAGGACCATTACCAGTTGACCTTTCATTAAAATTCGGAATTGATATTTTCTGAGAATTTTTACAGTCGAGTGTGATTATTAGGGGAAATGGTGGAATACACTAAAACCTTGATCGATTTTAAAAGTGATTAAGTTCTTGGAACTTTTGGTGCGTAAAAGCTAAACATATATTATGTGTCAAGGGTGTTATTGTATAAAGATTAGGTGATTAAGTGGGATATATACTAACGGTGAACCTTTCGTTTCTATAGAGACGGGAGACGAACTCAGGATCATACCTACTCGCTTTAGAGATCCAGGCAAGATCCTTCTATCCCTACTTTGAAAATTATTTATCTTCGGAATAAAATGATATCATGGAATATATATATATGTGATGCTATTGTTGCTATGTTGCAAAGAATATATTTCCTTGATTTTGGGAAAATTAAAGAGAGATGGATATGATTTATGAAATATGGATATAGAGATGATTACGAATGGAGCGAATATGCTCTATGGTAAAAGAGATATGAAAGGGAATGGTATCAGTTGTTATCTAGGGTTATATGGTTTATAATACTATAATAAAAATATTCTTTTTGAGTATCAGTGGTTTAATAAATATTATTTGATTATTATTTACTACTCTTAAAATAGACGGAATATTTTATGAATATAAAAAGTATATTTGATTTCTTGAATATAAAAGAGATGTCTGGATCATAATCAAAGCATTATGATATATATATATATATATATATATATATATATATATTATAGAAGTAATGTGCGAGAATGGAAATGATATGAGTAAATGATATGTGGAAATGAAAGCGAGAAAATGGAAATGTGGAATGATATTTTATAAATGGAATAATGATTTGACAAAAAGGGGGATAGCAACAAAAAGCTTAGGAAGCTGTGTGCGGCACAGTCCAGCAATCAATATTTTATTTCGACCCAAGAGTTGCCGAAGGAGGATGTAGTGGTGTACCTTCCTCCAGGGGGATGTAGTGGTGTACTTTCCTCCTTCTACCGGTAGTAAAAAGGACGGGTACGGAGGGCGACTGATCATCGTCCTTACGTATTCGGCAACAGTGAAAATCCCCAAAACTTGAAAGAAAGAGTTGAAAATGATTTTCAGATCTCTATACTGAAAACAGAATAATTATTTAAGATGATGGAATTATGGTTACAGATGAAGAAAAACTGATATTATATTATTTTAGATTTCTTTCTTATAATAGTAAGTGGATGATGTATTATTAAATAAGAGCTTTATTCTTTCTTAAAGATTATAATTTGTCTCTGCTTATTTATGTATATATATGTATACCTGTTCACATTCTAAATTCTAGTTTACAATATTATCTTGCTGAGCTAGTATAGCTCACTCTTGCTACTTATGTATATAGCAGCTAGGTCCCATGCCGATACTACGCACTACACCCCGCAAGAGGGTAAGGGAAAGGCGACCTTTTGAGCGAGTGCTGGCTACCATCCCCGAGGTAGTGACAACCGAAAGGGGATTAGTAGACTTATGTAAATTAAGCGTGTAAGTTTGTAATAAACTTTTGGTTGTTGAAATGCTTCCTGTAGAAGTATTATTCAACAATGTACTTAGTAGAATTCTGGGTTTGTAATAACTGTTAACTTTAAACTTTTAATATTGTGGATGTTGTTCTATGAGCATATGACTGGTGTGTGTGTGTGTGTGTATTAATGTGGTGTCAATTGCATAAATATTAAGTTATAAAGAAAAAGACTCAAGGGATATTGATATTGATCGGAAATTGGATCGTGATGACCTAGATCCTTGACCCCGGATCTAGGGGCGTCACAGATGGTATCAGAGCTAAGAGTCATAATGCTCAAGAACAAGAGTAATAATAATAATTGTATCAGTAATAATATAAATTGTGAACTCCCATCAAGTTCAAGGGTGGTATATCGCAGATAGTTTTATTTTAAGCATTGATTATAATTTTATAGATTATTACTAATAGAATTTTATGTTTTATTATAGGGATCAGAGATGGGAGAGCCGAGTCGAGACCCTCAGTGGATAGGATTGTCAGAGCAGGAGCTTGTAGATCTACAGCTAGCCGGGGTAGAGGTTCCCGAGTATGCGGTCGATGACCTCAGGGAGAGACGTCGAGCGGCAGCCAGAGAGAGGTGTGAGCAGAGACTGAGAGAGGAGGCAGAGGAGCGTAGACAGAGAGATGCTGTAGCCATAGTGCCATACATTGGTAGACCTTCTACAGGATCTGTTGAGGCAGGTCCTTCTAGAGTGAGACGGGAGATTCCTGAGGAGGAGAGGCCGTTACGTAAGAGGCCTAGGTTGTCAGTCATAGCTGAGGAGGAGGAGACTGAGTGGACCGATATCCATATGATACCTACCCCTGCCTTGCCTATTCCAGTACCATCACCAGTCCCATCTCCCTCACCGAGTCCTGGCCCTCTAGAGGATCCAGCTGAGCCATTCACTCCGCCCGGACATTTTATCTTTCCAGAGGGAGAGATAGAGGAGGATCCGTCTGAGGATGCAGATACCGAGTCTATTCCTCCATCCCCACCATTTGCACCTCCACCACCTCCACCTGTACAGGCGCCTATACCAGCTGCTATGCCCCCTCAGGAGGCACCCTTACCGACAGGTGACTCACTTCCAACCATCCTGTTGACAGAGTACTTTGCCCTACAGGGTCAGTTAGAGGAGTCCCGCCGGGTGATAGACACACTGATGCAGAGGTCAGAGAGAGGGAGAGGAGGTATCATTCCTGATGGTATATCCTTGGGATTAGTGAGTGTTGAGCTGCGGGCCCTGGGGGACATTAGGAGGCTGTTAGCTGATAGAGGAGACCCAGAGTGGAGGGCTGCGATAGTGGATACAGTCACATCTATGGTAGTCCAGATCCGAGACATTATTAGGGCAGGACTGTGAGTCGGGGTAGTAGTCTTCGTCACTAATCAGACTAGTCATCTTACTGATGTCTTTTTGGGGGATTAGTTTAGTTGGTTCCTGTTTTAATCCCAGTCTGATTGGAAGACAGCTAGTAGTACTTTTGTTGTAGCAGATTAGTATGTACGGTTATGTTTGTAGATTTCGAACCATGTACTCTATGATGTAAAACATTAGTAGTAAAAGACGTTGTACCCAACTTGTAAAATATTTATTTAAATTAATGAAGTTTGTGCATTCTGTCTAAATTTTTACTGCATTTTAATAATAAATATTAAGATTCAAAAATATTGATGTATAAAAGGTGATTGACTTAATGAAAAGGTTATCGTGTTAAGGGCGATACACTTACTTACTAAAGTTATAATATAACTAGATGCAAACCATGTGGAGATAAGAATATGGTGATGTGCAAATGAGTTAATTGATATAATTGTGTATATAGAAATGATGTATATTGTACCCCAAATTCGGGTAATTAATAAAGACTATTGTTATGTACAGAACTATGCCGCCTAGACGTGATAATAGAGCGAATGCAAGGGGAAATGAGAGAGACGAAAGAAGTCAAAATATAGGAGGTAATAGACTGAATGAAAATGCTCATAATGAAGAAAATCATGAAGAAGAAGAGTAATCAACTGGCCAACAAGGAAATCCGGGAGGCAATCCCTTTAACCAATTCATGGAACTATTAAGGCAGAATTTAGCTAATCCAAAGAATCCCCAACAACCACCTGTTCTCCCCAATCATGCAGCTAATTCATTTCGTGCCTTTAATTCATTAAAACCCCTAGAATTTGAGGGAACCACTAACCCAGTAGTAGCCAGGGCATGGCTGAAAGAGATGGAGAAGGGTTTTGAGATACTGAGGATAGAGGAAGATCAGAAAACAGTTTTTGCAGCCTATCTCTTAAAGGGAGAGGCAAATTACTGGTGGGAAGCTAAAAAGAATCTAGAAGGAGCGGGAGTGATAACCTGGGAGCGTTTCACTAGGGTATTTCTAGATAAATATTCCCCTAGGTACCTAGAAAACCAAATGGAAATAAAGTATCTGGACTTAAAACAGGATAACCTAACAGTGGCAGAGTATGAAACTAAATTTACAGAACTGTCGAGGTTTGTTCCCGAGTTTGTGCGTACTGAAGAACAACGAGCGAAAAGGTTCCAAAAAGGATTGAAATCATGGCTACGGACGCGAGTGGCACCATTTGAGTTGACTGATTATGCTGCAGTGGTCCAGAAGGCATCTATTATAGAAGCCGAGAGTGAACAAACCCAAATCGGTCGAGAGAATAAGAAAAGAATATTTGAGGGCCCGAAAGGAGGTTCAAGTGAGGGAAGCTACTTTAACAAAGGAGGTAGAGGACAAAAATCTCAATTTGTGGGAAAGTCGGGGGGTAACAAGACTACTAGTGAGACGGTAAATCAGGGTGGTAAATCTTCAGGAACATTTCAGTCCAATCAATCACAACCACCATTCCCAGATTGTAACGTGTGTGGTAGGAAGCATTCGGGAGTGTGTAGAATGTTAGGGGTAACTTGCTTCAAGTGTGGACAGAAAGGACATTTTCAGGAGAGGTGTCCATCGGTCGATAGGAGTGCCATCAAGTGTTAACAGTGTGGAAAACTAGGACACCTTGCTAGAGATTGTCGTTCCGATGGGTCATCCGCACCAGGGAAAAGTATGACTGCTTCAAATAGGCCTACTGCTAGAGTGTACAACATGACCCTAGGAGAAGCGTTGAAGAAACTAGATGCAGACACAGGTACTTATTTTCGATTTAAAATTTTAGTGTAAGTGTTTGGTTAGGGATCGACTTAATTCATTAATAGGGTAAATAAGTTAATAAAATAGGTAAGAATAATCTATCTGTTAGGAAGTAAGATATGCTGATTCAGTGAGGAAGAATAAGGATATTTTGTGGGAAAAACACAACCTTGTAGGACACGAACAGGAAATATATATTATGAATAATATTTTCTTATAATTGTTTCAAGGAATAGCATTATAAGACTGGTTTCTGGAAGATTTTACAGAGACGAGATGTATTAAGATGAAGTACTAATATTTTATGTCATGATAGAGATCAGAATATGGCCAAACCATAAGTGAGATACATTACCATTCAGGAAAGGCCAATGTGGTGGCCGATACTTTAGTTAAAAGAGAAAGGAGGAATGAGATAATATAGAATGACTGAAAACAGGAGGAGATTTGTAAGGAAAAGACAGTAAAAGTACTGTTATTGATAAGCTAAATGGAATGTTGATGAACGACAAACAAGTGTATGTTGGTGTATTTGCGCAAACAAGGTAGAGATGTTATGAAGGAACTGAAGGATAAAGGAAGTAGTGCAAAAATTGGGAATTTGTCAAGTAAGAGAAGTATTCATTAGTATTTTCAACATGATTCCGGGACGGAATCCTTTTAAGGGGGGAAGAATGTAATAACCCTAACTTTAGAAAGGCTACAGTGATCACATGAATAGTAAAATTTGGGGATTTAGGAAAATGGTATGTAGGTACACTATAATTGAAACAGAAAATGAGTAAACAGAAACCATATTCGTGTTGAACTAAGAAAATAAGTGACTCGAAATGACGATAGATTTCAGAAATTCCTGAATATGGATTTTTGAGGATTTTGAGTTCGAATGAGCTTCTATTTTATTAGATATTAAGGAGCATGGAGATATTAAAGGAATTATATATTGAGGAATTAGTGCATTAGGGTAAATTAAGGGATTATTAAGTTAAGGAATTATCAAAGGAATTTGGATTGTTAAATGATTTCAGAACCACTGAGATAATGAGGTATATTCGAACCGAATCACAATTAGACGAGTATGGAAACCAAACAACCAAGATTTATAAATTAACAAGGATACCTACCATATTATTAATTATCAAGAGAATTAGCATAATACTTAGAAAAAATCAAGAAAACAAGTATTCTAGATCATCTACAATTACATCATCCATTACATCATTTTCCACTCACTTTTCTTAAGGATTAATTAGTAAAATGACATGATAATTATCCATATGACATAGCTAAATATCTACCAAAAGTAGATTAGCTAGGATAAGATAAAAAATCAAGAAAAATCTCTTCCCTTCCATCATCTTCTTCCAATTCGAATTTCACTATTCATCAAGGGAAATTTTTTTTCAAAAACCTAGTTTCAAGCAATCTAAAATCAAGGAAAAAATCATGGAGGTTACTTGAGGATATATAAAGACATCCACCAAGTTTCATAGCAAACAAACATCATTTGGAAAGGTAATAAAATCATCAAAGTTGATGATGAATAGTAATGAATTGTGATTTCAAGAGCTAACTTTGGTTTTTATGATTTCTTTAGCTAATTCCATCCACTTTAAGGTTGTGTAAGGACTATCAAAGGTTTATTAAGTGTGATTAAAGCTTCAAGAAGGTATAAATGTTCTTGCCCTTTTTTATTTATGAAGGATGTTAGTTGTGTTAGTAGATATGTTGATATAAGTGATTATTCATGATGATATATGTGTTTGTAAGTGGTTTAAGTTGAATATGGAAGTATTGTGTGCTTGTAACCATGGTTCGTAAGATGACCACATGGTGTAGGTGATGGTGTATAAGGTGGATGGTGGATTTGGAGGAGTAATATCTTGGAAAGTATGAAAATATAGCCGTTATAATGCCCGATTTTCGTTAAACCAAATAGATGTCCTGTTTTTGGTCCCCATATTCGTACGGTAGGTTTCTGTCCAGAGCACCCACTGATCATGAGAGGGTAGAGCTTGGTTCATAGATCATTTTGATATAAATCACGTTAAAATCTGATGAACGGTTTAGGAGAAAAGTCAGTTTTAGTGAAAGACGTTCGAGAACCGAGAAAATGTAATTGTATCAACTTTGAGGCTATAATTACCATATTTAAACATTTTTAAAAGTTATAAAATTTTGGGATATTGTAGTAGGGTGGTCAGAGGACCATTACCAGTTGACCTTTCATTAAAATTCGGAATTGATATTTTCTGAGAATTTTTACAGTCGAGTGTGATTATTAGGGGAAATGGTGGAATACACTAAAACCTTGTTCGAGTTTAAAAGTGATTAAGTTCTTGGAACTTTTGGTGCGTAAAAGCTATGTCAAACATATATTATGTGTCAAGGGTGTTATTGTATAAAGATTAGGTGATTAAGTGGGATATATACTAACGGTGAACCTTTCGTTTCTATAGAGACGGGAGACGAACTCAGGATCATACCTACTCGCTTTAGAGATCCAGGCAAGATCCTTCTATCCCTACTTTGAAAATTATTTATCTTCGGAATAAAATGATATCATGGAATATATATATATGTGATGCTATTGTTGCTATGTTGCAATATTTCCTTGATTTTGGGAAAATTAAAGAGAGATGGATATGATTTATGAAATATGGATATAGAGATGATTACGAATGGAGCGAATATGCTCTATGGTAAAAGAGATATGAAAGGGAATGGTATCAGTTGTTATCTAGGGTTATATGGTTTATAATACTATAATAAAAATATTCTTTTTGAGTATCAGTGGTTTAATAAATATTATTTGATTATTATTTACTACTCTTAAAATAGACGGAATATTTTATGAATATAAAAAGTATATTTGATTTCTTGAATATAAAAGAGATGTCTGGATCATAATCAAAGCATTATGATATATATATATATATATATATATATATATATATATATATATATGCGAGAGTGTAAATGATATGTGGAAATGAAAGCGAGAAAATGGAAATGTGGAATGATATTTTATAAATGGAATAATGATTTGACAAAAAGGGGGATAGCAACAAAAAGCTTAGGAGGCTGTGTTCGGCACAGTCCAGCAATCAATATTTTATTTCGACCCAAGAGTTGCCGAAGGAGGATGTAGTGGTGTACCTTCCTCCAGGGGGATGTAGTGGTGTACTTTCCTCCTTCTACCGGTAGTAAAAAGGACGGGTACGGAGGGCGACTGATCATCGTCCTTACGTATTCGGCAACAGTGAAAATCCCAATAACTTGAAAGAAAGAGTTGAAAATGATTTTCAGATCTCTATACTGAAAACAGAATAATTATTTAAGATGATGGAATTATGGTTACAGATGAAGAAAAACTGATATTATATTATTTTAGATTTCTTTCTTATAATAGTAAGTGGATGATGTATTATTAAATAAGAGCTTTATTCTTTCTTAAAGATTATAATTGGTCTCTGCTTATATATGTATATATATGTATACCTGTTCACATTCTAAATTCTAGTTTACAATATTATCTTGCTGAGCTATTATAGCTCACTCTTGCTACTTATGTATATAGCAGCTAGGTCTCATGCCGATACTACGCACTACACCCCGAAAGAGGGTAAGGGAAAGGCGACCTTTTGAGCGAGTGCTGGCTACCATCCCCGAGGTAGTGACAAGCGAAAGGGGCTTAGTAGACTTATGTAAATTAAGTGTGTAAGTTTGTAATAAACTTTTGGTTGTTGAAATGCTTCCTGTAGAAGTATTATTCAACAATGTACTTAGTAGAATTTTGGGTTTGTAATAACTGTTAACTTTAAACTTTTAATATTGTGGATGTTGTTCTATGAGCATATGACTGGTGTGTGTGTGTGTGTGTATTAATGTGGGGTAAATTTCATAAATATTAAGTTATAAAAAAAAAGACTCAAGGGATATTTATATTGATCGGAAATTGGATCGTGATGACCTGGATCCTTGACCCCGGATCTAGGGGCATCACATACATGGCTGAAGCCCCGTTGTTAGCCAAACCTAGTCCTGGAGAGACTCTTTATCTATACCTAGCAGTATCTGAACAAGCATTGAGTGCTGTCCTCATTCGAGAAGAGAACAAAATTCAGAAACAATCTACTACGTGAGAAAGGTATTACATGGGGCTGAGTTGAATTACTATCCCATTGAGAAGTTTGCTTTGGCATTGGTAACAGCCTCGAGGAAGTTACGACCATACTTCCAGGCACAAAAGATTGAAGTCCTGACGGACCAGCAGCTGAGAAACATATTGCACAGCCCAAAGGCCAGTGGAAGGCTGATCAAGTGTGCGATTGAACTTGGAGAATTTGACATCACATATAAGCCTCGGACAGCTATTAAGGCTCAGGCATTAGCTGACTTCGTGGTTGAATGTACCATTGGCAACCAAGAAGTCGGGGGGCAGGAGATAGTAACCACCCCTGGAAGTGGGGACAAAGATGAAGAGCTTGTACCTGATCAGAAGGAATATTGGGTGCTCTATTTTGATGGGGCATCAAAAACAAAATCTAGTGGTGCAGGTTTGGTCTTGCAAAGCCCCGATGGGTTCATGGTCGTGTACGCTCTGAAGTTGGACTTCCCAACTACCAATAATGAAGCTGAGTACGAAGCCCTGATAGCCGGATTAGGCTTGGCCAGAATAATGAGGGTCAAGAACCTCAAAGTTTGTGGAGATTCAAGACTGGTAATCTCGCAAGTGAATGGTGAGTTTGAGGCCAAGGATTAAACTATGTCTAATTATTTGAGAATCGTGAAAGGTGTTATTACTCAGTTTGATGAGTGTTATGTGGAGCACATCCCGAGGGAGGAGAACGTTAAGGCCGATGCCCTATCAAAGTTCGCCTCTTCTGACATAGAAAATTATGCAGGGAGTGTTTACTTCCAGGTCTTGAAGGCCCCATCTATCAACTCGAAGTTAGTGGCACCTATCAACATGGGGAGCTATTGGATAGATCCCATCAAAGCTCACCTGGAAACTGGATGGCTCCCTGACAATGCCTTGGAGGCACAGAAACTGTCAGTGAGATCGCTGAGATATGCCTTGATTGAGGGCCTTCTTTACAAGAGATATTTTGTTATCCCGTACCTAAAGTGTCTAAGTCCCCATGAGGCACAAGAAACATTGGAGGAAGTTCATGGAGGAATCTGTGGACAGCACTTGGAGGGCAGAGCTTTAGCTCACAAGATTACTAGCCTAGGGTTCTATTGGCTAGAGATGTTATCCGATGCACAGAACTATGTTAAGAAGTGTGATAGATGCCAGAGGCACGCCCCTGTTGTAAGGCAGCCGCCCGAGATGTTAACATCTATTAACTCTCCAATTTCGTTCGCAATGTGGGGAATGGACATACTTGGTCCTTTTCCTGTGGCTTCAGCACAAAGGAAGTTTCTGATAGTGGCCATCGACTACTTCACTAAGTGGATTGAGGCTAAACCCTTAACCAAGATAACCACCAAACAAGTTGCGCAGTTCTTTTGGGAGAGCATCATTTGCAGGTATGGAATTCCCCGAATCCTTGTGACAGATAATAGGACACAGTTCAACAATGAAGAGTTTAAGAAGTACTGCGAAGAAAATGCTATTGAGCTTCGTTTTACCTCAGTAGCACATCCGCAAGCTAATGGAAAGGCAGAAGTCGCCAATCGGATTATCCTTGACGGACTGAAGAAGAGGGTCGAACGCTCGAGGAACACCTGGGTGGATGAGTTGCAGCCCATACTTTGGGCGTACCGTACCACTTATAGAGTGACAACTGGAGCAACCCCGTTCTTGCTGGCTTACGGAGCCAAGGCGGTTGTGCCCCTGGAGATTATGCATGCATCACCTCGAGTTGAGGCGTATGAGCTAGAGACTAATGAGGAAGGCATGAGGCTTGCCCTTGATCTGATTGATGAAGTCAGAGATGAAGCCAGTGCTAGGAATGCAGAGCATCAGAAAAGAGCATCCTTTCACTACAATCGAATGGTTAAGGAGAGGTTCTTTCGACAAGGTGACTTGGTTTTGAGGAAGATAGAGGCCTCGAGAGTCGGCCAGAAGGGGAAGTTAACCCCCAATGGGAAGGGCCATACCGAGTTCGGAAGACATTAGGACGAGGATCCTATAAGCTGGAAACCTTGGACGGGGTTGAGGTGCCCCGTACTTGGCATGCCTTGAACCTCAAGATTTATTATGTTTAAGCTATCTTATGTAAGGACTTAGCTTTCTATCTATTTATTGTGAGAAACTGAAATAAGGTTCGATGAAACCATTCCAGGGCTTAGTTCCCCGAGTAGGACAGCAGTATTATATGTGTAAGGGTTGAACCCATTCTCGAATTATTAATGCAAGATTGTTTTCCATTCTATCATTCTGTGATTTCAATTATGTACCTAGAACTCGATAAGTGTAAGTCTATGGTGACCAAGTACCAAAAATAAATGAACATACGAATAAAGAGAAACAAATGAATAAATAAAAATACCCGAAAGGCTAAGGTTTAAGTTACAGACCCCGAATAAAAGTTAAGTCCCGAACAACCTTGATTGAAAACTGAAAAGATGAAAGCCACTAGCGGCTTACAAGGCCATGCGAGGCCACTTATCCCTACGGGGCGACCCATCCTACTCCTCCGAAGACTCTTCCTCGCCGCTATCCTCGTCCGAGCTTTCCTCTGAATCTTCTTCCTCAGAACCACTGTCTGCTTCGGCTGCCACTCCCGATGGCTCCGCTGCGGTCTTCTCTGTAACACCCCCAAATCCGGGGTCAGGGATTGGGTCGTTACGGTCTCATAACTTATACGTAATACTTGACTTGAGTCCACGATAAATAAATCACATGCTGTGACCCCACAATAATAACCACTCACACACACACGGTTATAGTCCCAGAGATGAAATTGAAATAAGTCTTACATTAAAGGGTTACGAATAAAAGTTATTACAATCCCAAAAGGATAACATCATAAGTTTAAAAGTTTTGCCGTTGATTACATTAATTATACATATAGTTAAACAGGAACACTACACCACAAATGGTCTTTGCCAACACTGAAAACCGATGTTGCCACGTTAAATGTTGCCTTAGATGCTAAAAATTGAATAAATTAGATATAAGCCAACATCATAACCGGATGTTGCCCTTCATGTTGCCTTAGATATACTTTTAGTCCTCAATGCCAACACATAGTTGGTGTTGCCTTAGACACCTTAAAAATGTTGCCTCTTTTACTGAATATGCCCGCTAAAATTTTGACAAAAAATTGAATTGCCCGCTGTTAGCCCAAAAAAAACCCCGCTCTCCAGACACTCTCATCTCTCACTCAATAAAACAAAATTAGAAATCAAAACAAAAATAAAAAGAAATCTCACTCATCTCTCTCCGCTGTCTCTCATCGATCTCTCCCTCCGGTGCTCATCGATCTCTCCGTTTACATCTCCGATGCTCATCTCTCTCCGTTTACACTCTCATCTCGTCTCTCACTCATCTCTCTCCGCTGTCTCTCATCAATCTCTCCCTCCGGTGCTCATCGATCTCTCCGTTTACATCTCCGGTGCTCATCTCTCTCCGTTGTACATCTCCGCCATCTCTCTCAGTTGATTCGTAAGGTATGTTTCATAAACCCTAATTTTAATTTTGGGGTTTCATGAACCCTAATTTTTGGGAGTTTTTTAATTAGGGTTTTGTAATGTATGTGTATAGTATATGAATTATAAGTTTGGGGGTTTTTAATTTAGGATTTTCTGGAGGGTTTCTTATGCATGTGTAATTGGGGGTTTCTTATGCATGTCTTAATTGGGGGTTTCCTGCTTTTCATATGTTAAGATTCACATATTAGTTAATTGTGAAATCTTTATTTAGTTAATTAGTTTCGAATGCTTTTCCTGCTTTTCATATGCATGTCTTAATTGTGAAATCTTTATTTAGTTAATTAGTTTCGAATTATTTCTGTTCCAAATTCCAGTGATACCGAATGTTAAGTAATTTTGGAATCAGTTTGATACGGAATGTGATGGTTTATGTCTCGATGTGTGTGTGCATTTTAGCGGAAGAGGTTAAGAGAATTGTAGATCGTGTATGGATGTGTTGTATGGTTATACATGTATTAAATAGATAGACACAATTAGATTATTTTACGAAACGTTAAAATAGACACAATATAGGTACTGATATGAGTGATAATTGATTGAGAATTCAGGTTTAGGAATTAGGCTGGACATACTATATATTTAAGCGCATATATAATATATATATATATATATATATGTTTGTTAGGTATAAAATTAAAAAGAACTAGAGGTTGTAATCATTTTCGCAATGTTTTAACTGTAGTTATTAAAAAGAACTAGGAAAATTTGATGCTGTCCACACTTATACCAGGTCCAAATGATCCTGGAAACAACATTGATGTCTACATGCAGCCTTTGATCGAGGAGTTGAAAGAGTTATGGGATGTAGGAGTTGAAACTTATGATGCTTCGACGGATGAAAATTTTATTTTACGGGCAGGGGTGTTGTGGACGATAAGTGATTTTCCCGGTTATGCAATGTTGTCGGGTTGGAGTACCAAAGGGTACCTAGCTTGCCCTATCTGGAATTACGAGACATCGTCAACGTATCTAAAACATAGTAGGAAAGTGTGCTATATGAACCATCGACGATTCCTAGATCCCAATCATAAGTGGAGATCAGATAAAAAAAGATTTAATGGTCAAGTTGAGTTTGGCCAGGCCCCGGCAGTTTTATCAGGGAGCATGATCAAAAATTTGTTGGAGGGTTATAAGAATAATTTTGGTAAAGGGATAGGAAAGCGGAAAGTTAGTTGCGATGTCAACCCTTGGAATAAGAAGTCGATATTTTTTGACTTACCATATTGGAGTGAAAATTTAATACGGCATAACCTTGACGTCATGCATATAGAAAAGAATATATGTGATAGTATTCTTGGCACTTTGTTAAATATTAGTGGCAAGACAAAAGATCATGTAAATGCTCGATTAGATTTGCAAGAATTGGGTATTAGGAAGGTCCTTCATCCTATTCCCTCCAGTGATGGAAAGCACCTCGAAATCATGGCGGCAAACTTTGACATGACGAACAAAGAGCAGAGGCTGCAAAATAGGCCAAGGAACATTCCTTTGACAGACTTTAAGATCCTCTTAAACTATTGGGCTGATGAAAAAGTCCAGGTAATAAATTTGTTTAGTAATTAACCAAATCTGTCAGTTTAGTAATCACCCGGTTTATGCATTTGCTATATTTTGTCCTTTGTAGGATAGAGCCAGAAAAAATGTTGTAGCTCGAAGCAAGATAATAGAAACTCATACTGCTGGGCCTAATAGTTTCGCCCAAATCTGCCATAAAATGGTAAGTGAACATTTTTTATAAACTCACAATATTATAGAGGTTCCTCTTTTTAAGGTATAGATTTATCCGAGATGCTATGTAGTTTGACTGCACTAGATGTTGTGACTGCACTAGTTTAAGGTATAGAACATGTGTATAATTATTTAAATCCTAAGAATGTGATGGAGTAATGACGCGAAGGAGCAGAGCAATCTGAAATTATATTCTGATGTAGTGTTGGAATTATGTTAATAAAGATGTTTTGTCCAGTTCTTTAGTGTGCAAACACATCTTAGCTAAATCAGTGGCCAGATGTGAAGTAGAAATATATAGTTTTCAGTTCTTGGTGTTATTTCGCACAACTCACTGATACATAAAGACATAAATATTCAAGTAGTAGCTTTGTATTCCTTGATATGATTCAATTGGAGCAATGAGAGAAGTGCAACAGCTCAGTAACATTAAAATGGAAAGGTTGTGCCTGGTGACAAAGTTTTCAGTAGGTCTGCGTTATCAAAAATGGACCCCTGCATTTTTTTGCATTTTATACATTTTTCTGTTTCTATTGTACTCTGTTCTGTTTCTATTGACATGTTTATATAAGGAAAATCAATACTAAACATCTATTACTACTTTATGCAAGGTGATTGAGAGGGAGCAGCTTGCTATTGCTAAACCTGATGAACCACCGGCACCTGTATCAGACGCTGATATTTACATTAAAACACGCAAAAGAGAGGAAACAAGAGAGTATAAGTTACCCACTGATGTGGTTACAAAGAAGATTGTAAGTTTTGTTTTAGTAATTAAAGTTCTTTTCTGCATTGTTTATGCATTATTATTTATTGTATTAACTTTTCTTTTTACAGAAAGATGTTCAGAAAGTTCTTGATGAGGGAAATGTGGAGGAGGCTAATAAGCTTGTTTATGGTGGCAAAGAACACAGCCGATCTTATTTAGTAGGGAGACTTATCCGGAAAAAGGCAAAGGGAAAATTGGCAACACGAGCTGCAACTATCTCAGATCAGCACTTGGCAAGTTTGACTGAAAAGATTCGGGATCAAATTGCGCAGGAGATGGATGAAAAAGTGGAGAAGAAGGTTCGAGAAATGGTGATGCAGGAGATGCATGAAAAAGTGGAGAAGAAGATTCGGGATCAAATTGCGACACTGATGGAGCCACCTAAAAATGGTGATGCAAGTCCCGACACTGATGCTTGTGTCTAGCTAGCTTCTTGATGCTTGTGTCTAGCTAGCTTCTTGATGCTTGTGTCTAGATAGTATCTTTTGAGACATTATGAACTTAGGTGCTTAATTATGAACTTAGCTGCTGGAACTATGACTTTGGTTTGTTTATGTATGTTGCCAACAGTTTGTATGGATAATTTATGTATGTTTGATCAGTTTGTATGGATAATTTATGTATGTTTGATCAGTTTACCAACAGTTGGAACTATGACTTTGAACTTAGCATGCTGTTAATTTTTTTTTACTAAAATGTTGCCATAGCCTATAAAAATGTTGCCAATACTTGAACAATGTAAACTAAAAAGTGTTACTATAACATGTTAGGATGTTGGCAAAAATGTGAACTGTTATATCAATCGATGTTGCTGTAGAGGGATAAAGATGTTGGAATAGACTTTATGCCAACACCGGAAAAAGTGTTGCTATTTGCATGAAATGTTGGCATAAGTTCCTAAGGCAACATCACATTGATGTTGCCATAGTTTTGACAAAATATGTTGGCTTAACCTCTAAGCCCACATGCAAATTCCCAACACCTGCAAAATTGACAAAAGTGTTGCCTTAAATCCTATGGTAACATTTTTCAGCATTTTTAACACTTTTTTTTGGTGTTGCCATAGACCATTTGTGGTGTAGTGGGAAACAAAAGCTGTCTAACTATGCTACCTCAGCAATGGCGGCTAGCATCTCAGCGGGGAGTCCGGTGGGTCGGGTAACCTGCTTGCGCCGAGTGCGCCTGACGCGAGCCATCTGTCCTAGCTGTTGTTGTGACATAATATGAACAAAGCAAAGGTGAGCGAAAGCCCACCAACAATAATATAACTGAACAGTGATACATATATACAGCAGTTCAAAATATCCGTTGAAATCATATGCCATGCATTAATGAAGTTATTGCCAGTATAATATAAACGATGAAGTTACCAGGTAACTCAAAGTATTTGTTTGTAGAAATATCTGCTACATCAAAAGTAAGCGAGATATTCTCATTTTTATTAAAAGAGGAACTTGCATGAAAAGATTGCAATTCCAGTTATGAACACTTTTCCAGCTCTGCCAACAGTAATCATGTTGCAGGAAATAAATAAGTTTGGATGATGAACTAATGATGGAGTATTCACCGCGCCCGCTGTTCTAATCTTGATGATCAGTCGAGATCGTACAGCTCAAATTAAATTTTCTACCGGTAGAAGGAAGAACTGACGGCTTTACTTGTCTACCGCCTTACTAGCTCTCCCCGGCCAACGGTTGGGCCAAAGGGGATGGACCGGCGCTACTCGGCCTCTTACACGACTCCTAGTTCAAATAGAATTCATGATTCTGAATGTAACGTTCGTCCCCCTTTCCCCCAGTATAATACTTGTTGATAAGACTCTACAAAGTAGTCGTATCTAGTTGGAAAGGAAAATTCACCAATAACTTCCAAGCTATTGCTTGGTAACAAATATCAACTTGTTCCAACAATCTTACCCCTCGAAAGATGAGAAGGTAAACAACGACTTAATAAGTCAACAGCACCCGAGTTGCGAGTGAAGAGAATACTTTATGACCGGGAAGTCCACAAGATAAATAACATTTTCCAAGTAAGGTTCCCTTATTATTAGGGAGGTAGACTCAAAGAAGAATGATGTCTGAGAACCTTTCTTGATATAAGATTAATAATAATATGACTCCGAGATATTTTCTGTAATAATCGAAGAAGATAAACCGTATTGAGGTTATTCTAAATATGGAATAAATATTCAGAAAATATTTATTGAATTAAAAATATTTAAAGAATATTTAGGAATATGAAAGAATATCTTTAATCAGAGTATTTTTCAAAATAATCCCTGAAGAAATATCAGGAGAATATTTATTGAATAAATAAATATTTAAATGAATATTCAAAATAATATTCATTAATTAATAAGACCTGAAAGGAATATTTAAGATAATATTCATAATTAATTAGGACTTTAAATGAATATTCAAAAAGTAATATTCATTTAATGAGTAATATTCTAAATGAATATCAAGTAATATTCATTTAGTAATCTAAGACTTAAAGGAATATTCGAAATAATATTCGATAAATAACTCAAGCTTCAGATGAATATTAGAATAATATTCATCAAGTAATTAATGTCTTAAATGAATTTTCAAAAGTAATAATTATTTAATAAAATAATATTCTAAATGAATATCCAAATAATATTCATTTAGTAATCTCATCTTTAGAAGAATATTCGAAATAATAATCGATAATCAATTCGACTCAGAATGAATATTGAAAAATATTATTCGTCGAATGGTTACGCTCAAATAATTATTTGAAGTAAGGATCGTTAAATAAATAATCTCGAACGAATATTCAAATAATATTCGTCGCCCAAATAATGGAAAATATTTACTTAAATATTTTCCTCCGAGGTAATCTCGATATATCAAGATATATTGACTCCCGGTCTATATTTGATGAATAAGATGTATACGCCCTTCTATGAGGGTCTTACAATAACCGGCTTATAATTGATACGTTAGCTATCTAATTTATAAGCCAATAAACAATCAGGGAACAAGCATAACGATATAACTTGAAAGTAGGCATGCATGCTATGGCATATGTATAACAGAAAACATATATATATATATATATATATATTCAATCACAACAACAGCCTAAAAGAAGGGAATTGAAACTTGCCTGGTAGTCGAGTACGGTAAGGGGTAGTGGTAGCGGGTCCTAGTTCAGCTTGGTGATCTATAAATAGCCAAGGCATTCGGGATTAATCACTTAACATCTTAAAAGTTAAGTTATACTTAAATCGAAACACGTTCTCGAGTTATCTCGTTATATCCCTTTTAATGGATTCCTTTTTATCATTGATCCGACCCGACATTCGTTTGTTAATACGACATGTCACTGTACTTATACTTGGGACATACTTAAGTCATACAAGTTCTAAGGTCGATCGTTACGAACCAATATTATACTCCGAGTTTTATCGCCCGTTTTCTAAGTGTTTTACCGAAGTTATAATAGAGTCGTCTTTTAGGGGTTCGTTCGCGTATAACCTCGACTCGAATATTTTTAATAAATCGAAAAATGATCCTTTTGACATACGGTTTTCTTTCACACCTTCCTTCTTACCTCTAGTATTTATTTACAAATATTCGCCATGACTTTACATAGTTTACGAGGGTTCAATTTCAGTTACGAACTTTCGTTTACGGATTCGAACTACTTTTAGTAAATTGGTCATAAATCCCAAACCGTAAGTCTGTTTCACGTGATCTTTATATCAAAACGAAGCTTAGAACATTACCTATCCTATCATGGCAGATAAAGTTTCTGGACAGTAGGTTTTTGACATGGAAAATGGCATACAAAACATGGTATTGTAAAATCGGACATTATAACGGCTGTAAATCGAATATCTACCAATTTCAAATCTTCCCATAAACATGGTATCCATTCCAAACAACATATACATGATTTATATACATGAACTGAGGCCAAGCAATGCCTTTCCGTTCATCTAACTATTTTTATCATGTATCCAAGATCCATACATAATCATGCTTATAATCTTAACATAACCATAACTAAGCTATATCTATCATAAACATACTTAAATCTCAAACAAGGGTTAGGGTTTCAAGAGCTTTATACCTTCCTTATAGTATGTACTAGCCTCACAAAGCTTGGTATTGCCCTTGGATAGCCTTAACTTAGCTAGGATCAACCATGAAAACAAGAAAAACAAAGATTAGTTCTTGAAAACACCATTCATGATCACCTTTGATGATTTATTTGAAAATGAAAGAAAGTGAATTTGAGGCTGAAATTTCTAGGGGATCTAAGCTATGATATGTAGCACTTACCCTAAAAATTATAAGATCAAACAATGGTGGGAACCCCCTTTTCTAGCTCCTTGGCCGAGAGTGATGTTTAAGGAAGGTAATGGAGAGTTTTTCTTCTTTTTTTGTTTTTGTTTGCTTTGTTATGACTTAATACAAGTATTATTATGTATATAACTTGGATGCATCTCCTCCTTTTGTGTTGTCACTCATCTATAGGTCCAAGTGTTGGCTTCTTAGTGGACCATGTGTTGGCACCACATTAAACAACTCCATTTTTGGTTAAATGCTAAAGAATCATCCTAGTTGTAGTTGACTTTCATGTGACATACTTTGGTTTCTATTATTCCATCCACTTGAACATACATGTATCTTGCTTTCTCTTCTTGATTCTGTGTCCGGTTATTGCTCGTTTCGATTGATCGTTCGTAGGAATATTTCACGGATTTCTAATTAGGGTTTACCGGGAATCTTTCTAATATTAATACTATCATTCTCCATCTTTCTTTCTAACTTTCCAATTTATATTCCTTAAATCCATTCGTTAAATACTTAAGGCTATCAGTGTCCAGGGAACTCTCGGAGAAAATAAAAGTGCGATTTTTCAGAATCCGACAGCTTTTACATACACTTATTTTCCCCTGGATCACTAATACGAACTCGGAAATCCGTTCCGAATACTTCTATATAGTGTCGTCTCATATTATTCTATACTCCCACCAAAACACTATTCATTCTTTATTCTTTACTAATTCTCTTAGGGTTGTACAATTGTCCGTATTCTCTTTCGATCGTTCCTTAACCTTTTTACGGAACTACTGGATTAATCGTTATCGATCTGGATGACATGAGAGTATTCTCCTGCTTTTGAAATTGCTATATCTTATTCCCTTAGAAGATAGATTATTCTTACCTATGTTGTCACCCTTTAGCATTCTTCAAGACATAGAAATAATAAAGTCGAATTACATTCATTCTTTCCAAATATCACTTATTACATTGTAGCCGTAACCACTATTCATTCTTACATCATTAAATACATAAAAGTTTTAATTCCACCTAAAATCTGGGTTCTTACAGTCTCCCCTCCTTAAAAGGATTCCGTCCCGGTATCAGTTTGAAAACAAGTGGGGGTACTTCTCTTGCATTGCGCTTTCAAGTTCCCAGGTTGATTCTTCTATATTGTGGTTCTGCCACAAAACTCTGACTAGCTGAATGACCTTGTTTCGGAGCACTTGTTCTTTCTGGTCTATGATTTCCACAGGTTGCTCTACATAGGTCAAGTCTGGTTGCATGTCCACTTGCTCATACTCTACAATATGCTTGGCATCCGGATTATACTTCCTCAGCATCGAAACATGGAACACATTGTGCACCTGCTGTAGATTCGGGGGCAATGCGAGCTCATAAGCTAGTTCCCCAATCCGTCTCAAGACCTCAAATGGTCCAATGTATCTGGGACTCAGCTTTCCTTTCTTCCCAAATCTCATTAAACGTTTCTAAGGTGACACTTTCAAGAACACTAGGTCCCCTACTTCGTATTCCTTGCCTTTCCGAGCTAAGTCGGCATATTTCTTTTGTCGATCCTGGGCTGCTACCAACCGTCCTCTGATTAGATCTACTGCATCTTTAGTTCGTTGGACCACTTCGGGCCCGAGCATCTTTCGCTCTCCAACTTCATCCCAATACAAGGGAGATCGACATTTTCTTCCATAAAGGGCCTCATAAGGTGGCATCCCAATGCTTGAATGATAACTGTTATTGTAGGAGAACTCAATCAATGGCAAGTGATCATCCCAATTTCCTTTGAAGTCTATCGCGCAGACTCTCAACATATCCTCTAGCGTTTGGATGGTCCTCTCACTTTGCCCATCTGTCTGGGGGTGGTAGGTTGTGCTCATGTTCAGCCGGGTCCCTACACATTCTTGAAAACTTCTCCAAAACCTATAGTTAAATCTATGATCTCGATCGGATACTATTGCGACTGGGACTCCATGTCGCGCCACTATCTCTTTTAAGTAGATGTCCACTAGTCTGTCGACCGTGTACCTTTCGTTGATCGGGAGAAAGTGAGCTGACTTCGTCAGTCGATCTACAATTACCCATATGGCGTCATGATTAGCTTTGGTCCTTGGTAAACCTACTACGAAATCCATGGCTATGTGTTCCCATTTCCATTCTGGAATCTCTAAGGGATGTAGAAGTCCGCTGGGCTTCTGGTGCTCTACTTTCACTTGTTGGCAGGTCAAGCATCTGCTTACCCATTCTGCTACGTCCTTTTTCATGTTGGGCCACCAGTAATACTCCTTCAAATCCCTATACATTTTGGTGCTACCGGGGTGCACTGAGTATCTTGAGTTGTGTGCCTCATTTAAAATCTCATCCTTGAGTTCCTGAACGTTTGGGATCCATATCCTGTATGTATACCTCATGATCCCTTCCTTGTCTCTTTCACACTTAATTTCTTCCCCGGTCATTATCTCTTCTGTGGAGTTCTCTTCTTCCTCCATCATCCGCTCCTGGCACAGTCTAATCTTTTCTAACAATGGAGGTTGGATTCTAATTTCCATCCACTTTTCTTGGCCCTCTCCAGGTAACTTAACCTCAATTTCCAACTTCTCAAAATCTTTCACTAGTTCTTCCTCTGACGTTATCATTTTGAGCTTTTCTTTCCTACTAAGGGCGTCAGCCACCACATTGGCTTTGCCCGGGTGATAGCGAATTTCACATTCGTAATCCTTGATTAACTCTAACCATCTCCTCTGGCGCATGTTAAGCTCTTTCTGAGTGGAAATGTACTTGAGGCTCTTATGGTCAGTGTAAATCTCGCACTTTTCCCCATACAGGTAGTGTCTCCAAATCTTTAAAGCAAAGACTATGGCTGCTAGTTCTAGATCATGCGTGGGATATCTGACCTCATAATCCTTCAATTGCCTAGACGCATACGCTATTACCTTTCCGTGCTGCATAAGCACGCATCCCAGTCCTTTATGCGAAGCATCACTGTAAATCACGAAATCTCCTTTTCCATGAGGTAATGCCAGCACTGGGGCTGTCACCAGCCTCTTCTTTAACTCTTGGAAACTCTTCTCGCATTTCTCAGTCCATTCAAATTTCTCGGTTTTACGGGTAAGTCGAGTTAATGGAGCTGCGATTTTCGCAAAGTCTTGGACAAATCTCCTGTAATATCCGGCCAGTCCAATGAAACTCCTCACCTCGGTTGGAGTATTTGGCCGTTCCCAGTTTGAAACTGCTTCTATCTTGGAGGGGTCAACCAACACTCCTTCTCTATTGATCACGTGCCCTAAGAATTGTACCTCATTTTTCCAAAACTCACACTTGGAGAACTTGGCATATAACTGCTCCTTCCTGAGTATTTCTAAGGTTATCCTTAAATGTTCAGCGTGTTCTGCCTCTATCTTTTAGTAGATGAGAATATCATCAATGAAGACTATCACGAATTTGTCCAAATATTCCTTGAACACTCTATTCATTAGGTCCATGAAGGCCGCTGGGGCGTTGGTCAATCCAAATGACATAACTAAGAACTCATAATGTCCATATCTGGTACGGAATGCAGTCTTCGGGATATCTTCAGGTTTGATCTTCAGTTGGTGATATCCCGTTCTCAAATCAATCTTAGAGAAGTATTCAGCGCCTCTTAGCTGGTCGAACAAATCGTCTATCCTGGGCAATGGATACTTATTCTTTATGGTTAGCTTGTTCAATTCTCTGTAGTCGATGCATAACCTCATACTCCCATCCTTTTTCTTAACAAACAACACTGGTGCGCCCCAAGGCGACACACTCGGCCTTATCATGCCCTTATCCAACAATTCCTGTAATTGTTTAGCTAGCTCCTTCATTTCTACTAGGGCTAATCGGTACGGGGCCTTCGAAACCGGTGCCGTCCCCGGGGCTAACTCGATGGCAAACTCAATTACCCTATCAGGTGGTAGTTCGGGAAGATCTTGTGGGAACACGTCCTCGAACTCATTAACTACCAGAATGTCTTGCAATCTTGGCACTTCCTTCTGAGTGTCTATAACGTAAGCTAAATAAGCCTGGTTCCCTTTTTGTAACAATCTCTTGGTTTGCGCCATGGTCAGAATTTTCTGGGTCTGTCGCATCCCCTTAAACACTATTTCTTTCTTCCCTGGGGTTTTCAACTTAACCTTTTTCCCTTTACAATCTATCCGCGCATCATTGCGAGACAACCAATCCATACCCAAAATGACATCGAATTCCCCTAGCTTAAAAGGAATTAAATCGACATAGAAGGATCGTCCTCCTATTTCTAGCTTACAATCGGGGTGAATTTGATTAACCGGTACGATTTCCTGATTAGCTATTTCTACTTCTAGGGAATCTCTTAGTTGCTGGGTTTTAAGTTTCAATTTATGCGCAAAATCTCTAGATATAAAAGACTTAGTTGCTCCTGAATCAAATAAGACATTTGCACTGACTGAATTGAGAGAAAATGTACCTGCTATCACATCTGTGTCCCTCACGGCATCTTGTACTGACATATTAAAAGTCCTAGCAGTTGGTGGCCTATTTGAGGCAACTTTGCTTGCCCCTGATGCTGCTGGTTTCCTCCTTGGGCAATCCTTCCTCATGTGCCCTCGCTGTCCACACTAGAAGCAGGTTATGCTGTTAGGGATGACCGTGGTGCAAGAGGTAGCATAGTGCCCAGCTCGCCCACACTTATAACAGTTTATCTGCTTCAGGTTGCACACCCCGGAGTGCCTCTTCCCACAAGTAGCACACAATGGCAATGGAGGTCGAGAAGGGTTGGAACGGGACATTCCTGATTGATGGCCGCCCTGGCTCACACTTACACTCGCAGATGGTTTAAACCCTACATTCCTCCTAGGTAGGGAAACCGCTCCTCAATTAAACTTGGTTGGGAGTTTTTGTAACAGCCCCAAATCCGGGGTCTGGGATTTAGAGTAGTCACGATCCATTTACTCCTTGTCTTACCTGTATTACTCATACTATACATATTTCAATGGCTTATGACCCCCACAGTATACATCTCTCACACACATACACACACAGGTTAGAGTCTCAGAAACGATACTATAAAATAATTGTGGAATAAACTACTTTTATTACAATACCCAATTGTCTTACAAAATCTGATGTTGAAACAATATATAGGAAATGGTACAATTCTAACTCTGACTTCTGATGATTACAATCTTCTCCTACCATTCATATATATACATAATTTAAACGCAGCCAGCTGCAGCCTGATCCGACTGGTTCGTACTGCTCTTCGGGAACACTGGTGCCCATGACATCCTGCTTCACTGCTCTATAATATATATAAAACAATAGCAAGAGTGAGCAAACAGCTCAGCAAGGTAATGAAAACATGGCATAACTCTACCTATGACTTAACCCAGACTAAGGCGGGTATAAGACAATAATTGTCAAAATATCTCTTTACCGAAAGTATTTCCTTATCGGAATATATTCCAAAAACAGTACTATTGTAGTACTTCAAGTATCATTTTCATAATATCTCTGTAAACTTTGGATATTCATACTATGAACAAAGTTCTAGTATAATATATAAGATGAAGTTACAAGGTAATTCAATATAACCTTTCTGTAAAATAACTGCTATATAAAATATAAGCAGAATATCCACATATAACTTAAAAGATGAAGTTATAAGGTGATTCAATATCAACAACCTCCTTTTCACAACTCATGTTATGTAAGGTATCAGCAGAGTCATAAAATATAAGATGAAGATGAAGTTACAAGGTAACTCAAAATATAATTGTTCTGTGGAAATATCTGCTATGTCAAAGATAAGCAAGATATTAACAATTTTCATAATAGAGGAACTTGCAGGAAGAATATTGCAATTCCAGTTCAAACACTTTTCAACCCTGCCAACAATGATAATGTTGCAGATAATTTCCCAATTTGGAAGATGAACTAATACTGGAGTATTCACCACGCCTGCTATTCCATCTACGATGATCAGTCGTAGCATGTATAGCTCAAATTGAGTTTTACTACCGGTAGAAGGAAGAACTGACGGATTTACTTGTCTACCGCCCTGCTAGATCTCCCCGGCCAACGGTTGGGCCAATGGGATGGACCGGCGCTACTCGGCCTCTTACACGACTCCTAGTTCGAATAACATCCATGATTCTGGAACGTAAAGATCCTCCCCCTTTCCCCAAGTATAATACTTGTTGATAAGACTCCACAAAGTAGTCGTATCTAGTTGGAAAGGAAAATTCACCAATATTTCCCAAGCTGATGCTTGTTAATGGATATAAGCTTGTTCCATCAATCTTACCCCTCGAGTGTTGATGAGGTAACCAAAAAGACTTATATTAAGGTTTGAAAAGAATCAAGATGTGAGTCAAAAGGTAGTTTAACAAGTATATGACCGGGCAGTCAAATAAATAACAGCTCTCAGGTGAGTCCCCTTATATGTTTTTTTGGAAGTTTGAGCGAGTATTTAAATCTTCTTATAAGATAGATTTAAATGAAAATAGAGTTTTGGGAACCTCCCCTTGATAGAATAGTCATAAAAGACTCCGAAATATTTTACATAATATCTGAAGGTGAAAGATAATCTTTAAATAATATAAGTCATTATAAAATGAATTTAGAAGAATTTAAATAAATATTCCAAGAATATTTATTAAATCAATAATAAGTCATGAATATTAATAAGTCATAATATTGCTCGTAAGTAATCCTCGAATGAATATATAGGAATATTTACTAAATAGATCTCTTCTTAAATGAATATTTAAAAAATAATATTCATTTAATAAATAATATTCTAAATGAATATCCAAATAATATTCTTTTAGTAATCAAAACTGTAAAGGAATATTCGAAATAATATTCTCTAAGTAAGTAGAACTTCAAATGAATATTTAAAAATAATATTCATCAAGTACATAAAATCTTAAATGAATATTTGGAAGTAATATCCATTTAATAAATAAAAATTCCAATGAATATCAAAGTAATTATTCATTAAATGACCAAACTCTAAATGAATATTCGAAACTAATATTCATTTAAATAATTAAAGCTCAAATGAATATTAAAATAATATTCAGTAAATAAATAAACTCGAATGAATATTCAAAATAATATTCATATAGTATTTCTCGATTGAGATAATGCTCAATTAACATTCCTCGAATAATTTCCAAGTAATTTAATACTGTATGGAAATATAAATAATGCTCATGAATAACAATCCTCAAAATGAATACTAATCTGCCGTTGGAATCCCTCCGGGTTTCCACGACTATCTCTATATCTCAAAATATCGACTCCCGGTCTATATTTAAAGAATGAATATCATATGCCCTTCACTAAGGGTCTTAACAAAATAATCCGGCTTATAACTGATACTTCATATCTAGTCTATAAGTCAACATCAATTCAGGGAACAAGTATTATAGTATAACTTGAAAGTAGGCATGCATGCTATGGCATATGTATAACAACAATCATATATATTATCACAACAACAGTTCCAAGGTATTGGAAACTTGCCTGATGCTCGAGAAGTGGTAGGGGCTCGTGACAATGTCAAACAATCTAGACAAAGTCAAAAGAAAACGTACGATAAATCCCCTAGATGATTCACTTATAATTCAATGCTTAAACACGTAAGCAATACACAACGAAGGCGTTACTAGCTCGCTTTAGGCTCGTACTATGTCCATGTCAATCGACAAATACTTAAGTCGATGATTTGTTTTAGAATTCGGATCTCATTCGCCCGTTTCACTAAGCGGTTTACAAAGTTATAATCGAGTGCTCCTTTAAGGGGTTCCTTCGCACTTAACCTTGATTCAAATATTTTTATAAAATCCAAAAATAATCTTTTTGACACGAGGTCTTCTCTCATATATTCATTATGACCTCTTGTATTTAATTACCAAGATTCGAAACCGAATTTATCAATTTAAAGGGGTTCAATTGAAGTTACGAATTCATACGTATGTTTACGAACTGCTTTTACAGATTTTACCATAACGCCTAAGCCGTAAGTCAAAATGCTACGATTCTTGCGCCAAAACGATCTATGCCTCGAGGTCTTCGAATACATGTCATATACTCAATAAGTTCAGAAGGTTACATCTACTGTTATAAATGGTTTTTAAGGGTCAAAGAAATTTCGCCATTACGACAGCTATAACTCGGATATTTCCAAAATTAAAATCCTCCAAATAATCATCCAATCCACCACCAACACTCATGGACACTATTCATTGTCTCCCTCACTATCTAAACAGGTCTTGGAGCTGTGCAACATGTTTTAACATCTAACAAAACTCTTACATAGCTCTAGTGCTCTAAACATGCATATAACTTAAAAACTCATCCAAAAATCCATTAAAACTCATGATTCAACAAAGGGGTTTCAAAGATTATACCTTGGTTTGAAGTTCAAGGATGATAATAAGGCCTCACAACTCTTGATCATTGCTTAGAACATTATTTGGAAGCCATAGAATCAAGAAAGCAAAACATGAAAATCAAAAGTTACTATTCATCATCAATCTTGTAAAAATCATATAAAATCAAAAACTAAGAGTTTGGTTCTAAACTTTTTACCACACCTTCTACTCTTCAAGGGCTTTCTTTTGAGCTATAGAACACAAGAATCCAACAATGGGAGCTAGGATTTTGAGCCCCATCTTGCTACTGTTCAGAACCTGGACAGTTTTGGTCCTCCAACTTTAAGCATGTATTTGACTAGGCTATACTACTTGGATTTCCATGAAATTTGGAACGAATCTTGCCCATGGAGTGGAGAATCTATGGTTAAAATTTGATGATTTTATCATGGATAGAAATGGAGATATGAATTTTTCTTTAACCTTGGTTTCTGCTGGACAGTTTGTAGAAAATGGAGAGTGTTCTTGGTTTTCTCTTTTTCTCTCCACTTTAGATCTACTTTTGTGATATTTTATGATATGTATTGCTGTGTATAAAGCTTGGTAACCACTCTTTGATAAGCTTCTTCAATACTCTTCTAATAAAGTAACTTTAACAAATAGCTAAAACACCATCCAAGTTGTAGTTGTCTTGAACCTAACTCATTCTAGTTTCTTTTCTTTTCTTCACACCAATCTTGACTTGTCTAACCACTTTATGAACATAATATCTTGATATTATCAGTTGGGTGGCTGAGTTTGATCCTCTTGGGGCTTGTGCAAGGAGTCTTGGAGAAGCTTGGTAGATATTTGTTTTGTTTCTTGTTTGATTTAAGTGATTTAAATCACTTAACTCCTAAATTGTTTTGATTTAATCATTGATTAAATAATTTAATCCACTTGATATAATTCTCTTGATGATCATATAGGATATTTAATCTTGTCACAATCTTGATCCTTAATCCCTGATTTGTTCGCTTAATTGCTTAATCTCGTTATAACGTTTTAGTGATTTCTAGAACGCTTGTTTCACTGTCTCAGTGGTTTTCGTTCTAATTTCTAAAATCAAATATAATAAAATTCCAAAATATTAACTCTTCAATTTCTCAAATTGAATATCTCATTTCTCGAATATAATAATATATAATTCACTGCTCGGTCAAATATTACACCAAAAATTAAAATAGGAATTTCTGAATTCCGATCGTCTCTGCATTCACTTATTTCCTCCGCGTATTACTAATATGACTTCGAAACATCCATATCACGTCCCGTACATAGGGTGGCGTGAAAAGTTTTCCAACTTACAAAATCACTATTCATTCACCGAATTACTATGCACGTACAGGAAACACTATGCATGTATGGGAAACACTATGCACGTACGGGAAACACTATGCACGTATGGGAAACACTATGCACGTACTCATTTCCCTTCAAGGATCCATTAGCTCCTTCCTGGACGGTAGATTATTCTTATCTAGGTCCTCAACCATCGAATTACTCTATTCTGACAATATACCAATGCATCAGGATCATTGTCCAAAGCAATATCCATTCATTACAATCATTGTTCTTTGAAACCACCATTCATTAGTGCTCTTTAACCACAATAAGAAAAGTTTTAATTCTACCCAAAATTTGGGTTATTACAGTCTCCCCTCCTTAAAAGGATTCCGTCCTCGGAATCAGTTTAGGAATAACTGGGGTTACTTCTATCCCATTGTACTTTCTATTTCTCAGGTGGATTCTTCCACTTCTTGATTTTCTTTAAATCTCTCACTAGCTTGACAACCTTATCTCTTAGCGCTTGCTCTTTTCTATTCATAATTTCCACAGGTTGTCCTTCGTAGTTCAGATTCGGTTATGTATATCTATCTGCTCGTACTCTGTCATATGTCGGGCATCTATAGTATACTGATGAGGCACATACGCAAGAACCATGTTATGACCATTTTACCGGTTTGGGTGAGGCTGGCTCATAGGCCACCTTCCTGACGCGTTTAAACTCTCAGATGGCCCAATGAATCTTTGGCTAAACTTCTTTTCATTCTAACCTTGTTAATTCCTTCCACGAGGATACCTTTTCTCATTACAAATCTCAAACCTCATATTCTCTATCTTGTTTTCACGAAAATACATCAACAAAAACTTGCTTGTCATAACCCTCTATTAATTCTATCTATTTCCCAATTCCATTGTATACATGTCAACTCTCTTGTCGACGGGGTACTCCGTATTGAAACTAGTTCGAGTATTCTAGCAATCGATTCGAGTAACTCTTGATGTCTTGTAACGAGCTCGTCGGCCATCACTGTTTTGGCCTCGCTATCTCATTGTTATCTACTATCACCCCCGGTGTTCCAACCTCTTCTTTAATCATCTCACAGAATGCCAATCTACCTTCTGTGTTCATTCAGTCATTCTCTATTATCTCATCTCTTCTCCTTTCTGAAAGAAAGGCGAATCTCTTGGGGAATTTGTTTGCGGGGAATGTTGTCTGGTTCGAGGACTCTTAATCCTTTTATCATAAATCATAATCTTCATATACACACAAGCACACATATTTTCAGATCTGATAGGTCTGAAAGTCGATCATGTTTGATCCTTTTTGATTTCGCACCTTTCCTTCATATATACGATGTTTCAATATACTTAGGGCGAAAACTATCTCAGATAACTCACAGCCAATTTATTAAATTCCAAAAAAGTAGTGGGTGCAATAGTCAACCCAAAATGACATCACTTACAATTTCATAGTGTCTATACCTAGTGCGATTCACAATCTTGGGTATATCCTCGATTTTTAACTTCCAACCGGTGATGTCCCATTTCCTAATAAGTTTGGAAAATACACAGCGTCCCTGGGCTGCTCAAACAATCTTCTACAACAGTACCTATACTCAATGATGACTCATTCAACTCTCGAGGTTCGATGAACAATCTTGTGCTAACATATTTCTTTCTTACAGCACACCGGTTCTTCACGGTGGCACACTGAGTCTTATCGCACTCTTATTCAACAATCCTTGCATCTGAGTTGCTAATTCTTTTATTTCTACTGGGCTAACGGGAGATGCAACACTAGGCTCTGAATACTAGATATTCATTATTATGTCATCCAAATCGATATCTGGTATCTTATTAGAACCTTGTACAACCTCCCAAAATCCATATAATTATACTTGATGTCTCTTTCCTCGGGGTCAACCATATGAGCTAATCAAGCCTCATATCTCTGGCGTCATAATCTCTTAGTCTGAACTAGATTCCAAAATCTCTGACTCCGTCTTTATCCTTAAATTATTTCCCTCATAAACAATTTGGCTCCATTGGGTATCAACTAATCCATCATTATTATAATATCAATTTCTCCCTAATTCGAAAGGAATCAATTCTCTCGATCGAGTGGTACTCTGGGTAGGTTCTCTGGAATACATTCCCAAACTCTTCAATCACTGGGATTTATCGTTGGCTAGGTGTTTTTCTCTTGGTATCAACCACAGAAGCTAGATAAGCCATACATCCATCCCATAATAACTTGTTGGCTCGCATTATCGCAAGGACTTCGTAATTTGCTTCTGTCCTTAAAGGACCACTCCCCTTTCAGGGCAATCATAAATTTCACTCCAACATCGCCACGCGATTCTGGATTCGTTGTTTTAGCTTTAGTCGAAACCTACGGGCTCATTTCTCTTTCATATCCCATAACTTGGCCTCATACTCTACCATAGTCATGGTTTCTTATTTCAACACTAGAACTTTTATTTCCATCTGGATCTTTATATATTTCAGAAAACATTTCTCTAAAAGCAATAATCTGAATCTCTCCCAAGTCACAACACCTTTTACCTCTAGGTTTGTCTTACCATTCTTACCAGTGATTCGCCTCTCCCTTCAGGAGATAGGCGGTGACCATCGTTTTCAGCTTTTCTGCAATACTTAGTATCACAATTGATTTCTTCATCTCTTTAAGCCAAGCTCTGACCTCCAATGGGTCAGTGGTTCCATGAAATTATGTGGGTTCTAACTGACTCCACTACCATTGGGGTTTCACAACACATTGCCAATCCTCTCACATATATCGATTGACCAACTTTCCACTATCATAATATCCTTGAGAGAGAACATAAACTAATTCATCGTCATGTCACCCATATTCTATTTGTCTTAGGGATCCGCTCTTGCCATAGCCTATTTTGTTGCGAATTTTGACTTATTTGACCTGGTTGGCATCCCCTTTGAAATTTAATAAAGATAACAAGAATCACGGAGCTTTAAAAGGATAGCCCTCATATCAAAGAAACATCACACATTGGTGATCATAAGGTTAGGAGTTTTAAGGTAACCTTATTTGAAATGAAAGAATTTACCGAGAGATCAATATGATCATAAGAACTCAATGTTGCGTGTCTTAATTAAGACATTACTAAAGGTAATTAGCCTTCTTGTATTTCACAACTCACAAGTGATGGCGTCCCATCAGACTTCTATCACACAGACAGATGGTCCTTGTGGCCCCTATAATTATAGGGTTGTTCGTCTCAGTGGAAATTGATAAGTACGAAGGAAATTCCAAGTCAAGTTAATAATTATCATCATTTGACAAGTAAATTCTTAAATGGACACCTTGGATCTAAAGTAAACAGGTTCCAAGGTGCGATTTCCAAAGGAAAGATAGCCAGTAAGATACTGGTATTCAACAAGCAAGTGGTGATGTATCACCATAGGATTATTCACCATTAGAAGTGAAAGCTTGAATAACATCGTTTGACAGGGCGTTGAAAACCCTAAAGTAGGTATCGTGACAGCCTCTGGTAGAATTGGAACTAAATGTGAATTAACACAAGTGTTATAAAATAACTTCGAAGAAGGACTATTCCCTTTTATCAAAATTCTCTCTTGGAGAGATGTCACGATAGATTAAGAATAATCAACATAATTTTCAATTGGGGAGGGTACTTGCCAGGGTCTCTACTGATGCCTTATATGCTGGCTCCTCGGATAATCGTTTGATTCTAAAACTTTTCTTATCCATACACTCTAAGGTGCTCGATACTTACGTCATTGTCGACTCATAATAGTCGCTAAGGTTCAACCATTGACATTTGCAATCGTAGGAAATTCTATTCAGCTCAGCGAGGGCCTTTCAGGCAAGTGCTCTATTCTTATAGGATGACTTCGGTACCGGTGTCGCCTATAGTAATGACGAATTCCACATGTCAAGTCAGCGATACTCCAGAACATCGTTAGAAGCCACATGCTTAAATCTAGCCACTTGTACAGCTGCCCTTAGGTAGAATATTCTTCTTCTCGCATCGATCATGCGTGCTACATAAGCTTATCCTTCACAACATCACAACCTTTTCATTTAAGTCAATCCCCGACTCTCTTAGTCCATCTTGTCTCTTAAAATATCTCTTATCTTAGCGCATTCAGGTTACAATAACACTTTGCGTAGTACGTACATACACAATCTTTCTCGAGGCAATAGAATGCCTCAGCACTGTAGTAAACACCGTCCTTGGTGGAATCGCTGATCGTGGGGAATTAAATGCCATTTATAAGGCAATGCCTTTACGGGTTAGGGTAACTAGGTACCCTTAATCATATACGAAGGTCGAACGTCTCAGTTCTCACGTATTCTGCCTCTTAAGGGCACTGCAACAAACTATGAGTAACAGGTCTCGTTCTGGTCGAATCAATCCACCGGTATTGGCTATACTGCCTCCACCTCCTCTACTTTTGGGGCTCTACCCCATTCTCTTTGTCATACCTCTTGATGAATCATAATTGACTCCCAATTCTTATTTCGTCACTTATTTGATCTTTGAGGATTCATCTGGTCCTATCATAAGACCTCAAGTAACATACTACATCTTTATCAATCGACACGTTCTCTATAAGTTTCTTTCCTTGACCCATCCTAGGGTCTTCTCTAGATCCTCCTATGGTTATCCCTTTTTATTGGGTCTCCATCCATCTCAAGGAGCGCATCATCAAATGCCTACTCGAAGGCCTCGGGATCTGGTACCTCAGACTCCCATCCATCTATAAATCATACAAATCAGGGTTTCTAACCATAACGTCCTAAGTATGGTTTCTCAAAAGAAGTCCCCTCTCGGGCTTTATCTCCAACAGTCAGGGTCATGTCCCTATGAACTCTACTTGAGCTCTAGGTATTCTCATTATCCTTAAGGGTATTGTAAGACTCGATCTCCTATCGTTTCTGAGGACTGTAACCTAACGCTCTGATACCATTTCTGTAACAGCCCCAAATCCGGGGTCTGGGATTTAGAGTAGCCACGATCCATTTACTCCTTGTCTTACCTGTATTACTCATACTGTACATATTTCAATGGCTTATGACCACCACAGTATATATCTCTCACACACATACACACACAGGTTAGAGTCTCAGAAACGATACTATACAATAATTGCGGAATAAACTACTTTTATTACAATACCCAATTGTCTTACAAAATCTGATGTTGAAACAATATATAGGAAATGGTACAATTCCAACTCTGACTTCTGATGATTACATTCTTCTCCTACCATTCATATCTATACATAATTTAAACGCAGCCAGCTGCAGCCTGATCCGACTGGTTCGTACTACTCTTCGGGAACACTGGTGCCCATGACATCCTGCTTCACTGCTCTATAATATATATAAAACAATAGCAAGAGTGAGCAAACAGCTCAACAAGGTAATGAAAACATGGCATAACTCTGCCTATGACTTAACCCAGACTAAGGCGGGTATAAGACAATAATTGTCAAAATATCTCTTTACCGAAAGTATTTCCTTATCGGAATATATTCCAAAAACAGTACTATTGTAGTACTTCAAGTATCATTTTCATAATATCTCTGTAAACTTTGGATATTCATACTATGAACAAAGTTCTAGTATAATATATAAGATGAAGTTACAAGGTAATTCAATATAACCTTTCTGTAAAATAACTGCTATATAAAATATAAGCAGAATATCCACATATAACTTAAAAGATGAAGTTATAAGGTGATTCAATATCAACAACCTCCTTTTCACAACTCATGTTATGTTAGGTATCAGCAGAGTCATAAAATATAAGATGAAGATGAAGTTACAAGGTAACTCAAAATATAATTGTTCTGTGGAAATATCTGCTATGTCAAAGATAAGCAAGATATTAACAATTTTCATAATAGAGGAACTTGCAGGAAGAATATTGCAATTCCAGTTCAAACACTTTTCAACCCTGCCAACAATAATAATGTTGCAGATAATTTCCCAATTTGGAAGATGAACTAATACTGGAGTATTCACCGCGCCCGCTATTCCATCTACGATGATCAGTCGTAGCATGTATAGCTCAAATTGAGTTTTACTACCGGTAGAAGGAAGAACTGACGGATTTACTTGTCTACCGCCCTGCTAGATCTCCCCGGCCAACGGTTGGGCCAATGGGATGGACCGGCGCTACTCGGCCTCTTACACGACTCCTAGTTCGAATAACATCCATGACTCTGGAACGTAAAGATCCTCCCCCTTTCCCCAAGTATAATACTTGTTGATAAGACTCCACAAAGTAGTCGTATCTAGTTGGAAAGGAAAATTCACCAATATTTCCCAAGCTGATGCTTGTTAATGGATATAAGCTTGTTCCATCAATCTTACCCCTCGAGTGTTGAGGAGGTAACCAAAAAGACTTATATTAAGGTTTGAAAAGAATCAAGATGTGAGTCCAAAGGTAGTTTAACAAGTATATGACCGGGCAGTCAAATAAATAACAGCTCTCAGGTGAGGTCCCCTTATATGTTTTTTTGGAAGTTTAAGCGAGTATTTAAATCTTCTTATAAGATAGATTTAAATGAAAATAGAGTTTTGGGAACCTCCCCTTGATAGAATAGTCATAAAAGACTCCGAAATATTTTACATAATATCTGAAGGTGAAAGATAATCTTTAAATAATATAAGTCATTATAAAATGAATTTAGAAGAATTTAAATAAATATTCCAAGAATATTTATTAAATCAATAATAAGTCATGAATATTAATAAGTCATAATATTGCTCGTAAGTAATCCTCGAATGAATATATAGGAATATTTACTAAATAGATCTCTTCTTAAATGAATATTTAAAAAAAATATTCATTTAATAAATAATATTCTAAATGAATATCCAAATAATATTCTTTTAGTAATCAAAACTGTAAAGGAATATTCGAAATAATATTCTCTAAGTAAGTAGAACTTCAAATGAATATTTAAAAATAATATTCATCAAGTACATAAAATCTTAAATGAATATTTGGAAGTAATATCCATTTAATAAATAAAAATTCCAATGAATATCAAAGTAATTATTCATTAAATGACCAAACTCTAAATGAATATTCGAAACTAATATTCATTTAAATACTTAAAGCTCAAATGAATATTAAAATAATATTCAGTAAATAAATAAACTAGAATGAATATTCAAAATAATATTCATATAGTATTTCTCGATTGAGATAATGCTCAATTAACATTCCTCGAATAATTTCCAAGTAATTTAATACTTTATGGAAATATAAATAATGCTCATGAATAACAATCCTCAAAATGAATACTAATCTGCCGTTGGAATCCCTCCGGGTTTCCACGACTATCTCTATATCTCAAAATATCGACTCCCGGTCTATATTTAAAGAATGAATATCATATGCCCTTCACTAAGGGTCTTAACAAAATAATCCGGCTTATAACTAATACTTCATATCTAGTCTATAAGCCAACATCAATTCAGGGAACAAGTATTATAGTATAACTTGAAAGTAGGCATGCATGCTATGGCATATGTATAACAACAATCATATATATTATCACAACAACAGTTCCAAGGTATTGGAAACTTGCCTGATGCTCGAGAAGTGGTAGGGGCTCGTGACAATGTCAATCAATCTTGACAAAGTCAAAAGAAAACGTACGATAAATCCCCTAGATGATTCACTTATAATTCAATGCTTAAACACGTAAGCAATACACAACGAAGGCGTTACTAGCTCGCTTTAGGCTCGTACTATGTCCATGTCAATCGACAAATACTTAAGTTGTAAGAACCCCAAATTTTGGATATAATTAAAACTTTTATTAAGTAATGATAAAATGAGGAACAATGATTCCAACAACAAGGTCACCAGCTCTAATGAATGGTGGTTTCAAAGAACAATGATTGTAATGAATGGATCCTTGAAGAGAAATGAATACGTGCATAGTATTTCCCATACGTGCATAGTATTTCCCGTACGTGCATAGTATTTCCCGTACGTGCATAGTGTTTCCTGTACGTGCATAGTAATTTGGTGGATGAATAGTGACTTTGTAAGTTGGAAAACTTTTCACGCCACCCTATGTACGGGACGTGTTATGGATGTTTCGAAGTCATATTAGTAATACGCGGAGGAAATAAGTGAATGCAGAGACGATCGGAATTCAGAAATTCCAAATTCTTTTTCGGTACAATATTTGACCGAACCGTAAAGAGCCTATCAATACGATCAAGACAAGAGTATTATAATGTTAAGGATTCAAGGATTTTATTTATTAAGTATGATTTGAGGATTTAGAATGAAAACCTTTGAGTTAGAATAACAAGTGTTCTAGAAATCGCTAGAACTTTATAACAAGATTAAGCGATCAAGCAAACGCGAAAGAAATTACGGATTAAATACGTAACGAGATAAAAAAAAACCCTACTTGATCAGCTGGGGTTATATATAAGAATATTTGGTGGAAATGAAATGAAGAAAAGAAATGAGAAAGGAAGTAATGAGGTGGATGGACAAGAAGAAAACAACAAGGCTTCACATCATCAATTTTTCTAACACACCATAAACCTTTGACACTTGTATTAAGAGGAGTATTAGCAGCTATACCCACTTATACATATCACAAATATCATTTGACAACTAGCCAAGCAAACACCACCTCTCCCCCATTTTTCCAGCAGTTGCATTTTCCAGGGCAGGGGTCTTTGCCATTTTTTTTCACCTAGATCTACTCATCTAAAAATCATGAAAATATTCATGGAGCTTCTACACATCAAGGTGAAGTTGGAGATTTAATTTCATAATTTTTGAAGATCGTTTGGATTGGTAAATAAATTCGAGAAGTTCACTGTTTTTCCCCCAAAACCATGGCACTTCGAATTTTGGAGTTTTAAGATTTCAAAATCCACCTTCCAACCATTTTTTGATCTCCAAATTTTTATGGTGAGTCCTATATTTCATAAAAATGATCTCCTAGAAATCTTAGCTTCAAACTCCATGTTTTCCATTTTCAAATAAATCCTCAAAGATGAGGGTGAATAGTGTTTTCAAGAAACTAACTTTGATTTCTTGGTTTCTTTGGATGATTTAAGCTTTGTTAAAGCCATACAAGGACTATATAAGGGTTATTATAGCTTGTACACTCTCCAAGGAAGGTATAATTCTTAAGAACCCAAGATCTTACTTTGAGTTTTATATATGTTCTTGATGGTTTTAGATTAGTTAAGATTATGGTGTTGTTATATGCATAAAAGCATGATTATGTAGTTAGTAGTGATGATTTCAGAGTTTTGATGATTATGATGGTTAATTGAAACCTTCTTGGACTGGTTAAGATGAAAACCATGTATAGTATGCCCGGTGTGGCTTGGATTGATTGTTATGAATTTTAGAACGTTCGATTTATAGCCGTCGTAATGCCAAATTTTCGTTAGACTATTAAACACCGAGCATCACAGTAGCTATAACTCACTGTACAACTTCATTTTCTGCCATGATAGGATAGATTATGTTTCAAGCTTCGTTTTGATATAAAGATCGCATGAAACGGACTTACGGTTTAGGATTTATGACCAAATTACTAAAAGTAGTTCGAATCCGTAAACGAAAGTTCGTAACTGTAATTGAACCCTCGTAAACTATGTAACGTCATGGCGAATCTTGGTAAATAAATACTAGAGGTAAAAAGGAAGGCGTGAAAGAAAACCGTATGTCAAAAAGATCATTTTTCGATTTATTAAAAATGTTCGAGTCGAGGTTAAACGCGAACGAACCCCTAAAAGACGACTCTTTTATAACTTCGGTAAAACACTTAGAAAACGGGCGATAAAACTCGGAGTATAATATTGGTTCGTAACGATCAACCTTAGAACTCATATGACTTAAGTATGTCCCAAGTATAAATGCAATGACATGTCGTATTAACGAACGAATGTCGGGTCGGATCAGTGATAAAAGTAATCCACAAAAAGGGGTATAACGAGATAACTCGAGAACGTGTTTCGAATTAAGTATAACTTAACTTTTAATATGTTAAGTGATTAATCCCGAATGCCTTGGCTATTTATAGATCACCAAGCTGAACCGGGACCCGCTACCACTACCCCTTACCGTACTCGACTACCAGGCAAGTTCCAATTCCCTTCTTTTAGGCTGTTGTTGTGATTGAATAAATATATATATATATATATGTATATATATATATATATATATGCTGATATACATATGCCATTGATTGCATGCCTACTTTCAAGTTGAAGTGATATACTTGTTCCCTGAATGTTATTGTTGGCTTATAAGCTAGATAGTTATATATCAGTTATAAGCCGATTATTGTAAGACCCTCATAGAAGGGCGTATACATCTTATTAATCAAAAATAGACCGGGAGTCAATATTCCTTGATATATCGAGATTACCTCGGAGGAAAATATTTAAGTAAATATTTTCTATTATTTGGGCGACGAATATTATTTGAATATTCGTTCGAGACTAATTATTTTAACGATCCTTACTTCAAATAATTATTTGAACGTAATCATTCGACGAATAATATTCGTCAATATTCATTCGGAGTCGAATTGATTATCGATTATTATTTCGAATACTCTTCTAAAGATGAGACTACTAAATGAATATTATGTGGACATTCATTTAGAATATTATTTCATTAAATAAATATTACTTTTGAAAATTCATTTAAGGTATTAAGTACTTGATGAATATTATCTTCAATATTCATCTGAAGCTTGATTTACTTATCGAATATTATATCGAATATTCCTTTAAAGCTTGGATTACTAAATGAATATTACTTGATAATCATTTAGGATATTATTTATTAAATGAATATTACTTTATTGATATTCATTTAAATTCCTAATTAATTATGAATATTATTTTGAATATTCATCCAGGGTTCTATTTAATCATCGAATATTATTTTAAATATTTTAAATATTCCTTTCAGGTCTTATTGATTAATGAATATTATTTGGAATATTCATTTGAATATTTAATTATGCAATAAATATTCTCTCGATATTTCTTCAAGAATTATTTGAAAAATACTCTGATTAAAGATATTCTTTCATATTCCTGAATATTCTTTAAATATTTTTAATTCAATAAATATTCTCTGAATATTTATTCCATACTTAGAATAACCTCAATAAGGTTTATCTTCTTCGATTATTACGAAAAATATTTCGGAGTCATATTATTATTAATCCTATATCAAGGAAGGTTCTCAGACATCATTCTTCTTTGAGTCTACCTCCTTAATAATAAGGGAACCTTACTTGGAAAATGTTATTTATCTTGTCGACTTCCCGGTCATAAAGTATTCCCTTCACTCACAACTCGGGTGCTGTTGACTTATTAAGTCGTTGCTTACCTTCTCATCTTTCGAGGGGTAAGATCACTGGAACAAGTTGATATCCGTTACCAAGTAATAGCTTGGGAGTTATTGGTAAATTTTCCTTTCCAACTAGATACGACTACTTTGTGGAGTCTTATCAACAAGTATTATACTTGGGGAAAGGGGGACGAACGTTACATTCAGAATCATGAATTCTATTTGAACTAGGAGTCGTGTAAGAGGCCGAGTAGCGCCGGTCCATCCCCTTTGGCCCAACCGTTGGCCGGGGAGAGCTAGTAAGGCGGTACACAAGTAAAGCCGTCAGTTCTTCCTTCTACCGGTAGTAAATCTAAATTGAGCTGTACGATCTCGACTGATCATCAAGATTGGAACAGCGGGCGCGGTGAATACTCCATCATTGGTTCATCATCCAAATTTATTTATTTCCTGCAACATGATTACTGTTGGCAGAGTTGGAAAAGGGTCATAACTGGAATTGCAACCTTTTCTTTCAAGTTCCTCTTCTTAATAACAATAAGAATATCTCGCTTACTTTGATGTAGCAGATATTTCTACAAACAAATACTTTAAGTTACCTTGTAACTTCATCGTTCATATTATACTGGCATCATTTCCGTAAAGGCATGGCATATGGTTTGAAAGATACTTTTGAACTGTTATACATTATCGTTCAGTCATATATTATTGTTGGTGGGCTATTGCTCACCCTTGCTTTATTATTATATCACAACAACAGCTAGACCAGATGACTCGCACAAGGCGCACTCGACGCGGGCGAGGACGATGAGACTACCAGAGCTGAAGAAGAAGCTATTGGTAGGGTATATTTATTCTTTCAGTACCAAGAATATGGTCTAGTATGCCTTATGTAAATGGATGGCAAAGAGTATGTATTTATATTGAAATTCTTTTGGATTGTAAGAACTCATAATGTGATTAATAAAAATTTGAGTGTTACTCTGATTTCATCTCTGGGACTATAACGGGTGTGTTTTATATTATTGTGTTGGGTTATAGAGACGTAATTTATTTTATGTTAAGGAAAGTTCAAGTGTTGTGAACAGAATTGGAAACCGTAACCACCGGATCCCGGACCCCGGATCTGGGGGTGTTACAGAAGTGGTATCAGAGCGTACGTTATAAACCCCAGAGATGAGGTGACGTTAAAACAATAAATTCAATAAGATAATAAGAACTCTTGCCAAGTTCATAGTCGGACTACTTAATGTAGTGATGACATATAAAACCCTTATGGGAACTCGTAAGTATAATGATAGTAACTTAGCTCGATATCGTATCGACGAGTAAGGTGACTGACCTTGAGGCATACGAGCAACAGCGCGATGATGCTTTATATGCTGAAGATCAGCGGGTAATTCGATGGAGTACCCTACTGGAGACGCGGAAGAGGTTCCAGCAGATAAGGAAAATCCTGTTAGGATGAGGAGCTTACCCATGGGTAATGAGGGTCGCAGCCAGAATGACTGTGATGGTTAAGATATGGTGCTCAGAAAAGTGAGTATAAAGAACTGATATATTATTAAGAGATCTGAAGATGCATGTTGAATTCATAGCCGGACTACCAGACGTAGTACCAGCAAGAAAGAAGGATTGGAAGAATTACTTGAGATCTTATACGGAAATAGATGAGAATCCTTAGAGATTTTCATCTTAACAAAGAAAGAGCTAGAGGGATGTATGATTATCAAAGACAGTGATATAGGGCGAGGAGCAGAGTCCCTAGGAATAGTTGAGAAGGAGGCAGTAAGTGCCATATCATTTGATAAATGAATTAGTATGAATATGGTCAGTAATAATTCGCCATGAGAAGGCAGGTGTCGTAGGTTGTAAATTATGGAACCAAATTGAGGTTAATAAGGTGGTTTTATTAAGGAAAATGTTCATTTTATGAATGAATCATTTAGAAAGTAAAGACATTGGGAAGTAATAGAATGATTGGGTAAAAGTTATATAAGGAAGTAGTAAGCAAGACAATGATCTCAGAACCTACCGGAAGATAAGACCAGTGAGTCAAGATGAACTCGTAATGAGACTACTGCCAGAGACTAAGTATAGAGTTAATTCAACTCAGTTAAATGATGAACCAGAAACGTTAGATGCATGTGATTCAGAGGAATATTAAATTCCTTCTTCTCTTTGAATGGATTATAGTAGTTACCTTAAGTTTACTCCGACACGGAATTATAATAGATCAAGTAATACGATCAGCAGTTAAAGAGAAAAATGTGAGAAAATCTTCCTGGAGCTAAAAGGTGAAATTGGTAATGACCAAGAGCTGGCATTGCTTAATGGAAAAAGGAGACTTTGTGCTTCCAATGACGCTTCGCATAAAGGGTTAGGTAGACCGACATTTGGTAGTATTGAATTTCAGGACGTTGTGACAGGTTTCAGTTTGAAATTATTGATTCCCTTCTAAGGGATGGATATAATTGATTCCTCTCCAGTGGGTAAACTTCCAATCCGATGATGATTATTTCGTTAACTATGACTGCTTATGATTCCACCTGCTTGGAGGTTCATAGAACTATTCTTCAGGTTTCGAAACTGGTCTCCTTGATGTTACCAGTAGGTGGGTAGATTGATCAAAATTTCCCTGAGTCTGGAAAGGAATTCGGTGAATTTTGGCAAACCTTGTCTTTCTGATAATCAGAGAATGTCATGGAAGAGAGTAGAAACTGGAGCAAACCCTGTGATTTGGGTAAGGTTGCTATAAAATGGGTTAGTAAACGGACCCTGAGCATTACAATCGACGGTAGTGATAATATGATGAAGTGAGATTGGACGAAAACAGGAAATGTAAGTAAGAAACTAGCCGGACGGAGAAACTCCGGGATTGACTTAAGTGAAAAGGCTGTTATGCCAGGAATGGTAAGCTTGTGTGGCACGCGGGATTGATAAGAATAGTTGAAAAGATAAAAGTGGAGGAAAGGTGACCGGAGACGGTGCCGAGTAGTCGATTAAGACTTATATGGAGTAAAGTTTTGGAAAGGTAGAAAGGTATCAAAGAAGAAGGCACTATGCCGGCAATTGCTAGAAAAGTAATGCTATTAGCCAACCCCTAAAATCATATATTTTTATTTTAGTGTGGCCAGTTGAGGCCAAGTCACAACGGACTATAAAGTGACTAGACCAGCAATGAAAAGACAAAGCAGGGTTGCTTCTAAGTAAGCACCGACTGCAAGGGCTTCTGATATAAAGGAAATATTAATGAGATTGTAGGAGTCTTCTACTAAACCCTTTGCAACCCATGTTTTGATGGGGAATTTACTAGACCTTTTTGGGATGGGGTAACCCGTACTAAAGTGACTCATGTGTATATGGTTGTCCAAGATTTTGAGTAAAATGGGAGTATAGTGACTTGAGATGCATGATGTTAGGGTATCATGAATACCATGAACATATTACGACTAAGGGAAGTAAACAACGAAGGTTTATGAAGAGAGTATAGAAATGGTCAGAGATGGATCAGTATGCTGTAGAAAGTTTGTCTAAGGCAAGTACATTTGAGAAGAACGATAAGTACTAATAGATTCACGTTGAACTCGACCAATATTTTCCAAAATATCCTTGCTGCCATTACCAAGTGCTGTAAGAGAGGAGATAGGCATACGTTGCCTTTTTGGAAGGCCAAATAGGCTGACAACTATCTGAAAGAAGAGGGTGGCATTAAGCCACCGATCGATTATCAAATGAGAATGATTGAAAAGAGACCTTTATTAAGGATACATGATCTGATTGCCAATTATAAGATGCAAAAATTCATTGATAGTTGAATTAAGGATAGGATATCAATGAATTAAGACAAACCCTGGGGAATGCACAAGGGGTGGCATTAACCCTAATAACGACATTATGACTTCAGATGATATGAGCTGGACTTGCTAAGGCAACAATGACCGGTAAGGATTATTAGAAAAAAAAAAAGAGTTCTGGAAAGAACATAGATAGAATTATTAGAGTATTGATCAATGACATTTTGATATACCCTGTACCCAGAAAATACAGGAGGAAGGATGAGGATGACCTATGAAACCTTACAAGGAAAAAGGTAATATTCCGAACTTCAAAATGGAAGTTTGGTAAGGAATGTATGACATAGTAACAGTAATGCCAGATGAGGCATGTATGAGACCATGAGGAAGTATGGATTGAACCTATAAAGGTTGAGATTATCCTAAGATAAGGAAAGAACTAAGAAGAGAAGTATCCTAAGTAGGATGGGGAATAAACGTGATAAAGTTCCCACGAGTAGGTGGAAGCAATGACTTATGGAGAAAGACTGTTAAATATATTTTTCTTCATCAGCAGAGCTTAAGGGAGAATGCTTTCACCCAAAAATGATGGGAATGAGGTAGAAATGTTTGAATTGGAATATATCCAAGGAACAAGGATTACCAGAAATTATTATTATCAGGAAAGGCCAATGAGGTGGCCGACAGTTTAAGTATAAAGGAATAATTATAAATGTTCATACCGAAGAAACAAAATGATATTTGGAAAGACCTTGAAGGTCATATTGGAGTGGAGGAAGTTACATTCCTTTTGATGATTGTGCAAGAATCGAAGGTAATAATAGTTTAAGTAAAGATTCGATTCCTGATGGAGTCTTAAGCATATTACGTACCTTAGAAGGTCCCGTTTTGAGGCAAACCAGGACCATGGTACAAAATTGATGAAGTAAACCGTTAAGTTTCCAGTCTTTTATGGAAGATGCATAAGTGATAGTTTCATCAACCGGACCTAGCTGCGATACTTGAAACTCTTCTGCAATTCTATCTACTTCATGTTATATCTACATCAAGTTCAGGAAGTGTTTCGTATGGATAAGGAATAGTGATCACTTTGTCTCCCTAAGGGATTTGAAACCCGTAGGGTTAGCTATTAATGCACTACGTAAACAACAAGCGATGGTGATTCTTCTAAGAAAGTAGATGACAATGTAAAGATAAAGACAGTGCTGCCATTGATTAACTAAATGGCATGTTGATGAATGACAAACAAGTTTATGTTAGTGTACTTCTGCGCAAACAAGATAGAGAATATGAGGTTGATGATTCATGATGTTAAAGATATTCCCATGGAAAGAATTAATGAGATTTGGAGGGAAGGGCGGTTGAGCCCGAGACTTATTGGGCCACCTGAGAGTTTAAAATGTTCGGACGGTGGTATTCGAGCCAGCCTTACCCCCAAAATTATAGCACGGTCATAACGGGTTTTCATGTGGCCAGGCTACGCCAGTAAAATGCAAATGTTCAACAGATGATAGGAGTACAAGAATGTAGATATACGACCTGGTCCGACTTACGAAAGACAACCTGTGGAAAACCATGGATAGAAAAGAACAAGTAATGAGAAACAAGGTTGGCAGAAGTAGATTATATGAATCTAAGTTAAAGGAATCGGGCCAGATTCATTTCGGAAAGTTTAAATTGAAATAACGTGATGATTATAGAGTAAATGAGACGGAATACCGATAAGGAGGTACCAAGTGCAAAAAGGTGTCTCAATAAAGAGGTGAAGGTGAAAGTAAATAACAGAAGTAAATAAGAATCAGATAATAAGAAGGATGTGATTGATAAAGAAAAGGCTGGGGAAGCAACTATGGAATGAGAAGCAAGGAGTGTTATGAATGGGTTTTCTAATGAATTCTCAGGATGACAACCTGATAGTGTCAATACTATAGTTATGAAAAAGCTAGTAACATGATATGGGATGTCAGTAATAATGATGCCAAGTGAGAAACCTAAGATTTAACCTGAAAGGTTGAAGGATTTCCCGAATGTGAGTATCGCTAAGATTGAACAAGAGTATTTGTCCATAGAATAATGGACAAAGCAGCAAGATATGTTGACACGTGAGATTGCGATCAAATAGTATTGGATATAATTATGATTAATTTCTTCTTTGATAAACCTCTATAGTTCAGAGGTAAATTCTGAGTATGATATTCTACAATCATGGAAGCTTTCTATAATCCTTTAGAACTCTTTTCTCTTCTTCTCTCTTATTCATCTTCTTTATGAATTGAGAAGAACAACCCTTTTTGGAGGGGAGGTACTGCTACGTGACTATCTGTCTATGTGATAGAAGTCTAAGTGGAATGCTATGACTTGTTTAATTGCTTGTCAAGTACTAAAGGCTAGCCCCCTTCTGTACTAACTATGCAATATAACAAATGTTCAATTGATCATAGTGATCTCTCAACAAATCTTTCCACTTCTCTATATTGATCTAGATTGCGAAGATTAAAGCGATCAGGAAATGTACAGTACGAGCGAGGTTACCTCCGAATCGTAGGGTGATAGTGATACCAATGTTACTGCAGGTATCAATAAGGATAAGACTGAGTAAAAGTATAACCCGGATAGTGAGTTGTACGAAAAGTAGCAACGTTGATGGAAAAAGGATAAAGTATGAATTGTAGCACTAGAAGATGTGCTGAGGAAGGGTAGAACGAATAAGAATTGACCGGGAAGCTAAAGAGTGAACGACAGGCAAACGACTCTTTGCTTCCTACCTGATTCCGGGACGGAATCCTTTTAAGGAGGGGAGACTGTAAGAACCCCAAATTTTGGATATAATTAAAACTTTTATTAAGTAATGATAAAATGAGGAACAATGATTCCAACAACAAGGTCACCAGCTCTAATGAATGGTGGTTTCAAAGAACAATGATTGTAATGAATGGATCCTTGAAGAGAAATGAATACGTGCATAGTATTTCCCATACGTGCATAGTATTTCCCGTACGTGCATAGTATTTCCCGTACGTGCATAGTGTTTCCTGTACGTGCATAGTAATTTGGTGGATGAATAGTGACTTTGTAAGTTGGAAAACTTTTCACGCCACCCTATGTACGGGACGTGTTATGGATGTTTCGAAGTCATATTAGTAATACGCGGAGGAAATAAGTGAATGCAGAGACGATCGGAATTCAGAAATTCCAAATTCTTTTTCGGTACAATATTTGACCGAACCGTAAAGAGCCTATCAATACGATCAAGACAAGAGTATTATAATGTTAAGGATTCAAGGATTTTATTTATTAAGTATGATTTGAGGATTTAGAATGAAAACCTTTGAGTTAGAATAACAAGTGTTCTAGAAATCGCTAGAACTTTATAACAAGATTTAGCGATCAAGCAAACGCGAAAGAAATTACGGATTAAATACGTAACGAGATAAAAAAAACCCTACTTGATCAGCTGGGGTTATATATAAGAATATTTGGTGGAAATGAAATGAAGAAAAGAAATGAGAAAGGAAGTAATGAGGTGGATGGACAAGAAGAAAACAACAAGGCTTCACATCATCAATTTTTCTAACACACCATAAACCTTTGACACTTGTATTAAGAGGAGTATTAGCAGCTATACCCACTTATACATATCACAAATATCATTTGACAACTAGCCAAGCAAACACCACCTCTCCCCCATTTTTCCAGCAGTTGCATTTTCCAGGGCAGGGGTCTTTGCCATTTTTTTTCACCTAGATCTACTCATCTAAAAATCATGAAAAAATTCATGGAGCTTCTACACATCAAGGTGAAGTTGGGGATTTAATTTCATAATTTTTCCCCCATAAATTCGAGAAGTTCACTGTTTTTCCCCCAAAACCAAGGCACTTCGAATTTTGGAGTTTTAAGATTTCAAAATCCACCTTCCAACCATTGTTTGATCTCCAAATTTTTATGGTGAGTCCTATATTTCATAAAAATGATCTCCTAGAAATCTTAGCTTCAAAATCCATGTTTTCCATTTTCAAATAAATCCTCAAAGATGAGGGTGAATAGTGTTTTCAAGAAACTAACTTTGATTTCTTGGTTTCTTTGGATGATTTAAGCTTTGTTAAAGCCATACAAGGACTATATAAGGGTTATTATAGCTTGTACACTCTCCAAGGAAGGTATAATTCTTAAGAACCCAAGATCTTACTTTGAGTTTTATATATGTTCTTGATGGTTTTAGATTAGTTAAGATTATGGTGTTGTTATATGCATAAAAGCATGATTATGTAGTTAGTAGTGATGATTTCAGAGTTTTGATGATTATGATGGTTAATTGAAACCTTCTTGGACTGGTTAAGATGAAAACCATGTATAGTATGCCCGGTGTGGCTTGGATTGATTGTTATGAATTTTAGAACGTTCGATTTATAGCCGTCGTAATGCCGAATTTTCGTTAGACTATTAAACACCGAGCATCACAGTAGCTATAACTCACTGTACAGCTTCATTTTCTGCCATGATAGGATAGATTATGTTTCAAGCTTCGTTTTGATATAAAGATCGCATGAAACGGACTTACGGTTTAGGATTTATGACCAAATTACTAAAAGTAGTTCGAATCCGTAAATGAAAGTTCGTAACTGTAATTGAACCCTCGTAAACTATGTAACGTCATGGCGAATCTTGGTAAATAAATACTAGAGGTAAAAAGGAAGGCGTGAAAGAAAACCGTATGTCAAAAAGATCATTTTTCAATTTATTAAAAATGTTCGAGTCGAGGTTAAACGCGAACGAACCCCTAAAAGACGACTCTTTTATAACTTCGGTAAAACACTTAGAAAACGGGCGATAAAACTCGGAGTATAATATTGGTTCGTAACGATCAACCTTAGAACTCATATGACTTAAGTATGTCCCAAGTATAAATGCAATGACATGTCGTATTAACGAACGAATGTCGGGTCGGATCAGTGATAAAAGTAATCCACAAAAAGGGGTATAACGAGATAACTCGAGAACGTGTTTCGAATTAAGTATAACTTAACTTTTAATATGTTAAGTGATTAATCCCGAATGCCTTGGCTATTTATAGATCACCAAGCTGAACCGGGACCCGCTACCACTACCCCTTACCGTACTCGACTACCAGGCAAGTTCCAATTCCCTTCTTTTAGGCTGTTGTTGTGATTGAATAAATATATATATATATATATACTGATATACATATGCCATTGCATGCATGCCTACTTTCAAGTTGAAGTGATATACTTGTTCCCTGAATGTTATTGTTGGCTTATAAGCTAGATAGTTATATATCAGTTATAAGCCGATTATTGTAAGACCCTCATAGAAGGGCGTATACATCTTATTAATCAAAAATAGACCGGGAGTCAATATTCCTTGATATATCGAGATTACCTCGGAGGAAAATATTTAAGTAAATATTTTCTATTATTTGGGCGACGAATATTATTTGAATATTCGTTCGAGACTAATTATTTTAACGATCCTTACTTCAAATAATTATTTGAACGTAATCATTCGACGAATAATATTCGTCAATATTCATTCGGAGTCGAATTGATTATCGATTATTATTTCGAATACTCTTCTAAAGATGAGACTACTAAATGAATATTATGTGGACATTCATTTAGAATATTATTTCATTAAATAAATATTACTTTTGAAAATTCATTTAAGGTATTAAGTACTTGATGAATATTATCTTCAATATTCATCTGAAGCTTGATTTACTTATCGAATATTATATCGAATATTCCTTTAAAGCTTGGATTACTAAATGAATATTACTTGATATTCATTTAGGATATTATTTATTAAATGAATATTACTTTATTGATATTCATTTAAATTCCTAATTAATTATGAATATTATTTTGAATATTCATCCAGGGTTCTATTTAATCATCGAATATTATTTTAAATATTTTAAATATTCCTTTCAGGTCTTATTGATTAATGAATATTATTTGGAATATTCATTTGAATATTTAATTATGCAATAAATATTCTCTCGATATTTCTTCAAGAATTATTTGAAAAATACTCTGATTAAAGATATTCTTTCATATTCCTGAATATTCTTTAAATATTTTTAATTCAATAAATATTCTCTGAATATTTATTCCATACTTAGAATAACCTCAATAAGGTTTATCTTCTTCGATTATTACGAAAAATATTTCGGAGTCATATTATTATTAATCCTATATCAAGGAAGGTTCTCAGACATCATTCTTCTTTGAGTCTACCTCCTTAATAATAAGGGAACCTTACTTGGAAAATGTTATTTATCTTGTCGACTTCCCGGTCATAAAGTATTCCCTTCACTCGCAACTCGGGTGCTGTTGACTTATTAAGTCGTTGCTTACCTTCTCATCTTTCGAGGGGTAAGATCACTGGAACAAGTTGATATCCGTTACCAAGTAATAGCTTGGGAGTTATTGGTAAATTTTCCTTTCCAACTAGATACGACTACTTTGTGGAGTCTTATCAACAAGTATTATACTTGGGGAAAGGGGGACGAACGTTACATTCAGAATCATGAATTCTATTTGAACTAGGAGTCGTGTAAGAGGCCGAGTAGCGCTGGTCCATCCCCTTTGGCCCAACCGTTGGCCGGGGAGAGCTAGTAAGGCGGTACACAAGTAAAGCCGTCAGTTCTTCCTTTTACCGGTAGTAAATCTAAATTGAGCTGTACGATCTCGACTGATCATCAAGATTGGAACAGCGGGCGCGGTGAATACTCCATCATTGGTTCATCATCCAAATTTATTTATTTCCTGCAACATGATTACTGTTGGCAGAGTTGGAAAAGGGTCATAACTGGAATTGCAACCTTTTCTTGCAAGTTCCTCTTCTTAATAACAATAAGAATATCTCGCTTACTTTGATGTAGCAGATATTTCTACAAACAAATACTTTAAGTTACCTTGTAACTTCATCGTTCATATTATACTGGCATCATTTCCGTAAAGGCATGGCATATGGTTTGAAAGATACTTTTGAACTGTTATACATTATCGTTCAGTCATATATTATTGTTGGTGGGCTATTGCTCACCCTTGCTTTATTATTATATCACAACAACAGCTAGACCAGATGACTCGCACAAGGCGCACTCGACGCGGGCGAGGACGATGAGACTACCAGAGCTGAAGAAGAAGCTATTGGTAGGGTATATTTATTCTTTCAGTACCAAGAATATGGTCTAGTATGCCTTATGTAAATGGATGGCAAAGAGTATGTATTTATATTGAAATTCTTTTGGATTGTAAGAACTCATAATGTGATTAATAAAAATTTGAGTGTTACTCTGATTTCATCTCTGGGACTATAACGGGTGTGTTTTATATTATTGTTGGGTTATAGAGACGTAATTTATTTTATGTTAAGGAAAGTTCAAGTGTTGTGGACAGAATTGGAAACCGTAACCACCGGATCCCGGACCCCGGATCTGGGGGTGTTACATAAGTCGAAGATTTGTTTTAGAATTCGGATCTCATTCGCCCGTTTCACTAAGCGGTTTACAAAGTTATAATCGAGTGCTCCTTTAAGGGGTTCTTTCGCACTTAACTTTGATTCAAATATTTTTATAAAATCCAAAAATAATCTTTTTGACACGAGGTCTTCTCTCATATATTCATTATGACCTCTAGTATTTAATTACCAAGATTCGCAACCGAATTTATCACTTTAAAGGGGTTCAATTGAAGTTACAAATTCATACGTACGTTTACGAACTACTTTTACAGATTTTACCATAACGCCTAAGCCGTAAGTCAAAATGCTACGATTCTTGCGCCAAAACGATCTATGCCTCGAGATCTTCGAATACATGTCATATACTCAATAAGTTCAGAAGGTTACATCTACTGTTATGAATGGTTTTTAAGGGTCAAAGAAATTTCGCCATTACGACAGCTATAACTCGGATATTTCCAAAATTAAAATCCTCCAAATAATCATCCAATCCACCACCAACACTCATGGACACTATTCATTGTCTCCCTCACTATGTAAACAGGTCTTGAAGCTGTGCAACATATTTTAACATCTAACAAAACTCTTACATAGCTCTAGTGCTCTAAACATGCATATAACTCAAAAACTCATCCAAAAATCCATTAAAACTCATGATTCAACAAAGGGGTTTCAAAGATTATACCTTGGTTTGAAGTTCAAGGATGATAATAAGGCCTCACAACTCTTGATCATTGCTTAGAACATTATTTGGAAGCCATAGAATCAAGAAAGCAAAACATGAAAATCAAAAGTTACTATTCATCATCAATCTTGTAAAAATCATATAAAATCAAAAACTAAGAGTTTGGTTCTAAAATTTTTACCACACCTTCTACTCTTCAAGGGCTTTCTTTTGAGCTATAGAACACAAGAATCCAACAATGGGAGCTAGGGTTTTGAGCCCCATCTTGCTACTGTTCAGAACCTGGACAGTTTTGGTCCTCCAAATTTAAGCATGGATTTGACTAGGCTATACTACTTGGATTTCCATGAAATTTGGAACGAATCTTGCCCATGGAGTGGAGAAGCTATGGTTAAAATTTGGTGATTTTATCATGGATAGAAATGGAGATATGAATTTTTCTTTAACCTTGGTTTCTGCTGGACAGTTTGTAGAAAATGGAGAGTGTTCTTGGTTTTCTCTTTTTCTCTCCACTTTAGATCTACTTTTGTGATATTTTATGATATGTATTGCTGTGTATAAAGCTTGGTAACCACTCTTTGATAAGCTTCTTCAATACTCTTCTAATAAAGTAGCTTTAACAAATAGCTAAAACACCATCCAAGTTGTAGTTGTCTTGAACCTAGCTCATTCTAGTTTCTTTTCTTTTCTTCACACCAATCTTGACTTGTCTAACCACTTTATGAACATAATATCTTGATATTATCAGTTGGGTGGCTGAGTTTGATCCTCTTGGGGCTTGTTCAAGGAGTCTTGGAGAAGCTTGGTAGATATTTGTTTTGTTTCTTGTTTGATTTAAGTGATTTAAATCACTTAACTCCTAAATTGTTTTGATTTAATCATTGATTAAATAATTTAATCCACTTGATATAATTCTCTTGATGATCATATAGGATATTTAATCTTGTCACAATCTTGATCCTTAATCCCTGATTCGTTCGCTTAATTGCTTAATCTCGTTATAACGTTTTAGTGATTTCTAGAACGCTTGTTTCACTGTCTCAGTGGTTTTCGTTCTAATTTCTAAAATCAAATATAATAAAATTCCAAAATATTAACTCTTCAATTTCTCAAATTGAATATCTCATTTCTCGAATATAATAATATATAATTCACTGCTCGGTTAAATATTACACCAAAAATTAAAATAGGAATTTCTGAATTCCGATCGTCTCTGCATTCACTTATTTCCTCCGCGTATTACTAATATGACTTCGAAACATCCATATCACGTCCCGTACATAGGGTGGCATGAAAAGTTTTCCAACTTACAAAATCACTATTCATCCACCGAATTACTATGCACGTACAAGAAACACTATGCACGTATGGGAAACACTATGCACGTACGGGAAACACTATGCACGTATGGGAAACACTATGCACGTACTCATTTCCCTTCAAGGATCCATTAGCTCCTTCCTGGACGGTAGATTATTCTTATTTAGGTCCTCAACCATCGAATTACTCTATTCTGACAATATACCAATGCATCAGGATCATTGTCTAAAGCAATATCCATTCATTACAATCATTGTTCTTTGAAACCACCATTCATTAGTGCTCTTTAACCACAATAAGAAAAGTTTTAATTCTACCCAAAATTCGGGTTATTACAGTTTTCCTCCAGCGGATCTTCCGCCCATACTAACATGCTTTCTCTTTATCCCCCCTTTCTCTCTCTCTCTCTGCATCTGATCACTACCAGCCTCCACAATGGTTGCCTTCTGCACCAAGGTGGAATAATCTGTAATCTCTAAAACCGCAACCCTATTCTGGATCCACTGCTTCAGCCCTTGTTGAAACCTGTTAGCTTTCTTTTCTTCTGTGTCTACAAACTCTGGCACAAATCTCGACAGGTCAGTAAATTTGGCCTCATAGTCAGCCACTGACATATTGTTCTGTTTCAGTTCCAAAAACTTAAGTTCCATCTGGGTTCTCATGAACTTCGGGAAGTACTTCTCCAGGAATAATTGTTTGAACCTTTCCCAGGCTACGACAGCATCAGTCTCCATGTTCTTCTTGGCTTCCCACCAATAATTGGCCTCTCCCTTTAGTAGGTAAGTAGCAAAAACAGTCTTTTGAGCCTCATTGATACTCAGAATCTCGAAAGATTTTTCCATTTCCTTGATCCAGGCCCTCGCCTCAACGGGATCAGCCGATCCGTGGAACTCTGGGGGCTTAAGGGACTTAAAGGCCCTAAAGGAATTTGCCACTGAAGTGTTGTTGCCTGGTGGTGGTTGGGGGTATTGGTTCAAATTCTGCCTAAGTAGATCCATAAACTGGCCCATGGGGTTTCCGCCCTGGTTCTCCCCTTCCTGTTCTACTTCAGTTTCTCCACCCTCTATTTCCCCCTCAAATTCTTCAGAGTACAGGGGTTCATCCTCTGCTCCATACTGGGAATCTTCTTGCTCATTATAGTCCTGATCTTATTCTTCACTACTTTCATGGTTTTCCTCGTGTTGGTTGTGACTCTCTTGGTCAGTAGATTCTCGGGGGTTAGCCCTAGTGCCCATTCGTCTTGGAGGCATTTTACTGAAAATTTGGAAAATTTTACATTAGGTTCACTTACCTGTTTTAAAGGATTTTTCCTTGCATAATTCTTTACATGATTGGGTTTAAGATCCCACAGTTTTATCTCATGGCAACTTAATCAAAAAAATACTACATATGCTAATAAACTCGTGATCACATCCCAACAAATTGAAATAACTGAAAGGGAAACAAATATATACCAGGTACCGAAAAGGTACAACATCCGAGTTACAACGATAGTTTAAAGTACAACCATCCTAACAACAACAATACATCAAAAGTGAAATACGCTGTCTATCTGTCTAGTCTGCAAAAAGGGAAAATAAGTACAAGAAAACCATCCCTACAAAAGCCGGCACTACTACATCCGTACATGACTAGACAACTAGACTACTGCATCACTACATCTGAAATCAGCCGCCACGATGAAACATCATCCGAACCCTCCCCATGGCGATGCGGAAAATCTCCTCGGCATCTGCTCTGTCTACCCTACCATGCCCATTAGTAGGCAACTGTCGCACCCTCACCCGAGCCCTCAGCTCGATGCGGGTCACAGCCCTATACCCAACCCTGTCACTTAGTCCTCCTGCCCTGCAACCTCATCCGGGCGGCTCTCTCTGCTGCTAACTCCCTCCTAGACTCTGCCAACCTGGCATCCGCCACAGACAACTCTCTGTAAAGCCCGTTAAAAATCAAGTTGTGAACACATACTGGGACTCCTCCCATCGGGACATGAGGTGGGGTGGATGGCTCCGCTGGAGCTGCAGTCTCTGTCTGCTGGGGCTCTGGGGTAAGCTCCTCAAACTCATCGGAGAGTGGGCTCACAGGTAGTGGTGGTGGGGTAGGGGCTCTTTCAACAGAGAGGGGTGGCAGTCGTAGTCCGGAACTCCCTACTGCATCCTCCACTGGCTCAACCTCATCTACAGCCTGTCCAACAACAGCAGCCATGACCTGGTCAGTGGTCATATCAGTATCCTCCTCCATGGTCCTAATCTCAGATACAACCCAATAATCCTCATCCTCAACAACTAACTCAGCATCCTGTCCTGTCTGGATCCCCTCCGGGTCCTCCTCCCCCTCAGTCTCAACAACATCTGTGTCAGCATCAACCTGGACCTCCTCAGGGTCCTCCTCCTCAAACTCGATCACATCAGTATCAGCATCAACCTGGACCTCCTCAGCGTCCTCCTCCTCAGGCTCAGTATCCTCCTCAGGAAAGTGCTCATAGTATGGGTCCCTAGTCCGGAACATGTCCTCATCATGCTGTCTCGCAGCTGCCTCCTGGGCCGACATGTCGCTCGCCTACACAAGACGAACTATGTTACTATCATGATTCTTAAAAAGTTCCCGTAAGGGTTTTAGGTGAACCTGGCAAGGGTTCTTATTATATTATTGAATTTATTATTATATAACGTCGTATCATCTCTTGGGATTTATAACTCTCGCTCTGATACCATCTCTGTAACACCCCCAAATCCGGGGTCAGGGATTGGGTCGTTACGGTCTCATAACTTATACGTAATACTTGACTTGAGTCCACGATAAATAAATCACATGCTGTGACCCCACAATAATAACCACTCACACACACACGGTTATAGTCCCAGAGATGAAATTGAAATAAGTCTTACATTAAAGGGTTACGAATAAAAGTTATTACAATCCCAAAAGGATAACATCATAAGTTTAAAAGTTTTGCCGTTGATTACATTAATTATACATATAGTTAAACAGGAAACAAAAGCTGTCTAACTATGCTACCTCAGCAATGGCGGCTAGCATCTCAACGGGGAGTCCGGTGGGTCGGGTAACCTGCTTGCGCCGAGTGCGCCTGACGCGAGCCATCTATCCTAGCTGTTGTTGTGACATAATATGAACAAAGCAAGGGTGAGCGAAATCCCACCAACAATAATATAACTGAATAGTGATACATATATACAACAGTTCAAAATATCCGTTGAAATCATATGCCATGCATTAATGAAGTTATTGCCAGTATAATATAAAGGATGAAGTTACCAGGTAACTCAAATTATTTGTTTGTAGAAATATCTGCTACATCAAAAGTAAGCGAGATATTCTCATTTTCATTAAAAGAGGAACTTGCATGAAAAGATTGCAATTCCAGTTATGAACACTTTTCCAGCTCTGCCAACAGTAATCATGTTGCAGGAAATAAATAAGTTTGGATGATGAACCAATGATGGAGTATTCACCGCGCCCGCTGTTCCAATCTTGATGATCAGTCGAGATCGTACAGCTTAAATTAGATTTTCTACCGGTAGAAGGAAGAACTGACGGCTTTACTTGTCTACCGCCTTACTAGCTCTCCCCGGCCAACGGTTGGGCCAAAGGGGATGGACCGGCGCTACTCGGCCTCTTACACGACTCCTAGTTCAAATAGAATTCATGATTCTGAATGTAACGTTCGTCCCCCTTTCCCCAAGTATAATACTTGTTGATAAGACTCTACAAAGTAGTCGTATCTAGTTGGAAAGGAAAATTCACCAATAACTTCCAAGCTATTGCTTGGTAACGAATATCAACTTGTTCCAACAATCTTACCCCTCGAAAGATGAGAAGGTAAACAATGACTTAATAAGTCAACAGCACCCGAGTTGCGAGTGAAGAGAATACTTTATGACCGGGAAGTCGGCAAGATAAATAACATTTTCCAAGTAAGGTTCCCTTATTATTAGGGAGGTAGACTCAAAGAAGAATGATGTCTGAGAACCTTTCTTGATATAAGATTAATAATAATATGACTCCGAGATATTTTCTGTAATAATCGAAGAAGATAAACCTTATTGAGGTTATTCTAAATATGGAATAAATATTCAGAATATATTTATTGAATTAAAAATATTTAAAGAATATTTAGGAATATGAAAGAATATCTTTAATCAGAGTATTTTTCAAAATAATCCCTGAAGAAATATCAGGAGAATATTTATTGAATAAATAAATATTTAAATGAATATTCAAAATAATATTCATTAATTAATAAGACCTGAAAGGAATATTTAAGATAATATTCATAATTAATTAGGACTTTAAATGAATATTCAAAAAGTAATATTCATTTAATGAGTAATATTCTAAATGAATATCAAGTAATATTCATTTAGTAATCCAAGACTTAAAGGAATATTCGAGATAATATTCGATAAATAACTCAAGCTTCAGATGAATATTAGAATAATATTCATCAAGTAATTAATGTCTTAAATGAATTTTCAAAAGTAATAATTATTTAATAAAATATTATTTTAAATGAATATCCAAATAATATTCATTTAGTAGTCTCATCTTTAGAAGAATATTCGAAATAATAATCGATAATCAATTCGACTCGGAATGAATATTGAAAAATATTATTCGTCGAATGGTTACGCTCAAATAATTATTTGAAGTAAGGATCGTTAAATAAATAATCTCGAACGAATATTCAAATAATATTCGTCGCCCAAATAATGGAAAATATTTACTTAAATATTTTCCTCCGAGGTAATCTCGATATATCAAGATATATTGACTCCCGGTCTATATTTGATGAATAAGATGTATACGCCCTTCTATGAGGGTCTTACAATAACCGGCTTATAATTGATACGTTAGCTATCTAATTTATAAGCCAATAAACAATCAGGGAACAAGCATAACGATATAACTTGAAAGTAGGCATGCATGCTATGGCATATGTATAATAGAAAACATATATATATATTCAATCACAACAACAGCCTAAAAGAAGGGAATTGAAACTTGCCTGGTAGTCGAGTACGGTAAGGGGTAGTGGTAGCGGGTCCCGGTTCAGCTTGGTGATCTATAAATAGCCAAGGCATTCGGGATTAATCACTTAACATCTTAAAAGTCAAGTTATACTTAAATCGAAACACGTTCTCGAGTTATCTCGTTATATCCCTTTTAATGGATTCCTTTTTATCATTGATCCGACCCGACATTCGTTCGTTAATACGACATGTCACTGTACTTATACTTGGGACATACTTAAGTCATACAAGTTCTAAGGTCGATCGTTACGAACCAATATTATACTCCGAGTTTTATCGCCCGTTTTCTAAGTGTTTTACCGAAGTTATAATAGAGTCGTCTTTTAGGGGTTCGTTCGCGTATAACCTCGACTCGAATATTTTTAATAAATCGAAAAATGATCCTTTTGACATACGGTTTTCTTTCACACCTTCCTTTTTACCTCTAGTATTTATTTACCAAGATTCGCCATGACTTTACATAGTTTACGAGGGTTCAATTTCAGTTACGAACTTTCGTTTACGGATTCGAACTACTTTTAGTAAATTGGTCATAAATCCCAAACCGTAAGTCTGTTTCACGTGATCTTTATATCAAAACGAAGCTTAGAACATTACCTATCCTATCATGGCAGATAAAGTTTCTGGACAGTAGGTTTTTGACATGGAAAATGGCATACAAAACATGGTATTGTAAAATCGGACATTATAACGGCTGTAAATCGAATATCTACCAATTTCAAATCTTCCCATAAACATGGTATCCATTCCAAACAACATATACATGATTTATATACATGAACTGAGGCCAAGCAATGCCTTTCCGTTCATCTAACTATTTTTATCATGTATCCAAGATCCATACATAATCATGCTTATAATCTTAACATAACCATAACTAAGCTATATCTATCATAAACATACTTAAATCTCAAACAAGGGTTAGGGTTTCAAGAGCTTTATACCTTCCTTATAGTATGTACTAGCCTCAAAAAGCTTGGTATTGCCCTTGGATAGCCTTAACTTAGCTAGGATCAACCATGAAAACAAGAAAAACAAAGATTAGTTCTTGAAAACACTATTCATCATCACCTTTGATGATTTATTTGTGAATTTGAGGCTGAAATTTCTAGGGGATCTAAGCTATGATATGTAGCACTTACCCTAAAAATTAGAATATCAAACAATGGTGGGAACCCCCTTTTCTAGCTCCTTGGCCGAGAGTGATGTTTAAGGAAGGTAATTGAGAGTTTTTCTTCTTTTTTTGTTTTTGTTTGCTTTGTTATGACTTAATACAAGTATTATTATGTATATAACTTGGATGCATCTCCTCCTTTTGTGTTGTCACTCATCTATAGGTCCAAGTGTTGGCTTCTTAGTGGACCATGTGTTGGCACCACATTAAACAACTCCATTTTTGGTTAAATGCTAAATAATCATCCTAGTTGTAGTTGACTTTCATGTGACATACTTTGGTTTCTATTATTCCATCCACTTGCACATACATGTATCTTGCTTTCTCTGCTTGATTCTGTGTCCGGTTATTGCTCGTTTCGATTGATCGTTCGTAGGAATATTTCACGGATTTCTAATTAGGGTTTACCGGGAATCTTTCTAATATTAATACTATCATTCTCCATCTTTCTTTCTAACTTTCCAATTTATATTCCTTAAATCCATTCGTTAAATACTTAAGGCTATCAGTGTCCAGGGAACTCTCAGAGAAAATAAAAGTGCGGTTTTTCAGAATCCGACAGCTTTTACATACACTTATTTTCCCTCTGGATCACTAATACGAACTCGGAAATCCGTTCTGAATACTTCTATATAGTGTCGTCTCATATTATTCTATACTCCCACCAAAACACTATTCATTCTTTATTCTTTACTAATTCTCTTAGGGTTGTACAATTGTCCGTATTCTCTTTCGATCGTTCCTTAACCTTTTGACGGAACTACTGGATTAATCGTTATCGATATGGATGACATGAGAGTATTCTCCTGCTTTTGAAATTGTTATATCTTATTCCCTTAGAAGATAGATTATTCTTACCTATGTTGTCACCCTTTAGCATTCTTCAAGACATAGAAATAATAAAGTCGAATTCCATTCATTCTTTCCAAATATCACTTATTACATTGTAGCCGTAACCACTATTCATTCTTACATCATTAAATACATAAAAGTTTTAATTCCACCCAAAATCTGGGTTCTTACATTCTCCACCTCATCTTCATACCCGGGGGTTGATGGAGACTCATTTGACACGCTTCGAGTCTGAAGAATTAACGCCAGCTTTCCTCCCCTTGGAGGTGCAACTGCATTTCCTCGAGAGCTCGAAGAAGACGAATCGGCTGTACGGGCTGCTTTCCTTAAGCCAGAGCCAGAAGATTTACGGCTTCCTCTAGAACCAGAACCAGATGCTTGGGGAACAGTTTTAGTTCCCGAGCCAGAAGCAAGATCAGCACGGTTCCCAACAACCCAGCTGGGGCAAGGAAAGTACGCCGGGTTGACAATAGATGGATGTTTATGGCTCACAGCATGGATAGCCTTATCCCAACCAATGGACATATTAAAGGGGCACACTTCATCGTCATGATCATCCAGAAACTTTAGAAAATCTTTTGACCTATTGTTGGCATCGATCACCTTATCAGCCTCAGATGCTTTCTTTCTCGCCAAAGAAGCAAGTTATTTACGAGAAGAAAGAGCATCCGCTTCGGCACGAACAACCCGGGATTCTAGATCTTTGGCCTCTTCTTCGAACCTTGCTTTGTCTCCCTTCAAATTTACATTCTCATCCCTAAAGGCCATGTCTTGGGTGGAAACAGTCTGAAAATAAGCGTTGGCCTGTAATAAGAAGGAATCAGTAAGGCATAAGGTATTTGTGAAAGTCAAGGTTTATAACAGCACCGAACCCACTAGAGGGAGTACATACTTGGTACAAGGCCTGAGCACCCATAAGATGAGATTTATTCATCTTGTCACCGGCATGCAAAGTTACTTGATCGGGGGGAGTAATTGAAAGCTTGGACCAGTCCAAGGCTAGATATGGAGCCCCCAAGACCGAGTCTTGTTCGCAGATGCCCCATGATGGTATGAAAGGGGTTCTGTTATCCCCGTTAGTGTTTCGGGATCTTTTCCCGCCTTGGGAGCAGCCTTCCAAGAAGTGAGGAATGCGAGGCTTGGTGGGATTCAGTAATTCCTCAGCCTTTTTCTTCATTCTTTTAGTTACGGTTGGCTGGTTCTCGGGACGACTGCCAATCTCCTCAGCAGCTGAAATGCAAATAGAAAAATATCGAAATAAGAACAAACAGAGTTCATAATTGCTAAATAAGGAAGTTACCCTCAATAGAAAGAAAACTGAGGCCAGCTCCAACAAGATTCTTTTCGTTCAAAAAGGTCTTGTAATGGGTGCGACCATCATCAGCAAGAAGCCTATCTCGGTCTAATAATTCTGAATCACTAAGTTCACACACGAAGTGTGAACTATCCTCCACGGATCCAAATCTCTTCATAAAGCAGTTACCCCAATCTCCACCTTCCCATTCAAGAATTACAAACTCCCTCTCCCAGGCATGCTGAGAATCTAGAAAGGAAAAGGAATTCACTATGTGCAGAAGCTTGGCTCTGTACTGAAGGCTAACCCATCCTTTCTTGCAGTCAGAAGAGTTTCTGGCCCCGAAAATACTTCGGAACATCTTAGTAGACAATGGGATCTCCAACTGACGGCACCTTATTATGAAAATATTGATGAACCTCCAGGCGTTGGGTTACAGCTGACAGGGGTGAATTTGGAGCTCCGCCAGCAATTTGATAAAAAAAGGAACGATCGGGAATCTGAACCCAGCGTCTAGGGCGCCCTAGTGAACGCAAATCCTCTCGGGATGCTAGTTGCAAGTTCTATCTGTTGGGCCTGGACGACAAACCTTAATGGCACTTGGAAAGTGGTATGTCTTCCTGATCTCTTTGACATCTCGCTCCTTCAACTTACACGGACTATGAAAAGAGTCTAAGATCGAACTATTAGGGAATACTTCTCTCATAATGTAGTAGATCTAGTAAGGACTCAAACCGATGCTCAACATATGAAGGAGGTTTTATTGCTTCCATACCTTTGACGGTCCTCATCTTGCTCCTCTTGGCAAATGCTTCCATCATGGAGACCGGGGGAGCAGTTGGGCGTTTGCCTTCTGACATCTTGATTTGAACTTCATCTTGAAACTTGATCTTCAACTAGGACTAGAAAGCTAGAGAGCTTGAGAACTTGAAAAACTTTGAAATGAAGAAGTGGATTGAAATGAAGACTACCTCTCCTCTTTTATAGAAGAAGCATGACGTGCTATATCAGGTTGAAGTTCAGCCTGACTCGCGTTTACAGGTCGTCTATCGTTTATAGATAAAAAAAGGACAAAAATTTCCCATTTTATACAGAAGGAATCGTTATAATTCATATAGGTCGGAGAAGAAACGGTAGATATATCTGCTGAAATTTCAAAACAGATGACCTTCGAAGGGCTAATTGCATTTAAGAAATTTAATAAGGAGATTAGTCTTAAGCACGGGATTAGCAGTGCTAATCTAAGTTTATGAATAATCTCGCTAAAAGCCATGAATAATTTGCGGTTCAGTAATCAAAGTTGAGGCCACAACTTTCTAAGACCACGGATGATTTTAGATCCTAGATCCTACACCCGAAGGAGCAGCAGCCGACCATGAGGCGGCCGACCACCGCACCCGGGGAACGCCAGTCGACCACCAGCTGGCCGACCACCGTGATTTGAAGGCCTTCGGCCGATCACCAGCTGGTCGATCACGGGTAGTCTGTGGTCCTGGTCCTCGATTTTTTCGGCCGGTCAAGATTGATTTTCAGTACGGGAGCTGAAATTTAACTTCAATCTTAATGTACTAAATGTGAAAATCAGTACAAGAATGAAGTCAAAGTTTAGTGCCGTTTAGCATCGATTAGTGCCGTTTAGCACCGTTTAACGCCGTTTAGCGTCGTTTAACATCGTTTAGCACCGTTTAGTGCCGTTTAGCGCCAATTAGTACCGTTTAGCATCATTTAAATGCCGTTTAGCGTTACTTAACGTTGTTTAAGTGCCGTTTAAGGCTAGTAGTGCAGATTAGCATCGTTTAAAAATCATCGTAAATGCGTCGGTCGCTCCACGCTTTACATTAAAAGATGATACTCGTGAAACACTAGTGTAGCAAAGATAAACCCTGACTCAAGTCTCGAGAAAGGCAACTAGAACTTCAAGGAAAACCTGATCAGTTTTCCTAGAAGTTGGGGGGCAAATGATATGGGCTAAAAGTAAGACCTGAAGACACATTTAATATGGCATTAATTAGACCTAGTATGGTCCAAGCGCAAGGCCAATTTTTGAGGCCCAAAACCTTGATTCAATATTAATTTCGTAATTAATATTAAAGGATATAAACAGCTCAGCAATAAGTGTCAGATAAGGATACTACTCATGTAAAACTTAGCCACCAAGGCACAGAATTTGATATGGAGACAGACTCCTACAATATAGGATCTGGAACCTTCTTCAAGGCGGTGACTTGCCTGCCAAGTCACCTAACCCTACTACGATTCTAGGGCTTCTCAACCTATATAAAGGGCCTGACCCCGCATTCTCAGAACTACGTCTTGGCTTGATTCTCAATACGAAATACGTAGGCACTCTGTGAGGACCGATTAGTCTCGAACACGGAAACAGCCATTAAAGCTCGAAGCTCACCAACCCTAGCATTAAAAACGATTCATCACCTACTTTTTATTCCACAACATATTCATTGAGGACAATGAACCATTCAAGTGTGGGGAGGTGCTCTCAATATTATTAAAAAATATATATATTTTAAAATCCAAAAAAAAAATTAGAAAATTAAAAAAAATTGTATATAATTGCCTTGTCTCAAAACATATTATCGAGGATAAGTACACATTTTATGGACTAATTTTGCATGATTAATTCTGAGTGTTGTATCATAGAATAAAAATCATTTATTGCTTGATAATTCCTTGTGTGCGCTTTCGAAAATTTTAAAACTTGAGATGCCTCTTAGTCAAATTTAGTAAGTCGAGCATGCTTACACCTTGTGAGATTTTGAGCTTAATTAATGATTGATACATTTTATATCAATCGAATTTCTTTGTTGTGTGTTGTTCGTCAATTAGCATTGCTCTAGAACTTGTTTTGATACCTTGTTGAGATTACATGTTGTGTGTGTGCATGAAAATGATAAAGGCACTAGGATTAACCTCATTGACCTAAATACTATCCTTATGAGATATATCCTTAGTGAGCCCCCTTGAGCTTATATCTGTTTCTTTCAATTGTCAACACTCTATAATTTTTTAGCCTACTTGTTTATTCTTATCTTGATTTATTAGTAGAGCATTGTGATTCAATTTAAGGGTGGGTGCATGTTCAAGTGTGGGGATTTCTTTGTTAAGGTTTGATATTTGGGTGGGAAATATATAATGTGGTTACTTGATTTTCGTTCTTCAAAAAGAAAAGAAAAGAAAGAAAGAAAAAAATAAAGCAAGAAAAATGCGACGAAGATTGAATGAGAGTTATTGTTCATTGTTCATTGCAATGTGAAAATGTGAAAGTACATAATGATGTGCCTATGGTTTTAATGCTTGTGAGAGTTTAATTACTTTTACATGATCTACTATTCATGTTGAGTGCTACAATTAAAAGTGAACATTATGCTCTATTAGTTTATCAAGCTTAGCCACTTGTTAGCCTATTCCTTTGAAATCCAACCCCGTACCTAAGCCTCATTACAACCTATAATGAAGACCTTTTGATTTGTGCATGCACATATACGAAGTAGTGGATATTTGGTGGACAACCAAGCATATAATAGCACATGTCTATTTTGATTGAATTTGAGTGAAACATTTACACCTATACACTTGTGTGAATTGAGAGCAATGTGAGATTTTCTATCCATAGCATGCTTACTTATTGAAGGCGACTTTGATGTTTATTTCATGATATTTTTGTCTATCAAGACAACGTGTGCATACTTGGATTGTTTTGTGCAAGTGGTGTATTTTCAGATCTTCTCAAATTGTTGTGTGATTGAGGTTTGCATATGTGGAGTACTATGAATTTTTGCGTGTTTAAGACTTGGTGATTGAAAATATTTGATTTTGTGGGTATATCTTCTATAAACCCTCATGAGACAACACTCGTCCTACTAGGGCTACCTAGGGGTTTAACGGCTTGTTGCATATGCTCAATGCAATCGTGTCATCTACGAAAGTGATGTTAGTTAATTAGGACTAGTTTTATTTCTTTTATTTGCCCGAGGACGTGCAATATGTTAAGTGTGGGGATATTTGATTGAGTATAATTTTATATGTATTTTGGATGATTTTTATTCCCATCTTAATTATATTTTGCATTTAATTGGATCTTTATTAATTAGTTTATAATATTTTATTGTAGGAAGCATGGAATTCTAAATTGGAAAGGATTGGAGCTTAATTACGATTAAATTCGGATTAATTGGGCTGCACGCGCAAGACTCGTTGTTTAGGCCGTATCTTGAGTTCTAGACATCGGATTTCAGCGATTTAACAGCCCACGCGAAGATAACGAGATTTTCTTCCATTCTAGAAAGTCCCAGATATCAAATTCCACTTAGAGAAGCCCAATATCAGATGGGAAAAGTCAACTACGAATTTTGACTTTTAGAAATCTATTCAGTTTTGGAAAGCCATGTTTTATTCCTATAGACATTAAAAAATAAAATACTTTTTGTATTAGATTATTATTTAGACATATCATACACGTATCCATAGCCACCGAGAGGAGAAGCCAAGAGGAGAAGAGGGAGGACTTTATGCTTGGAGATTTCGACATCAACAACATAGGGATAGTTCTTCTTTCTCTATACTTTATATTGTATTTTAATCTCTTCATGTATCATTCGATTTTCCCTATGGTTGTGGTTGGCTAGATCTTTATTGTTGGAGGGCTGTTTTGAAGCCCTAAACCTTACGACAATTATACAGTTTTGATTTTCGGAGATGTGTTCTTGATTGTGCTTATATATGCGTCAATGCTTATAGATAATCTTGAATTGACCGTGGTATGTGGACATCCAATTAGGTTATGAGATTGATTTATCTGTAAAGTCAATTAATCTTTATATGTGGTCCATGAGATTAGTTGTATCAGTGTGTAATTCGTTTTAGCCTTTCTACGTGGTCCATGGGGCTATACGAATAGCAGAGCTTGTTTCTATGTGATCCATGGTAAGTTCTCTATAAGTATCTTTCAAAACATATCAAGGAATTTATGTATTGTGTCATAGGTTCAGTGGTGGATATTCATGCTTTCCAACATGTTTTTCTAATTAATCACAATAAACTTTTTGCTTGTTAACTAGTTAATTTAGTTATTAGGTAAATCACAAAACAAATTCAACTTTTTATATTAGTAGCGAAATAGAAGAAAAATGAGCCCTTGATCCTTGGCGTAGAACGATACCTATTTACTCTAAATTACATACGACATAGAAAGGGTTTAAATTGAATCACATCAAAATGCTGATTACAGGTTCCTATTGGTGTTTGCTTTCTTCCTGAAAGGAGTAAAAAAGAATAATAAACTGCAAAACTATCTTCCAAGATTCAACAGTTATATATAGTCAAAGCATTAAGATGTTGAGATTCAATAGTCTGGACCCAGAATTTTTATGAAAAACAAAAGGCAGAGAAAGAAAAGACTGGCAAGGCAATATATTTCATGAAATTCGGATGAAATTTATTTTATGAGATCAAATCAATTTGATACTAGCAATAATGTACTTCTCAATAAAAAACTGAATGATTTAATAGTTCTACACAACACTTTTTACAAGTCATGCACGAGTGTCAGCATGAACTAGTGCCGCTTCACAAAGCTAATTTCATGCTCTTTCCGGACCCAAATTTGACCCATCAGTCTGAAAGATCCATTAGACTCTGCTCTGCCTTTCGACTTCAGGCCTAGCAATAAGTATGCAGTTGCAAATCAGAACCAATGAATTAAAGAATCTACTTCTTGTATTGAACTTCTAGTTCTAGATCTGATCACTCTCGGTGAACGATGTTGAATATTTGTTCTTTTACTTGAGGGTCCTCAGAAGGCTGAGAACTGCACTGAGGAGAGACTTTATCATGATTTTCTACATCAACCGAATCAGGACTACAATCGGTTTCATTAGCTTGGTGAACTATGTGATATATCTGTTGGTTGAGTTGAGGGTCAACAATAGGCTGAGAACTGCTTCGCGGAGAGCCTTCATCGTGATTTTCTACATCAGGAGATTCAAGACTTTGATCAGTTTCATTAGCTTGGTTTTCTGTAGGTTCGTCTGACGCCCTGGAAGCTAATAAAGAAAGGCGGCAGAGAGGGCAGGTGGTGTGGGTTGCAAGCCAAAGATCAATGCAATCCATGTGAAATGTATGACCGCAAACAGGTATCTGCTGAAGTCTATCCTCAGCTTGGTAGTCACCAAGGCAGACTGAGCATCTACACTCAAACATGAGACAATTAGCGTAAAGAGGAGTATTTACATCAGCTAATTAAAACAACATCCGAATGGATACGAAAATGCACTTGATTTAAATTCATGTAGTCCCTTCTATGAACATTGTGTGTGTGTGTGCGCGTGTAAAACTGCTGTGGACGTCTGACAGAGTGAGTCAATATTCAAATTTAGAGTGTTCCTCTTAATTAATCTTGTTATTTCTAAGATTGATAGTTGATTTGTTGCTGTTAAAGTAACAGAATTCCCTCTTTAAAATGTATTTTAAAATTTTATAACATGCTAGGAAAATAGATCTTAACAATTAGTCGACGTATCCTCGCAACCAATTACAGTATCACTGATTCAATAAACATGATAATTCTGCACAACACGCAAAGCATTCAACTCAGTACAGCATACAGACTAACTATTGCTGATCTACGGAAACATTTAACTTGATAAACAGTTTCTACTCCATCCCTCCTATCAGTTAGTGAGCTAAAACTTTTTGAAACTCAAGTTCAAGTAACGTGATGAGATTCAAGAAAAGCAAGTCCTTCCCTGAATATAATTATTATTACAGCTTTTAAACCATAATTGGATTGCTTATAGCTACATCTACTGCATGACCTTCAGCAGAGAACCAACTTGCCAACCAGAGCATACAATAACAAAATACAAATTCTAGACATCGATCTAAATTCTGAACATTAATCGGAGTCAAAGAAAGACATTAATGTTGTTTTTCTTTCTAAAAGGCAAGCAAGATTTTGAGAGGAACTCTTACCCTGATAGTCTAAAACTAATGCACATGTCTCCACTAAGGATCGAAAGAATATCGACTAGGCTAAAGGGGATAAAGACAAATTATAGTAGTTACATATAACAACATAAGATGCATATAAAAAAGAACATATGAACTAGGGAAATAAAACAGTGTCTATAATTCAATGTATGACCCTAAATTGAAGTGCACATAAGAAATGAACATACATTAATCATAGGATGATAATATAAGTAAAAAGAAGCAAACAATATGGGCATATATCCAAGACATTACTCACTGTGTATCTTTAACAGAAAAACTTTCTTTAAATACAATAATTGGCAGCATCTCCCTCACTTCTTTCTTCAACCCCAATTCACACTGTCAATCCAAAACAACAAATTCAATTATTGGATCCAATGAACTCGGAAATTAATGACAAAATGATATACATGAACATAATAACATGATAATATATAAATAGGATGGACTTACGGTAGAGATATTGTTATTATTATTATTATTATTATTATTATTATTATTATTATTATTATTATTATTATTATTATTATTATTATTATTATTATTATTATTATTATTATTGTGAATGGTTGAAAGCCTGGCAGTCCTCATTATGAGAGATGACCAATCAGCTCTCCGGCGGCGGAGATAAAACAAGTAGAAGAAGAAGAGAAGGATAAAAGTGAAAAAGATTGGTACAGAAAAGATGAATGCTTGGTATAGCTTAAGTTGAGCTGAAACTGATGAACAGCAACTAACTGTTGTACTTGTAGGGGCTGAATCATACTTACTTTGAGACATTATTATATTTATCTTTCAAACAACAAATATTGGATCCCCATATACCGATAGATACAACACAATTGTTAATGGGCTTTGCATATACAGCAAATCCCTGATTTTCAAATACTGATTCAGAGAGAGAGAGATGTGAGGAGGGGTTTCTAGGATCGTTGAAGGAAGTAGATGTAGATATACTCATATATATATATATATATATATATATATATATATATATATATAGAGAGAGAGAGAGGAGAGGGGGAGGAGGAGGAGGGTAATACTTTAACTTGGCAGGTGAATTTGTAGGTGGATATGGAAGCACAAAAGTGTGTAAAAATATCAAGTTTTAACTGCTGCTTTGTTATGTTTATGTATGATTATGAATAGTACATTTATGGCAATTTCTATATTCACAGTGTCATCAATTCATCATGATCATACTACCCTTTACACAGCTTCTTAGATTCTCTGTCCACCTTATAATTTGTGCGTACTACTCCGTCCGTCAACCTCTTTCCTTCTTGGAACGTCCAAAAATAATGAATATAATATAATTACTATTTTTTAACATTACTTTTCACTATTACACCCACTACTTCTACACTTTTTTATTAAATAAACACTATTACACTCACTACTTTCCTCCACTATCTCAAATCTATTATTAAATAATGATAGGTCCCACCACTTTACTCACTTTTCAACTAACTTCACTCTTTTTTTACTATAATTTCTTAATCTCCGTAAAGATCAAAGTGATTCATACAATATGGGACGTAGGGAGTATGAGACAGCATATGTCATTCATTTTGCTGTTACCAAAATTTTACATCTTTTCTTCTTATTTTTTTCAAGTGAAATGTAACTATGTGTTGTGGAACGAAATATAGGGTGTATTTACTGCGTATTTAATGCTAAGGTTTATGAGAGCTTCGAGCTTTAATGGCTGATCAAGTGTTTCGTGACTTAACTCGGGTCCTCACAAGATGCCTACGTATCTTGCAAATATCAAGAATCAAGCCAAAAAACGTAGTTCTGAGTGTGAAGGAGCAGGTCCTTATATAGGCTGAGAAGCCTTAGAATTAAGGTAGGAATAGGAGACTTGGTGGGTAAGTCACCTCCTTGAGGAAGGTTCTAGACTCCTTCCTTGTAGGAATCAGTTTCCATATCGAATTGGATGCCTTGGAGGCTAATTTAGGCAGGAGTAATATCCTTGTTTGACTCTTATTTGCAAGCTGTTAATTAGCTCATAATATTAATTACGAAATTAATATTCAATTAGGGTTTCGGGCCTCATAAATGGGCTTCGTACTTGGACCAAACTAGGTTTAATTAATACATAATTAAATGCATTTATAGGGCTTACTTTCAGTCCATATCATTTTCCCCCCAACTTCTAAGAAAATTTATCAGGTTTTCATTGAAGTTAAAAGGTTTATGTACACTAGTGTTTCACAATCATCGCCTTAATGTAAAGCGTGGAGCGACCTACACATTTACGACGATTGGCCTTATTCGAGACTTCCTATCCATATGTACGTCTTACAGAAAATTATAAATAATTTTCTTGCATTTTTCCCACACTCGTGGGTATTTTTCATTATTTTTGACTAATTTTATCAAAAATATTGTGGGTATATCACCTTTTAGAAATAATTTTGTAAATTACCTCGCATTTTTCTGGAATTCTTGAAATTTTACTTTCAATTTCTCTCAGAAAAATATTATTTTTAATCAATTTTTCTGTTTTTAAAGAAAAAAAGATTTTTTTTTTGACCTCAAACGAGGTCGTGTACCGCCTCAAAAACGTCCAGGTCGTGTAGATTTCGACCTCAATCCACGAGGTGGATCCAGGTCGTGTAGAGACACCATATGAGGCAGGTCGTGGGGACTGTGAGCTCACCACACGAGGTGGATCGAGTTCGCGTAAGGTCCTTAAACCTGCCTGGTCGTAGGCCTTGCGACCTCGTCCTTCGACGTGAGTTGAGGTCGTGCAAACTTCCATTACTGGGTTGTTCGCGAGTTTTACGAGGCCAACCTTCGAACTAAACTGAGGTCGTGTAAGGGGCAATTATTGGCCTCCTCGTGTTCTATACGACCTCAATTTTCGAAGTGAATTGAGTTCGTGTAAAGAATGATAATGGGCCTCCTCGTGGCTTTCTCGAACTCATACTACGAACTGAAACGAGTTCGTGTAAGGAATGATAATGGGCCTCCTCGTGGCTTTTATGACCTCAATGTTCGACCTGGATCGAGGTCGTGTAAGGACATAAAGGTTTTTTTTTTTTTAAAAGAATTTCCAGTTCATCTTCTAGCTTCTGGAAGCTTCTATAAGCTTCTAGATCTTGGGCTTTGGTTTGGGCTTTTGGGCCTTGACCTGTTAACACCGGTTACCATGACAGGTTACCGGTTAAACAACCGGCTATGTTGTGTATAAAAGAGTGAAGTGAACTCACCTCTCATTTCACCTCTCACAATTCTATTTCTCAAAAAATTTTCTCTTTAGAGCTCTACTAGTCTTAAGTAGTTTCCGGCAAGAATTTTCCGGCGAAGTCCTTCTTACTACGGTGGTTTCTGGGTTTCTTCTTCGAAGATCATCTTTGAAGCTTTCATCCCAAGCATATCAATGGCAGATGATAGAGAAGCTAGGAGATTGAGCAAGATGAGTGCATCATCGCGAGGTACCTCTTTCCCTCCTATACGTTCCAAATATACTTCCTTGATAGACATGATTAATCAAAGAGGAGATGAATATCCCTCTGTATCTGCATTAGATTCTTATAATCATCATTCGAGATTTTTTGATGCTGAGAAAATCAAAAAATTCAACAAACTCTTCAATGTTCGTTCCCCCTTAAAATTAGTCCCAGCTGAACCAGGGGATCGTTCTTGTCATTGGAAGCCCCATGCCTTGTGCATATACAAGGATGCTATCATGGCTGGGCTTCGTTTTCCTTTTCATGATTTCATCCCCCCCTTATTGGCGGATGTTCAAATAAACCCTTGTCAGTTAGTTCCAAATGCTTGGAGGGCCATTCTTTGCTTCATGGTCCTTTGTTTGAAAAACAACTTTCCACTATCTGTTCCTCTTTTTAGGGAGATTTTTCAATTTAGGAATAGTGCAATCACTTATCCTGGCTGGGTATATATCAGCCTTCGTGCTACGATCCCAAATATCTACGATCCCTCTTCAATTCCTGATAGTAACCCTAAATGGAAAGAGGAGTTCATGTACCTTGTGTGGGAGGGGGGTGATTGGGGCACCCTCTTTCGCAGCTCCTTTGGGAAGGTAACTGATGGGAATTCAGATGACATCGAGCTAACTGATGCCGAAAGAGCTGCTTTCAACACCCTTACTGCCGACAAAGGGGAAACTCACTTCTTCACTCTCCTTGAGGAATTTTCCCTCAAGTCTGTGGGTCTTTCTTCTGTTACTGATAAGGGTAAATCCCTCCATTCTTTTACCTAGTTTTTCATTCATTTTGCATGTTACATTTCATTTGTTACTAATTTTGTCTTCTGATTTTTCAGCTGCGAGGGCCATTAATGAGCTCCAGGAACATTTGGCTGGGGAAACTCCCCGTATGAAGAGGAGAAGAGCTACGAAGGACGCTAGGGGACAGCCCACAGAGCCTGCCTTTTTAAGGCCTCATGATGCTGTTGATGTAGAAGAGGTCAGTGGGGCTGCCTCCTCTGCTAAGAGTTCTGTTTTTCGACCTGCTTGGGGCATCAAAAAACAGGACTCGGTTGTAGGAAGCACCAAACACTCCAAGGATTGGTCCTACCACTCAATCACCCCTGCTGATTATCGCGATATTGTTGTTTCCCGCGATTTGGAGGGGGTTGAGCTGATGGGTGCTCAGGCTCTTGCCACCGTAAGTATTTGTTTTTATCTCGTTACCTTAAATTTTTACTTCTCGCCTATTTTTAACTTGTTGTTTTTCAGGGCAACACTTATTTCCAGGCAGCCATGCATCATGCCAAGTCTTGGCGAACTCAGGCTGGGACTCACAAGAAGGATCTTGACCAGTCGAAGGCCCAAGTTACAGGCTTGGAGGAGAAGTTGAAGGCGAAGGAGGAGGAGCTAGAGAAAGCATATGGCAGCATTGCTGAGCTTCGCCAGGGCAAGGAGGATATCATAGATGATTATATGGACTCCGAGGACTTTCAGAGGCTTATGGCTAAGCATGATGATCTTATCTATCCAGCCAACTACTTTAGTGGCTGGAAGGGGGCACTAGATGCTGTTTCTGAGAGGCACCCCGGGCTGTTCCAGATTGGTGATATTCCTGGCCCTGAGGCCCCGTTGGAGCTGGCCAAGTTGCTGGAGTCTCAAAGAATCACCCCCATGGAGGAGGATGAGGAGGAAGAGGAGGAAGGGGAGGATGCTACTGATAGGATTTTGAACCCTGATCGCTCCCCTCTCCGTGCTAAATCTGGTGGTTCAGTTGCTGGGGATTCGACTACCCATACCAGCACTGACAGAGATTCTCCTGCTAGGAGTACTGGGAAGACTAAGGCACCGTGATTTTATTTATCTTGGCCCTGCGTGGCATGTCTTTTAATGTTTTGCTTTCTTTAAACTTGCAACCTTGAAACTATAGCCTCCGGGCTTTGCTTATTTGATTTATTCATTTTCTGGTTTTTCCTTTGATTTAGTTCCTTTGCCTTTTGTGTTTTGGCTTACTTTAGCTAGCAATTCTAAATATGCTTTTGACACATAACAGACATAAAACAACAACTAAAGGAGGAGAAAACCAAATTGCATTAAAACTTGAAATGGGCCTAGCCCTTACATAATACTCTACTTCCTACTCAGAGTTTAAAAAACTCCAAAATGGTTTCGTCGACCTTATTTCTACTTTACTAATAGATATAAGCTACGTCCTTCATAGGATAATCAAACATAATAGACCTTGAGATTCGATGCGTGCCAAGTGCGAGGCACATCGATTCCTTCCACAGTCTCCAACTTGTATGATCCTCGACCCAGTGTGCTTTTGACCCGATATGGGCCTTCCCAATTTGGTGCCAGCTTTCCTTTTTGTCCAACCCCGGATGCTTCAATCTTTCTGAGCACTAAGTCTCCCTGATGGAAGAACCTTTCTTTCACCCTTAGGTTGTAGTAGAAGGAAGCTTTCTTCTGATGCTCTGTATTCCTAGCATGGGCTTCATCCCTTACTTCGTCGATAAGATCGAGGGCTAGTCTCATCCCTTCCTCATTGGTGTCTGGATCAAAGGCCTCCACCCGTGGAGATACATGCATGATTTCCACGGGTACTACAGCTTCAGCCCCGTAGGCTAACATGAATGGAGTTGCTCCAGTAATCACCTTGCATGTGGTTCGGTATGCCCAGAGTATGGGTAGTAACTCATCCACCCAAGTATTTCTGGAGCGTTCCACTCTTTTCTTCAGTCCATCGAGGATGATTCGATTGGCAACCTCAGCTTGACCATTAGCTTGAGGGTGGGCAACTGAGGTGAACCGAAGCTCAATCCCATTCTCTTCACAATAGTCCTTGAACTCTTTGTTGTTAAATTGTAAACCATTGTCCGTAACGAGGATTCGTGGTATTCCGTATCTGCACATGACATTCTGCTAGAAGAATTGCATGATTTGCTTGGTTGTGATTTTAGCCAAAGGTTTGGCCTTAATCCACTTCGTGAAGTAGTCAATGGCTACAACTAGAAACTTCCTTTGAGCAGTGGCCATAGGAAAGGGCCCAAGAATGTCCATTCCCCACATAGCAAACGGGATGGGGGAGCTAATGGATGTCAACATCTCTGGTGGTTGTCTAACCACTGGTGCATGTTTCTGGCACCGATCACACTTTTTCACAAACTCTTTGGCATCAGCCATCATCTCAGGCCAATAGAATCCAAGCCTGACTATCTTGTGAGCTAGGGCCCTGGCCCCCGAGTGTTGTCCGCAAATTCCCTCATGGACCTCCTCAATAGCTGATTTGGCCTCTTCGGGCCTTAAACACCTTAGATACGGAATCACAAAAGATTTTTTCTAGAGTATCCCCTCAATTAGAGCATACCTCAGTGCTTTCACAGATAATTTTTGTGCCTCCATGGCATTAGTCGGGAGCCAACCAGTCTCGAGGTGTGCTTTTATGGGATCTATCCAACATTCCCTCACTCCAATAGGTGCGATTAACTTTGAATCGATGGTAGGGGTTCTCAGAACTTGGAAGTAGACACTTCCAGAGTAATTCTCTATCTCAGAGGAGGCAAACTTAGATAAGGCATCAGCCTTGGTGTTTTCCTCCCTCGGAATGTGCTCAATGTAGCACTCATCAAATTGAGTTATTATTGCCTTCACAAGCCTTAAGTATTTAGCCATGGTTTCATCCCTCGCCTCAAATTCTCCATTGACTTGAGCCACAACCAACCTTGAATCTCCACAAACTTTAAGATTTTTGACCCTAGGGCTCCTGCTAAGCCAAGTCCAGCTATCAGAGCTTCATATTCTGCCTCATTATTGGTTGTTGGAAAGTCCAACTTCAGGGCGTATTCAATCATGAATCCATCGGGACTTTGTAAGAAAAGACCTGCGTCACTTGTTTTCATTTTTGATGCCCCATCAAAATAGAGCATCCAGAATTCCTTCTCCTCTATTACGGGTTCCTTGTCTTCCTTATTGTCTTCCTGAGGTATCTCCTGCCCCCCGACTTCTTGGTTGTCAATGGTACATTCAACCACGAAGTCAGCAAGTGCCTGAGCTTTGATGGCCGTCCTTGGCTTGTACTTAATATCGAATTCTCCCAACTCAATTGCCCACTTGATGAGCCTACCACTGGCCTTAGGGCTGTGCAAAATATTTCTCAACGGCTGTCCTGTAAGGACCTCAATCTCATGTGCCTGAAAATAGGGCCTTAGTTTCCTAGAGGCAGTTACCAATGCTAAAGCAAACTTCTCAGTAGCGGAGTAGTTCAACTCTGCTCCGCGTAAAACTTTACTCACATAGTATACGGGTTTCTGAACCTTGCTTTCCTCCTTTACCAGCACCGCACTCACAGCTTGACCTGAAATTGCCAAGTAAAGATAAAGGATTTCTCCCGTACTTGGCTTGGCCAGCAGCGGGGCCTCAGACATATACTTCTTCACCTGCTCAAAGGCCTCTTGGCTTTCTTCAGTCCACTCAAAGTTTTTTACCTTCCTCAAAGTTTTAAAGAACGGCAAACACTTGTCCCCGGATTTGGAGATGAACCTCCCTAACGCAGCAATCCTCCCAGTTAATTTGTGTACATCCCTTATAGAACGTGGTGGTTCCATATCCAAAATAGCCTTGATTTTGTCGGGGTTGGCCTCAATTCCCCGTTTTGAGACCATAAGACCCAAAAATTTTCCAGACCCAACACCAAAAGCACACTTGGCCGGATTCAACATCATCTTATGGTGCCGCAGCACTTCAAAGGCCTCGCGTAGGTGTTCAATGTGATCTACCTTGTGTAGGCTTTTCACCAGCATATCATCCACATAAACCTCCATAGTCTTTCCAATGAGATGAGCGAAAATCTTGTTTACCAACCTCTGATAGGTAGCTCCTGCATTTTTCAGGCCGAAAACCATGACCAAGTAACAATACACACCGAAGTCGGTGATGAACGATACCTTTGGAATATCATCCTTATGCATCTTGATTTGATTATAGCCACTAAAGCCATCCATGAAGCTTAACATCTCATGCCCAGCTGTGGCATCTATTAACGTATCGATCCTTGGCAAGGGAAAACAGTCCTTTGGGCATACGTCGTTCAGATCAGTGAAGTCTATGCACATCCTCCACTTTCCATTAGCCTTCTTGACCATTACAGGATTGGCCAACCATTTCGGGAACTGGATTTCCTCAATGAACCCTGCCTCTAGGAGTTTGTCAACCTCCTGTTTTATGGCTTCTTGCCTCTCAGGTGCGAAATTCCTCTTCTTTTGTTTCACTGTCTTCCGGTTTGGATCCACATTCAGGCTGTGTGTTATCAATTGGCGATCTATCCCTGGCATGTCAGCTGCTGCCCATGCGAAGACATCACTATTGTCTTGCAAAAAGGAGATCAATTTGCTTTTCAAGGGGTCTTTCAAAGATGCCCCGATGTAAGTAACCTTCTCAGAATCTCCCAGCTCCAAAGGTACGGGAAGCAATTCCTCTGCTGATTTTCCTCTGCGCTCTTCATTCTCCCGAACATCCATATCTTCGATTGGGAGAACCTGCCCCTCGGTTCCATCCGGCCTTAGTGCGGCCACATAACAACTCCTTGCCATCTTTTGATCGCCTTTCTCTTCTCCTACTCCATTTCTGGTTGGGAACTTAACCTTTAAATGATAGGTAGAGGCAACCGCCTTGAAAGCATGTAGTCCCGTCCTACCTAGGATAGCATTGTATGTGGATGTAGCTTTGATAACCAAGAAATTTAACATCTGAGTTGCCTCCCGTGGCTCCTGCCCTATAGTCATGGGTAGCTGAATTGTTCCCTCGACCTTCGACTCTACTCCGTTGAACCCATATATGGGCATGTTTGACGGCGTCAACTGAGACTCAACGTATCCCATTTTTAATAAGGCATCATGAAACAAGATGTCCATCGATGCTCCATTGTCGATCAAGACCCTCTTTACTTGGGAATTGCCTGTCACAGGTGAGATAACCAAGGGGTCATCATGGGGAAACTTCACCCCTTCAAGGTCCGAATCATCGAATCCAATCGAGACTTCTGTCTTTGCACGTTTTGGTGCTTCCCCTACAATGTGCATTACTTCTCGCGCATACGCCTTTCTGGAATTTCTACTTGTCCCGGCCGCTGTTGGGCCACCAAAGATCATGTTGATTACTGGCCCCCGGGGCTGCTGATTGTGATTACGATCCTCATCTTTCCTATCATAATCCCGCCTTGGGTTTCCCCGATCCCCATCTTTGCAGAATTTATTCAATTTTCCCCTGCGGATCAAGAACTCAATTTCATCCTTCAATTGCCTACAATCGTCGGTATCGTGACCCACATCCTTATGGAACCGACAGTACTGATTCTTGTTTCTTTTCTCAGGATCATTCCTTAGTGGCTTCGGCCATCTCACATCCCTGTCTTTTTCTATCTCCATCAGGATTTGACTTCTTGGAGTATTCAGCCTTGCGTATTCCGTAAATCTTTGCCCGGGACTCCCCTTTTTAGGGGCTGAATCAGGATCCCTGCCCGTGCGCGGGTACTTATCTTTAGCATCATATTCCTGTTCCGACTTCCGCTTCTTAGAGTTGTCACCATTTCCGGTGTTCCCCGTTCCTGGATCTTTCTTCAGACTATCCTCCGCCTTGATGTACTTGCTCGCCCTTTGTTGGAGCTCAACCATATTTTCAAGGGGAAGCTTAGCCAATGACATTTTGAAATAAACATTCGAATTTCCATTCTGCAATGCCACCATGGCTACCTTGTTTTCCAGGTTTGTAATGTAGAGCGTTTCCTTTGTGAATCGCTTGAGATAGTCTTTGAGATTTTCATTCTTTCCTTGTATCACAGTCATGAGAGATGCGGAATCTTTCTCATGAATTCTTCCTCCTATGAATTGGCTGACAAAAGCATTGCTTAGTTCTTTGAAGGAGGCAATGGAGTTTGGTGGTAGGCGGCTGTACCAACGTTGTGCCATGCCCGCTAATGTTTGGGGAAACGCCCTACACTTCAAGGCGTCACTGGCGGGTTGTAACAGCAATGCGTTAGAGAACGTCCTTACATGATTAGCGGGATCTCCCGTTCCATCGTAAACCTTTATGGTAGGCATCTTGAACTTCCGTGATATATGCGCATTCATCACCTCCTCAATGAATGGAGGGGTTGGATCATCAGGATCTCCAAGTTGCATCAAGTCTTCAGGATTGCCTCTGGGGGTTTCGACCCTCGTGGTTCTACCTCTAGGGACTTCGGTCCTTCTCTCTCTCCTTGGGGTGCTTTCCAAATCAACAAAAGGAATGTCTTCTCCCGTCACTGGTGGGGGTCGATTCTGATTTTGTCTTCGCTGTTCCCTTTCTATGTCCTCCTTTAATTTTTGGATCTTAGCCTCGTGAGCCTTGATTTTTTCAGCAGCCGTTAAGGGAGGTCGGTCATGGGTTCTTCGGCGTCCAACAGGTTCCTTACTTGGGCGACGTCTTCTCGGGGTTTCATCCCTATCTTCTTCCGAGGATGAATCATCAGAATACGGGCCTGAGTAGTCATAGTATTGCTGGCCTTGATTGGGTCCTAAACCCCTGATGTAAGGTGGATTGTACGGCTCGTGTATCTGGAGGGCGTGACCACTTGGTCCGGCGCGATACGGGGGATAATTAGGCAACCCATATATCGGGTTCGTGCTTGCGGGGATCACTGTAGTAGAGATCTGAGCGGTGGGTGGAGCGGACTACCCTCCGAGAGGGGCGACCACCATTTGAAGGGGATTCGTCCCTTGGGTGGTGGGATTCGTCACTGAGGGTAACGACTCATGAGGTTGCGCTTCAGTTCCTTGTGGCCGAGTCACCAGCGGTTGAGAATTCGCCCTTGGGGGCACTTGTTCCCCAATCGGGGGTGCGGTGGTGTTAGTGATGGTTTCAGAAAGTGTTGTTGTTCTCCGAGTGGTAACCATGGTTGATATCTTCGTCCCACAGACGGCGCCAAATGTTGTGAAACGAAATATAGGGTGTATTTACTGCGTAATTAATGCTAAGGTTTATGAGAGCTTCGAGCTTTAATGGCTGATCAAGTGTTTCGTGACTTAACTCGGGTCCTCACAAGATGCCTACGTATCTTGCAAATATCAAGAATCAAGCCAAAAAACGTAGTTCTGAGTGTGAAGGAGCAGGTCCTTATATAGGCTGAGAAGCCTTAGAAATAAGGTAGGAATAGGAGACTTGGTGGGTAAGTCACCTCCTTGAGGAAGGTTCTAGACTCCTTCCTTGTAGGAATCAGTTTCCATATCGAATTGGATGCCTTGGAGGCTAAGTTAGGCAGGAGTAATATCCTTGTTTGACTCTTATTTGCAAGCTGTTAATTAGCTCATAATATTAATTACGAAATTAATATTCAATTAGGGTTTCGGGCCTCATAAATGGGCTTCGTACTTGGACCAAACTAGGTTTAATTAATACATAATTAAATGCATTTATAGGGCTTACTTTCAGTCCATATCACTATGTATTTACAAAATTTATATTAAAAATTGATAATATTTAAGTGGTTGGTTTAACAGCTATAGCCTGTCCATATCACCATAGCTAATTTATACTAGGTTTACTTATAATGCATTTATAAGGGAATGTTTGTCGTGACTTATAAATTCATAAGATCAACTCAACTTATAACTTATACTAGCTAATATCCCTAAAAGATTTTAAATAGTTTTATTTTAATATTTTATATTATCATTTTATTATTCATAATTTTAATATTTACTTTTTAATTAGTAAGAAAATAAAAAAAAATAATAGAACGTATTTCATATTATTCTGAATGATAGTTTTTTGTTTGTATATTGAAAATAGATAAATAATTTTTTAAATTTAATATGATGTTGACGTGAATTGAACCTTGAAATTATTGGAGTAGTTTATAATATAGGATAATATAAAATTTTAACTAAAATATGTTATTGACGGGAATCGAACCTTAAACTTTTAGGAGTAGTTTATAAAATGATATAAATGTTTATTAATAATAATATGTTGTTGACGGGATTCGAATCTTGAACCTATAAGAGTATTTTATATATTATAAAAAGAATTTATTTTAGCATTACATCCAACGGTTCTTTTTTATTTATCTAACAATTTAACGACTATTATTAATTTAGTGTACCAAACCAACAACCAATAATAATATGGTTAAAATTGAAAAAATAAATTTTTAACTAAAATATGTTGTTGACGGAAATCGAACCCTAAACTTTTAGGAGTAATTTATAAAATGATATAAATGTTTATTAATAATAATATGTTTTTGACGGTGATATGGGCTGAAAATAAGCCCTAAAGACACATTTAATGTGGCATTAACTAGGCCGAGAATAGTCCAAACGTGGGGCCCACCAGCTGGGCCCAAAACCCTAAATATAATATTAATTTCGTAATTAATATTAAGGGTAATAAACAGCTCAGCAAATAAGAGTTGGATAAGGATAATATCCCCTTCAGACTTATCCAATAAGGCATCCAATTCAATATGGAAACTGATTCCTACAAGGAATAGATCTAGAACATTCCTCAAAGACTTGCCCACCAAGTCTCCAAATCCTACCATAATTCTAAGGCTTCTCAGCCTATATAAAGGGCCTGACCCCTCACCTCAGAACTACGTTTTATTGGCTTGATTCTCTAATTTACAGAGATACGTAGGCATTCTGTGAGGACCGTTTAAGTCTCGAACGCAGAAGCAGCCATTAAAGCACGAAGCTCACGAACCTTAGCATTAAATATACAAACCCTAGCCGCAATATTTTCAACCTAGTTTTTATTCCACAACATTTGGCGCCGTCTGTGGGAAGAAGACATCAACCATGGTTACCACTCGAAGAACAACACCGGTCTCAACCGAGGCTACTTCTGGAACCATCGTTCCACCAATCGCTGCTCCTCCTGTTGGTACAGGGCCAGAGTCTGTACCCCCCTTGACGGAAACAAACCCTCGTAGTCAGGCCTCTCAACCACAAGGGACGGATCCCCCCGCTGAAAGATCTCAACCTGTAATCGTCCCTCTAGGCCAGGATACTAACCCGCTCCAGATGGTGTTCTCTCCTCTCCCTCTGAGCAGCCGCCCGCCGCTTCACAGTCTCTCCACTTCTTCGCTCCCTGTCAACACCAACCCAATGTATGGGCTGCCTAATTACCCCCAAGATCCAAGGGATCCAGGACCAAGCGGTCATGCTCGGTTGATCCATGGGCAACAACAATCCCCTTATCTTAGAGGCCCGGCTCCTCCTGAACCAGGATACTATGATTACTCTGGTCCTTATACCGGAGACTCGTCATCTGAAGACGATGATCGAGACGAAGCCCCAAGGAGGCGACGCGCTAGTAAGGAACCTCTGAGGAGGAATCCATCGAACCGAGATGGTCCTTTAACAATCGCAGAGAAAATTAAGGCTTATGAAGCCGAGATTCAGAAGCTGAAGGACGACCAAGCAAGGGAGCTAGAAAGGCAGAACCCTAATCAGACTCGACCTCCTCCGACTTCAGGAGGGATTCCCTTCATAGATCTGGAGAGATCTTCAAGGAGACACCGAAGGGCTGAAGCCCCAACCAGAGGAACTACCAGGGTGGAACTCCCCAAGAATAATCCTAGAGATTTGATGCTACAAGGAGATCTGGATGATCCGACCCCTCCATTCACTGAGGAGGTGATGAATGCACATATCTCCCGAAAGTTTAAGATGCCCACGATCAAAGCTTACGATGGAACGGGGGATCCCGCAACTCATGTGAGAACGTTTACAAGCGCATTGTTACTGCAGCCTGCTAACGATGCCCTTAAGTGTAGGGCGTTCCCCCAAACCCTGTCGGGCATGGCGCAACGTTGGTATAGTCGTTTACCTCCAAACTCGATTAGCTCTTTCAAGGAGTTGAGTACCGCTTTTGTCAGTCAATTCATTAGCGGAAGAATTCACGAGAAAAGCTCCGCATCCCTTATGTATGTAACACAGGGAAAGAATGAGAACTTAAGAGATTACATCAAGCGATTCACTAAGGAAACCCTGAATATCACCGATTTGGAAAATAAGGTGGCCATGGTAGCCTTGCAGCATGGAACCACGGATCTCTTTTTTAAGAGGTCTTTGGCAAAACACCCCCCTGAAAGCATGGATGAACTTCAACGAAGGGCGGACAAGTATATAAAAGCTGAGGACAGCATCAAGAAAGAAGCCACGTTGGGCAATGGAGGGAACAAGCGGAAGCAAGAACAAGAGTACGATGCTAGGGACAAGTATCCCCGAGCTAGCAGAGACTCTGAATCTGCTCCAAAAAAGAACTCGGGTCCAAGGTTTTCCGAGTATGCCAGACTTAATGCTCCAAGAAGCCAGATCCTGTTGGACATTGAAAAGGAAAAGGACTTCCGATGGCCGAAGCCACTTAGAGGAGACCCAGCTAAGCGAAATAAGGAGCAATACTGCAGGTTCCACAAAGATGTGGGACATGACACCGACGATTGTAGGCAACTCAAGGATGAGATTGAGTTCTTAATACGAAGAGGAAAACTAAGTCAGTTCACCAAGGGTGATGACCGTGGGAACCAGAGAAGGGACAATGACAAAAGGGACAATGAAAGGAGAGATAATATTAGGAGGGATGACAACCATGATCGCAATCCACAGCCCCGAAGGGCAGTTATCAATATGATCTGGGGAGGTCCGACAGCAGCTGGCACAACTAAGAATTCTCGAAAGGCTTATGCTAGAGAAGTAATGCACATTGTGGGAGAAGCCCCGAAGCGTGCTAAAACCGAGATGGTAATTGGTTTCGATGATTCAGACTTGGAAGGGGTGAAATTCCCCCATGACGACCCGTTGGTCATAACTCCCGTGATTGGAAACTCAGAAGTAAAACGAGTCTTGATAGACAATGGGGCTTCTGTGGATATTTTATTTTATGATGCATTTGTAAAGATGGGTTACAACGACTCTCAACTGACCCCTACAAACATGCCTATATACGGGTTTAACGGAGTGGAGTCCAACGTTGAAGGGACTATTCAGCTACCCGTGACTATTGGGCAGGAGCCTAAAGAGGCGACTCAGATGTTGAATTTCTTGGTGATCAAGGCAGCATCAACATACAATGCAATCCTTGGAAGGACTGGACTTCATGCGTTTAAGGCTGTGGCCTCTTCCTATCATATGAAAATTAAGTTTCCGACACGGAATGGTGTCGGAGAACGAAAGGGTGATCAGAAGATGGCAAGAAGTTGCTATGTGGCCGCATTAAGGGCCGATGGAGTCGGGGGGCAGGTCCTTCCGATTGAAGACATGGATGTCCGCGATGATGAAGAGCATAGAGGGAAGCCAGCAGAGGATTTGATTCCCGTACCTCTAGAACCTAATGATCCTGACAAAGTTACTTATGTTGGAGCATCTCTGAAAGAACCCCTGAAGGGAAAGTTGATAGAATTCTTACAGAAGAATAGCGACGTGTTCGCTTGGACAGCAGCTGATATGCCAGGGATTGACCCCCAACTCATAACTCATAGGTTAAATGTTGACCCCAAAAGGAAGACAATAAAGCAGAAGAAGAGAAACTTTGCTCCAGAGAGGCAAGAGGCCATTAGGCAAGAAGTGAATAAGCTCTTGGAAGCTGGTTTTATTGAAGAGATTCAGTTTCCTGAATGGTTAGCGAACCCAGTCATGGTCAAGAAAGCAAATGGGAAGTGGAGAATGTGTATAGACTTCACTGACTTGAATGATGCATGCCCAAAAGATTGTTTTCCCCTGCCGAGGATTGATATGTTGATAGATGCCACAGCTGGACATGAGATGTTAAGCTTCATGGATGGATTCAGCGGCTATAATCAGATTAAGATGCACAAGGATGACATACCTAAGGTATCTTTCATAACTGACTTTGGTGTCTTCTGTTATCTTGTCATGGCTTTTGGTCTAAAGAATGCAGGAGCTACTTACCAACGATTGGTGAATAAGATATTCGCCCATCTGATTGGAAAAACCATGGAGGTATATGTTGATGACATGTTGGTCAAGAGCCTACTTAAGGCTGATCATATCAAGCCCCTCGGAGAGGCATTTGAAGTGCTGAGGCACCATAAGATGATGTTGAATCTCGCCAAGTGTGCTTTTGGCGTTGGATCTGGGAAGTTTTTAGGGCTGATGGTTTCAAAAAGAGGCATTGAGGCCAATCCTGACAAGATCAAGGCGATTTTAGACATGGAGCCACCACGCTCTATAAGAGATGTGCAGAGGTTGACAGGACGAGTTGCAGCTTTAGGAAGATTCATCTCCAAGTCTGGAGACAAATGCTTGCCTTTCTTCCAAGCGTTAAAAAAGGTGAAAAATTTTGAGTGGACACTTGAGAGCCAAGAGGCCTTTGAGCAACTGAAGAAGTACATGGTTGAAGCCCCGTTGTTGACCAAACCAAGTCCTGGGGAGATTCTTAGTTTATACCTGGCGGTATCCGAACAAGCCCTGAGTGCTGTCCTTATTCGGGAAGAGGAGAAGGTCCAGAAACCTATCTACTATGTGAGCAAAGTGTTGCATGGGGCTGAGTTGAATTACTCACCCATAGAAAAGTTTGCTTTGGCATTAGTAACTGCCTCAAGAAAGCTGCGGCCTTACTTTCAGGCACATAAGATTCAAGTTCTGACAAACCAGCAGTTGAGGAACATATTGCATAGCCCAAAGGCCAGTGGAAGGCTAATCAAATGGGCAATTGAGTTAGGAGAGTTTGACATCGCATACAAGCCTCGGACAGCTATCAAAGCTCAGGCATTAGCTGACTTCGTGGTTGAATGCACTATTAACAACCAAGAAGTCGGGGGGCAAGAGATAATGACTACCCCTGGGCAAAAGGAAAAAGAAGAAAAACTTACACCCGATCTGAAGGAATATTGGGTGCTCTATTTTGATGGAGCATCAAAAACAAAATCTAGCGGTGCAGGTTTGGTTTTGAAAAGCCCCGATGGGTTCACAGTTGAGTACGCTTTAAAGTTGGATTTCCCTACTACCAACAACGAGGCGGAGTATGAGGCATTGATAGCTGGTTTGGGCTTGGCCAGAATCATGAGGGTCAAGAATCTCAAAGTTTGTGGAGATTCAAGGCTTGTGGTATCACAAGTAAATGGTGAATTCGAGGCTAAGGATGAGACTATGGCAAAATACTTGAGAGTAGTAAAGGCTGTTATGTCCCAGTTTGACGAGTGCTACGTTGAGCACATTCCAAGAGAGGAAAACATTAAGGCCGATGCCCTATCTAAGTTTGCTTCTTCTGAAATAGAAAATTATGCTGGGAGTGTCTACTTTCAGGTCTTGAAGGCCCCGACCATTAATGCAAAGTTAGTGGCACCAATTGATATAGGAGGCTCTTGGATAGATCCTATCAAGGCACACCTGGAGACCGGTTGGCTCCCAGACAATGCCATGGAGGCACGAAAACTCTCAGTAAGAGCGTTGAGATATACTTTGATTGAGGGTATTCTGTACAAAAGGTCGTTTGTCATCCCGTACTTGAAGTGTCTAAGGCCTATAGAGGCAAGGGAAGCATTGGAGGAAGTTCATGAAGGGATCTGTGGGCAACACTTGGGGGGCAGAGCCCTAGCTCACAAGATAATTCGTTTAGGGTTTTATTGGCCAGAGATGTTGGCTGATGCACAAAACTATGTCAAGAGATGTGAGAGATGCCAGAAGCATGCCCCAATTGTGAGGCAACCGCCTGAGATGTTGACCTCGATTAACTCTCCCATTCCATTTGCGATGTGGGGGATGGACATACTTGGACCCTTTCCCATGGCTTCAGCACAGAGGAAATTCCTAATAGTGGCAATTGATTACTTCACTAAGTGGATTGAGGCTAAACCCTTGGCCAAGATAACCACCAAGCAAGTTTCCCAGTTCTTTTGGGAGAACATCATCTGCAGATACGGAATCCCACGAATCCTTGTGACAGACAATGGGACACAATTCAATAATGAGGAGTTTAAGAAGTATTGTGAAGAGAATGCGATTGAGCTCCGTTTTACCTCAGTGGCACATCCACAAGCCAATGGGCAAGCTGAGGTAGCTAATCGAATTATCCTTGATGGACTGAAGAAGAGGGTCGAACGCTCTAGGAACACTTGGGTAGATGAATTGTTGCCCATACTTTGGGCATATCGTACCACTTGTAAGGTAACGACTGGAGCAACCCCATTTTTGCTGGCTTATGGAGCCGAGGCAGTTGTGCCTTTAGAGATCATGCAAGCATCACCTCGAGTTGAGGCATATGAGCCAGAAACTAATGACGAAGGAATGAGGCTTGCCCTTGACTTAATTGATGAAGTTAGAGATGGAGCTAATGCAAAGAATGCTGAATATCAGAAGAGAGCATCTTTTCACTACAACCAGAGAGTTAAAGAAAGATTCTTTCGACAAGGTGACATGGTTTTATGGAAGATTGAAGCCTCAGGAGTTGGCCAGAAAGGAAAGTTAGCACCAAACTGGGAAGGACCATATCTAGTCAGAAAGGTGTTAGGGCAAGGATCCTACAAGTTAGAAACCTTGGACGGGGTTGAGGTGCCCCGAACTTGGCATGCTGTGAACCTCAAAGTTTATTATGTCTAAGTCCTTTTGAAAAAGGCTTGGACTTTTACCTGTTTATTAAGAATAAGGTTCGAATGAAACCATTTTAGAGCATGTCGCTCCCAGTAGAAGATAGAATATTTATGTAAGGGTTGAACCCATTCTATTGATATCTTTTGACAGCATAATGGAATTTATACTGTTTTCTCTATGAGTTATTTCTCTTTGTTAAAATAAACACGAAAGGCAAATGTTGGATTAGCTTGTGAGTTTAGTACCAGCCAGGAGGCCAAGTACTTGAGAAATTCTAAAAGTTTAACGAACTATAAAAAAAATGAGAATGTGGAAACAAAAGAAACTACTACATAAATAAGTTAAGTCATAAGCCCCGAAGGGCAAAAGTTCAGAATAAATAAAGACAAACAGAAATAAGCCACGCAGGGCCATCTACTCATCTAAGTCCTCAATAACAACATCTCCCTGGGTAGAAGAAGGATCTGTTGTCTCTACCCCAGGAGAAGAAGGTGGATCCTGAGTGGGCTGAGAGTCCCCATCCACTGCTGCCTCTGTAGCAACCTCCAAAGTATCTGTCAATCCAGGGATAGCAGGTACCGGGAACTTCTCCAGGGATACCCCCTCGATCTTCCCACTCAGCTCCTCGATGATCCCCTCCCAACACTCCTTGAAGGTGCCAGGAAAGTTTGCATCATACTCGGCATTCAGGACATCTTGAAAGTCCTTAGAAGCCTTGTAATCAGCAATGATGTGTTCCCTGTTCTGCTGCACCTCCAGCTGAAGCTTCCTGTTCTTCTCCTTCTCAGCAGCCAGCTCCTTCTCCACCTCCCTAAAACGAGCAAAGTTTGCCTCGGAGGCATCAAAGTATCTGTCTCTATCCCTCTCAGCAATGGTCTTATCAGCACGCACCTCCTTCAGGTTATGAACAGCGGCCTGAAGGTAGGCGTTCATCTGCAAAGGAAACAAGTAAATAAGGGAAAAGTAAATGCAATTAAATTAAAGAAGTTGAATAAGAAATTACCGAAGCAACAGCTTGAGCCTCGAGAAGCTCAATCTGCAAGTCATCAGAGGACTCCACAATGTGGACCCTGTCTCGTGGAGTAACCACGCTCCTGGACCACTCAGCTGCAGCCCTGGAGTCACCTACAGCTGTGTCCCTATTGCATAAACCCCATCCCACTGTAAAGGGAGTAAGGTCTTCCTCAATAGGAACAGGCTTTTCCTGAAGAAAAGCAGGAACACGCTCCACCGCGGGAGAAGCCTCATCTGTCCTGGCCCTTTTGGCCCTAGGGTTCTCTGTTACCACCCTAGCAGTGGCAGCAGTCTCCCTCTGCCTAAAAATTGCTCCCAGAGCAGTTTTGGCTGCAAAATGATTATAAGAAAGTTAGAAAATTATATCTAGCATAAAATGTTAACAAAGCAAGAGGTGAGAATTACCCTCAGGGCCCAAATCGCTTAGCCCATGGGCCTGCAACGAATCTTCAGAAATCAAATTTGCACATTGATGCAAATTATCCGATGTTAACAAAGTTATGGCGGCCTCTTCTTCCACGCCCAATTTTAAACTCCTAACAGGCCCATCAACGGCTCTGCAGAAGTTGGGCCGAAAATAGTTGTCCCAGTCATCCCCATCCAAAAAGATATAAAACCATTCCCTTTTCCAATTAGGAAGGGAATCAGGAGCGGAATCCGAAACAAAACAAGAACGGGCTAAGGAACGGTGTTGGATTTTGACCCAGCCCGAATTGTCAGAAGAATTGACAAATTTGAATAGATATCGAAAAACAGAGATACTGGGCTCAAGCCCATGTTTCTTACATTGGACCAAGAAACAATAGATAAAACGCCATGCATTTGGCATAAGTTGGGTTGGACAAACCCGGGCTTCGGCCAAAAGACGGTAAACAAAAGGAGGAGGAGGAAGGCGAAAACCAGCATAAAAAGTTTCTTTATAAATCCTAATGGCCCCAGGCTTTGGGTGACAAGCCCTTTCGTTTGAGGCCGGAACAACGGCCCTATAAGGCCCATTAATATGAAAAAGTTGGGCTAGAATGTCTACCCTATGTTGTTTGTATTTCGATTTATATTCATAAGCATCTAAATGAAGCATATTTGGAAAAGCTTGACCAAACTCATTTAAAAGATCTCTAAGGGAAAAAACACTGGCATGGACAAGAGATGTTTTAGGGTTCTTACCCCTTGAAAGCCGTGGAGCGGTGGTAGAAGTGTTAGCAAGTTGTGACTGGCCTGAAGAGCTAGAGTCCTCCATTGATATGCTTCCCTTGAAGGCTTGAAACCCAGAAAAGTTGAAAAAAGAGGTTGAAGAAGATGAAGATTCAACGATCTTCAAACAGAAACTGGAAATTAGGGCGGAGGAAAGACGCCGGAAATCGCCTCACGACAGAACCCTAGCAGAGCTTTTTTGAAAAGTATTTGTGATAAGGGAGAGATAATTTTTGCTGAATAGTGAAATGAGAAATGAGGGATGCACACTACTCTTTTATAGAGTTCACGTTTGGTCACTCAACCGGTTATATCCAGTAAATGGGCTGTCAACAGGTGACTGGGCCTTTGAATAGGCGGGAAGCCCATGAAATTCAAATTTTAAAAATAATTCTAGAATGTTCTACGACATTTTTAGAAAATAGGATAAAATCCCGTTAGAATTTAAAGGCAGGAGGCCCAATTAAAAGGCTATACCCACGCCCAGGAGACCAAACCTCCTAGGCGTGCCTAAGGAAGGTGTCTCCTTGGCGGGGGTACCCACGCCTAGCTCGACTTTCCTTAAAGAAGGCTATACCCACGCCCAGGAGACCAAACCTCCTAGGCGTGCCTAAGGAAGGTGTCTCCTTGGCGGGGGTACCCACGCCTAGCTCGACTTTCCTTAAGGAAGGCTATACCCACGCCCAGGAGACCAAACTTCCTAGGCGTGCCTAAGGAAAGTGTCTCCTTGGCGGGGGTACCCACGCCCAGAAAGCTTTTCAAGGAACGAAGGGCATACCCACGCCCAGGAGGCCTAACCCCCTAGGCGTGCCTAAGGAGGGTGTCTCCTTGGCGGGGGTACCCACGCCCAGGAGGCATTTCTAGGGACAAAGATCACCCACGCCCAGGAGACCAAACCCCCTAGGCGTGCCTAAGGAGGGTGTCTCCTTGGCGGGGGTACCCACGCCCAGGAAGCATTTCCAGGGACAAAGATCACCCACGCCCAGGAGACCAAACCCCCTAGGCGTGCCTAAGGAGGGTGTCTCCTTGGCGGGGGTACCCACGCCCAGGAAGCATTTCCAGGGACAAAGATCACCCACGCCCAGGAGACCAAACCCCCTAGGCGTGCCTAAGGAGGGTGTCTCCTTGGCGGGGGTACCCACGCCCAGGAGGCATTTCTTGCCAGGATGACTTTTTTAAAGTTAATCCTTTAAAAATTTTAAAATAATGTTGGGAAATCGAAAAATAATTCCCAAAAGATAATAAAAATACCTGTTGGTACTTAAAAATTCCTAAATTATTAGGAAAAATTACGAAAAATACCTGTTGGTACTTAAAAATTCCTAAATTATTAGGAAAAATTACGAAAAATACCTGTTGGTACTTAAAAATTCTTAAATTATTATGAAAAATTACGAAAAATACCTGTTGGTACATAAAAATTCCTAAAATATTAGGAAAAGTACAGAAAAATACGAGGAAAATTATAGAAATATTTTCTTGACTAGTTGAGCAATAATTTATGCTAATAATGCATAAAAACTCTATGAAAGTGCCGAAATTGCTAAAAGCAAGCACAAATTAAAGCCTCGAATAAGGCAAATCGTCGTAAATGTGTAGGTCGCTCCACACTTTACAATCAAGACGATACTCGTGAAACACTAGTGTAAACCAAAACTCCCATATAAGGGTAGGAAAATTAAGAAGTCCCAGGTAAGGGATAAAAACGACCCCGAGTCTCGATTAAGGCAAATATAACTTCTACGAAAACCTGATCAGTTTTCCTAAGAAGTTGGGGGGCAAATGATATGGGCTGAAAATAAGCCCTAAAGACACATTTAATGTGGCATTAACTAGGCCGAGAATAGTCGAAACGTGGGGCCCACCAGCTGGGCCCAAAACCCTAAATATAATATTAATTTCGTAATTAATATTAAGGGTAATAAACAGCTCAGCAAATAAGAGTTGGATAAGGATAATATCCCCTTCAGACTTATCCAATAAGGCATCCAATTCAATATGGAAACTGATTCCTACAAGGAATAGATCTAGAACATTCCTCAAAGACTTGCCCACCAAGTCTCCAAATCCTACCATAATTCTAAGGCTTCTCAGCCTATATAAAGGGCCTGACCCCTCACCTCAGAACTACGTTTTATTGGCTTGATTCTCTAATTTACAGAGATACGTAGGCATTCTGTGAGGACCGTTTAAGTCTCGAACGCAGAAGCAGCCATTAAAGCACGAAGCTCACGAACCTTAGTATTAAATATACAAACCCTAGCCGCAATATTTTCAACCTAGTTTTTATTCCACAACAGACGGGATTCGAACCTTGAACTTATAAAAGTATTTTATACATTATAAAAAGAATATTTTTTTGGCATTATATCTAACGGTTCTTCTTTATTGAGCTTACAATCTAACGGCTATTATTGAGTGTACCAAATAAAGTGACCAAACTACCAACCAACCAAATATATCCTAGTTGGCTTCTAATAGTATAGTATAGATATAACTTATATGTCCAATCTATTTTTATCCCTACTTAACTTATTTCTTTTTTATTTGTTTGATAAATTATGTTTTTACATTTGTGTTAAGTGTCTTTTTAATTTAAAAATTATGTTGATAAGTGTCTTTTTTATTTGTTTAATTTATATTTTTAAAAATTTAATATGTATTTTTATATTTTATTAGAAAATATAAATGCTCGTTATTAAGATATATTTTTTACTTTTTAAATTATTAAAAATACTTTTTATTAGTCAATTGATTAAGTGACGAAAATAAAAAATAGATAATTTTTTTTTGAAAAGAAAATAGATAAATATTTTGAAAGAGAAAGAATATGATATATTAACCGTAAATCCATTGAGATTTAATATATCAATCTTGTTTTCTTTTCATTGTCATTGACACCTTGTTTAGGAGTTTTAAAAAGTAGGGGTGAGTATTCGGTTTAAACCGAACCGAACCGAATTTTAATTCGGTTAACCGAAACCGAAATTCCAGAAAAATCAAAATCGAAAACCGAACCGAATTAAATTCGGTTTTTAACCGAACCGGAATTTTTATATCGGTTATTACTGAAAACCGAAATATAAAACCGAAATTTTAAAATAGTGCAAAAAAATGAATAAGTGTCTTACAAATTAAAATTACATATCCAACATCCAAGTTAAATTAAAATTAAAATTACAAATTGAAGCTTGAAAGTAGTCAAAGAAAGTACATTTCAAGTGAAATTACAAACATTTAAAATTACATATCTCATGCTGCATTAGAAACCACAAGTAATGCCAGTGCTATGACAAAACAAAAAGTAATATTAACTTAACTTCTGATTAAAAAGTTACACACTTAAACCTAATTAAACCAAGAAATTAAACGGTCAAGGATTTAGATTCCGAATTCTAAATTCTAACTCAAATGTCAAAGAGGTAAAGATTAGATTACGTATATAGTAATATATTAATAAATAATATTTTATTATTATATAAAAAAAATTCGGTTATTTATTTCGGTTATTTGGTTAACCGCGGTTAAAAACCGAACCGAACCGAAAACCGAAATTTCAGAAAAAGGAGAACCGAAAACCGAACCGAAATATTAATTTCGGTTAACCGAACTGAAATTATTTCGATTATTCGGTTCGGTTTTCGGTTAACCGGACCGTATACTCACCCCTATTAAAAAGGGTGCAAAGTAAATTATTCATAAATAAAGTATTTTCATTTTCATTCAGTTTCTCCAGACTTTAATAGAAATGAAAGCAAATGAAAATGAATGAAAATTTAGCCAACTTTCATTTCAAAACTTTTATTTTGAAAATATTTTACAATTTCATCATTTACTTTCTTCAATTTTATAAATTTGGGAACATATGTTACTCTCTATTCTATGCAATTTTAAATATAAGCTGATCTATGCATGCATATTTGTAATATAAGCCATGGCATGGAGTTACAAGTGGTTTCCAAGCTCAAACGAGTCAAAAATGAAGCAAAATTAATTTTCTTATTCAAACGTGTTCAAAATGAAGTTTTAATGAGTTATAAGGATCAAACGAGTTAAGAACAAAGCTACAAGTGGTTTCCATGCTCAAACGAGTCAAAAATGAAGTAAAAATAATTTTCTTGTTCAAACTAGTCTAAAATGAAGTTTTAGTGAATTCTAGGGGTCAAACGAGTCAAGAACAAAGCTACAAGTGATTTCCATGCTCAAACGAGTCAAAAATGAAGCAAAATTAATTTTCTTGTTCAAACGAGTCCAAAATGAAGTTTTAGTGAGTTCTAGGATTCAAACGAGTCAAGAACAAAGCTACAAGTGGTTTCCATGCTCAAACGAGTCAAAAATGAAGCAAAATTAATTTTCTTGTTCAAACTTGTCCAAAATGAAGTTTTAGTGAGTTCTAGGGGTCAAACGAGTCGAGAACAAAGCTACAAGTGATTTCCATGCTCAAACGAGTCAAAAATGAAGTAAAACTAATTTCTTTTTTCTTTCTTGTCACTAAAAAAAATGAGTCCTAGAGAGAGAAGCTCCTCCTTCTTTCTAAAAACTCCAATTTTCTTTACTATAGCCGCCATAGTTTTCTATTCAGATATATTCTCTTACACACTAATTAACCATCAGATTTTTTTCAACCTTCCTAAATCCATATTCTCCTTCTTATCTCAACCCTATACACGATATTTCTTATCTTATTATTATTCCTAATTTAGCACTTTGAACATGGTGAGTCAAGGTTCCTATTGTGATGATGATGGTCTGCTAGGTTACATGCAAGATGAGATAGGTGTAGAAGCCGGGGATGATGCTCTCTCGTTGGATGGTTTAAGAGAACAACCCATTCCTGTTGTGGGTTCTGTTCTTAATGAAATTCTTGTTGGAGATCATATTGGCGACAATCAGAGGCTAATATTTTGGGGGATGAAAGGGTGTTTCCCAGCTCCTCTAATGGTATTCCTCTCAGGGTATTTATTGAAGAAGATATAGTAGGTGAGGGTTGTGGAGAGTTCGGATGAGAATGTGGAGATAAGTCAGAACCACACGAGTGCAGCAGTCAAAGCCACTTTTGAAATCAGTAAGCAAGAGAGAAGGGAGTTAATTGAAACCAGGATTCGTATGCAAGAAATGCAGAGATTCATGGAGGATAATGGGTTTTCTTTCGCAGAGTTTGAGCGGGCAAAACTTGTCAAACAAGATAGGTTTAATGTGGGGTTAACAGGTTCTGCTGATATTATTACTGCTGGAGATGAGTTTGGTTTACCCATCTTTATAAATCAAAATCTTTTATTCTGTCTCGGGATGAGGCTGTTAGGGTTGATTGTAACCTCAAAAAGAAACCTGAGTCTAAAGATGATGGTATTGGTGCATCTGGGGTCAAGGATGGGTTTGGTTCTGCTAAAGATGCGGAAGGAGTAGGAAGTGATATAGGTGATGTTGAACATGATACTAACAAAGGGAAATCTTGGTCGCATGTAGTTAAAGAAACAGTGCGGGAACGTAACTATGTGAAGTTTGATTATAAGCCATTAGCTCCTGGTAAAAAGGTTGTCTCCCCCCCCCCCCAAGATGAGGTTTTGAGATGGGGTAATGAAAAATTCAAGAACTGTGTGGTGGGTTCTTTTTCTAAAGGCACAATACCATTTGGTAAAGTTCTATCTTTTGCTCGTAATGCTTGGGATTCATAGGGTCTAATTCATGTGGCTCAAAAGGGTGACCGCACTTTCCTCTTTAAGTTTGCGAATGAGGCACAAGTAGCGAATGTGCTAGCTAGGGGCACATGGTACATCAACCAAAGGCCTATGATTGTTAGAGCTTGGGGAGCTAACTCAATGAAAAACATTCCTCTTTGGGTTAAATTTGAAAATATTCCTGATTGCTATTGGACTAAGGAAGGGCATAGTTGGCTTGCTAGTCTTATTGGTCAACCTTTCTATGCGGATGAAATGACTTCCAAACTAGAGTTACTTCCTTATGCTAAAATGTGTGTGAATTACTCTGTGGGAGATGAATTACCTAGCACCTTGGAGGTTGAGGAACTAGACCCTAACACGGGGAGTAGAGTTTTTTGTGAAGTGCTTGTTAGTTACCCGTCCAAGTCGATGGTTTGTACAGCCTGTCGTGATATTGGCCATTTGATTGGAGCATGCCCTAGAGTCACTAGGAAGTGGGTCCAAAAAGAGAAACCAGATAGGTGCAAAGAAGCAAATCCTGTTGAGGGGTCATTGGATGAGGATAAGAAAGAGCCAGAAAGTGTTAAAGAATACAACCCAACTAATAATAATGAGTGGACTGAAGTGAAAAGGAAAAAAAATCAAAGTCTTCAGCTTCAGATGATGCTTCACCCTCGCCTAATAATACTTTCAAAGGTTTAAGAGTTGTGGATGAGATTAATAAAAGAAAGCAGCTACGAACAAAGTATGTCTTAACAGTAATGCTAGTGCTAGTGAGTTAGCTTTTGCTAGTGGTCTGTCTAATTCTCAGAGGAAAAAACTCAAACGTAGCTTGGGGAAAGGATCCCTCCCCCCTCGATGATAGATATCTGTTCGTACAATATACGGGGGCTTCATAGTAAGGTGGCCTTCGTTAAAGACTTTGTAAGTAACAATAAAGTAGGGTTATTGGGTTTGCTAGAAGCTCATGTTAAGGCAAACAATGCTAGCTTCATTTCATCTAGAATCGCTCCGAATTTTTTGTGGCTGTACAATTATGACTTTCATGCTAACGGTAGAGTATGGTTTGGATGGGATCCATCATTGTGGAAGGTCTCTCTCATTAAAGCCTCCACTCAGCATATAACGTGTAGTGTCTCGTCTTTAGCAGGTGGCAATGCTTGTGTCATTACGATGGTTTATGCTTTCAATGAAGTTATCGATCTAGGGCCCTTTGGGAGGATTTATACCATATCCAAGGGTTAATCTCTACTACTGGTGAATCTACTCCGTGGGCATTGCTGGGGGATTTCAATATTTTTCTCTCCTAGTAAAATTAATTTTCTTCTTCAAACGAGTCCAAAATGAAGTTTTGGTGAGTGCTAGGAGTCAAACGAGTCAAGAACAAAGCAACAAGTGGTTTTTAGGCTCAAATGAGTAAAAAATGAAGCAAAATTAATTTGCTTCTTCAAGCGAGTCCAAAATGAAGTTTTAGTGAGTTCTAGGGGTCAAACAAGTCAAGAACAAAGCTATAAGTGGTTTCCAGGCTCAAATGAGTCAAAATGAAGCGAAATTAATTTTCTTGTTCAAACTAGTCCAAACTGAAGTTTTAGTGAGTTCTAGGGGTCAAACGAGTCAAGAACAAAGCTACAAGTGGTTTCCTTGCTCAAACGAGTCAAAAATGAAGCAAAATTAATTTTCTTATTAAAACGAGTCCAAAATGAAGTTTTAGTGAGTTCTTGGGGTCAAACGAGTCAAGTACAAAGATACAAGTGGTTTCCATGCTCAAACAAGTCAAAAATGAAGCAAACTTAATTTTCTTCTTCAAACGAGTCCAAAATGAAGTTTTAGTGAGTTCCAAGGGTCAAACGAGTCTATAACAAAGCTACAAGTGGTTTCCATGCTGAAACAAAAAAAACATGAAGCAAAATTAATTTTTTCTTCAAACGAGTCCAAATTGAAGTTTTAGTGAGTTCTTGGGGTCAAACGAGTCAAGAACAATGCTACAAGTGGTTTCCATGCTCAATCTAAATGAAGCAAAATTAATTTTCTTGTTCAAACGTGTCCAAAATGAAGTTTTCGTGAGTATTAGGGGTCAAACGTGCAAAGAACAAATTTACAAGTGGTTTCCATGCTCAAACGAGTCAAAAATGAAGTAAAATTAATTTTCTTGTTCCAACGAGTCCAAAATGAAGTTTTAGTAAGTATTAGGGGTCAAACGTGTCAAGAACAAAGCTACAAGTTGTTTCCTGGCTCATACGAGTCAAAATGATGCAAAACTAATTTTCTTGTTCAAACTAGTCCACAATGAAATTTTAGTGAGTTCTAGGGGTCAAAGGAGTCAAGAACATATCTTCAAGTGGTTTCTATGCTCAAACGAGTCAAAAATGATACAAAACTAATTTTCTTGTTCAAACTAGTCGAATTGAAGTTTTATTGAGTTTTATGGGTTAAATGAGTCAAGAACAAAGCTACAAGTGGTTTCCATGCTCAAACGAGTAAAAAATTAAGCAAAAGTAATATTCTTATTTAAACGAGTCCAAAATGAAGTTTTAGTGAGTTCCAGGATCAAACGAGTCAAGAACAAAGTTACAAGTGGTTTCCATGCTCTAACAAGTCAGAAATGAAGCAAAATTAATTTTCTTGTTCCAACGAGTCCAACATGAAGTTTTAGTAAGTTCTAGGGATCAAACGAGTCAAGAACAAAGTAACAAGTGGTTTCCATGCTCAAACGAGTCAAAAATGAAGCAAAATTAATTTTCCTATTCAAACGAGTCCAAAATGAAGTTTTAGTGAGTTATAGGGGTCAAACGAATCAAGTATAAAGCTACAAGTGGTTTCGATGCTCAAACGAGACAAAAATTAGGAAAATTAATTTTCTTCTTGAAAATAGTCCAAAATGAAGTTTTAGTGAGGTCTAGAGGTCGAACGAGTCTAGAACAAAGATACAAGTGGTTTCCATGCTCAAACGAGTCAAAAATGAAGCAAAATTAATTTTCTTCTTGTTAGGTCCCGAAGTTTCGTAGAAGGGGGTTGAATACGATACTATAAAAAAATAATTCCGAGAATATATCTTTATTGATAATAAACTCGAAGGGGTGTTACAACTTCTAATCCAGTGGATTAGCTTCAAAACCTGAACAGTCCTAAGGATAGTTTAGGCACGAGGACCTTCTACTCGACACTTCCTGAAAGTGGGCTAAGCCGGCTTTCCTACTAGATGGACTATCTAGTAGCATATACAGAGAAGATATAAGAGAGAGAAAAGATAATTGTGTGTTGAGGTGTATTTTGAAATGAAATACAACATGCCTATTTATAGATTTTAGAAAGTCACTATGCTGTACTATTTCAACAACCCCCGTGGGCCCCTCCAGCCACTTTTTGAATAGTAGCCGCCATTTGCACAGTAGCCGTCATTTGCATAGTAACCGCCATTTGCACAATAACCGCCATTTGCACAGTAACCGTCATTTGCATAGTAACCACTATTTGCATAGTAACCACTATTTGCACAGTAACCACTATTTGCATAGTAACTGTGAATAGTAATCATGATTAGTAACCATGAATAGTAACTATGAATAGTAACCATGAATAGTAACTGTGAATAGTAACCTTGCATAGTATTAATATTTTTGGCTGCTTCTTTTAGGGTTCTCTCTTCTTGAGATATTATGTTTGTCCTTGATCGTCAAAGGCTTTGGCAATTCTTTCTATGAATTAATGTGTTGATCCTTCTCGTATGTGCTGACACTTAGTGCACTGGTCTGGTTCACAAGTGACTAGCACTGATCTTGATCTTCACACCTTCGTTACATTCCAATTGATTAGCCTGCAGCAGTATCTTTAAATAATATAAAAACATGGAATCTTTTGGCCCTTCAACTGAATCATCTATACATCTTATTCTGTCACTGAGGCTTGATCATGTTAATGAACTTCTTTCAGCGACTTGATCCTTGTTGGTGCCTGTTCTTCAAATTTCACGATCCCTGTATCGAGTTAATATTATTTATCTTTTATCCTAGTAGAGTTATACATATCTTTTATCTTAGTTCAGTTATACATGTCCTCTATTACATTATGCTTTACACTTCTTCAAACGAGTCCAAAATGAAGTTTTAGTGAGTTCCAGGGGTCAAACGAGTCTAGAACAAAGCTATAAGTAGTTTCCATGCTCAAATGAGTTAAAAATGAAGAAAAATTAATTTTCTTCTTCAAACGGGTCCAAAATTAAGTTTTTTGAGTTCTTGGGGTCAAACGAGTCAAGAACAAAGCTACAAGTGGTTTCCATGCTCAAACGAGTCTAAATGAAGTAAAATTAATTTTCTTGTTCAAACTAGTCCAAAATGAAGTTTTGTGAGTATTCGGTGTCAAACGTGCCAAGAACAAAATTTACAAGTGGTTTCCATGCTCAAACGAGTCAAAAATGAAGCAAAATTAATTTTCTTGTCCCAACGAGTCCAAAATGAAGTTTTAGTGAGTATTAGGGGTCAAACGTGTCAAGAACTAAGCTACAAGTGGTTTCCTGGCTCATACGAGTCAAAATGAAGCAAAACTAATTTTCTTGTTCAAACTAGTCAAAAATGAAGTTTTAGTGAGTTTTTTTTTCTAGTTAATAACAAAATTTATACAAAGAAACAACTATTACAAAATCTGGGGGCATACCCCGCGATAGATTAAAAACAACCCAACACTGAGAAAAAAAACTGCTCAAGCCACTTGCTACTACTAGCCACACAAAGTGAAAAACCTTCTAATACAGTAAAGTAATTAGCCTAGGGTCCTGTTTGATTTTCTTTTGAAATTCATTACAAGTGCTAAGTCTTTCACGAACATTTCTTTTGATAACTTTCACCAGGCATTAAGGGGGAATAGAATGACCCTGAATATGGATACGTTCATTCCTTTCTCGCCAAATCGCATGACAAACAGCTGCTAAATACAAGTAAGTGATTTGCTTTTCCAATCTGCCCACCTGACCTAAATACATGCGTCTGACTTCTAATCAGGCGATTGTGGGTTCGAGTCCTACTGGGTGTGTAGTTTATCATTTTAAGTTTTAGTGAGTTCTAGGGATCAAAGGAGTCAAGAACAAATTTACAAGTGGTTTCTACGTTCAAATGAGTCAAGAATGAATCAAAACTAATTTTCTTGTTCAAACTAGTCCAAATGAAGTTTTAGTGAGTTTTAGGGGTTAAATGAGTAAAGAACAAAGCTACAAGTGGTTTCCATGCTCAAACGAGTCAAAAATGAAGCAAAACTGATTTTCTTATTCAAAAGAGTCCAAAATGAAGTTTTTTTTTATTTTGCTAACTAAAAAAATTATATACAAAAAGGCAAAAGATTACAATTCTAGGGGCATACCCCGCAATTAGTAAATCATCAACTAAGCATTCATCCAAAAGGAACAATAAAAAAGTAACTACTCAAGTCTGCATAAAAAAACTAGTTAAGGACTAGTTTAAAACACAAGTATAGAGTCTATGCCAAGAATTAAAATCCACGGGAGTGGCCTCCTCTGTTCATCCTCCATTGCTTGATCTTTGATTTCGTCAATCTGACCTTCTCTTTTGGGACTACTCCAGTAAAAGCCTTCACTACATCAGCCTTGTGCAAATCAACAACAGATGTTGTCTCATCGGCCTTATCCTGAACCTGAGCATAGTCATCTTCCAACCCATCTGAATAGCTTTGAACATCATGAAGCACTAACCCCTGCTTATGCTCACCTGTAACTTGATTGGAGGGAATTACACCCTGCATTGCTCCCACCTCCAATTTTCCAGCATGTTGATTAGCCACAAACGCCGCCTTATTGTACTCATTTACAGAAGAACTACCCTGCCCCTTGCAATCCTCATCCATGAAATCAACACCCGTATTATTTTTCTTCTAAACATCAAAGCCCTGAATATCCTCCGATTTCTTCCTACACTTGACAGCTCCACTACCTAAGAAACCATGTTTGAAACCCAAATAACCCAACTACCTTTCCTTTGAAACACCAGTTCCAAGATCATTACCTGCAATGTGAATCTCCCTTGGCAAGTCATTATCATCTAAAAACATCCCCAACGGGAAGCCTTCAGTGGGAAATGATAAAATCTTGCAATTGTATAATGTGGTTTATAGCTTCACCAAGCTCCCTATCCTTTCCACAATCAGTAATCCCTACAAGATACTTAAATGAGGGTTGAGCACCCCTTTCAACAGACCCCTAAATAATAGGCATCTCATGACCACTGTAAGCAATGAACCGCTCAAAACTCTTGATGAATTTCCTAGCCCCCGGCAAATGATGTTTGATGGCCATCCGACCCAATTGATTATCCCACGCAGTCAAGTGTGCCTCCTCATCCTTAACATCAAAACGATTCTTCGTGAACAAATTCAGATTAGCCTCAGCATCCTCAATACCAACCCCATTATTAGGTGCAGCCCACACTGGTTCATCCAAAAACTCGATAGGTATAGCTGCAGAATCAACATTACCTATATCGACATCTTGGCTCAATTGATTTTTCACCACAGTCAAGTGAGGGTTAGCACTCATCCCCTCAACTTCATCCTTACCAACAACATTAAGGGAAGTATCCAAAACAGGTTCATCACTCTTCATAGGTTCCATTGGAATAACTACAGGACCAGCAATACCTATATCATTATCATGACCCAATTGATTTTGCACCACAGTCAAGGAAGGGCTTGTACTACGCCCCTTATCCTTAACCAAATCCATTGGGTCCTTGGTCAACAAATTGGAATTAACCTCCAATTCCTCGTTACCAACAACACTATCAGAAATTGTTTCCATAGAGTCAGAAATCTCAATAGGCAAAGCTATAGAACCATCAGTAACTATATCTTTAGAACCTAAGATCAGCTTCCTAGAGAAGAAAAATTAACCTTCAACCAATAGGAGATTGAGCGAGCTCCGAGTTCTTGAAGCAATCCCTGAAATAGGAGGGCTATCAACTCCCAACTTCCCTGAACAACCCTTGGGCGAGCTAATTCCTTCATTACTAACCGACCCCAACCCCTTCAATGACTGGGATGGGAAATCATTCCCCTCTGATACTAACCCTATCGAACGGGCTCTAAGGGAATGAACATGAAGACGAACTCCATAACTTTTAGGCTCCGGCGAGTCCTCATCGGAGGAAAACCCCTGTGAAACCATCCTCAAAATAGATAGAAGTATATATATATATATATATATATATATATATATATATATATATATATATATATATATAAGAAATATGGTGTATAGGTGGAAGAAATGAAAGGGGGAATGGACTAAGGATGGGAAATATTATAGATCTGATGAAGATTGAGTTAGAAATGGGTAAAATTAGTGTAGTGAGTTCTAGGGTCAAACGAGTCAAGAATAAAGTTACAAGTGGTTTCCATGCTCTAACAAGTCAGAAATGAAGCAAAATTAATTTTCTTGTTCCAACGAGTCCAAAATGAAGTTTTAGTAAGTTCTCAGGGTCAAACGAGTCATGAATAAAGCTATAAGTGGTTTCCATGCTGAAACAAGTCAAAAATGACACAAAATTAATTTTCTTATTCAAACTAGTCCAAAATGAAGTTTTAGTAAGTTCTAGGGATCAAACAAGTAATAAATAAAGCTACAAGTGGTTTCCACGCTCAAAGAGTCAAAAATGAAGCAAAATTAATTTTCTTGTTCAAACCAGTCCAAAATGAAGTTTTAGTGAGTTCTAGGGGTCATATGAGTCAAGAACAAAGCTACAAGTGGTTTCACTACGCCATAAGTGAGCATACGCAATGCTTTTACAAAGTGTTACACTGAAAGCGTTTCGTTAGATATGGAATTTTGGCTATTTTACAACAGAGCTAAACTGGTGTTACATTAGATATAATTTAGTGTTGCATATTACCCACGGTGTTTCACACCATGCAACACTAACTGCTGGTGTTGCATTAAATATTTTTTAATTTTAATAAATAATGACGTGGCAGTTTATTTATATAAAAATAAACATGTAGGACCCACATGTGCTGACGTGGCATTTGCTGACGTGGCAGTTGTAGGGCCCACAATTGCTGACGTGGCAAAAGTGGAACCCACATGTGCTGACGTGGCATTTGATGACGTGTCAGAAGCGTTGCATTAGGTAGAAAAAGTGTTGCATTTGGTTCTTAAAGTGTTGCATTAGCTATTTTTTTATTTTTAATAAATGCTAACTAGTCTTGTCCCGAATGATGAATCTATTTCTTTAAATTATTTTTTCGACGTTCCAATCATACGGATGTCAAGATATAACGATTTTAGTGATGCTGTAATTTTTTAAAAAATTTGCTAGATTTATTTGGTTTGGTTTTATAACGGTCAAACCGGTCAAAGTGGACTTTCCATTTAACTAGTCTTGTCCTGAATGATGAATCTATTTTTTTAAATTATTTTTTCGATGTTCCAACCGCACAGATGCCAAGATATAACGATTTTAGTGAAGTGGTAATTTTTAAAAAAATTTCCTAGATTTATTTGGTTTGGTTTTATAACGGTCAAACCGGTCAAAGTAAACTTTCCTTCTAACTAGTCTTGTCCGGAATGATGAATCTATTTTTTAAAATTATTTTTTCGACATTCCAAACATACGGATGTGAAGATCTAACGATTTTAGTGATGTGATAATTTTTTAAAAAATTTGCTAGGTGTATTTGGTTTGGTTTTATAACGGTCAAACCGATCAAAGTAGACTTTCCTTTTAACTAGTCTTTTCCCGAATGATGAATCTATTTTTTTAAACTATTTTTTCGATGTTCCAAACATACGGATGTGAAGATCTAACGATTTAGTGATGTGGTAATTTTTTAAAAAATTTGCTAGATGTATTTGGTTTGGTTTTATAACGGTCAAACCGGTCAAAGTAGACTTTCCTTTTAACTAGTCTTGTCCCGAATGATGAATTTATTTTTTAAAATTATTGTTTCGACGTTCCAAATGTACGGATGTGAAGATCTAAGAATTTTAGTGATGCGGTAATTTTTTAAAAAATTTGCTAGATGTATTTGGTTTGGTTTTATAACTATCAAACCGGTCAAAGTAGACTTTCCTTTTAACTAGTCTTGTCCCGAATGATGAATCTATTTTTTAAAATTATTTTTTTGATGTTCCAATCGTTTGGATGCGAAGATCTAACGATTTTAGTGATGTGGTAAGTTTTTCAAAAATTAGCTACATGTATTTGGTTTGGTTTTATGACGGTCAAACCGGTCAAAATAGACATTCCTTTTAACTAGTCTTGTCCCGAATGATAAATCTATTTTTTAAAATTATTTTTTCGACGTTCCAAACATACGGATGTGAAGATCTAACGATTTTAGTGATGCGGTAATTTTTTAAATAATTCTCTAGATGTATTTGTTTTGGTTTTATAACGGTCAAACCGGTCAAAGTGGACTTTCCTTTTAACATTAAATTATTTTTAAAATTATGGAAAATAGATGTATTATCAAAATATAAAATGTCAATACAGTTTAATTTTTTTTTCAGTTTAAAATTTGATAAATAATATATTTTAATTATGAAAAAAAATTGTATTTTACAATAAAAAAATGCTGTAAAAGCACAACACACGTGACACACACAAGCATCCCAGAATGAAAATTTGGGCGGAAAACTTCCCCCCTTAATTTTCAGACACTATGACTTTCCCCTAAAAATTTCTAACTTCCCCCCAAAAACACTGCTCGCAGCCTCCCTTCTCTACTCATTCCCTCTCTCCACAATCACACCTCAATAGACTCGATTAATAAACTTTACTCTTTTCATTTTGCATTTATCAAATCCCAATCTAAAATTTTGTGATATTCACTTCTCAAATACAAGATTTTCATTCTTCTGGTTTTCTTCTTTGCATCGAATATCTTTGTTTTTAAGCCCAGCTTTAAACATTCTATTAGAAGCCAAAGAAATTTTATGCGACCAGATCTTGTTGGAACTCACTGAATATAACTAGCAGGAAGGTGTTCAATTGTTTCTTCATAAACTTCAGGTGAAAGATGAGCCCAAGACACGATTTGTAACTCGTCACATTGTTCTCTATGGGGAAGTTGTGCAGTTGGACGATGCAATCAAGGTGTTTGACAGGTTGCCTAAACCATAAATTTATCGACTGATATCTCTGCTTTAATATTATGTATATAGCTTCTCGCCATCTCTTTCCTCTTGCAACTTTTAATACAATCACCTCTCTCTTTGTCTCTCCGATTAATTACTCTCAATTCACTTTTAATTTATTTTCTTTTGCAGGTAATTAGGGATTTGAATTTGGGGATTTGATTTACAAACGTTCTCTTATTTAATATGAACAAGCATGGGGTCTTGGTGGGTCATCTAGAAGGTGTTACATTTATTGATATGCATTCCACACATTTGCTTTTATATTTCGAAAGTCTAGTTGACATTTTTATTTTATTTTGGTGGAAGTTCAAGTTCGGGTAGAATAAGTTCAGCATGTAAACTCATTTGGAGACTCTGAAGTGCTATAGATTTGCATTAGTAATCTGATTCACTGTTGTTTTTCGACATTAGTTCTTCTCTGCTTGGATTTCTGAAATGTCTTGACTTGGCAGGAAACTTTGGAGAAGATGGATTATGAACCTCAAGTGCACAAAAAGAAGAAAGAAAATGAAAGCAGAGTTAAAACAAAAACAAAAAGAAGAAAAACAAAAGGCAAAAGGTTGTTAGCCAATTGGCTAATTTTAATAAAATTTTAGTTTGCACTTCCAGTCCGTAATCTTTGCTTATATCTAGTCATTTTTATCTTTGCTTATATTTTCTCAATTTTATTCCCCAATTTTATCCTTTTATTATGATTATTTATTTATTATCGTATTTTAAGCCTTGAAATCAGTTTCTAGTGCAAACTGTTTAACTATAGATCACCGGTGTATGTTAAGTCCATATTGTAATTGTCCGTACAAAGCTCGTCTAGCAAGTAGAATCCTTATTACAAAACATTCTTCTTTTCTTATATCCCTTTTGTTTCAACAATATATAGTAGCCATTTACTACTCCTTGGAATCACCTTTTCGTCTCTGTCAAAATAATGTTTGATGAAAAGACATTGCATTGTGAAAAGGGAATTCCCCCATTATTACTGTATTTTTTATTCTACATGTTTGTCTCTGTTATTTTGCTCTTTTGATACCTTGCATTGTTGTAGCCATTTGAACAGTGACAATGTTGATCTGTGTGGTATATAGGGCGTTGATTTCTTCGCCATAAATGTAAGAACCTAGATTTCTGAAAGAATTAAAACTTTTGTTGTGAACTGATGTATAAATGAATAGTGGTTATGACTACAGTGTATCAGTGATTTTTAATGAAGGTATATATATTTTAATGGATATGGATTCCAGTGTTTGTGTAATATATGGACGATAATAATTGATTGATAATTTAGATAAGAATAATCTATCTTCGAGGAAGTAGGCTATGGTATCCAGGGGAAGGAAATATTCTTATCGATATCTGGTATAAGTTACACAATTTCGTAAGAGAGATAACGAACGCTCAAGAAAGCGCGAGAATACTTTCCAAGTGCAAGGAATAAAAAGAGAATAATTAGTGAATAGTGTTTTTGGTGGATTTTGGAATATTACCAGACGAACCTATATAGAAGTATTTAAAGTGGATTTCTGAGTTCGTATTGATGATCCATGGACAAAAAAAGTGTATGAAAACGATATTAGAAATTGAAAAATAGCACTTTTATTTTTTCCAAAATTTCCTAGATACAGAAGGATCAAAGGATATAATATGGAGTTAAGGAATTGTGTCACAGTAAAGCAATGGAATGCTACTTATAAGTCGTAGCGTATTGATTTTATTAACGAGATACAAAAGGGAAATCAAATGACTTAAATGTAAGTCAACTAATAAAGGAATGGTTTAGTTGCATTTTTACGAAATGGAGTTGCTTAATATGGTGCTAACATTTGGACCAATAACAATTAACCAACACAAAAGTAAGATGCATCCAAGGATATATAACAATAATACAAGAAATTAGAAGATAATTATACAAAGCAAGAAAGAAAACAAACACCAAGAACCCCTTTTTATGGAGCTCTCGGCCTAGCTTGCTCTTGAAGGAAGAAGAACCACTTTCAACCATTGTTAAATCTTAAGAATAATTAGGTGAGTTCTATAAATCCTTATTAAGATATCTTATGAATTCTAGCTTCAAATTCCATTCCATTCTCAAGTTATAAAATCATGAAGTTGATGATGAATTGTAACCTCTAGAACTGACTTTAGTTTTCTTGTTTTCTTTGAATGATCTAAGACATACTAAGGTGATACAAGGATCATACAAGGTTTATTAAGGCTTGTACAACATCAAGGAAGGTATACCACTTGAAAACCCTAGCTTAAATCTTGAGTTTATGATTGGTTTTTAAGTTAAGTTTGTGTAAAGTATGAAATTATGGTTATGTAAGTGTTTAAAAGTGTTTGGATTGATTATAGAAGTGCTTTGTGTTGGAACCCATGGCTGGTATGATGACCACATGGTGTATGGATTGATATATGTGTTGATTGGTGAGATTGGAGGAGTGAAAATTTTTGGAAAGTATGAAAGTATAGCCGTTATAATGCCCGATTTTCGTTAAAACAGAAATAACTTGTAAAAGACAGAAACTCTTGAATCTGTTAAGGTCAGTAGGACATACCCAATGGTCATGATAAGATAGATCTTGGTTCATATATCGTTTTAATATAAAGTACGTAAAAATCTGATGAACGGTTTAGAAGAAACGGCCAAAATAGTAAAAGTAGTTCGGAAACGTAAATGCGAGTTCTTAAATGCAATTGAACCCTCCTAACTTGATAATTTTGGTTGCGAATCTTGGTAATTAAATATTAGAGGTCATAAGGAAGGTGTGAGAGAAGACCTCATGCAAAAAGAATCGTTTTTCAATTTTATAAAAATGTTCGAATTAAGGTAAAGTGCGGGGGAAACCCCTAAAAGAACACATGGTTATAACTTCAGAAAACCACTTAGAAAACGGATAATAATTTTGAGGTATAATCTTCTCGGGTAAACGACCAACCCTAGGACTTATATAGCCTAAGCATCTATCAAGTATAAGTATAATGACGAACCTTGATAACGAATAAGTGTCGGATCGTAACGGCAATAATAAAAGGTTAACTTGAAAGCGTATTTTAGCTTAAGTAAAGTAGTTACTTGACTTTTCAAATTGTTAACTGATTAACCTTGAATAATTTTGGATTATTTATAGATCACCGGACCGACCAGAGACACGTTACCCCTACGACACTTCCGGGCAAGATTTCTTTTATCTTCACTTTGATAAATTATAAAATTCATGGAAAAATGGTTTTGTTGATATATATATATATATATATATATATATATATATACCTATATATATGGTTTCATAATATTACATTGCAAAGGGCATATTTCCTGATTTCTGAAAATTATTTATGAACACGGATAGTGCAAAGTACTTTATGGATAAAAAGGGGTAAAATGAGAAAATGGAATTATGAAAAGGTGATTTTTCAGAATAAACGGAATAACAACCTTTATAATAAGGATTCTATCAAATGGGCTGAGTTTATTGCAGTCTACCTTGCAACATTTTATTCCGGCCCATGTGTTGCCGAAGGGGGATTGTGGAGAACTTTCCTCCAGGGATGATGACCGGGGAGGATCATTCTTTCTACTAGTAGTAAACAGGGAATAGGTACGAATAGGGCGACTGATCATCGTCCTATCGTACCTGGATATGGTAAAGATCCCCGAATTTCTTAAAGGAATTGTTGAAAATTTTATTACAATAATATCTTGAAAAGAAGGAAATGGTATGGAATAATGAAAGGTATTGATGGAATAGAAGAGAAACTGATATTATATTTTCATGATGAATAATAAACAAGTTTATGTTGGTGTATGGCTGTGCAAACAAGATATAGATACTTATGGAGATGTTATCTTTACTTTACCTTATAATTTCACCGTTTATATTTTCATAGAAACCAATGTTCGTTAAATGCATAACAAACACTTCCAAGGTTATTATAAATTGTTCCTTCAAACAGGTTTAAAAATTTATCTTATTGAGCTATTTTAGCTCACACTTGCTTATGTTTATGTTATAGCTATATCAGATGTCGCCGATACGTCGCACCACACCCCGGAAGAGGGTAAGGGCAGGACTATATGATAGGGATTCGTCGCCTATTCCTAAGGTAGCTTTTATATATATATATATATATATATATATATTCAGGGTATGAGTAGACGTATGTAAGTTAGTTAAGAAGGTTGATGTAATATACTTTTGGTTGTTGATATGCTTCTTGTAGAAGTATTATTCAGCAACACTACTTCAATATTTTTGGGTTTGTAATAATAACTTTATCTTTAACTGATATTAATGATGGATGTTGTTCTCTGAGCATATGGCTGGTGTGTATTGATATAAGTGTGGGGTCAACCGTGCATGTATAAAATGTCATTAAAATATTCAAAATGCCAAGGGTATAATATAATTAAATGGAAAGTTGGACCGTGATGACCTGGATTCCTGACCCCGGATCTAGGGGTGTCACAGAAATGGTATCAGAGCCCAGAGTCATATTGCTCAGGAACAAAAGAGTTAATAATACAAGGATATATATATATATATATATATATATATATATATATATATATATATATATATATATATATATATATATATATATATATATATATATGCCTTTGCTCCATACAGAACACTTTTATATAACAAACAATAAAGAACACTATACAATCATTTATTCCAATAGATCCATTGGCCCCGCCAGGGGCACCCAATACAAAAAGTTCTTATTTTTTTTATCTTCTATCCATTCAGAAAAAAAAAATTTAAAATTTTTTTGAAAAAAATCACTGTTCATGATGACGTCATTGCTGATGTCATCATGAACAGTGTTTTTTCCAAAAAAAAATTTTACAATTTTTTTTGCTAAATGGATAGAAGATAAAAAAAATAAGAACTTTTTGTATTGGGTGTCATGACGGAACTCTTATATTGAATTAAATATGAGGTGTTCTTTATTTTTCTTTATATAAGGTGTTCTTCGTGGAGTGCAACTCTATATATATATATATTTGATATAAAGTATGAACTCATACCGAGTTCAAGGTCGGTCTGTCGGATATAGTATTAGTCCTAAGTAGAGATTAAGATTTTATAGACTGTTAGTAATAAAAGTTTATGTTTTATTATAGGGAGAGGAGATGGGTGAGCCGAGTCATGATCGTGGGTGTTTAGGGATATTCATATGATTACTGTTCCACCTATTCCAGTATTTTCACCTGTTCCATCACCGATACCGAGCCGAGACCCCTTAGATGATTCTGAGGAGGAGATAGACCCTTTTAAGGATACAGACCCTTTGGAGGATTCAGATTCAGATGCAGAGGCGTATCCAGCTCCTTTAGATGCTCCACCCCCACCAGTAGCTGCACCCCCACCAGTAGTTGCACCCCCACCAGTGGCCCATCCACCAGCGGGAGATGCTATTCATGTTACCCTGTTGACAGACTATCAGCTTCTAGAGGGTCAGTTGGCGGAGTCCCGCCGGATGGTGGATATGCTCTTGCAGAGGTTAGCAGGACCCTCGGGCCAGATGGGCCAGATTCTGGATGGGATGGCAGTGGGATTTATCGGTATAGAGATGTGAGCACTTACACGCCTTAGGGAGCTGATTGAGGGGATAGGTGATCCAGAGTGGAGAGCAGATGTAGACAGGGTTATCACATCTACTATGGCCCAGTTGAGAGACATCATTAGGGGAGGGTTACCATGAGCAGTTGTTAGGGTTTTCAGTCACTAATCAGGCTGTAGTCACCTTAGTGGTGTCATTTTGGAGGATTAGTTAGTTGCTTACTGTATTAATCCTAGCCTGATTAGAGGACTGTTGGTAGTATTTTTGTTGTATCGGATTAGTATGTAATGATATTTTGTATGGTTTCAAACTGTGTACTTAATGAAGCATATATGTAAATAGTAATGAAGGGTGTTATCTACAAGTTGTGATGTATCTCTCTTAATCAGTGTAGTTTATATATATTTTGTCCAAGTTATCTTATATCTTGATTTTAATTAAAATGGTGGTATATAAATGTGTTAATTAGTAATATGTTTATGGAATATGGAAATAATGGATATTGTGCCCCAAATTTGGGTAATTAATAGAGAATATTGTTATTTACAGAATCATGTCGCCTAGAAGAAATACAAGAGCAAATGCAGATACTGCGGAGCAAGGAAGCCATACCGTAGAGAATGATAGACGGAATGAAATGGCTATTGATGAGTCAGATTATGAGGAGGAAGAATATGAATCCACCGACCAAGAAGGGGACCAGAGAGGAAATCCCTTAAATCAATTTATGGACTTATTAAGGCAAAATTTAGCTATGCATCAGAACCCTCAACCACCACCAGTTCCACCTAATCTAGTAGCCAATTCATTCCATGCTTTTAAATCACTGAAACCCCCACCGCTGACCCAGTTATAGCCAGGGCATGGCTAAAAGAAATGGAGAAAGCTTTTGAAATATTGAATGTAGATGAGGGTCAGAAAACAATCTTTGCTGCCTATCTCCTGAAGGGAGAAGCTAATTATTGGTGTGAATCTAAAAGGAACCTAGAAGGAGCAGGAGTAATAACTTGGGAGAGATTTACCAGAATGTTTCTAGACAAGTATTCTCCTAAATATCTAGAAAATCAAATGGAGACAAAATTCATGGAGCTAAAGCAGAATAACCTATCAGTGGCTGAGTATGAATCTAAGTTTACTGAATTGTCTAGATTTGTACAAGAGTTTGTAAATTCTGAGGAGAAGCGAGCAAGAAGATTCCAGTTAGGGTTGAAACCATGGATACAGACTCGAGTGGCAGCCTTTGAATTAACTAACTATGCTGCGATAGTTCAGAAGGCATCAATAATAGAGGCAGGGAGCGAACAAGTGCAAAGAGACCGAGAGAATAAGAAAAGAAAAGCTGAAAGTCAGAGAGGAAGTTCAACTGGAAGAAACTTTCCTAGCAAATTTAGTAAAGGGCAGGGGCCTCAGACTGCGAGGAATCCAGGGTTTAGTAGAAGTCAAAGTGAGACAGTTAATCAGGGAAGTAAACCATCTGGAGCATCCCAATCTAATCAATCAAGACCACCTCTACCTGATTGTAGAACTTGTGGTAGGAAGCACACGGGCGTCTGTAGACTGCTAGGGATAACTTGTTACAAGTGTGGACAGAAAGGGCACTATTCCGACAAGTGTCAATCAACTAATACAAATACCAAGGGAGACCTCAAATGTTTTCAGTGTGGAAAATTGGGACACATGGCTAAAGATTGCCGTTTTGGTGGTTCATCTTCGACAAGGCAAAGTGGTACTGCTTCGAATAGACTCCTACTACCAGAACATTTAATATGACACTGAAAGATGCAGTGAGGCATCCATATGTGGTTGCAGGTACGCTCCAACTTAACTCCTTAAGCGCAAATGTTTTATTCAATTCAGGAGCGACCAAATCTTTTATATCCCAAGACCTTGCTAGTAAATTGAAACTTAAAGTAGAATCTTTACAAGAACCCTTACGGGTAGAGATAGCTAATCAGGAAGTCATTCCTGTTAAACAAGTATATCCAAACTGTGACCTAGAATTCCAAGGATGTTAGCTTCAAGTAGATTTAATTCCTCTGAAATTAGGAGAGTTTGATGTTATCCTAGGAATGGATTGGTTATCAAAGAATGAAGCTAATATTGACTGCAAGGGAAAGAAAGTAAGGATAAGGTTACCCGAAGGTAAAGAATTGGTGTTTAAAGGGCAAAGGCAAAGTAAACAATTTTTGACTAGTATACAAGCTAAAAGATTAATACGCCAAGGATGTGAGTCGTACTTAGCTTATGTGATAGATGCCCCTAAGAAAGCACCTGACCTAAGTGGGATTCCTGTAGTCAATGAGTTTACGGATGTATTCCCCGAAGATCTTCCTGGATTGCCACCTAATAGGGAGATGGAGTTCGATATAGACTTGGTGCCAGGAGCAGCACCAATTTACCCAGAAGGAGCTTAACATGCGCCAGAGAAGATGGTTGGAGCTAATCAAGGATTATTATTGTGAGATTCGTTATCACCCGGGCAAGGCTAATGTGGTGGCTGACGCCCTTAGTAGGAAGGAGAAACTCAAAATGATAACCTCAGAAGAAGAGTTAATAATAGACTTCGAGAAGTTGGAGATCGAGGTCAGAATACCAGAAGATGGCCAAGAGAGGTTGATGGAAATTCGAATCCAACCCCCATTGTTGGAGAAGATTAGACTATGCCAGGAACGAATAATGGAGGAAGAAAAGAACTCGGAGGAAAAGATAATGACTGGGGAAGAAATTAAATGTGAAAGAGATAAAGAAGGGATTATGAGGTACGCATCAAGAATATGGATCCCAAATGTGCAAGAGTTAAAGGATGAAATTCTGTATGAAGGACATAACTCGAGGTACTCGGTACATCCCGGTAGCACCAAGATGTATAGAGATTTGAAAGAGTATTACTGGTGGCCCAACATGAAAAAGGATGTAGCTGAGTGGGTAAGCAAATGCTTGACATGCCAACGAGTGAAAGCGGAACATCAGAGACCCAGTGGACTTTTACCCCCCTTAGAGATTCTCGAATGGAAATGGGAACACATAGCCATGGATTTCGTAGTAGGTTTACCCAGAACCAAAGCCAATCATGATGCCATATGGGTAATTATAGACAGACTAACGAAGTCAGCTCACTTCCTTCCGATCAATGAAAGGTACACGATCGACAGACTAGTAGATATCTACTTAAAGGAGATAATAGCGCGACATGGAGTCCCAGTCACCATAGTATCTGATCTAGATCCCAGATTTACCTCCAGATTTTGGAGGAGCTTTCAAGAATGTGTAGGAACCAGGCTGAACATGAGTACTGCCTATCACCCCCAGACAGACGGGCAAAGTGAAAAGACCATTCAAACATTGGAAGATATGTTGAGAGTTTGTGATATAGACTTTAAAGGAAATTGGGATGACCACTTGCCATTGATTGAATTTTCCTACAACAATAGCTTCCATTCAAGCATAGGGATGCCACCTTATGAGGCTCTTCATGGAAAGAAATGCAGATCTCCATTATACTGGGATGAAGTTGGAGAGCGCAAAATGCTCGGGCCCGAAGTGGTCCAACGGACTAAAGATGCAGTAGACCTGATTAGAGGACGACTAGTAGCAGCCCAAGATCGACAAAAGAAATATGCAAATTTGGCTCAGAAGGACAAAGAATATGAAGTGGGAGACCTAGTATTCTTAAAGTTATCTCCTTGGAAAGGGTTGATGAGGTTTGGAAAGAAAGGAAAACTGAGTCCTAGATATATTGGACCGTTTGAGATCTTAAGACGCATCGGAGGACTAGCTTACGAACTAGCACTGCCTCCAAACCTGCAACAAGTGCATAATGTGTTTCATGTTTCGATGTTGAGAAAATATAATCCAGATGCTATGCATATCGTAGAATATGAGCACGTAGACATACAACCAGACCTAACCTATGTGGAGCAGCCTGTGGAAATCATAGATCGAAAAGAACAAGTGCTCCGAAACAAGGTTGTCAAGCTAGTCAAAGTTTTGTGGCAGAACCATAATGTGGAAGAATCGACTTGGGAACTAGAGAGCGAAATGCTGGAAAAGTACCCCCATTTGTTTTCAAACTGATTCCCGGACGGAATCCTTTTAGGGGGGGGGGGGAGATTGTAAGAACCTAGATTTTTGAAATAATTAAAACTTTTGTTATGAACTGATGTATAAATGAATAGTGGTTATGACTACAGTGTATCAGTGATTTTTAATGAAGGTATATATATTTTAATGGATATGGATTCCAGTGTTTGTGTACTATATGGACGATGATAATTGATTGACAATTTAGATAAGAATAATCTATCTTCGAGGAAGTAGGTTATGGTATCCAGGGGAAGGAAATATTCTTATCGATATCTGGTATGAGTTACACAATTTCGTAAAAGAGATAACGAACGCTCAAGAAAGCGCGAGAACACTTTCCAAGTGCAAGGAATAAAAAGAGAATAATTAGTGAATAGTGTTTTTGGTGGATTTTGGAATATTACCAGGCGAACCTATATAGAAGTATTTAAAGTGGATTTCTGAGTTCGTATTGATGATCCACGGACAAAATAAATGTATGAAAACGATATCAGAAATTGAAAAATAGCACTTTTATTTTTCCCAAAATTTCCTAGATACAGAAGGATCAATGGATATAATATGGAGTTAAGGAATTGTGTCACAGTAAAGCAATGGAATGCTACTTATAAGTTGTAGCGTATTGATTTTATTAACGAGATACAAAAGGGAAATCAAATGACTTAAATGTAAGTCAACTAATAAAGGAATGGTTTAGTTACATTTTTACAAAATGGAGTTGCTTAATATGGTGCTAACATTTGGACCAATAACAATTAACCAACACAAAAGTAAGATGCATCCAAGGATATATAACAATAATACAAGAAATTAGAAGATAATTATACAAAGCAAGAAAGAAAACAAACACCAAGAACCCCTTTTTATGGAGCTCTCGACCTAGCTTACTCTTGAAGGAGGAAGACCCACTTTCAACCATTGTTAAATCTCAAGAATAATTAGGTGAGTTCTATAAATCCTTATTAAGATATCATATGAATTCTAGCTTCAAATTCCATTCCATTCCATTCTCAAGTTATAAAATCATGAAGTTGATGATGAATAGTAATCTCTAGAACTAACTTTAGTTTTCTTGTTTTCTTTGAATGTCTAAGAGATACTAAGGTGATACAAGGATCATACAAGGTTTAGTAAGGCTTGTACAACATCAAGGAAGGTATACCACTTGAAAACCCTAGCTTAAATCTTGAGTTTATGATTGGTTTTTAAGTTAAGTTTGTGTAAAATATGAAATTATGGTTATGTAAGTGTTTAAAAGTGTTTGGATTGATTATGGAAGTGTTTTGTATTGGAACCCATGGCTGGTATGATGACCACATGGTGTATGGATTGATATATGTGTTGATTGGTGAGATTGGAGGAGTGAAAATTTTGGAAAAGTATGAAAGTATAGCCGTTATAATGCCCGATTTTCGTTAAAACAGAAAGTACTTGTAAAAGACAGAAACTCTCGAATCTATTAAGGTCAGTAGGACATACCCAATGGTCATGATAAGATAGATCCTGGTTCATAGATCGTTTTAATATAAAGTACGTAAAAATCTGATGAACGGTTTAGGAGAAATGGCCAAAATAGTAAAAGTAGTTCGGATACATAAGTGCGAGTTCGTAAATGCAATTAAACCCTCCTAACTTGATAATTTTGGTTGCGAATCTTGGTAATTAAATATTAGAGGTCATAAGGAAGGTGTGAGTGAAGACCTCATGCAAAAAGAATCGTTTTTCAATTTTATAAAAATGTTCGAATTAAGGTAAAGTGCGAGGGAAACCCCTAAAAGAACACTTGGTTATAACTTCAGAAAACCACTTAGAAAACGGATAATAATTTTGAGGTATATTCTTCTCGGGTAAACGACAAACCCTAGGACTTATATAGCCTAAGCAGCTATCAAGTATAAGTATAATGATGAACCTTGATAACGAATAAGTGTCGGATCGTAATGGCAATAATAAAGGCTAACTTGAAAGCGTATTTTAGCTTAAGTAAAGTAGTTACTTGACTTTTCAAATTGTTAATTGATTAACCTTGAATAATTGTAACAGCCCCAGATCCGGGGTCGGGGACCTGGTCATTACAGTCTTAATTCCAACAATAATACTTGACTTGGGTCCAAATAAATAAACACATGTTGTGACCCCACAACAATATCACATCACACACACACACAAACAGTTATAGTCCCAGAGATGAAATTGAAATTAGTCTGCTAATTATAGAATCCACGAATAAAAGTTATTATAATCCAAAAGGGATAACAACATAATTTTAAATTTTTTGCCGTTGATTACATTAATTATACTTATAATTAAGACTGAAACAAAAGCTGCCAATCTACCTCAGCAATGGCAGCGATAAACTCAGCGGGTAGTCCTCTGGCTAGGGTCACCTGCTTGCGCCGAGTGTGCCTTACGCGGGCCATCAGACCTAGCTATTGTTGTGATATAAATAATAAAGCAAGAGTGAGGAATAGCCCACCAACAAATATGTATACTGAACAATAATATGTATATCAGTTCAAATATTTGTGAAACCATATGCCATGCATTAACGAACATAGTACCAGTATAAGGTAAACGATGAAGTTACAAGGTAACTCAAAACGAATTTTCTGTAGAAATATCTGCTGTGCAAGGTAAAAACAAGACATCATCATATGTCACAAGGAAGGGAATTGCAGGAAAAATATTGCAATCCCAGTTTTGAACATTTTTCAAACTCCTGCCAACCTGAAAGAAGTCTCTTCGATACGTGTTGCAAGAAATTCCCATTTCGGGAGATGAACTAATACTGGAGTTAAAATTAATTTAATTGAGTTGTTGGGGTAAAACGAGTCAAGAACAAACCTACAAGTGGTTTCCATACTCAAACAAGTCAAAAATGAAGCAAAATTAATTTTCTTGTTCAAACGAGTCCAAAATGAAGTTTTAGTGAGTTCTAGGGGTTAAACGAGTCAAGAACAAACTTACAAGTGGTTTCCATGCTCAAACGAGTCAAAAATGAAGCAAAATAAATTTTCTTGTTCAAACAAGTCCAAAATGAAGTTTTAGTGAGTTCTAGGGGTCAAACGAGTCAAGAACAATGCTACATGTGGTTTCCATGCTCAACCAAGTCAAAATGAAGCAAAATTAATTTTCTTGTTCAAACGAGTCCAAAATGAAGTTTTATTGAGTTTTAGGGGTCAAACGAGTCAAGAACAAACCAACAAGTGGTTTCCATGCTCAAACGAGTCAAAAATGAAGCAAAATTAATTTTCTTGTTCAAACGAGTCCAAAATGAAGTTTTAGCAAGTTCTAGATATTAAACGAGTCAAGAACAAACTAAAAGTGGTTTTCATCCTCAAACCAGTCAAAATGAAGTGAATTCCATCCTTAAACCAGTCAAAATGAAGTGGTTTGAGCATAGAAACCACATATAGCATTGTTCTTGACTCGTTTGACCCCTAGAACTCACTAAAACTTCATTTTGGACACGTTTGAACAAGGAAATTAATTTTTCTTCATTTTTGACTCGTTTGAGCATGGAAACCACTTGTAGGTTTGTTCTTGACTCCTTTGACCCCTAGAACTCGCTAAAACTTCATTTTGGACTCGTTTGAACCAAAAAATTAATTTTGCTTCATTTTGACTTGTTTGAGCATGGAAACCACTAGTTGGTTTGTTCTTGACTCGTTTGACCCTAGAACTCGCTAAAACTTCATTTTGGACTCGTTTGAAGAAGAAAATTAATTTTGCTTCTTTTTGCCTTGTTTGAGCATGGAAACCACTTGTTGCATTGTTCTTGACTCATTTGACCCCTAGAACTCACTAAAACTTCATTTTGGACTCGTTTGACCAAGAAAATTAATTTTGCTTCATTTTTGACTCGTTTGAGCATGGAAAGCACTTGTAGGTTTGTTCTTGACTCGTTTGACCCCTTAGAACTCATTAAAACTTCATTTTGGACTCGTTTGAACAAGAAAATTAATTTTGCTTCATTTTGACTCGTTTGAGCATGGAAACCACTTATAACTTAGCTTCATTTTGACTTTTTTGAGGCTGGAAACCACTTATAACTTTGTTCTCGACTCATTTGATCCCTAGAACTCGCTAAAACTTCAATTTGGACTCGCTTGAACAAGAAAATTAATTTTGCTTCATTTTGACTTGTTTGAGCATGGAAACCACATGTAGCATTGTTCTTGACTCGTTAGACCCCTAGAACTCACTAAAACTTCATTTTGGACACGTTTGAACAAGAAAATTAATTTTGCTTCATTTTTGACTCGTTTGAGCATAGAAACCACTTGTAGGTTTGTTCTTGACTCGTTTGACCCCTAGAACTTGCTAAAACTTCATTTTGGACTCGTTTGAACCAGAAAATTAATTTTGCTTCCTTTTTTATTCGTTTGAGCATGGAAAGCACTTGTAGGATTTTTCTTGACTCGTCTGACCCTAGAACTCGCTAAAACTTAATTTTAGACTCGTTTGAACAAGAAAATTAATTTTGCTTCTTTTTGACTTGTTTGAGCATGGAAACCACTTGTTGCATTGTTCTTGACTCGTTTGACCTCTAGAACTTACTAAAACTTCATTTTGGACTCGTTTGAACAAGAAAATTAATTTTGCATCATTTTTGACTGGTTTGAGCGTGGAAAGCACTTGTAGGTTTGTTCTTAACTCGTTTGACCCCTAGAACTCACTAAAACTTCATTTTGGACTCGTTTGAACAAGAAAAATAATTTTGTTTCATTTTGACTCGATTGAGCATAGAAACCACTAATAGCTTTGTTCTTGACTCGTTTAAACCCTAGAACTCACTAAAACTTCACTTTGGACTCGTTTGAACAAGAAAATTAATTTTACTTCATTTTTGACTCGTTTGAGCATGGAAACCACTTGTTGGTTTGTTCTTGACTCGTTTGACCCCTAGAACTCGCTGAAACTTCATTTTGGACTCGTTTGAACAAGAAAATTAATTTTGCTTCATTTTGACTTGTTTGAGCATGGAAACAACTTGCGGCATTGTTCTTGACTCGTTTGACCCCTAGAACTCACTAAAACTTCATTTTTGACTTGTTTGAGTATGGAAACCACTTGTAGGTTTGTTCTTGACTAGTTTGACCCCAAAAACTCACTAAAACTTCATTTTGGACTCGTTTGAACAAAAAATTAATTTTGCTTCATTTTGACTGGTTTGCGGATGGAAACTACTTTTAGCTTTGTTCTTGACTCATTAGACCCCTAGAACTCGCTAAAACCTCATTTTGGACTCGTTTGAACAAGAAAATTAATTTGGCTTCATTTTTGGCTCGTTTCAGCATGGAAACCACTTGTTGGTTTGTTCCTGACTCGTTTAACCCCTAGAACTCACTAAAACTTAATTTTGGACTCGTTTGAACAAGAAATTAATTTTGCTTCATTTTGACTTATTTGAGCATGGAAACCACATGTAGCATTGTTCTTGACTCGTTTGACCCCTAGAACTCGCCAAAACTTCATTTTGGACTCGTTTGAACAAGAAAATTTATTTTGCTTCATTTTTGACTCGTTTGAGCATGGAAACCACTTGTCAATTTGTTCTTGAGTCGTTTAACCCCTAGAACCCACTAAAACTTCATTTTTGACTCGTTTGAATAAGAAAATTAATTTTGCTTCATTTTTTACTTGTTTGAGTACGGAAACCACTTGTAGGTTTGTTCTTGACTCGTTTGACCCCAAGAACTCAATTAAACTTCATTTTGGACTCGTTTGAACAAGAAAATTAATTTTACTTCATTTTGACTCGTTTGAGTATGGAAACCACTTGTAGGTTTGTTCTTGACTCGTTTGACCCCAAGAACTCACTAAAACTACATTTTGGACACGTTTGAACATGAAAATTAATTTTGCTTCATTTTGACTAGTTTGAGAAAGGAAACCACTTGTAGCTTTGGTCTTGACTAAACCCCTAGAACTCGCTAAAACTTCATTTTGGACTCGTTTGAACAAGGAAATTAATTTTGCTTCATTTTTGACTCGTTTGAGCATGGAAACCACTTGTTGGTTTGTTCTTGACTCATTTGACCCCTAGAACTCACTAAAACTTCATTTTGGACTCGTTTGAACAAGAAAATTAATTTTGCTTCATTTTGACTTGGTTGAGCATGGACACCACATGTAGCATTGTTCTTGACTCGTTTGACCCCTAGAACTCGTTAAAACTTCATTTTGGACTCGTTTGAACAAGAAAATTTATTTTGCTTCATTTTTGACTCGTTTGAGCATGGAAACCACTTGTAAGTTTGTTCTTGACTCGTTTAACCCCTAGAACTCACTAAAACTTCATTTTGGACTCGTTCGAACAAGAAAATTAATTTTGCTTCATTTTTGACTTGTTTGAGTATGGAAACCACTTGTTGGTTTGTTCTTGACTCGTTTGACCCCAACAACTCAAATAAACTTCATTTTGGACTCGTTTGAACAAGAAAATTAATGTTGCTTCATTTTGACACGTTTGAGTATGGAAACCACTTGTAGGATTGTTCTTGACTCATTAAACCCCTAGAACTCGCTAAAACTTCATTTCGGATTCGTTTGAACAAGAAAATTAATTTTGCTTCACTTTTGACTCGTTTAAGCATGGAAAGCACTAGTAGGTTTGTTCTTGACTCGTTTGACCCCTTAGAACTCACTAAAACTTCATTTTGGACTCGTTTGAACAAGAAAATTAATTTTGCTTCATTTTGACTCGTTTGAGCATGGAAACCAGTTGTAGGTTTGTTCTTGACTCGTTTCACCCCTAGAATTCACTAAAACTTCATTTTGGACTCGTTTGAACAAAAAAATTAATTTTGCTTCATTTTGACTTGTTTGAGGATGAAAACCACTTATAAATTTGTTCTCGACTCATTTGACACCTAGAACTCGATAAAACTTCAATTTGGACTCGTTTGAACAAGAAAATTAATTTTGCTTAATTTTGACTTGTTTGGGCATGGAAACCACATGTAGCATTGTTCTTGACTCGTTTGACCCCTAGAACTCACTAAAACTTCATTTTGGACACGTTTGAACAAGAAAATTAATTTTGCTTCATTTTTGACTCGTTTGAGCATGGAAACCACTTGTAGGTTTGTTCTTGACTCGTTTGACCCTAGAACTCGCTAAAACTTCATTTTGGACTCGTTTGAACAAGAAAATTAATTTTGCTTCTTTTTGACTTGTTTGAGCATGGAAACCACTTGTTGCATTGTTTTTGACTCGTTTGACCCCTAGAACTCACTAAAACTTAATTTTGGACTGGTTTGAACAAGAAAATTAATTTTGCTTCATTTTTGACTCGGTTGAGCATGGAAAGTACTTGTAGGTTTGTTCTTGACTCGTTTGACCCCTAGAACTCACTAAAACTTTATTTTGGACTCGTTTGAACAAGAAAAATATTTTTGTTTCATTTTGACTCGTTTGAGCATAGAAACCACTAATGGCTTTGTTCTTAACTCGTTTAAACCCTAGAACACACTAAAACTTCATTTTGGACTCGTTTGAACAAGAAAATTAATTTTGCTTCATTTTTGACTCGTTTGAGCATGGAAACCACTTTCTGGTTTGTTCTTGACTCGTTTGACACCTAAAACACGCTGAAACTTCATTTTGGACTCGTTTGAACAAGAAAATTAATTTTGCTTCATTTTGACTTGTTTGAGCATGGAAACCACTCGCGGCATTGTTCTTGACTCTTTTGATCCCTAGAACTCACTAAAACTTCATTTTTGACTTGTTTGAGTATGGAAACCACTTGTAGGTTTGTTCTTGACTAGTTTGACCCCAAAAACTCACTAAAACTTCATTTTGGACTCGTTTGAACAAGAAAATTAATTTCGCTTCATTTTGACTGGTTTCAGGATGGAAACCACTTGTAGCTTTGTTCTTGACTAATTAGACCCCTAGAACTCGCTAAAACCTCATTTTTGGACTCGTTTGAACAAAAAAATTAATTTGGCTTCATTTTTGACTCGTTTGAGCATGAAAACCACTTGCTGGTTTGTTCCTGACTCGTTTGACCCCTAGAACTCACTAAAACTTCATTTTGGACTCGTTTGAACAAGAAAATTAATTTTGCTTCATTTTGACTTGTTTGAGCATGGAAACCACATGTAGCATTGTTCTTGACTCGTTTGACCCCTAGAACTCGCTAAAACTTCATTTTGGACTCGTTTGAACAAAAAAATTTATTTTGCTTCATTTTTAACTCGTTTGAGCATGGAAACCACTTGTCAGTTTGTTCTTGTGTCGTTTAACCCCTAGAACTCAATAAAACTTCATTTTGGACTCGTTTGAATGAGAAAATTAATTTTGCTTCATTTTTTACTTGTTTGAGTACGGAAACCACTTGTAGGTTTGTTCTTGACTCGTTTGACCCCAAGAACTCAATTAAACTTCATTTTGGACTCGTTTGAACAAGAAAATTAATTTTGGTTCATTTTGACTCGTTTGAGTATGGAAACCACTTATAGGTTTGTTCTTGACTCGTTTGACCCCAAGAACTCACTAAAACTTCATTTTGGACTCGTTTGAACAAGAAAATTAATTTTGCTTCATTTTGACTTGTTTGAGCATGGAAACCACATGTAGCATTGTTCTTGACTCGTTTGAACCCTAGAACTCACTAAAACTTCATTTTGGACACGTTTGAACAAGAAAATTAATTTTGTTTCATTTTGACTCGATTGAGCATAGAAACCACTAATGGCTTTGTTCTTGACTCGTTTAAACCCTAGAACTCACTAAAACTTCACTTTGGACTCGTTTGAACAAGAAAATTAATTTTGCTTCATTTTTGACTCGTTTGAGCATGGAAACCACTTGTTGGTTTGTTCTTGACTCGTTTGACCCCTAGAACTCGCTGAAACTTCATTTTGGACTCGTTTGAACAAGAAAATTAATTTTGCTTCATTTTGACTTGTTTGAGCATGGAAACAACTTGCGGCATTGTTCTTGACTCGTTTGACCCCTAGAACTCACTAAAACTTCATTTTTGACTTGTTTGAGTATGGAAACCACTTGTAGGTTTGTTCTTGACTAGTTTGACCCCAAAAACTCACTAAAACTTCATTTTGGACTCGTTTGAACAAAAAAATTAATTTTGCTTCATTTGGACTGGTTTGCGGATGGAAACTACTTTTAGCTTTGTTCTTGACTCATTAGACCCCTAGAACTCGCTAAAACCTCATTTTGGACTCGTTTGAACAAGAAAATTAATTTGGCTTCATTTTTGACTCGTTTCAGCATGGAAACCACTTGTTGGTTTGTTCCTGACTCGTTTAACCCCTAGAACTCACTAAAACTTAATTTTGGACTCGTTTGAACAAGAAATTAATTTTGCTTCATTTTGACTTATTTGAGCATGGAAACCACATGTAGCATTGTTCTTGACTCGTTTGACCCCTAGAACTCGGCAAAACTTCATTTTGGACTCGTTTGAACAAGAAAATTTATTTTGCTTCATTTTTGACTCGTTTGAGCATGGAAACCACTTGTCAATTTGTTCTTGAGTCGTTTAACCCCTAGAACCCACTAAAACTTCATTTTGGACACGTTTGAACATGAAAATTAATTTTGCTTCATTTTGACTAGTTTGAGGAAGGAAACCACTTGTAGCTTTGGTCTTGACTAAACCCCTAGAACTCGCTAAAACTTCATTTTGGACTCGTTTGAACAAGGAAATTAATTTTGCTTCATTTTTGACTCGTTTGAGCATGGAAACCACTTGTTGGTTTGTTCTTGACTCATTTGACCCCTAGAACTCACTAAAACTTCATTTTGGACTCGTTTGAACAAGAAAATTAATTTTGCTTCATTTTGACTTGGTTGAGCATGGACACCACATGTAGCATTGTTCTTGACTCGTTTGACCCCTAGAACTCGTTAAAACTTCATTTTGGACTCGTTTGAACAAGAAAATTTATTTTGCTTCATTTTTGATTCGTTTGAGCATGGAAACCACTTGTAAGTTTGTTCTTGACTCGTTTAACCCCTAGAACTCACTAAAACTTCATTTTGGACTCGTTCGAACAAGAAAATTAATTTTGCTTCATTTTTGACTTGTTTGAGTATGGAAACCACTTGTTGGTTTGTTCTTGACTCGTTTGACCCCAACAACTCAATTAAACTTCATTTTGGACTCGTTTGAACAAGAAAATTAATGTTGCTTCATTTTGACACGTTTGAGTATGGAAACCACTTGTAGGATTGTTCTTGACTCATTAAACCCCTAGAACTCGCTAAAACTTCATTTCGGATTCGTTTGAACAAGAAAATTAATTTTGCTTCACTTTTGACTCGTTTAAGCATGGAAAGCACTAGTAGGTTTGTTCTTGACTCGTTTGACCCCTTAGAACTCACTAAAACTTCATTTTGGACTCGTTTGAACAAGAAAATTAATTTTGCTTCATTTTGACTCGTTTGAGCATGGAAACCAGTTGTAGGTTTGTTCTTGACTCGTTTCACCCCTAGAATTCACTAAAACTTCATTTTGGACTCGTTTGAACAAAAAAATTAATTTTGCTTCATTTTGACTTGTTTGAGGATGAAAACCACTTATAAATTTGTTCTCTACTCATTTGACACCTAGAACTCGATAAAACTTCAATTTGGACTCGTTTGAACAAGAAAATTAATTTGGCTTAATTTTGACTTGTTTGGGCATGGAAACCACATGTAGCATTGTTCTTGACTCGTTTGACCCCTAGAACTCACTAAAACTTCATTTTGGACACGTTTGAACAAGAAAATTAATTTTGCTTCATTTTTGACTCGTTTGAGCATGGAAACCACTTGTAGGTTTGTTCTTGACTCGTTTGACCCTAGAACTCGCTAAAACTTCATTTTGGACTCGTTTGAACAAGAAAATTAATTTTGCTTCTTTTTGACTTGTTTGAGCATGGAAACCACTTGTTGCATTGTTTTTGACTCGTTTGACCCCTAGAACTCACTAAAACTTAATTTTGGACTGGTTTGAACAAGAAAATTAATTTTGCTTCATTTTTGACTCGGTTGAGCATGGAAAGTACTTGTAGGTTTGTTCTTGACTCGTTTGACCCCTAGAACTCACTAAAACTTTATTTTGGACTCGTTTGAACAAGAAAAATATTTTTGTTTCATTTTGACTCGTTTGAGCATAGAAACCACTAATGGCTTTGTTCTTAACTCGTTTAAACCCTAGAACACACTAAAACTTCATTTTGGACTCGTTTGAACAAGAAAATTAATTTTGCTTCATTTTTGACTCGTTTGAGCATGGAAACCACTTTCTGGTTTGTTCTTGACTCGTTTGACACCTAGAACACGCTGAAACTTCATTTTGGACTCGTTTGAACAAGAAAATTAATTTTGCTTCATTTTGACTTGTTTGAGCATGGAAACCACTCGCGGCATTGTTCTTGACTCTTTTGATCCCTAGAACTCACTAAAACTTCATTTTTGACTTGTTTGAGTATGGAAACCACTTGTAGGTTTGTTCTTGACTAGTTTGACCCCAAAAACTCACTAAAACTTCATTTTGGACTCGTTTGAACAAGAAAATTAATTTTGCTTCATTTTGACTGGTTTCAGGATGGAAACCACTTGTAGCTTTGTTCTTGACTAATTAGACCCCTAGAACTCGCTAAAACCTCATTTTTGGACTCGTTTGAACAAAAAAATTAATTTGGCTTCATTTTTGACACGTTTGAGCATGAAAACCACTTGCTGGTTTGTTCCTGACTCGTTTGACCCCTAGAACTCACTAAAACTTCATTTTGGACTCGTTTGAACAAGAAAATTAATTTTGCTTCATTTTGACTTGTTTGAGCATGGAAACCACATGTAGCATTGTTCTTGACTCGTTTGACCCCTAGAACTCGCTAAAACTTCATTTTGGACTCGTTTGAACAAAAAAATTTATTTTGCTTCATTTTTAACTCGTTTGAGCATGGAAACCACTTGTCAGTTTGTTCTTGTGTCGTTTAACCCCTAGAACTCAATAAAACTTCATTTTGGACTCGTTTGAATGAGAAAATTAATTTTGCTTCATTTTTTACTTGTTTGAGTACGGAAACCACTTGTAGGTTTGTTCTTGACTCGTTTGACCCCAAGAACTCAATTAAACTTCATTTTGGACTCGTTTGAACAAGAAAATTAATTTTGGTTCATTTTGACTCGTTTGAGTATGGAAACCACTTATAGGTTTGTTCTTGACTCGTTTGACCCCAAGAACTCACTAAAACTTCATTTTGGACTCGTTTGAACAAGAAAATTAATTTTGCTTCATTTTGACTGGTTTGAGGATGGAAACCACTTGTAGCTTTGTTCTTGACTAAACCCCTAGAACCCGCTAAAACTTCATTTTGGACTCGTTTGAACAAGAAAATTAATTTTGCTTCATTTTTGACTCGTTTGAGTATGGAAAGCACTTGTAGGTTTGTTCTTGACTCGTTTGACCCCTTAGAACTCACTAAAACTTCATTTTGGAGTAACTTTGTTCTTGAACTAAAACCTACGATGAGAGTCGGATATGCTCTAACCTCTCTCTAACTTCTCTCTAAAAAACCCAGCCGCCTCTAATCTTCAACCTTAATCTATACCATTTTTCACCAGATCTTCACAATTAGCCTTCCCAAATTCACCTCTCCTCTTCAAATCTTTCACCTAATACACCATATTTCTTATTAAATATTTATTATTTTATCATATGGATGGCAGATCTGAACGGAATTCTAGTGTTGGGTTTGTTGCTCTGGACTATGGTGTTACTCTCTTAAGTCAGAGAGGATACATGGGTTCATATGAGATACTTGCGAGGTGGAAATCAAAACCGATTAGGATGTTGATTTCTACGGTTAAGATTTGAGATGTGAGCAATTCTGGAAGCGGCGCTTCCTTAAGATTTCGTCTCCCTCTCCGGGTGAGCAGGGTCACTAATATGCGCAATGGTCGCCATGGATTGAACGATTTTACCAAAAGTTTAGTTGGTTGTAATCTCTCCGATATTGTTGATGTTGACTCATTTAATGAGTATAAGGACTTCTCTATCATGGGTGGAGGGTTTTTATGTGATGACCACCAGCTACTCGATGGATTGTCTGAGAGGGACATTACTACTAAGATGGTTTTTTCTCCCGTCTTGTTTGATCAGATGAGGGAGAGCTATGTCTCTCTCATTTCGATAGGTGTTGTTCTTGGGAATTTTATTGCTTTTGGTACGGATGAATTGTTACCTGGTACTAGAGTTTCTCTTCAATGGATATGCCCAAATGGAACCTTGGTACACTACAAGGTGTTTGAATGTTTACCTCCTTTGGGGATTTCTCAAATTTTTGGGCTTTTTGTTGCTGCGTATAAAGGCAAGGGGAGGATTGGATTGGCTCTAATGACAATTGGGAAAAGAGCTCATAGGCGAGCTACGACGGACTTGCTGATGAATGTTATCCTTTCAAAAAAGGACGCATATGCGCTGTTTGGTACTAAAACGACACATCTTACGGAAGACTTTTATTTGCCTATGTTGGTAAATTCTGTTGCAAGAAAAGATAGCTGTGCTGATAGAACTCGGGGGCTTGGGCTGATGCTTTCTTTTTCGAGGACTGACTTCCAAACTCAGGCTATGGAGATAATGAGGGAAGTCGCTGACTTTTCTTTGATTTTAATACATGTTTTTGGAAACCATGTGGTTGTTGGTTGTTGTAGCTGCAAAGCGACTCCTGGTGTTGGGAGCCAACAAAGCACTGAGGATAGCAGGTCTGTACCTGCTACTGGTAATCGTTGCAATGCGGATGGCATTGTTTGGGTCTCTAAAACAGACATTGTGAACAGGAGTTATAGGCTGCAAGTCTGCATAATGTGGACTGCCTATACAAATATCCATATTGCTGGATGTATGTTGCTTCAAAAATTCAGTTGTGCGATTTGGTTTCTTGTTGGAATGCCTGGCTTTATGTCAAGCATTGGCAATATGGTTGTTCAATGCAATGATAATTGCATTATGGATGTGATTATTTTAAAAGGATTCTACTGTAGCAAGTCCCAAGTGTTGGTATTCTGCAAAAATGAGCAGATTGATTTATTTTCGTACTGTGGTAATAGGGCAGTTGATTGGAAAGCGTGGAAAGCGAATTGCAATTTAGATGAGAATCGAGTAGATTGCGGTATACAAGTGAGGTCACAGATTGTTTCTCCTCATGATGGGATGGATTGTGATGTTAGTGAAATTGGAAAATGGCATTCAAATGTCCAGGTAAAACAGCTTCGTATGTTTGTCTATGAGGAACCTGTGGGGGCTACCTTGTTCAATTCAGTTCAGATGGGAGATATCCAGGTGGATTATACAGAGGTCGTTAGTGGTTGTGTGGATGATGATGTTAAGCATTGGACAAGTGATACTAACTCCAAAGTTAGTATTTGCAATGGAATTCTCTTTGTTCTCAGAGTCATTCCCCTCGGCTCGGTTTGTTGGTTGCGGGGTATTGATAATAGGTTATTTGACGAGTTTAGACTCGGTTTACATTATCGGATATTTGATCTTGAAATAGTTCATGAGGTTGTTAGGGAGCGTAAGACTAATGGCAACATGATGGCCTACGTGTTGAAGCCTGCTTTGAAGAGCAGATGCGATGGTGTTCTTGTCAATGTGACTTGCAAAGCTGTAGCTGGATGCCATTCTGGTTCGCATGGAACAGGATTCTCAAAGCAAGCATATGGATGGGGCCTACCAGAGAGTGGCGTGGCCAATGGAAAAGGTGGTTTAATGGGGTTATGCATTTTTTTAATGGACCTGGTTGAGGTCTTTAATGCGATACTTGGCATAGGTCTTTTTTGATTATTTAGCTCTGATCTTATGTTGTTAAACTAGTTGCTAGCTAGTTTTACTTTTGCTTTTGCAATGTTTAAATTGTTGATTTCGCGGGGTATGCCCCTAGATTTGTATTAGCATTCCCTTGTTGGTATAAAATTTAATTAGCAAAAAAAAAAACTTCATTTTGGACTCGTTTGAACAAGAAAATTAATTTTGCTTCATTTTGACTCGTTTGAGCATGGAAACCAGTTATAGGTTTGACGCGTTTCACCCATAGAATTCACTAAAACTTCATTTTGGACTCGTTTGAACAAGAAAATTAATTTTGCTTCATTTTGACTTGTTTGAGGATGAAAACCACTTATAACTTTGTTCTCGACTCATTTGACCCCTAGAACTCGCTAAAACTTCAATTTGGACTTGTTTGAACAAGAAAATTAATTTTGCTTCATTGACTTGTTTGTGCATGGAAACCACATGTAGCATTGTTCTTGACTCGTTTGAACCCTAGAACTCACTAAAACTTCATTTTGGACACGTTTGAACAAGAAAATTAATTTTGCTTCATTTTTGACTCGTTTGAGCATGGAAACCACTTATAGGTTTGTTCTTGACTCGTTTGACCCCTAGAACTCGCTAAAACTTCATTTTGGACTCGTTTGAACAAGAAAATTAATTTTGCTTCTTTCTGACTTGTTTGAGCATGGAAACCACTTGTTGCATTGTTCTTGACTCGTTTGACCCCTAGAACTCACTAAAACTTAATTTTGGACTGGTTTGAACAAGAAAATTAATTTTGCTTCATTTTTGACTCGGTTGAGCATGGAAAGTACTTGTAGGTTTGTTCTTGACTCGTTTGACCCCTAGAACTCACTAAAACTTTATTTTGGACTCGTTTGAACAAAAAAATATTTTTGTTTCATTTTGACTCGTTTGAGCATAGAAACCACTAATGGCTTTGTTCTTGACTCGTTTAAACCCTAGAACATACTAAAACTTCATTTTGGACTCGTTTGAACAAGAAAATTAATTTTGTTTCATTTTTGACTCGTTTGAGCATGGAAACCACTTTTTGGTTTGTTCTTGACTCGTTTGACCCCTAGAATACGCTGAAACTTCATTTTGGACTCGTTTGAACAAGAAAATTAATTTTGCTTCATTTTGACTTGTTTGAGCATGGAAACTACTCGCGGCATTGTTCTTGACTCTTTTGATCCCTAGAACTCAGTAAAACTTCATTTTTGACTTGTTTGAGTATGGAAACCACTTGTAGGTTTGTTCTTGACTAGTTTGACCCCAAAAACTCACTAAAACTTCATTTTGGACTCGTTTGAACAAGAAAATTAATTTTGCTTTATTTTGACTGGTTTGAGGATGGAAACCACTTGTAGCTTTGTTCTTGACTCATTAGACCCCTAGAACTCGCTAAAACCTCATTTTTGGACTCGTTTGAACAAGAAAATTAATTTGGCTTCATTTTTGACTCGTTTGAGCATGGAAACCACTTGTTGGTTTGTTCTTGAGTCGTTTAACCCCTAGAACTCACTAAAACTTCATTTTGGACTCGTTTGAAGAAGAAAATTAATTTTGCTTCATTTTTTACTTGTTTGAGTACGAAAACCAGTTGTAGGTTTGTTCTTGACTCGTTTGACCCCAAGAACTCAATTAAACATCATTTTGGACTCGTTTGAACAAGAAAATTAATTTTGCTTCATTTTGACTCGTTTGAGTATGGAAACCACTTGTAGGTTTGTTCTTGACTCGTTTGACCCCAAGAACTCACTAAAACTTCATTTTGGACTCGTTTGAACAAGAAAATTAATTTTGCTTCATTTTGACTGGTTTGAGGATGGAAACCACTTGTAGCTTTGTTCTTGACTTAACCCCTAGAACTCGCTAAAACTTCATTTTGGACTCGTTTGAACAAGAAAATTAATTTTGCTTCATTTTTGACTCGTTTGAGCGTGGAAACCACTTGTTGGTTTGTTCTTGACTCATTTGACCCCTAGAACTCACTAAAACTTCATTTTGGACTCGTTTGAACAAGAAAATTAATTTTGCTTCATTTTGACTTGGTTGAGCATGGACACCACATGTAGCATTGTTCTTGACTCGTTTGACCCCTAGAACTCGCTAAACCTTCATTTTGGACTCGTTTGAACAAGAAAATTAATTTTGTTTCATTTTTGACTTGTTTGAGTAAGGAAACCACTTGTTGGTTTGTTCTTGACTCGTTTGACCCCAACAACTCAATTAAACTTCATTTTGGACTCGTTTGAACAAGAAAATTAATGTTGCTTCATTTTGACACGTTTGAGTATGGAAACCACTTGTAGGTTTGTTCTTGACTCATTAAACCCCTAGAACTCGCTAAAACTTCATTTGGACTCGTTTGAACAAGAAAATTAATTTTGCTTTATTTTTGACTCGTTTGAGCATGGAAAGCACTTGTAGGTTTGTTCTTGACTCGTTTGACCCCTTAGAACTCACTAAAACTTCATTTTGGACTCGTTTGAACAAGAAAATTAATTTGGCTTCATTTTGACTCGTTTGAGCATGGAAACCAGTTGTAGGTTTGTTCTTGACTCGTTTCACCCCTAGAATTCACAAAAACTTCATTTTGGACTCGGACCTAAAATCAACCTTGGTCTTAGAATTTTGGATATCGGACCTAAAATCAACTGTGGTCTTAAAAAGTCCCGTGGTCGGCCGAAGCCCCTTGGAATGCCGTGATCGGCCGCTTGGTGGTCGGCTATGGTTCTTCGGGTGTCGTGGTCGGCCACCTCGTGGTTGGCTTAGAAACCTGGACCTGAAAACCATCCGTGGTCTTGAGGATCAAGAATCTTGATCTTGATCACAAATCATCCGGGATCTCGAGAAGAATCATGGATCTAGGATCTAAAATTATCCGTGATCTTAAGGATCAAGTATCTAGATCTTGATCTCAAGTCACTAATTTGGTTATTCGTGACTTCTAACGATATTACTCCTTAATTTACGATTAGCACTGCTAATCTTGTGCTTAAGGCTAAACTCGTTACTTAACTTCTTAAGCGCAATCATCCTTTCGAAGGTCGTCCATTTCGTGACTTCATCAAATATATCAGCTGTTTCTTCTCCGGCTTGTATGAATTATAACGATTCTTTCTGTATAACGCGGATAATTTCTGTCCTTTTTTCATCTATAAACGATTGATGGCCTCGTTCCCATCCAAGGTCTCCAACTTGTAGGATCTTCGTCCTAGCGTCTTCTTGACTTGATACGGCCCTTCCCAATTAGGGGCTAGCTTTCCCTTCTGACCAACTCAAGAAGCTTCTATCTTCCTTAGAACCAGTTCGCCTTGTCGAAAGAACCTCTCCTTAGCCCTTCGGTTGTAGTGGAAGGATGCTCTCTTCTGATGCTCTGCATTCCGGGCATTTGCTTCATCCCTAACCTCATCAATTAGGTCTAGGGCAAGCCTCATGCCTTCTTCATTAGTCTCTTACTCATATGCCTCAACTCGAGGTGATGCATGCATGATCTCTAGGGGCACAACTGCCTCGGCTCTATAAGCCAACAAAAAACGGAGTCGCTCCAGTTGTCACTTTGCAAGTGGTGCGATACGCCCAAAGTATAAGCAGTAACTCATCCACCCAAGTGTTTCTTGAGCGTTCGACCCTTTTATCCAGTCCATCAAGGATTATCAGATTGGCTATCTCTGCCTGTCCATTAGCTTGCGGGTGTGCTACTGAAGTAAAACGAAGATCAATAGCATTTTCCTCACAGTACTTCTTGAATTCTTCATTGTAATAACCCTAACTTTAGCAATGCTACAGTGATCACATGAATAGTAAAATCTGAGGATTTAGAGAAATGGTGTATACGTACTCTATAATGGAAACGGAAAATGGATAAACAGAAACCATATTAGTGTTATACATTGAAAATAAGTGACTCGAAATGACGATAGATTCCAGAAATTCCTGAACATGGATTTTTAGGATTTTGATTTCGAATAAGCTTCTATTTGATATTAAGGAGCATGGAAACACTATAAGAATTATATATTGAGGGATTAGTGAATTTAGATTAAACCAAGAGATTATTAAGTTAAGAGAACACCAAAGGAAATTGGATTCGTAAATGATTTCGAAAACCACTGAGATAATGAGGTATACTCGAAACGAACCACAATTAGACGAGTATGGAAACCAAGCAACCAAGATTATTAATCTAACAAGGATGCATACCACATTATTATTATCCAAGATTATTAGCATAATACTTAGAAAAACAAGAAAAAGAGATTATTAGGTCATCAAGATGACATCACTTTCCATTCCTTGTTTTAAGGGGCAAATTAGTACTTTTGCATGGTTTTAACCACAAATATCTTCCAAGCTTCCACAAGACACTAGAATAATCAAGATTAAGCCAAGATAAGAGCAAGTAAACACAAAAATTTCTCTTCCCCACCCACTTTACTCCATTCGGCCAAATAGGAAAAAAAAGAGAAAATAAAAACAAAAATCCTAGCTAGCATCAAGATAAAATCAAGAGGAAATTCATGTGGCTTCTTGGAGGTTAGGAAGGATCATTTACAAAGTTTCAAGGCCAACCAACATCATTTAGCAAGGTAATAAAATCATAGAAGTTGAAGGTGAATAGTAATGAATAGTAGTTTTCAAGAAACTAACTTGATTTTCATGGTTCTTTTAGTTAATCCAAGATAGTGTAAGGTTGTTTAAGGGTTACCAAGGCTTGTTAAGTGTTGTCAAAGCTTCAAGAAGGTATAACTACTCTTGCCCTCTTTGTATTTATGGTGGAAATTGAGTTGGTTAGTAGTTAAGTGATGTTAATGTCTAGTTTATGATGATTATGTGTTATAAATGGTTTGTTTTGATATGGAAATTGTGTGTTGTGGACTTGTAACCATGGTTGGGATGTAGACCACATGGTGTAGGTGATGGTGTATAAGGTGGATGTTGATTTGGAGGAGTTTGATTTTGGAAAGTACGAAAATATAGCCGTTATAATGTCCGATTTTCGTTAGACCAAGAATCTGCCCTGTTTTTGGACCCTATCCCCGTACGGTAGGTTACTGTCCAGACTCCCAAGTGACCATGAGATGATAGATCTTGGTTTATAGATCGTTTTGATATAAGGTACGTTAAAATCTGATGAACGGTTTAGGAGAAAAGTCAGTTTTAGTGAAAGCGGTTCAGAAACCGAGAAAACGTAGTTGTGTCAACTTTGATTCAATGACTACCATACTTAAACATTTTTAAAAATTATGAAACTTTGGGATAGTGTAGTAATGTAGTGAAAGAGTTGTTACCAGTTGACCTTGTGGTAAAATTCGAAATCCATATTTTCTGAGAATTTTTACAGTTAAGTGTGATCGTTAGGGGAAATGGTGAAAACCCCTGAAACTTCGATTAAGGTTTTAAATGGTTAAGTTCTTGAACCTTTGGGGTAATAGTAATACGTTAAACATATATTAAAGTTTCAAAGGTAATGTTATACAAGAGTGTAGTGAGTAAGAGATGTGGTATTCTAACGACGGTCCTTTTGTGTTTATAGAAACTCCGGAAGAGGGACGAGCCATACTGTCAGGATACCGAAACCGAGGCAAGATTTCTTCTATCCTTACCTTGGAAAACTATTTTTATTTTCAAAGTAAATGATTTCATGGAATACATATGTTATTCTATGTTTGCTATATTGCTAAGAATTACTTACCTGATATTGGAATTAAAGAGAAATGGATAGAAATTATGAAATATGAGTATGAGATGGATATGTATAGAGATGATTATGCATGAAGTGAACATGCCTTATGATTAAGAGAATAAGAGAAAATGGTATCAGTTGTTATCTAAAGTAAATAAAAGAATGGTATCAGTTGTCATCTAGGGTTATATGATTTATAATATTTTGCTAAAGATATTCTTTTTAAATATCAGTGGTTTAATAAACATTATTTGATTATTATTTACTACTTTTAAAATAGACAGAATATTTTATGAATATAAAAGTATATTTGATTTCTTGAATATGAAAGAGATGTCTGGATCATAATCAAAGCATTATGTTATATATGTATTTTATAGAAGTAATGTGCGAGAATGGAAATGATATGAGTGAATGATATGTGGAAATGAAAGTGAGAAAATGGAAATGTGGAATGATATTTAAAAAAAAGGGAATAATGATGTGACAAAAAGGGGGATTGCAACAGACTTGCGTAAGTGGCTGTGTCAGGGCTGTGTGCGACACAGTCCAGCATTTATTATTTTTATTACGGCACGAAGATGCCAAGGGAGGATGTTAGCAGGTGGCCTTCCTCCAGGGATGATCTTCATTCCTTCTACCGGTAGTAAAAAGAGAGCAGGTACGACTAGGCGACTGATCATCGTCCTAATGTATCAGGCGACAGCAAATATCCCCAATGTTTTTGAAAAGAAAGTGTTGACAATGGTTTTCAGATTTCTATACTGAAAACAGAATAATGATATGAGATGATGGAATTATGTTTACAGATGAAGAAAAACTGATATTATATTATTTTAGATTTCTTTCTTATAATAGTAAGTGGATAATTATTATTAAATAAGAGCTTTATTCTTCCTTAAAGATTATAATTGGTTTCTGCTATTATATATGCATATATATATGTATACCTGTTCACAATCTAAATTTTAGGTTAGAATATTATCTTGCTGAGCTATTATAGCTCACTCTTGCTACTTATGTATATAGCAGCTAGGTCCCATGCCGACACTACGCACTACACCCCGCAAGAGGGTAAGGGAAAGGCGACCTTTTGAGCGAGTGCTGGCGACCATCCCCGAGGTAGTGACAAGCGAAAGGGGCTTAGTAGACTTATGTAAAATAAGTGTGTAAGTTTGTAATAAAATTTTGGTTGTTGAAATGCTTCCTGTAGAAGTATTATTCAACAATGTACTTAGTAGAATTCTGGGTTTGTAATAACTGTTAACTTTAAACTTTTAATATTGTGAATGTTGTTCTATGAGCATATGACTGGTGTGTGTGTATTAGTGTGGGGTCAATTGCTTAATTATTAAATAAAAAAAAACTCAAGAGATATTGATATTGAATGGAAATTGGACCGTGATGACCTGGATCCTTGACCCCGGATCTAGTGGCGTCACAGATGGTATCAGAGCTAAGAGTCATAGTGCTCAAGAACAAAAGTGATAATAATAAATATATCAGTTATAATATAAATTGTGAACTTCCATCAAGTTCAGGGGTGGTATATCGCAGGTAGTATTTATTTTAAGCATATATTATAATTTTATAGACTGTTACTAATAGAATTTTATGTTTTATTATAGGGAGCGGAGATGGGTGAGCCGAGTCGAGACCCCAGTGGCTAGGGTTGTCAGAGCAGGAGCTCGTAGATCTTCAGCTGGCCGGGGTAGAGGTCCCTGAGTATGCAGTCGAGGACCTCAGGGAGAGACATCGGGCGGCGGCCAGAGAGAGATGTGAGAGAGAGGAGGCAGAGGAGCGCAGACAGAGAGATGCGGTAGCCATAGTGCCATACATGGGTAGACCTTCTACAGGATCTGATGAGGCAGGTCCTTCCAGAGTGAGATGGGAGATTCCGGAGGAGGAGAGGCCGTTACGTAAGAGGCCTAGATTGTCAATCATAGCTGAGGAGGAGGAGGAGATTGAGTGGATCGATATCCATATGATACCTACCCCTGCCTTGCCTATTCCAGTACCATCACCAGTCCCATGCCCTCTAGAGGATCCAGCTGAGCCATTCACTCCGCCCGGACATTTTATCTTCTCAGAGGATGAGATAGAGGGAGATCCGTCTGAGGATGCAGATACCGAGTCTATTCCTCCATCCCCACCATTTGCACCTCCACCACCTCCACCTGTTCAGGCACCTGCCCCACCTGCTGTGCCCCCTCAGGAGGCACCCTTACCGATAGGTGACTCACTACCAGCCATTCTCTTGATGGAGTACTTTGCCCTACAGGGTCAGTTGGGGGAGTCCCGCCGAGTGATAGACACACTGATGCAGAGGTCAGAGAGAGGGAGAGGAGGTATCATTCCTGATGGTATATCTTTGGGATTAGTGAGTGTTGAGCTACGGGCCCTGGGTGACATTAGGAGGCTGTTAGCTGATAGAGGAGACCCAGAGTGGAGGGCTGCGATAGTGGATACAGTCACGTCTATGGTAGTCCAGATCCGAGACATTATTAGGGCAGGACTGTGAGTCGGGATAGTAGTCTACGTCACTAATCAGACTAGTCATCCTACTGATGTCTTTTTGAGGGATTAGTTTAGTTGGTTGCTGTTTTAATCCCAGTCTGATTGGAAGACAGCTAGTAGCACTTTTGTTGTAGCAGACTAGTATGTACAGTTATGTTTGTAGGTTTCGAACCATGTACCCTATGATGTAAATATTAGTAGTAAAAGACGTTGTACCCAAGTTGTAAAATATTTATGTAAATTAATGAAGTTTGTGCATTTCTATCTAAATTTTTGCTGCATTTTAATAATAAATGTTGAGACTCAAAAATATTGATGTATAAAAGGTGATTGACTTAATGAAAAGGCTATCGTGTTAAGGGCGATACACTTACCTACTAAAGTTATAATATAACTAGATGCAAATCGTGTGATAAGAATATTGTGATGTGCAAATGAGTTAATTAATGATATAATTGTGTATACAGGAATGATGTATATTATAACCCAAATTCGGGTAATTAATAAGGACTATTGTTATGTACAGAACTATGCCGCCTAGACGTGATAGTAGAGCGAATGCAAGGGATAATGAGAGAGACGAAAGAAGTCAAAATATAGAAGGTAATAGACTGAACGAAAATGCTCATAATGAAGAAAATCATGAAGAAGGAGAAGAGGAATCAACTGGCCAACAAGGAAATCCGGGAGGCAATCCCTTTAACCAATTCATGGAACTATTAAGGCAGAATTTGGCTAATCCACAGAATCCCCAACAACCACCTGTTCTCCCCAATCAGGCAGCTAATTCCTTTCGTGCCTTTAAGTCATTAAAGCCCCCAGAATTTGAGGGAACCACTAACCCAGTAGTAGCCAGGGCATGGCTAAAAGAAATGGAGAAAGCTTTCGAGATACTGAGGATAGAGGAAGATCAGAAAACAGTCTTTGCAGCCTATCTCTTAAAGGGGGAGGCAAATTACTGGTGGGAAGCTAAGAAGAACCTAGAAGAAGCGGGAGTGATAACCTGGGAGCGTTTCACTAAGGTGTTCCTAGAAAAGTATTCTCCTAGGTATTTGGAAAACCAAATGGAAATAAAGTTTCTGGAGTTAAAACAGGATAACCTAACAGTGGCAGAGTATGAAACTAAATTTACAGAACTGTCGAGGTTTGTTCCCGAGTTTGTGCGTACTGAAGAACAACGAGCGAAAAGGTTTCAACAAGGATTGAAACCCTGGTTACGAACGAGAGTGGCCCCATTTGAGTTGACTGATTATGCTGCAGTGGTTCAAAAGGCATCTATTATAGAGGCCGAGAGTGAACAGGCTCAAATAGGTCGAGAGAATAAGAAAAGAAGATTTGAAGGTCCGAAAGGAGGTTCAAGTGAGGGAAGCTACTTTAACAAAGGAGGTAGAGGACAAAAATCTCAATTTGTGGGAAAGTCGGGGGGTAACAAGACTACTAGTGAGACGGTAAATCAGGGTGGTAAATCTTCAGGAACATTTCAGTCCAATGAATCACGACCACCATTACCAGATTGTGACACGTGTGGTAAGAAGCATATAGGAGTCTGTAGGGTGCTGGGAGTAACTTGTTTTAAGTGTGGACAAAAAGGACACTACCTTAACCAGTGCCCATCAACTGATACAAACCCTAAAAGAGATGTTAAGTGTTACCAGTGTAGGAAATTAGGCCACATTGCTAGAGATTCCCGTTCCGGTGGATCATACGCGCCAGGACAGAGTGTGACTGCTTCAAATAGGCCTACTGCTAGAGTGTACAACATGACCTTAGGGGAAGCGTTGACAAAACCAGATGCGGATACAGGTACTTGTTTTTCGATTTAAATTTTGTGTGTAAGTCTTTGGTTAAGGATCGACTTAATCAATTAATGGAATAAATAAGTTAATAATATAGATAAGGAAAATCAGTATCTGTTAAGGGCTAGGAAACGTTATGAAAAGAAAAGTAGGAGTGTTTTGGGAAAACACAAACTCGTTGAGACGAACAGGAAATATATATTATAGGTAGTATTTTCTACAATTGTTTTAAAGAATATTATTAGAGCTTATTTTCTGGAAAATTTTACAGAGATGAGATATAGGAATATTGAGGTGTTAATATTTATGTCATGATAGAGATCAGAGGATGGTAAAACCATAAGTGAGAATACACTACCATTCAGAAAAGGCCAATGTGGTGGCGGATATCTTCGTCGAAAGTGGAAGGAGAGACGAGATAACATGGAATGACTGGAAACATGAGGGAATTTGTAAGGAAAAGACAGTAAAAGTACTACTATTGATAAACTAAATGGCATGTTGATGAATGACAATGAAGTGATATTGTGTATTTCTGCGCAAACAAGATAGAGATATTATGAAAGGAAAAGGATAGAGGAAATAGTGTGGAAGTTAGAAGGTGTGAATGGAAAAGATACCTATAGACATTTCCAACATGATTCCGGGACGGAATCCTTTTAAGGGGGGAAGACTGAAATAACCCTAACTTTAGCAATGCTACAATGATCACATGAATAGTAAAATATGAGGATTTAGAGAAATGGTGTATATGTACTCTATAATGGAAACGGAAAATGGATAAACAGAAACCATATTAGTGTTATACATTGAAAATAAGTGACTCGAAATGACGATAGATTCCAGAAATTCCTGAACATGGATTTTTAGGATTTTGATTTCGAATAAGCTTCTATTTGATATTAAGGAGCATGGAAACACTATAAGAATTATATATTGAGGGATTAGTGAATTTAGATTAAACCAAGAGATTATTAAGTCAAGAGAATACCAAAGGAAATTGGATTCATAAATGATTTCGAAAACCACTGAGATAATGAGGTATACTCGAAACGAACCACAATTAGACGAGTATGGAAACCAAGCAACCAAGATTAGTAATATAACAAGGATGCATACCACATTATTATTATCCAAGATTATTAGCATAATACTTAGAAAAACAAGAAAAAGAGATTATTAGGTCATCAAGATGACATCACTTTCCATTACTTGTTTTAAGGGGCAAATTAGTACTTTTGCATGGTTTAACCACAAATATCTTCCAAGCTTCCACAAGACACTAGAAAAATCAAGATTAAGCCAAGATAAGAGCAAGTAAACACAAAAATTTCTCTTCCCCACCCACTTTACTCCATTCGGCCAAATAGGAAAAAAAAGAGAAAATAAAAACAAAAATCCTAGCTAGCATCAACATAAAATCAAGAGGAAATTCATGGGGCTTCTTGGAGGTTAGGAAGGATCATTTACAAAGTTTCAAGGCCAACCAACATCATTTAGCAAGGTAATAAAATCATAGAAGTTGAAGGTGAATAGTAATGAATAGTAGTTTTCAAGAAACTAACTTGATTTTCATGGTTCTTTTAGTTAATCCAAGCTAATGTAAGGTTGTTTAAGGGTTACCAAGGCTTGTTAAGTGTTGTCAAAGCTTCAAGAAGGTATAACTACTCTTGCCCTCTTTGTATTTATGGTGGAAATTGAGTTGGTTAGTAGTTAAGTGATGTTAATGTCTAGTTTATGATGATTATGTATTATAAATGGTTTGTTTTGATATGGAAATTGTGTGTTGTGGACTTGTAACCATGGTTGGGATGTAGACCACATGGTGTAGGTGATGGTGTATAAGGTGGATGTTGATTTGGAGGAGTTTGATTTTGGAAAGTACGAAAATATAGCCGTTATAATGTCCGATTTTCGTTAGACCAAGAATCTGCCCTGTTTTTGGACCCTATCCCCGTACGGTAGGTTAGTGTCCAGACTCCCAAGTGACCATGAGATGATAGAGCTTGGTTCATAGATCGTTTTGGTATAAGGTACGTTAAAATCTGATGAACGATTTAGGAGAAAAGTCAGTTTTAGTGAAAGCGGTTCAGAAACCGAGAAAACTTAGTTGTGTCAACTTTGAGGCAATGACTACCATACTTAAACATTTTTAAAAATTATGAAACTTTGGGATAGTGTAGTAAGGTAGTCAAAGAGTTGTTACCAGTTGACCTTGTGGTAAAATTCGAAATCCATATTTTCTGAGAATTTTTACAGTTAAGTGTGATCGTTAGGGGAAATGGTGACAACCCCTGAAACTTCGATTAAGGTTTTAAATGGTTAAGTTCTTGAACCTTTGGGGTAATAGTAATACGTTAAACATATATTAAAGTTTCAAAGGTAATGTTATACAAGAGTGTAGTGAGTAAGAGATGTGGTATTCTAACGACGGTCCTTTTGTGTTTATAGAAACTCCGGAAGAGGGACGAGCCATACTGTCAGGATACCGAAACCGAGGCAAGATTTCTTCTATCCTTACCTTGGAAAACTATTTTTATTTTCAAAGTAAATGATTTCATGGAATACATATGTTATTCTATGTTTGCTATATTGCTAAGAATTACTTCCCTGATATTGGAATTAAAGAGAAATGGATAGAAATTATGAAATATGAGTATGAGATGGATATGTATAGAGATGATTATGCATGAAGTGAACATGCCTTATGATTAAGAGAATATGAGAAAATGGTATCAGTTGTTATCTAAAGTAAATAAAAGAATGGTATCAGTTGTCATCTAGGGTTATATGATTTATAATATTTTGCTAAAGATATTCTTTTTAAATATAAGTGGTTTAATAAAAATTATTTGATTATTATTTACTACTTTTAAAATAGACGAAATATTTTATAAATATAAATGTATATTTGATTTCTTGAATATGAAAGAGATGTCTGGATCATAATCAAAGCATTATGTTATATATATATTTTATAGATGTAATGTGCGAGAATGGAAATGATATGAGTGAATGATATGTGGAAATGAAAGCGAGAAAATGGAAATGTGGAATGATATTTAAAAAAAAGGGAATAATGATGTGACAAAAAGGGGGATTGCAACAGACTTGCCTAAGTGGCTGTGTCAGGGCTGTGTGCGACACAGTCCAGCATTTATTATTTTTATTACGGCACGAAGATGCCAAGGGAGGATGTTAGCAGGTGGCCTTCCTCCAGGGATGATCTTCATTCCTTCTACCGGTAGTAAAAAGAGAGCGGGTACGATTAGGCGACTGATCATCGTCCTAATGTATCAGGCGACAGCAGATATCCCCAATGTTTTTGAAAAGAAAGTGTTGACAATGTTTTTCAGATTTCTATACCGAAAACAGAATAATGATATGAGATGATGGAATTATGTTTACAGATGAAGAAAAACTGATATTATATTATTTTAGATTTCTTTCTTATAATAGTAAGTGGATAATTATTATTAAATAAGAGCTTTATTCTTCCTTAAAGATTATAATTGGTTTCTGCTATTATATATGCATATATATGTATACTTGTTCACATTCTAAATTTTAGGTTACAATATTATCTTGCTGAGCTATTATAGCTCACTCTTGCTACTTATGTATATAGCAGCTAGGTCCCATGCCGATACTACGCACTACACCCCGCAAGAGGGTAAAGGAAAGGCGACCATTTGAGCGAGTGCTGGCGACCATCCCCGAGGTAGTGACAAGCGAAAGGGGCTTAGTAGACTTATGTAAATTAAGTGTGTAAGTTTGTAATAAACTTTTGGTTGTTGAAATGCTTCCTGTAGAAGTATTATTCAACAATGTACTTAGTAGAATTCTGGGTTTGTAATAACTGTTAACTTTAAACTTTTAATATTGTGAATGTTGTTCTATGAGCATATGACTGGTGTGTGTATGTATTAGTGTGGGGTCAATTGCTTAATTATTAAATATAAAAAAAAAACTCAAGAGATATTGATATTGAATGGAAATTGGACCGTGATGACCTGGATCCTTGACCCCGGATCTAGGGGCGTCACATTCATTGTTGAATTGCGTCCCATTATCCATCACAAGGATTCGCGGGATTCCATATCTACAGATCACGTTCTCCCAAAAGAACTGGGCAACTTGCTTGGTGGTTATCTTGGCTAGGGGTTTAGCCCCAATTCACCTAGTGAAGTAGTCGATGGCTACTATCAAAAACTTTCTTTGTGCAGATGCTACGAGAAAGGGAACAAGTATATCCATTCCCCACATGGCAAACGGAATAGGGGAGCTGATCGAGGTTAACATCTCAGGCGGCTGCCTTACAATCGAAGCGTGCTTTTGGCACCTCTCACACCTCTTAACATAATCTTTTGCATCATCCAACATCTCTGGCCAATAGAATCCTAGACGAGTGATCTTGTGAGCTAGGGCTCTGCCCCCCAAGTGTTGTCCACAGATCCCTCCATGAACTTCTTCCAGCACTTCTCTTGCCTCATGGGGCCTTAAACACTTCAGGTATGGGATGACAAACGATCTCTTGTAGAGAATGCCTTCGATCAGGGCGTATCTCAATGCTCTTACTGACAACTTTCGTGCCTCCAAGGCATTGTCAGGAAGCCATCCAGTTTCAAGGTGAGCTTTGATGGGATCCATCCAACAGCTTCCAAGATTAATTGGTGCTATCAACTTAGAGTTGATGGATGAGGCCTTCAAGACCTGGAAGTAAACACTCCCTGCATAATTCTCTATTTCAGAGGAAGCGATTTTGGACAAGGCATCAGCCTTAACGTTTTCCTCTCTTGGGATGTGCTCCACATAGCATTCCTCAAATTGGGTCATAACACCCTTCACGATCCTTAGATATTTTGCCATGGTTTCATCCTTGGCCTCAAACTCGCCATTCACTTGTGATACTACAAGCCCTGAGTCTCTACAGACCTTGAGATTCTTGACCCTCATGATTCTTGCCAAGCCTAAGCCAGCTATCAATGCCTAATATTCAGCTTCATTGTTGGTAGTAGGAAAGTCCAACTTCAAATCATATTCAACTATGAACCCATCGGGGCTTTGCAACATTAAACCTGCGCCACTAGATTTTGTTTTTGATGCTCCATCAAAATAGAGCACCCAATATTCCTTCTGATTCAGGTACGAGTTCTTTTGATGCTCCATCAAAATAGAGCACCCAATATTCCTTCTGATTCAGGTACGAGTTCTTCATCTTTATCTCCACTTTCAGGGGTAGTTACTATCTCCTGCCCCCCGACTTCTTGGTTGCTAATGGTACATTCAACCACGAAGTCAGCCAATGCCTGAGCCTTGATGGCCGTTCGAGGCTTATACGTGATGTCAAACTCTCCAAGTTCGATTGCCCACTTAATCTATCTTCCACTTGCTTTCAGGCTATGCAATATGTTCCTCAATTGCTGGTCCGTCAGGACTTCGATTTTATGTGACTGAAAGTACAGTCGTAGTTTCCTTGAAGCTGTTATCAATGCCAAAGCAAATTTCTCGATGGATGAGTAATTTAACTCTGCTCCGTGGAGCACCTTGCTTACATAGTAGATAGGCCTCTGAACCTTGTTCTCTTGCTTAACGAGGACGGCACTCAATGCTTGTTCAGACACTGCTAGATACAGATAAAGAGTCTCTCCGAGACTTGGCTTGGCCAACAACGGGGCTTCGGCCATGTACTTCTTCAATTGTTCAAAGGCCTCTTGGCTTTTATTAGTCCATTCAAAAATTTTCACCTTCTTCAATGCTTGAAAGAAAGGGAAGCATTTGTCACCAGACTTGGAGATAAATCTCCCTAGAGCTGCCACTCTGCCAGTTAACTTCTGCACATCCCTTACAGAACGGGGTGGTTCCATGTCTAAAATTGTTTTGATTTGATCAGGATTGGCTTTTATGCTCTTCTTTGAAACCATCAATCCCAAAAATTTTCCAGATCCAACGCCAAAAGTGCACTTGGCTGGATTCAACATCATCTTGTGGTGCCTCAGCACTTCGAATGCCTCTCTGAGGTGCTTAATGTGATCTGCCATGAGTAGGCTCTTGACTAACATGTCATCAACATAGACCTCCATGGTTTTTCCAATCAGGTGGGCAAATATCTTATTCACCAGTCGTTGGTAAGTAGCTCCTGCATTCTTTAGACCAAAAGCCATAACAAGATAGCAGAAAACACCAAAGTCAGTTATGAAAGATACCTTAGGGATGTCATCTTTGTGCATCTTAATCTGATTGTAGCCGCTGAACCCATCCATGAAGCTCAACATCTCATGTCCAGCTGTGGCATTTATCAACATATCAATCCTTGGAAGGGAAAACAATCCTTCGGACATGCATCATTCAAATCAGTGAAGTCTATACACATCCTCCACTTCCCATTCGCTTTATTGACCATCACAGGGTTTGCTAACCATTTGGGGAACTGAATTTCTTCAATAAACCCAGCCTCTAAGAGCTTGTCAACTTCTTGTTTAATGGCCTCCTGCCTTTCAGGAGCAAAATTTCTCTTCTTCTGCTTTATTGTCTTCCGCCCAGGATCAACATTCAACTTGTGAGTTATGAGTTAGGGATCAATCCCCCTGGCATGTTAGCTGCAGTCCAAGCAAACGCATCACTATTTTCTTGCAAGAATGCTATCAACTTGCCCTTCAGGGGTTCTTTCAAAGATGCCCCCACATAAGTAACTTTTCAGCTCGCTTGGTCGTCATGGCTTCAATGTTTGTCTTGGTCTTGGGTGTTGAACGTCAATGTTCGAAGGTTGAACGCCAAAGTTTGAAATCAAGGGTTTTCAATCTCAATGGTGTTTTAAATCACCGAAATATCTATCAGAGCTGCCGGTCAAAGGCCAGGGGGTTTCTGGTTAGCCCCACGAGGTCTTGAACCTTCCCTAGGAGGTTTTCAAAATTACTTATTGGTTTTCAAGTCAACATGAAGTTTCAACCTTTGGATCTTAATTGGAGGTTCATGACCCCCTCAAGTTTGGCCTTCATAACTAACCTTGGCCTTCATGGCTAATCTTGGCCTTCATGGCTAACAACTTCTGTTCTTCAACCTAGGATTCGGGGTTGATTCCTCGATTTAGATTTCGATAAATGCAATCCCATTGGCTTCTTGCCTTTTAAACTTCTGAGACGAGAGCTTTCTTGATCTTCTTAATCCTTGCTTAAGGTTATCTATTGGCCTTCATTCTTGGATCCTTAATCTAGGTACTTAATAAGTATTGAAGAGTAGCTAGTCCTTAACATCCTCGGCCTTTCATGGCTTTGACTGTTGCATGTGGCTTTTAGCTTCTTGTCTTTTATCCAGGGTCCTTTACAGACTTAAACTCTTACTTGGTTGCGTTGTAACCTAACTCTTGACCCTTCGGGATCTTCACTTATGCATTTGTTTGTTTTCCATTCGTGTATTCTTTTATTTTCGGTACTCGGTTATCCTTGACTTGCACTCATCGGGTGCTCGGCATATAAATAAAATCACACAATCAATGAATGGAAATCAAACTTGCATTAATAACTTGAAATGGGTTCAACCCTTACATAGAGTACTACTGTCCTACTCGGAGCAACATGCTCTGCAATGGTTTCAATGAACCTTATTTCTACTTCTACTAGATAAATATGAAGCTAAGTCCTACTAGGATAACTTGAGCCCATCGGGGGATTGCAAAACTAGGCCTGCATCACTTGATTTCGTTTTTGATGCTCCATCAAAATAGAGCGCCCACCATTCCTTCTGGTCTCCTCATTCTTATTCTGAAGTTCACTTCCTGCTTGAGGTACTACCTCATGCCCCCCGACTTCTTGGTTGCCAATGGTACATTCAACCACGAAGTCAGTTAACGCCTTAGCCTCAATGGCTGTCCAAGGCTTCTGTGTGATGTCCTCTGCTGGCCTTTCTTGGTGTTCCTTACCTCTGCGGACATCCATGTCTTCAATTGGAGGGACTTGCCCCTAACTCCATCAGGCCTTAACGAGGCTACATAACAGCTTCATGCCATCTTTTGATTACCTTTATGTTCTCCAATTCCATTCCGGGTTGGAAACTTAATCTTCATGTGATAAGTAGATGCAACAGCCTTGAACGCATGAAGTCCAGTCCTTCCCAGGATTGCGTTATAAGTCGAGGATACTTTGATCACCAGAAAATTCAGCATCTGAGTAGCCTCTTTAGGTTCTTGCCCAATTGTCATGGGTAACTGAATAGTCCCTTCAACTTTGGACTCAACTCCATTAAATCCGTAAATTGGCATGTTGGTTGGGGTCAACTGAGAGTCGGTGTACCCCATCTTTATAATGCGACATGAAACAAAATATCAACAGAAGCTCCATTGTCTATCAAGACCCGCTTCACTTCCGAGTTCCCAATCACAGGGGTTATGACCAACGGGTCGTCATGGGGAAACTTCACCCCTTCGAGATCTGAGTCATCAAAACCAATAGCTATATCATTCCTGGCACGCTTTGGGGCTTCTCCCACGATGTGCATCACTTCTCTGGCATACGCCTTCCGAGAGTTTCGGGTTGTACCGGCCGCTGTCGGGCCTCCCCAAATCATGTTAATAACTGGCCCTCGGGGCTGTGGGTTACGATCTCGATCTCTATCATCATCCCTTCTATCATTTTCTCTTCTATCATAATCCCTTCTTTGGGTTCCACGATCATCACCCTTTATGAACTTGTTCAGCTTCCCTTTTCGGATCAAGAACTCAATTTCATCTTTCAACTGCCTACAATCATCTGTATCATGACCCAAATCACGGTGGTACCTACAGTACTGCTCTTTATTTCTTTTTGCGGGATCACCCCTAAGTGGCTTCGGCCATCGAAAGTCTTTATCCTTTTCAATATCTAACAAGATCTGACTCCTAGGAGCGTTCAGCCTTGCGTAATTAGAAAACCTCGGCCCCAAACCCTTCTTTGGTGGTGACTCAGAATCTTTGCTGGTCCGAGGATACTTGTCCCTAGCGTCGTACTCTTGCTCTTGCTTTCGTTTCTTTGAGTCATTAGAACCCTTGACATTGCCTCCTGCGGTTTCCTTCTTCATGTTGTCCTCAGCCTTCATATACTTGTCGGCCCTTCGTTGGAGCTCGGCCATGTTTTCAGGAGGATGTTTTGCCAAAGACCTTTTAAAGAAGAGATCAGTAGTTCCGTGTTCCAGGGCTACCATGGCCACCTTATTTTCCAGATCAGTGATATTCAACGTCTCCTTGGTGAATCGCTTGAGGTAATCCCTCAAATTCTCGTTCTTCCCCTGCACCATATACATGAGGGATGCAGAACTTTTTTCATGAACTCTCCCACTAATGAACTGGCTGACAAAGGCGGCACTCAGCTCCTTAAAAGAGCCAATCGAGTTGCAGGTAGGCGGCTATACCACCTTTGAGCCATGCCCGACAGGGTTTGAGGGAATGCCCTACACTTTAAGGCGTCTCTCGCAGGCTGCAACAGCAGTGCGTTTGAGAATGTCCTAACATGGTTTGCGGGGTCGCCCGTTCCATTATAAGCCTTAATCGTCGGCATCTTGAAATTCCTTGAGATGCGGGCATTCATTACCTCTTCAGTAAACGGAGGTGTGGGATCATCAGGATCCCCAAGTGGCATCAGATCCTTGGGGTTACTTCTGGGGGTCTCCACCCTTGTCAATTTTTCAGTTGGGGCTTCGGCACTTCGCTGTCTCCTTGAAGGCCTCTCCAGATTTATAATGGGAATCCTCCCTAGGGCTGGAGGAGGTCGAATCAGACTTTGCCTTGCTTGCTCCCTAGCAATATCATCCTTCAACCTTTGGATCTCAGCCTCATGAGCCTTAATCCTTTCCTCAGCCGTTTGTGGAGGTCCATCATGGATTCTTTGGGACCTCCTTCGAGGTTCTCTACTAGCACGTCGCCTCCTTGGGGCTTCTTCGCAATCATCATCGTCATCCTTAGATGTCGAATCATCAGTATAGGGGCCGGAGTAGTCATCGTACTCTCGATCTCGGATCTGTAAGGCATGACCGCTAGGTCCAGGTTCCCTTTGTCGAGGGGGATAATTAGGCAACCCATACATCGGGTTGGTATTCAAGGGGAGATCCGTAGTGTGGATCTGTATTCCCGGGGGTAGTGTTCGACCAACATTATCAAGAGGAGAAACCACCATCTGAAGAGGGTTAGTTTCTTGGTTTTGAGGGATAATCACACGTAAAGTTCCCTCACCATGGGGAATCGTCCCTGAGGGTTGAGAGGCTAGAGGTTGAATGACCATCCCTGTTGATGGGGGTAATTGTCCTTCTTCAGCGGTGATAAGCGGATCAGAGGTGGCAGGTGGAACAGAGCTAAGGGGTATGGCCTCAGTCGATGTTGTTCTTCGTGTTTGAACCATGGTTGATGTTGTCTTCCCACAGGCGGCGCCAAATGTTGTGGAATAAAAACTACGTTACGATTTGTAATTAATGCTAGGGTGGTTGAGCTTCGAGCTTTAATGCCTGTTTCCGTGTTACGAGACTGATCGGTCCTCACAGAGTGCCTACGTATCTCGTTATTGAGAATCAAGCCAAGACGTAGTTCTAGGTGATGGTGCCCTCGAGGCTATGGCGGCGAGAGCTCACCTAGGACGCAGTGGCTTGTATGTCCTTATTCGAGGATTAAGCCAAAACGTAGTTCTGAGATGAGGGGTTAGACCCTTTATATAGGCTGAGAAGCCCTAGAATTATGGTAGGAGTCAGAGACTTGGTGGACAAGTCTTCCTTGAGGAAGGTTCTAGATCTATTCCTTATAGGAATCAGTTTCCATGTTGAAATATGTATCTTGGAGGCTGAGTTAGGTAAGAGTAATATCCTTGTTTGACTCTTATTTGCTGAGCTGTTTATTACCCTTAATATTAATTACCAAATTAATATTATAAATAGGGTTTGGGCCCATCTGGTGGGCCCCACGTTTGGACCATTTTGGGTCTAATTAATGCCACATTAAATGTGTCTTTAGGGCTTACTTTTAACCCATATCACCTGCCAACTACGAATTTTTCTAAAAATGAAACTAAACATCAAGATTTTACAGTCAAAACAAAGCTTAGCTCACAACAAAACTAACCATGGCTTCAAATCATATGAAAAACCTCTCAATAATGCAAAACGAAGAGCTTAAAAAAAATGACCAAAAACTCTTAGTTCGTTTTATACTTATACGAACGTAAACAACAATATTGATTATATAAATCGACTCTATAAGACCATATAGAGCTATAGGAAGCATCAAAATCACCATACAATCAACCAAGCAAAAATTCCCAAATTCATACCAAGAACCCTAAAACTCAAATTTTCAATTGAAATTTAAAAAAATTCAAGATGATAACCTGGGTATGATTTGATAGCAGATTATGATAGTAGAGATTAGAAACTTCGATTCCGTTATTCAACCGTCAAAAACGGACTCCAGAATCACGTTCAAATTTGCGTTTGATCTTCAAGAACGAATATGAAAATATAATTTCTGAAAATTTTAATCTTGATTTTTGATTGGCCAGATCAGCTAAGGATTTGATTGGCTGATTCAAGATAATATTTTGGTTGGGCAATAATATTTGTGGTGCATATTTGTTCCCGAATTGCTCGGAACCCTAATTAACTTTTAATCGGTCCGGAACGAATCGATTAAATCAATTACGGGTCCGACCCGAACAAAAATATTTTGACGAACATAACGAATTGATCATTGAAAAATTTATAAGGCTCATAAAATGAATAAAATACAAGTTCGACAAATTTTTAGATTTATCTGACGATTGGTAATACGGAAATGATTCTAAATCGAAGCCCCAATGATTTCGAAAACGACTTCTAAAGGATAAAGATGAACTGAATTGCACGTTTTCCGAAAATTAAAGATAATTATCCTGGGATCTAATACAATTATTAAACACATATAGGGTCCTAAACGATCATTCCCGATCCATTTACTCGTATTTTACGATACCTTCCCACATCACGATTTTAAGTATCCGCCAAACCGAATCAAAATATTCATATAAATTCAACATGCTAAAACAAATTATAATAAAATATTTTCACCTTGACTAGTAAAACTGGAATAAAATAATTCAAAATATTTTTATTCCAATTTATGAAAATAGCAATTATAAGATTTTAATATTCTTGGTTCTTACAGAGATGTACACATACATTAATTGATTATGTGCACAAGCATAGTCTTGCAAATTACTATAGCAATTCATGTCTTATAGCAAATTAGCACACACAACTTTTTGCAAAGTTAAGCTAATTCTCAATTTAGACTTGAAGAGACAACAAATAAGGCACATTGTAAATAGGCATTTAGCAATTAACCAGATAAGATTCATATGACACACAAAATATGCAAAACTCAAATTACATTCCTATAAGAGACAGGGCAAAAATTCACATTTAGATATAAGACATACCAAGACAATACAAGTGAAATTATCTCTAAACAAGCATAATCATCCAAGTCACACAGAGAACATAAGTCTAGAACAATCAATTCTATAAGCATCAGTTCTCAAATCACGCATGCAATAATTAATAGAGCTAGTCACAGTCAAACAATATATTGCAAGGGTTCGAGAGATGTGTACCTTGATCATGGTGCTAATACACATGATAATTTCCAAAACTACTTAAGCACACAACCTTACCATTGACATAAAAAGTCCACATTAGGTCACTTCGCATTCATCAAGACAGTGACAAAAGCACGGTACAACAATCAAATGTTAGCATTAGCAAAATACAATCAACACAAATATGGAGACAATTGAATGATCATCACAACTAATCAAACAATATCAATGCAATGAGATGCCTGTTGGTACGGCAGAAAACTTGAATTAAAATGAATCAAAACAACATTTCTGTCATACCAAAAGGATCCCAATACAAGAACATTGAACCATGAAAATATAACAGTCCTAATGTTCTAGGGATCACTATCCAAATACTATGATTTCTATATGTGCGCCCAGGAGCAAGAATCAAAAATAATGACATAAAGTTCCTGTTCGCACAATAGAAATCACATTATCAAGACAGAGGTATCACATGCAAGGCTGAATATGCACAATATCTATCAGTAGTACGACTTTTATCCGTGTGCACAGAGATCATTAACCCTAATGTCGAAAAATAACACTGATCAACACCCTCTGTACACAAGATAAAGTTGTATTACTAGGACATTGATTGTACAAACTCAAATACATACAAACAAATCGATTTCTCGACTCGTTGAAGGCTTTCTATTAATTTTTGAATATCGACGAGATTTGGGGAAAAACAATTCTGAAAAATAACTTGAAAAGTCGATATTATAAGATGCGTATTTGGGTGTGTAGAATACGAAATTGTGGTCGATTTCTTCGATCAAACACGGTCATGGCCGGAATTTGATTTTAGAGAAACTAGGGTTCATAGTCGAGAGAGAAGAGACATGTAGAGTTTGAATATTTTCCTTTTTGGGAAATATTTATAAAACCAATCAACGGCTCAGATATGATGAGACGTTTGAATCTACGGCCCAGATCATTTCACGCGTTTCCAATACCCTCGATTGTTGACTGATGACCAGTGACACGCATCTCAAGCACGCGCAACAGCCCCTTCACAAAATTCTGAATTTTGTGTATTTTATTTTCATTTTTCGATTTTCAGAAAATGAATTCTAAAATTCAATTTAAAATAGCAAATAAATCAAAAAAATTACTAAAAATTCCTGCGCCACCAGAAAATTTGCTACTTTAATTTAGAATATTAAAGTGCATAAAGTTCCAAATTTTGAAAATAAACAAATTTATAACTTAATAAAAGATGTTTTGGAACTTATTCAAATTAACTTGTAAAAATTAAACAAACCACATACTACTTTTGGCGTTAATTATTTGCAGCTCACAACATTGTCGAAGAAATCTGAACGTTCAAGTCCCGCTTGAAAATCCGCTTAAACAATGTTCTAAGTTGCAAGTTAATTAAAATAAAGTAATATATATTTTATATAAAATTTAACAAATTAATTCGGGCACTCCATCATTCTTAAATCAAAACGAAATTTTGCGAATCTTTCGGAGCTTAAATGTTTCGTGAAAATGTCCGCAATATTCACTTCGGTATCGATGTGTACCATTTTAATATCGCCTTTATTTAACATGATCACGAAGAAAATGATGTCGAATATCTATGTGTTTAGATCTCGAATGTAATACCGGATTTTTACTCAAATCAATTGCACTCGTATTATCACATAAAATAGATACTACATCAAATTTTATGACATAGTCAGCTAATGTTTGCTTCATCCACAAGATTTGAGCATAACATTTCGCGGCCGCTATATATTCTGCTTCGGTGGTAGAAATTGAAACTGAGTTTTGTTTCTTTGAAAACCAAGAAACTAAACATCCACCAAGAAATTGGCATGTGCCACTAGTACTTTTCCTATCGATTAAATGCCCCGCATAATCCAAATTAGAAAAGCACACTAAATCAAACGGATGTCCCTTAGGATACCAAAGACCTAAGTCCGTAGTTCTTTTAAGATATCTAAATATCCGTTTAACCGCGGATAAATGAGATTCTTTTGGATCCGCTTGAAAGCGAGCACATTTACCAACACTAAATTTGTTAGGAATAAATTCATGAGTTGTGATGTGTAGCATAGAATGACATTACACTTCTTGTAATACCCTGATCTTATAAAGGGTTTAGCATTTGATTAAGGGAATATAAGTTATCCAAGATCTGCAAAACTGTGAACAGTACTTGATCAGAGACTGAGGTCACGGACTACAGAGTTTTTCAGGGACTATGACAGACCCTGACTGTATCGAAGCTGCAGAATTGGAAAGTGCTATACTTTAGGATCTTGTATTCAGAAGATGGAAAGAAGTGTGCATGAAGAAAAGAATCAAAGCATTGTTGGATATCAACTGGATGGTAGAAGATTACCATGTATAGATTATTCTTTCTGTTATTAGTTGATAGGTAGCATTATAAATACTCTCTCTATAACATTGTAATATGTGTGAGATTTGTGATCATCGTGAGTATACGAGTAAACAAACAGAGAGAGATTTGTATTGAGAGCAGCTGCTAAAGGTATTGTACACCTTTAGTAGAGTTTGTATTTAATTTTATTAATACAAACAGTTTGATTTATTCGTTTGTTCTTGTTCATCTAATCAAGCAAAAATCAGACACGATTACATAATTTTTATTCAACCCCCCCTTCTACAAGTTATTCGAGTTAACAATTGGTATCAGAGCAGGTTGATTTTGAATAATCATAAAGATCTGCAATCATGTCTGGTTACAAGGATGGTAATACTGAGATCCCTATGCTCAAGAGAAACGAGTATACTATCTGGGAAGTGAAGATGTTGCATCACCTAGAAGCAATAGATCCTGATTATCTTGACAGAATTAGAGATGGGCCTTTTGTTCCAACAAAGGTTGTTGGTCAAGCAACTGTCGATGGTAAAGTTGTTCTAGAGCACACAGCAGAGAAGCCTAAATCTGAATGGTCAGATAAGGACAAGGAGAACGTTCTTAAGGATGCTAAAGTGAGAAACATACTGTTCAACAGTCTTGATTCTGTTCTCACTAACTATGTTCTTTCTTGTAAAACTGCTAAGGAGATATGGGACAATCTGAAGGTTCATTGTGAAGGAACTAAACCTGTCAGGAAGAATATGAGGACACTTCTCATACAACAGTATGAGTACTTTGAATCCAAGTCTAGTGAGTCACTTACTGATACCTTTGATAGGTTTACTAAACTCATCAATAAGATGGCCATGCATGGTAAATATTATGACTTGGAGGATATGAATACTAAGTTCATGAAAGCCTTGCCTGTTTTCTTCAATGAGAAGATATCTGCAATTGAGGAAGCTAATGATTTGGATGAAATATCGTTAGAGGCAATTTATGGAAAACTGAGGGCTTATGAACTTGACAGGCAGTAGAAGAAGAGCAGAGGTGAAGGAAAGATGAAAACTGTTGCACTTACTGCTCAATCTGAATCAAAGAAGCTTCCAGAAGAACAGAATATTGAGCCTACTGTAAAGGACTCAAGGAAGAAGATAAGCAAAGAAAGTTCTAAGTCAGAGCTACAGATATGGAGTCTGATAACAGTGATTCTGAATCAGAGATGCAGGAACTCTTTGCTATGTTTGCTAAAGCTTTCAAGAAAGGAAGATTCAACAGGAGAAGATTTAGCAAAAGACCTTTTTCAAAAGAAATAGGAGAAGAAGAATGACAAGGGCAAAAGTACATTTGTCAAGCTTGATAAGGCAAAGATCAAATGCTTTAACTACAGCAAGCTTGGACACTTTGCTAGTGAGTGTAAGAAGCCTAGGAATTCAGGAAAGGGTAATGCACTCATAGTCACACAGAAGGATTGGGTAGATTCGAGTGATTCTGAAGATGAATTGGATTATGACAACATTGCATTGATGACAAATACTTCAAACAAACCTGGATCTCGAAAGAAAACTTCTCCATCTTCTGTTAAGGTAACTCTCTAGATTCATTTGATAGCTTAGACTCTGATGATATTAGATCTATCCATGTTGAGTTTAAGAATCTTATGACTAATTTCAGAATTCTTACTAGTGAAAGAGATGGACTTAAGATTAAGAATGATGAATTAGTTGATAGAAATAATATTTTTGAATCTGAGTTAATTCAAATGGAACTTATAGAATAGATGTAAGAACCCAGATTTTGGATAGAATTAAAACTTTTTATTATGTATGGATGTAATAGTGAATAGTAGTTGCGACTACGATGTAACGATTGTTCTAATGAATGGAATGGATTTGGATTCAAATAATTATATGTCATGAAGAATGCTATTGGTTGACAATCTAGATAAGAATTACCTATCTCCTAGGAAATTAAGATTTGATAATTCCAAGGGGGAAGGTTATTCTTATGTCATCCAAATCGATATATGTTATCAGTCCAGTGGTTCCGTAAAAGGGTTAAGGAACGATCAAAAGAGAACCGGGACATCTATATAACCCTAAAAGATTAAGTAAAGAATAAGTGCTGAATAGTGATTTTGATGGATTAGGAATATTAATAAACGACGCTATATAGAAATACCCGGAATGAAATTCTGAGTTCGTATTAGTGATCCAAGGGGAAAAAGAGTGTATGTAAAAGCTGTCAGATTCTGAAAAAGGCACTTTTATTTTCTTCGAGATTTCCTTGGACGCTGAAATACCTAAGAGATTATTAAAGGGCTTTAAGGAGTATGGATTCGAGATTTATTAAAGAGAATTGAAAATGATGGTGTAAATATTATTACGGTTTTCGGTAAAACCCTAACTAGAAACGATTGAGTTATTCCGACGAACGATCAATCAATTGAGCATTAACCGGACAAAAGAGCAAGCAGAGGAAGCAAGGTGCATGCATGTGCTATTAGAAAATATCTAGTAACCAATCCAGTTACATTACTAACTAGAACCATTAGAGATCAACTAGTACTTAGCAAATCAAACCACTAGTTAGCTTAACAACCATCAAATGATCAATACTTGTCATGTAAAATACATCATCCCTTGCATCATCACTTTATTAAAGTAGCCTTAAGATGAGATATTATCTAAAACTCATCCACTTTATGCATTATCAAAGCAACCAAGGCAAGAACACCAACTCTCTCTCGAAAAACATCACATTCGGCCCCTTTCAAATTTAAAAACAAAAATCCAACTTCCACTTCTTGCTTGATCTTGAAACTTTTAAGGTGAGTTCTATATTTCATAAAAGTAATCTCCTAAAAATTTCAAGTCCAAACTCCTTTTTTCCATTTTCAAAAAAATCATGAAAGAGGAGGGTGAATAGTGTTTTTCATATACTAATCCTTGTTTTTGTTGATTTCATGGTTTATTAAAGCTAACTTAAGGCAATCCAAGGACCATACCAAGCTTATTAAGGCTAGTACATACTCTCAAGAAGGTAACCACTTGAAACCCTAGCTCTTGTTTTGAGATTTAAGCATGTTCTTGGTAGATTTAGCTTAGTTATGTTTATAGTGATGTTATAAGCATGATTAGTTAGTGGTTTAAGTTGATCTAAGTGATATGATGATCATAATGTTGAAGTCAGTGGTTCTTGGACATTTTGAGATGAGAAATCATGTGTATAAGTTGTATAGTGCCCGGTGTGGCTTGGTTTTGGTGTTACGAATTTAGAAACTTTCGATTTATAGCCATCGTAATGCCGAAATTTCGTTAACCTTAAGAAATCGTGTTTGACATTTGCTATAACTTCCTTTCCAGTTTAATATTCTACCATCAAAAGATAGATTATGTTATAAGCTTCGTTTTGATATAAAGATAATGTGAAACGGATTTACGGTTTAGGAATTATGGCCGATTTACTAAAAGGGGTTCAAAACCGTAAACGAGAGGTCGTAACTGAAATTGAACCCTCGTAAAATACATAAGTCAGTAGCGAAGCATGACAATTAAATACTAGAGATAAAAAGGAAGGTGTGAGAGAAAACCACATGTCAAACGGATCGTTTTCCGATTTTATAAAAATGTTCGAATCAAGGTTAAACGCAAACGAACCCTTAAAAATACATTTGGTTATAACTTTTGTAAAACACTTAGAAAACGGGCGATAAAACTCGAGGTATAATCTTGGTTCGTAAACGACCGACCTTAGAACTTACCCGGCTTAAGTATATGTCAAGTGTAAGTATAATGACATGTCTTAATAATGAACAAAAGTCGGATCGTATCGGTAATAAAAAAAGTTATACAAAAGGGTGCATAACGAGATAACTCGAAAGCGTGTTTCGACTTAAGTAAAGTTTATTCGTAACCTTCTAAAGAAGTGTTAGGTGATTAATCTCAAATATTCTGATTGTTTATAGACCACCGAGCTGACCCGGGACACGCTACCTCTACCCACACCCGATTACCAGGCAAGTTTCAAATCCTTTTTAAAGGATGTTGTTGTGAATATATACCACTGAGCAGGTTATGGCTGCCATTGTTGGATAGGCTGTAGATGAGGATGGGCCAGTGGATGATGCTATAGGAGTTCCGGACTTCGTGTACCACCCCTCTCTGTTAAGAGAGCCCCTTGACCACCACCACTACCTGTGAGCCCATTTTCCGATGAGTTTGAGGAGCTGACACCAGAGCCACAGCAGAAAGAGGCCGCACCTCCAGCAGAGCCATCTACTCCACCCCACATCCCGGTAGAGGGGATCCCATTACGCGTGCACAACTATGTTGTGGCCAGACTTTCTACAAAGGTAGCCGTGGCTGAGGCCAGGTTGGCAGAGTCCCGCAGAGAACTAGCAGCAGAGAGAGATGCCAGATTGAGGCACCAGGGTGGGAGACGTGCCAGGGCTAGAGAGATGTATAGGGAGGTGACCCGCATAGAGCTGAGGGCTCGAGTGAGGGTGCGACAGTTACCCAGTGATAGACATGGCATGGTATCTAAGGCAGACGCAGAGGAGATCTTCCGTATTGCCATGAGGAGGGTTCTAGCTTTGACCCGCCATCGTGGCTGACTGCAGGGATAGTGATGTATTGGTGTGGTTGTCTAGTCTTGTACGTACATAGTGGTGCCGATTTTTGGTGGGATAGTCTCAGTGTATTTAGTTTCCTTGATGCAGACTAGACAGATAGACAGCATATTTCACTTTTGACTAGTTGTTATTCGGATGGTTGTACTTTTAAAATGGTCGATGTGACCCAGACGATGTACCTTTCAGTATCTTGTATATATTTATTTCCCTTTCAGTTATTTCAGTTTCGTTATGACACGATCACTAGTTTGTTACATTACGTCTGCACGTACTGCTTTCAATTAAAGTTGCTGTTACGACCAAACTCAACACGCAAGTGCACGTGATCTCAAGTAATATAGATAGCAAATAAGATTCGTTCCTACAGGGACTCGTTGTATTGTCTAGTTAATTCACTCACCAATGTATGACTATTATTCGATGCTATGACAAATTAACAATTGGATTTTTGTTTATCACTACAATTACTCTAAGATTTATAACTAATTATCAACTACTTGAACTAAGAATTATGTCGAATTACTTATGCGAAACAAACATGGGATTTTAACTTCATTAAACAATCCATCTATAGTCTCCACTTCTCTAGCCTTTTCATGTGATTTGTTAATACCTGATCAAATACACAAAACTGATATAAGCCAACCTTCGTTGCACAAATACCATCCTAAATAACATCCACAATAAAGATAGAAATCACTTAGTCTCCCAATTATGCCTAATCTCCATATGTCTATAAAGATTGAAACGTAATGGTTAAAGTACAAGCATTCAATTGATCACATAGTCGTCATAAAACGGTTAGAGTTACGACACTAATTATGAATGATATTCTCACGCATAAACCTATGCTAGCATGTCAAGTTCTAAACTCCTATATCCATTTTCGCTTCAATAAAAATTAACACACAATTACAGGAGTTAGCTACTCTCCTATAACGAATTAAATCAACCATGATAGGATATCACATCACTCACACTATAGGCATCAAGAAGATTCAACAAATAAACTTCATGAATAAATCCGCTAAAACCCAATGACAACGAATTAGTTCATAATCAAACTAATCGTCACCATGGGTTCCAATGTAAACATGATAGAAGGAAACGAAATATGATTAAATTAAATATCAAAGGTTCTAAAGAATACACCCAAACCAAGCATCCACAAACTAGGAAGAATACAAGAATAAATTGAAAACTATCTTCTTTCTCGCTTCTTCGTGCTTTAAAACTCCGTAAATACAATACGTGGTCAGAACCTCCCTATTCTAGGGTTTTTTCTTCCTTTATATAGGCCTCCAGGTGCAAGTAGTTCGAAAGGAATTTTATTTTTTTCTTTATCTCGAAAAATCAGCAAATCAGGAAATTCCCGTCAGAACACCCGGCGCTGCCGCGCCGTGCCTTCTGTTCAGCAACTGGATTTTTTCCCTTTTCTTCATTATAACTCCAATTTTCGCTCCGATTGCTCCGCTTCATTCCTTTAACACCTGTGATTAATATTCCTCCACAATACCCATAAAAGAGATCAAAAATACCACAACTCGAGTACAAACATTCGTTTTAAGCCAAATGGAAACGCTTTAAGTGAATAAAATACCCACTCATCACACCCCCAAACTTAAACCGATGCTTGTCCTCAAGCATAAACAGACAAATTATTTACAACTAACTAGTACCACTTCCGTAGCTGATCACGGTTGCATTTGGCATATGCAACAAGCCCTTTAATCCCCTAGGCAGCCCTAGTGGACGAGTAAGGTCTCGTGAGGGCCTATAGCGAATGTACCCACAAAATCCGATCTATAATGCAACTAACAATGCAACTAACTATATGTATGCAACTACATGAAAAAATGCAAGGATCCCCTTTAAACTCACCAAAACCAACTAACAAGCAACTATCTCAAAGAATGCAACAAATCCAAATAGAGCTCGACTAAGTCCCCGTATACTAACAATGCATGAACAGAAACGTGCGTGTGTGCGATGCTCATCAGAAATACTCCCAAACTAGGTCAAAAATCATACATGCTTTCAGTCAGGACAATCACAGGTTTATAACTAGAAAAGACTGTAGACACTTCATAGCCTAGAAACACCTCCACCCTTATCCAAGGTAGACAGAAACTCATGCTTTATTACTATGACACATAATACTATATACAATACTTATTCTTATTTAACCGTGCAATGAATGAGACCCCTAAAGGCTTATACAATAATACCCATGTAACGAGCGTTAGGTCAGTGGATCCCAGACTATAAAAGCCTTAGGTCACTAGGACTAAGTCCCCTCAGACTTAATTACTCGAGTATTAAAGAGCTCACTCTGGTTAATTTTGCATTTAACAAATAGACTTTTGACTTTTTTTTTCTTTTTTTTTCTGATTTTTTTCTTTTCTTTTTCTTTTTTTTTTCATTGCGATCTGGAATGAGCCTTTCTCATTACCAACCCTAGACTACTCATATAAATATGAGCCGGCTACTAGCCATTTGACATCTAGCCATTATTAACAAATATTTACAACTAGCATGAAATCCCTGGTTTCCCCCAAACTTAGATTTTAGTGCCCCTACGCTATCAAGGGAATAACGAAAATTCTAACTATAATCAAGCGATTAAATCTCTAAACATCCAACAAGCATGACCCTAACCTAGCCCAAAAGCACCCAATGAGACTGTGTAAAAGTTGTGTTTCCGAAAAACATAAGTCAATTTCATAGGCACTATAATTCAACCCTCTACTCATCATCATCACACTCAATTAGACACCTACCTACCAGTCAGAATTAGCAAGTTCTAAGGGATCATGAAAATGCATGCCATGCTCATGCAACTATATGAACATAAATAACACAAAAACAGAATGTCCTATATGGCATACATAAAAAAAACAAAATGCTCTAACTAACATGCAATTATGCTAACATACAAATATGCTTCTAACATGCACACACCTATTATACAAATGCACCTTGTATCCCCACCCCCAACTTAAAAATTTTCAATGCCCCCATTGAAGGTAAGAATAACAAGTGTGCAAGGCATACCTACTCGTCGCCCGAACCACTCCCATCGGGAGTGTCCGGTGGCGGATAGACAGCGCCAGCTCCAAAGGACGGAAAAGTCACGTCCACTCCACTCGCACGAAAAGCCGTGCCCAAAGCCTGTGCAAACTGACTAAAATCTGCTGCAAAACCTGCCTACATATCGTGCACCGCATCGATACGCCTCGTCAAACGCCTATACTGTCTCTGAGTAATAAAAGAACCTCCTCCCTGAGGCTCCTCCTGCTGATGCTCCTGTTGCTGCTGTTGCTTCTTTACTACATAACCAAGACCTCACCAATCCGGCTCACCTCCATCCCACTCAGCCAGCCTCCGTATACTCTGATGATCCAGCGCTTCCTGTGGCTGCTGTACAACCTCCTCTGCTGACCAACGAGCACCACAATCCCTAGCCAACCTAGCAATGACCGAACCATAAGGCATCGCTGCAGTGGTACTACCTTGCATAAAACGCATAATCCCTTGGTGGATCAAATTACCCACATCCACAAACTCTCTGCTGCAGATAGCATAAAACAGGATGGCCCTCTCAACTGTCACCTCATTCGAATGCCTAGTAGGGATGAGATTGGCACAAATGAACAAGTGCCAAGTACGCCCATATCTATTCAGAGCCGTCGACAAGAACGAAGTGGGCTCAGTAGTGCCTCTGCTCACACGCCACTCTGTACCTGGAACACACAACCGCTGAATAACCATCTGAAGATCCACAACATCCCGAGTCTTCCCCAACCAATCCTCTTGACCCCTCCTAGGAGCCGGAAGCCCAAGAACACGACGAATAGCAGGCGGCTGATAATCCACACGAAACCCACGAACCTGGCTAATCCCATTCCTCTCCACACTAGCGTTCGCATAGAACTCGCGAACCACAGTCATCGAAACAGGTTCCGGAACCTCACAGATCTGCTCCCAACTTCTTTCCAGAATATTCTCCAACATGTTCCCATCCGCTGCATTAGGCAAAAAACCCCTCTCACGAGCAATGGGACGCCCCAGCAATCGATTATACTCATCACGAGCCCCATTATTAATAAATTGAGGTCCACCATTGCCTCCCTCAGAATCAGATGAAGATGAAGAACGAGGGTTCCTCCTACCCGTCCCACTACCACCAGCACCCTCACTACCCCCACCAACAACCCTTTGTCGCTTGGATGCCATTGAATTGATTGGAAGAAGTGTTTAGAGTGTTTAAGAATTTTGAGATCTGTAAGTGGTGTATGTATAGGTAGGGTTGTGTATTTGTAGGTATATATAGGAGAATTTAGGGTTAGTGGGTGTAAGTAGTGGGCTTGGGTCGTGGGTCACTACTAACAAAACTATTTTTTGTGTTTTCAATTTTTTGATTTTTTTTTCTTAACAGACAGACCGCGCGGCGCTGCCGCGCCAGAAATACATGTGGAACCCGCGCTGCCGCGCCGTGGCTACTGCTGAATTTTTTTTTTTTCAACAACAATCCACGTGGGTTGCCTCCCACGAAGCGCTTTTTTCACGTCGTTAGCTTGACATAGCTCTATTTCCTTACGTTGCGCAAATTAGAACCGCGGTCTCAACTTCGCGATTCAACTTCTCTCCAAAATATGGCTTTAACCGCTGACCATTGACCTTGAACGACTGATCCGGTAACTTGTCGAAAATCTCCGCTGCCCCATGCTGAAAAACTGTTTTGACTGTGAATGGACCTGACCAACATGACTTCAACTTCCCAGGAAATAACCGAAGTCGAGAGTTGAACAACAACACCAATTGCCCTGGCTCAAACGTCTTAAGAACCAAACGACGATCATGCCACCTTTTTACTTTCTCTTTGTATAGCTTCTTGTTCTCATGAGCTTGCAATCGAAACTCGTCCATTTCATTCAACTGAACCATACGTTTTTCACCTGCTGCTATAAGATCAAAATTCAGCTTCTTCAATGCCCAATAAGCCTTGTGTTCTAACTCAGCTGGAAGATGGCATGCTTTCCCATACACTAGCTGAAATGGTGACATTCCCAAAGGTGTTTTATAAGCTGTCCGATAAGCCCACACCGCTTCATCAAGCTTCAACGCCCAATCCTTCCTAGAAGGACTAACTACCTTCTCAAGAATCTGTTTAATTTCACGATTAGACACTTCGGCTTGTCCATTGGTTTGAGGATGATAAGCTGTAGCAACTCGATGATTGATGTTGTAGCGTGCCATAAGAGATGTAAACTTTCGATTGCAAAAGTGCGTACCTTCATCACTGATGATCACCCGTGGAGTGCCAAACTGAGTAAAAATATTCTTGTGAAGAAAATTGAGTACCACCTTAGCATCATTCGTGGGAAGTGCTTTTACCTCCACCCACTTTGACACATAATCCACGGCTACAAGAATATACTGATTACCACATCACGGAATGAACGGTCCCATGAAGTCGATTCCCCACACATCAAAGATCTCTACCTCCAACATGACATTCAGAGGCATCTCGTCCCTACGAGAAATATTACCAACTCGTTGACATCGATCACATCTCAACACAAACTGATGAGCATCCTTGAATAGAGTCGGCCAATAGAAACCTGCTTGAAGAATACGTGTGGCTGTCTTTTCACCTGCATAGTGACCTCCATAAGCTGTAGCATGAAAATCACTAAGAATAGCCTCGGTCTCACTGTAAGGAACACAACGTCTAATAATCTGATCAGCTCCTTGCTTGAACAAAAACGGTTCATCCCAAATATACTGCTTGACATCGTGCAAGAATTTCTTCCTTTGATCATAAGAGAGCTCAGGCGGAATGATGTTGCTTACTAGATAATTCACAATGTCGGCAAACCATGGTTCATCATCTTGCACTCTGAATAGTTGCTCATCAGGAAAAAACTCATTTATAACCGTGTTGTCCTTAGGTGACTTTCCATGATCTTCCAATCTAGAGAGATGGTCAGCTACCTGATTCTCCGTCCCCTTTCTATCCTTGATTTCCACATCAAATTCTTGCAACAGAAGAACCCAACGAATCAACCTTGGCTTAGCATCTTTCTTTGCAAGGAGGTAGCGAATAGCAGCATGATCCGTGTAAACTGTCACCTTAGTACCAAGCAAATAAGAGCGAAACTTTTCAAACCCATAGATAATAGCAAGTAGTTCCTTCTCAGTGGTGGTGTAATTCAACTGAGCATCATTGAGAGTTTTTCTCGCATAGTAAATAACATGGAATATTTTTTCTTTCCTTTGGCCTAGAACGGCCCCAATTGCATAATCACTAGCATCGCACATCAAAGCAAATGGTTGACTCCAATCAGGAGCTGTAATAACTTGAGCAAAAATTAATTTTTTCTTCAAGATCTCGAACGCATGTAAACAAGCCTCATCAAAATTGAATGGTACATCTTTTTCCAAGAGATTGCAAAGCGGCTTAGAAATTTTTGAGAAATCCTTTATGAAGCGCCTGTAGAACCCTGCATGACCAAGAAAGCTACGAATACCCTTGACTGAGATAGGGGCAGGAAGATTCTCAATAGTTTCCACCTTTGCCTTGTCAACTTCCAAACCCTTACTCGAAACCTTGTGTCCCAGAATGACACCTTCTTGTACCATGAAGTGGCACTTTTCCCAATTAAGAACAAGATTTGTCTCCACACAACGTTCTAAAACCAAACTCAAGTTTTCCAAGCACTCAACAAAAGAATCCCCAAAGACTGAGAAATCGTCCATGAATACTTCCATATTAATTCCAATCATATCAGAGAAAATGGCCATCATACACCTCTGAAAAGTAGCTGGTGCACCACACAACCCAAAAGAAACACGTCTGAATGCAAATGTACCAAATGGACAAGTGAATGTAGTTTTCTCCTGATCCTCGGGTGCTATGCAAATCTGATTGTACCCAGAATAACCATCAAGCAAACAATAGTACTGACGTCCAGCCAATCTGTCAAGCATCTGATCAATGAACGGGAGTGGAAAATGATCTTTCCGAGTGGATTTGTTCAACTTTCGATAATCCATGCAAATTCTCCAACCAGCAACTGTTCGCGTCTGAATGAGCTCGTTCTTCTAATTAGTAACCATTGTCATGCCTCTTTTCTTAGGCACACATTGCACCGGACTCACCCAAGAACTATCAGAAATCGGATAGATAATGCCCGCATCAAGCCATTTAAGAATTTCCATCTTCACAACTTCTTTCATAACAGGATTCAGTCTCCTTTGATTATCGACTATAGGTTTAGCTCCCTCTTCCAAAGGAATTTTGTGCATGCAATACGAAGGACTAATACCCTTGATGTCTGCTATAGTCCACCCAATAGCTGATTTGAATTCCCTTAAGATTCTCAATAGTTTTTCCTCTTCTATGCCTGAAAGCTTAGATGATATAATAACAGGTAAGGTAGAAGAATCACCAAGATAGGTATACCTTAGATGTTGAGGCAATGGCTTAAGTTCCAGGGTAGGTGCTTCCTCAATGGATGGTTTAAGTCTAACATGAGACTTCTTCAATTCTGACAACCCCAATGATTCAAATGGAATCCCAAACTTCTTCCATGGAGATGCATTAAGATATTGCAAGTGTTCTTTATCCTCCTCGTTCTCAACCTCCGAGTCATTAGCAAGAACTCTTTACAACACATCAGCTTTTATCAAGTGTTGAGTCGCGGAGTTAACCACCTTGTCGACCATATCAATTTTGAGACACTCTTCATCGTCAGTTGGAAGCTTCATTGCGTTGAAAACATTAAAAGTGACGTTTTGATCGTGCACCCTCACAGTGAGTTCTCCCTTTTGGACATCAATAAGAGTTCGGCCCGTAGCCAAGAATGGTCATCCCAAGATAATAGGAATCTTCTTGTCTTCCTCGAAGTCAAGAATAACAAAGTCGGCTGGAAAGATAAGCTTGTCGACCTTCACCAAAACATCCTCAACTATCCCTCGAGGATAAGTAACTGAACGGTCCGCAAGTTGTAGAGTCATGGTAGTTGGCTTTGGTTCTGGAAGACCAAGTTGCATGAAAACTGATAAGGGCATGAGATTAATACTTGCACCCAAATCACACAAGCATTTGCTGAATGAGAGATCTCCAATAGTACATGGAATGGTAAAGCTCCCGGGGTCCTTCAACTTAGGCGGCAACTTTTGTTTCAAAATGGCACTACATTCCTCCGTCAAGGCAACGGTCTCTAGCTCCTCAAGTTTCAATTTCTTCGAGAGTATGCCCTTCATAAACTTCGCATAGCTCGGCATTTGCACAAGAGCCTCCACAAATGGTATGTTAATCTGAAGCTTTTTGAAGACATCCAAGAGCTTAGCAAATTGCTTGTCAAACTTTTGCCTTTGAATTCGTTGTGGGTATGGAGGAGGTGGAAACACCTTATCTTCTACTTCTTTCTGAGCATTATCATTCTTACAAGTTATAGGAGTCGAGGGAGTAGCATTAGGTAGCAATTTAGGACCAGACTCGACCCCAGAATCGAAATCACTTTTTCCTTCCAGAAGCTGCGGCGCTGCCGCGCCAGTATTGTACTGGGAAACGGCGTTGCCGCGCCGTGCAGTCTGTTCAGATTTTTCATTTTTTTCCTCGATTGATTTTTCTTTGTTCTGACCTTGTAGAATTCTTCCTGATCGTAATGTTACTGCCTGGACCTGTTCCTTGTGATCCTTCTTGCCTGGATTCATCTCTGTGTCACTCAGAAGCGTTCCTGGTTGACGATTCAACAATGCATTGGCCAGTTGACCAATTTGATTCTCTAAAGTTTTCAATGACACCGCCTGACTCTTGTACATCATTCGAAGCTCTTCCAATTCAGACTTCTCAGACTGATTCAATGAATTCCCTTGAGATGGTTGAAATCCCGGTGGATTGAATGGTTGCCTTGGAGCATAAGGTGGTGGTTGATAGTTCTGATTATATGGCCTTGCATTGAACTGCTAATTTTTGGGGTTGCTCAACACCACCCTGATTGTTGCTCCAACTGAAATTAGGATGATTCCGATTGTTGGGATGATAAACATTAGGCACTGGTTGCTGAGCTCTTTGAAAATTACTGACAAATTGTGCGGATTCAGATGAGATAGCACACAGACTCGTGTCATGAGCCCCTGCACACAATTCACACACCATAGCAACCTGGTTAGTCCCATGATTAGAAAGGGAATCTACCTTCATTGTCAACGCCTTGAGTTGAGCAGCAATAGCAGTAGCTGCATCCAAGTCAAGAACTCCAGCCACTTTAGTAGGTGGAAAGCGTTGAGTAGGATTCTGAAACTCATTGGCCGCCATCATTTCAATAAGATTATAGGCATCCTCATAGCTTTTTGCCCATAGCGCACCTCCAGAAGCTGCATCTAACATAGGCCTGAACTGAGCTCCCAACCCGTTATAGAAATTTCTGATTATCATCCAATCCGGCATCCCATGATGAGGACAACGTGCCAATATCTCCTTGTACCTTTCCCAGTCTTCCCCCAAAGATTCCTGAGGTTGCTGAGCAAACTGAGAAATAGAATTCCGATAAGCTGCTGTCTTCGCCATGGAGAAATACTTCGTCAAGAACTTTTGAGCACAGTCTGCCCATGTTTTAATAGAGCCTGATGGCATAGAATGTAACCAACTCTTGGCTTTATCCCTAAGCGAGAAGGGAAATAGTCTCAATTTGATTATGTCATCTGTAACTCCGTTGAATTTGAAGGTGTCACAGATCTCAAGGAAGTCCCTAATATGAGCATTGGGATCTTCAGCAGGACTACCCCCAAACTGTACTGTATTCTGAATCATCTGAATGATGTTTGGCTTAAGCTCGAAATTATTAGCCCCAATAGCTGGGCGAACAATACTGGTATGAATATCCTCCACTTTTGGCTGAGAGAATTCACTCAAAGCCTTCGCTGGTTGTGGTTGATCTGCCATTTCTTCTATTGATTCAATATCGTCTTCTAACCCGATGTTCTCAAAATCAAGTTTTCTTCTTGCTAGTTCTTCTCTACGTGCTTGAGCTCGTGTACGCATACACTCTCAAAAAGTACCTGAAATTCACCAACAAGAAATTTGGTGAGAACGTCCTAGTCACTGAACTTTAATGACCACTGATGGCAAATACTGAAACTAAACAAACAAAACTGCGTCCCCGGCAGCGGAAACAAAAACTTGTTACGACCAAACTCAACACGCAAGTGCACGTGATCTCAAGTAATATAGATAGCAAATAAGATTCGTTCCTACAGGGACTTGTTGTATTGTCTAGTTAATTCACTCACCAATGTATGACTATTATTCGATGCTACGACAAATTAACAATTGGATTTTTGTTTATCACTACAATTACTCTAAGATTTATAACTAATTATCAACTACTTGAACTAAGAATTATGTCGAATTACTTATGCGAAACAAACATGGGATTTTAACTTCATTAAATAATCCATCTATAGTCTCCACTTCTCTAGCCTTTTCATGTGATTTGTTTATTACCTGATCAAATACACAAAACTAATATAAGCCAACCATCGTTGCACAAATACCATCCTAAATAACATCCACAATAAAGATAGAAATCACTTAGTCTCCCAATTATGCCTAATCTCCATATGTCTATAAAGATTGAAACGTAATGGTTGAAGTACAAGCATTCAATTGATCACATAGTCGTCATAAAACGGTTAGAGTTACGACACTAATTATGAATGATATTCTCACGCATAAACCTATGCTAGCATGGCAAGTTCTAAACTCCTATATCCACTTTCGCTTCAAAAAGAATTAACACACAATTACAGGAGTTAGCAACTCTCCTATAAAGAATTAAATCAACCATGATAGGATATCACATCACTCACACTATAGGCATCAAGTAGATTCAACAAATAAACTTCATGAATAAATCCGCTAAAACCCCATGACAACGAATTAGTTCATAATCAAACTAATCGTCACCATGGGTTCCAATGTAAACATGATAGAAGGAAACGAAATATGAATAAATTAAATATCAAAGGTTCTAAAGAATACACCCAAACCAAGCATCCACAAACTAGGAAGAATACAAGAATAAATTGAAAACTATCTTCTTTCTCGCTTCTTCGTGCTTTAAAACTCCGTAAATACAATACGTGGTCAAAACCTCCCTATTCTAGGGTTTTTTCTTCCTTTATATAGGCCTCCAGGTGCAAGTAGTTCGAAAGGAATTTTATTTTTTTCTTTATCTCGAAAAATCAGCAAATCAGGAAATTCTCGTCAGAACACTTGGCGCTGCCGCGCCACTCCTATGTGTATAACCGGCTCTGCCGCGCCTCCTCGATACTCTCAGCGCTGCTGCGCCATAATCAAGCTCCAACACGGCGCTGCCGCGCCGTGCCTTCTGTTCAGCAACTGGATTTTTTCCCTTTTCTTCATTATAACTCCAATTTTCGCTCCGATTGCTCCGCTTCATACCTTTAACACCTGTGATTAATATTCCTGCACAATAACCTTAAAAGAGATCAAAAATACCACAACTCGAGTACAAACATTCGTTTTAAGCCAAATGGAAACGCTTTAAGTGAATAAAATACCCACTCATCAGTTGCCATGAGATATAGAACTGTAGGATCCTAAATCCATTTATGCGTCGATATTGTGAGGAGAAATCCTTTGAAATAGGTGAATAAACCTAATGTATAATTGTCCAAATTTTCAGTAAAATGCCTCCGAGAAGAATGGGTACTAGGGCAAACCCCCGTGAATCCACAGACCAAGAGAGTCACAACCAACATGAGGAAAACCCTGAATACGATGAAGAGCAGGATCAAGATTATAATGAGCAAGAGGATTCCCAGTATGGGGCAGAGGACGAAACTTTTTATACTGCAAATTTCGAAGAAGAAGTAGAAGAGGGAGAGACTGAAGTGGAGCAACAAGGGGAAAACCAAGACAGAGACCCCATGGGTCAGTTTATGGATCTACTTAGGCAAAATTTGAAGCGTTACCCCCAACCACCCCAGGGAAACAACAGCATCGTGGCAAACTCTTTCAGGGCCTTTAAGTCCCTTAAGCCCCCAGAATTCCACGGATCAGCTGATCCCGTTGAGGCGAGAGCTTGGATTAAGGAAATGGAAAAGTCCTTCGAAATTCTAAGTATCGACGAGGCAAAAAAGACTGTTTTTGCCACTTACCTTCTAAAGGGAGAGGCTAATTATTGGTGGGAGGCCAAAAAGAACATGGAAACCGATGCTATAGTAACCTGGGAGAGGTTCAAGCAACTATTTCTGGAGAAGTAATTCCCGAGGTTCATGAAGACCCAGATGGAACTTAAGTTTTTAGAGTTGAAACAGAACAATATGTCAGTGGCTGACTATGAGGCCAAGTTTACTGAGTTATTAAGGTTTGTGTCGGAAATTATGGATACGGAGGAAAAGAAAGCTAACAGGTTTCATCAAGGGCTGAAACAGTGGATCCAAAATCGGGTAGCAGTTTTAGAGATCACAGATTATGCCACTTTTGTAAAAAAAGGCAACAATTGTAGAAGCAGGAAGTGATCAGATGTTGAGGGAAAGAGAGAAAGGGGGATTAAAAAGAAAGCACGCTAGCATGGGTGGAGGGTCCGCAGGAGGAAAACCCCCAACCAAGTTTAACAGAGGGACCGTTTCCTTACCTGGTAGAAACGTAAAGTTTAAATCGTCTGGGAGTGCAAGTGTGAGCCAGGGCGGCCAGCAAGCAGGAGTGTCCCATTCCCACCTTTCCAGACCTCCATTACCTGTGTGTGCCACTTGCGGGAAAAGACATCTTGGAGTGTGTAATCAGAAACCGATAACTTGTTTTAAGTATGGACGAGCAGGTCACTATGCTGCCTCTTGTACCACAGTCATTCCTAATCCCAACCAAGGCACCACTTGTTTCCAGTGCGGACGTCGAGGCCACATGAAGAAGGATTGCCTGATGAACAAGCCAGCAGCATCAGGGGCAAGCAAGGCTGCCTCCAACAGGCCACCAACTGCTAGGACTTTTAACATGACAGTGCAAGATGCCGTGAGGGACACGGACGTGATAGCAGGTACCTTTTCTCTCAGTTCAGTTAGTGGAAATGTCTTATTTGATTCTAGAGCGACTAAGTCTTTTATATCGAGGGATTTTGCACGTAAATTGAAACTTAAGACCCAATCACTAAAGGATTCCTTACAAGTAGAGATAGCTAATCAAGAAGTCGTTCCAGTTAATCAGATTCACCCTGATTGCAAATTAGAGATAGGAGGATGATCTTTCTATGTCGATTTGATTCCTTTTAAGCTAGGGGAATTTGATGTCATTTTGGGAATGGATTGGTTGTCTCGCAATAACGCGAAGATAGATTGTAAAGGAAGGAAGGTTAAGTTGAAAACCCCAGGAAAGAAGGAAATAGTGTTTAAAGGGATACGACAGACTCAAAACATTCTAACCATGGCGCAAACCAAGAGATTGTTGCGGAAAGAAAACGAGGCTTATTTGGCTTACGTTATAGACACCCAGAAGGAAGCGCCCAATATACAAGACATTCCAGTGGTTAATGAATTCGAAGATGTGTTTCCACAAGACCTTCCCGGATTACCGCCGGATAGAGTGCTTGAGTTTGCTATCGAGTTAGCCCCGGAGACGGTGCCGGTTTCGAAGGCCCCGTACCGATTAGCCCCAGTAGAAATGAAAGAGCTAGCTAAGCAGTTACAGGAGTTGTTGGATAAGGGTATGATAAGACCCAGTGTGTCGCCTTGGGGCACACCAGTGTTGTTTGTTAAGAAGAAGGACGGGAGTATGAGGTTATGCATCGACTACAGAGAGTTGAACAAGCTAACCATAAAGAATAAGTACCTGTTACCCAAAATTGACGACTTGTTTGACCAGCTAAGAGGAGCGGTGTATTTCTCTAAGATTGACTTGAGAACTGGATATCACCAACTGAAGATTAAACTTGAAGATATCCCGAAGACTGCATTCCGTTCCAGATATAGACATTATGAGTTCTAGGTGATGTCATTTGGATTGACCAATGCCCCAGTAGCATTCATGGATTTGATGAATAGGGTGTTCAAGGAATATTTGGATAAGTTTGTGATAGTTTTCATTGACGATATTCTTATCTACTCAAAGTTGGAGGAAGAACACGCAGAACATTTGAGGATAACCTTAGAAACATTCAGGAAAGAGCAGCTATATGCCAAATTCTCGAAGTGTCAGTTCTGGTAAAATGAGGTACAATTTTTAGGGCACGTAATCAATAGAGAACGAGTGTTGGTTGACCCCTCTAAGATAGAGGCAGTCTCAAATTGGGAACGACCAACCACCCCAACCGAGGTAAGGAGTTTCGTCGGACTGGCAGGATATTATAGACAATTTGTTCAAGATTTTGCAAAGATCGCAGCCCCATTAACTCGACTTACCCGTAAAACTGAGAAATTCGAATGGACTGAAAAGTGCGAGAAGAGTTTCCAAGAGCTAAAGAAGAGGTTGGTGACGGCCCCAGTGTTGGCGTTGCCTGAGGGAAAAGGAGATTTCGTAATTTATAGTGATGCTTCGCATAAAGGATTAGGGTGCGTTCTTATGCAGCACGGTAAGGTAATAACATATGCGTCAAGGTAATTGAAGGATTATGAGATACGATACCCCACCCACGATCTGGAATTAGCAGCAATTGTTTTTGCCTTATAGATTTGGAGGCACTATCTGTGTGGAGAAAGGTGCGAGATCTACACTGACCATAAGAGCCTCAAGTACATTTTTACTCAGAAAGAGCTTAACATGCGCCAGAGAAGATGGCTAAGCTAATCAAGGATTATGACTGCGAGATTCGTTACCACTCCGGCAAAGCCAATGTGGTGGCCGACGCCCTTAGTAGGAAAGAGAAGCTCAAGATGATAACTTCAGAGGAAGAGTTAGTGAAAGATTTTGAGAAGCTGGAAATTGAGATTAAGCTACCCGAAGAAGGCCAAGAGAAGTTGATGGAAATTCGAATCCAACCTCCATTATTAGAAAAGATTAAACTATGTCAAGAACGGATAATGGAGGAAGAAGAGAACTCCACGAAAGAGATAATGACCGGAGAAGAAATTAAGTGTGAAAGAGACAAAGAAGGAATCATGAGGTACACATACAGGATATGGATTCCAAACGTTCAGGAACTCAAGGATGAGATCTTATATGAAGCACACAACTCCAGATACTCAGTGCACCCCGGTAGTACCAAGATATACAGAGATTTTAAAGAGTACTACTTGTGGCCCAACATGAAAAAGGACATTGCAGAATGGGTAAGCAGATGCTTGACCTGCCAGCGAGTGAAAGCAGAGCATCAGAGACCCAGTGGACTTCTACACCCCTTAGAGATTCCCGAATGGAAATGAGAACATATAGCCATGGATTTCGTAGTAGGTTTACCAAGGACCAAGGCTAATCATGACGCCATATGGGTAATTGTAGATCGACTGACGAAGTCAGCTCACTTTCTCCCGATCAATGAAAGGTACACGGTCGACAGACTAGTGGATATCTACTTAAAAGAGATAGTGGCACGACATGGAGTCCCAGTCGCTATAGTATCCGATCGAGATCCCAGATTTAACTCCAGGTTTTGGAGGAGCTTCCAAGAATGTGTAGGAACCAGGCTAAACATGAGTACGGCTTATCACCCCAGACAGACGGGCAAAGTGAAAGGACCATCCAAACGCTAGAGGATATGTTGAGAGTCTATGCTATAGACTTTAAAGGAAACTGGGATGATCACTTGCCATTGATTGAGTTCTCCTACAACAATAGTTTCCATTCAAGCATAGGAATGCCACCTTACGAGGCCCTTTATGGAAGGAAATGTCGATCTCCCTTGTATTGGGATGAAGTTGAAGAGTGAAAGATGCTCGGACCCGAAGTGGTCCAACGGACTAAAGATGCAATAGATCTAATCATAGGACGACTGGTGTAACACCCCCAGATCCGGGGTCAGGGATCTGGTGGTTACGGTCTTACATCCATTCATAATACTTGACTTGAGTCCACAATAAATAAATCACATGCTGTGACCCCACAATAATTACCACTCACACACACAACCGTTATAGTCCCAGAGATGAAATTGAAATAAGTCTTACATTAAAGGGTTACGAATAAAAGTTATTACAATCCCAAAAGGATAACATCATAGGTTTAAAAGTTTTGCCGTTGATTACATTAATTATACATATAGTTAAACAGGAAACAAAAGCTGTCTAACTATGCTACCTCAGCAATGGCGGCTAGCATCTCAGCGGGTAGTCCGGTGGGTCGGGTAACCTGCTTGCGCCGAGTGCGCCTGACGTGTAAGAACCCAGATTTTTGGGTAGAATTAAAACTTTTATTATGTATTGATGTAAGAATGAACAGTGGTTACAACTACAATGTAATACTGGCTTTAAAGGATGAAGAATGGAAAGATAAAAGATTCCAAGGTTATATGTCCTGAAGGATGCTATTGGGTGATAACTTAGATTAGAATAATCTATCTCCTAGAAAGTTAAGATAAGATTCCCTAGAGAGGAATAGATACCCTCATGTCATCCAAATCAATATCTATTATAAGCCCAGCGGTTCCGTAAAAAGGTTAAGGAACACTCGAGGGTGAACCAGGTTCATTTTCCTAATTATAGGAATTAAATAAAAATAAGTGATGAATAGTGATTTTGGTGGAATTTGGAATATTATTATAATAATGTTATACCCGGTATTCGGAACGGATTTCTGAGTTCGTATTAGTGATCCGGGAAGAAAATAAGTGTATGTAAAAGCTGTCGGATTCAGAAAAAGAGCACTTTTATTTTCTCCGAGATTTCCCTGGACACTGCAAGACATAAGGAATTATAAAAGGGATTTAAGGAATTTAAATTCGAGAAGTATTAAGAAAGATGAGGAATAGTAGTATAAATATTAAGAAGGTTTTCGGTAAAACCCTAACTAGAAACGAATGAGTTAGTCCCTCGAACGAGCAACGAATTGAGCAATAACCGGACAAAGAACAAACAGAGGATCAAGATGCATGCATGTACAAGGAGATAAGACCAAGTAACTAAGTAGTTACATGAGCAACTAGTATACTTAGCAAACATAACCAAGTACTTAGCTTCTTGTCATCATCTTACCATTACAAACCAACACTTGTCCATTTAATTACATCATGCATGACCTAGAACTTTATTAAAGCTACTTTATGGACAAGATATTATCCAAAGACATTCAATAATTCACTTTAGATAAGATGAGAGCAAGATCAAAGCCAAGCAAACACCACCTCTCCCCCATTTTTCTAGCAGTTGCATTTTCCAGGGCAGGGGTCTTTGCCATTTTTTTTCACCTAGATCTACTCATCTAAAAATCATGAAAAGATTCATGGAGCTTCTACACATCAAGGTGAAGTTGGGGATTTAATTTCATAATTTTTGAAGATCGTTTGGATGGGTAAATAAATTCGAGAAGTTCACTGTTTTTCCCCCAAAACCAAGGCACTTCGAATTTTGGAGTTTTAAGATTTCAAAATCCACCTTCCAACCATTGTTTGATCTCCAAATTTTTATGGTGAGTCCTATATTTCATAAAAATGATCTCCTAGAAATCTTAGCTTTAAACTCCATGTTTTCCATTTTCAAATAAATCCTCAAAGATGAGGGTGAATAGTGTTTTCAAGAAACTAACTTTGATTTCTTGGTTTCTTTGGATGATTTAAGCTTTGTTAAAGCCATACAAGGACTATATAAGGGTTATTATAGCTTGTACACTCTCCAAGGAAGGTATAATTCTTAAGAACCCAAGATCTTACTTTGAGTTTTATATATGTTCTTGATGGTTTTAGATTAGTTAAGATTATGGTGTTGTTATATGCATAAAAGCATGATTATGTAGTTAGTAGTGATGATTTAAGAGTTTTGATGATTATGATGGTTAATTGAAACCTTCTTGGACTGGTTAAAATGAAAACCATGTATAGTATGCCCGGTGTGGCTTGGATTGATTGTTATGAATTTTAGAACGTTCGATTTATAGCCGTCGTAATGCCGAATTTTCGTTAGACTATTAAACACCGAGCATCACAGTAGCTATAACTCACTGTACAGCTTCATTTTCTGCCATTATAGGATAGATTATGTTTCAAGCTTCGTTTTGATATAAAGATCGCATGAAACGGACTTACGGTTTAGGATTTATGACCAAATTACTAAAAGTAGTTCGAATCCGTAAACGAAAGTTCGTAACTGTAATTGAACCCTCGTAAACTATGTAACGTCATGGCGAATCTTGGTAAATAAATACTAGAGGTAAAAAGGAAGGAGTGAAAGAAAACCGTATGTCAAAAAGATCATTTTTCGATTTATTAAAAAAGTTCGAGTCGAGGTTAAACGCGAACGAACCCCTAAAAGACGACTCTTTTATAACTTCGGTAAAACACTTAGAAAACGGACGATAAAACTCGGAGTATAGTATTGGTTCGTAACGATCGACTTTAGAACTCATATGACTTAAGTATGTCCCAAGTATAAGTACAATGACATGTCGTATTAACGAACGGATGTCGGGTCGGATCAGTGATAAAAGTAATCCACTAAAAGGGGTATAACGAGATAACTCAAGAACGTGTTTCGAATTAAGTATAACTTAACTTTTAATATGTTAAGTGATTAATCCCGAATGCCTTGGCTATTTATAGATCACCAAGCTGAACCGGGACCCGCTACCACTACCCCTTACCGTACTCGACTACCAGGCAAGTTTCAATTCCCTTCTTTTAGGCTGTTGCTGTGATTGAATAAATATATATATATATATATGCTGATATACATATGCCATTGCATGCATGCCTACTTTCAAGTTGAAGTGATATACTTGTTCCCTGAATGTTATTGTTGGCTTATAAGCTAGATAGTTATATATCAGTTATAAGCCGATTATTGTAAGACCCTCATAGAAGGGCGTATACATCTTATTAATCAAAAATAGACCGGGAGTCAATATTCCTTGATATATCGAGATTACCTCGGAGGAAAATATTTAAGTAAATATTTTCTATTATTTGGGCGACGAATATTATTTGAATATTCGTTCGAGACTAATTATTTTAACGATCCTTACTTCAAATAATTATTTGAACGTAACCATTCGACGAATAATATTTTTCAATATTCATTCAAAGTCGAATAGGTTATCGATTATTATTCCGAATATTCTTCTAAAGATTGGACTACTAAATGAATATTATTTGAATATCCATTTAGAATATTACTTTATTTAATGAATATTACTTTTGAATATTCATTTAAGATATTACTTACTTGATGAATATTATTCTAATATTCATCTGAAGCTTGATTTATTTATCGAGTCTTATCTCGAATATTCCTTTAAAGCTTGGATTACTAAATGAATATTACTTGATATTCATTTAGAATATTATTCATTAAACGAATATTACTTTTTCAATAAACATTTAAATTCCTAATAAATTATGAATATTATTTTGAATATTCATCCAGGGTTCTATTTAATCATCGAATATTATTTTAAATATTTTAAATATTCTTTTCAGGTCTTATTAATTAATGAATATTATTCTGAATATTCATTTGAATATTTAATTATGCAATAAATATTCTCTAGATATTTCTTCAAGGATTATTTGAGAAATACTCTGATTAAAGATATTCTTTCATATTCCTAAATATTCTGTAAAATATTTTAATTCAATAAATATTCTCTGAATATTTATTTCATACTTAGAATAACCTCGATAAGGTTTATCTTCTTCGATTATTACAGAAAATATTTCGGAGTCATATTATTATTAATCTTATATCAAGAAAGGTTCTCAGACATCATTCTTCTTCGAGTCTACCTCTCTAATAATAAGGGAACCTTACTTGGAAGATGTTATTTATCTTGTCGACTTCCCGGTCATAGAGTATTCTCTTCACTCGCAACTCGGGTGCTGTTGACTTATTAAGTCGTTGTTTACCTTCTCATCTTTCGAGGGGTAAGATTGTTGGAACAAGTTGATGTTCGATACCAAGCCACAGCTTGGAAGTTATTGGTGAATTTTCCTTTCCAACTAGATACGACTACCTTGTAGAGTCTTATCAACAAGTCTTATACTTGGGGAAAGGGGGACGAACGTTACATTCAGAATCATGAACTCTATTTGAACTAGGAGTCGTGTAAGAGGCCGAGTAGCGCCGGTCCATCCCCTTTGGCCCAACCGTTGGCCGGGGAGAGCTAGTAAGGCGGTAGACAAGTAAAGCCGTCAGTTCTTCCTTCTACCGGTAGTAAATATAAATTGAGCTGTACGATCTCGACTGATCATCAACATTGGAACAGCGGGCGCGGTGAATACTCCATCATTGGTTCATCATCCAAATTTATTTATTTCCTGCAACATGATTACTGTTGGCAGAGTTGGAAAAGGGTCATAACTGGAATTGCAACCTTTTCTTGCAAGTTCCTCTTCTTAATAACAATAAGAATATCTCGCTTACTTTGATGTAGCAGATATTTCTACAAACAAATACTTTAAGTTACCTTGTAACTTCATCGTTCATATTATACTGGCATCATTTCCGTAAAGGCATGGCATATGGTTTGAAAGATACTTTTGAACTGTTATACATTATCGTTCAGTCATATATTATTGTTGGTGGGCTATTGCTCACCCTTGCTTTATTATTATATCACAACAACAGCTAGACCAGATGACTCGCACAAGGCGCACTCGACGCGGGCGAGGACGATGAGACTACCAGAGGTGAAGAAGAAGCTATTGGTAGGGTATATTTATTCTTTCAGTACCAAGAATATGGTCTAGTATGCCTTATGTAAATGGATGGCAAAGAGTATGTATTTATATTGAAATTCTTTTGGATTGTAAGAACTCATAATGTGATTAATAAAAATTTGAGTGTTATTCTGATTTCATCTCTGGGACTATAACGGGTGTGTTTTATATTATTGTGTTGGGTTATAGAGACGTAATTTATTTTATGTTAAGGAAAGTTCAAGTGTTGTGGACAGAATTGGAAACCGTAATCACCGGATCCCGGACCCCGGATCTGGGGGTGTTACAGAAGTGGTATCAGAGCGTACGTTATAAACCCCAGAGATGAGGTGACGTTAAAACAATAAATTCAATAAGATAATAAGAACTCTTGCCAAGTTCATAGTCGGACTACTTAATGTAGTGATGACATATAAAACCCTTATGGGAACTCGTAAGTATAATGATAGTAACTTAGCTCGATATCGTATCGACGAGTAAGGTGACTGACCTTGAGGCATACGAGCAACAGCGCGATGATGCTTTATATGCTGAAGATCAGTGGGTAATTCGATGGAGTACCCTACTGGAGACCCGGAAGAGGTTCCAGCAGATAAGGAAAATCCTGTTAGGATGAGGAGCTTACCCATGGGTAATGAGGGTCGCAGCCAGAATGACTGTGATGATTAAGATATGGTGCTCAGAAAAGTGAGTATAAAGAACCGAGATATTATTAAGAGATCTGAAGATGCATGTTGAATTCATAGCCGGGCTACCAGATGTAGTACCAGCAAGAATGAAGGATTGGAAGAATTACTTGAGATCTTATACGGAAATAGATGAGAATCCTTAGAGATTTTCATCTTAACAAAGGAAGAGCTAGAGGGGTGTATGATTATTAAAGACATCAATTTAGGGCGAGGAGCAGAGTCCCTAGGAATAGTTGAGAAGGAGGCAGTAAGTGCCATATCATTTGATAAATGAATTAGTATGAATATGGTCAGTAATAATTCGCCATGAGAAGGCAGGTATCGTAGGTTGTAAATTATGGAACCAAATTGAGGTTAATAAGGTGGTTTTATTAAGGAAAATGTTCATTTTATGAATGAATCATTTAGAAAGTAAAGACATTGGGAAGTGATAGCATGATTGGGTAAAGTATATAAGGAAGTATTAAGCAAGACAATGATCTCAGAACCTACCGGAAGATAAGACCAGTGAGTCAAGATGAACTCGTAATGAGACTACTGCCAGAGACTGAGTATAGAGTTAATTCAACTCAGTTAAATGATGAACCAGAAACGTTATATGCATGTGATTCAGAGGAATATTAAATTCCTTCTTCTCTTGGAATGGATTATAGTAGTTACCTTAAGTTTACTCCGACACGGAATTATAATAGATCAAGTAATACGATCAGCAGTTAAAGAGAAAATGTGAGAAAATCTTCCTGGAGCTAAAAGGTGAAATTGGTAATGACCAAGAGCTGGCATTGCTTAATGGAAAAAGGAGACTTTGTGCTTCCAATGACGCTTCGCATAAAGGGTTAGGTAGACCGACATTTGGTAGTATTGAATATCAGGACGTTGTGGCAGGTTTCAGTTTGAAACTATTGTTTCCCTTCTAAGGGATGTATATAATTGATTCCTCTCCAGTGGGTAAACTTCCAATCCGATGATGATTATTTCGTTAACTATGACTGCTTATGATTCCACCTGCTTGGAGGTTCATAGAACTATTCTTCAGGTTTCGAAACTGGTCTCCTTAATGTTACCAGTAGGTGGGTAGATTGATCAAAATTTCCCTGAGTCTGGAAAGGAATTCGGTGAATTTTGGCAAACCTTGTCTTTCTGATTATCAGAGAATGTCATGGAAGAGAGAAAAAAAAAAATTTGGAGCAAACCCTGTGATTTGGGTAAGGATGCTGTAAAATGGGTTAGTAAACGGACCCTGAGCATTACAATCGACGGTAGTGATAAAATGATGAAGTGAGATTGGACGAAAATAGGAAATGTAAGTAAGAAACCAGCCGGATTGAGAAATTCTAGGATTGACTTAAATGAAGAGGCCGTTATACCAGGAATGGTAAGCTTGTGTGGCACGCAGGATTGATAAGAATAGTTGAAAAGATAAAAGTGGAGGAAAGGTGACCGGAGACGGTGCCGAGTAGTCGATTAAGACTTATATGGAGTAAAGTTTTGGAAAGGTAGAAAGGTATCAAAGAAGAAGGCACTATGCCGGCAATTGCTAGAAAAGTAATGCTATTAGCCAACCCCTAAAATCATATATTTTTATGTGTGGCCAGTTGAGGCCAAGTCCCAACGGACTATAAAGTGACTAGACCAGCAATGAAAAGACAAAGCAGGGTTGCTTCTAAGAAAGCACCGACTGCAAGGGCTTCTGATATAAAGGAAACATTAATGAGATCGTTTGAATCTTCTGCCGAACAACCCATGTTTTGATTGGGAATTCACTAGACCTTTTTGGGATGGGGTCACCCGTACTAAAGTGACTCATGTGTATATGGTTGTTCAAGATTTCGAGTAAAATGGAAGTATAGTGACTTGAGATGTATGATGTTAGGGTATCATGAATACCATGAATATATTATGACGGAGGAAAGTAAACAATGAAGGTATATGAAGAGGGTATAGAAAAGGTCAGAAATTGAACAGTATGTTGTAGGAATTTTGTCTGAGGCAAGTACCTTTGCGAAGAACGATAAGCACTAAGAGATTCACGTTGAACTCGACCAATATCTTCCAGAACATCCTTGCTACCATTAACAAGTTCGGTAAGAGACGAGATTGGCATACGTTGCCTTTTTGGAAGGCCAAATAGGCTGACAACTATCTGAAAGAAGAGGGTGGCATTAAACCACCGATCGATTATCAAATGAGAATGATTGAAAAGAGACCTTTATTAAGGATACATGATCTGATTGCCAATTATAAGATGCAAGAATTCCTTGGCAGTTGAATTAAGGATAGGATATCCATAAATTAAGACAAACCCTGGGGAATGCACAAGGGGTGGCATTAACCCTAATAACGACATTATGACTTCAGATGTTATGAGCTGGACTTGCTAAGGCAACAATGACCGGTAAGGATTATTAAAAAGAGTTCTGGAAAGAACATAGATAGAATTATTAGAGTATTGATCAATGACATTCTGATATACCCGGTACCCAGAAAATACCGGAGGAATGATAAGGATGGCCTACGAAACCTTACAAGGAAAAAGGGTAATATTCCGAACTTCAAAAACGGAAGTTTGGTAAGGAATGTATGACATCGTAACAATAATGCCAGATGAGGCATGTATGAAACCCTGAGGAAGTATGGGTTGAACCAATAAGGTTGAGATTATCCTAAAACAAGAAGGGATTTAAGTAAGGAAATATCCTAGGTATGATTTGGAGTACCTGTAGTCAAGATCGCACTAGAAAGGTGGAAGCAATGACTTTTGGAAAAGACTGATAGATGCTTTCTCTCATTCAGCAGAATTTAAGGGAGAATGCTTCCACCCTGAGTTGGAATAGATCTAGAAAACATTGATTATTATAATCAGGAAAGGCCAACGAGGTGGCCGACACTTTAAATATAGGGGAGTAAGCATAAATGCTCAGACCAAAGAAATAGAATGATAATGTAAGGACCTTGATGGTCATAATGTGGTAGAGGAAGTTACATTCCGTTTGATGATTGTGCCAGGATCAACTATAAGAATGGTTTAAGTAAAGATTCGATTCCTGATGTTGCCAGTAGCACATTACCGACATTAGGAGGCTCTACGACAGACCAGACCAAATTCCCCAAGAGACTCGCCTTTTCTTTGGAAAGAGAGAGGGGAGGTTAAGTAACAATGAATTGGTAGTAAATGACCAGAAGTAGAGAAGGTACAAATACTGATAAGCCAAATGGCACGATGATGAATGACAAGCAAGTTTATGTTGGTGTATTTCTGTGCAAACAAGATAGAGAATTATGAGGTTGGCAAGCGATTAAGCAAACCGCTAAGCTTTTAGTCTTCTACCGGAGATATATGATTAATAATCTCACCAGCCTGTTCCAGCTGCGATGCTGGAAGCTTTCCTGCAATTTTTTTTCTGCTTCAGTTAATATCTACGTCAAGTTCAGGAAGCGTTCCTTATGGATAGGAAATAGTGATTATTTTGTTTTCCTAGAGGATCTTGAATTGACAATTATGATGCTTAGTTATTAAAGCACTGCGTAAACGATAAGCGATGGTGATCCTTATGAGAAATTAGGTGGTAACGACTGTGGAAATGTCGAATTGAATCTAAGTTAGAGAAATCATCCAGGTTTATTTCGGATGGTGTAATTTCTGGAATGACGGGATATTTGAAATAAATGATTAGGCTATGATGGTTCATAGAATGATTATAGTAGAAATGAAGACAAGCAACTGATTGAGATGAATGAAGAGTCGAGGATTAATAAGAAAGTCAGATATGCGGACTCATGAGAAGCTCCAGTAATGAAGCGAGAAGAGTATGGAATTGGCAAGGTAAGGGTATTGGCCAAAACGGAAAGTTGGAATTAGGAGCGTGAATGACATACAAATTGGCTCCTTTTTAAGACTGGAAAATCCGAGGAAATATGGAATAGTTTGATTGAGTAATAAAAAAAGACTCATGGGATGAGAAAGTGAAATCTAGATGGTTGAACAAAGGAAAGTTTGACCACAAACGTGCCACGTATATTGAATAAAGGTAACACGCGTTCCCCTAATAAGGTGACGGTGGAGTTCAATAACAGAAGTGAATGAGAACTAGATGATAAGATGGATGTGATTGATAAAGAAAAGAATGGGAAATAATTATTGAATGTGAAGCAAGAAATGTTATGAATGGATTGATGAATGGGTTCTTCTTAATGAGCTCTCGGAATGACAACCTGATAGTGTTAGAATTATGAGTATGAAAGAGCCAGTGTCGGGGCATGAAATGTGAGTAATAATAATGTCAAGCGGGAAATCCAAGATTTAACCTGAGAGGTTGAAGGATTTTCCAAAAAGTAGTTGATACTAATATCGAACAAGAGTATAGGTCCACCGAATGATGGACAGAGCAACAAGGACATGTGATATGTGAGATTACGAAAAAGTGGAATTTGATACGAATATGATTATTTCTCTTCTCTAATAAACCTCTATAGTTCAGAGGTAAATTCTAAATATGATATTTTGACAATCATGAAAACGTTCATATATGATTCTTTGAAATTCGTTCTTTTCTTCTCCCTTATTTATCTTCTTCTAAATTGAGAAGAACAACCCTTTAAGGAGGGGAGGTAATACTACGTGACTCTCTGTCTGTGTGATAGGAGTCTAAGTGGAATGCCATTAATTGTTGAATTGCTTGTCAAGTACTAAAGGCTGGCCCCCTTTTTGTACTAACTATGCAATATAACAAATGTTCATTGATCACAGTGATCTCTCGATAAAATTTTCCACCTAAATATATATACATCGAGATTGCGAAGATTAAAACGATTAGGAATTGCAAAATTACGAGTGAGGTTATCTCCGGACTTCGTAGCGCGTTAGTGATACCGAAGTCACTGCACGTACCAATAAGGTTAATAGTATAAGAACGGACAAGAGCGTATACCGGATGATGTGTTGTGCGAAAGTATCAAAGAATTGGTAGAACGGATAAGGGTGTATTGTAACACCAGTATGAGATGCTTTAGAAAGATTGGAGTGTGTAAGGATCGACCAGAGAATTGGAAAGTGAAATAACCAACAAATACCCAATTGTCTTCTACCTGATTCCGGGACGGAATCCTTTTAAGGAGGGGAGACTGTAAGAACCCAGATTTTTGGGTAGAATTAAAACTTTTATTATGTATTGATGTAAGAATGAATAGTGGTTACAACTACAATGTAATACTGGCTTTAAAGGATGAAGAATGGAAAGATAAAAGATTCCAAGGTTATATGTCCTGAAGGATGCTATTGGGTGATAACTTAGATTAGAATAATCTATCTCCTAGAAAGTTAAGATAAGATTCCCTAGAGAGGAATAGATACCCTCATGTCATCCAAATCAATATCTATTATAAGCCCAGCGGTTCCGTAAAAAGGTTAAGGAACACTCGAGGGTGAACCAGGTTCATTTTCCTAATTATAGGAATTAAATAAAAATAAGTGATGAATAGTGATTTTGGTGGAATTTGGAATATTATTATAATAATGTTATACCCGGTATTCGGAACGGATTTCTGAGTTCGTATTAGTGATCCGGGAAGAAAATAAGTGTATGTAAAAGCTGTCGGATTCAGAAAAAGAGCACTTTTATTTTCTCCGAGATTTCCCTGGACACTGCAAGACATAAGGAATTATAAAAGGGATTTAAGGAATTTAAATTCGAGAAGTATTAAGAAAGATGAGGAATAGTAGTATAAATATTAAGAAGGTTTTCGGTAAAACCCTAACTAGAAACGAATGAGTTAGTCCCTCGAACGAGCAACGAATTGAGCAATAACCGGACAAAGAACAAACAGAGGATCAAGATGCATGCATGTACAAGGAGATAAGACCAAGTAACTAAGTAGTTACATGAGCAACTAGTATACTTAGCAAACATAACCAAGTACTTAGCTTCTTGTCATCATCTTACCATTACAAACCAACACTTGTCCATTTAATTACATCATGCATGACCTAGAACTTTATTAAAGCTACTTTATGGACAAGATATTATCCAAAGACATTCAATAATTCACTTTAGATAAGATGAGAGCAAGATCAAAGCCAAGCAAACACCACCTCTCCCCCATTTTTCCAGCAGTTGCATTTTCCAGGGCAGGGGTCTTTGCCATTTTTTTTCACCTAGATCTGCTCATCTAAAAATCATGAAAAAATTCATGGAGCTTCTACACATCAAGGTGAAGTTGGGGATTTAATTTCATAATTTTTGAAGATCGTTTGGATGGGTAAATAAATTCGAGAAGTTCACTGTTTTTCCCCCAAAACCAAGGCACTTCGAATTTTGGAGTTTTAAGATTTCAAAATCCACCTTCCAACCATTGTTTGATCTCCAAATTTTTATGGTGAGTCCTATATTTCATAAAAATGATCTCCTAGAAATCTTAGCTTCAAACTCCATGTTTTCCATTTTCAAATAAATCCTCAAAGATGAGGGTGAATAGTGTTTTCAAGAAACTAACTTTGATTTCTTGGTTTCTTTGGATGATTTAAGCTTTGTTAAAGCCATACGAGGACTATATAAGGGTTATTATAGCTTGTACACTCTCCAAGGAAGGTATAATTCTTAAGAACCCAAGATCTTACTTTGAGTTTTATATATGTTCTTGATGGTTTTAGATTAGTTAAGATTATGGTGTTGTTATATGCATAAAAGCATGATTATGTAGTTAGTAGTGATGATTTAAGAGTTTTGATGATTATGATGGTTAATTGAAACCTTCTTGGACTGGTTAAGATGAAAACCATGTATAGTATGCCCGGTGTGGCTTGGATTGATTGTTATGAATTTTAGAACGTTCGATTTATAGCCGTCGTAATGCCGAATTTTCGTTAGACTATTAAACACCGAGCATGAAAGTAGCTATAACTCACTGTACAGCTTCATTTTCTGCCATGATAGGATAGATTATGTTTCAAGCTTCGTTTTGATATAAAGATCGCATGAAACGGACTTACGGTTTAGGATTTATGACCAAATTACTAAAAGTAGTTCGAATCCGTAAACGAAAGTTCGTAACTGTAATTGAACCCTCGTAAACTATGTAACGTCATGGCGAATCTTGGTAAATAAATACTAGAGGTAAAAAGGAAGGCGTGAAAGAAAACCGTATGTCAAAAAGATCATTTTTCGATTTATTAAAAATGTTCGAGTCGAGGTTAAACGCGAACGAACCCCTAAAAGACGACTCTTTTATAACTTCGGTAAAACACTTAGAAAACGGACGATAAAACTCGGAGTATAGTATTGGTTCGTAACGATCGACTTTAGAACTCATATGACTTAAGTATGTCCCAAGTATAAGTACAATGACATGTCGTATTAACGAACGGATGTCGGGTCGGATCAGTGATAAAAGTAATCCACTAAAAGGGGTATAACGAGATAACTCAAGAACGTGTTTCGAATTAAGTATAACTTAACTTTTAATATGTTAAGTGATTAATCCCGAATGCCTTGGCTATTTATAGATCACCAAGCTGAACCGGGACCCGCTACCACTACCCCTTACCGTACTCGACTACCAGGCAAGTTTCAATTCCCTTCTTTTAGGCTGTTGTTGTGATTGAATAAATATATATATATATATATATATATATGCTGATATACATATGCCATTGCATGCATGCCTACTTTCAAGTTGAAGTGATATACTTGTTCCCTGAATGTTATTGTTGGCTTATAAGCTAGATAGTTATATATCAGTTATAAGCCGATTATTGTAAGACCCTCATAGAAGGGCGTATACATCTTATTAATCAAAAATAGACCGGGAGTCAATATTCCTTGATATATCGAGATTACCTCGGAGGAAAATATTTAAGTAAATATTTTCTATTATTTGGGCGACGAATATTATTTGAATATTCGTTCGAGACTAATTATTTTAACGATCCTTACTTCAAATAATTATTTGAACGTAACCATTCGACGAATAATATTTTTCAATATTCATTCAAAGTCGAATAGGTTATCGATTATTATTCCGAATATTCTTCTAAAGATTGGACTACTAAATGAATATTATTTGAATATCCATTTAGAATATTACTTTATTTAATGAATATTACTTTTGAATATTCATTTAAGATATTACTTACTTGATGAATATTATTCTAATATTCATCTGAAGCTTGATTTATTTATCGAGTCTTATCTCGAATATTCCTTTAAAGCTTGGATTACTAAATGAATATTACTTGATATTCATTTAGAATATTATTCATTAAACGAATATTACTTTTTCAATAAACATTTAAATTCCTAATAAATTATGAATATTATTTTGAATATTCATCCAGGGTTCTATTTAATCATCGAATATTATTTTAAATATTTTAAATATTCTTTTCAGGTCTTATTAATTAATGAATATTATTCTGAATATTCATTTGAATATTTAATTATGCAATAAATATTCTCTAGATATTTCTTCAAGGATTATTTGAGAAATACTCTGATTAAAGATATTCTTTCATATTCCTAAATATTCTGTAAAATATTTTAATTCAATAAATATTCTCTGAATATTTATTTCATACTTAGAATAACCTCGATAAGGTTTATCTTCTTCGATTATTACAGAAAATATTTCGGAGTCATATTATTATTAATCTTATATCAAGAAAGGTTCTCAGACATCATTCTTCTTCGAGTCTACCTCTCTAATAATAAGGGAACCTTACTTGGAAGATGTTATTTATCTTGTCGACTTCCCGGTCATAGAGTATTCTCTTCACTCGCAACTCGGGTGCTGTTGACTTATTAAGTCGTTGTTTACCTTCTCATCTTTCGAGGGGTAAGATTGTTGGAACAAGTTGATGTTCGATACCAAGCCACAGCTTGGAAGTTATTGGTGAATTTTCCTTTCCAACTAGATACGACTACCTTGTAGAGTCTTATCAACAAGTCTTATACTTGGGGAAAGGGGGACGAACGTTACATTCAGAATCATGAACTCTATTTGAACTAGGAGTCGTGTAAGAGGCCGAGTAGCGCCGGTCCATCCCCTTTGGCCCAACCGTTGGCCGGGGAGAGCTAGTAAGGCGGTAGACAAGTAAAGCCGTCAGTTCTTCCTTCTACCGGTAGTAAATCTAAATTGAGCTGTATGATCTCGACTGATCATCAAGATTGGAACAGCGGGCGCGGTGAATACTCCATCATTGGTTCATCATCCAAATTTATTTATTTCCTGCAACATGATTACTGTTGGCAGAGTTGGAAAAGGGTCATAACTGGAATTGCAACCTTTTCTTGCAAGTTCCTCTTCTTAATAACAATAAGAATATCTCGCTTACTTTGATGTAGCAGATATTTCTACAAACAAATACTTTAAGTTACCTTGTAACTTCATCGTTCATATTATACTGGCATCATTTCCGTAAAGGCATGGCATATGGTTTGAAAGATACTTTTGAACTGTTATACATTATCGTTCAGTCATATATTATTGTTGGTGGGCTATTGCTCACCCTTGCTTTATTATTATATCACAACAACAGCTAGACCAGATGACTCGCACAAGGCGCACTCGACGCGGGCGAGGACGATGAGACTACCAGAGCTGAAGAAGAAGCTATTGGTAGGGTATATTTATTCTTTCAGTACCAAGAATATGGTCTAGTATGCCTTATGTAAATGGATGGCAAAGAGTATGTATTTATATTGAAATTCTTTTGGATTGTAAGAACTCATAATGTGATTAATAAAAATTTGAGTGTTACTCTGATTTCATCTCTGGGACTATAACGGGTGTGTTTTATATTATTGTGTTGGGTTATAGAGACGTAATTTATTTTATGTTAAGGAAAGTTCAAGTGTTGTGGACAGAATTGGAAACCGTAACCACCGGATCCCGGACCCCGGATCTGGGGGTGTTACATGACGCGAGCCATCTGTCCTAGCTGTTGTTGTGACATAATATAAACAAAGCAAGGGTGAGCGAAAGCCCACCAACAAATATATAACTGAACGATAATTTAAAACAGTTCAAAGCTATCTTTTAAACCATATGCCATGCATTTACGGAAATGATGCCAGTATAATATGAACGATGAAGTTACAAGGTAACTTAAAGTATTTGTTTGAAGGAATATCTGCTACATCAAAGTAAGCGAGATATTATTATCGTTATTAAGAAGAGGAACTTGCAAGAAAGGGTTGCAATTCCAGTTATGACTCTTTTCCAACTCTGCCAACAGTAATCATGTTGCAGGAAATAAATGAATTTGGATGATGAACCAATGATGGAGTATTCACCGCGCCCGCTGTTCCAATCTTGATGATCAGTCGAGATCGTACAGCTCAATTTAGATTTACTACCGGTAGAAGGAAGAACTGACGGCTTTACTTGTATACCGCCATGCTAGCTCTCCCCGGCCAACGGTTGGGCCAAGGGGATGGACCGGCGCTACTCGGCCTCTTACACGACTCCTAGTTCAAATAGAGTTCATGATTCTGAATATAACGTTCGTCCCCCTTTCCCCAAGTATAATACTTGTTGATAAGACTCCACAAAGTAGTCGTATCTAGTTGGAAAGGAAAATTTACCAATAACTCCCAAGCTATTACTTGGTAACGGATATCAACTTGTTCCAGTAATCTTACCCCTCGAAAGATGAGAAGGTAAACAACGACTTAATAAGTCAACGGCACCCGAGTTGCGGGTGAAGGGAATACTTTATGACCGGGAAGTCGACAAGATAAATAACATTTTTCCAAGTAAGGTTCCCTTATTATTAAGAAGATAGACTCAAAGATGAATGATGTCTGGGAACCTTTCTTGATATAAGATTAATAATAATATGACTTCGAAATATTTTCTGTAATAATCGAAGAAGATTAACCTTATCGAGATTATTCTAAGTATGGAATAAATATTCAGAGAATATTTATTGAGTTAAAATATTGAAAGAATATTTGGGAATATGAAAGAATATTTTTAATCAGAGTATTTCTCAAAATAATCCCTGAAGAAATATCAGGAGAATATTTATTGAATAAATAAATATTTAAATGAATATTCAAAACAATATTCATTAATTAATAAGACCTGAAAAGAATATTTAAGGTAATATTCATGATTAATTAGGAATTTAAATGAATATTCAAAAGTAATATTCATTTAATGAATAATATCCTAAATGAATATCAAGTAATATTCATTTAGTAATCCAAGCCTTAAGGAATATTCGAAATAATATTCGATAATTAAATCAAGCTTCAGATGAATATTAAAATAATATTCATCAAGTATTTAATATCTTAAATGAATATTCAAAAGTAATATTGATTTAATAAAATAATAATCTAAAAGAATATCCAAAATAATATTCATTTAATAGTCTCATCTTTAGAAGAATATTCGAAATAATAGTCGATAATCAGTTCGACTCTGAATGAATATTGAGAAATATTATTCGTTGAATAGTTACGTTCAAATAATTATTTGAAGTAAGGATCGTTAAAATAATTAGTCTCGAACGAATATTCAAATAATATTCGTCGCCCAAATAATAGAAAATATTTACTTAAATATCTTCTTCGGAGGTAATCTCGATATATCAAGGAATATTGACTCCCGGTCTATTTTTGATTAATAAGATATATACGCCCTTCTATGAGGGTCTTATAATAACCGGCTTATAACTGATATATAACTATCTAGCTTATAACCCAACAATAACATTCAGGGAACAAGTATATCAATTCAACTTGAAAGTAGGCATGCATGCAATGGCATATGTATATCAGCAATCATATATATATATTTATTCAATCACAACAACAGCCTAAAAGAAGGGAATTGAAACTTGCCTGGTAGTCGAGTACGGTAAGGGGTAGTGGTAGCGGGTCCCGGTTCAGCCTGGTGATCTATAAATAGCCAAGGCATTCGGGATTAATCACTTAACATGTTAAAAGTTAAGTTATACTTAAATCGAAACACGTTCTCGAGTTATCTCGTTATACCCCTATTAGTGGATTACTTATTATCACTGATCCGACCCGACATTCGTTCGTTAATACGACATGTCACTGCACTTATACTTGGGACATACTTGAGTCATACGAGTTCTAAGGTTGATCGTTACGAACCAATCTTATACTCCGAGTTTTATCGCCCGTTTTCTAAGTGTTTTACCAAAGTTACAAAAGAGTCGTCTTTTAGGGGTTCGTTCGCGTTTAACCTTGACTCGAACATTTTTAATAAATCGAAAAATGCTCTTTTTGACATACGGTTTTCTTTCACACCTTCCTTCTTACCCCTAGTATTTATTTACCAAGATTTGCCATGACGTTACATTGCTTACGAGGGTTCAATTTCAGTTACGAACTTTTGTTTACGGATTCGAACTACTTTTAGTAATTTAGTCATAAATCCTAAACCGTAAGTCCGTTTCACGTGATCTTTATATCAAAACGAAGCTTATAACATAATCTATCCTTTCATGGCAAAATCCGAGACTGGACAGTGTGTTAATGTTACTGCTAATCACGGTTTCTTAAGGCTAACGACAATCGGGCATTACGACGGCTATGTTTACATGATTTCCAAATTTAAAACCATCCAATAATTATAGTTTCCACTCCAAACAACATTTACATGTTATTCAACCATGAACTAAGACCAAGCAATGTCTTTCCGTTCATCTAAACTAATTTCACATTTAATAAATCTCAATCATAATCTTAAGGTCCTAAACATGCATTAAATCCATATAACTCATCTAAAATACCAAAACTTAAACTAAGAGCTTGGTTTTCAAGAGTGGTATACCTTCCTTGGTGTATGTATGAACTTATCAAGCCTTGTTTAGCCCTTATCTAGCCTTAGTATAGCTTGAATAATCAAAAGAAATCAAGAAATAAAAGTTAGTTTATGAAGAACACTATTCATCATCATCTTTGATGATTTATTTGAAAATGATAAAAGACGAATTTGAAGCTGAAATTTCTAGGAGATCATTACCATGATATGTAGTACTTACCATAAAAATTTGAAGAACAAGTGATGGTTGGAAGTTGGACTTCCAATTAGCTAAGAATGGGCAGATTTTTATGAAGAAATGGAGAAAAATGGTGGTGGTTTGTTTTGTTTTGGTGATTTATGGCTAATACATGTATAACCCTTGCATATATAATGGATGCATCTCTTTTAATGTGTTGTTGGCAATCCAATGGTGCCACTTGTTGCTTCCTCATTGGGCCAAGTGTTGGCACTACAACAAACAACTCCATTTTTGCAAGAATGCAATTACACCACTCATCTTGTAGTTGACTTATAAGGATGTTACTTGGGTTTCTCCTTTTCCCACCAATTGCACTTGTTTGTCTCTTGGTTATTTATTCGTTCCTTTGTCCGGGTATTACTCAATTTCCTTGCTTGTTCGTTGATCGTTCGAGGGAATAACTCATTCGTTTCTAGTTAGGGTTTTACCGAAAACCTTCTTAATATTTCTAATACTATTCTTCATCTTACTTAATACTTCTCGAATTTAAATTCCTTAATTCCCTTTTATAACTCCTTAAGTCTTGTAGTGTCCAGGGAAATCTCAGAGAAAATAAAAGTGCTCTTTTTCTGAATCCGACGGCTTTTACATACACTTATTTTCTTCCTGGATCACTAATACGAACTCAGAAATCCGTTCCGAATACCGGGTATATCATCATTATAATAATATTCCAAATTCCACCAAAATCACTATTCATCACTTATTTTTATTTAATTCCTATAATTAGGAAAATGAACCTGGTTCACTCTCGAGTGCTTCTTAACCTTTTTACGGAACCGCTGGACTTATAATAGATATTGATTTGGATGACACAAGAATAATCTTACTTGAAGTAATATACTTATATCCTTAGGAGATAGATCATTCTTACCTATGCCGTCAACCAAAAGTATTCTGCATGACATGTAAGTAATTGAATTCAAATCCGTTCCATTTATTTAATAGATCTTCGTTACATCGCAGTCATAACCACTATTCATTCTTACATCATTAAATACATAAAAGTTTTAATCCCACCCAAAATCTGGGTTCTTACAGTCTCCCCTCCTTAAAAGGATTCCGTCCCGGAATCAGTTTGAAAACAAGTGGGGGTACTTTTCTTGCATTGCGCTTTCAAGTTCCCAGGTGGATTCTTCTACATTGTGGTTCTGCCACAAAACTCTGACTAGCTGAATGACCTTGTTTCGGAGCACTTGCTCTTTCCGGTCTATGATTTCCACAGGTTGCTCCACATAGGTCAGGTCTGGTTGCATATCCACTTGCTCATACTCTACAATATGCTTTGCATCCGGATTATACTTCCTCAGCATCGAAACATGAAACACATTGTGCACCTGTTGTAGATTCGGGGGCAATGCGAGTTCATAAGCTAGTTCCCCAATCCGTCTCAACATCTCAAATGGTCCAATGTATCTGGGACTCAGCTTTCCTTTCTTCCCAAATCTCATTAAACCTTTCCAAGGTGACACTTTCAAGAACACTAGGTCCCCTACCTCGTATTCCTTGCCTTTCCGAGCTAAGTCGGCATATTTCTTTTGTCGATCCTGGGCTGCTACCAACCGTCCTCTGATTAGATCTACTGCATCTTTAGTTCGTTGGACCACTTCGGGCCCGAGCATCTTTCGCTCTCCAACTTCATCCCAATACAAGGGAGATCGACATTTTCTTCCATAAAGGGCCTCATAAGGTGGCATCCCAATGCTTGAATGATAACTGTTATTATAGGAGAACTCAACCAATGGCAAGTGATCATCCCAACTCCCCTTGAAGTCTATCGCGCAGACTCTCAACATATCCTCTAGTGTTTGGATGGTCCTTTCACTTTGCCCATCTGTCTGGGGGTGGTAGGCTGTGCTCATGTTCAGCCGGGTCCCTACACATTCTTGAAAACTTCTCCAAAACCTGGAGTTAAATCTAGGATCTCGATCGGATACTATTGCGACTGGGACTCCATGTCGCGCCACTATCTCTTTTAAGTAGATGTCCACTAGTCTATCGACCGTGTACCTTTCGTTGATCGGGAGAAAGTGAGCCGATTTCGTCAGTCGATCTACAATTACCCATATGGTGTCATGATTAGCCTTGGTCCTGGGTAAACCTACTACGAAATCCATGGCTATATGTTCCCATTTCCATTCTGGAATCTCTAAGGGATGTAGAAGTCCGCTGGGTCTCTGGTGCTCTGCCTTCACTCGTTGGCAGGTCAAGCATCTGCTTACCCACTCTGCTACGTCCTTTTTCATATTGGGCCACCAGTAATACTCCTTCAAATCCCTATACATTTTAGTGCTACCGGGGTGCACTGTGTATCTTGAGTTGTGTGCCTCATTTAAAATCTCATCCTTGAGCTCCTGAACATTTGGGATCCATATCCTGTACGTGTACCTCATGATCCCTTCCTTGTCTCTTTCGCACTTAATTTCCTCCCCGGTCATTGGCTCTTCTGTGGAGTTCTTTTCTTCCTCCATCATCCGTTCCTGGCACAGTCTAATCTTTTCTAGCAATGGAGGTTGGATTCTAATTTCCATCAACTTTTCTTGGCCCTCTTCAGGTAACTTAACCTCGATTTCCAACTTCTCAAAATCCTTCACTAGCTCTTTCTCTGAAGTTATCATCTTGAGCTTCTCTTTCCGACTAAGGGCGTCAGCCACCACATTGGCTTTACCCGGGTGATATCGAATTTCACAGTCGTAATCCTTGATTAACTCTAACCACCTCCTCTGGCGCATGTTAAGCTCTTTCTGAGTGAAAATGTATTTGAGGCTCTTATGGTCTGTGTAAATCTCGCATTTTTCCCCATACAGGTAGTGTCTCCAAATCTTTAAAGCGAAGACTATGGCTGCTAGTTCTAGATCATGCGTGGGATATCTGACTTCATAATCCTTCAATTGCCTAGACGCATACGCTATTACCTTGCCGTGCTGCATAAGCACGCATCCCAGTCCTTTATGCGAAGCGTCACTGTAAATCACGAAATCTCCTTTTCCATCAGGTAATGCCAGCACTGGGGCTGTCACCAGCCTCTTCTTTAACTCCTGGAAACTCTTCTCGCATTTCTCAGTCCATTCAAATTTCTCGGTTTTACGGGTAAGTCGAGTTAATGGAGCTGCGAGTTTCGCAAAGTCTTGGACAAATCTCCTGTAATATCCGGCCAGTCCAATGAAACTCCTCACCTCGGTTGGAGTAGTTGGCCGTTCCCAGTTTGAAACTGCTTCTATCTTGGAGGGGTCAACCAACACTCCTTCTCTATTGATCACGTGCCCTAAGAATTGTACCTCATTTTTCCAAAACTCACACTTGGAGAACTTGGCATATAACTGCTCCTTCCTGAGTATTTCTAAGGTTATCCTTAAATGTTCAGCGTGTTCTGCCTCTGTCTTTGAGTAGATGAGAATATCATCAATGAAAACTATCACGAATTTGTCCAAATATTCCTTGAACACCCTATTCATTAGGTCCATGAAGGCTGCTGGGGCGTTGGTCAATCCAAACGACATAACTAAGAACTCATAATGTCCATATCTGGTGCGGAATGCAGTCTTCGGGATATCTTCAGGTTTGATCTTCAGTTGGTGATATCCCGTTCTCAAATCAATCTTAGAGAAGTATTCAGCTCCTCTTAGCTGGTCAAACAAATCGTCTATCCTGGGCAATGGATACTTATTCTTTATGGTTAGCTTGTTCAATTCTCTGTAGTCGATGCATAACCTCATACTTCCATCCTTTTTCTTAACAAACAACACTGGTGCGCCCCAAGGCGACACACTGGGCCTTATCATGCCCTTATCCAACAATTCCTGTAATTGTTTAGCTAGCTCCTTCATTTCTACTGGGGCTAGTCGGTACGGGGCCTTCGAAACTGGCGCCGTCCCCGGGGCTAATTCGATGGCAAACTCAATTACCCTATCAGGTGGTAGTCCAGGAAGATCTTGTGGGAACACGTCCTCGAACTCATTAACTACCAGAATGTCCTGCAATCTTGGCACTTCCTTCTGAGTATCTATAACGTAGGCTAAATAAGCCTCGTTCCCTTTTCGTAACAATCTCTTGGTTTGCGCCATGGTCAGAATTTTCTGGGTCTGTCGCATCCCTTTAAACACTATTTCTTTCTTCCCTGGGGTTTTCAACTTAACCTTTTTCCCTTTACAATCTATCTGCGCATCATTGCGAGACAACCAATCCATACCCAAAATGACATCGAATTCCCCTAGCTTAAAAGGAATTAAATCGACATAGAAGGATCGTCCTCCTATTTCTAGCTTACAATCGGGGTGAATTTGATTAACCGGTACGATTTCCTGATTAGCTATTTCTACTTGTAAGGAATCTCTTAGTTGCTGGGTTTTAAGTTTCAAGTTATGCGCAAAATCTCTAGATATAAAAGACTTAGTTGCTCCTGAATCAAATAAGACATTTGCACTGACTGAATTAAGAGAAAAAGTACCTGCTATCACATCTGTGTCCCTCACGGCATCTTGTACTGACATATTGAAAGTCCTAGCAGTTGGTGGCCTATTTGAGGCAACCTTGCTTGCTCCTGATGCTGCTGGTTTGCTCTTTGGGCAATCCTTCCTCATGTGCCCTCGCTGTCCACACTGGAAACAGGTTGTGCTGTTAGGGATGACCGTGGTGCAAGCGGTAGCATAATGCCCAGCTCGCCCACACTTATAACAGTTTATCTGCTTCAGGTTGCACACCCCGGAGTGCCTCTTCCCACAAGTAGCACACAATGGCAATGGAGGTCGAGAAGGGTTGGAACGGGACATTCCTGATTGGTGGCCGCCCTGGCTCACACTCACACTCGCAGATGGTTTAAACCCTACACTCCTCCCTGGTAGGGAAACCGCTCCTCGATTAAACTTGGTTGGGGGTTTTCCTCCAGCGGATCTTCCGCCCATACTAACATGCTTTCTCTTTATCCCCCCTTTCTCTCTCTCTCTCTGCATCTGATCACTACCAGCCTCCACAATGGTTGCCTTCTGCACCAAGGTGGCATAATCTGCAATCTCTAAAACAGCCACCCTATTCTGGATCCACTGTTTCAGCCCTTGTTGAAACCTGTTAGCTTTCTTCTCTTCTGTGTCTACAAACTCTGGCACAAATCTTGATAGCTCAGTAAATTTAGCCTCATAGTCAGCCACTGACATATTGTTCTGTTTCAGTTCCAAGAACTTAAGTTCCATCTGGGTTTTCATGAACTTCGGGAAGTACTTCTCCAGGAATAATTGTTTGAACCTTTCCCAGGCTATGACAGCATCAGTCTCCATGTTTTTCTTGGCTTCCCACCAATAATTGGCCTCTCCCTTTAGTAGGTAAGTAGCAAAAACAGTCTTCTGAGCCTCATTGATACTCAGAATCTCAAAAGACTTTTCCATTTCTTTGATCCAGGCCCTCGCCTCAACGGGATCAGCCGATCCGTGGAACTCTGGGGGCTTAAGGGACTTAAAGGCCCTAAAGGAATTTGCCACTGAAGTGTTGTTGCTTGGTGGTGGTTGGGGGTATTGGTTCAAATTCTGCCTAAGTAGATCCATAAACTGGCCCATGGGGTTTCCGCCCTGGTTCTCCCCTTCCTGTTCTACTTCAGTTTCTCCACCCTCTATTTCCCTTTCAAATTCTTCAGAGTACAGGGGTTCATCCTCTGCTCCATACTGGGAATCTTCTTGCTCATTATAGTCCTGATCTTGTTCCTCACTACTTCCACGGTTTTCCTCGTGTTGGTTGTGACTTTCTTGGTCAGTAGATTCGCGGGGGTTAGCCCTAGTGCCCATTCGTCTTGGAGGCATTTTACTGAAAATTTGGAAAGTTATACATTAGGTTCACTGATCTGTTTTAGAGGATTTTTCCTTGCACATTTCTTTACATGATTGGGTTTAAAATCCCACAGTTTTATATCTCATAGCAACTTAATCGAAAAGTAATACATATGCTAATAAACTCGTGATCACATCCCAACAAAATTGTAATGACTGAAATGGAAACAAATATATACCAGGTACCGAAAAGGTACAACATCCGAGTTACAACGATAGTTTAAAGTACAACCATCCTAACAACAACAACAAGTCAAAAGTGAAATATGCTGTCTATCTGTCTAGTCTGCAAAAAGGGAAAACAAGTACAAGAAAACCATCCCTACAAAAGCCGGCACCACTATGTCCGTACATGACTAGACAACTAGACCACTGCATCACTACATCTGAAATCAGCCGTCACGACGAAACATCCTCCGAACCCTCCCTATGGCGATGCGGAAAACCTCCTCAGCCGCTGCTCTGTCTACCCTACCATGCCCATCAGTAGGCAACTGTCGCACCCTCACCCGAGCCCTCAGCTCGATGCGGGTCACAGCCCTATACCCAACTCTGTCACTGATAGTCCTCCTGCCCTGCACCCTCATTCGGGCGGCTCTCTCTGCTGCTAACTCACTCCTAGACTCTGCCAACCTGGCATCTGCCACAGACAACTCTCTATAAAGCCCGTTCACAATCAAGTTGTGAACACATACTGGGACTCCTCCTATCGGGGCATGAGGTGGGGTGGATGGCTCAGCTGGAGCGGCAGTCTCTGTCTGCTGGGGCTCTGGGGTAAGCTCCTCAAACTCGTCGGGGTAGGGGCTCACAGGTAGTGGTGGTGGGGTAGGGGCTCTCTCAACAGGGAGGAGTGGCACAAAAAGTCCAGGACTCCCTACAGCACCAACTACTGGCTCATCTATATCTCCCTCAACACCCTCATCCACCGGCACCACCTGATCCGTGGTCATGTCAGTGTCATCTCCCATAGTCCTGAACTCAGTCATAACCCAATAATCATCATCCTCAACCACTAACTCAGCGTCCTGTCCTGTCTGGACCCCCTCCGGGTCCTCCTCCCCCTCAGTCTCAACAACATCTGTGTCAGCATCATCCTGGACCTCCTCAGGGTCCTCCTCCTCAGACTCGATCACATCAGTATCAGCCTCAACCTGGACCTCCTCAGCGTCCTCCTCCTCAGGCTCAGTATCATCCTCAGGCAAGTGCTCATAGTATGGGTCCCTAGTCCGGAACATGTCCTCATCATGCTGTCTCGCAGCTGCCTCCTGGGCCGACAAGTCGCTCGCCTACACAAGACGAACTATGTTACTATCATGATACTTAAAAAGTTCCCGTAAGGGTTTTAGGTGAACCTGGCAAGGGTTCTTATTATATTATTGAATTTATTATTATATAACGTCGTATCATCTCTTGGGATATATAACTCTCGCTCTGATACCATCTCTGTAACACCCCCAGATCCGGGGTCAGGGATCTGGTGGTTACGGTCTTACATCCATTCATAATACTTGACTTGAGTCCACAATAAATAAATCACATGCTGTGACCCCACAATAATTACCACTCACACACACAACCGTTATAGTCCCAGAGATGAAATTGAAATAAGTCTTACATTAAAGGGTTACGAATAAAAGTTATTACAATCCCAAAAGGATAACATCATAGGTTTAAAAGTTTTGCCGTTGATTACATTAATTATACATATAGTTAAACAGGAAACAAAAGCTGTCTAACTATGCTACCTCAGCAATGGCGGCTAGCATCTCAGCGGGTAGTCCGGTGGGTCGGGTAACCTGCTTGCGCCGAGTGCGCCTGACGCGAGCCATCTGTCCTAGCTGTTGTTGTGACATAATATAAACAAAGCAAGGGTGAGCGAAAGCCCACCAACAAATATATAACTGAACGATAATTTAAAACAGTTCAAAGCTATCTTTTAAACCATATGCCATGCATTTACGGAAATGATGCCAGTATAATATGAACGATGAAGTTACAAGGTAACTTAAAGTATTTGTTTGAAGGAATATCTGCTACATCAAAGTAAGCGAGATATTATTATCGTTATTAAGAAGAGGAACTTGCAAGAAAGGGTTGCAATTCCAGTTATGACTCTTTTCCAACTCTGCCAACAGTAATCATGTTGCAGGAAATAAATGAATTTGGATGATGAACCAATGATGGAGTATTCACCGCGCCCGCTGTTCCAATCTTGATGATCAGTCGAGATCGTACAGCTCAATTTAGATTTACTACCGGTAGAAGGAAGAACTGACGGCTTTACTTGTATACCGCCATGCTAGCTCTCCCCGGCCAACGGTTGGGCCAAGGGGATGGACCGGCGCTACTCGGCCTCTTACACGACTCCTAGTTCAAATAGAGTTCATGATTCTGAATATAACGTTCGTCCCCCTTTCCCCAAGTATAATACTTGTTGATAAGACTCCACAAAGTAGTCGTATCTAGTTGGAAAGGAAAATTTACCAATAACACCCAATCTATTACTTGGTAACGGATATCAACTTGTTCCAGTAATCTTACCCCTCGAAAGATGAGAAGGTAAACAACGACTTAATAAGTCAACGGCACCCGAGTTGCGGGTGAAGGGAATACTTTATGACCGGGAAGTCGACAAGATAAATAACATTTTTCCAAGTAAGGTTCCCTTATTATTAAGAAGATAGACTCAAAGATGAATGATGTCTGGGAACCTTTCTTGATATAAGATTAATAATAATATGACTTCGAAATATTTTCTGTAATAATCGAAGAAGATTAACCTTATCGAGATTATTCTAAGTATGGAATAAATATTCAGAGAATATTTATTGAGTTAAAATATTGAAAGAATATTTGGGAATATGAAAGAATATTTTTAATCAGAGTATTTCTCAAAATAATCCCTGAAGAAATATCAGGAGAATATTTATTGAATAAATAAATATTTAAATGAATATTCAAAACAATATTCATTAATTAATAAGACCTGAAAAGAATATTTAAGGTAATATTCATGATTAATTAGGAATTTAAATGAATATTCAAAAGTAATATTCATTTAATGAATAATATCCTAAATGAATATCAAGTAATATTCATTTAGTAATCCAAGCCTTAAGGAATATTCGAAATAATAATCGATAATTAAATCAAGCTTCAGATGAATATTAAAATAATATTCATCAAGTATTTAATATCTTAAATGAATATTCAAAAGTAATATTGATTTAATAAAATAATAATCTAAAAGAATATCCAAAATAATATTCATTTAATAGTCTCATCTTTAGAAGAATATTCGAAATAATAGTCGATAATCAGTTCGACTCTGAATGAATATTGAGAAATATTATTCGTTGAATAGTTACGTTCAAATAATTATTTGAAGTAAGGATCGTTAAAATAATTAGTCTCGAACGAATATTCAAATAATATTCGTCGCCCAAATAATAGAAAATATTTACTTAAATATCTTCTTCCGAGGTAATCTCGATATATCAAGGAATATTGACTCCCGGTCTATTTTTGATTAATAAGATATATACGCCCTTCTATGAGGGTCTTATAATAACCGGCTTATAACTGATATATAACTATCTAGCTTATAAGCCAACAATAACATTCAGGGAACAAGTATATCAATTCAACTTGAAAGTAGGCATGCATGCAATGGCATATGTATATCAGCAATCATATATATATATTTATTCAATCACAACAACAGCCTAAAAGAAGGGAATTGAAACTTGCCTGGTAGTCGAGTACGGTAAGGGGTAGTGGTAGCGGGTCCCGGTTCAGCCTGGTGATCTATAAATAGCCAAGGCATTCGGGATTAATCACTTAACATGTTAAAAGTTAAGTTATACTTAAATCGAAACACGTTCTCGAGTTATCTCGTTATACCCCTATTAGTGGATTACTTATTATCACTGATCCGACCCGACATTCGTTCGTTAATACGACATGTCACTGCACTTATACTTGGGACATACTTGAGTCATACGAGTTCTAAGGTTGATCGTTACGAACCAATCTTATACTCCGAGTTTTATCGCCCGTTTTCTAAGTGTTTTACCAAAGTTACAAAAGAGTCGTCTTTTAGGGGTTCGTTCGCGTTTAACCTTGACTCGAACATTTTTAATAAATCGAAAAATGCTCTTTTTGACATACGGTTTTCTTTCACACCTTCCTTCTTACCCCTAGTATTTATTTACCAAGATTTTCCATGACGTTACATTGCTTACGAGGGTTCAATTTCAGTTACGAACTTTTGTTTACGGATTCGAACTACTTTTAGTAATTTAGTCATAAATCCTAAACCGTAAGTCCGTTTCACGTGATCTTTATATCAAAACGAAGCTTATAACATAATCTAGCCTTTCATGGCAAAATCCGAGACTGGACAGTGTGTTCATGCTACTGCTAATCACGGTTTCTTAAGGCTAACGACAATCGGGCATTACGACGGCTATGTTTACATGATTTCCAAATTTCAAACCATCCAATAATTATAGTTTCCACTCCAAACAACATTTACATGTTATTCAACCATGAACTAAGACCAAGCAATGTCTTTCCGTTCATCTAAACTAATTTCACATTTAATAAATCCCAATCATAATCTTAAGGTCCTAAACATGCATTAAATCCATATAACTCATCTAAAATACCAAAACTTAAACTAAGAGCTTGGTTTTCAAGAGTGGTATACCTTCCTTGGTGTATGTATGAACTTATCAAGCCTTGTTTAGCCCTTATCTAGCCTTAGTATAGCTTGAATAATCAAAAGAAATCAAGAAATAAAAGTTAGTTTATGAAGAACACTATTCATCATCATCTTTGATGATTTATTTGAAAATGATAAAAGACGAATTTGAAGCTGAAATTTCTAGGAGATCATTACCATGATATGTAGTACTTACCATAAAAATTTGAAGAACAAGTGATGGTTGGAAGTTGGACTTCCAATTAGCTAAGAATGGGCAGATTTTTATGAAGAAATGGAGAAAAATGGTGGTGGTTTGTTTTGTTTTGGTGATTTATGGCTAATACATGTATAACCCTTGCATATATAATGGATGCATCTCTTTTAATGTGTTGTTGGCAATCCAATGGTGCCACTTGTTGCTTCCTCATTGGGCCAAGTGTTGGCACTACAACAAACAACTCCATTTTTGCAAGAATGCAATTACACCACTCATCTTGTAGTTGACTTATAAGGATGTTACTTGGGTTTCTCCTTTTCCCACCAATTGCACTTGTTTGTCTCTTGGTTATTTATTCGTTCCTTTGTCCGGGTATTACTCAATTTCCTTGCTTGTTCGTTGATCGTTCGAGGGAATAACTCATTCGTTTCTAGTTAGGGTTTTACCGAAAACCTTCTTAATATTTCTAATACTATTCTTCATCTTACTTAATACTTCTCGAATTTAAATTCCTTAATTCCCTTTTATAACTCCTTAAGTCTTGTAGTGTCCAGGGAAATCTCGGAGAAAATAAAAGTGCTCTTTTTCTGAATCCGACGGCTTTTACATACACTTATTTTCTTCCTGGATCACTAATACGAACTCAGAAATCCGTTCCGAATACCGGGTATATCATCATTATAATAATATTCCAAATTCCACCAAAATCACTATTCATCACTTATTTTTATTTAATTCCTATAATTAGGAAAATGAACCTGGTTCACTCTCGAGTGCTTCTTAACCTTTTTACGGAACCGCTGGACTTATAATAGATATTGATTTGGATGACACAAGAATAATCTTACTTGAAGTAATATACTTATATCCTTAGGAGATAGATCATTCTTACCTATGCCGTCAACCAAAAGTATTCTGCATGACATGTAAGTAATTGAATTCAAATCCGTTCCATTTATTTAATAGATCTTCGTTACATCGCAGTCATAACCACTATTCATTCTTACATCATTAAATACATAAAAGTTTTAATCCCACCCAAAATCTGGGTTCTTACAACTGGTAGCAGCCCAAGATCGACAAAAGAGATATGCCGACTTAGCTCGGAAAGGCAAGGAATATGAAGCTGGTGACCTAATATTTTTGAAGGTATCTCCTCGGAAGGGTTTAATGAGGTTTGGAAAGAAAGGAAAGCTGAGTCCCAGATATATTGGACCGTTTAAGATCTTAAGACGTATTGGGGAACTAGCTTACGAACTAGCCTTACCCCAAAATCTGTAGCAAGTGCACAACGTGTTCCATGTTTCGATGCTGAGAAAATATAATCCGGATGCCAAGCATATTGTGGAGTATGAGCAAGTGGACATGCAACCAGACTTGACCTATGTAGAGCAACCTGTGGAAATCATAGACCGAAAAGAACAAGTGCTCCGAAATGAGGTCATCAAATTAGACATAGTTCTGTGGCAGAACCACAATGTGGAAGAATCAACCTGGGAGCTAGAAAGCGCAATGATGGAAAAGTACCCCCATTTGTTTTTAGACTGATTCCGCGACGGAATCCTTTTAAAGAGGGGAGACTGTAAGAACCCAGATTTTAAATAGAATTAAAACTTTTTATTATGTATGGATGTAATAGTTGATAGTGGTTCCGAACACGATGTAACGATTGCTCTAATGAATGGAATGGATTTGGATTCAAATAATTATATGTCATGAAGAATTCTATTGGTTGACAATCTAGATAAGAATTATCTATCTCCTAGGAAATTAAAATTTGATAATTCCAAGGGGGAAGGTTATTCTTATGTCATCCAAATCAATATCTGTTATCAGTCCAGTGGTTCCGTAAAAGGATTAAGGAACGATCGAAAGAGAACCGAGACATCTATATAACCCTAAAAGAATAAGTAAAGAATAAATGGTGAATAGTAATTTTGATGGATTAGGAATATTATCAGACGACGCTATATAGAAATACCCGGAATGAAATTTTGAGTTCGTATTAGTGATCCAGGGGAAAAAGAGTGTATGTAAAAGCTGTCGGATTCTGAAAAATGGCACTTTTATTTTCTCCGAGATTTCCCTGGACGCTGAAAGACCTATGAGATTATTAAAGGGATTTAAGGAGTATGGATTCGAGATTTATTAAAGAGAATTGAAAATGATGGTGTAAATATTATTACGGTTTTCGGTAAAACCCTAACTAGAAACGATTGAGTTATTCCTATGAACGATCAATCAATTGAGCATTAACCGAACAAAAGAGCAAGCAGAGGAAACAAGGTGCATGCATGTGCTATTAGAAAATATCTAGTAACCAATCCAATTACATTACTAACTAGAACCATTAGAGATCAACTAGTACTTAGCAAATTAAACCACTAGTTAGCTTAACAACCATCAAATGATCAACACTTGTCATGTAAAATACATCATCCCTTGCATCATCACTTTATTAAAGTAGCCTTAAGATGAAATATTATCTAAAACTCATCCACTTTATGCATTATCAAAGCAACCAAGGCATTAACACCAACTCTCTCTCCAAAAACATCACATTCGGCCCCTTTCAAATTCAAAAACAAAAATCCAACTTCCACTTCTTGATTGATCTTGAAACTTTTAAGGTGAGTTCTATATTTTATAAAAGTGATCTCCTAAAAATTTCAAGTCCAAACTCCTTTGTTTCCATTTTCAAAAAAATCATGAAAGAGGAGGGTGAATAGTGTTTTTCATATACTAATCCTTGTTTTTCTTGATTTCATGGTTGATCTAAGCTAACTTAAGGCAATCCAAGGACCATACCAAGCTTAGTAAGGCTAGTAAATACTCTCAAGAAGGTACCCACTTGAAACCCTAGCTCTTGTTTTGAGATTTAAGTATGTTCTTGGTAGATTTAGCTTAGTTATGTTTATAGTGATGTTATAAGCATGATTAGTTAGTGGTTTAAGTTGATCTAAGTGATATGATGAATATAATGTTAAAGTCAGTGGTTCTTGGACATTTTTAGATAAGAAATCATGTGTATAAGTTGTATAGTGCCCGGTGTGGATTGGTTTTGGTGTTACGAATTTAGAAACGTTCGATTTATAGCCGTCGTAATGTCAAAATTTTGTTAACCTTAAGAAATCGTGTTTGACCGTAGCTATAACTTCCTTTCCAGTTTCATATTCTGCCATCTTAAGATAGATTATGTTTTAAGCTTCGTTTTGATATAAAGATCATGTGAAACGGACTTACGTTTTAGGAATTATGGCCGATTTACTAAAAGGGGTTCAAAACCGTAAACGAGAGTTCGTAACTGAAATTGAACCCTCGTAAAATGCGTAAGTCAGTAGCGAATCATGGTAATTAAATAATAGAGATAAAAAGAAAGGTGTAAGAGAAAACCACATGTCAAACGGATCGTTTTCCGATTTATAAAAATGTTCGAATCAAGGTTAAACGCGAACGAACCCTTAAAAATACATTTGGTTATAACTTTGGTAAAACACTTAGAAAACAGGCGATAAAACTCTAGGTATAATTGTGGTTCGTAAACGACCGACCTTAGAACTTACCCAGCTTAAGTATATGTCAAGTGTAAGTATAATGACATGTCTTAATAACGAACAAAAGTCGGATCGTATCGGTAATAAAAAGAGTTATACAAAAGGGTGCATAACGAGATAACTCGAAAGCGTGTTTCGACTTAAGTAAAGTTTATTCGTAACCTTCTAAAGAAGTGTTAGGTGATTAATCTCGAATATTCTGATTGTTTATAGATCACCGAGCTGACCCGGGACACGACACCTCTACCCACACCCGATTACAGGCAAGTTTCAAATCCTTTTTAAAGGCTGTTGTTATGAATATATATATATATATATATATATATATATATATATATATATATATATATATATGCTTTCTGTTATACATATGCCATAGCATGCATGCCTACTTTCAAGTTATATTGTTATACGTGTTCCCGATTTAATGTTGGCTTATAAGATAGATAAATAATATATCGATTATAAGCCGGATATTACTAAGACCCTTAGCGAAGGGCATACGAATCTCATTTTTCGAATGTGGATCGGGAGTCGATATTTCTTGATATATCATGGTTATTTTCGGAGGAAAATATTTAAGTAGATATTTTACATTACTTATTTACTGAATATTCTTTGAAATATTCAATTGAGTTTATTTATTTAATGAATATTAGTTTGAATATTCATTGGAGCTTTATTTATTTAAGGAACATTATTTTGAATATTCATTCGAGATTATTTACTTAGTGAATATTATTTCGAATATTCATTCGACCTTTATCTATGTGATGAATATTATCTTTAATATTCATCTAGAGTTGATTTAGCTATCGAATATTATTTCGAACCTTCATTCGAATTATTTAATATTAATTTCAAATATTCAATTAATCATTATTTATCTAATAAATACCATCTCGAACATTCTTTTGGACTTCTATTTATTGAATAAATATTATCTCTAAATATCCCTTTGATAATTATTTTCTCCTCAAGCATTATTATTCTTTGAATATTCATTATTTGTTCAATGAATATTATTATAAATATTTATTCAAGGATCATTCCGAGCAATATTCTTTCAATAATTATGACTTAATAAATATTCTTTGAGTATTCATTGAATTTTTGCTAACTAAGCTTTAAAACATATTACTTCGATCAAATGTTATCTTCGATCTTCAGATATTATATAAACTATTCTGAGCCTTATTATTATTATTATTTTATCAAGGGAGGTTCTAAAAACTCCATTCTTCATTCGAATCTATCTTCTAAAATATAAGGGAACCTTACTTGAACGCTGTTATTTCTTTGACTACCCGGTCATATACTTGTTAAACTATTCTTTTTACATGCAACTTGGTTGCTAGCCATCAAATTAAGTTTTTTTGTTACTTCCTCATCATTCGAGGGGTAAAGATTATTGGGACAAGTCAATATTCATTAACAAGCATCAGCTTGGGAAATATCTGTGAATTTTCCTTTCCAACTAGATACGACTACTTTGTGGAGTCTTATCAACATGTATTATACTTGGGGAAAGGGGGACGAGCTTTACGTTTCAGAATCATGGAATTATTCGAACTAGGAATATTTGTGTAAGAGGCTGTGGGACAGTCCATCATTAAAAATGGTATAAGAGGCTGTGGGACAGTCCATCCTTGAAATAGGGTCCGAGTGGCGCCGGTCCCAACTATTCCCAACCGTTGGCTAGGGAGATCCGGCATATGGTGGTGTCCATATGTTCTTCCTAATACCGGTAGTAAAACAAATCTTGAGATGCACAACCTACGACTGATCATCGTAAGGCGGTGTCATCTGGCGCGACATACTCCAGTATTGGTTCACTATCTGGAATCTATTCATTTTCTGCAACATTATCAGTGTTGGCAGGGTCGAGAATTACTCAAAACCAGAATTGCATATCTTTTCCTGCAGTTTCCCTTTTTCCGAAATATGATGATATCTTGCTTATATTTGACATAGCAGATATTTCCACGGATTATATATGTTGAGTTACCTTGTAACTTCATCCTTTACATTATTCTAGCACTATCTTCGTTAAAGCATGGCATATGGTTTCAAAGATATTGAAACTTTTACATATAATATCACTGTTCAGTTATATTGTTGTTGGTGGGATATTGCTCACCCTTGCTTATTTATTATGTCACAACAACAGCTAGGTCAGATGGCCCGCACCAGGCGCACCCGGCGCAAGCAGGTGACCGCACCCGTAGGACTACCCGCTGATATGCTAGCTGCCATTGCTGAGGTAGACTAGACAGGCAGCTTTTGCTTTCCAGTTTAAGTATATGTATAACTAATGTTAATCAGCGGCAAGAACTTTAAACTTATGTTGTTACTCCTTTTTGGATTGTAATAACTTTTATTCGTAAATCCTCTAATGTATGACTTATTTCAATTTCATCTCTGGGACTATAACTGATATGTGTGTGAGTGGATATTATTGCGGGGTCACAGCATGTTACTTATTTATTTTGGACTCAAGTCAAGTGTTATGTATGGAATACGAGACCGTAACGACCCGATCCCCGACCCCAGATCTGGAGGTGTTACAATAGATTCTGATAAAGCTAGGCATGATTATAGTGTTATTCTTGAGGCTTATGACTATGTCAGAAAAGAACTAGAGGAAGAGAGAGAGATGATGAAAACCATTAACAACTCTGGTAAAAAGACTCAAGAAATCATTGAAAATCAAATTCTTGGGAAGGTTTATAGCTTAGGTTTGAAAAGAATAAAAGTGAAACTCATGTAGTTGTTGTCCAGAATGATAATAGTAAACAAGAAGGTAGCACATCTAAATCTAAAGGTAAGTAGAAAGTTTCTGAACCTAAACATGTTAAGTTTGTTAATTCGAATGGTACCCCAGTTATGCACAAGAGAATTAACAACATTAGTTCAGATGAGAAAGTGTTAGAAAAACCTAAGAATGTCAACATAGGCTTTCTATCTAACTCTCAGCTGAAACAGAGACTAGAAGGTCTTTCAGAGTCTAGCAAGATCAAAAGAAATAGGAATGGAAAAGAAGGTATTAACAAAGAGAATAATTACAAGAATGTACCTGATGCACCTAGGAAGAAATGCTATAAGTGTGGAAATCATAATCATTTGGCCCTAGACTGCAATCAAAAACCTTCTTGGAAAACTGAGTCTAGATTCCCCAAGACTCAGAGAATTCAATACCAACCACAAAAAGCTTGTTATCATTGTGGTAGTTTACTTCATTCCATTTATATGTGTAAGGAATATCATGAACTGTATTATGACTATTATTCTCTGAAATCTGAAACTCCTAGTCACAAACAGTTTGTGAAATCAGAGTCTAAGATTGACTCTGCAACAGGTAAATCAAAAGCAAAATCTTCAAAGCCTGTTGTTTCTAAAGTTAGTAAGAAAGGATCAAATCAAAGTTGGGTCCTAAAAATTTTTAAATAGTTACTTTTTTGTTTGCAGGGCACAGGAAAGAAGCATTCAATTATCAGCAAACATTATGAAGAAGTGACAATGTCAAAGTGCTCAGAAGTGACAATGGTACAGAATTCAAGAATTCTACAATGGAGGAGTATTGTGTAGACAGTGGAATTACTCAACAGTTATCTGGACCTGGAACACCTCAGCAGAATGGTGTAGTAGAAAGAAAGCATAGAACTCTCATAGAGGCAGCAAGAACCATGCTTGCAGATGCAAAGCTTCCAACCTATTTCTGGATAGAAGCTATCAACACTGCATGTTTTACTCAAAATTGCACCTTGATAAATAGTCACGGAAAGACTCCCTACGAGATGATCAAAGGAAAGAAGCCAAGTGTGAAATAATTTCACATCTTTGGATGCAAATGCTATGTCCTGAAAGTTCATGAACAACTTAGAAAGTTTGAAGCCAAATCGGATGAAACAATCTTTCTAGGATATTCAGCATCAAAGGCCTTGAAAGTTTATAATTTCAGAACTTACATTGTTATGGAATCAATTCATGTTGCATTTGATGATAAGAAGTTTGGAATTTTGCAAACTGATGAAAGCTATGACAAATTGGAATTTGAAAATCTTAAGGATTCTGAGATTCTCTCCAGTGATGATGAAGGTTCTCTAGAGGAAATCTCTATTGCTTCTCAAAGGAATGCTGTTGCTGAGGGGGAGCAAATCAATCACGGAGAACACAGTACTAGTCAGGAGTAGACTAATCATTCAGAGTCTACTTCATCAGGGACTAATTCTTCAGGGACTAATGGAGAAAGTTCAAGTACTAGTAGCAGTATGGAGTCTATTGATTCTACTGATCAAGGGGGAGCTTTTGAAGGAAATGAACACTCTTCTACAAGAGATACCACTAATATAGGGGGGAGTCTAGCAGGAGTAATCTACCACCTATTAGGAAATGGACAAGGGATCATACTGAAGATTTGATTATTGGTGATCCAAATAGTGGTGTTCGAACTAGAAGATTAATTCAAAATGAATGCTTGTACAGTTGCTTTCTCTCAAAGAATGAACCTAAGAAGGTTGAAGAAGCCTTACAGGATCCTGATTGGGTAATTGCAATGTAGGAAGAACTAAATGAGTTTGAGAGAAACAAAGTCTGGAAATTAGTACCAAGACCTAAAGACAGATCTATTGTTGGTGCAAAATGGGTTTTCAGAAACAAGCTAGATGATCTGGTATGATTGTAAGAAACAAAGCAAGACTGGTGGCCAAGGGATACTCTCCGGAGGAAGGAATTGATTATGATGAAACCTATGCCCCTGTAGCAAGATTGGAAGCAATCATAATGTCTCTTGCATTTTCAGCTCATTCAAAGTTCAAGGTATACCAGATGGATGTAAAGAGTGCTTTTCTAAATGGCAAGCTTGATGAGAAAGTGTATGTGGAGCAACCACCTGGTTTTTTTTTATCCAAAGTTTCCAAATCATGTCTACAAACTTGACAAGGCACTCTATGGACTAAAGCAAGCACCAAGAGCATGGTATGAGACTTTGTCTAAATTTCTTCTTAAAAATGGTTTCACAAGAGGTAAAATTGACAAAACTCTATTCTTTAGAAAGGTGAAAAGTGATTTGCTTTTAGTTCAAGTTTATGTTGATGACATCATATTTGGTTCTACTAATGAAAAGTTTTGTGCTAAGTTTAGCAAGCTTATGTAGTCTAAGTATCAAATGAGCATGATGGGTGAACTAAATTACTTTTTAGGTTTGCAGGTCAAACAGACTGAGACTAGTATTTTCATTAATCAGTTAAAGTATATCAAAGATCTTTTAAAAAGGTTTGACTTTCAAGATTTTTCAGCTGCAAAAACACCCATGGCAACAGCCACTAAGCTAGACTCTGATCCTAAGGGAAAGAGTGTTGATAACACTAGCTATAGAGGCATGATAGGTTCATTATTATACTTAACTGCAAGTAGACCAAATATAATATTTTCTACCTGTTTATGTGCTAGAATCAAAAGTGATCCTAAGGAATCTCATTTAATTACTGTGAAGGGAATTTTTAGGTATCTCAAAGGAACTCCAAACCTTGGTTTGTGGTATCCTAGAGAATCTGATTTCTCCCTAATTGGCTATTCAGACTCTGATTATGCAGGGTGTAAAATAGAAAGGAAAAGCACAACAGGTACATGTCAATTATTGGGAAACAGATTGATTTCTTAGGCAAGCAAGAAGCAACAATCTGTCTCAACCTCAACTGCAGAAGCTGAGTACATTGCAGCAGGCAGTTGTTGTGCTCAACTCCTTTGGATAAGAAATCAGTTGATGGATTATGGTATGACACTTAGTAATATTCCTATGTTCTATGATAATACTATTGCTATCAAAATTGCAGAGAATCCAGTTCAACATTCAAGGACTAAGCACATTGATGTCAGGTATCATTTTATTAGAGAACATATTGAGAATGGTACTGTGGAACTTCATTTTGTTCCTACTGATAAATAGCTTGCAGATATCCTAACCAAACCACTTAATGAGGCTACATTCATTAGATTGGTTAGTGAGTTAGGAATGTTAAATTTCTAGATCTTTAACATCTGCATAAGTAGCAAGGTATGTTGATTAGATTATAGATTTGATTTACATCAGTATCTATATCTTTCATTTAGACCCTGAAGCTAATAATATTTTGCCTTGATAAATTGTAGTATGAGTAACATGTCATTAAGAACAAGACTTGAAATTTTTTCTTAGTCTCTGACTTAGTAATTTAGGTTCTGAATTACTTAGTTGTTTAGTTCTAATGATTGTTGCATATTCTCATTGATTCAATACATTCATGCTAACAATCATTTTGACCAATAAACAGTAAATAGACAAGATAGATAAAAGAAACTTGTATTTTCATTAATAAAAAGCATTACATACATGGAAATGAAATACAATTTTTCTTTTTGTCTAATAGTTACTACTAATCTTCTTCTTGTCTAATGTTGTGGCTGCTGGAGTTGTCTCTTCCATGAATCTTCCACAATCAACTCGTCAACTCCCTAAGCATGCTAGAAGCCATTCAGGGGATGCTGAGTACATCTGCTCATGAATTCCTTCTCTGAGCAATTTCAAGCGGTAAGAACCGACTTGAATGAGAGCAGCTGACTCCTGGCATCTTAGAAATGAATTGCATCTCCATCAAGATCAACCCCAGACTCTTCACCAAATTCTTCATCCTCAAGGTGTGAAGAGATTAGAGGGAGATTTTGTTCAACTGGTAGATATTCTAGAGGAGGATTTTCTACATTACATGGATCAATTCCTGCCATATCAAGTTCGATGAGAAAAGTCACCTCTTCAAAGAGATAGTTTATTTGCTCTTGATCATCAAGATCGTTGAACTTCTCAGAAGAGAGGAATCGAAAATTAGGGTTCATGTGAATATCTGGGTTAAAAGCCATTGTGTTTGGAGAACTCTTTGTGTTTTGCAGAGAGTGTTAGAGTGGTTTTTAGAATGGAGTAAGGCAAATGACATCAGGTTATTATATAGAAAACCGTGAGAAGTTGGACAGTCTTTTGAAGTGTTCCAATGCAGCAATGACATCATTACTTCGCGCGTGACTAACCTTCTCATATTTCCATGACGTTTTCAAATCTAATCAAAATATTTTGCTTGGATTATTGGTGTTTATTTTCAGGAAAATATCTGACATGCCATATATGTAACTCCATTTTAGTCTCTGAAATCGGTTTGAATTCTTTCTAGACCCTGATTTTAATTAAAATCAATTTTGGATTGTATTTTCCAAAAATCGTGGGTAATTACGTCTATTTAGGGACTAACACGTGTCAATCTACGTGTGAACGTAGGTTAGTGGGTCTGAAGGATTTTTGAATATATCTTTATTTTGAGACTATGATTGTTTATTGCTTTCTTCTAATTCAAATTGTTTAAGGCAAAAACATCCTTCGAGCTCTCAAATTAACTAATTTCTTTCAAGAATTCTTAAGTTCTTTCAGATCAAAATCAATCGCTGCTCAAAGAAAACTATCAAAGTCAGTTGCTTTCAAGTTTGGTGACTTCGACTTTATGAAAAATAATCATGTTGCTAAAATCACCAACAAGAATGGAGTGTTAACTGATTTTCATCCAGTGATGGATTTATGGCTATTGGACCTTTGCGTTATGCACTGATAGCATCTCCAGTGATTAATCAAGCTGCTGTTTCACAAGCTTGGGAGAATGCTGAGGTAGTTGATCCTGTTCAGAGTCAACCAGGTAAAATTGTTCTAAACCTAGGACAAAATTCTTTTGATATTACTGAATCTGTTGTAAATTCAGTACTTCACTTACCTGTTAATGTGCCTTATGATAGTGAACCATCTGATGATGATATTAGAACTATGTTATCTTCACTAGGATATAGTGGACCTTTAGATAACATGAGCCAGTTAAGGAGACCTTTTCTTAGAAAAGAGTGGTCTTTCTTCTTTGATCAATTAGCTAAATGCTTTACTGGTAAATGTAGTTCTTTTGAACAAATTACTGTTGTTACTTCTCACATTGGATATAGTTTGCTTTATAACAGAGTAATTAACATTGGTCACATTCTATTGAATCGGATGAGTATCAAACTTGGTCCTAATAAAAATAGAAGGAATATGGTTTATTATCATAGATTTATGCAATTATTTATCAACCATTTTATTCCTAATGCTAATACCAGGTTTGGTAGACAAATTGTGTTCCTTCTTATGTACAGCAAAAGAGAATTTTCTCTGATATTACAAAGAAGGACAGTGAGAAGAATTCAGAGGAATTACCTGCAATGCATTATCCAAATCATGTTCAGGTACTTCTAAGAACTCATCTTCCTACTCTCTATAATTCTTCTTTCTTTGGTGGTGAAATGATTCAGGAACCTCAATTGGAGGAGGACCCCCTGTGTCTACCCAAGTAACCCAAAACATCACAGTCTGTGAAACAATTCTAGAACCAAGTTTTGATCCATAACCGGTTGTTTCAAAGAAATCAACCTCTGGTGTTTCTCAAAAGGCATCAGTTGTAAAGAAGAGAAGATATGCAGCTCCTAGTTCTAGTAGTTCTAGTAGTCAAGATGATGATATACCTCTTGCTGAGAGAGAAGAATTGAAGGTTGTAATTCAACTTTCTAAGCTAGGTGAAAGAGGTGAAGGACCTAGTCACAGCCAGGCTGCAGTTTCCCAAAAGATTGTAGTTCTTAAAAAGGGAAAATAATTACGAGGTACAGTCTCTCAAAAGGTTGTGTCTATTGGAAAAAGATCTCAACCCAAGATCACCACTGAGTCTGCACCCCTTGAATCTTCTCAAGTTAAATCTGTTGCTCACTATACCAGGAGAACGAGGAGAAAGATTCAATTGTCACCTACACACATAGAGTCTAGTCAAACTAATATTTTGCAGGTCTCTAAGCATAAAGCTCTATCCAAGTCAGAATCTGACAAGAGAGGCCTTGATATTGATTCAACTTGGGAAACCACATTGACATATAGGATGGCTATAAATCTTATTTCTATTAAAGTCAAGCTTTCCAGGCCTGTTCTAGACTTTTTGATTGAAAGAGTTCCCAAACTTTCTCATCCTGAAGAATATGGACTTCTATATCAAAGACTTGATCTTATGAAGATGTATTTCTATAAATCAATCAAAGAAGAATTGAGAAAGAAGTTTGGACTTTCTAACATGGTGCACTTCAATCACTTCACACATACTTGTTTCACAAGGATTTCATTGTTGAAGATGCTTCGGCTCAAGGTGAACAAAAGGAGGTAGTAGATAGTGGAATGCAGTCAACAGGAGATACTATTGCACCTGTGGTGGATAGTAGGATAGATCAGATCACAGTCACTGCAACACAAGAACCATCTAGTCAGAGGTTGGATGACTCAGGAACAGTGATAGCTGATGCTGAAAGGTCTTCTGTGATGGCTGAAACTGCAATTGAGATACCCTATGATACGGGAGGAATGACTTTGATTGATTTTCCTGAAGATCAAACAAATATTGTTCAGTCAGAGTCTATCCACCTTAAGGGTGAGTCTCAGTAAACAACACTTAAAGACGGTGACATACTAACTATGGTGTCTAATGAAGTTTTACTGAAGACATCAGAGTCTAGTGTAGACCCTGAAAGTGGTATACTGGAGCCTGTGGTCTCTGGAAAGACAGTACATGTTTGTGAGGGTTCAGAGACTATAGCAGCTCACTCCATAAAGAAAACCTCAAGCCCCTTGCCATATGAGGAACCCTCTCTCTATGTGAGTTTAGCTATAACAACTTCATCTAACCCCTATTTTTCTGTAGGTCATGAGAGCACTTATCCAAATTTGAGTGATACACTTGAAAAGATGGACATAGATCCACAAATTGAGAGGCTGGCTCCTAACCAGGCAAAAGGAGAGGTAGAAAGAGCGTTGGCTTTAGTAAGTCAAAGTGAGAATGAGGGTATGAATGATCAACTCCATAGTGAGGGAGAGAAAACTTGGAAAGAACCATCTTTTGATTTCTGGGATCAGATTTTTCCTGAATCTTGGTCTGAAAATCTTGGTATGGATGCTGGTACTTATTCTTTCATAAAGATGTATGAGAAAAAGGACTTAGCCAAGCATAATTCAAAGCCTGAAGTTAAAGCTCAACAATATCAACAAAGGCTTGTGGATGTTATCAATCGAAGAGGAGATAGGCTAAGGGAGTCACTTTCTCAGAATGTGCCAGAAGATTTACCTCATGATCCTAGTGTCCCTCTGAATGTGTTACCGATCTCAGCTAGGATTGAGACATTTGCAGAAGCTGATCACTCTATGGAGGAGTCAGAGTCTGTAACTGTTAGCACACAGGATACTGGTGAAGGTCAGGATGTGAGTAATGTTGGAAATTTGGCAATAGTACCTTTTACTTCAGTTTCAGATACTCCAGTTGCAAATGTAAGTCATTCTACTCAAGTACCTTTACTTGAATATCATTCTACATCTGTAGTTCTTGATTCACAGGCAACATCATCTGCAAAGGTTAAACAACCTTCCTTTGGTTATTTTGATCAAATGTGGCCTACTAATCCTGTTAACTCGAATAACTTGTAGAAGGGGGGGGATTGAATACAAGTTATACAATCGTGTCTGATTTTCGTTTGATTATATGAACAAGAATAAACAAATGAATCAAAATTTGTTTGTATTAAAATAATTAAATACAAACTCCACCAAAGGTGTACAATACCTTTAGCAGCTGCTGACAATATAAATCTCTCTCTCTCTGTTTGTTTCGAACTCTCGAATACAAATCTTACGAACTCACTTGCTCACTCACGCACTTTACAATGATATAGAGAGAGTATTTATAATGCTACCTATCAATTAATAACAGAATTATAATCTATCTATGACAATGATCTGCCGTCCAGTTGATAGTTTCCATCAATAGAGAATTCGTTTCCTTCACGATATCTTCTTGCTTGTTTTCCAAAACAAAGATCCTGTTTTATAGCACTTGCCAGTTTCTGTAGCATCCATAATGACATCATCAGTAACACAACTGACATCATCAGTAACATGACTGATATCAGGATTTCCCATTGCATCAGAATCTGATTATCCCATCAGTATTTGATCAGGATCTGCTCCTCTGTTCCTGACATGTAGTCCCCCATACACTGTTCCTGACATGTAGTCTCTGACGCACTGTTCCTGACTAAACTGTAAAGATTACTGTTTAACACATATATCCTAAACAAAGTGCTAAATCCTTTATAAGATCAGGATATACAAGAAGTATTAGCAAAATTATATTCTTAACATCACAACTTATGAATTATTCCTAACAATCTCCCCCTATTTATGCTTTAGAATCTGAAGCATAAATCTAAGTTGTAGATGTCAAAACATATGACAATACAACCAGAATAGAATTTATGAATTCAAGATCATGAAGTTAAGTACCTCCTTCTTCAGATGTAGACATGTATCTAGTACTTAGAAGAAAGAATTCAACTATTTGATGCTTCTTTTCCTTTACCACTCCCATGATGAAATTTACCAACTCTGTCACCCTTAGTTCTGCTCCCAGTCTGTTTATCTCCCCCAGTCTGTTGTTTTTGTTGTCTCTGAATTGTCTTTATCTCCCCCTTTTTGACATCAGCAACATTAATTCCAAGAGATTCAGTAACAGAACAAATGAGATTCATCAGAACTGATTGATTTTCCATAACAGTGACTTGGTTATTTTCATGAATTTGAAGTCTCGATTGAATATCACTTTGAGATTTCTGAATGTCCTTAAGAATTTCAGAATTGACTTCAATGTCGGAAGTGCTTGTTGTATCTTCAGATTCAGATTCAGAAAGAACATTATCTTCAAATATTGTAGAAGAAATTGCCTGTTGAGAATGATATTCAAGTAATAATACTTGAGTAGAAGTACAAACATCTTCATCTTTCTGATCTGGAGCTGAAATATGATCATCCTGTCCTTCACCAGTATTCTGTGTACTAACATCTACAAATCCTGACTCCTCCTTAGATTGATCAGATATTGTTGATGTTTCAATTCTAGCTGAAATTGGAAGTACAAATAAAAGAATACTAGGATCATTAGGAATTTCTTCTGGTACTGGTTGAGTAGAAGTTCGTCTTAGCCTTTCACCTCTTCTGTTAATGATCCCTGCAAGCCTTTCTTTCTGTTTCTGAGCTTTAACTTCTGGCTTTGCATTGTGATGTGCTAAGTCATGCTTCTCATACATCTTGATAAAAGAATAAGAACCAGCATCCATACCAAGATTTTCAGACCAAGATTCAGGAAAAACCTGATCCCAGAAATCAAACGATGGTGGTTTCCTAATTTTCTCTCCCTCACTATGGAGTTGATCATCCATACCCTCATTCTCACTTTGACTATCTAAAGTCAACACTCTTTCTACCTCTCCTTTTGCCTGGTTAGGAGCCAGCCTCTCTGTGTGTGGATCTGTGTCCATCTTTTCAAGTGTATCACTCAAATTTGGATAAGTGCTCTCATGACCTACAGAAAAATAGGGGTTAGAAGAAGTTTTTATACCTAAACTCACATGGAGAGAGGGTTCCTCATATGGCATGGGGCTTGAGGTTTTCTCTAAGGAGTGAGCTGCTATAGTCTCTAAATCCTTACAAACATCTATTTTCTTTCCAGAGACTACAGGCTCCAGTATACCACTTTCAGGTTTTACACTAGACTCTGATGTCTTCAGTAATACTTCATTAGACACCATAGCTAATATGCCACCGTCTTTAAGTGTTGGTTGCTGAGACACACCCTCAAGGTGGATAGACTCTGAAAGAATAATATTGGTTTGATCTTCAGAAAAATAAATCAAAGTCATTCCTCCCATATCATAGGGTTTCTCACTTGCAATTTGAGTCATCACAGAAGACCTTTCAGCATCATCAATCACAGTTCCTGAGTCATCCAACCTCTGACTAGATGGTTCTTGTGTTGCAGTGACTGTGATATGATCTATTCTATTATTCACCACTGGCGCAATAGTATCTTCTATTGACTGCTTCCCTCTATCAACTACCTCCTCTTGTTCAGCTTGAGCTGAAGCATCTTCAACAATGACTTCCTCATCAAATAAATATGCATGAAGTGATTGAAGTGCAACATGCTTAGGAAGTCCAAATTTCTTGTGTAACTCCTTTCTAACTGATACATAGAAGTATGTCTTCATTAAATCAAGCCTTTGATGTAACAATCCATATTCTTCAGGAAATGAAAGTTTGGGAATTTTTTCAATCAGAAAATCTAGAACAAGCCTGGAAAGCTTCACTTCCAGATAAATAAGTTCCATAGCCAGTCTTTATGTCAATGTTGTTTCCCATGAAGAATCAAGATACAGATCTCTCTTGCCAGATACTGACATGGATATAGCATTTTTTGTAGAGGCCTGCATAATATTAGTTGGACTTGACACTGTGTGTGTAGGTGATAAATGAATCTTTCTCCTTGTTCTCTTAGTATAGTGAGCAACAGATTTGTCTTGAGAAGACTCAAGAGGTGTCGACACAGAAGTGATCTTGGGATGAGATCCTCTTTCAATAGACACAGTCTTTTGAGAGACAGTATCCAGTATCTGTTTTCCCTTTTTAAGAACTATAGCCTTTTGAGAAACTGCAGCCTAGCTGTGACTAGGTGTTCCATCTCTTTGTCCTAGCTTAGAAAGTTGAATTGCAGCCTTCAATTCTGCTTTCTCAGCAAGAGATATATTTTGATCTTCTCAGGGAGAAAGGAAAGGCATTCTTGACCCAAGAGTATGACTGGGCTGTTGATGACAATCATTCTGATGATGATGTTGAGTTAGTCAACCTTGCTTTAATGGCTGATTCTGGAGAGCAGGAAGCAAGTTCAGCTAGCAATCAGGTATTTTCTACTAATCTCTCTGAGCTCACCAAAGAGGAATGCAATAGTGTTATAGATGAAATGTCTACTGAACTATATCACTTAAGTATTACTCTTAAATCACTTACTAAAGAGAACAATAGGATTAAAGAGTCTAATCTGTTTTTAAGTGATAGAAATGCTGCTCTAGAAACTCAATTTCTAGAATTTGAGAAAATGAGAGTTGATTGCAATAATGCTAAAAGTGAACTTGAAGCTGTGTTAAAAAGAGAACTGATTTTAAAAGACCAGCTTGAAAAAGAACAAGAGATAATTTCTAAATTTCAAAGTTATAGGAATATTTCTCAAAACATAATAGAAGTTCAGGGAATAGAATCGTTTGTGAAGGATACCTGGACTCAAAAGAAAAAGGAGCTAGAACCTGGCCTTGAGGATCTAGAGACTATTTGTGAATCAACGGATAGTGATCATCCGTTGACAGATGAACCGTCAACGGATGAGAGGTATCCGTCGACTAACAAAAAGTTTGTTAGTAAGAAGGAACTCAGGAAACTGGATATCAAGCATGGTCCAATCAACAAGAATTTTGTTAGTAGTGAGTGCAGCAAAACCAAATCCAGTGGGAAGGCTAAGGCAGGTGATTTACACAACAAAAATGCTGTTGGTAAATCAGATAATGAAAAGGTAGAAATTGAGGATAAAAAGAAAAAGAACAAAAATGGTTAGATAGGCATCAACAAGAAAAACAATTACTCTCCTGACAAGTTTGCTCCTAGGAAAACTTGTAGTAATTGTAATAGTGTCAATCATCTATCTTCTAATTGCAAGATTGTCAACAAGGCTCCTGTTCATGTACCTCAACCAATGCCATGCATGCCTGCAATGCCTGTTATGCCTGGTCTGTATCAAAATGCTAGTTTTTCAAATCCATATGTGAACATGCCATATGTGTGTAATCCTTACTTTCAATCTATGAATGTGCCACAAATGTCATGGAACCTACCTAACATGAATAACATGTATGCCAATTTTCCACACATGCATGCATCAAATATTCATGCAAATGAGCATTTGTCAAACCTCATCACTCAACCATCTACACCTAAGTTGAAGAATGCTAAGAGTGCAAAGTCAAAGGCTAACAAGAAAAGACCCAAGGAAGCTTGGGTACCAAAATCAACTTGATTTGTTTTTGTAATGTGTGCAGGGAAACAGAAGGAATCTATGGTACCTAGACAGTGGATGCTCTAGGCACATGACAGGAGATTCAACCCTACTCACAGAGTTCAAGGAAGGAGCTGGCCCTAGAATTACCTTTGGAGATGACAGCAAAGGATATACTAAGGGATATGGCCTGATTTCAAAAGACAATGTCATCATTGAAGAAGTGGCTTTAGTTGAAGGTTTGAAGCACAATTTGCTGAGTGTCAGTCAGATTTGTGACAAAGACTATGAAGTAAAGTTCACAAAAGAAGCCTGTGTTGTTTCTGCCAAGGAAGACAACAATGTGGTATTGACAGGCTTCAGAAAAGGAAATGTTTACATAGCTGACTTCAATTTAGCATGCTCAGAATCCATTACTTGTCTCTTCAGCAAAGCAAGTAAGGATGAGAGTTGGCTATGGCATAAGAAGCTGTCACATTTGAATTTTAAAGTTATGAATGATTTGGTAAGAAAGGATCTTGCTAGAGGAATCCCTCAATTGGAGTTTGTCAGAGATGGACTGTGTGATGCCTGCCAATTAGGGAAAAAAAAGAAATCATCCTTCAAAAGCAAGACAGAGTCATCCATTGTTAAGCCTCTTCAATTGCTGCATATGGACTTATTTGGTCCAGTAAATGTCATGTCTATTTCAAAGAAGAAATACTGTCTGGTGATTGTAGATGATTTTTCTAAGTTCACATGGACCTTCTTCCTGCACTCCAAGGATTGTGCAAGTGAAATCATCATCAATCACCTCAGAATACTAAACAATGGTTCTGAAGACAGAGTACAAAGAATCAGGAGTGACAATGGTACTGAATTCAAGAATTCCACAATGAAGATTTTCTGTGAAGAGAATGGAATTGTCCATGAGTTTTCTGCTGCCAGAACACCTCAACAAAATGGGGTTGTTGAAAGTAAAAACAGAACTCTCATTGAAGCAGCTAGAACAATGTTAAGTGAATCAAGGTTACCAACATATTTCTGGGCTGAAGCTGTCAACACTGCATGCTTTACTCAGAATATTTCCTTGGTCAATCAAGCTAGAGGAATGACTCCTTATCAGTTATTAACCAACAAGAAACCAACTTTAGCTTTCCTACATGTCTTTGGATGTAAGTGTTTTGTGCTAAGGAATCATGGAGATAACTTGGGCAAATTTGAAGCAAAGGCAGATGAAGCTATTTTCGTTGGATATGCAGCAGGGAAAGCCTACAAGGTCTACAATCTAAGAACCAACATTGTTATGGAATCTGTACATGTTGTGTTTGATGATCAAAAGATTCTAGGCCTAAATGATGAAGGTTCCCATGAAAAGTTGGAATTTGAGAATGAAGGGGAAGGAAGAATGTACTATGATGATGATGAGGACAATGAAGATCATGACCATAGAGATCCACCTAGAGCTGTTATACCAACTAGAAGTGATGCTTACACTGAAAATGAAGCATCCGTTGACAGTCATTCTACATCATCCGTTGACACTATTAGAGATGCATCCGTTGACAGAGATTCTCAAGCATCCGTCGACAGGCAAAATGATGTATCCATTGACAGTCAACTTCATAATTCAGCAAGGACAACAAACTCAGGGGGAGTTTCTCAAGGTCAAAATTCAATGCTAAATCAACATGATCATGCTCATGGAAATGAAGCAACCTCATCAAGATCAAACCTTCCACCTGCAAGAAAATGGACTAGAGATCATCCATTTGAGTTAATCATTGGTGAGTCAAATTCAAGAGTCCAAACTAGGAGGGCCACTCAAGCAGAATGTCTATACAGTAGCTTCCTGTCTCAAGAGGAACCTAAGAAAGTGGAAGATGCCCTTCTAGATCCAGATTGGGTGTTAGCAATGCAAGAAGAGCTAAACCAATTTGAAAGAAATAAAGTATGGAAACTTGTGCCCAAACCTGATGATAAAAGTGTCATAGGTACTAAATGGGTTCTCAAGAATAAGATAGATGAAAATGGCATAATTGTGAGGAATAAAGCTAGATTAGTGGCAAAAGGCTACTCTCAAGAAGAAGGAATAGATTTTGATGAAACTTTTGCTCCAGTGGCAAGACTTGAAGCAATAAGAATCTTTCTAGCCTATGCAGCACATGCCAATTTCAAAGTCTATCAGATGGATGTCAAAAGTGCCTTTCTAAATGGAGAACTGGAAGAAGAGGTCTATGTCCATCAACCTCCTGGCTTTGAGGATCCAGAATTTCCAGGATATGTATATCTTCTCATGAAAGCACTTTATGGTTTGAAGCAAGCACCAAGAGCCTGGTATGACACCTTATCTCAATTTCTTTTGGAGAACCACTTCACTAGAGGTACAGTAGATAAAACCTTATTTCATAGGAATATTAATGGCTCTTCAATACTTGTTCAAATCTATGTAGATGATATTATTTTTGGGTCAACAGATGAGAAGCTTTGCAAAAAGTTTGCAAAACTTATGCAAAGTAGGTATGAAATGAGCATGATGGGTGAATTAACTTACTTTCTTGGCCTACAAGTAAAGCAAGTTAATGAGGGCATTTTCATAAGTCAAACAAAATATATTTATGATCTCTTAAAGAAATTTGACTTAATGGATTGTACATCTGCTAAAACACCTATGGCCACTGCAACTAAGCTTGAGTTGAATACTAAGGAAAAGTCTGTGGACATCTCAAGCTATAGAGGCATGGTCGGTTCACTTCTATACCTAATAGCTAGTAGACCTGATATAATGTTTTCTACTTGTCTTTGTGCTAGATTTCAAGCTGACCCTAGAGAGTCTCACTTAATAGCTATTAAAAGAATCTTCAGGTATCTCAAGGGAACACCAAACCTTGGCATTTGGTACCCAAGAGAATCTGGTTTTGATCTAACTGGCTATTCAGATGCAGATTATGCAGGTTGCAGAGTTGATAGGAAAAGTACTACAGGTTCCTGTCAATTTCTAGGAAACAGGATTGTTTCATGGTTCAATAAGAAACAAAACTCAGTCTCCACTTCTACAGCTGAAGCTGAGTACATTGCTGCTGGAAGCTGTTGCGCACAGATTCTATGGATGAGAAACCAACTCATTGACTATGGTCTAAAAGTTGAGAAGATTCCAATTTTCTGTGACAACACAAGTGCTATTGCCATCACAGGGAATCCAGTGCAACATTCGAGAACCAAGCACATTGACATCAAATACCACTTCATTAGAGAACATGTGATGAATGGTACAGTAGAAATGCACTTTGTGCCAAGTGAAATGCAGCTTGCAGATATCTTCACCAAGCCTCTTGATGAATCCACATTCACAAGATTGGTAGGTGAGCTTGGTATGCTTAACTTGTCATAATTCCTAGTGATATTTGATTTCACTGCATTGCAGCTAGGAATGTGTTTTGATTTTCTTGAGAATTAAAAACTCTCAGAAAATTTGTTTTGTCTCTAGAAATTTTGTCCAAGGCAAAATTATCTTATCAACGTATATCCTTTATCCGTTGATAGCTTAAACACATTCCTAGTTTTTTGTATATCAACGGATAACAGCTTATCCACGTCATCAACGGATAAACTGTTTCTCAACCGTTCAATCCATATCCGTTGATATACATATTTTCTTTTGAATATAACCGTTGGTGAACGTGTATCTATATATGACTGGTTATATTTATTTTCTTTTGTTATTTGACAGTTACTTTTGACCAATGAGTAATTACTTTTAATTATTTCATTTTCAATTCTTAAAAAGTATAAAAGGCTGTCTTGTGCTCTCACATCTCACTTTTATCGACTTTCAAGATTCTCTTAAGTAAACTGCATCTTCTTCTTCACAAAAACTCTCTGCAACAAAAGTTCAAACTCTTCAATGGCTCCTATTGTTAAGATGATATCTTCCACTGGGTTCACTTATGAGAAGAACAATTTCGCTGCCTATGTCGATACAGTGAATGCCCCAGAAGCTTATCACACCATGATGAATTTTGTGAAGAATTGTAAACTTTCGTATGCTATGACTGCCACCACTCCTCTAATCCACGAAGTAATCGAAGAGGTGTGGGCATCTGCTGAGTACAATGGCACAGATGGTACAAGTGCTTTTTCTCTAAAGGGTAAAAACTATGTAGTTAACTCTGATGTGATAACTGCCTGTTTAAAATTGCCTGAGAATAACTGTCTGAAAGTACCCACTGATGCTGAAATAGTTGCCATGCTTAATTCCATAAATTATGCCCTTGGTACTGTTAATTTAGGAAAAATTGCTAGGAAAGGGATGGTTAAAGAATGGAGTTATTTTTGTGATGCATTCATTAAAACTTTTTCAGGCAAAATTAGTAACTTTGATGCTGTTACCCATTCCATTCTAGTTATGCTGTGTATGCTTCTGACTGATAAATTCTATAACTTTGGCACACTAGTCATGTATGAGATAGCAGCAAAATTAGGTAAAAAGGAAACTAGGGGCAAGAATATCTATTTTGCTAGATTTTTTATGCTCTTAGCATTGCATGTATCTGAGAATAAGCTATCCATTGCTAACCCGGATAGCAAGTTCACATGTTTTGTTCAGGAGAAGAGAGTCTTAAGTGATTTAATTCGAATGAACTCCAATGCAGAGGTACAATTGGTATACCTACCAATTGTTCAGGTAACTCTTTCTAACCTTGAAACTCCGATCTCTAACCCCCAAATTTCTTTGCCTTCCTCAGTCACAATGGAGTCTGTAGTAGTGACCAAACAGGCTCCTACCCAAGTGACTAAAACAAAAGTTTCCAAACCAAAATCTAAGAGACAAAGCTCAGGTGTTTCTCAAAAAGCACCTGTTGCAAAAACTACCACAACTCTTGAGGGGAGTGTGAAGGAGGTAGTGAGTGGTGAGGGACAGGGTGCAAGCCCTAAGAATAAGGTGGGTGAGGAAAGTGCACCAAATAGCCAAGCCCAAGTTACATCCTCTCAACAGGGTGTGACTACTAGTTCTACAGTAACTCTGCACAAAAGGGTAAGGGACACTAGCTCTCCCTCAAAAACCTATGAAAGAAGAGTAAGATCTAAAACCATAAGGGAAGCACAGGGTGCACACACAGTACAGCAAACTGTACCTTCTCAAATTCAGGTTGATGTGACTTCAATAAATGTGGAGTCACAGCCCCTTAATCTTAACCTTCAAATCGACACACATTACAATCCACCATCACCAACTCCATCGCTGGATGTGGATATGATATCTACATCAATTCCTGATTCTCCATCTTTAAGATTCTTGGAGAAGCCCCACTCTGCAATTGGTGGTCATCATCTTTTAGATGATTTGTTGGGCCATCAACCTTCCATTCCTGAATTCACAACAATATCTGTGGCCTCATCTTTAAAATCAATCTCCACAGATTCAGTGTTGGTTTTCACTTCAACGGATACAATCATTCCTTCATCAACGGATATCCTTCATCCGTTGACGAGTGTTTCTCCATCAACGGATGTGCCTCTGGCTAGCCATCTGTTGACAGCTATAACTACTCTATCAACGGATATCCCTTATCCGTTGATAACTCACTCTACCACTGCTATATCTGACATTCCTGTGTCAAGTGTAGAGGAGTTCTCAGTAGTTGAAACACTTCTAGGATTGAGGGAAGGGAGTGAGAGGCTGCCTTGTGAGCAGGCAAAAGGAGAGGAAAATAATGAGAGGCTGACCATTTCTTCAGGTCAGGCAAAAGGAGATCAAGAGAGTTCCACCTTAGTAGGTGAAGGTGAGGGTGTGAGAGGTGTGAGCCAGGGGGAGCCCCTGATGCAAGAACAGAGAGATGAGAGGAGAGAAGGGACTACAGGAGAAATAAGGCAGGAAGATTCAGCCATTGCAAGTGAGTTAATGGAGGTTAATGAAGCTTCTAAAGAGATGGAATTTCGACAAGAATATCAGTCAATCATTGACTCCATCTCTTTGGATCCTGAAACCTTTACTCATCCTGTTTCTGCTTATCAAATCATGGCACAACAGGGCAATGTGGAGGCAGAGGAGGCAATGCACCTAGTGCACACCTCACAATCTCTACAAAGAGCAAAGGAAGCTTTAACAACTCTGTCTTCAAATGCTGACAGTGAAGAGTTTGGCAATAATGACAGTGACAGCACAGCAAATGATGAAGAAGTCAATGTGGGTGATACTCCAGACTGGCTATTTTCTACTGCCACTGTGGCTGGTGATTTCAATGTGGAGATTGTGAAGCAATATCAATCTGCTAGGGCTGAGCACCAAAATGCAGATCCACAAAGAAAGGCTGTCCTTCAGCAAATAATGGACTCCCTGAAACTTCAGAAAATGCACATGGTCATTCAAAGAACTCAACAGGAGGAGGTCCAAACTGCAATTAGAGAAATGAAAGTGGAACTAGATGCCAGGATTGAGGCACTGGCCCCTACTACCACTCAGAAGGTGCTGACTAGCAAATTATTGAAGGAAGATAGCCTGGCCAAATCTGTTCAGCATCTCTCCTCCAGAGTGGATGGTATGGAATCTCAAATGCAGACACTCATTGCAACTCAAGCCAAACAGACTGAGCTACTGGAAAGGTTGCTTGCCGCCTCATCTCCAGCCCTTGATGCTAACAAAAAGGGGGAGAAAAAGGTAGAAGAGGTTGCAGCCACTTCTAGTCAAATTCAAATTCCAGCTTCCAGTAGCAAGATAACACAAAGTGAGGGGGAGCAACAGCCAATGATAGTGGTCAATCCAAAAGAATTTACTATAGAGGCTTCCCCTGTGAAGAAACAAAAGGCTTTGCCTGTGATTCCTGACCTATCAGAAATCTCAGATGGTGTAAGGCAAGCTAGAATAGAGGCCTTAGAAAAGATCAACAAGGAGGCCAATGAAAGAATGATGAGAACAGGAAGGATGATCAATGAATCAATTGTGTCAAATCTGTTCTCTACTCAGTCCTCAGCTCCAACAATATCAACTACAATTCTGAAGGTGCTCACTCCAGAGATTGTAGCTCCTACTTTCTATGATGCTGAACCTTCTTATGTCAAAGAATTTGAACCATACATCAAAACCAGAGCCTACTCTCCACCAAAGGCAAATGGGAAGAACAAGTTACAATTGGACTTTCCATTTCCCAAGGATGATGAAGGAAAGCTAATGGAAAATCAAATTAAGGAGTTCAAGGAAAATGCCAATAGAAGTGTAAGAGAATGGATGGCTGTAATAATAAGGAATGGAAAAGTCTTAAACATATCCAATAGTCATCCTAGATTTGTTGAAGCAAAAAGAGAGGAGACCTCCAGACTTCTCAGGGAAGCTCATCCAAGTGAAGAAAATCAATATGAAAACTCAGATGAGAAGCAAGCCAGGCTGGCTCAAGAGTTAATGGATGAGGTAGAGGATGAAATGAGGGAACCTGAGGAAGTCCCCAAATCCAAAAGGAAAGGGAAATCAGTCCCCAAATCCAAATCTAAGAGAATGAAATCAAAGGCAAGGAGGCCTGTCTCTCCAGAAATTGAAAACAAGGAGACAGTTGGCTCATCACAACCTATTTCTGTAAAAGTATTCAACCCAGCTGTGAATTTCCATTGTGATCCTATAGTACCTAAAGAGGAACCAATGAATCTTGACTCCATTGAGGTTCCTTCATTCTTGCTGAAGCCTCAACAGAAGCCTATACAGAAGAAAAGGATACCAAGGAAGCAACCTTCAAAGGAACCAATTCAAGTTGCTAGGGTACCTGCTATTGTCAGGCAGCCAATCTTGGAAAACAAGGATGATTTTATCTATCAGGCAAATATTGAAGAATACTCTGGCATGAATCTTTATCTGGATGAATTGTCAGAAGTAAGAGGAATTGACAAATATAAACATTTGCCTGAGAGATTGGTCTTTGTATACAAGGGAGAAAAGGAAAGGACATGGCCACTACAGAGGGTTCTTGGAGAAAATTATCTGACCTTAACCAAAGTGTTCTCTGCAATCAAGAGATACACAGGGTTCTCCAAGATAGCAAAAGGGGAGATACTGGACAGAATAGAACAGATAAGGAGGGAATGGAACTCACCATCAAGTCTACCAAGGAAGATGAAGATCCCATACAATGGACAGAAAATCCACCTTCAACCCTTCTGGATGATGGAGTTCAGGGATGAAGATGGTAACAGGAGATTCTTCAGGTTAGAAGACCAACTATCAAAGGCTAGTTCTCAATACCTGAGATGGTTACAACAAAAGCTAAATCCAAAGGTTGATGAAGAAGATGCCTTCTATAGGCAACTCCAAATGCAGATTGAGTCCAACTCTGCCAAAGAAGGGAAATCAAGGGTGATGCCAACAAGAGAAAAGAAACAGTCTTAATCTACTCAGTCTAGAGGAGCACTTCTCTGTAAATTTCTCAAACTTTCAGTTTTTAATTTTTGTAGCTTAATACAATTTTTGCATTGTCACATATATATATCTTTAGGAATGTTTTCTTATCATCAAGGTCCTGAATTTATGCTTTATTGCCATCAAGTATAAATTAGGGGAGATTGTTAGGAATATGTTGTACTTGATGATAACTTCACAATCAATCAAATTGTATAAGGTTTTGTAGCTGTCAACGGATGAGGATTTATAACTCTATCCGTTGACAGGTAGCTCATCAACGGATGAGGCTTTGTAGCATACTGCAGTATCTCTATGTTATCAGTTGATAGTGTTTTTATCCACAGTCATGTTGACCATCAACGGATAGGCAGAATAGGGTAGCCAATTGTAAATAAGCTATGCTATGTAATTCTGTCTAAGTGAAAGTGTATCAACAGATGAAGACAAAACTCTATCAACGGATACAACTCAAATCCACTCTATCAACGGATACAACTCAAATCCAATCTATCAACGGATACAACTCAAGTCTCAATATCAACGGATACAGCTCAATACATCATCAACGGATGTCAGTGTACAATATCAAGGGATAATCATTGACACTGTCTTCTATGATAAGCTGGGGATTAGCAGTTGATAAGGACATGTTTGACTGACAGATCACATGGGTTGATAGTAGATACAAAAAGCAGTATGGCAGCCATACTTTGGAAACACAGAAGAAAGAAGCATTCCGTTTACACTATGAATACAAGAAAGGTACAGGAGACATGTCTGATCACAAGGACAACCTTTCGGCTACATGTGTATTTGGAGTGTAGTAGCAAGTCAACTAGAATTAGATTAATATTATCTTATTCCAGTAGTACTTGTAAAACTTGGGATTTATAACCAAGTGTAGCAACTCTTTGTAGGCTAAGAAAACAGATACATTTTGCTTAGGGTTTCTATTGAATATTCTTAGAAAGCAAAGAGTTGTAAAACAGAAGCTGTGTACTTTTGTATCACAGAGTTTTCTTTGAATAAAAGCTTCAGGTGGTGCATTTAACCACCTGATTTTTATGTGTTTGTGCATTAATCTTTTTACAAGCAATTATCTAAGTATAAATTTCTGGAGTTCTTATCAGAAATTTATAAATATCAAGAATTGTATTCAACCCCCCCCCCCTTCTACAATTATACAAGTGTGTAATCTGGGAATAACACATATACATTCTGTCCATTTAACATTATTCTTTTCCATCAGATACAATTGTGCAATGTATGATGAATTATCTTCTTTGGACACATCACGTACTACATGGAAGATCAAGGTACGTGTTACAAGGATGTGGCCATCTGTATCTTCGTCATGTGATCCCCAAAATGCTCTTAAAGGGTACAATCTGGTTTTGCTTGAAGAAGATGTAAGTATAAAATTTTCACTACATTAGATTTGACTGTCTTTTAGTATTATTAAGTTTCAGATAACTTTTGTTTGGATCACTTTTTCTTAATGTAAATATTCTTCTTAATTACAGAATTGTCATATGCAAGCATTTGTATATGTTGACAAATTGAAAACCATTTCAAAGAATATTGAGGAAGGTGGCCTTACACAAGATAGGCAACGACAACTATGAGGCCGACAAGTTCCAAATTTCTCATTAACTTTTCTAACTCCACCACTATTGAAAAATTAAAAAGTGAAGATTTTATGATACCAAATCACAAATTTGAGTTTGTGCATTTAAGTGAGCTATTCACCATTGCAAGCAGCTACACAAATCCTGTCAGTCCTGATTTTTCCACAGGTTATCCTCTTTTATAATATACCTTTCGTGACTATTAATTTTCATTTGTTAAATTACAAATATGTAACATGGTTTCGGTCATGTTATTTGTCTATAGATGTCATTGGAGTTTTGGAAAATTTTGAACGCGTGAGTCCGATTCAGACTGCGTATGGTGAAAAAAGTATTATGAAATTTAGGATTACTAATAGAAGGTATTAAAAATTATTTTTCTTCTTTATCTTTGTATACATGTGAATATGTATCAATTTTAAAAATTCTTACCATCTTTTTTGTTCGTTTATATTAATTGGAATATGAACCACTAGGTACTCTCACAAAGTAACAATTTGGGGAAAAATTGCTAAAACAACTGATGAGCTCTATCTAAAGGCTGAAGAAAATCCAATTATTGTAATTGTAGAAAGTTCAAAGCTAATGATATTTAAGAGTAAGTACAAAAAAAAATCTACTCACACATCCTTAAAATTTCTTTAACACCATTACTATTATGACATTAACTATAAAGTTACTTAAATTTTCATAGGTTTCGTCCAAATCAGTACTCTTCCTTCCTCGAAAGTTTATCTAAATTTGGACAATGACTTTTTCCGTTCAATGAGGTTAGGTATTTGCATTACAAATTTTCAGTGAATAACATTCATATCGATAATTAATGGATTTGAGCAAAAAAAGGTTAAATTAGTTGTTATCACGTTTATTAATTAAACTTTGTAATACTATGACACTCTTTTAGGCTTGGGGAAGAAGGTTACAAGGCTCTTGACAGTTTATGAAAGGCATATGACACAACCTATTTGTAGTTCGAGGATCCTAATCAACTTAAACCAAATTGTAATAAGTAAATAATATATTAACTGTCCCAGGAATCTCAGAAAGTATTATCTGTCAAAAGAAAGAACAAAGTCAATCTATAGTTTTGATGTTTTACACTGGAAGAAGATTCAGTCATCTGATCAAGCCTCAGTGTGGTATAGATTTCGATAAAAAGGTATAGATTGTATTCAATCCCCACTTGTAACAACCCGAATTTTCAAAATAAAATTATTATTATTATTTTACGTTGACCGATAGGTGTGATGAGAGAAGAGAATAGTTAAATATCATTTTATAATATTTATTCGATTGTGGAACATTTATGTGGTTAAATGTTGTTTGTGTATGATTAAGTGGAAAATAGATTTATTTTAATTTTTATGAATTTAAATCAATGTGACTTAATTGCCTAAGTAATTATGTGAGTTATTTGAATTAAATCAATATGTATATGTGACTTATATGTAGAGTTGGTATGATTAAATATGCTTATATAGATTTTTATTCCATTTAAATGATAGTTTAAAGCACTGTTTAATTTTTCTAAAATTCTTGGAGCATCGAAAAATCATGAAATCTCTTTCATAATTTTTCTTCAATATTTAGAAACGTTTTAAAAATGTAAGTTTATTTTATTTGGGCTCCAATAATTTTTAGAGATTTTTAAAGCATGAATTTATTTTTAGATAAATTATCTTGTAAAATCTCTAGTTTAATGATTACAAGTCGTAAAAATATATTTTTTGGTAAGTTTTTGTTCCTAATTTTATATTCTTGGTTATAAAAATAGAGTTTTGATTTATTTTGGGCTTTATGAATTTTTAAATAATTTTACCAAGAATATTTCTTTTAGAGACTATTTCTTGTAAAATCCATATCTTCTTAAATAATTATCAAATAAATATTTTAAAAATACCTGGAGAATGGTAATTTTGTGTTTTAAATATATATGCAAGAATTTTTATTTTTAATCCTATACATTTTCAAATTTGGATTTTAGATTACATTATAAGCTTTTTAGTAGTAAAAGTGTATTAAAAATCAAGTGGGTGTATAAAAGCTCAAACCCAATTCTTTCCTCCTTCATTCGGCTAAAAACAGCACCAGCCCCTCTCTTCTTCTTTTCTCCATCCTCAATTAAAAATCAAGCTTCAAGCTCTCCTTAGAAGGTGAATTCTTCACCAAATCATGTGTTCTCGTAACCAAACCCTTTCTCTTTTAATTCTCTATCAAACCATAGCCATATCATTGAGTTTTATCAAAATCTTTAAATCAAGCTTCAAGCTCTCCTTAGAAGGTGAATTCTTCACCAAATCATGTGTTCTAGTAACCAAACTCTCTCTCTTTTAATTCTCTATCAAACCATAGCCATATCATTGAGTTTTATCAAAATCTTTAAATCTGAAATTTTTTAGAGATGGGGTTCTAAACCTTATTTGTTGCATGCAATGGGAGAGGGTGGTTGTTAGAGTTGTTCTTGATGAGACCCACTACTTTTTGGGCTCATCCAAAACAACCCACCCATGGACAATGAACTCAAAGTAAGCTAATGGGTTGGTTTTAATGGTTTTTGTGTGTTTAATTATGTTTTAGCTTGGTTAGTACATAGAAAAGTAATTGCATGTAAGTTTTGAACATGTTTAGTTAAATTTTCGAAATGGGTTTATATATTGTAAAGTTGGTTTTGAAATTTAGTTAGTTACTTGTGTGTTGATGATGGGTTGAAGTAAGTACAAGGAGTTGGAGGTTGAAGAAGGTATAGATGGTGGTGTGTGTATGTGTAAGTGTGTGTGCCGTATATATGTATGTATGTGTGTGTGTGTGTGTGTTCATAATTGTTAGTTATGTGTTAATAGTGTTATGATGATATGTTAGAATGATTTAGGATGCTAATTGATTTCGATTTTGAAAAATCTTGCAAAACTGTCCTATTTTTGGGGTGTGATTTTCGTCTAGATCAGAGTCTGTTTTGGGAAAATTTTCTTCTGAGAATTTGTTCTAGGTGAAGTCTAGTTTATCCGCGAAAAAGAATTCCTGAATTTAAAGTTGCGAGTCAAGAGTTATGGTCATTTTCGTATGCGACCCCTGCTGATTGTAAAACTGCAATTCGTTCGTTAAGTCTGTGCTCTTTCAAAAATCATAGTTAATTCACCAATTGTCGGAACTCTGTAATTCCACCTCGGTTAGAAAGGTCTCAGATTTTTCTAAAACTTTTGTTCTTTGAGTTTTCTGCAATTCGGTGTCAAAGTATTTATATTCCAATGGTTTTAACTAGCATGCACTGAATTTCAAAAACAGTACCCTGTTCTTTAAAAATCTGTAGAAAATTCTCTGTTTTGGCTATGACTATGAGCCTTATCAATCTGAAAAGATAATTTCAAACTCTACATATTTTATTTACAGTGTTTCAGCAAATTTTGTGATTTAGAGACCTTAAATATGAAATTTCTTAAGTGTTTGGGGTCTGTGATCACTGGTGCAGCCTTCTTGTTTATTGTTACTGAACTCGTTACTTGGTCAAATTTAACGAGCCTTACCATTCTGGAAAGGTCTCAAAACGTTCTACGACTTTTGTGTTTAACACTTTTCTTTTTGAGTCAATCTAAGTACTGTTAAAGAGAAATCTTTCCTGCTGATCAGACTTGAACTATAAGACTAATGGCTACTTGTGTTAATACTTGGCATGAGTATGTTCAACCACATAAGTGATTATATACTAATTGTAATAAGTTATAAGCTATATTACGTGCTTTGTGCTATGTGGTATATGATTTACTATGTTTATATATATGATTATATCGAAGGGGTAGAATTAGAATAAGTGAATCTATATGCCTTACTTGTTTAAGTTCAATCATTGTACTCCAACTAGTAGAATGACGATAGAAAGGAAATGATGTCGAATCATTATAAAAACAAAATATTATTCAAAATTATAATCGACGCATTTCCCGAGTATGAATCATACCACTAGTCGGATTATCTTATCTTTACAGTCTTGTGTTATAAGTTAGGAAATGTATAAACGCAAAACTATTTTATTTATAAATATATTTTTTTACCAAATGTTTTATATAGTATAACTAAATGTTAAATGCCTTATGTGATACGTGTTAAGTGAATGTGTGTATAGTTAATAATATGTGCTAAGTTATTGAGTGTACGTTGATTGGTTGAATTGATGATTGTGGTAAAGTGTTTTATAGACCGGGAAGAGTTTTATAGAAATATTTGTGATTAAGTTAAATGTTTTAGAGTGTGCGTACTAGCGTCGGTAGACCGTATGTTTATCCGGAAGACTAAAGTACCGTATTGTGTTAACTATAGAATCGACGTACGGACTCGATCGCGGTGAATCAGACTGGTGGCAATCGCAAGCGCATCGACTCGAAAGAGGATCAAAGCAGAGGATTGGACACACGGGATAGACGAAGGAATGTTTTCTCTAAATCGTCAAGCGTACTTATTAGCTAGGACCTAAGGCAAGTCTACTAACCGTACTCTTTCGTTCAGAGTATGCATGCTTTTGAAATACCTATGCTGAATGCTTAAGTATAATATTATGCTTTCTTATAAACGAAAATTCTGCAAATGCCTTATTTAAACTCGTAAATTCGCGAGAAATCGTTCAAGTCATTTACTCAGTTTTATAATTGCTTTCAACTTATAGCAAGCATGTGATTTTATCCATTGTGTCATGAAAGTTTACAATTGCTCTTTACCCATATAAGAATTGTTTTACATTTCTTTCATGATTATGATACATTTACCAAAGTAATTCAAATGTAAGTTTTATTCAAAAGTATTTCTCGAACTGAAGTTTAAGATTTCCTTATACTGGGTTGATATGTTATCAGTGAGTTTAAGGATTGTACGGTGAATGATTTTGAGAAAATGTTTTTTTATTAGAAATTGGAATGACTGTACTAGAGGACCGTGGCGCCGATCAAATTTATTTTATATTGGGCCTGAGATGTCGCCTTGAAAGCGTAAAAGGTCGGGTGACGCCGATCCAGCGTGTTATTTTAGATTGGGCCTGAGATGTCGCCCTGAAGGCGTAAGAGGTCGGGTGACTCCGATTCAGCTTGTTATTAAACGACCAATGTCAATAAGTGCCTATGGATCCCGTATGTTTGAATCATGTGAAAACATGGTTCAGTGCTACTATGTGGCTGATCACCCATATAGCACATAGCGTCTTATAGTAGTTCCAATTTCAAATGGCTATTCCTTCTGAAAATCATATTTAATTGCTGAGAATCAAATGTCGAATCTCTTATTGAATTGTTTTAATTTAATTCGCGATTTAGATTGTCGTTGGAGCATTTGTTGCACAGCGATGGTTAAAATCGAGAATGAATTAAGATCTTCTTCGTGAATTTCTTAAATGTTGTCTCTTAGTAGCTAAAGCATCCGTGCTCAGTTATTCAAAGTTATGGTGAACCTCTTAATTATTCATCCCCTCAAGTTTTTATACTTGTCTATTCTGCTATGAGATTTGCTGAGATAAACATCAAAATTTATTTATATTCTGTAAATAGAATTTCCTATTAAGGTTCCTTGTTTAAATGTCAAAATTGTTTTTAAAGCTTTGGAAGTGAATCATTTATGGAATTCTACAAACCTCCATCCTATTTGGAAATTGTTATTATGATTATTTCAAAAACAGTATCATCCATATGTTGGATTTGAAACCTTCAAAGTTTTTCCAAAAGTATCTTAGTATACTCTATTAATAAACTTGCTGAGCATTTCTTTCGCTCATTCTTGCTTTTGTTTTAAATCTTATTTTTCAGAGATAGATAGTTGATGCAATTGACTTAGTTTAGCTCGAAGCAGGGCAAGTCATGGATCGAGTTGATGTTTGGCTCAGAGCGATTCTGTCTTTTGAGTTAGTCTACTAGATGTTTAGTTAGACTGGTATGGTATTCATATTCTTGTGTTGTATTATTTGTTGTATTAGAATATTGTGGTCGTTGTAGACCTTATATCAAGGTGATACCAACAGCATAAGATTGTATAAGAGATTGTTGTAATAAGAGTTATAAGTTAATAAAAGAAGTTATTATTATAAGTGTTTTTGGATTTCTTGTTTCCAAGTCTATAACCTGAAAAGATTCTTGGTAGTTTGGGGTCGGATGTCATGTTTTAGATTAAATATTGGCAGGCGATTATTTGATTATTAAGGTTTTTCGCAGTAGCGACCCATATCCCTGACCCCGAATTTGGGGGCGTTACACCCCTTCTACAATCTTAACGGACCTAACAGTTTAGTTCTGAACCACTTCCGACTCTTCCTCCAACTGTTATTCAAACTATAACACTTAAAGAGTTGGGTGTGAAAACAAACATGAATGATACAAAGGTTTGAAAGTCTTCAACTTGAAATACAGTAATACACTTGAATCGTTATTATATTTTTTTGACTAAATTGCAATTTGCAACCCTTTGGTTCGGACCAAAGTCAGTTTGGTACTCATAGTTTACATAATTGCAGTTTGCATCCCTAAGAATGTTTGGGCGCTGCAAATTGCACCCCTTTCGTGTATTTTTACCAAATTGTCCTTGATAATTTGGTAGATTCGGAATACTTAATTACATTTTGATCCCTAAAGTATGAAATGTTTCATACATGAATCCTTGAACAAAAAGTTTCGAATTTTAATAAAGTTTTTCGAATTTTTCCTAATTTTTTTCGAATTTTTCCTAAATTTTTTGAATTTTTCCAAACGATGCACGGGAAAATTCGAAAAAAATTAGGAAAAATTCGAAAAAATTTAGGAAAAATTCGAAAAAATTTATGAAAATTCGAAACTTTTTGTTCAAGGGTTCATGTATGGAACATTTCATATTTTAGGGATCAAAATGTAATTAAGTATTCTGAATTTACCAAATTATCCCTGGGTTTTTGGTAAAAATACACGAAAGGGGTGCAATTTGCAGCGCCAAACATTTTTAGGGATGCAAAGTGCAATTATGCAAACTATGAGTACCAAACTGAATTTGGTCCGAACTAAAGGGTTGTAAATTGCAATTTAATCTATTTTTTTATTTTTTTTATTAATTATTTTGTTCCCGAATGCTTTATGCAGAAGCTCTTTTTGTGCAATGTGAAAACTATATCTCTGGAAGAGAATGAAAGCTAGTGGTTTTATAGTTGTGTCAAGTGCGAAGGAGAGGCAGGCAAGGTAGAAGGAAAATGGAAGTGTACTGGGAAATGCAATCAGAACATACCTGTTCCAGAAAAAATGTATTAATTCACTAATTCATGATCTCCTAAATTCAATAATTTAAACAAAAACTCAATAATACATATATCCTTTTTGCATGTATCTTGAATCAGGTATAAGATCATTGTTCTTGTTGATGATTCAAATGAGGCTTTTAACTTTGTTCTCACGGACAAGCTGCAAGACGTTTAGTTGGACAAACCGTAACAAAACTTATATTTGACGGTATCAGGGTACAAACATATAGACCATTAGTATTTTTGCTGCTTACAAATTTCATCCTTGATCATGATATTTTAATGTATGTGTTTTTACTAATTATGAGCCCGTTTGGCTTCCACTTATATTCCGAGCTTAAAGTAATTTTTGACTTAAAGTTGAAAAATGGATGTTTGTGTAATAAGTCAGAAAATGACTTAAAGTTAAAAAAAACAGTTTAAAGCCAGAAGTTGGCAGGAGGTACTTTTTTTAACGACTTATTTTATTTTGATTATTTCATTTGATAAAAGTTAATAACATCATTCAAATTAATTATTTATCAAATTTATTTTTTTAAAAAATTTTTTAATAATTCATAAGTTACCCATAATATACCCAAACAGATATTGACTTAAAATTTTTACTTTTCACTTATCACTTTAAGCAATTTTAAGTCATAAGTAAAAATTTTAAACCTAGCCAAATAGCCTCTATATTGCAGAACAAACAGGCTGCTGACTATCCTTCAGCGATTAAGAAGATAGTAGGCAAGGAATATATTTTTTACTATCGAGATAAGTCATGATAATTTTTGATTCAAAGTAAAATTTTCAAGGTCAAAGATGCACACAATAGTAGAAACGCAGTTGCCAGTACTTCCAGTTTTGTTGATGTAAGAAATCATGTTTTTTTAACTTAAAATAGCTTATAATAACAATAAAGGCATATATTTATTTATTCGAATGCATTATTATTGTAAGTCATATACATGTCTCATGTCTGACTAAAGAAATCTTTCATACATGAAATTTTTGATCTATCTAATTACGGTGACAGCCCAGGATCTGTTAAGTCATCTACCAAAAGGATACAAATGGTTAACCATTCATTCACTTCTTTAAATTTAGTTATACCTGTTATATTATAACATTCCACATCGATTAAAATAAGAGTGTTTAGCATCTTTATAGATACTAGTCAACAACAAATATGTACCAATTTGCTATCACTTTTGGATTAACATGTGGTGGGTTGTTGAATCCAGTATGCATTTGGTTGTGGGCTTTGATGTTAAAAATGGTATCAGAGCTCTGCCCGACCGGAAGTGCAGAGGCACTACCCGGGTTCAGTAATTGTGTTTGTGAGATCGACGAGGACGTCGACTCAATAAAAGGGGATGTTTGTAACATCCCACATCGATTAGAATAAGAGTGTTTGGGTCCTTTATAGATACAAGTCAACAACTAATGTGTACCAATTTGATAGCACTTTTGGACTGACCTGTGGTGGGTTGTTGGGTCCGGTATGCATGCGGTTGTGGGCTTGGATATTATATATACAATCTTCATTCTTTAAAAATTTTCCAATCTTGATATTTTATTCATATGTTTCATAAGAAAACTGATGAAGGTGTTGCGCATAAATTTCTTTTGGTTATCACAACCTGGATGGAATGGCTGGACAATATAACGCCCTAGAAAATTTCGAATTTAAAATTATTTATTTAATATAAATTATGAATTATATTATGTGAATATTGTTGCAAAGGTGAAATGTATGTGAAATTGTTCTTATGTGTTTATAAGATGATTTGGGTAAATTGTGAAGGTCGATGTATTTTTATTTATATTTTTGAGGATTTAAATACATTTATATCATGCATTTTTTATCCTCTGACAATTTTATAAAATTACCGGAGTTATTAAAAATCATGAAATCTTTTGTAATATTGTCTTTATATATATATTAAGTTTTTAAATTTGTTGGGTGGATTAATTTGGGTGTTGTGGTATTTTAAAATGATTTTAAGAAATTTATTGTATTTAAAGTACCAAAACTTGTAAAATCCATATTTAATTCATATTTGATCCGAAAAATATTTTAAAAATATGTGTGTGCTCGTAATTTTATATTCTCTATTTAAAAAAAATGAAAAGTTTAATTTTCCGAATGTTCTATTTAATTGTGATTTATAGAAGTCGTTTAGTTGTGTTTTAATTGAGCCCGAGAGGTATTGTTAGTTTTATAATTGCATTGGGCCAAGCCCAATAACACCACAAACACAACACACTCTGATAAACACAATTCGGGGAGAGAGAAAGTGAGATTGGGGGAAGAAAAATTAGGGTTCTTGAAAGATGGAAATTGGGGATTTTGATTTTGACTCTATTGAAACTTGTACATATATATATATATATATATATATACATACGTGTGTGTGTGTGTGTTCAAGTGTGTGCGTTATGTATGTGGGGTGGGTGCTGTGATGGAATAAGCGAGAGGAGGAGGTCGCGGTGGTTCCGGCCGGCGGAGGGGCGGCGTAGCCGCGGTGGTTGGTTGCAGGTGGCGCGAGGAAGGAGAAGGCGCGCAATAGCAGGAGAGGGAGAGAGAGAGAGAGAGAGAGAGAGAGAGAGAGAGAGAGAGAGAGAGAGAGAGAGAGAGAGAGAGAGAGAGAGAGAGAGAGAGGAGAGATGGTGGAGATTTCCGGTGACTTGACTTTTGGGCGGATCAAATCGGAAATGAAAATGGTATATTTTCGTACTCTAATTATTTAATCTTTGTTATTTAATTAGTTGAAAATTGTGGGTTTTATGTGTTAATTTTTATAATTAGATTATATTGAATTTTGAGAATATTGTTGTGATTTAATTAGATTAAATTGCGAGCTTGGTGTTTAATTTCCGTAATTTAATTCGGAAAGTATTATAGTTAAATTGCAATAATATTGATTTAACTTTCGTGATGTAATTCGGAGAGGCTATACTTATTAATTATTGGATTTTTGTAATTTAATTAGTTATTGTCGTAATCTAATTAGATTTAAATGACGAGTATATTTTTTAATCTCCATGATTTAAATCGAAGAGGTAGTGGTTAATTTATAATTATTTGGATTAATTGTGAGCCGGTTGTATGCTCGGGCCTTATGGTTGTTAATTGTAAATTATTAATTGTCGGATAATATATTTGGGTTAGTTGTCGATTAATTGTTAATTGCTAGTGTTGGATAGTATGTAAAGTTATGTGACTGACTTGTTATATATAGTCATCGATAAATGTTTACGTGCTAAGTGCTATAAGTCAAGTCATAATATTCGTTAAATGCTTTGCTTGTAAGATATTTGGTGTCGAATATGTATTGATAGTTGCTTAAGCAGTAGATGTAAGAACCCAGATTTTGGGTAGAATTAAAAACTTTTATTTATTTAATGATGTAAGAATGAATAGTGGTTACGGCTACGATATAATAGTTGATATTTTGAAAGAATGAATGGAATTCGACTTTATTATTTCTATGCCTTGAAGAATGCTAATGGTTGACAACTTAGGTAAGAATAATCTATCTCCTAGGGGAATAAGATATGGCAATTCCAAGCAGGAGGATATTCTCATGTCATCCAGATCGATAACGATTAATCCAATGGTTCCGTAAAAAGGTTAAGGAACGATCGAAAGAGAATACGGACAATTGTACAACCCTATGAGAATAAGTAAAGAATAAAGAATGAATAGTGTTTTTGGTGGAAGTAAGAATAATATGAGACGACACTATATAGAAGTATTCGGAACGGATTTCCGAGTTCGTATTAGTGATCCAGGGGGAAAATAAGTGTATGTAAAAGCTGTCGGATTCTGAAAAACCGCACTTTTATTTTCTCCGAGAGTTCCCTGGACACTGATAGCCTTAAGGATTTAACGAATGGATTTAAGGAATATAAATTGGAAAGTTAGAAAGAAAGATGGAGAATGATAGTATTAATATAAGGAAGATTCCCGGTAAACCCTAATTAGAAATCCGTGAAATATTCCTACAAACGATCAATCGAAACGAGCAATAACCGGACACAGAATCAAGCAGAGAAAGCAAGATACATGCATGTGCAAGTGATAATATCTAGTAACCAAATAGTTGTATAAGTAACTAGCAAGGTTAGGAAGCTAACTAGTACTTAGCCTTACTTTATCATCTAACCATAACAAATCAACACTTGTCCCTCCTAATTACATCATCCATTGCATAAGCACTTTATTAAAGCAACCAAGGAGGAGATATTATCTTGAACATATCACTTTATGCATTATTTCAAAGCAACCAACACAAAAACATCAAACTCTCTCAAAACTCCATCCATTCGGCCCCTTTGGAATTCAAATTCCAAAACCCATCTTCCACTCCTTCTTTGATCTTGAAACTTTTATGGTAAGACTTACATTTCATATAAATGATCTCCTAAAAATTTCAAACCCAAACTCCTTTGTTTCCATTTTCAAAAAAATCAATTAGTAGGAGGGTGAATAGTGTTTTTCAAGAACTAATCTTTGTTTTCATGTATCTTTTGATTGTTCTAGCAAGCTTAAGCACTCCTAAGGACCATACAAGGCTTGGTGAGGCTAGTACACATTCTCAAGAAGGTATAAATCCCTTGAAACCCTAACCCTTGTTTGAGATTTAAGCATGTTTATGATAGATATAGCTTAGTTATGGTTATGTTAAGGTTTAAGCATGATTATAAGCATGATTATGATTGAGTTTTGGATAAATGCTAAAAATATCTAGATGAACGGAAAGGCATTGCTTGGCCTCAGTTCATAGGTATAAATCATGTATATGTTGTTTAGAGTGGATACCATGTTTATGGGAAGGTTTGAAATTGATAGATATTCGATTTATATCCGTCGTAATGCCAAAATTTCGTTAACTTTAAGAAAAACGACTTGGACAGTAGATGTAACTCACTTCCTAGCTTTGTAATCTGCTATGATAGGATATATAATGTTCCAAGATTCGTTTTGATATAAAGAACGTGTGAAACGGACTTACGGTTTAGGAGTTACGGCCGGTTTACTAAAAGTAGTTCGAAACCGTAAACGAGAATTCGTAACTGAAATTGAACCCTCGTAAAATACGTAAGTCAGTGGAGAATCTTGGTAATTAAATACTAGAGGTAAAAAGGAAGGTGTGAGAGAAAACCTCATGTGAATCGGATCATTTTTCAATTTTATAAAAATGTTGGAATCAAGGTTAAACGCGAACGAACCCCTTAAAAGTATAACTTTGGTTATAACTTAGAAAACGAGCGATAAAACTCGAGATATAATCTTGGTTCGTAATCGATCGAATTTAGAACTTATACGACTTAAGTATACACTAAGTGGGAGTACGATGACATATCTTAAGGACGAACAAATGTCGAATCGTATCGGTAATAATAAGAGTTACACTAAAAAGGGGTATAACGAAATAATTCGAAAACATGTTTCGACTTAAGTTGATACTTAACCTTTTTAAAAGTGTTAAGCGATTAATCTCGAATCTCTTGACTATTTATAGATCGCCGAGCTGACCCGGGATACCCTACCACTACCCCTACTCGTACTCGATTACCAGGCAAGTTTCAACTTCCCCTTTTTAGGCTGTTGTTGTGAATATATATGCTTTCTGTTATACATATGCCATAGCATGCATGCCTACTTTCAAGTCATATTGATATACTTGTTCCCTGATTGTTCTTTGGCTTATAAGTAGATAGATAAGATATCGATTATAAGCCGGATGTTGATAAGACCCTTAGAGAAGGGCATATGAATCCTATTTGTTGAATATAGACCGGGAGTCAGTATTTCTTGATATATCGAGATTACTTTCGGAGGAAAATATTTAAGTAAATATTTTCAATTCTTTGGTCGACGAATAATTAGTTGAATATTCGTCTGAGATTAATCAGTTATCGAATGTTACTTCTAATACTTATTTGAACGTTGTTCATCCGATAAACCTTATCCTTCAATGTTCATCTAAAGACGAACCATTTATCGAATATTATTTCAAATATTTCTGTAAAATCTTCGATTATTAAATAAATATCATTCGGATATTCATTTAGAACATCATGTATTAAGTGAATATTATTCTCGAATATTCATTTAAGGTTTGGTTTATTAAATGAATATCACTTGGGTATTCATTTAAATTATTAATTATTAAATGAATATTATTTCTGAATATTAATTTGAAGTCTTATTTACTTAACGTATATTATTTCAAACATTCCTTTCAAAATTATTTATTAAATGAATATTATTTTTAATATTCATTTAAGTAACTATTTATTCAATAAATATTTTCTTCATATTCCTTCACGGATTATTTTGAGAAATACTGTGATTAAAAATATTCTTTCATTCATTAAATACTTCCAACTCAATAAATATTCTATAAATATTTATTCAATACTTGGAAACAACTCCAATGTTGTTTATTCTTCTGCAAATATTATCTTCGATTTTCGATCATTCTGAAAATTCTTCGGAGTCATACGATTAATATTATATTAAGAAAGGTCCTCAAGATTCCATTCTTCACTCGAAACTTTCTCCTAAATTAAGGGAACCTTACTTGAGAAAGGTTATTTATCTTGTTGACTTCCCGGTCATAATTTATCCTTTTCACTCGCAACTTGGTTGTTATGGACTCATTAAGTCTGTGTGTACCTTCTCATCATTCGAGGGATAAGATTGTTGGAACAAGTTGATATCCATTAACAAGAAAAGGCTTGGGAAATGTTGGTGAATTTTCCTTTCCAACTAGATACGACTACTTTGTGGAGTCTTATCAACAAGTATTTCACTTGGGGAAGGGAGGACAAACTCTACGATTCAATGCTGTGGATTTATTCGAACTAGGAGTCGTGTGTAAGAGGCCGAGTCGCGCGGTCCATCACAAGGCCTAACCATTGGCCAGGGAGTTACTATTTGATATGGGCTAAAAATAAACCCTAAAGACACATTTAATGTCACATTAATTAGACCCAGTATGGTCCAAACGTGGGGCCCACCAGATGGGCCCAAACCCTATTAACAATATTAATTTCGTAATTAATATTAAGGGTAATAAAACAACTCAGCAATAAGAGTCAGATAAGGATGCTGATCTTCGTCAGACTTAGCCTCCAAGGCACATACTTCAACATGGAAACTGATTCCTACAAGGAAGGGGTCTAGAACCTTCCTCAAAGCGGTGGCTTGCCCACCAAGTCACCTAATTCTACTACGATTTTAAGGCTTCTCAGCCTATAAAAGGGCCTGACCCCTCAATCTCAGAACGACGTTTTTGGACACAGCTCCATACGTTACCCACCACGTTTTGGCTTAATCCTCGAATAAGGACATACAAGCCACTGCGTCCTAGGTGAGCTCTCGCCGCCATAACCTCGAAGGCACCATCACCTAGAACTACGTTGGCTTGATTCTCAATACGAGATACGTAGGCACTCTGTGAGGACCGATTAAGTCTCGAACGCAGGAACAGCCATTAAAGCTCGAAGCTCAACCACCCTAGCATTAATTACAAATCGTAACCTAGTTTTTATTCCACAACATTTGGCGCCGTCTGTGGGAATCGAACCCACGACCACACGACGTTTAGTTGGAGGTCGATGTTCGTTCCGGAAAGTGAGAAACCTTCAACAGAACCATCAAACGATCCAACCAACTGACGGGAGGTGCCAAGAGGTCGGCTGAAGCCCCTCCGTGGCACCTGGTCGGCTGCCAGGAGATCCTGGTCGGCCAGACCTTCTCCATGGCACCTGGTCGACTGCCAGGAGCACCTGGCAGGCAACCAGGAGCACCTGGCAGCCGACCAGGTGCCACGGAGGAGGTCTGGGCGACCTGGAGCATCCCTAGGCGACGTGGAGCATCCTCCAGCCGACCTGGTGCCACGAAGAGAGGTCCTCGCGCTGTTTGGGCCATATCTTGAGCTCCGGGTATCAGATTTGGGCGATCTTACAGTCCACGCGAAGGTCATGGATTTTCTACAACCTTGGAAGGTCCCCAGCCGACTAGGACCTCCTGGCAGCCGACCAGATGCCCAGGAAGGGGTCTGGCCGACCAGAAGCTCTCTTGTCAGCCGACCTCACGCTGTTTTGGTCATATCTTGAGCTCCGGGTATCAGATTTGGGCGATCTTACAGCCCACGCGAAGGTCACAGAGTTTTCTACATCCTTGGAAGGTTCCAGCTGACCAGGTGCACCTGGTAGCTGACCAGGACCCTTGTCGCCTGACTAGCTGCCCGGAAGAGGCTGCAGTTGTCCCGAATCTCCTCCGATTAGCACCGTTAGTGCCGATAGCACCGTTAGTGCCGATAAGCACCGATTAAGTGCCGATTAGCACCGTTAGTGCCGATAGCACTGTCAGTGCCGATAAGCACCGATTAAATACCGATTAGCACCGTTAGTGCCGATAGCACCGTTTGTGCCGATAAGCACCGATTAAGTGCCGATTAGCACCGTTAGTGCCGATAAGCACCGAATAAGTGCCGATAAGCACCGTTAGTGCCGATAGCACCAGTAATGTCGTTAGCACCAGTAATGTCGTTAGCACCAGTAATGTTCTTACTTTCTGAAACGAACATCGACCTCCAACTAGACATCGTTCAAGCATCGATTAGCACCGTGTAGTGCCGTCAAATGCCATTCAACGTCGTTTAACATAGATTGAAACGTCGTTTAAACACTTCCAGGCAACTTGGAGCACCTGGCAAGCGAACAAGGAGCACCTGGCAGGCAACCAGGATCTCCTGGCAGCCGACCAGGTGCCACAGAGAGGGTCTGGCCGACCAGGATCTCCTGGCAGCCGACCAGGATCTCCTGGCAGCCGACCAGGATCTCCTGGCAGCCGACCAGGATCTCCTAGCGGCCGACCAGGAGCACTTGGCAGCCGACCAGGAGCCACGGAGAGGCTCCAGCTGACTTCCCGGTACCCATCTTGGCACCCCCCATCGTTTGATTGGATCGTTTGATGGTTCTGTTGAAGGTTTCTCACTTTCCGTGACAAACATCGACCTTCGAATTAGCACCATATATTGCCATTTTATGCCATTTAACGTCGTTTACACAAACATTGAAACGTCGTTTAAGCATCGTGTGACATCATTAAAGTCAACCTGGATCTCCCGTCAATCTGCCGGCGATCAAGAAGCACATGTCAGGCGATCAAGAAGCACATGTCAGGCGATCAAGAAGCACATGGCAGGCAACCAGGATCTCCTGGCAGCCGACCAGGTGCCACAAAGGGGGTCTGGCTGACCAGGATCTCCTGGAAGCCGATTAAGAAGCACATGTCAGGCGATCAAGAAGCACATGTCAGGCGATCAAGAAGCACATGTCAGGCGATCAAGAAGCACATGTCAGGCGATCAAGAAGCACCCGGCAGGCAACCAGGATCTCCTGGCAGTCGACCAGGTGCCACAAAGGGGGTCTGGCCGACCAGGATCTCCTGGCAGCCGACCAGGATCTCCTGGCAGCCGACCAGGATCTCCTGGCAGCCGACCAGGATCACCTGGCAGCTGGCCAGGACCCTTGTCGGCTGACTCGATGCCCGGAAGAGGTTACAATTGTCCCGAATCTCCTCTGCTTAGCACCGTTTAGTGCCGTTTAGTGCCGTTCAGCATCGTTTATCACCGTTTAGGGTCGTTTAACATCGCTTAAACGTCGTTTAAGGCTGTTTAGCTCCGTTTAGTGTCGTTTAGTGCCGTTTAGCACCGTTTATCGCCGTTTAGCGTCGTTTAACATCGCTTAAACGTCGTTTAAGGCTGTTTAGCACCGTTTAGTGTCGTTTAGTGCCTTTTAGCATCGTTTATCGCCGTTTAGCGTCGTTTAACATTGTTTAAACGTCGTTTAAGGCTGTTTAGCACCGTTTAGTGCCGTTCAGTACCCGAGTCTCGAGTTAGACAAGTAAAACTTCAAGGAAAACCTGATCAGCTTTCCTAGAAGTTGGGGAGCAAATGATATGGGCTAAAAATAAACCCTAAAGACACATTTAATGTCACATTAATTAGACCCAGTATGGTCCAAATGTGGGGCCCACCAGATGGGCCCAAACCCTATTAACAATATTAATTTCGTAATTAAAATTATGGGTAATAAAATAGCTCAGCATTAAGAGTCAGATAAGGATGCTGATCTTCGTCAGACTTAGCCTCCAAGGCACATACTTCAACATGGAAACTGATTCCTACAAGGAAGGGGTCTAGAACCTTCCTCAAAGCGGTGGCTTGCCCACCAAGTCACCTAATTCTACTACGATTTTAAGGCTTCTCAGCCTATAAAAGGGCCTGACCCCTCAATCTCAGAACGACGTTTTTGGACACAGCTCCATACGTTACCCACCACGTTTTGGCTTAATCCTCGAATAAGGACATACAAGCCACTGCGTCCTAGGTGAGCTCTCGTCGCCATAACCTCGAAGGCACCATCACCTAGAACTACGTTGGCTTGATTCTCAATACGAGATACGTAGGCACTCTGTGAGGACCGATTAAGTCTCGAACGCAGAAACAGCCATTAAAGCTCGAAGCTCAACCACCCTAGCATTAATTACAAATCGTAACCTAGTTTTTATTCCACAACACTATTAAAGGCAATCGACAAGTGAAGCCGTCAGTTCTTCCTTCTATCGGTAGTAAACTATATTGGGCTGTACCATCCCCAACTGATCATCAGGGAGTGGAACAGCTGGCGCGTGATAACTCCAGTATTGGTTCATCTCCCAAATTGGGAATTCCCTGCAACATGTATCGAAGAGACTTCTTTCAGGTTGACGGTGTCTCCCGCAACACGTATCGAAGAGACTTCTTTCAGGTTGTAGGACTTCGAAAAATGTTAATAATTGGAATTGCAATATTTTCCTTGCAAGTTCCTCTTTATATGATAAATGATAATATCTTACTTATTTTGACTTAGCAGATATTTCCACAAAATAAATACTTTAAGTTACCCTGTAACTTCATCCTTTATATTGTACTGGCACTAACTTCGTTAATGCACGGCATATGGAAATAATTATATTTCGAACTGTTATATACTATCACTGTCCTGTTATATTATTATTGGTGGGCTATTGCTCACCCTTGCTTATTTATTATGTCACAACAACAGCTAGGACAGATGGCTCGCGTCAGGCGCACTCGGCGCAAGCGGGTTATCCGACCCACCGGACTCCCCGCTGAGATGCTAGCCGCCATTGCTCAGGTAGCATAGTTAGACAACTTTTATTTCCTGTTTAACTATATGTATAATTAATGTAATCAACAGCAAAACTTTTAAACTTATGATGTTATCCTTTTGGATTGTAATAAATTTTATTCGTAAACCCTTTTATGTAAGACTTATTTCAATTTCATCTCTGGGACTATAACTATGTGTGTATGAGTGGATATTATTGTGGGGTCATAGCATGCTACTTATTGATTTTGGACTCAAGTCAAGTATTATGTATGAGTTGTGAGACCGTAACGACCCGATCCCTGACCACGGATCTGGGGGTATTACAGTAGATTTAGTTATAAATGTTAAGCAGTGATTTTTGAAAAGTACCACTGGCCCTAGAGGCTGTGGTTTGTTTTGATTTAGTTTTCCAGTGTAATCTATAGTAAAGTTAAACTGTTATTTTATTTCCTTATGTGTTTATGTGGTCAATGATTATATGTTATTTAGTTTAACTGCGAGGAGTCGTAAAGAGATCATGAGTTCTAAATGTCAATATTTAAGGACTTGTGTAATTCTCTTCGACTAGATCCTCGGGCTTACGAATACCAATGATTGATTGTCACAAGTATAATTAATATGCTCTAGTGGTATGATCATTGATATAACGTAAGTAATAGTTAGTGCTAGGAGTTGTTTCCTAGGGCTTACGAATACCAATGATTGATTGTCACGTGTATCATTAATATGCGTGAGTGATATGATCATTGATATAGCGTAAGTAGTAGTTAATGCTACCATAAATTATTATGTGTTTACTGCATGCCGAGGCAGAATTTCTTATGTGCTATGTGCCGCATGTCTGGGCGGGTATTTTTCTTATTTGTTTACTTTCCAGTTGCTGCAAGTTGAGGCAGCTTTGTTTTGGAATAAATTCTGAGGTGAAAACTTGAATTAAAAAAAACAAGGGAATAGTCCTATTTACGAATACTTCATGCCGAAATTTTCTAAAAATTCCCTGCAAATCTATTTAAAACCTATTTAACTTATTTAAATTCAATGCTTGAAGGTGTGTTATGATTACTAAGGGTTTAAGTATATGTATCAATGGATTATTTCAAGAATATATCGTGATTTTAAATATTAAGTGGTTGTGTTGTTTTGAAATGGTTATGTGACGTTTTTATGTGACTTAGTTGATTATAGTAAAACTATTATGTGAATATGAATGAATATGTCTATGTATTGTATATGTAAGCGTTATAGGACGCGCATGGGTAGAATAGAGCAAACGATAAGTTTTGCTTGAATTAGTACTGAAATCGTATTTGACCTTGTAAAGGTTCGAGTAGGAGACTTGGCTAAGAGCAGTGCGGGTAAATGGAAAGCTAAACAGAAGAATAATTATCAAGTCAACGGGTGTGCTGGCGTGGAGTTGGTGAAGTATGAAAGAAAGATAGAAGTAGAGCCGCGTAAGAAGACCAGCACGAAAAGTGTGGAGACTAGCGAGAAGTTAAGTTAGAGATCCATGATTAGGATCGAGAACTCCGTATGTTGAGGCAAGTGTTGCTCTTCACTTATCTTTCAAGTGATGCAATTCATTCCTTTTTGTCGTATAAGATAGTTTGGTCAAATGTGTTCAGAAAATGATATACTTCCCAGTTAGCATGAAAATGTTTGTTTTCCCCTACCCCTAATTCGAACACCAAGTTTTTAAAAGAACCCTAGATATAATCTTTTCCGTTTAAATGCTTTACTCAAGCTATGATGTTGGATTTCTCAACTGGATACCATTTCTTTTATTTTCTTCAAAAATATTTAAAAGACGTTCTTAAACAAAGGAAATCCAAGATTTTAAAATCTTATAAAAATCTTTTAACACAATTCCTGATTATGACATATTTTCACCCGATGGACCCTTTCTAGGGGATGTTTTGTTCAACTAACCTACAATTAATCCTCTTGGAATTATTTTATAAATGATCGTTGTAAACTACTTAAATCGCTTATATTGATTCAAGCTTTTCAATGGGTTTGGTAAAATTTTATTAAACTTAAGCACTTGACTATATCTTTGTTTTGTCATATATCCTCAGTTGTTAATCGTGTTGCCAGTAAATCCTTTTGTCGATTCATATAATGATGTTATGATCCCAACTGTTTGTATCGAACTTATCGATACTTTTTGTTATTGTTGTTTATTCAGTTATCATCTTTTATTTTATCGAACTTCTCGATACCCTTGGAGACTGTCGTTCTTTAAGTGACACCCCCATTATCGTGTCGAACTTGTCGACATCTATTAATATTATCATTCTTTATTCACCCAAGTTGTTGGGTTGATCTGGTTGATACCAGTCAATGTTGATACATCATCAGTGATTCTTAATTATGAATTGATGTCCTGGAACGTGAGTTTTCCAATTGTTGGTTGGCAAAGGTTGTCGATTGTTCCGACACCTAGTGCGTTTAACATAGAATTGGATCATTTTTAAAAATGTGGACCGTAAGAGGTCGGATCAGATTCGTGGTCAGAAATTAATAAGGCCAACGTGTGTCGTGGATCCATTAAAGGACATTGCTGCGTGCGTTTTTCCGGGGTTAGTGCGTGACTGATCAGCAACCTAACCTTATTGATTTTTTTTAAAATAAATAAAAATCCAATTCTAATCTATGCATTGAGTTTGAATTGATTCGATTCCTGATTCACTTGAAGCCTATTTCTATGATCAATGGCTATTAGAACTTTTATCAGTTCTCATTGTGATGTACCTCATGCAACAGGTGCAATGTTGACTTCCTTGATGATAAAATATTTGACTTAGCTGATTCTTTTCGCAGCATGAGATAATTCTTCTTATTTTCAAATCGCATAGTCATTATTGATATTGTATCACTATTGCACTTTCTAAGCATTGTTAGCTCACTCTTGCTTGTTTGTTTTCTCCAGCTAATAGAGAAGATTAGTGAACCTAGTAATGGTCTGTGATGTGCTTTCCAACTGCGAGAGAAGACGATCGGGTTACGGATTCTTATCGGTTAGTGGTTGGGAATTGTCAAGGCCGGATATGCAACTAGACAAGGATTTTATTTATGCACAAAAATTGTTGATAAGTGGATTTTATATCCACTTGGAGCATTCCATATCGGCTTAAATTGATTGACTTGGTCTCAAGTTTGTTGTATTTTTGATGTGTTTTTGTGCAGGGTTGTAGCTATCGGTTAGTGTTGGTGTTTCTAATCGATATTAGAGTGAAATTAAGCATTGGAATGAATATTGGACACTTGTGTTATGCTACCAAGGGGTTACATGTGTCATGGTATTGAAGATGTTAGCTAATGCAAAAGAAACGGAGGAGAAAGGAGCAATTTGTGTAAAATTCGGATTTTCTGGGTAAGTTGCGCAGTCTTCATTGTTTTGGCCATATCTGGAGTTCTAGAAGTCAGAATTCAGCGATCTTACAGCTCACGCGAAGCCTGGGAGATTTTCTACAACATTGGTCAGATTACAGGCGCAGGCTGTGCGGAATGCAGTAGGAGAGGCGCAGGCTGCGCGCCTGAGGGGGCAAGTTACACGCGCGCGTTGCTGAAAAATTACAGTTTTGGCCATATCTTGAGTTCTACAAGTCCGTTTTAGACGATCTTACTGTCCACGCGAAGATAACGAGATTCTCTATCATTCTAAAGTGGTTCAGATGTCCAAATACAACTGGAACGGCCCAGAAATACTGAAGAAAAGTTTATGTGCCGAACTGCAGAAATTCAACTTTGACAAAGAAATTGCTATAATTACTACTTCTAATAAGTATGGTAATTGCTCTGGGCGGATAGAACATTCCAGAATCAGATCTACACATGGAATTTGCAATTCTATTCACATTCAAGAAAGGAAATTGTCATACTCCTATTCCAACTCTAAAACGGCAATTGCTTGATGGAGAGGCAAATTGGGGCTATAAATACACACCATTACATATCAATTACTTAGTTTATGTGTATCTTTTCATACTTTGTTTTTATCATGGTTTCATTAGATCCCATGATGACGAGAGGTTCGATTATGAACTAATCGTTGTCATGGGATTCTAACTGATTTATTTATGGAGCTTTAGTATTTTGATTGCTTTAAAGATCTGTGTGTGATGTATATCTGATATCCTCATATGGTTATGGTTAATTAATTGTTAGATGCATACCTAACATCTAATTTGTTAATCTTTTGTGAAGTGAAAGTGGATCTTGAGATTTAGAACTTGCCATGCTAGCATAGGTTCATGATTGTTTATCAACATGATTCGTAGTATGAGATGAGAATACTTATATTGCCCTGTGTGATCTTTACGGATAACTTGCTCTTCAACCGTTATGTTTTCAAATTCTATAGACATATAGGGTCTAATCATAATTGGTGTCTATTCATCTTCTATCTCTTTTGTGGATGTATGGGTAGTTTGGTATTCGTATACTGAGAAGTAGCGTATACTTGTTTCGTGTTATCCGATCAGATATCATAACCATTGCATATAGTGATTAAAGGCGTCAGATCTAAGCGAAGTATTTAATGAAGTTAGGATCCCATGGTTTATCTTGCATAAGTAATTAGATTTTAATTCTCATTAGTTAAATAATTCTTAGTTTAATAATTTGCATCTTAGTTTAATTTAGATAATCAAAACCCAAAATTGTTATTTGTCTTAGCAGTGAATAATAATCATACATTGTTGCATAGGTACATCTACTGAATTAAAACCATAACCAGATCTTTGTGGGAAAGAACTTGACTTCTATCTATATTACTTGTGACCACGTACGCTTGCGTGTTTTAGTGTAAACAAGTTTTTGGCGCCGCTGCCGGGGATCATTGGTGTTTTATTTTTGGTTTATGTGCTTATCAATAGTGGTCGTTAGAGTTCACTGACTCAGATTTTTTCTAACCTATCTTGTTTAGTTCGGTGTGTTCAGGTACTTGAGTGTTTGAAGATGGCATGCGAGGAGTTGCCATGGTGGGCATATTCGAGGACATCCATGCCTCAGCAATGTGAGCTATGTTCGGGCGTTCATGAGACCTCACAATATTGTTACTACGAAGGAGTTGATCCATATGTCACTTATGAGGAACAACCATATTTTCAATACCATCCTCAACAGTACCAGCAAGATGTTCCAGATATGTCATATTTCTTTGGAAGTGAAGAGTTTCAACATCAGCAACCTACTCCTACTTTTCGGTCAGATGAGGTTGTTACTATGGAGGAGCTTAGGATGCTTGCAAAGAGTAATGAGGAATCTCTCAAATCTTTGGAGATTCTAGTTGCTCGAGCTGTGAGTGTTGTGGAACAAGAGAAACATCAATTCATACCAGAGGCAATTCCAGAAAATAACGGTGACTTGGAGCAAGGTACTGCATGCTTAATTGAAGAAGACAAATTACAAGGTGAGGTGAGCGTTCACAAGCCATGGGAGGAATTTGATCAAGCTAGTGAGGTGGATGATTTGGAAAGGGCACAATTCGGGACAGACACTGATGAGCTACACAAATTTCAAGAATTGGTATGTGCGTACCAAGAGGACACTGATGAGCTACGCAAATTTTGTAAGAACCCAGATTTTGGGTGGAATTAAAACCTTTATGTATTTAATGATGTAAGAATGAATAGTGGTTATGGCTACAATGTAATAATTGATATTTGGAAAGAATGAATGGAATTCGACTTTATTATTTCTATGTCTTGAAGAATGCTAAAGGGTGACAACATAGGTAAGAATAATCTATCTTCTAAGGGAATAAGATATGGCAATTTCAAGCAGGAGAATATTCTCATGTCATCCAGATCGATAACGATTAATCCAGTAGTTCCGTAAAAAGGTTAAGGAACGATCGAAAGAGAATACGGACAATTGTACAACCCTAAGAGAATAAGTAAAGAATAAAGAATGAATAGTGTTTTGGTGGAAATTGGAATATTATTAGACGACGCTATATAGAAGCAGTCTGAATGGATTTCCGAGTTCGTATTAATAATCAGTGGATGAAATAAGTGTATGTAAATGATATCGGAATCAGAAAAATAGCACTTTTATTTTCTCTGAGATTTCCCGAGACCTTAAAGGATTTAAGAATTTACTGTTGAGATTTAAGGGATTTAAATACAAAGGTTACAAATGAGTATTGAGAATATTAGTAAAGTTATCAAGAAAGTTTCCAGTAAATCCATAACTAGAAATCCTTGAGATATTCCTCTGAATGAACAAGGAAATTGAGTAATACCCGGAAAAAGGAACGAATAAATAACCAAGAGACCAACAAGTGCAATTGGTGGGAAAAGGAGAAACCAAAGTATCATCCTTATAAGTCAACTACAAGATGAGTGGTGTAATTGCATTCTTGCAAAAATGGAGTTGTTTGTTGTAGTGCCAACACTTGGTTCAATAAGAAGGCAACAATTGGACCAATAGATGGTTGACAACACAAAAAGAAGAGATGTATCCAAGTATATACATAAAGATACATGCGTTAAGCCATTTTACACATCAAAAAAACACAAAACTCTCTCTCATTTCCTCTCCATTCTGCTGCTCACGGTTTAAGCTAAAAAGGGGGGTTCCCACCATCATTTGATCTTGAAATTTTTATGGTGAGTACTTCATATCATAGTTTAGATCCCCTAAAAAGTTCAGCTCCAAATTCATCTTTTTCCATTTTCAAATAAATCATCAAAGTGATGATGAATAGTGCTTTCATGAAACTAACTTTTATTTCTTGATTTCTTTTGATCATCCAAGCTATACTAAGGCTAGATAAGGGCTAAACAAGGCTTGATAAGTTCATACATACACCAAGGAAGGTATACCACTCTTGAAAACCTAGCTCTTAGTTTAAATTTTGGTATTTTAGATGAGTTATATGGATTTAATGCATGTTTAGGACCTTAAGATTATGATTGGGCTTTGTTAAATGTTAAATTAGTTTAGATGAACGGAAAGACATTGCTTGGTCTTAGTTCATGGATAAATAGCATGTATGTGTTGTTGGAGTGTAAACCATGATCATTGAATGGTTTGAAATTTGGAAATCATGTAAACATAGCCGTCGTAATGCCCGATTGTCGTTAACCTTAAGAAACCGTGAATAGCAGTAGCATTACCTTACTGTCCAGTCCCGGATTTTGCTATGTTTAGTTAGTTCATGTTACGAGCTTCGTTTTGATATAAAGATCGAGTGAAATGGATATACGGTTTAGGAGTTATGGTCGAATTAAGATAAGTGGTTCGTAAACGAGAGCACCAGTTCGTAATCAGAATTGAACCTGTACAAATTCAGTAATGCAGTAGCGAACCATCGTAATTAAATACTAGAGATGATAAGGAAGGTGTGAGAGAAAACCTTGCGTTAAAAGGATCATTTTACGATTTTATAAAAATGTTCGAATCAAGGTTAAACGCGAACGAACCCCTAGAAGCATGCTTGATTATGACCTTGGTTAATGACTTAGAAAACGGACGATAAAACTCGTAGTACAATCTTGATTCGTAAATGATCGATATTAAAACTTACATGGCTTAAGTACGTATAAAGTGTGGGTACAATGACGGGTCATAATAGCGAACGTATGTCGAACCGCATCGTTGATAAAAAGAGTTACACTAAGAGGTGTATAACGAGATAACTCAAGAACGTGTTTCGATTTAAGTATAACTTAACTTTTAAGATGTTAAGTGATTAATCCCGAATGCCTTGGCTATTTAAGTAAGGTTCCCTTATTATTAGAGAGGTAGACTCAAAGAAGAATGATGTCTGAGAACCTTTCTTGATATAAGATTAATAATAATATGACTCCGAGGTATTTTCTGTAATAATCGAAGAAGATAAACCTTATTGAGGTTGTTAGGTCGAATACACAATATATAATCAAGTACTGTATGAATAAGTAACAAGAACACACGTTTTAACTCTTAAAACTGTTTGGAATATATAATTCCTCTCTCGGTGATGTAAAGTATCACAGAGAGCTGCTTAGGTTACAAGAATGTTATTCGTTCACGATGGATACCCTTCTAGGGTTAACCTAACTGTATTTATAAGATATACAGCTACGTACAATCGTAAATTGATTCTCCTAAAATTAAGCTATACAATTGATATCAATTACGATTGCTACACGTCTTCTAAGTCAACTCAATCTCTTTGATAGCTATCCAATCTTCAAAGATATCGCTTCCATATTAATATTAAATTAATCTTCAAACTCTGTTGACTTGTAGACGCTCCCAGTAGACAGACTTTAGCAAACTCTGTTCTCTCCATGCTAACAGTGTTTGCGCTTCCATGTATTCAGCTATCAGTGTTTACGCTTTCCTCTGTCAGCGTTTGCGCTTCCAGCAATCAGCGTATACTCAAACTCTGTTACAACTGCTTTCAATAACAAGTTAAACTCTCTTTACCTGTAACACTTAAACACTGACATTAAATCATATCAATTATATCTAACAATCTCCCCCAACTTGTTCATTAGAAAAATGTACAAGTTCATAATAATTGATGATGTCAAAACTAACAAATAAAAACACAGTGTTTAACATATAATCAGAGTTTAAACTTGACTTAGCAAAATTTACAGAAAATTTGAATTACTTACAGATTCTGTCTACCTAACCTCCTCAAGATCTGGAGTTGTTCTGAGATAATCAATCAACAACCTCCTCTCAGCATTCTCAAGTTCAATCTCCATAGCTACCTTGATCTCTCTTAAATCTGGATCATTCTCATCAGTTTGAAAAATAGCAGCTCTGAGATCATAGATCTTGTTTCTTCTCATTTCATTTCCCAATCTGATAAACTTCACTTCTTCAGACTTTACATTAAAATCTAGAACAGTAATCCCAAGATCAGTCTTCAGCTTTGTAGTTCCCTTCTGCATTTCAATCAAATTCCCATTCCAGTCTCTGTACTTTGGAACATACTTGCTGTATTTCATATGTCTATTTGCAAGATTCTGTATCATCTTTTGTCTGAGCACATTTGCAACTGATTGAGCTCTTTGATTTCTTACTCTGAAAATGTACAGAACATACTCTAGTTCTTCCCAGAATTTTAAATCAATATCATTCTCAGCAATCTTGAACACCGTTCCATCAGTCATGAAGTATAACAAGAAATCCTTCCCTAAACTTTTCTGATGAACAAGCTGTACTGACTCCAGTCTGTCTAAACTCTCTTGAGTGACACCACGACCTGGAACAGACAATGAAGAAGGATCTCTGGGAGCAACATTCTGTCTTTTATCTCTATGTGAGCCAATGCCTCCTTTGTTATATGCAATTTTACCAGATAAAGCTCTACCATCAGTAAAATCCATTGAAGCTGTAGCTGGAGCTGTAGCTGCAAGACTCGAATCATGAAGAGCACCTTTTCGAAATCTTGATTTCAACTGAGAAGACAGTATCGGTGTAGTCACAACTTGTGTAGCAACAGAGGTTGTGTCTTTATTCTTCTGTACAACATGTGTACCAACAGAGGTTGTAATTATCATTTTATTCTTGCTCTCTTCACCCATCACTCCTTTTAACTTCAGCTTGGCATCAATAGAAGACTTTCTAACCAGCTTTCCTTTATCCTCTTCTTCTTCTTCTTCTTCTTCTTGAATATCAGATAATCTCTCTTTGATCTCAATTCCTTTCATTTCATCCCTTGAAGACTTTGAAGCTTTAACAACTTTATTCACTTTCTTGGACTTTTGAGCTTTTAAATGCTCTTTCTGCAACAGCTTCTCTTCAGCTTGAATATCCTCAAGTGTAGCTTCAGCATTCTCTTCACGAAATAGTTTCACAGCCAATTCTTCATCTGCTTGTGGATTGTCAGAGAATGACAAATCCTTTGGCTTTGAACCAGAAGTACTCTGAGCATTTGTATCTATCACCAAATTAGGGTGGGTAAAAATGATTGTGAGAAAAAGTAATTTGAGTTTTAATTAAAAACTAAACTCAAAAGATTTTACTTGAAAACACACAACTGTTCCTGAAAAAGTGAAAAAAAATGAGACACATTGATGAGTGAGTGGGACACGTGTCACACATGCAACGGTTCACTTAATACATGCGCAGTAAAAGCCATTATTACCGCTGTCGTTCCGTTTATCAAGACACGTTACCACTTATTACACCAATTAACAGTTGTCACTTACTCCATTTACTCCAAAATTTTCAATTTATCTTAATGAAAATTTACCTTAGAGTACATAACACAATCAATCAGTGTTTGTCCAATACTCATTCTTTATCACAAAAACCCTTTCAAAAATGCACAGTCGTGATTTTCGTGTGTGAGTAGCAGAGTTTACCAAATCAATTTTTATAGCATCTAATATTTCATAAAATCCATAAATCAAAACAATAAACACTGAATGCACAAACTCTCATATTAAACACAGAGTATATGATGAATGCTAAACTCTGTAGTTCCTTAATTACAGAAATCTGAATATCCCTGTTCCAGTTTATGTTCATGATTATCCAAGTAAGCACACAGTCATTATAGACAAAAATAACAAGAGATAAACATCAAAGCATCATTCAGTGAGTTACATGTCAAGGATTGTCTCACAAACTCTCACATCACACAAGTGTTTAGGTGAAGTGTTTACTCTCAGATTCATTCAGTAAAGGCAGATGCTACCATAAGCTTGAATGTCCACCAAATCTACACCACTTCGATTATATTTATGCACAAATCAAAAGGACTTTGTTCAGGGTTATAATTGAGTGAAATCAAACAGATGAGAAGAGATGAGAATTTCTAACTGAACAATTTATTTGATCAAAATATTCAGTCAAATGATTAGTACATATTTGTACAAGATGATCAGTATATATACCCCTTTTTTTTTTATATATATATATATATACACTGAGTAAGATATCTTTTCTTATGAAATACTCACCTGCTTGAATTTGATTTAACAAACGAATATAACTGCTCTTAATACTTCAGTATTCAAGAAAAATGAGCAGTTAATTTGGCTCAAAGGGGTTTACTAAGGGTTGTGTTTTATGAACAGTGTTTATGATCAGTGTTCAAAGATGTTTTGAACAGTGTTTGAAGAAAAATGGTTAATCCTAATGCCTTTATCATCTTCATGCACACATATATCATGTAGTCCCAAAATGGTTTAATGCAAGTTCTAGAGCAACATACTTACTGATGAACATCACACAACAATAAAGTCTGATTGATATAAAATGTATCAATCACTTATTCAGCTCAAAATCTCACAGGGTTCAGACATGAACTGTTTCTCACCAAAATAAACAATGACACATCTCAAGTTTTAAAATTTTCACAAGTGCAAACAAAGAATCATCAAGAATCAAGTATGACTTGAAAACAGAGTGTCACTAATCAGAGTTTAGAGTTCATCAATATCAGAGTTATTCATGAGAGGCAATGCATGCAGTATTCATAGATTCAGAGTTTAGGATCAAATAAACTAAGAGATGCTCTAAATATGAAACAGTATCATGCTGTGTTAACTTACTGTGCAGTTTCTGATTAGATTACAGTGACTCAAAAAGAATCTTGATTCACTGAAAATCATGCTCTATACATTTTTCTTCATCGGTATTTTCATTCAGACAAAAATCAATTCAGAATTCACAGAGTTTAACAAACGTATTAACAGTGTATGACCAACAATCATGCTGACAGAATTTAATTAATAAGGTTCACATAGCACTTTAGCAATTTACAGAGATATGAACAACACATTTTATTTGAAAGAGTTTGAGTCTAACCAACATGTTTAGTCAAAACCAGATACCATCCCTAGTTCATTGACCAATCTTGTAAATGTTGCTTCACTTAGTGGCTTTGTGAAAACATCTGCAAGTTGTTGATCTGTAGGCACAAAGTGAAGCTCAATATTGCCTTCCTCTACATGCTCTCTGATAAAGTGATACCTTATGCTGATGTGCTTGGTCATTGAGTGTTGTACTGGATTACCTGTCATTGCAATAGCACTTTGATTATCACAGAAAATAGGTATTTTACTATACCTCAACCCATAATCCAGTAGTTGATTCTTCATCCACAAAATCTGTGCACAACAGCTACCAGCAGCAATATACTCTGCTTCAGCTGTAGATGTAGATATTGACTTCTGTTTCTTGCTGTACCAAGACACTAGTCTGTCACCAAGAAATTGACAACTTCCACTTGTGCTTTTTCTGTCAATCTTACAGCCAGCAAAATCTGCATCAGAGTAACCAAGTAGCTTAAAATCTGATTCTCTTGGGTACCACAGTCCTAAGGTTACAGTTCCCTTGAGATATTTGAAAATCCTCTTCACAGCTGTTAAATGTGGTTCCCTTGGATCTGCCTGAAACCTTGCACACAGACAGGTGGCATACATGATATCAGGTCTACTAGCTGTTAAATAGAGTAGAGAACCAATCATCCCTCTGTAACTTGTCATATCCACTGATGAACCTGTATCTTTGTCCAGTTTTGTTGCAGTTGCCATGGGAGTTGTTGCAGATGAACAGTCAAGCATACCAAATTTCTTGAGAAGATTTCTGGTATATTTTGCTTGATTAATGAAAATTCCATCATCTGTTTGCTTCACCTGTAAGCCTAGAAAATAGCTTAACTCTCCCATCATACTCATTTGATATCTAGACTGCATGAGCTTGGCAAATTTCTTACAGAGTTTATCATTAGTAGATCCAAAAATGATATCATCTACATATATCTGAACTAAGAGCAGGTCATTACCAGATTGAAAGTAAAACAGAGTTTTGTCAATAGTACCTCTGTGAAACCCACTTTCTAGTAGAAATTTAGCAAGTGTTTCGTGCCATGCCCTAGGTGCCTGTTTGAGTCCATAGAGTGCTTTGTCTAACCTGTAGACATGATCTGGATATTTTGGATCTACAAAACCAGGTGGTTGTTCAACAAATACTTCTTCTTCAAGTTTTCCATTCAGAAAAGCACTTTTCACATCCATTTGAAAAACCTTGAATTTCTTGTGAGAAGCATAGGCAAGAAACATCCTTATTGCCTCCAACCTGGCAACTGGTGCAAAAGTCTCATCATAATCTATTCCTTCCAACTGTGAATAGCCTTTAGCTACCAGTCTTGCTTTGTTCCTTGTGATCACACCATCACTGTCTGTTTTATTTCTGAAAACCCATTTAGTACCAACAATAGATCTGTTCTTTGGCCTTGGTACAAGGGTCCACACCTCATTTCTCTCAAATTCATTTAGCTCTTCTTGCATTGCTGTTATCCAGTCAGCATCTTTCAGAGCTTCTTCTACTTTCTTTGGCTCAGTTTGTGACAAGAATGCATGAAACAGACATTCATTTGTTGTTGCACTTCTTGTCCTTACTCTTGCATCTGGATCACCAATAATTAAATCAGGTGTATGTGACTTAGTCCATTTTCTTGCAGAAGGCAGATTGCTTCTGTCATCATGTGATCCTCCCCCTTGATCCATGCTCTCCTGATTTTCTTGGTGCCTTTCTTCACTTTCTGATGCTCCCCCTGAATGTGACTGCTCAGAATTTGAATGTTCAGAGTTTGAATCAACAGTGTTTGATTCAGAGTTATCAATTGAGTCACTATCAGTGTTTGAATTATCAATTTGATGTGATTCTTCATGCTCCCCCTCAACTGGTTCTTCCCTTGTTTCTGATTGAAAAGTTTCTTCAGTTTTTACCAGTAGAGGTTCAGAATTGACCTCAACAGTGTTTGTCAGATCTATATCATCCGAGTTTAATAAATCTTCATTTTCAAAGTGCAGTTGATCATGCTCATTAACATCTTCAAGTCCAGTTATTTTCTTGTCATCAAATGACACATGAATAGACTCCAGGATCACTCTGGTTCTCAGATTATAAACTCTGAATGCCTTTGTTGACAGTGGATAGCCAACAAAAATTCCTTCATCTGCCTTTAGGTCAAATTTGGTCAACTGTTCAGGATGAGTCTTCAACACAAAGCACTTGCATCCAAAAATATGAAAATATTTTAGATTTGGCTTCTTCTTCTTCACCATTTCATATGGTGTTTTACCATGCTTGTTGATCAGTGTTGCATTTTGAGTAAAACAAGCAGTTTGAACTGCTTCTGCCCAGAAATAAGTTGGCAACTTTGCTTCATCTAGCATGGTTCTAGCAGCTTCTATCAAAGTTCTGTTCCTCTCCACTACACCATTTTGTTGTGGAGTGCCAGGTGCAGAAAACTCTTGTTTGATCCCTTTACTCTTGCAAAATTCTTCCATAGATGAATTTCTGAACTCAGTTCCATTGTCACTTCTGATTATCTTCACTTGATGCTCTGACCCTTTGTCCAGTTGGATTATATGTTCTGTCAGTGTTAATGATGTTTCATCCTTCTTTGCAAGAAAATATACCCATGTGAATCTGGTATATTCATCAACAATGACTAATGCATATTTCTTCTTTCCAAGAGACATCACATTCACTGGACCAAAAAGATCAACATGTAGTAGATGATAAGGATCAACAATTGAAGACTCAGATTTGCTTTTGAAGGAGACTTTTCTCTGTTTAGCCTTTTGACAAGAATCACACAGTCCTTCTACATTCAACAAGGACTTTGGTAGACCTCTTACAAGATCATTCTTGATTAGCTCATTGATGTTGTTCAGGTTCAAATGAGAGAGTTTCTTGTGCCATTTCCAACTCTTCACTGGACATTCTTGTAGACAGACACACTGCTTTTCCATCTGAGTTGGTTGACAATTTTATTTCATAGATGTTGTTGTGTCTGTTTCCAACTAGAGCAACTTTCCCTGTAGATTTACTGATCACTTGGCAATATTCAGGCTGAAAATCTACATGATATCCTCTGTCACAGATTTGACTCACAGATAGCAAATCATGCTTGAGTCCTGGAACCAGAGCTACATTTGTGATGATGACATTTCCAAGATTAATATTGCCATATCCCAGTGTATGTCCTATGTTGCCATCTCCATAGGAAACTTCTGGGCCAGCCTTCTCCTCATACTCTGATAGCAGGGCTTTATTTCCAGTCATGTGTCCTGAACATCCACTGTCCACGACTAGGGTACTGACCCTGGTGCCCTGCAATCACAAACAATCACTGATTATTAGTTTTAAGGATCCAGACTTGCTTGGATCCTTTGGCTTTCTTAATTCTGTTAGCTTTTGCAGCGGAATTCACATTAACAGAGTTTAAGCTAACTTTTTCAGAGTTTACATTTGCAGAGTTTACTTTAACCCATTTCAAATTTGGTTTGGGTTCATAGTAATTATAGTAAATTGCATGATAATCTCTGCAAGTGTAAATAGAGTGCCAAGTACTTCCACAGTGTTTGCATAAAGTCTGTGGTCTTGTTCTCACATAATCACTCTTTACTGCAGTTTTAGAGGGCAAAGAATTAATGTTTTTATTCTTACTGCAGAAATTAGCAAGATGATTAGTGCTACCACAGTTAAAGCATGTTTTCCTAGGAGCTAATGAAGCAAGCATTGGCTTTATTCCTGATGTTATGCCTACCTTACCATTTCTGTTTTTCTTAGGCATTCTCTGTTTGTTGACAGATTTTATCTCCTTAAGCTTATGCTTGAGTTGTTTATCTGTCATTAAACCAATGTTAGCCTCTTTAACAAAAGTTTTAGCATATGACTCTTTAACAGCCTTTTTCTGTGCTTCAGTCTTAGGTCCACCTGTTCCCATGACATTACCCTCAGATGAACAATGTGGTCTAACCTTTACCTGATTTTCAAATCTAAGTTCATCTCCTACAGAGTAACCTAGACCTACTGTATCTGACTGAAACACTTCTTGAGTGTCTTTACCAGAGTGTGTCCATGTTTTAATGATGTGTTTAGTATCCTCCAATTCAGATTCTAGTTGCTTATACTTACCTAGCAACTCCTGTTCAATAAACACTGCATCATCTCTCTCTTTTTGAATTTTATTCATGTTCTCTAGCTGTTCCTCAACAAGTTTATTTCTTTCTTTGAGTTGAGAACACTCAGATTTTATCCTCTCATTTTCTAAAGTCTGATCCCTATAACTGATATGCAATGCTTTAAGATAAATTCTCAATTCAGTTATATCATCAGTGTTATAAGCATAGGTAGTTGGAGGTACCTTGAGATCATCATTTTCAGTCTTAGTAGTAGCCATGAGAGCATAGTTGACTTCCTCATCTGAATCTGAAGTGTCTGCCCAATCTCTGCCTTTGGTGTAGAGTGCCTTTTCAGTTTTACCCTTCTTGCACTCAGGAGCATAGTGACCCATCTCCTTACACTTGTAGCATTGAATCTCAGACTTATCTTTCTTACCAGATTTGAAGTCCTTTCCCTCAGATTTCTTGAAATTCTTCTTGTCAAACTTTGAGTAGTCCTTGGAGAATCTCTTTCCCTTCTTGAAGTTCTTGTATCCCATCTTCTTGAAGGTCTTTACCATCAATGCGGCCATTTGCATCATCTCCTCATCATCTTCAGAATCAGATGATTCATATGTGTTTGAGTCAACATCAGTGTTTGATGACTCATTCTCTGAATGAATGACTAAAGCTTTTCCTTTTGCCTTTCTTCTTGATGCTTCCTTCTTTGATGGTTTCTCCTCAGCCTTAAGAGCAACAGACTTTGACTTTCTACTAGATCTTTCGTTTCTCTGCTCCAATTCCAATTCATGGGTTTTGAGTAGTCCATAAATTTCATCAATTTCTGTTTCACCAAGTTCATAATTATCTCTTATAGTGGTTGTTTTCACATCCCACTTTTCAGGTAAAGAGAGAAGAAACTTGAGATTTGAATCTTCTAAATCATACTCTTTGTCCACCAATGACAAATAATTGAGCAGTTTACAGAATCTGTCAAATGTTTCTGTCATGGTTTCATCAGATTTTGCCTCAAAATGCTCATACTCCTGAGTGAGTATGTTCCTTCTGTTCTTCTTAATTGCAGGAGTTCCTTGACATCTAACCTCAAGTGCATCCCATATCTCCTTTGCAGTTGTGCAGTTTATCACTTTATTAGACATAACATTGTCTAACGCACTGTGAAGTAAATGCCTTACCTTCGCATCCTTTGCAATAGATGAAAGATCCTCAGCAGTTAGATCTTTCTTCTCTTTTGGAATAACTTTTGATTCCTCACCGGCAGCAGCAGTAGATAACTTTGTAGGTTTGTGAGGACCTTCATAAATTCTGTCCAGATATTCTGGATCTGTAGCCTCCAGAAACATGGTCATCTTCACCTTCCAAATTGCATACTCTAATGGCCTTAGTATAGGAACCCTAATTGTTTCATACCTACTAACCGTAGTAGGAGCTTTCTCAGATGGTGGAGGTATCTCTGCCATTGATTACTATTGCGTTTGGATCTTTAACTGTAATAAAGTAACAGATTTGGCTCTGATACCACTTGTTAGGTCGAATACACAATATATAATCAAGTACTGTATGAATAAGTAACAAGAACACACGTTTTAACTCTTAAAACTGTTTGGAATATATAATTCCTCTCTCGGTGATGTAAAGTATCACAGAGAGCTGCTTAGGTTACAAGAATGTTATTCGTTCACGATGGATACCCTTCTAGGGTTAACCTAACTGTATTTATAAGATATACAGCTACGTACAATCGTAAATTGATTCTCCTAAAATTAAGCTATACAATTGATATCAATTACGATTGCTACACGTCTTCTAAGTCAACTCAATCTCTTTGATAGCTATCCAATCTTCAAAGATATCGCTTCCATATTAATATTAAATTAATCTTCAAACTCTGTTGACTTGTAGACGCTCCCAGTAGACAGACTTTAGCAAACTCTGTTCTCTCCATGCTAACAGTGTTTGCGCTTCCATGTATTCAGCTATCAGTGTTTACGCTTTCCTCTGTCAGCGTTTGCGCTTCCAGCAATCAGCGTATACTCAAACTCTATTACAACTGCTTTCAATAACAAGTTAAACTCTCTTTACCTGTAACACTTAAACACTGACATTAAATCATATCAATTATATCTAACAGAGGTTATTCTAAGTATGAAATAAATATTCAGAGAATATTTATTGAATTAAAAATATTTAAAGAATATTTAAGAATATTAAAGGATATCTTTAATCAGGGTATTTTCCAAAATAATCCCTGAAGAAATATCAGGAGAATATTTATTGAATAAATAAATATTTAAATGAATATTCAAAATAATATTCATTAATTAATAGGAACTGAAAGGAATATTTAAGACAATATTCATAATTAATTAGGAATTTAAATGAATATTCAAAAAGTAATATTCATTTAATGAATAATATTCTAAATGAATATCAAGTAATATTCATTTTGTAATCCAAGCTTTAAAGGAATATTCGAGATAATATTCGATAAATAAATCAAGCTTCGGATGAATATTAAAATAATATTCATCAAGTAATTAATATCCTAAATGAATATTCAAAAGTAATATTTATTTAATAAAATAATATTCTAAATTAATATCCAAATAATATTCATTTAGTAGTCTCATCTTTAGAAGAATATTCGAAATAATAATCGATAAATAATTCGACTCTGAATGAATATTAAAATAAATATTATTCGTCAAATAGTTACGTTCAAATAATTATTTGAAGTAAGGATCATTAAATAAATAATCTCGAACGAATATTCAAATAATATTCGTCGCCCGAATAATGGAAAATATTTACTTAAATATTTTCCTCCGAGGTAATCTCGATATATCAAGAAATATTGACTCCCGGTCTATATTTGATGAATAAGATGTATACGCCCTTCTATGAGGGTCTTACAATAACCGGCTTATAGTTGATACGATAGCTATCTAATTTATAAGCCAATAACAATCAGGGAACAAGCATAATGATATAACTTGAAAGTAGGCATGCATGTTATGGCATATGTATAACAGAAAACATATTTATATATTTATTCAATCACAACAACAGCCTAAAAGAAGGGAATTGAAACTTGCCTGGTAGTCGAGTACGGTAAGGGGTAGTGGTAGCGGGTCCCGGGTCAGCTTGGTGATCTATAAATAGCCAAGGCATTCGGGATTAATCACTTAACATCTTAAAAGTTAAGTTATACTTAAATCGAAACACGTTCTCGAGTTATCTCGTTATACCCCTTTTAGTGGATTCCTTTTATCATCGATCCGACCCGACATTCGTTCGTTAATACGACATATCATTGTACTTACACTTGGGACATACTTAAGTCATACAAGTTCTAAAGTCGATCGTTACAAATAAATATTATGCTCCGAGTTTTATCGCCCGTTTTCTAAGTGTTTTACCGAAGTTATAATCAAGCCGGTTTTTAGGGGTTCGTTTGCGATTAACTTTGATTCGAACATTTTTATAAAATCGGAAAACGATCCGTTTCACATGAGGTTTCTCTCACACCTTCCTTTTTACCTCTAGTATTTAATTACCAAGATTCGCCACTGACTTACGTATTTTACGAGGGTTCAATTTTAATAACGAACTCGTACTTACGGTTTCGAACGTCTTTTAGTGAATCGGCCATAATTCCTAAACCGTAAGTCCGTTTCACATGATCTTTATATCAAAACGAAGCTTATAACATGATCTATCTTGCCATGGTAGAACATGATACTGGACAGTGACTTATGGCTACTGTCAAACACGATTTCTTAAGGTTAACAAAAATCGGGCATTACGACGGCTATAAATCGGACGTTCCATAAATCGTAATCAACAACCCAAGCCACACCGGGCATCTAAACAACTTATACACATAATAAGCATCTCAACAAGTCCAGAAGCTACTGATCTTAGCATCAAAATCATCATGTTAATCAAATCACTAAATCACTAACTAAGCATGCTTATAACATGAACATAATCATAACTAAGCTAGATCCATCAAGAACATGCTTAAAACTCAAAGTAGATCTAGGGTTTTCAATTCTTATACCTTCCTTGGAGTATGTACTAGCCTCACAAATCTTGGTATGGTCCTTGGATAGCCTTAAGTTAGCTAGGATCAACCATGAAAACAAGAAAAACAAAGATTAGTTCTTGAAAACACTATTCATCATCATCTTTGATGATTTATTTGAAAATGGAAAAAGATGAATTTGAAGCTGAAATTTCTAGGGGATCTAAGCTATGATATGAAGTACTCACCATAAATATTTCAAGATCAAATGATGGTTGGAAGCCTTACTTCTAGCACCTTGGCAGAATTTTTCAAGGAAGAAAGGAAAATGGAGAGTTCTTTGTGTTTGCTTGGTTGTTTTGATAATAATTCATAAAGTGATGAGCCTTGGATGATATCTCATCTCTTTTTACTTTATTAAAGTGCTTTTGGAATGAATGGTGAGATTTGAAAGCATGTGTAGCACTTGGATTGATTTATGGCTAACTAGAGTTTGATTTGGCTAACTACTAGTTCAATCCTTAACATGCTAGTTACTTAGCCCACTTGGTTGCTAGATATTTATCTAGTAGCTTATGCATGACTCTTGCTTCCACTGCTTGTTTCTTTTGTCCGGTTATTGCTCGTTTCGATTGATCGTTCGGGCGAATAACTAAGTAGTTTCACCTCTAGGGTTTACCGGGAAATTTCTCGATATTCATAATACCTTCCCCAATCCTTAATATAATCCTCGTGATGACCATGTAGGATATTTAATCTCGATACGAACTTAATCCGTAATCTAGGATTCGTTCCCTTTATTGATTAATCACGTTATAACGTTTTAGCGGTTTCTAGAACGCTTGTTTCACTACCTCAGTGGTTTCCTACCTTCATTCTTAAATCAAATATAATAACATCCCAAAATATCAAATCCTCAAAGTTAATATCTCAATTCTTGGATTATAATAATATTTAATCCACTGTCCGGTCAAATATTATACCGAAAAAGAATTTGGAATTTCTGAATTCCGATCGTCTCTGCATTCACTTATTTCCTCCGCGTATTACTAATATGACTTCGAAACATCCATATCACGTCCCGTACATAGGGTGGCGTGAAAAGTTTTCCAACTTACAAAATCACTATTCATCCACCAAATTACTATGCACGTACAGGAAACACTATGCACGTACAGGAAACACTATGCACGTACGGGAAATACTATGCACGTATGGGAAACACTATGCACGTACGGGAAACACTATGCACGTATGGGAAACACTATGCACGTACTCATTTCCCTTCAAGGATCCATTAGCTCCTTCCTGGATGGTAGATTATTCTTATCTAGGTCCTCAACCATCGAATTACTCTATTCTGACAATATACCAATGCATCAGGATCATTGTCCAAAGCAATATCCATTCATTACAATCATTGTTCTTTGAAACCACCATTCATTAGAGCTGGTGACCTTGTTGTCGGAATCATTGTTCCTCATTTTATTATTACTTAATAAAAAGTTTTAATTATATCCAAAATTTGGGGTTCTTACAGTCTCCCCTCCTTAAAAGGATTCCGTCCCGGAATCAGGTAGGAAGCAAAGAGTCGTTTGCCCGTCGTTCACTTTTTAGCTTCCCGGTCAATTCTTAGTCGTTCTACCCTTCCTCAGCACATCTTCTAGTGCTACAATCCATACTGTATCCTTTTCCCATCAACGTTGCTACTTTTCATACAACTCACTATCCGGGTTATACTCTTACTCAGTCTTATCCTTATTGATACCTGCAGTAACATTGGTATCACTATCACCCTACGAATTCGGAGGTAACCTCGCTCGTACTGTGCATTTCCTGATCGCTTTAATCTTCGCAATCTCGATCAATATAGAGAAGTGGAAAGATTTATTGAGAGATCACTATGATCAATTGAACATTTGTTATATTGCATAGTTAGTACAGAAGGGGCCAGCCTTTAGTACTTGACAAGCAATTAAACAAGTTATGGTATTCCACTTAGACTTCTATCACATAGACAGATAGTCACGTAGCAGTACCTCCCCTCCTAAAAGGGTTGTTCTTCTCAATTCATAAAGAAGATGAATAAGAGAGAAGAAGAGAACAGAGTTCTAAAGGATTATAGAAAGCTTTCATGATTGTAGAATATCATACTCAGAATTTACCTCTGAACTATAGAGGTTTATCAAAGAAGAAATTAATCATAATTATATCCAATACTATTTGATCGCAATCTCACGTGACAACATATCTTGCTGCTTTGTCCATTATTCTATGGACAAATACTCTTGTTCAATCTTAGCGATACTCACATTCGGGAAATCCTTCAACCTTTCAGGTTAAATCTTAGATTTTTCACTTGACATCATTATTACTGACATCCCATATCATGTTACTAGCTTTTTCATAACTATAATATTGACACTATCAGGTTGTCATCCTGAGAATTCATTAGAAAACCCATTCATAACATTCCTTGCTTCTCATTCCATAGTTGCTTTCCCAGCCTTTTCTTTATCAATCACATCCTTCTTATTATCTGATTCTTACTCATTTCTATTATTTACTTTCACCTTCACCTCTTTATTGAGACACCTTTTTGCACTTGGTACCTCCTTATCGGTATTCCGTCACATTTATTCTATAATCATCACGTTATTCCAATTTAAACTTTCCGAAATGAATCTGGCCCGATCCCTTTAACTTATATTCATATAATCTACTTCTGCCAACCTTGTTTCTCATCACTTGTTCTTTTCTATCCGTGGTTTTCCACAAGTTGTCTTTCGTAAGTCAGACCAGGTCGTATATCTACATGCTCGTACTCTTATCATCTGTTGAACATCTGCATTTTACTGGCGTAGCCTTGCCACATGAAAACCCGTTATGACCGTGCTATAAGTTTTGGGGGTAAGGCTGGCTCGAGAACACTTTTGAACTCTCAAATGGCCCAATAAGTCTCGGGCTCAACTGCCCTTCCCTCCAAGTCTCATTAATTCTTTCTACGGGAATACATTTGGCATCATGAATCATCAACCTCATATTCTCTATCTGGTTTGCGCAGAAATACACTAACACAAACTTGCTTGTCATTCATCAACATGCCATTTAGTTTATCAATAGCAGCACTTTCTTTATCTTTACGTTGTCATCTACTTTCTTAGAAGAATCACCATCGCTTGTTGTTTACGTAGTGCGTTAATAGCTAACCCTACGGGTTTCAAATCCCTTAGGGAGACAAAGTAATCACTATTCCTTATCCATAAGGAACACTTCCTGAACTTGATGTAGATATAACATGAAGTAGATAGAATTGCAGAAGAGTTTCAAGCATCGCAGCTAGGTCCGGTTGATGAAACTATCACTTATGCATCTTCCATAAAAGACTGGAAACCTAATGGTTTACTTCATCAATTTTTGTACCATGGTCCTGGTTTGCCTCAAAACGGGACCTTCTAAGGTACGTAATATGCTTAAGACTCCATCAGGAATCTAATCTTTACTTAAACTATTATTACCATCAATTCTTGCACAGTCATCAGAAGGAATGTAAATTCCTCCATTCCGATATGACCTTCAAGGTCCTTCCAAATATCATTCTGTTTCTTCGGTATGAACATTTGTAATTATTCCTTTATACTTAGATTGTCGGCCACCTCATTGGCCTTTCCTGATACTAACAATTTCTTGTAATCCATGTTCTCTGGATACATTCCAACTCAAACTTTTTTTTTTTACCTCATTCCCATCACTGTTGGGTTAAAGCATTCTCCATTAAGCTCTGCTGAAGGAGAAAATATAACTATCAGTCTTTTTTTTTCCATAAGTCATTGCTTCCACCTTCCCGTGGGAACTTTATCAAAGTTACTCTCGATCATACCTAGGATATTTGTTCTCTTAGTTCTTTCTTGTTCTAGGATAATCTCAACCTTTGTTGGTTCAATCCATACTTTCCCATGGTTTCACACATGCCTCGTCTGGCATAATTATTTCTATGTCATATATTCCCTACCAAACTTCCATTTTGAACTTCAGAATATTACCTTTTTCCTTGTAAGGTTTCTTAGGTAATCCTCATCATTCTTCCTGTATTTTCTGGGTACAGGGCACATCAAAATATCAGTAATTAATCATATAATAATTCTGTCTATATACCTTTCAAAACTGCTTTTTTTTTTTTATAAATCCTCAAAGTTTGATGTCGCCTTAATCAATTCAATTTATATCATCCAAATTCACAATGTCCTTTATTAGGGGTAATGCCATCCCTTGTCCATTCCCCAGGGTTTGCCTTACTCTATGGATATCTTATCCTTAATTCAACTGCCAAGGAATTCCTGCATCCTATAATTGGCAATCAAATCATGTATCCTTAATAAGGGTCTCTTTTCAATCATTCTTATTTGATAATCGATCGGTAGCTTATTGCTAATTTCTTCTTTCAGATAGTGGTCAACCTATTTGACCTTCTAAAAGACAACGTATGTCTATCTGCTCTCTTACAGAACTTGTTAATGGTAGCAAGGATGTTCTGAAAGATATTGGTCGAGTTCAACGTGAATTTCCTAGTGCTTATCGTTCTTCGCAAAGGTACTTGCCTCAGAGAAAATTCCTATAGCATATTGTTCAATTTCTGACCATTTCTATACTCTCTTCATATACCTTCATTGTTTACTTTCCTCCGTCATAATATATTCATGGTATTCATGATACCCTAACATCATACATCTCAAGTCATTATACTCCCATTTTACTCGTAATCTTGGACAACCATATACACATGAGTCACTTTAGTACGGGTGACCCCATCCCAAAAAAGGTCTAGTGAATTCCCAATCAAAACATGGGCTGTTCAGCAGAAGATTCCTACGATCTCATTAATGTTTCCTTTATATCAGAAGGCCTTGCAGTCGGTGCTTTCTTAGAAGCAACCCTGCTTTGTCCTTTCATTGCTGGTCTAGTCACTTGATAATCCTTTGTGACTTGGCCTCAACTAGCCACAAAAAAAAATATATATATATATATATATATATATATATATATATATATATATATATGATTTTAGGGGTTGGCTAATAGCATTACTTTTCTAGCAATTGCCGGCATAGTGCCTTCTTTGATACCTTTCTACCTTTCTAAAACTTTACTTCATATAAGTCTTAATCGACTATTCGGCACCGTCTCTGGTCACCTTTCCTCTATTTTTATCTTTTCAACTATTCTTATCACTACCACGTGCCACGCAAGCTTACCATTCCTGGCATAACAGCCTTTTCATTTAAGTCAATCCTGGAATTTCTCAGTCCGGCTGGTTTCTTACTTACATTTCCTGTTTCCGTCCAATCTCACTTCATCATTTTATCTCTACCATCGATTGTAATACTCAGGGTCCGTCTACTAACCCATATATGATGGCAACCTTACCCAATCCACAGGGTTCGCTCCAGTTTCCATTCTCTTCAATGATGTTCTCTGATAATCAGAAAGACAAGATTTGCCAAAATTCGATGAATTCCTTTTTTTTTTTGAATCAGGGAAATTTTGGTCAATCTATTCACCTACTGGTAACATTAAGGAGACCAATTTCGAAACCTGAAAAATAGTTCTATGAACCTCCAAGCAGGTAGAACCATAAGCAGTCATAATTAACGAAATAATCGTCATCAGGTTGGAAGTTTAACCACTGGAGAGGAACCAATTATATACATCCTTTAGAGGGGAATCAACAGTTTCAAACTGAAACCAGTCACAACTTCCTGATACCTATATGTCCTGATATTCAATATTACCAAATGTTAATCTACCCAACCACTAGTCTCAGCAGGAACCTTACCGTCGGAGTTGGTTGTTCCAAAAAATTTGGCACTACTAAGGCCATCCGAAACTGGTGAACCGTGTTGTCCAAATGCATCCGCCAGTACTTTGTCATGCTGCGCAAGCACACATCCTAATCCTTTATGTGAAGCGTCGTTGGAAGCACAAAGTCTCCTTTTTCCATTAAGCAATGCCAACTCTTGGTCATTACCACTTTCATCTTTTAGCTCCAGGAAGATTTTCTCACATTTTTCCCTTTAACTGCTGATCGTATTACTTGATCCATTATAATTCCGTGTCGGAGTAAACTAAAGGTAACTACTATTATCCATTCAAAGAAAAGAAAGAATTTAATATTCCTCTGAGTCACATGCATCTAACATTTCTGGTTCATCATTTCACTGAGTTAAATTAACCCTATACTTAGTCTCTGACAATAGTCTCATTACGAGTTCATCTTGACTCACTGGTCTTATCTTCCGGTAGGTTCTGAGATCATTGTCTTCCTTACTACTTCCTTATATAACTTTATCCAATCATGCTGTCACTTCCCAATGTTTTCACTTTCTAACTGATTCATTCATAAAATGGACATTTTCCTGAATAAAACAACTTCATCAACCTCAATTTGGTTCCATAAATTACAACCTATGACATCTGCCTTCTCATGGCGAATTATTACTGACAATATTCATACTTATTCATTTTTCAAATGATATGGCACTTACTGCCTCTTCTCAACTATTCCTAGGGACTCTGCTCCTCGCCTTATATCGATGCCTTTGATAATCATACATCCTACTAGCACTCTTTTCGTTAATATGAAAGTCTCTAATGATTCTCATCTATTCCCGTATAAGATCTCAATTAATTCTTCCAATCCGTCCTACTTGCTGGTACTACCTCCAATAGTCCAGCCACGAATCCAACATGAATCTTCAGTTCTCTGGCTAATAGCTTAGTTCTTTATGCCCACTTTTCTGAGCTCTATACCTTAATCATCTCAGTCTTTCTGGCTACAACCCTCATTCCTCGAGGGTAAGCTCCTTATCCTAACAAGATTTTCCTTATCTGCTGGAACCTCTTCCGGGTCTCCAGTAGGGTACTCCATCGAATTACCCGCTGATCTTCAGCATATAAAGCATCATCGCGCTGCTGCTCGTATGCCTCAAGGTCTATCACCTTACTCGTCGATACGATATCGAGCTAAGTTACTATCATGATACTTACGAGTTCCCATAAGGGTTTTATATGTCATCACTACATTAAGTAGTCTGACTATGAACTTGGCAAGAGTTCTTATTATCTTATTGAATTTATTGTTTTAACGTCACCTCATCTCTGGGGTTTATAACGTACGCTCTGATACCACTTCTGTAACACCCCCAGATCCGGGGTCAGGGATCTGGTGGTTACGGTCTTACATCCATTAATAATACTTGACTTGAGTCCACAATAAATAAATCACATGCTGTGACCCTACAATAATATCCACTCACACGCACAACAGTTATAGTCCCAGAGATGAAATTGAAATAAGTCTTACATTAAAGGGTTACGAATAAACGTTATTACAATCCCAAAAGGATAACATCATAAGTTTAACAGTTTTACCGTTGATTACATTAATTATACATATAGTTAAACAGGAAACAAAAGCTGTCTAACTATGCTACCTCAGCAATGGCGGCTAGCATCTCAGCGGGGAGTCCGGTGGGTCGGGTAACCCGCTTGCGCCGAGTGCGCCTGATGCGAGCCATCTGTCCTAGCTGTTGTTGTGACATAATATGAACAAAGCAAGGGTGAGCGAAAGCCCACCAACAATAATATAACTGAACAGTGATACATATATACAGCAGTTCAAAATATCCTTTGAAACCATATGCCATGCATTAATGAGTTTATTGCCAGTATAATATAAAGGATGAAGTTACCAGGTAACTCAAAGTATTTGTTTGAAGAAATATCTGCTACATCAAAAGTAAGCGAGATATTCTCATTGTCATTAAAAAGAGGAACTTGCATGAAAAGATTGCAATTCCAGTTATGAACACTTTTCCAGCTCTGCCAACAATAATCATGTTGCAGGAAATAAATAAGTTTGGATGATGAACCAATGATGGAGTATTCACCGCGCCCGCTGTTCCAATCTTGATGATCAGTCGAGATCGTACAGCTCAAATTAGATTTACTACCGGTAGAAGGAAGAACTGACGGCTTTACTTGTCTACCGCCTTACTAGCTCTCCCCGGCCAACGGTTGGGCCAAAGGGGATGGACCGGCGCTACTCGGCCTCTCACACGACTCCTAGTTCAAATAGAATTCATGATTCTGAATGTAACGTTCGTCCCCCTTTCCCCAAGTATAATACTTGTTGATAAGACTCTACAAGGTAGTCGTATCTAGTTGGAAAGGAAAATTCACCAATAACTTCCAAGCTGTGGCTTGGTATCGAATATCAACTTGTTCCAACAATCTTACCCCTCGAAAGATGAGAAGGTAAACGACGACTTAATAAGTCAACAGCACCCGAGTTGCGAGTGAAGAGAATACTCTATGACCGGGAAGTCGACAAGATAAATAACATTTTCCAAGTAAGGTTCCCTTATTATTAGAGAGGTAGACTCAAAGAAGAATGATGTCTGAGAACCTTTCTTGATATAAGATTAATAATAATATGACTCCGAGGTATTTTCTGTAATAATCGAAGAAGATAAACCTTATTGAGGTTATTCTAAGTATGAAATAAATATTCAGAGAATATTTATTGAATTAAAAATATTTAAAGAATATTTAAGAATATTAAAGGATATCTTTAATCAGGGTATTTTCCAAAATAATCCCTGAAGAAATATCAGGAGAATATTTATTGAATAAATAACTATTTAAATGAATATTCAAAATAATATTCATTAATTAATAGGACCTGAAAGGAATATTTAAGACAATATTCATAATTAATTAGGAATTTAAATGAATATTCAAAAAGTAATATTCATTTAATGAATAATATTCTAAATGAATATCAAGTAATATTCATTTAGTAATCCAAGCTTTAAAGGAATATTCGAGATAATATTCGATAAATAAATCAAGCTTCGGATGAATATTAAAATAATATTCATCAAGTAATTAATATCCTAAATGAATATTCAAAAGTAATATTTATTTAATAAAATAATATTCTAAATTAATATCCAAATAATATTCATTTAGTAGTCTCATCTTTAGAAGAATATTCGAAATAATAATCGATAAATAATTCGACTCTGAATGAATATTAAAATAAATATTATTCGTCAAATAGTTACGTTCAAATAATTATTTGAAGTAAGGATCATTAAATAAATAATCTCGAACGAATATTCAAATAATATTCGTCGCCCGAATAATGGAAAATATTTACTTAAATATTTTCCTCCGAGGTAATCTCGATATATCAAGAAATATTGACTCCCGGTCTATATTTGATGAATAAGATGTATACGCCCTTCTATGAGGGTCTTACAATAACCGGCTTATAGTTGATACGATAGCTATCTAATTTATAAGCCAATAACAATCAGGGAACAAGCATAATGATATAACTTGAAAGTAGGCATGCATGCTATGGCATATGTATAACAGAAAACATATTTATATATTTATTCAATCACAACAACAGCCTAAAATAAGGGAATTGAAACTTGCCTGGTAGTCGAGTACGGTAAGGGGTAGTGGTAGCGGGTCCCGGGTCAGCTTGGTGATCTATAAATAGCCAAGGCATTCGGGATTAATCACTTAACATCTTAAAAGTTAAGTTATACTTAAATCGAAACACGTTCTCGAGTTATCTCGTTATACCCCTTTTAGTGGATTCCTTTTATCATCGATCCGACCCGACATTCGTTCGTTAATACGACATGTCATTGTACTTACACTTGGGACATACTTAAGTCATACAAGTTCTAAAGTCGATCGTTACAAATCAATATTATGCTCCGAGTTTTATCGCCCGTTTTCTAAGTGTTTTACCGAAGTTATAATCAAGCGGGTTTTTAGGGGTTCGTTTGCGATTAACTTTGATTCGAACATTTTTATAAAATCGGAAAACGATCCGTTTCACATGAGGTTTTCTCTCACACCTTCCTTTTTACCTCTAGTATTTAATTACCAAGATTCGCCACTGACTTACGTATTTTACGAGGGTTCAATTTTAATAACGAACTCGTACTTACGGTTTCGAACGTCTTTTAGTGAATCGGCCATAATTCCTAAACCGTAAGTCCGTTTCACATGATCTTTATATCAAAACGAAGCTTATAACATGATCTATCTTGCCATGGTAGAACATGATACTGGACAGTGATTTATGACTACTGTCAAACACGATTTCTTAAGGTTAACAAAAATCGGGCATTACGACGGCTATAAATCGGACGTTCCATAAATCGTAATCAACAACCCAAGCCACACCGGGCATCTAAACAACTTATACACATAATAAGCATCTCAACAAGTCCAGAAGCTACTGATCTTAGCATCAAAATCATCATGTTAATCAAATCACTAAATCACTAACTAAGCATGCTTATAACATGAACATAATCATAACTAAGCTAGATCCATCAAGAACATGCTTAAAACTCAAAGTAGATCTAGGGATTTCAATTCTTATACCTTCCTTGGAGTATGTACTAGCCTCACAAATCTTGGTATGGTCCTTGGATAGCCTTAAGTTAGCTAGGATCAACCATGAAAACAAGAAAAACAAAGATTAGTTCTTGAAAACACTATTCATCATCATCTTTGATGATTTATTTGAAAATGGAAAAAGATGAATTTGAAGCTGAAATTTCTAGGGGATCTAAGCTATGATATGAAGTACTCACCATAAATATTTCAAGATCAAATGATGGTTGGAAGCCTTACTTCTAGCACCTTGGCAGAATTTTTCAAGGAAGAAAGGAAAATGGAGAGTTCTTTGTGTTTGCTTGGTTGTTTTGATAATAATTCATAAAGTGATGAGCCTTGGATGATATCTCATCTCTTTTTACTTTATTAAAGTGCTTTTGGAATGAATGGTGAGATTTGAAAGCATGTGTAGCACTTGGATTGATTTATGGCTAACTAGAGTTTGATTTGGCTAACTACTAGTTCAATCCTTAACATGCTAGTTACTTAGCCCACTTGGTTGCTAGATATTTATCTAGTAGCTTATGCATGACTCTTGCTTCCACTGCTTGTTTCTTTTGTCCGGTTATTGCTCGTTTCGATTGATCGTTCGGGCGAATAACTAAGTAGTTTCACCTCTAGGGTTTACCGGGAAATTTCTCGATATTCATAATACCTTCCCCAATCCTTAATATAATCCTCGTGATGACCATGTAGGATATTTAATCTCGATACGAACTTAATCCGTAATCTAGGATTCGTTCCCTTTATTGATTAATCACGTTATAACGTTTTAGCGGTTTCTAGAACGCTTGTTTCACTGCCTCAATGGTTTCCTACCTTCATTCTTAAATCAAATATAATAACATCCCAAAATATCAAATCCTCAAAGTTAATATCTCAATTCTTGGATTATAATAATATTTAATCCACTGTCCGGTCAAATATTATACCGAAAAAGAATTTGGAATTTCTGAATTCCGATCGTCTCTGCATTCACTTATTTCCTCCGCGTATTACTAATATGACTTCGAAACATCCATATCACGTCCCGTACATAGGGTGGCGTGAAAAGTTTTCCAACTTACAAAATCACTATTCATCCACCAAATTACTATGCACGTACAGGAAACACTATGCACGTACAGGAAACACTATGCACGTACGGGAAATACTATGCACGTATGGGAAACACTATGCACGTACGGGAAACACTATGCACGTATGGGAAACACTATGCACGTACTCATTTCCCTTCAAGGATCCATTAGCTCCTTCCTGGATGGTAGATTATTCTTATCTAGGTCCTCAACCATCGAATTACTCTATTCTGACAATATACCAATGCATCAGGATCATTGTCCAAAGCAATATCCATTCATTACAATCATTGTTCTTTGAAACCACCATTCATTAGAGCTGGTGACCTTGTTGTCGGAATCATTGTTCCTCATTTTATTATTACTTAATAAAAAGTTTTAATTATATCCAAAATTTGGGGTTCTTACAGCCCATACCCCGATGAGTTTGAGGAGCTTACCCCAGAGCCCCAGCAGACAGAGATTGCCGCTCCAGCTGAGCCATCCACCCCACCTCATGCCCCGATAGGAGGAGTCCCAGTATGTGTTCACAACTTGATTGTGAACGGGCTTTATAAAGAGTTGTCTGTGGTAGATGCCAGGTTGGCAGAGTCTAGGAGGGAGTTAGCAGCAGAGAGAGCCGCCCGGATGAGGTTGCAGGGCAGGAGGACTATCAGTGACAGGGTTGGGTATAGGGCTGTGACCCGCATCGAGCTGAGGGCTCGGGTGAGGGTGCGACAGTTGCCTACTGATGGGCATGGTAGGGTAGACAGAGCAGAGGCTGAGGAGATTTTCCGCATCGCCATGGGGAGGGTTCGGAGGATGTTTCGTCGTGGCGGCTGATTTCAGATGTAGTGATGCAGTGGTCTAGTTGTCTAGTCATGTACGGACATAGTAGTGCCGGCTTTCGTAGGGATGGTTTTCTTGTACTTGTTTTCCCTTTTTGCAGACTAGACAGATAGACAGCGTATTTCACTTTTGACTTGTTGTTGTTGTTAGGATGGCTGTACTTTAAACTATTGTTGTAACTCGGATGTTGTACCTTTTCGGTACCTGGTATATATTTGTTTCCCTTTCAGTCATTTCAATTTTGTTGGGATGTGATCACGAGTTTATTAGCATATGTACTATCTTTTTGATTAAGTTGCCATGAGATATAAAACTGTGGGATCTTAAACCCAGTCATGTAAAGAATTATGCAAGGAAAAATCCTTTAAAACATGTAAGTGAACCTAATGTAAAATTTTCCAAATTTTCAGTAAAATGCCTACAAGACGAATCGGCACTAGGGCTAACCCCCGAGAATCTACTGACCAAGAGAGTCACAACCAACACGAGGAAAACCATGAAAGTAGTGAAGAACAAGATCAGGATTATAATGAGCAAGAAGATTCCCAGTATGGAGCAGAGGATGAACCCCTGTACTCTGAAGAATTTGAGGGGGAAATCGAGGGTGGAGAAACTGAAGTATAACAGAAAGGGGAGAACCAGGGCGGAAACCCCATGGGCTAGTTTATGGATCTACTTAGGCAGAATTTGAACCAATACCCCCAACCACCACCAGGCAACAACACTTCGGTGGCAAATTCCTTTAGGGCCTTTAAGTCCCTTAAGCCCCCAGAGTTCCACGGATCGGCTGATCCCGTTGAGGCGAGGGCCTGGATCAAGGAAATGGAAAAATCTTTCGAGATTCTGAGTATCAATGAGGCTCAGAAGACTGTTTTTGCTACTTACCTACTAAAGGGAGAGGCCAATTATTGGTAGGAAGCCAAGAAGAACATGGAGACTGATGCTGTCGTAGCCTGGGAAAGGTTCAAACAGTTATTCCTGGAGAAGTACTTCCCGAAGTTCATGAAAACCCAGATGGAACTTAAGTTTTTGGAACTGAAACAGAACAATATGTCAGTGGCTGACTATGAGGCCAAATTTACTGAGCTGTCGAGATTTGTGCCAGAGTTTGTAGACACAGAAGAAAAGAAAGCTAACAGGTTTCAACAAGGGCTGAAGCAGTGGATCCAGAATAGGGTGGCGGTTTTAGAGATTACAGATTATGTTACCTTGGTGCAGAAGGCAACCATTGTGGAGGCTGGTAGTGATTAGATGCAGAGAGAGAGAAAAGGGGGATAAAGAGAAAGCATGTTAGTATGGGCGGAAGACCCGCTGGAGGAAAACCCCCAACCAAGTTTAATCGAGGAGCGGTTTCCCTACCTGGGAGGAATGTAGGGTTTAAACCATCTGCGAGTGTAAGTGTGAGCCAGGGCGGCCATCAATCAGGAATGTCCCGTTCCAACCCTTCTCGACCTCCATTGCCATTGTGTGCTACTTGTGGGAAGAGGCACTCCGGGGTGTACAACATGAAGCAGATAAACTATTATAAGTGTGGGCGAGCTGGGCACTATGCTACCTCTTGCACCACGGTCATCCCTAACAGCACAACCTGTTTCCAGTGTGGACAGCGAGGGCACATGAGGAAGGATTGCCCAAGGAGCAAACCAGCAGCATCAGGAGCAAGCAAGGTTGCCTCAAATAGGCCACCAACTGCTAGGACTTTTAATATGTCAGTACAAGATGCCGTGAGGGACACAGATGTGATAGCAAGTACATTTTCTCTCAATTCAGTCAGTGCAAATGTCTTATTTGATTCAGGAGCAACTAAGTCTTTTATATCTAGAGATTTTGCGCATAAATTGAAACTTAAAACCCAGCAACTAAGAGATTCCTTACAAGTAGAAATAGCTAATCAGGAAATCGTACCGGTTAATCAAATTCACCCCGATTGTAAGCTAGAAATAGGAGGACGATCCTTCTATGTCGATTTAATTCCTTTTAAGCTAGGGGAATTCGATGTCATTTTGGGTATGGATTGGTTGTCTCGCAATGATGCGCGGATAGATTGTAAAGGGAAAAAGGTTAAGTTGAAAACCCCAGGGAAGAAAGAAGTACTGTTTAAGGGGATGCGACAGACCCAGAAAATTCTGACCATGGCGCAAACCAAGAGATTGTTACGAAAAGGGAACGAGGCTTATTTAGCCTACGTTATAGACACTCAGAAAGAAGTGCCAAGATTGCAAGACATTCTGGTAGTTAATGAGTTTGAGGACGTGTTCCCACAAGATCTTCCCGGACTACCACCTGATAGGGTAATTGAGTTTGCCATCGAGTTAGCCCCGGGGACGGCGCCGGTTTCGAAGGCCCCGTACCGACTAGCCCTAGTAGAAATGAAGGAGCTAGCTAAACAATTACAGGAATTGTTGGATAAGGGCATGATAAGGCCCAGTGTGTCACCTTGGGGCGCACCAGTGTTGTTTGTTAAGAAAAAGGATGGGAGTATGAGGTTATGCATCGACTACAGAGAATTGAACAAGCTAACCATAAAGAATAAGTATCCATTGCCCAGGATAGACGATTTGTTTGACCAGCTAAGAGGCGCTGAATACTTCTCTAAAATTGATCTGAGAACGGGATATCACCAATTGAAGATCAAACCTGAAGATATCCCGAAGACTGCATTCCGTACCAGATATGGACATTATGAGTTCTTAGTTATGTCATTTGGATTGACCAACGCCCCAGCAGCCTTCATGGACCAAATGAATAGAGTGTTCAAGGAATACTTGGACAAATTCGTGATAGTCTTCATTGATGATATTCTCATCTACTCAAAGACAGAGGCAGAACACGCTGAACATTTAAGGATAACCTTAGAAATACTCAGGAAGGAGCAGTTATATGCCAAGTTCTCCAAGTGTGAGTTTTGGAAAAATGAGGTACAATTCTTAGGGCACGTGATCAATAGAGAAGGAGTGTTGGTTGACCCCTCCAAGATAGAAGCAGTTTCAAGCTGGGAACGGCCAACTACTCCAACCGAGGTGAGGAGTTTCATCGGACTGGACGGATATTACAGGTGGTTTGCCCAAGACTTTGCGAAAATCGCAGCTCCATTAACTCGACTTACCCATAAAACCGAGAAATTTGAATGGACTGAGAAATGCGAGAAGAGTTTCCAAGAGTTAAAGAAGAAGCTGGTGACAGCCCCAGTGCTGGCATTACCTGATGGAAAAGGAGATTTCGTGATTTACAGTGATGCTTCGCATAAAGGACTGGGATGCGTGCTTATGCAGCACGGCAAGGTAATAGCGTATGCGTCTAGGCAATTGAAGGATTATGAGGTCAGATATCCCACACATGATCTAGAACTAGCAGCCATAGTCTTCGCTTTAAAGATTTGGAGACACTACCTGTATGGGGAAAAGTGCGAGATTTACACTGACCATAAGAGCCTCAAGTACATTTTCACTCAGAAAGAGCTTAACATGCGCCAGAGGAGATGGTTAGAGTTAATCAAGGATTACGATTGTGAAATTCGCTATCACCCGGGCAAAGCCAATGTGGTGGCTGACGCCCTTAGTAGGAAAGAGAAGCTCAAGATGATAACTTCAGAGAAAGAGCTAGTGAAAAGTTTTGAGAAGCTGGAAATTGAGATTAAGTTACCTGGAGAGGGCCAAGAAAAGTTGATGGAAATTAGAATCCAACCTCCATTGTTAGAAAAGATTAGACGGTGCCAGGAGCGGATGATGGAGGAAGAAGAGAACTCCACGGAAGAGATAATGACCGGGGAGGAAATTAAGTGTGAAAGAGACAAGGAGGGGATCATGAGGTACACGTACAGGATATGGATCCCAAACGTTCAGGAACTCAAGGATGAGATTTTAAATGAGGCACACAACTCAAGATACTCAGTGCACCCCGGTAGCACCAAAATGTATAGGGATTTGAAGGAGTATTACTGGTGGCCCAATATGAAAAAGGACGTAGCAGAGTGGGTAAGTAGATGCTTGACCTGCCAACGAGTGAAAGCAGAGCACCAGAAACCCAGCGGACTTCTACATCCCTTAGAGATTCCAGAATGGAAATGGGAACACATAGCCATGGATTTCGTAGTAGGTTTACCAAGGACCAAGGCTAATCATGACGCCATATGGGTAATTGTAGATCGACTGACGAAGTCAGCTCACTTTCTCCCGATCAACGAAAGGTACACGGTCGACAGACTAGTGGACATCTACTTAAAAGAGATAGTGACGCGACATGGAGTCCCAGTCGTAATAGTATCCGATCGAGATCCTAGATTTAACTCCAGGTTTTGGAGAAGTTTTCAAGAATGTGTAGGGACCCGGCTGAACATGAGCACAGCCTACCACCCCCAGACAGATGGGCAAAGTGAGAGGACCATCCAAACGCTAGAGGATATGTTGAGAGTCTGCGCGATAGACTTCAAAGGAAATTGGGATGATCACTTGCCATTGATTGAGTTCTCCTACAACAACAGTTATCATTCAAGCATTGGGATGCCACCTTATGAGGCCCTTTATGGAAGAAAATGTCGATCTCCCTTGTATTGGGATGAAGTTGGAGAGCGAAAGATGCTCGGGCCCGACGTGGTCCAACGAACTAAAGATGCAGTAGATCTAATCAGAGGACGGCTGGTAGCAGCCCAGGATCGACAAAAGAAATATGCCGACTTAGCTCGGAAAGGCAAGGAATACGAAGTAGGGGACCTAGTGTTCTTGAAAGTGTCACCTTTGAAAGGTTTAATGAGATTTGGGAAGAAAGGAAAGCTGAGTCCCAGATACATTGGACCATTTGAGATCTTGAGACGGATTGGGGAACTAGCTTATGAGCTCGCATTGCCCCCGAATCTACAGCAGGTGCACAATGTGTTCCATGTTTCGATGCTGAGGAAGTATAATCCGGATGCCAAGCATATTGTAGAGTATGAGCAAGTGGACATGCAACCAGACTTGACCTATGTAGAGCAACCTGTGGAAATCATAGACCGGAAAGAACAAGTGCTCCGAAACAAGGTCATTCAGCTAGTCAGAGTTTTGTGGCAGAACCACAATGTAGAAGAATCAACCTGGGAACTTGAAAGCGCAATGCAAGAGAAGTACCCCCACTTGTTTTCAAACTGATTCCGGGACAGAATCCTTTTAAGGAGGGGAGACTGTAAGAACCCAGATTTTGGGTGGAATTAAAACCTTTATGTATTTAATGATGTAAGAATGAATAGTGGTTATGGCTACAATGTAATAATTGATATTTGGAAAGAATGAATGGAATTCGACTTTATTATTTCTATGTCTTGAAGAATGCTAAAGGGTGACAACATAGGTAAGAATAATCTATCTTCTAAGAGAATAAGATATGGCAATTTCAAGTAGGAGAATATTCTCATGTCATCCAGATCGATAACGATTAATCCAGTAGTTCCGTAAAAAGGTTAAGGAACGATTGAAAGAGAATACGGACAATTGTACAACCCTAAGAGAATAAGTAAAGAATAAAGAATGAATAGTGTTTTGGTGGAAATTGGAATATTATTAGACGACGCTATATAGAAGCAGTCTGAATGGATTTCCGAGTTTGTATTAATAATCAGTGGATGAAATAAGTGTATGTAAATGATATCGGAATCAGAAAAATAGCACTTTTATTTTCTCTGAGATTTCCCGAGACCTTAAAGGATTTAAGAATTTACTATTGAGATTTAAGGGATTTAGATACAAAGGTTACAAATGAGTATTGAGAATATTAGTAAAGTTATCAAGAAAGTTTCCAGTAAATCCATAACTAGAAATCCTTGAGATATTCCTCTGAATGAACAAGGAAATTGAGTAATACCCGGACAAAGGAACGAATAAATAACCAAGAGACCAACAAGTGCAATTGGTGGGAAAAGGAGAAACCAAAGTATCATCCTTATAAGTCAACTACAAGATGAGTGGTGTAATTGCATTCTTGCAAAAATTGAGTTATTTGTTGTAGTGCCAACACTTGGTTCAATAAGAAGGCAACAAGTGGACCAATAGATGGTTGACAACACAAAAAGAAGAGATGCATCCAAGTATATACATAAAGATACATGCATTAAGCCATTTTACACATCAAAAAAACACAAAGCTCTCTCTCATTTCCTCTCCATTCTGCTGCTCATGGTTTAAGCTAAAAAGGGGGGTTCCCACCATCATTTGATCTTGAAATTTTTATGGTGAGTACTTCATATCATAGTTTAGATCCCCTAAAAATTTCAGCTCCAAATTCATCTTTTTCCATTTTCAAATAAATCATCAAAGTGATGATGAATAGTGCTTTCATGAAACTAACTTTTATTTCTTGATTTCTTTTGATCATCCAAGCTATACTAAGGCTAGATAAGGGCTAAACAAGGCTTTATAAGTTCATACATACACCAAGGAAGGTATACCACTCTTGAAAACCTAGCTCTTAGTTTAAGTTTTGGTATTTTAGATGAGTTATATGGATTTAATGCATGTTTAGGACCTTAAGATTATGATTGGGCTTTGTTAAATGTTAAATTAGTTTAGATGAACGGAAAGACATTTCTTGGTCTTAGTTCATGGATAAATAGCATGTATGTGTTGTTGGAGTGTAAACCATGATCATTGAATGGTTTGAAATTTGGAAATCATGTAAACATAGCTGTCGTAATGCCCGATTGTCGTTAACCTTAAGAAACCGTGAATACCAATAGCATTACCTTACTGTCCAGTCCCGGATTTTGCTATGTTTAGTTAGTTCATGTTACGAGCTTCGTTTTGATATAAAGATCGAGTGAAATGGATATACGGTTTAGGAGTTATGGTCGAATTAAGATAAGTGGTTCGTAAATGAGAGCACCAGTTCGTAATCAGAATTGAACCTGTATAAATTCGGTAATGCAGTAGCGAACCATCGTAATTAAATACTAGATATGATAAGGAAGGTGTGAGAGAAAACCTTGCATTAAAAGGATCGTTTTACGATTTTATAAAAATGTTCGAATCAAGGTTAAACGCGAACGAACCCCTAGAAGCATGCTTGATTATGACCTTGGTTAATGACTTAGAAAATGGACGATAAAACTCGTAGTACAATCTTGATTCGTAAATGATCGATATTAAAAATTACATGGCTTAAGTACGTATTAAGTGTGGGTACAATGACGGGTCATAATAGCGGACGTATGTCGAACCGCATCGGTGATAAAAAGAGTTACACTAAGAGGTGTATAACGAGATAACTCGAGAACGTGTTTCGATTTAAGTATAACTTAACTTTTAAGATGTTAAGTGATTAATCCCGAATGCCTTGGCTATTTATAGATCACCAAGCTGAACCGGGACCCGCTACCACTACCCCTTACCAAACTCGACTACCAGGCAAGTTTCAATTCCCTTCTTTTAGGCTGTTGTTGTGATTGAATATATATATATATATATATATATATGTTTTCTGTTATACATATGTCATAGCATGCATGCCTACTTTCAAGTTATATCGTTATGCTTGTTCCCTGATTGTTTATTGGCTAATAAATTAAATAGCTAACGTATCAATTATAAGCCAGTTATTGTAAGGTCCTCATAGAAGGGCGTATCCATCTTATTCATCAAATATAGACCGGGAGTCAATATTTCTTGATATATCGAGATTACCTCGGAGGAAAATATTTAAGTAAATATTTTCTATTATTTGGGCGACGAATATTATTTGAATATTCGTTCGAGATTATTTATTTAACGATCCTTACTTCAAATAATTATTTGAACGTAACCACTCGACGAATAATATTTTTCAATATTCATTCAAAGTCGAATTGATTATCGATTATTATTTCGAATATTCTTCTAAAGATGAGTCTACTAAATGAATATTATTTGGATATTCATTTGGAACATTATTTTATTAAATAAATATTACTTTTGAAATTCATTTAAGATATTAATTACTTGATGAATATTATTTTAAATATTCATCTGAAGCCTGATTTATTTATCGAATATTATCTCGAATATTCCTTTAGGGCTTGGATTACTAAATGAATATTACTTGATATTCATTTAGAATATTATTCATTAAATGAATATTACTTTTTGAATATTCATTTAAATTCCTAATTAATTATGAATATTGTCTTAAATATTCCTTTCAGGTCCTATTAATTAATGAATATTATTTTGAATATTCATTTAAATATTTATTTATTCAATAAATATTCTCTCGATATTTCTTCAAGGATTATTTGAGAAATACTCTGATTAAATGTATTCTTTCATGTTCCTAAATATTCTGTAAAATATTTTAATTCAATAAATATTTTCTGAATATTTGTTCCATACTTAGAATAACCTCGATAAGGTTTATCTTCTTCGATTATTACGGAAAATATCTCGGAGCCATATTATTATTAATCTTATATCAAGAAAGGTTCTCAGACATCATTCTTCTTTGAGTCTACCACTCTAATAATAAGGGAACCTTACTTGGAAAATGTTATTTATCTTGTCGACTTCCCGGTCATAAAGTATTCTCTTCACTCGCAACTCGGGTCCTATTGACTTATTAAGTCGTTGTTTACCTTCTCATCTTTCGAGGGGTAAGATGGTTGGAACAAGTTGATATTCGTGACCAAGCAATAGCTTGGAAGTTATTGGTGAATTTTCCTTTCCAACTAGATACGACTACTTTGTGGAGTCTTATCAACAAGTATTATACTTGGGGAAAGGGGGACGAACGTTACATTCAGAATCATCAATTCTATTTGAACTAGGAGTCGTGTAAGAGGCCGAGTAGCGCCGGCCTATCCCCTTTGGCCCAACCGTTGGCCGGGGAGAGCTAGTAAGGTGGTAGACAAGTAAAGCCGTCAGTTCTTCCTTCTACCGGTAGTAAATCTAAATTGAGCTGTACGATCTCGACTGATCATCAAGATTGGAACAGCGGGCGCGGTGAATACTCCATCATTGGTTCTTCATCCAAACTTATTTATTTCCTGCAACATGATTACTGTTGGCAGAGCTGGAAAAGTGTTCATAACTGGAATTGCAATCTTTTAATGCAATTTCCTCTCTTTAATAATAGTGAGAATATCTCGCTTACTTTTGATGTAGCAGATATTTCTAAAAACAAATACTTTGAGTTACCTAGTAACTTCATCCTTTATATTATACTGGCAATAACTTCATTAATGCATGGCATATGATTTCAAAGGATATTTTGAACTGCTGTATATATGTATCACTGTTCAGTCATATTATTGTTGGTGGGCTTTCGCTCACCCTTGCCTTGTTCATATTATGTCCCAACAACAGCTAGGACAGATGGCTCGCGTCAGGCGCACTCGGCGCAAGCAGGTTACCCGACCCACCGGACTACCTGCTGAGATGCTAGCCGCCATTGCTGAGGTAGCATAGTTAGACAGCTTTTGTTTCCTGTTTAACTATATGTATAATTAATGTAATTAACGGCAAAACTTTTAAACTTATGATGTTATCCTTTTGGGATTGTAATAACTTTTATTCGTAACCCTTTAATGTAAGACTTATTTCAATTTCATCTCTGGGACTATAACTGTTGTGTGTGTGAGTGGAAATTATTGTGGGGTCACAGCATGTGATTTATTTATTGTGGACTCAAGTCAAGTATTATGAATGGATGTAAGACCGTAACCACCAGATCCCTGACCCCGGATATGGGGGTGTTACAAATTTCAAGAATTGGTATGTGCGTACCAAGAGGCTGATGAACATGGGACAGATGCAGGTCTTCTACTTGTCTCAGAGTTTAAAGATGGAGGTAGCGCATTAGAGCCAATGGAGGAAGTTCTTTTTGAGGAACCAAAGGCTTCAGCAACTTACATTTACCCTCCTCCATTATATTCAAGTGAAGCCCACGAGTGTGTTTTGTTCTACAAATTGACAGATTTTGGGTCAATAGATGAAGGCATTGGAATAGGACATATTTGTTATACGAATAGGCCAAGCGAGGAGAAGGGGCAGAAAGTGTGCCGCCGTGATGACGATGAAGTCTCGCGAAGAGAGGACCAGGCAAACTATTATCATCCTTAATGGAGGCTTGGAAGTAACGTCAAGCTATTGACGTTAAAAAACCGCTTCTTGGGAGGCAACCCAAGCATTGTTGTATACTGGTATGTTTTCTACTTTCCCTCGTATTTACTTCCATTCAATGAGGGCATTGAAGATTTTAAGTTTGGGGGTGGTTTGAGGGATAAGTAGTGTATGTAGTTGTGATTGTTAGTCATTGTGTTCATGTAGGATTTCATGCTTTGCATATTAGTAGTAGTAAATTATGCATTTATGTTCATGTTATCTACGCTTGTTTCATATAGGACATTCTGTTTTTATATTCGTATATCATGTGAGTTCATAATAGTTGCATTTGCACCCATGCTTGATAGGAATTTTGTGTTGTTGACGCTTTTGATTGAGAAGTGATATGCTTTGTTCTTGTGCACACACATACACTAGTAAGTTGAAGCTAGTAGATTTATTGAATGTTGTAAGTAATTAGAAGGACATGAATATGTGCAAGCTGATTTAGTTTGCATTCTTTGAATACAAGTCGGTGCATTAGAGAGATTTTTGCTTGGGTTGAGTATGTTTTTCCCGCCAAGTGAGCTTTTGAGCCATATTGCATTTGTTGCAATTTTATTCGTTTGCTTGAGTGTCCACGGATTGTTTGCATTGCTAGCAGTTGTTTGAGGTCTTTCTTGAAACGCATGACATTATTTGACGATAAAAATGATAAAGGCATTTAGGAATAACCACATATTTTCCCATATTACCACACCATGTTTACATGATCAATTAGTTAACCCGTTGAGCTTAATCTTATTTTTTCGGTGACATACCACATTACTTGCCTAGACCTTTTTCTTGTATTGGCCTTACATCAATTTGAACCCACATTGTCAAAGGCTAGTAGGGTGCTTAAGGGAGTAATAAGGTATGCAAGGAGTGGTTTATTGTTGGTCATAATTTTGGGGAAAATATTGAAATTTGGATTTGGTTGTTGCTTGATAGTTGGCATGTGTAATAAAATCATGGGATCATTGTTATTGTCCATATTATTATTGCTTTAGCTCTCGGAAAAAAAAAAAAGAAAAAAAATATAGAAAAAAAAAAAAGAAAAAAAAAATATTAAGAGAGCATGTTTATGTTTGTTGTGATCCTACTTTAGTCGACTAGTCGAGCGTTTTTGTTGGAAGAAAAATAATAAATTAAGTGGGGGGAAAAATAGGGCGTTGTGTATGATTCATCATGGTACTTACTAGCTTTTGGCACTTCACCTGTTTTGGCTTATTTGACATACCTTGTCCCTAGTCCCGTTACAACCCAAATAAAGACCTTTTGATTATCGTCATTGATGTATGTTGTGTTAAGAGTTAGATTGATACCAAATGTCAAGCATGCTTATGATTTTGTTGGAATTGAGTGATACACTTACCCTTGTTCTTAAGTGAATATTCTTTTGTGAGTGGATTGTGAGTGTTTGTAAGAACCCAAAATTTCGGTAGAATTAAAACTTTTCCTATTATGATGAAGTGCATCAATGAATAGTGATTTGGTGGATGAATAGTGATTTTGAGGATTAAGAAAATTTTTCATGCCACCTATGTACGAGACGTAGTGTGGATATTCCGAAGTTATAATAGTAATCTACGGAGTAAATAAGTGTATGTAAATGCGATCGGAATTCAGAAATTCCAAATTCTATTTTCGTGTAATATTTGACCGAGCAGTGAATTATATATCAGTAATATCAAGAAATGAGATATTTAATTTGAGGAATTGAGGAGTTAATATTTTGGAATTTTATTATAAGTGATTTGAGAATTTGGAACGAAAACCACTGAGGAAGTGAAACAAACGTTCTAGAAACCGCTGAAACTTTACAATGAGATTAAGCGATTGAGCAAACGAAGCATGGATTAAGGATATGGTATATTAAGAGTCCAAGGAAGGATATATTATGAGAAAGAAAGAGGATTGAGAATAAATTCCTAGAATTGAGAAATAGAGAATGCTTGAGAAATCGGGAGAACGTTTTCTGAGATAAAGAGAAATAAACAAGGGATGTTGGAATTAATATTCATTCGAGGTATTGTGCCATATTAGAGCAATAATATGCAAAGTATAAGTTGTAACGTATTAATTTTATTCACGAGACAACAAGGAAATCAAATTGTTGGAAAAGGAAACAAACCAAGGGACTAATATGAAAGAAACAAAAGATGAGGACTTTGTTGCAATTATTGTGGATAAGGAAATCCAAGTGAGCCAATGAGGTGTTGACAACACATTACAAGAAGATTCATCCAAATATAGATAGATATTACATGTATTAAGTCATTACACATAACAAAACACAAAGAAAACTCCATCTCTCCATTTCTCCACAAGCTGTCCATCAGAACCAACCCTCAAAGAAAAATATATATCTCCATTTCTATCCATGATAAAATCATAAAATTTTAACCACAACCTCTCCACTCCATGGGCAATATTCTCTCAAAATTTCATAGCATTCTAATGAGTGTAGCCTAGTTAAATCTCCTCCCCAATTTGAAGAAGCAAACTGTCCTGGTGCTTGACAGTTTCTGGGACGATTTTCAATCGGACGTATCTCCTTCATTACTCAATAGAATTTTGTGTTCTTTATATGGTTAGAAAGCTGTGAAGATGCTCTACAACTCTCATTTAGAAGCCTCGATCAGAAAAGCTCGGTAAGGGCCTCGTTTTCCATGATCTTTCAGTCGGGTTCTAATAACTCCGAATTACTAACTTTGTTTTCTTCATTTCTTTTGATCATTCAAGCTTACCCAAGGCTATACAAGGATTATACAAGGTTTAGAAAGCTATTATACACATCAATGAAGGTATAAAACTCTAACCACTCTTAGTCATGAAGTGTTTATGGTTTATAATGTTAGATCTAAGAGTATTGGTGCATATCTTGGTTATAAGAGTTATGGATGATGAAAATCTTGAGGTTATATGTGGTTGATGTGATTTTAAAGCTTGTGCTTAGAGTATGTGACCCCATGTATGTTATAGAGATGAGACTTGGTGGTTTTAATATTAGATATGATGTATAAGTTGAGTTCTTGAAGGATTAAGTAAAGATGTGTGCTGAGTAAAAAGTTTGGGAGTATGTACTGCCTTGCAGTGGACTTTTGAACCCCTTAAACTTGTCTCCCGAGGCTCTAATACATATGGTTAGAAAGGTATTTGAATGTAGTTTCCAGAAATATAAGGTTTATAACTAGGTGATGTGTAGATTTTGAGTTATGACCTGAGAAGTGAAGAGTGGTTCTGGAATTCGAACTGCACTAAATGGTCCACTTGTGAGCCCTCTTTAAACCCTTAAATATTTATGTAGGATCATGGAAAAATTAGGAGAGCTAGTAATTGCAGTGTGAAGGCTACCCAAAAAGAATTGGATTATAATATGTATTTTTCAATTTTATAAAAATGTTAGAGCGAGGTGTGCGCAAGTGAAAAACCACTTAGGGGATTAGTTTAAAGTAGTTTTAAGAATATTCACTTGAGTTTTGAGTTTGAGGAATAGATTTGAGTCGAATGGGCAACGAATGTGATAATATGGTGACAGGGTCATATGAGGGAGTTAGTGGTCATAAGTGGAGTCGTTAAGTTGGTCTTACATCTTTTAAAACCTTATGATTAAGTAGTGTTGTTAAGGCACTAACGTACGAATATTTATTATGTATAGATTTCCATTCCACTCCGCAAGCTCGACCACCTCAACCTCACCAAGGCAAGTTTACTTTTCAAAACTTATATATAAGGATTTTCACTGTATTGTTTGTGGCTTTCAAACGTATTATATGCTTATGCTTTATGAGGTTATGTTGAAGTTTGAGATATATGCACATATGTGTTTGTACACCCTTGAACTTAGAATGTAATGTTTTCTCGGACAACGACTCTAGCAATAGAGGTCGTAGCGGTCCAATTATACCATTGACCGGGGAACGGTATATTATTATATCGTGATTAAATTGCGAAAACCCGAAGGGTCATTCGGGAAGTATCGTATACTTAAGTATTTATTTTCATATCATCATAAATACTCAAAAATACCTATCTTGGATTAAAAGCTATTTAATTAAATTATTATTTTATTAATTATTAATATTAAATCTTAAAATATCATTTATTAATTATTGTTCATTATTTTAAAGACAAAGCTAATCCAAGATACCTTTAGCACTTTCAAACTCGAACTCTTTCGAACTCAAAACATTTTCAAAAACCCCCGGTCAGATTTTGCTTCTTGTACGATTTCAAGAATCATCGGTCGACTGATGTCGGACCTCAACTACTCAGTTTTCAATCAAAATAAAGTTTTTGAAAAGAAAAAGAAAAGGGACTCTGGCAGGTGTGGGAATCGTTGACGAACGATTCCCGGGATGTGTAAGCGGCCGTGAGCCAGGCGGTCCATCAATTATTATTCCGGCCCAGGTGTTGCCGAAGGATGATTACGGATGTAGTTTTCATCGAGGGTGATTACGGATGTAGTTTTCACCCGGGGATAGTTACGGATGTAGTTTCTATCCTTCTACCGGTAGAGAAGACCCTCGGATTATTGGACTTGAATGTGGCGACTGATCATCGTCAATCCTTGTCAGGTTTTTTTAATGTTTTCTTCCAGTCCCATCCTCCACTTTGGAAAAATACTCAAACACTGCTTCTTGGGCCTAAGTGCCAAGTTGCCGATAGTGTGGTTTTGATAAGAAAAATATTGACATCGTGCAGTATCTAGAACTGCAAGATTTTCTTTAAAGATTGGCACGTGTTAGTGCACTCTTGCAATTATTTCAAAGAATGAAATGTTTTGAATGAGAAACCTTCTAAGCTAATGGAAGGAAAGAGGTTACAATGATGTATTCCCTGTACAGTATGTTAACCGAAGAGTGGTTTTGCCGAAAATGATATACCTATATGTATATATTTTCAAACTTGAGATATACTGAAATGGGAACCTTATAAAAGGGTTCATATGTTATTCTTAAAGCTCCTTAGTGAGTATAGATGTTTTATTCAAACTCGGACATATATATTGTCCAATTATGTTTTGAAATCTGAGATATATACCAATATAGTTGGGAATGTTTTCGAAATAGACCACGTTATTATTTTTCAAAATGGTGAACTTGCTGAGCATATGTAGCTCATTCTTGCTTTATAAAAACTTTTCAGAAAGAGAAGAATTTGGCCGATTAACTCCGCACCTGCAGAAGAGGAGTAGAAGATTTACCCCGGAGATGATTTAGTTCATGATAAATACTACAGAGTAAGTCTGATAGGTTTTCAACTGTAATAGTAAGACTTGCCTTCAAGTGTAGTTGTATAAGTGGAAGTGCGTAAGATTCTGGATTGTACAGATGAATTGTAATATTTAGTGTTACTTTTGATTATCGTTTCTGAGGCTCTAACTTGTTTGTGCGTAAGATTGAGGTCTGGATGGATGTATTGTTGAGTTGTAACTTAATACAGGTATGATATGGTTGGATGGTGATGTGACGACCTGAATCTTTGACCTCGGATTTGGGGGCGCCACAGTGTTTGCTTGTTTTTGCGTATGAGATCCCGAGTTTTGTCTCAAAGATGTACTCTTGTTGGCTTAGCATGTTTACTAACTAATTCTTACACTTGACATGGACTTGTGAGAACTTATGCATGTTCATTGAGTAGACTATGTGAATACTTGCACTTTCGACATCAAGACATTGCGTATTTACTTTGATTATTAAGTTGATATGGCATGAGAGAATTTGAAGGTATGGTAGGATATTAGTACTAGATTAATTGCATTTTCATATTAGTTGCATTGCATTGCATTAGGTTAAATGGATTTTGTGGGTACATTCGCTATAGGCCCTCACGAGACCTTACTCGTCCACTAGGGCTGCCTAGGGGTTTAAAGGGCTTGTTGCATATGTCAAATGCAACCGTGATCACCTACGGAAGTGGTACTAGTTAGTGTTAGTTGTTTATGCTTGAGGACAAGCATCGGTTTAAGTTTGGGGGGTGTGATAAGTGGATTTTATATCCACTTGGAGCGTTCCATATCGGCTTAAATTGATTGACTTGATCTCAAGTTTGTTGTATTTTTGATGTGTTTTGTGTAGTTGTGCAGGGTTGTAGCTATCGGTTAGTGTTGGTGTTTCTAATCGATATTAGAGTGGAATTAAGCATTGGAATGAAGATTGGACACTTGTGTTATGCTACCAAGGGGTTACATGTGTCATGGTATTGAAGATGTTAGCTAATGCAAAAGGAACGGAGGAGAAAGGAGCAATTTGTGTAAAATTCGGATTTTCTGGGTAGGTTGCGCAGTCTTCACTATTTTGGCCATATCTGGAGTTCTAGAAGTCAGAATTCAGCGATCTTATAGCTCACGCGAAGCCTGGGAGATTTTCTACAACATTGGACAGATTACAGGCATAGGCTGTGCGGAATGCAGTAGGAGAGGCGCAGGCTGCGCGCCTGAGGGGCAAGTTGCACGCGCTCGTTGCTGAAAAATTACAATTTTGGCCATATCTTGAGTTCTACAAGTCCGTTTTGGACGATCTTACTGTCCACGCGAAGATAACGAGATTCTATATCATTCTAAAGTGGTTCAGATGTCTAAATACAACTGGAACGGCCCAGAAATACTGAAGAAAAGTAAGTTACGAATTTTCCTTCAAAACCGAATCAGTTTAGGAAACGTTTATGTGCCGAACTGCAGAAATTCAACTTTGACAAGGAAATTGCTATAATTTCTACTTCTAATAAGTATGGTAATTTCTCTGGGCGGCTAGAACATTCCAGAATCAGATCTACACATGGAATTTGCAATTCTATTCTCATTCATGAAAGGAAATTGTCATACTCCTATTCCAACTCTAAAACGGCAATTGCTTGATGGAGAGGCAAATTGGGGCTATAAATACACACCATTACATATCAATTACTTAGTTTTATTTTTATCTTTTCATACTTTGTTTTTATCACGGTTTCATTAGATCCCATGATGACGAGAGGTTCGATTATGAACTAATCGTTGTCATGGGATTCTAACTGATTTATTTATGGAGCTTTAGTATTTTGATTACTTTAAAGATCTGTGTGTGATGTATATCTGATATCCTCATATGGTTATGCTTAATTAATTGTTAGATGCGTACCTAACATCTAATTTGTTAATCTTTTGTGAAGTGAAAGTGGATCTTGAGATTTAGAACTTGTCATGCTAGCATAGGTTCATGATTGTTTATCAACATGATTCGTAGTATGAGATGAGAATACTTATATTGCCCTGTGTGATCTTTATGGATAACTTTCTCTTCAACCGTTATGTTTTCAAATTCTATAGACATATAGGGTCTAAGCATAATTGGTGTCTATTCATCTTCTATCTCTTTTGTGGATGTATGGGTAGTTTGGTATTCGTATACTGAGAAGTAGCGTATACTTGTTTCGTGTTATCCGATCAGATATCATAACCATTGCATATAGTGATTAAAGGCGTCAGATCTAAGCGAAGTATTTAATGAAGTTAGGATCCCATGGTTTATCTTGCATAAGTAATTAGATTTTAATTCTCATTAGTTAAGTAATTCTTAGTTTAATAATTGGCATCTTAGTTTAATTTAGATAATCAAAACCCAAAATTGTTATTTGTCTTAGCAGTGAATAATAATCATACATTGTTGCATAGGTACATCTACTGAATTAAAACCATAACCAGATCTCTGTGGGAACAAACTTGACTTCTATCTATATTACTTGTGACCACGTACGCTTGCGTGTTTTAGTGTAAACAATTGTATAATATTTTATTCTGAGGATGGTTGGTAATAATGTAACTGATAGTTTGTTTCATACCATAACCTGTATATGATCTTGGTTAAGGGGTTTTATTATTATATGTTGTTTATCTCCAGGATTGTATAAAGTTGTTAGTGGTTAGTGGCCCCATATCTGTACCCCGGATTTTTGGATGCTACAAATTGGTATCAGAGCTACAGGTTATGGTCACTGAAACAGATTAGGAGGGTTAGGGTACGTGTATAAGATAGACGTCGGGTAGAACGGTTTAGGATAAGGATCGCGTTAGGATACTTCGGCAAGCGTTGCGACGTTAATCAGTCTTTCGACTAATCGCGCGAGCAGAAGTTCGAATCATTTAAGGATTGGGCTATTAGCAAAACAGCGAATCCGAAGTAGTATAAGCTAAGAGGGTAGCTGGGGCCATCAGTCCGGGGGACGTTATTCCGAGATTTTTGCGTAGAATCTAGGACATTCTACCATATTAGTTTCGATGTGAACGTTTTGGAGATGTTACTAGAAGGTTAAGAATGCGAAGTGGGAAGCAATTACTAGCAAGATTTGGAAGTTGAGCGTAGTTGTGCACTCTTAATCGTTGATTCATTCGAATTCATTGCTTAAAGAAATTTCTTAGTCTTCTTTTGAATTGTCGTAAATTAAATTCCCGGTTGGTATCGTTGTTGAGGCATTCGTTACGCAATAACGGTCCAAAATCGAGAATGAATTGAGATCTTCTTATTTATTCAACTCATTATTGTCAGGCCGGTTTTGGCAGCTAAGTATATTAGTGCTTAGTCGGCAAGAGTGGGGTTATGAATAATTAGGGATTTCTTGAATGTTTGCTTGATCAATCATTGAAGCATCTATCGAAAAGTTTTTATACATCAATCGATGATGAGTTTCGTATTCAGAATTAGTCGACTTCAATCTCGTTCTTTCGAAAATATCTGAATTTTCAGAGAGTACTTGATTCAATTTTACATTAAGATTTTCGAAACTCTTGAATCCCTTCTATTACCATGAATGCTTGAATTTCTCTATTTCAGCCGAGATGAACAACCTATGTAGATAGGGATTCAGGGACATCTTATCTTTGTGATAGAAGTCCATTGGGATGCCACTGATTGTTTTTGCCACGAAAGTACTAAGGACTGGCCATCTTTATGTACTGTGGTGTTTAACCAAGTGACAAATACAACCTGATAATAGTTCAAAAGATCCTATTGATCTCTTGGTTAAAACTCTTTTATAAAAGCTTTATCAAATAAACTCAGTGTATACTCGTACTTGATGCTATTCATTTTATTGACCTCCTTTGTCAGAAATTCGATGATTTCAAAATTTCTAATGAAGAAGGGATGCGAAGATAGGCGTGACGACGTCTTAAATGATAGAACTAAAACTGCATGGGCGAAGAATTGGTTATGCAAGTTTAAGAATTTGGTGATTAAGATAGGTATGTCGTGTCAAATTGGAATAATTACTGAACTGATAAAGCATGGACAAGGTCTGAGGCTAATGAGAATTGAATAAAGGAAAAAGAGACAGCAAAGAAAAGCACATGATTACAGATACGGTTAAAGGATGAAAAGAGAATGGTGACAAAGATGTTGGGTATGAAATGTTCAATGCCGAAGAAAGATTGTTTTGGATATCTGTTGAAGGGCAAAGACAGTAGATAGAATATCATAAGATGTTAGAAACAAGAAGGATGACCTGGATAAAGCAGAGTGAAGTGAAGCAAAATGGTTTGTAAGAATTATCAAGAAGAATCAGGACTGAACGAGGGGTAAAGTGATTATGTGGAGTAAATAACTTATGCAAGCCATGGTAGAAAGTCATGATTATTAAAGATGGAGGAAAGTTGACCAAGATGAAATAAAATGATAAGAAGAAAAAGAAGGGGAAACTAGGAAGTTTCCAGAAGTGATTAAATAGAAGACATATGAAATTTAGTTAAGAAAAGAATGTGGGATCTTGAAGATGTGGAGTTAGAAGAGAAAGGGCACCGTAGTTGCTTATAGAATGAGAATTAGCAGAAATTAACGAGACCCCATGATTAGAAAATAAAATTTCGGGAGAAGAATCCCTAGAGATTTTACTAAGATAAATGTGGGAAGTTGTGGCTGTGACCAGAAGGGTAGTGTGGTAACAAGAAGCGGCGTCAGAAGTTAAAGCTATGTGTTATGAGCTTGGAAAGATGGGAAATTTTTGCCAGAAATAATATCATATCAATCTTGGGGAATTATGAAGAGAGTGGCAGGACTGCTTTTATGACTATTAAGAATCTAGAAATTCAAAACGGTTATGAAGGAAGTTAGCATGAAGTGTTTGTAATAACTAGAAAGAGAGTTAAATATAACTCAGGATTAGATTTATTTCCTAACAACGAAATATGAGCAAATTGTGATGACCAGAAAAAGGGAGATTTTAATTTTTGAGAAAGATAAGGGCGGTGTTTTGAGATCAGGAGCAGATATTGAGATCTTAACGATTAAGCAAATCCAGAAGTTATAGCAAGGGAATGAAATTGTTTTGTATAAGGAAATATCAGAAAGAAATAAGATTTCAAACGACATTCAGATGAAGAATTTAATATGATCGTAGATCACATATCAAGATGATCGAAGACTCATGTGGCGTGTGCAAATCAATCGAGAACGATTTTAAGAGTTTTCAAGAAAAGGAAGAAAATTTGGCATAAAGATGTTAATGCGAATTTTGAAAGTCATGATTTTGTGGTTAGTGTGAGTGGTGTTAAATGTTGAAGATGTAGCGTGTAAAGTTAAATTCAGAAACGCGTCAAGTATTCAAAGCTGTGAATTGAAAGTTAATTTCAGGAGACGCGGGGTAGTGTATTTTGAATAAGATATATATAAGATTTAAGGAAAATGGTCATCAGTTCGAAATGGTTACTCAGTAAAACAATGAGATTAAGGATGGATTGAAGTTTTCTGATTATTTCCTTCTCGAGTAACATTGCACGTGTAAGAGGAGTAAGATGATTGGGAATTTCTTAATATTCTTTTCTCAAAGTTTTATTTGAGGAAGGTTTCGTTTAGGATATGTAAATAAATGGTGAAGCGTTATAAGTTGAATATGCATATTGATAAAAGCGGGAGCTTGTTGGGAATTGTTGGAGTAAGAATTGCTTCATGGTTAGTATCAAGTGAGGTTTTGACCTCAGAAGAATTAATATTACAGATTGGTTAACTTAATTTTGTTCTTGTATTGAGTGAAGTCACAGTCAAGGTGACAAGTTTTAGCTATCAAAAGCTGTAAATAATCGAGGCAATGTTTCACAAAGATTTAGCAAACCAGAATATTTTATTAGAGTGAGAATCGAGTTGTTAATTAAATTATGCTTGATGTGCATCTAAGGACGTATGTGTTGATTGTAGTATCCGATTGCAAGGATGCGACTGAGAATGGACAGTATGATGTTAAGTTTCCGGATTAGGTACTCGGTAGAATGATGGGACTAAAGTCAAATAGGAATTTCTTAATTATTCCCTTCTCGATTGACATAGTCCGTGAAAATGGAGTAGAAACGATTGAAGGATTTCTTGAGATTTCTTTTTCAAAGTTCTATCTGAAACCATGTGATTACGAATAAGAGCTGGAGAATGGTGCCAAGTGTAGATTATTGTGAATCAAGGCAAATAACGCGGTTGCATTATTGCGAATGATTGGTGTGATAATGTTAGAAATAATTGATGTGAATATTAATCAGTGTTTAAGTGTTACAGTGATAAATCAGAGTTTAGCTGGAAGCAGTCAGGGTTTATTTAAACGCTGACAGTTGGAAGCTCGACAGAGTTTGTTAAACTCTGTCTGGAGGCAGCGTCTACTGGTCAACAGTGTTTGAAGATTTATTATGGAAGCAATATCTTTGAAGATTGGATAGCTGTCAAAGAGATTGAGTTGACTAAGGAGACGTGTAGCAATCGTAATTGATATCAATTGATAGCTAATTTATAGGAGTATCAATTATCGATTGTATAGCAGCTGTATATCTTATAAATACAGTTAGGTTAACCCTAGAAGGGTATCGATTATTGAAAAACATTATTCATTGTAACCTAAGCAGCTCTCTGTGATAATTTACATCACTGAGAGACGAGTTTTTAATTCGAAACAGTTTTAAATTGTTTAAACGCGTATTTTATTGTTAATCTTTCATACGATCTTGATTATAATTGTGTATTCGGCCTAACAATTGGCATCAGAGCCAATCTGTTACTTTATACAGTTTAAGATCCACACACACAACTATAATCAATGGCAGAGATACCTCCTCCAACAGGTTCAAGTTCTGAGAAGGCTCAACCAACTACTGTGAGTCGTTATGAGACAATAAGGGTTCCTATTCTCAGGCCAGCAGAGTATTAAATCTGGAAGGTAAAGATGACCATGTTTCTGGAGGCTACAGATCCAGAATATCTTGACAGAATTTATGAAGATCCTCATAAACCTACAAAGCTATCTGTTGCTACTGCTGGTCAAGAAGCTAAAACAGTTCCAAAGGAGAAGAAAGATCTGACTCCTGAAGATCTTTCATCTATTGCTAAGGATGCAAAAGTTAGGCATCTACTTCATAGTGCCTTAGACAATGTTATGTCTAACAAAGTGATTAACTGCACTACTTCCAAAAAAATTTGGGATGCTCTTGAGGTTAGATGTCAAGGAACTGCTGTTATCAAGAAGAATAGAAGGAACATACTCACACAGGAGTATGAGCACTTTGAGGCTAAATCTGAAGAAACCATGACAGAAACATTTGACAGATTCTGTAAACTGCTCAATGATTTGTCATTGGTTAATAAAGAGTATGATGTAGAAGACTCAAATCTCAAATTTCTTCTTGCTTTACCTGAAAAGTAGGATGTAAAGACAACCACCATAAGAGATAACTATGATCTTGCTGATACTGAGATTGATGAAATCTATGGGCTGGTCAAAACTTATGAATTGGAATTGGAGTAGAGAAACAGGAGATCAGGCAAGAAGACAAAGTCTGTTGCTCTTAAGTTTGAAGAAAAACCCTTGAAGAAGGAAGCATCAAGGAAGAAAGCTAAGGGAAAGGATTTAGTCATACATTCTGAAAGTGAGCCATCAAACTCTGATGTTGATTCAAACACTGATGAATCATCTGACTCTGAGGATGATGAAGAAGAAATGTTGCAAATGGCTGCTTTGATGGTGAAGACCTTCAAGAAGATGGGTTTCAAGAATTTCAAGAAGGGAAAAAGGTTTTCTAAGAAAGATTTAAACTCTGACAGAAAGAGTTTCAGAAAGTCTGAGAGAAAGGATACCAAGTCTGGGAAGAAAGATAAGTCTGAGATTCAATGCTACAAGTGTAAGGAGATGGGTCACTATGCTCCTAAGTGCAAGAAGGGTAAAACTGAAAAAGCACTCTTCACTAAAGGCAGAGTGTGGGCAGACACTTCAGACTCAGATGAGGATGTTAACTATGCTCTCATGGCTTCTATTGAGAATGAATCTGAAGATTCCAAAAACAAGGTACCTCTAACTACCTATGCTTATAATAGTGATGATATAACTGAATTAAGAATTTATCTTAAGGCTTTGCATATCGGTTATAGGGATCAGACTTTAGAGAATGAGAGAATCAAATCTGAAAATTCTGAACTTAAAGTGAAAAATAAAATTGTTGAAGAAAAACTTGAAAACATGCAACAAGTTAAGAAAGAAAGAGATTATGCTGTTTATCTAGAACAGGATTTGCTAGGAAAATATAAGCAACTTGAATCTGAATTGGAGAAGGCAAATCAAATAATTAAAACTTGGACTCATTCTGGAAAAGACACTCAAGAGGTCTTTCAGTCAGACACAGTTGGTTTAAGTTACTGTGAGGGAGATGAACTTAGGTTTCAAAACAAAGTCAAAATTAGAACACATCTTCCATCTACAAAATTTGTTCATGGAATAAATGAACCTAAGTCTGAAGCTGAAAAAGAAGCTGTTATGAAAGAACCAGTAAAAACTAGTGTTAAACAGGTTAATATTGGTTCAATGACAGATAAACAACTCAAGCATAAGCTTAAGGAGTTCAAATCTGTCAAGAAATAGAAAGTGTCTAGGAAGAATAGAAATGGTAAAGTAGGCATTACTCAAGGTAATTATCCAATGCTTGCTACTTTTGCTCCAAGAAAGACCTGTCATAACTGTGGTAGCACTAACCATCTTGCTAGTTTGTGCAGGAAGAACAAAAACATTAATTCTTTACCTTCCAAGTCTGAAGTAAAGAAAGATAATGTTAGAACTAGACCACAGACTTGAGGCAAACATTGTGGAAGTACTTGGCATTCTATTTATACTTGTAGGGATTATCATGCTATTTATCATAACTACTATGAACTTAAGCCCAATTTGAAATGGGTTAAGGTTAATTCTGCAAGTGTAAACTTTGATAAAGTTAGCTTAAACTCTGATAATGTAAATTCCGCTGCTAAAGCTAACAAAATTAAGAAAGCCAAAGGATCCAAGAAAGTCTGGATCCTTAAATCTAATCTTCAGTAATTTTTTGTGATTGCAGGGCATCAGGGAGAGTACCCTAGTTGTGGACAGTGGATGTTCAGGACACATGACTGGAAATAAAGCCCTGCTATCAGAGTATATGGAGAAGGCTGGCCCAAAAGTTTCCTATGGAGATGGAAACATAGGACGTACTCTGGGATATGGCAATATCAATCTTGAAAGTGTCATCATCACAAATGTAGCTCTGGTTCCAGGACTCAAGCATGATCTGCTATCTGTAAGTCAAATCTGTGACAGAGGATATCATGTAGATTTTCAGCCTGAATACTGTAAAATCATCAGTAAATCTATAGGGAAAGTTGTTCTAGTTGGACACAGGCACAATAATATCTATGAATCAAAGTTATTGGAAAACTCTGATGGAAAAGCTATGTGCCTGTCCACAAGAATGTCTAGTGAAGAGTGTTGGAAGTGGCATAAGAAACTCTCTCATCTTAATCTGAACAACATTTATGAGTTGATAAGAAAGGATCTTGTAAGAGGACTTCCAAAGTCTTTATTAAATGTTGATGGCCTGTGTGATTCCTGTCAAAAGGCCAAACAAAGGAAGTCATCTTTCAAGAGCAAGTCTGAATCTTCAATTGTTGATTCTTATCATCTTCTACATGTTGATCTCTTTGGACTAGTGAATGTCTTGTCAATTGGAAGAAAGAAATATGCTCTAGTCATTATTGATGAACACACCAGATACACTTGGGTGTATTTTCTAGCAAAGAAAGATGAAACTGCATTACCTCTGATGGAGCATGTAAAGCTGCTGGACAAAGGATAAAAACACAAAGTCAAAATAATCAGGAGTGATAATGGAACTGAATTCAAGAATGCAACAATGGAAGAATTCTGCAAGAACAGAGGATTGAAGCAAGAGTTTTCTGCACCTGGTACACCACAGCAAAATGGTGTAGTTGAGAGGAAGAACAGAACCTTGATAGAAGCTGCCAGAACTATGCTTGATGAAGCAAAATTGCCAACCTATTTCTGGGCAGAAGCAGTTCAATCAGCCTGTTTTACTCAGAATGCCACACTGATCAACAAGCATGGAAAAACACCATATGAGATGGTGAGGGAAAAAAAGCCAAACCTGAAATATTTTCATATTTTTGGGGGCAAATGCTTTGTATTGAAAACTCATCCTGAACAGTTGACCAAATTTGAGTTAAAAGCTGATGAAGGAATTTTTGTTGGCTATGCACTGTCAACTAAGGCATTCAGAGTTTATAATCTGAGAACCAAGATGATCATGGAGTCAATTCATGTGTCATTTGATGACAAGAAAATAACTTGACTTGAAGATGTAAATGAACATGATCAACTGCACTTTGAAAATGAAGACTTAATCTCTGATGAAGTAAACTCTGATGAAATTGATCTGACAAACTCTGTTGAAGCATACTCTGAACCTCTACTGGTAAACACTGAAGGAACTTCTCAACCAGAACAAAGGGGAGATCCAGTTGAGGGGGAGCATGATCAAAATGATGACTCAAATTCTGATAGTGAGTCAACTGAAAAATTTGAATCAAACTCTAATGACTCAAACTCTGAAAGTCCAAAATCTGACAGTTCAAACTCTAAGCAGTCAAATTCAGGGGGAGCCTCAGAAAATGAAGAAAGACAACAAGAAAATCAGGAGAACATGGATCAAGGGGGATGATCAAATACTGATAGAAGCCATTTACCTTCTGCTAGGAAATGAACAAAATCTCATACACCTGATTTAATTATTGGAGATCCAGATGCAACAGTAAGGACAAGGAGTGCTACAACAAATGAATGTCTGCTTCATGCATTCTTGTCTAAGAATGAACCAAAGAAGGTAGAAGAAGCTCTTCAAGATGCTGATTGGATAACAGCAATGCAGGAGGAGTTAAATGAATTTGAGAGGAATGAAGTATGGACCCTTGTACCTAGACCAAAGAATAGATCTGTTGTTGGTACTAGATGGGTTTTCAGATACAAAACTGACAGTGAGGGAGTTGTTACAAGGAACAATGCAAGACTTTTGGCAAAAGGCTATTCACAGCAAGAAGGAATAGACTATGATGAAACTTTTGCTCCTGTTGCAAGATTGGAGGCAATAAGAATTTTTCTAGCATATGCCTCTCACAAGAAATTCAAGGTATTTCAGATGGATATGAAAAGTGCTTTTCTGAATGGGAAGCTTGAAGAAGAAGTGTTTGTTGAACAACCACCAGGTTTTGTGGACCCAAAATATCCAGACTATGTCTACAGGCTGGATAAGGCACTCTATGAACTTAAGCAGGCACCAAGAGCATGGTATGAAACTCTGGCTCAATTTCTTTTAGAAAGTGGGTTCAACAAAGGTGCAATTGATAAAACACTATTCTATTTTAACTATGGTGATGACTTACTTTTAGTTCAGATATATGTTGATGACATAATTTTTGGGTCTACTAATGATAAACTTTGTAAAAAGTTTGCCAAGCTCTTGTAGTCCATGTATCAAATGAGCATGATGGGAGAGCTTAGTTATTTTCTAGGCCTACAGGTGAAGCAAACAGATGATGGGATTTTCATAAATCAAGCAAAATATACCAGAAATCTTCTCAAGAAATTTGGTATGCTTGACTACTCATCTGCATCAACTCCCATGGCAACAGCAACAAAGTTGGACAAAGATACAGGAGCTTCAGTAGATATGACAAATTACAGAGGCATGATAGGATCTCTTCTTTATCTAACAATAACAGCTAGCAGGCCTGATATCATGTATGCAACTTGTCTCTGTGCAAGGTTTCAGGCAGACCCCAGAGAACCACATCTAACAGCTGTGAAGAGGATTTTTAAGTATCTCAAGGGAACCATAACCTTAGGTCTGTGGTATCCTAGAGAATCAGATTTCAATCTACTTGGTTACTCTGATGCAGACTTTGCAGGCTGCAAGAAAGATAGAAAAAGCACCAGTTGAAGTTGTCAATTTCTGGGTGATAGACTTGTTTCTTGGTACAGCAAGAAACAGAAATCAATTTCAACATCTACAGCTGAAGTAGAGTATATTGCAGCTGGTAGCTGTTGTGCACAGATTCTGTGGATGAAGAATCAATTACTGGATTATGGATTGAGGTACAGTAAAATACCTATTTACTGTGATAATCAAAGTGTTATTGCTATGACAGGTAATCCAGTACAACATTCAATGACCAAGCACATCAGCATAAGGTACCACTTTATCAGAGAACATGTAGAGGAAGGGAATATTGAGCTTCATTTTGTGTCTACAGAACAACAGCTTGCAGATATCTTCACCAAGCCATTGAGTGAAGCTGTATTTACAAGGCTGGTAAATGAACTAGGAATGGTCTCTGGTTTTGACTAGAGATATTGGGTAGACTCAAAATTTTACTTATGTAATGTGTTGCTCATAATTCTATGGTATGTTAACTACTATGTGAACTCTGTTGTTAAACTCTGCTATGCAAACTCTGTTCGTTAACTGTTAAACTCTGATAGCATGCTCTGTAGGTCATACACTGTTGACATGTTGGATAAACTCTGAGAAACTCTGATAATGTTTTTGTCTGAATGTTAACACCAATGAAGAAATTTGTATGAAGCATGATTCTCAGTAATTAATCATGAATCCTTCTAAATTATTTGTGATCTAATCTTAGATTGTGCAGAAAATTAACACAACATGATACTGTTTCATATTTATAGCATCTCTTAGTTTATTTATCCTAAACTCTGAGTCTGTAAATACTGTGTGCATTGCCTCTCATGAATAATTTCTGATGTTGATGAGCTCTAAACTCTGTTAGTTATATACTGTTAAGTTAGACTCTGTTATTAGTGTACCCCCAAAGTAAATGTGTATAGACTGTTAAAACTCCTTTGAGATTATGTTGGTGTCTAGGGCGACCCATGAACTTGCTGGTATATAGTAAGGGCTAAAATTCTCTAATTTTTGGTGACTAGTCAAAGACTAGGAAGACCCAGGAACTTATCAAAGATGATAAGGGCTAAAATTATAGGATTTTTGGTGACTGGTTCCAACCTCTGATTACTGGAGACACAAAAAAAAATTATTAAAAGGGGGGTATAAATTAAATATTACTGTATATAAATCGTTTACTACAGAGTATAGCATTCATCATACATTCAGTGTTTACTATGAGAGTTTGTGCATCCAGTGTTTACTGATTTACTTTGTGGATTTTATGAAAAATTAAATGCTCTAAAATTTGAATTGGTAAACTCTGCTATACACACACATATATTCACACCTGTGCAGTTTTTGAAAGGATTATGGTAATGCAGTTGGAGAATTGACAAACGCTGACGAATTTTGTCTAATACTCTAAGGTAATTTATTTCAGACAATTTACATACTTGGGGTAAAAAGAGTTTTTGAAAAGTGAAATAAATTATTGCCAACTGTTAATGAGTGTTGGAGTGGTAAAGTGTGTTGGTAATGGGAGAGAAATTAGCAGTAATTATTGCTATAGTTACTAAACGTGCATAGTTGTTCCATTATATATGTGCCACGTGTCCCACTCACCCACTAATGTGTCCCACTTGCACATTATTTGAGTAATTGGTTGAGTGTATTAATGTTAAAACGATTGGGTTTTACTTTTTCATTACAACACTAATCATTTTTACTTACACGGTTATTTTCTCTGCGCACAATCCACTCACAGTTACTTGATATCTCATTTGCACATTTTCACAAACACCTTTGCTACATATCCTTTTCACTCATATTTTCTTCTCAAATCGATTCTAATGGCCACTAAAGCTTTTACTGCCCAAGGATTATTGTTTGTTCCCAACAATTATGCAGCCCCATTGAACAATGAAAAAGTTCCAGAGGCGTTTCATTTGATTCAAAACTTTTTGGGAGATTCAGAGATTGGAACAGCTCTAGTCGAACCACAAACGCTTTCTGCCACGCAGATTGCTACCGTCTGGAATAACTCTGTGTATGACGATGGAGGAGAGAATGGGAATCCATCAATTGTTTTCACTTATGAGGAGACAGAGTATGTGATTACTCCTACAACTGTTAGAGATACTATGGGTTTCGACACTCACACTTCATACACTGTTGCTGGTGAGAATCAATTGAAGGAGATGTTGAAGCAGCTGAGGTTTTCTGGTTCTTTAGACAAGCTGGGTAATGTAAAAAGGTCAGGGCTCAAGAAGGAATGGAGTTTCTTCTTTGATTGTATCACAAGAGCTTTTGGCAAGAAAGTCACCAACTGGGATGCCATTCCTACTGATAGTCTTCAAATCGGGTATTCTCTTCTCTATGGAAGTAATTTCGATTTTGGTAGACTTGTTTTAATGAATATAGGTGATAGGTTGTCAGAGAATAGTACTGTCTACTTTGCAAGATTTTGTCAGTTATTATTCACTGCCTGTGTTCCTGGTGTTGAGATTGTTGAGAATGACACCATTCTAGCCTTTAAGGTTAATAAAAGGATATTCTCTGATCTAACCAACAAAGATTCTAACAAGGAGCAATTACCTGATTTGGTGTTGCCACTTGCAATTCAAAATTTTCTACACCAACCTCAAGAACCTCCATAGCCTCCACAACCTCAAGAACCTCAAGAACCTCCACAGCCTAACCCTGAACCTACAAACTCTGAACCTCAACAATCTATAAACACTGAACCCATTCAACCACCTACACACACTGAACCTCCAACTCTAAACACTGAAACACAAACCCAACCTCAACCTGAACAACAACCACCAGTTACCCAACCCAAACCAAAACATGGAGGAAGAAGAAAACACACAGCAGTAAATACACATCATCGATTAGCTAAAGCTAAACAAAATTTGTTCAAAATCAGAAGGATTCTGTCAGGACTAAAAGGGCTAGAAAAGAAAGGGCAAACAGACCTCCATCACCTTCTATTCTAGAGGATTCTACTGAAAAAGAGACAGCAGAGGTGCCTCAAATTAAAAGAAGAAGATTGATTCTTGATGATTCTGTTGAGGAAATGAACTTTGAAGCTCCAGAGGTGATTTCCAAGGAAATACCTACTGTTGAGACATATACTTCAGAAGAAGCTGCCAATACACCTACCAATGTACAAATGGATGAGGACAACAGAGAAGGTTTTACTGCTATGGATGATTTTGTTGAAACATTCATACCATTCTCTGATCACATTAATGTTCCTCTTTCACCTATCATTGCAAACTCTGAAGAAACTGGTACAGCTCATCAGCCAACTGTAGTACTTGATGAAACAGTGGCATCACATACTGAGCTATTCTCTGATGCTCACCAGGTTCCTGAACAAGGTGAAGAGGTTGAACAAGTTGAAGTTCCAAAGTCTGTTGAGGCTAGAGACACAACTGCAGATATTGTTGATGAAATAGCATTGAATGTTACTGAAACTGCAGAGATTGTTGAAGAGAATGTTGCAGTACATACTGATCAAGTTGAAGATATAGCTGTTGATGTTGAAGATGAAGCAAGTGCAGAGTCAAACTCTTCTCAGAGTATACGAGTTCAAACTGATGCTAATCACACACCTTTTTTTAAACCTTCAGATCAACATGACATTGAAGCTGAACACTTTGCCAAGAATTCAAGGGATTGGTATAAGTCAGATTGTATTTTTCCTATTGAAAGAGCAGCTAAATTTGTTCATCAATCTGCCACAAAGATCTCAAATCCTGATATTTTCTCAAGTCTACAAGCAACCATTGTTCAAGTAAAGACTCTAAATGAAAGATTTGATGAGTCTCAAAAAACTATTAATGAACTGAGAGCTGATGTTGTTGCTAGAGATATGACTATGCAGAGGGATAATAAGATAAAGTTTAAGACCATTTCTAAAGCACAAGAAACTCTGTTTCAGAGGCTAGGTCAAGTTGAACAAAATCAGAATGTATTGTCTGGGAGGATTGATTCCATTGCTAACTCCTTGGAGCTGATCACTTCTATCTTGATTTCTGATGATGTCAAAAAGGGGGAGAGAGTTGCTAAGTCTAAGTGTAGGCAATCTCAAACTCTGACTAAGGAGGATGATACTGAAGATGGAGGAGCAAAGGACAAAGGGAAGAAATTATTAAGAGCTGATCAAAGTCTGAGATCTAGCAAATCTTCTAAGTCAAAGTCTGTTGGAATAATTAATGATACTCAGGGTACTTCAAACACCAAGAGTTTATTATTCACTGAAAATCCACTGACTGATGAGGAATTGGCTGCTAAGTTATTTCTTGAAGAAAATGAAGAAGGAGCTACTATTGAAGATATTAAAGCTGAAGAAAAGAACTTACAAGAAGAACATCAGAAAGCTTTAAAGTCTGGAAAGTTTAAAAAGAAAGAAAAAGCTCCTAGGCCTGTTCTTAAAGGCATTGTGATTAAAGAAAATGTTGGTCCTGATCAAAGATCACAAGTATCTAAGAAACCAACAGAAGCTGAAGCTAGATTGAAGCTAAAAGGCATTGCTAAAGAAGGAGAAGATTCAAAGAAAGTGAATACAACCTCTGTTGCTACACAAGTTGTACAGAGACCTTTATCTACTCAGATGCAAATGGTTTTTGGAAAACCAACTCTTCATGATCCATCTCTGATGACTGGAGGTACTACCACTGATTTTCTGCATGGTAGAGCTTTAACAGGAAAGCAAGGTCGAGATAAATCTGGATTGGGCTCTCATAAAGAAGTCAGAATGAATACTGGTCCTCGAGATCCTTCATCACTGGCTATTCTAGGTCTTTGTGTTACTCAGGAGAGTTTAGACAGACTGGAATCAGTTCAGTTGATTCATCAAAGAAGTTTGGATAAAGACTTTCTATTGTATTTCATGGAAGATGGTACTGTATACAAAATTGGTGAGTATGATCTTGATTTGAAGCTATGGGAGGAATTAGAATATGTTCTATATCTCTTCAAGGTGAAAAATCAAAGGACTCAATAAGCTGCAAATGTGCTAAAGAAGAAGATGTTGCATAATTTGGCAGTCAGAGGTATGAGATACAAAAGTCAATATGTCCCAAAGTACAGAGATTATCATGGGAATATTGTTGAGATGAAGAAGGGTAGTGCTAAACTGAAGACAGACCTGGGTATAACAGTTCTTGATTTTAACTCAGAGTCAGCTAAAGCACAGTTCATCAGACTGGGGAATGAGATGAGAAGAAACAAAATCTATGATCTGAGGTCTGCTATTTATCAAACTGGTGAAGATGATCCTATGCTAAAAGAGATCAAGGAGGTTATGCAGACAGAGCTTGAAAATGCTGAAAGAAGATTACTTATCGACTACCTTAGAACACTCTGTTTGTAAATAATCGAGGCTATGTTTCACAAAGATTTAGCAAACCAGAATATTTTATTAGAGTGAGAATCGAGTTGTTAATTGAATTATGCTTGATGTGCATCTAAGGACGTATGTGTTGATTGTAGTATCCGATTGCAAGGATGCGACTGAGAATGGACAGTATGATGTTAAGTTTCCAGATTAGGTACTCGGTAGAATGATGGGACTAAAGTCAAATAGGAATTTCTTAATTATTCCCTTCTCGATTGACATAGTCCGTGAAAATGGAGTAGAAACGATTGAAGGATTTCTTGAGATTTCTCTTTCAAAGTTCTATCTGAAACTGTGTGATTACAAATAAGAGCTGGAGAATGGTGCCAAGTGTAGATTATTGTGAATCAAGGCAAATAACGCGATTGCATTATTGCGAATGATTGGTGTGATAATGTTAGAAATAATTGATGTGAATATTAATCAGTGTTTAAGTGTTACAGTGATAGATCAGAGTTTAGCTGGAAGCAGTCAGAGTTTAGTTAAACGCTGACAGTTGGAAGCTCAACAGAGTTTGTTAAACTCTGTCTGGAGGCAGCGTCTACTGGTCAACAGTGTTTGAAGATTTATTATGGAAGCAATATCTTTGAAGATTGGATAGCTGTCAAAGAGATTGAGTTGACTAAGGAGACGTGTAGCAATCGTAATTGATATCAATTGATAGCTAATTTATAGGAGTATCAATTATCGATTGTATAGCAGCTGTATATCTTATAAATACGGTTAGGTTAAGCCTAGAAGGGTATCGATTATTGAAAAACATTATTCATTGTAACCTAAGTAGCTCTCTGTGATAATTTACATCACTGAGAGAGGAGTTTTTAATTCGAAATAGTTTTTAATTGTTTAAACGCGTATTTTATTGTTAATCTTTCATACGATCTCGATTATAATTGTGTATTCGGCCTAACAGATAACATAAGTTTTGATGCGGGGTATAGTTCGTTATACGGAAAGGTTATACCGATTTCCGGAGAAAAGATATTCGCCTAAGTGTGGTAAATGTCTAGAGTTAATAAGACTCGAAAACCAAAGCTTAAGGTTATTTCAAAATTCGAGGGCTCGCGGAATGAGATTATTAAAGTATGAGATGGTATGAGGGAATCCTAGAGTTGAAGATACAACCTAGGAAGTGGAAGCAAAATATTTGAGAAGTATTGTTAATTGTGTCCTTAGCGTTGATTCTGAGGACAGAATCCTATTAAGGGGGGAAGGATATAACGCCCTAGAAAATTTCGAATTTAAAATTATTTATTTAATATAAATTATGAATTATATTATGTGAATATTGTTGTAAAGGTGAAATGTATGTGAAATTGTGCTTATGTGTTTATATGATGATTTGGGTAAGTTGTGAAGGTCGGTGTATTTTTATTTGTATTTTTGAGGATTTAAATACATTTATATCATGCATTTTTTATCCTCTAACAATTTTATAAAATTACCGGAGTTATTAAAAATCATGAAATCTTTTGTAATATTGTCTTTATATATTTATTAAGTTTTTAAATTTGTTGGGTGGATTAATTTGGGTGTTGTGGTATTTTAAAATGATTTTAAGAATTTTATTGTATTTAAACTACCAAAACTTGTAAAATCCATATTTGATCCGAAAAATATTTTAAAAATATGTGTGTGCTCGTAATTTTATATTCTCTATTTTAAAAAAATGAAAAGTTTAATTTTCCGAATGTTCTATTTAATTGTGATTTATAGAAGTCATTTAGTTGTGTTTTAATTGGGCCCGAGAGGTATTGTTAGTATTATAATTGCATTAGGCCAAGCCCAATAACACCACAAACACAACACAAGCTGATAAACACAAGTCGGGGAGAGAGAAAGTGAGATTGGGGGAAGAAAAATTAGGGTTCTTGAAAGAGGGAAATTGGGGGATTTCAATTGGGGATTTTGATTTTGACTCTATTGAAACTTATACATATATATACATACGTGTGTGTGTGTGTGTGTGTTCAAGTGTGTGCGTTGTGTATGTGGGGTGGGTGCTGTGATGGAATAAGCGAGAGGAGGAGGTCGCGGTGTTTTCGGCCGGCGGAGGGGCGGCGTAGCCGCGGTGGTTGGTTGCAGGTGGCGCGAGGAAGGAGAAGGCACGCAGTAGCAGCAGAGAGAGAGAGAGAGGAGAGAGATGGTGGAAATTTCCGGTGACTTGACTTTTGGACGGATCGAATCGGAAACGTAAATTGTATATTTTCGTACTCTAATTATTTAATTAGTTGAAAATTTTGAGTTTATGTGTTAATTTTTATAATTAGATTATATTGAATTTTGAGAATATTGTTGTGATTTAATTAGATTAAATTGCGAGCTTGGTGTTTAATTGCCGTAATTTAATTCGGAAAGTATTATAGTTAAATTGCAGTAATATTGATTTAACTTTCGTGATGTAATTCGGAGAGGCTATACTTATTAATTATTGGATTTTTGTAATTTAATTAGTTATTGTCGTAATCTAATTAGATTTAAATGACGAGTATATTGTTTAATCTCCACGATTTAAATCGAAGAGGTAGTGGTTAATTTATAATTATTTGGATTAATTGTGAGCCGGTTGTATGCTCGGGCCTTATGGTTGTTAATTGTAAATTATTAATTGTCGGATAATATATTCGGGTTAGTTGTCGATTAATTGTTAATTGCTAGTGTTGGATAGTATGTAAAGTATGTGACTGACTTGTTATATATGATCATCGATAAATGTTTACATGCTAAGTGCTATAAGTCAAGTCATAATATTCGTTAAATGCTTTGCTTGTAAGATATTTGGTGTCGAATATGTATTGATAGTTGCTTAAGCAGTAGATTTAGTTATAAATGTTAAGCAGTGATTTTTGAAAAGTACCACAGGCCCTAGAGGCTGTGGTTTGTTTTGATTTAGTTTTCCAATGTAATCTATAGTAAAGTTAAACTGTTATTTTATTTCCTTATGTGTTTATGTGGTCAATGATTATATGTTATTCAGAACTGCGAGGAGTCGTAAAGAGATCATGAGTTCTAAATGTCAATATTTAAGGACTTGTTTAATTCTCTTCGACTAGATCCTCGAGCTTACGAATACCAATGATTGATTGTCACAAGTATAATTAATATGCTCTAGTGGTATGATCATTGATATAGCATAAGTAATAGTTAGTGCTAGGAGTTGTTTCCTAGGGCTTATGAATACCAATGATTGATTGTCACGTGTATCATTAATATGCGTGAGTGATATGATCATTGATATAGCGTAAGTAGTAGTTAATGCTACCATAAATTATTATGTGTTTACTGCATGCCGAGGCAGAATTTCTTAAATGCTATGTGCCGCATGTCTGGGCGGGTATTTTTCTTATTTGTTTACTTTCCTGTTGCTGCAAGTTGAGGCAGCTTTGTTTTGGAATAAATTTTGAGGTGAAAACTTGAATTGAAAAAAACAGGGGAATAGTCCTATTTACGAATACTTCATGCCGAAATTTTCTAAAAATCCCCTGCAAATCTATTTAAAACCTATTTAACTTATTTAAATTCAATGCTTGAAGGTGTGTTATGATTACTAAGGGTTTAAGTATATGTATCAATGGATTATTTCAAGAATATATCGTGATTTTAAATATTAAGTGGTTGTGTTGTTTTGAAATGGTTATGTGACGTGTTTATGTGACTTAGTTGATTATAGTAAGACTATTATGTGAATATGAATGAATATGTCTATGTATTGTATATGTAAGCGTTATAGGACGTGCATGGGTAGAATAGAGCAAACGATAAGTTTTGCTTGAATTAGTACTGAAACCGTATTTGACCTTGTAAAGGTTCGAGTAGGAGACTTGGCTAAGAGCAGTGCTGGTAAACGGAAAGCTAAACAGAAGAATAATTATAAAGTCAACGGGTGTGCTGGCGTGGAGTTGGTGAAGTATGAAACAAAGATAGAAGTAGAGCCGCGTAAGAAGACCAGCACGAAAAGTGTGGAGACTAGCGAGAAGTTGAGTTAGAGATCCATGATTAGGATCGAGAACTCCGTATGTTGAGGCAAGTGTTGCTCTTCACTTATCTTTCAAGTGAAGCAATTCATTCCTTTTTGTCGTATAAGATAGTTTGGTCAAATGTGTTTAGAAAATGATATGCTTCCCAGTTAGCATGAAAATGTTTGTTTTCCCCTACCCCTAATTCGAACACCAAGTTTTTAAAAGAATCCTAAATATAATCTTTTCCGTTTAAATGCTTTACTCAAGCTATGATGTTGGATTTCTCAACTGGATACCATTTCTTTTATTTTCTTCAAAAATATTTAAAAGACGTTCTTAAACAAAGGAAATCCAAGATTTTAAAATCTTATAAAAATCTTTTAACACAATTCCTGATTATGACATATTTTCACCCGATGGACCCTTTCTAGGGGATGTTTTGTTTAACTAACCTACAATTAATCCTCTTGGAATTATTTTATAAATGATCGTTGTAAACTACTTAAATCGCTTATATTGATTCAAGCTTTTCAATGGGTTTGGTGAAATTTTATTAAACTTAAGCACTTGACTATATCTTTGTTTTGTCATATATCCTCAGTTGTTAATCGTGTTGCCAGTAAATCCTTTTGTCGATTCATATAATGATGTTATGATCCCAACTGTTTGTATCGAACTTATCGATACTGTTTGTTATTGTTGTTTATTCAGTTATCATCTTTTATTTTATCGAACTTGTCGATACCCTTGGAGACTGTCATTCTTTAAGTGACACCCCCTTTATCGTGTCAAAATTGTCGACATCTATTAATATTATCATTCTTTATTCACCCAAGTTGTTGGGTTGATCTGGTTGATACCAGTCAATGTTGATACATCATCAGTGATTCTTAATTATGAATTGATGTCCTGGAACGTGAGTTTTCCACTTGTTGGTTGGCAAAGGTTGTCGATTGTTCCGACACCTAGTGCGTTTAACATAGAATTGGATCATTTTTAAAAATGTGGACCGTAAGAGGTCGGACCAGATTCGTGGTCAGAAATTAATAAGGCCAACGTGTGTCGTGGTTCCATTAAAGGACATTGCTGTGTGCGTTTGTTCGGGGTTAGTGCGTGACTGATCAGCAACCTAACCTTATTGATTTTTTTTAAAATAAATAAAAATCCAATTCTAATCTATGCACTGAGTTTGAATTGATTCGATTCCTGATTCACTTGAAGCCTATTTCTATGATCAATGGCTATCAGAACTTTTATCAATTCTCATTGTGATGTACCTCATGCAACGGGTGCAATGTTGACTTCCTTGATGATAAAATATTTGACTTAGTTGATTCTTTTCGCAGCATGAGATAATTCTTCTTATTTTCAAATCGCATAGTCATTATTGATATTGTATCACTATTGCACTTGCTGAGCATTGTTAGCTCACTCTTGCTTGTTTGTTTTCTCCAGCTAATGGAGAAGATTAGTTAACCTAGTAATGGTCTGTGATGTGCTTTCCAACTGCGAGAGAAGACGATCGGGTTACTGATTCTTATCGGTTAGTGGTTGGGAATTGTCAAGGCCGGATATGCAACTAGACAAGGATTTTATTTATGCACAAAAATTGTATAATATTTTATTCTGAGGATGGTTGGTAATAATGTAACTGATAGTTTGTTTCATACCATAACCTGTATATGATCTTGGTTAAGGGGTTTTATTATTATATGTTGTTTATCTCCAGGATTGTATAATGTTGTTAGTGGTTAGTGGCCCCATATCTGTACCCCGGATTTTAGGATGCTACAGACAAACTACTCCTAGGATCTTCTCCATGAATTCAGCTATTATCTTAATAAATTATAAAATTTGCAGTATCTGAACATTTTCTATCGGCTTAAAATGTGTGTCATCAATATATTTGGATGATAAATATTTTCCGCGTTTTATGGTTTTGGACAATTTGAATAAAGTTGCTAATTTTATTTTAATTCAGATTTCTGGAATCGTATTTAGTGACTGTTTTAAGTTAATGTCCAATTAATAATAAATAATAAGGTTGTGTATGTATATATTTTAATTTTAATTCACTTGATTTTGTATAAATAAGTTCGATCAACTATTGTCATTGGACATTTACCGATTGGAGGATCAACTTTTGTGTGACAAGTAAGTGGTCTTTGGTTTCATCATAAACTTTAAGAGGATACAACTTGATTGTATTGGACGATGATTTAAGTATATGGTTTTAATAGGTATATGATGTAAGTATATGTTGATCTCTATGTCATTTTGTATAATTGTCATGTTTTATTTTTTAATCATCAATTAATTAGATAAAAAAAATTTAATTTCATGTGTGCGAAGCACGGGCAATATTGTTAGTGGTTTTACAATTTGTTCACAATTTTAAGAGTCAACTTTAACCTTACTCTCACATAAACAAGTAACGACGCTGTGGCAGCCTACCTAGGTCGTCAATAGACCTGGCAATCGTGTCGAGTACTTTCGTTTCGTGTACTTTCGTGTTTCGTGTACTTGATGGTGAAACCCGTATCCACCCGAAATGAATTCGTGTACTTGAATGTGAACCCGTATCTGCCCGAAATTAATTCATGTACTTTCATGTCGTGTTTCGTGTATATATTTTATAAAATTAAAAATAAAATTTATTAGTAAATATTAATTTTCATATGAAATATACATAAAATATTTTACATTTCCATATATAAATTTAAATACAACTCTATAAACACTTGTAAATATGTATATTTTTGTGTTAAATATATATCTTTATAAAAATAATATTAATATATACATAAAATCTATAACTAGTAAATTATAAACATCTTTATTTCGTGTATTTTCGTGTACCCGAAATGAAAACCCATATCCGACACTAAATATTTTGTGTTCGTGTACTTTCGCGTTTCGTACCAAAAATCAAAACCCAAAACCGTATTTTTTGTGTCGTGTTCACGTGTCACGTGTCAAATTTCCAGGCCTAGTCGTCAAGTTCAACCCACGTGTTTGGTTATAAATAGATGGAAAATGCTAGGTATCCCGAATTGGTTCCTGTTATTCCCAGATTACACACTTGTATAATTGTAGAAGGGGGGGTTGAATACAATTCTTGATATTTATAAATTTCTGATAAGAACTCCAGAAATCTATACTTAGATAATTGCTGTAAAAAGATTAATGCACAAACACATCAGGTGGTTAAATGCACCACCTGAAGCTTTTATTCGAAGAAAACTCTGTGATACAAATGTACACAGCTTCTGTTTTACAATTCTTTGCTTTCTAAGGATATTCAATAAAAACCCTAAGCAAATGTATCTGTTTTCTTAGCTTCTAAATAGTTGCTACACTTGGTTATAAATCCCAAGTTTTCAAGTGCTACAGGAATAAGATAATATTAATCTAATTCAAGTTGACTTGTTACTCCACTCCAAATACACATGTAGCCGAAAGGTTGTCCTTGTGAACAGACATGTCTCCTGCACCTTTCTTGTATTCATAGTGTAAACAGAATGCTTCTTTCTTCTGTGTTTCCAAAGTATGGCTGCCATACTGCTTTTTGTATCTACTATCAACCCATGTGATCTGTCAGTCAAACCTGTCCTTATCAACTGCTAATCCCCAGCTTAGCATAGAAGTAAGTGTCAATGATTATCCGTTGACATTGTACACTGACATCCGTTGATGATATATTGAGCTGTATCCGTTGATATTGAGATTTGAGCTGTATTCGTTGATAGAGTAGATTTGAGTTGTATCCGTTGATAGAGTTCTGTCTTCATCCGTTGATACACTTTCACTTAGACAGAATTACATAGCATAGCTTATTTACAATTGGCTACCCTATTCTGCCTATCCATTGATGGTCAACATGACTGTGGATAAAAACACTATCAACTGATAACATAGAGATACTGCAGTATGCTACAAAACCTCATCCGTTGATGAGCTACCTGTCAATGGATAGAGTTATAAATCCTCATCCGTTGACAGCTACAAAACCTTATACAATTTGATTGATTGTGAAGTTATCATCAAGTACAACATATTCCTAACAATCTCCCCCAATTTATACCTGATGGCAATAAAGCATAAATTCAGGACCTTGATGATAACAAAACATTCCTAAAGATATATATAGAACAATGCAAAAATTGTATTAAGCTACAAAAATTAAAAACTGAAAGTTTGAGAAATTTACAGAGAAGTGCTCCTCTAGACTGAGCAGATTAAAACTGTTTCTTCTCTCTTGTTGGCATCACCCTTGATTTTCCTTCTTTGGTAGAGTTGGACTCAATCTGCATTTGGAGTTGCCTATAGAAGGCATCTTCTTCATCAACTTTTGGATTTAGCTTTTGTTGTAACCATCTCAGGTATTGAGAACTAGCCTTTGATAGTTGGTCTTCTAACCTGAAGAATCTCCTGTTACCATCTTCATCCCTGAACTCCATCATCCAGAAGGGTTGAAGGTGGATTTTATGTCCATTGTATGGGATCTTCATCTTCCTTGGTAGACTTGATGGTGAGTTCCATTCTCTCCTTATATGTTCTATTCAGTCCAGTATCTCCCCTTTTGCTATCTTGGAGAACCCTGTGTATCTCTTAATTGTAGAGAACACCTTGGTTAATGTCAGATAATTTTCTCCAAGAACCCTCTGTAGTGGTCATGTCCTTTCCTTTCCTCCCTTGTTTACAAAGACCAATCTCTCAGGCAAATGTTTATATTTGTCAATTCCACTTACTTCTGACAATTCATCCAGATACAAATTCATGCCAGAGTATTCTTCAATATCTGTCTGATAGATAAAATCATCCTTGTTTTCCAAGATTGGCTGCTTGACAATAGCAGGTACCCTAGCAACTTGAATTGGTTCCTTTGAAGGTTGCTTCCTTGGTATCCTTTTCTTCTGTTTAGGCTTCTGTTGAGGCTTCAGCAAGAATGAAGGAACCTCAATGGAGTCAAGATTCATTGGTTCCTCTTTAGGTATTATAGGGTCACCATGGAAATTCACAGCTGGGTTGAATACTTTTGCATAAATAGGTTGTGATGAGCCAACTGTTTCCTTGCTTTCAATTTCTGGAGAGACATGCCTCCCTGCCTTTGATTTCACTCTCCTTTTAGGTTTGGATTTGGGGACTAATTTCACTTTCCTTTTAGGTTTAGATTTGGGGACTTCCTCAGATTCCCTCATTTCATCCTCTACCTCATCCAATAACTCCTGAGCCAGCCTGGCTTGCTTCTCATCTGAGTTTTCATATTGATTTTCTTCACTTGGATGAGCTTCCCTGAGAAGTCTGGAGGTCTCCTCTCTTTTTGCTTCAACAAATCTAGGATGGCTGTTGGATATATTTAATACTTTTCTATTCCTTATTATTACAGCCATCCAATCTCTTACACTCTTATTTGTCTTTTCCTTGAACTCTTTGATTGTCTTTCCCATCAGCTTCTCATCATCATCCTTGGGAAATGGAAAGTCCAATTGTAACTTGTTCTTCCCATTTGCTTTAGGTGGTGAGTAAGCTCTGGTTTTTATGCAGGGTTCAAATTCTTTTACAAAAGAAGGTTCAGCATCATAAAATGTGGGAGCCACAATCTCTGGAGTGAGCACCTTCAGAATTGTAGTTGATATTGTTGGAGCAGAGGACTGAGTATAGAACAGAGTTGATACAATTGATTCATTGATCATCCTTTCTATTCTCATCATTCTTTCATTTGCCTCCATGTTGATTTTCTCTAATTCTTTAATTCTGGCTTGCCTCTCATCTTCTAAGATTTTTGATAAGTCAGGAATCACAAGCAAAGCCTTTTGTTTCTTCACAGGGGAAGCCTCTATAGTAAACTCTTTTGGATTGACCACTATAATTGGCTGTTACTCCCCCTCAATTTGTGCTATCTTGCTACTGGAAGCTGGAATTTGACTAGAAGTAGCTGCAACCTTATCTACCTTTTTCTCCCCTTTTTTGTTAGCATCAAGGGCTGGAGGTGAGGCTGCAAGTAGCCTTTCCAGTAGCTCAGTCTTTTTGGCTTGATTGGAAATGAGTGTCTGCATTTGAAATTCCATACTATCCACTCTGGAGGAGAGATGCTGAACAAATTTGGCCAGGCTATCTTCCTTCAATAGTTTGCTAGTCAGCACCTTCTGAGTGGTAGTAGGGGCTAGTGCCTCATCTAGTTCCACTTTCATTTCTCTAATTGCAATTTGGACCTCCTCCTGATAACCATGTGCATATTGTGAAGTTTCAGGGAGTCCATTATTTGCTGAAGGACAGCCTTCCTCTGTGGATCTGCATTTTGGTGCTCAGCCCTAGCAGATTGATATTGCTTCATAATCTCCACATTGAAGTCACCAGCCACAGTGGCAGTAGAAAATAGCCATTCTGGATTATCTGCCACATTGACTTCTTCATCATTTGCTGTGATGTCACTGTCATCACTGCCAAACTCTTCATTGTCTGCATCTGAAGGCAGAGTTGTCAAAGCTTCCTTTGCTCTTTGTAGAGATTGTGAGGTGTGCACTAGGTGCATTGCCTCCTCTGCCTCTACATTGCCCTGTTGTGCCATGACTTGATAGGCAGAAACAGGATGAGTAAAGGTTTCAGGATCCAAAGAGATGGAGTCAATGATTGACTGATATTCTTGTCGAAATTCCATCTCTTTAGAAGCTTCATTAACCTCCACTAACTCACTTGCAATGGCTGGATCCTCCTGCCTTATTTCTCCTGTAGTCCTTTCTCTCCTCTCATCTCTCTTTTCTTGCATCAGGGGCTCCCCCTTGCTCACACCTCTCACACCCTCACCTTCACCTACTAAGGTGGAACTCTCTTGCTCTCCTTTTGCCTGACCTGAAGAAATGGTCAGCCTCTCATTATTTGCCTCTCCTTTTGCCTGCTCACAAGGCAGCCTCTCATTCCCTTCCCTCAATCCTAAAAGTGTTTCAACTACTGAGAACTCCTCCACACTTGACACAGGAATGTCAGATATAGCAGTGGTAGAGTGAGTTATCAACGGATAAGAGATATCCGTTGATGGAGTAGTTATAGCTGTCAACGGATGGCTAGACATTGGCGCATCCGTTGATGGAGAAACACTTGTCAACGGATGAAGAATATCCGTTGATGAAGGAATGATAGTATCCGTTGAAGTGAAAACCAACACTGAATCTGTGGAGATTGATTTTAAAGATGAGGCCACAGATGTTGTTGTGAATTCAGGAATGGAAGATTGATGGCCCAACAAATCATCTAAAAGATGATGACCACCAATTGCAGAGTGGGGCTTCTCCAAGAATCTTAAAGATGGAGAATCAGGAATTGATGTAGATATCATATCCACATCCAGAGATGGAGTTGGTGATGGTGGATTGTAATGTGTATCAATTTGAAGGTTAAGATCAAGGGGCTGTGACTCCACATTTATTGAAGTCACATCAAACTGAATTTGAGAAGGTACAATTTGCTGTACTGTGTGTGCACCCTGTGTTTCCCCTATAGTTTTAGATTTTACTCTTCTTTCATAGGTTTTTGAGAGAGGGCTAGTGTCCCTTACCCTTTTGTGCAGAGTTGCTGTAGAACTAGTAGTCACACCCTGTTGAGAGGATGTAACTTGGGCTTGGCTATTTGGTGCACTTTCCTCACCTACCTTATTCTTAGGGCTTGCACCCTGTCCCTCACCACTCACTACCTCCTTCACACTCCCCTCAAGAGTTGTAGTAGTTTTTGCAACAGGTGCTTTTTGAGAAGCACCTGAGGTTTGTCTCTTAGATTTTGGTTTGGAAACTTTTGTTTTAGTCACTTGGGTAGGAGCCTGTTTGGTCACTACTACAGACTCCATTGTGACTGTGGAAGGCAAAGAAATTTGGGGGTTAGAGATAGGAGTTTCAAGGTTAGAAAGAGTTACCTGAACAATTGGTAGATATACCAATTGTACTTCTGCATTGGAGTTCATTCGAATTAAATCACTTAAGACTCTCTTCTCCTGAACAAAACATGTGAACTTGCTATCCGGGTTAGCAATGGATAGCTCATTCTCAGATACATGCAGTGCTAAGAGCATCAAAAATCTAGCAAAATAGATATTCTTGCTCCTAGTTTCCTTTTTACCTAATTTTGCTGCTATCTCATACATGACTAGTGTGCCAAAGTTATAGAATTTATCAGTCAGAAGCATACACAACATAACTAGCATGGAATGGGTAACAGCATCAAAATTACTAATTTTGCCTGAAAAAGTTTTAATGAAGGCATCACAAAAATAACTCCATTCTTTAACCATCCCTTTCCTAACAATTTTCCCTAAATTATCATTACTAAGGGCATAATTTATGGAATTAAGCATCGCAACTATTTCAGCATCACTGGGTACTTTCAGACAGTTATTCTCAGGTAATTTTAAACAAGCAGTTATCACATCAAAGTTAACTACATAGTTTTTACCCTTTAAGGAAAAAGCAATTGTACTGTCTGTGCCATTAAACTCAGCAGATGCCCACACCTCTTCGATTACCTCATGGATTAGAGGAGTTGTGGCAGTCACAACATACGAAAGTTTACAGTTCTTCACAAAATTCATCATGGTGTGATAAGCTTCTGGGGCATTCACTGTATCGACATAGGCCACGAAATTGTTCTTCTCATAGGTGAACCCAGTGGAAGACATCATCTTAACAATAGGCGCCATTGAAGTGTTTGAACTTTTTTTGCAGAGAGTTTTTGTGAAGAAGATGCAGTTTACTTAAGAGAATCTTGAAAGTCGATAAAAGTGAGATGTGAGAGCACAAGACAGCCTTTTATACTTTTCAAGAATTGTAAATGAAATAATTAAAAGTAATTACCCATTGGTCAAAAGTAACTGTCAAATAATAAAAGAAAATAAATATAACCAGTCCTATATAGATACTCGTTTACCAACGGTTATATTTAAAAGAAAATATGTATATCAACGGATATGAAATGAACGGTTGAGAGATAGTTTATCCGTTGATGACGTGGATAACCTGTTATCCGTTGATATACGAAAATCTAGGAATGTGTTTATGCTATCCACGGGTAAAAGGATATCCGTTGATAAGATAATTTTGCCTTGGACAAAATTTCTGAAGAAAATTTTTCTGAGAGTTTTTAATTCTCAAGTAAATCAAAACACATTTCTAGCTGCAATGCAGTAAAATCAAATATCACTAGGAATTATGACAAGTTAAGCATACCTAGTTCACCTACCAATCTTGTGAATGTGGATTCATCAAGAGGCTTGGTGAAGATATCTGCAAGCTGCATTTCACTTGGCACAAAGTGCATTTCTACTGTACCATTCATCACATGTTCTCTAATGAAGTGGTATTTGATGTCAATATGATTGGTTCTCGAGTGTTGCACTGGATTCCCTGTGATGGCAATAGCACTTGTGTTGTCACAGAAAATTGGAATCTTCTCAACTTTTAGACCATAGTCAATAAGTTGATTTCTCATCCATAGAATCTGTGCACAACAACATCCAGCAGCAATGTACTCAGCTTCAGCTATAGAAGTGGAGACTGAGTTCTGTTTCTTACTGAACCATGAAACAAGACAGTTTCCTAGAAATTGACAGGAACCTATAGTACTTTTCCTATCAACTCTGCAACCTGCATAATCTGCATCTGAATAGCCAGTTAGATCAAAACCAGATTCTCTTGGGTACCAAATGCCAAGGTTTGGTGTTCCCTTGAGATACCTGAAAATTCTCTTAATAGCTATCAAGTGAGACTCTCTAGGTCAGCTTGAAATCTAGCACAAAGACAAGTAGAAAACATTATATCAGATCTACTAGCTGTTAGGTATAGAAGTGAACCTACCATGCCTCTATAGCTTGAGATGTCCACAGACTTTTCCTTAGTATTCAACTCAAGCTTAGTTGCAGTGGCCATAGGTGTTTTTGCAGAGGTACAATCCATTAAGTCAAATTTCTTTAAGAGATCATAAATATATTTTGTTTGACTTATGAAAATGCCCTCATTAACTTGCTTTACTTGTAGGCCAAGAAAGTAAGTTAATTCACCCATCATGCTCATTTCATACCTACTTTGCATAAGTTTGGCAAACCTTTTTCAAAGCTTCTCATTTGTAGACCCAAAAATAATATCATCTACATAGATTTGAACAAGTATTGAAGAGCCATTGATATTCCTATGAAACAAGGTTTTATCTACTGTACCTCTAGTGAAGTGATTCTCCAAAAGAAATTGAGATAAAGTGTCACACCAGGCTCTTGGTGCTTGCTTCAAACCATAAAGTGCTTTCATGAGAAGATATACATATTCTGGAAATTCTGGATCTTCAAAGCCAGGAGGTTGATGGACATAGACCTCTTCTTCCAGTTCCCCATTTAGAAAGGCATTTTTGACATCCATCTGATAGACCTTGAAATTGGCATGTGCTGCATAGGCTAGGAAGATTCTTATTGCCTCAAGTCTTGCCACTGGAGCAAAAGTTTCATCAAAATCTATCCCTTCTTCTTGAGAATAGCCCTTTGCCACTAATCTAGCTTTATTCCTCACAATTATGCCATTTTCATCTAGCTTTAGGTGTAGATGCTTGAGTGATGGGGTTTGACAAATGCTCATTTGCATGAATATTTGATGCATGCATTTGTGGAAAATTGGCATACATATTATTCATGCTAGGAATGCTCCATGACATTTGTGGCACATTCACAGATTGAAAATAAGGATTAGACACATATGGCATGTTCACATATGGATTTGAAAAACTAGCATTTTGATACAAACCAGGCATTGCAGGCATACATGGTATTGTTTGAGGTACATGAACAGGAGCCTTGTTGACAATCTTGCAATTAGAAGATAGGTGATTGACACTATTACAATTACTACAAGTTTTCCTATGAGCAAACTTGTCAGGAGAATAATTGTTTTTCTTGTTGATGCTTATCTTACCATTTCTGTTCTTTTTCTTTTTACCCTCAATTTCTACCTTTTCATTATCTGATTTACCAACAGCCTTTTTGTTATGTAAATCACCTGCCTTAGCCTTCCCACTAGATTTGGTTTTGCTACTCTCACCACTAACAAAGTTCTTGTTGACTGGACCATACTTGATATCCAGTTTCTTGAGTTCCTTCTTACTAACAAACTTTTTGTTAGTCGACAGATACCTCTCATCCGTTGATGGTTCATCTATCAACGGATGATCACTATTCGTTGATTCACAAATAGTCTCTAGATCCTCAAGGCCAGGTTCCAGCTCCTTTTTCTTTTGAGTCCATGTATCCTTCACAAACGATTCTATTCCCTGGACTTCTATTATGTTTTGAGAAATATTCCTACAACTTTGAAATTTAGCAATTATCCCTTGTTCTTTTTCAAGCTGGTCTTTTAAAATCAGTTCTCTTTTTAACACAGCTTCAAGTTCACTTTTAGCATTATTGCAATCAACTCTCATTTTCTCAAATTCTAGAAATTGAGCTTCTAGAGCAGCATTTCTATCACTTAAAAACAGATTAGACTCTTTAATCCTATTGTTCTCTTTAGTAAGTGATTTAAGAGTAACACTCAAGTGATATAGTTCAGTAGACATTTCATCTATAACACTATTGCATTCCTCTTTGGTGAGCTCAGAGAGATTAGTAGAAAATACCTGATTGCTAGCTGAACTTGCTTCCTGCTCTCCAGAATCAGCCATCAATGCAAGGTTGACAAACTCAACATCATCATCAGAATGATTGTCATCAGCAGCCCAGTCATACTCTTGGGTCAAGAATGCCTTTCCTTTCTGCCTGAGAAGATCAAAATATTTCTTCTTGTAGTCAACAGTCTCAGTTGACTTTCCCTTGTTCTCAGATCTAGGTTTCCTGCATTCACTTATCATGTGACCAGCAATTCCACAATTGTAGCATTTAATTTTGGATTTATCCACATAGTTGCTTGTGGAAAAATCCTTGTTAAATGGCTTGGCCACCCCAGAGTTTCTCTTGAATTTCAGCTTAGAGAATCTCCTAGACAGAAAAGCTAAGTGCTCATCTATCTCATCCAATTCATCCTGCTGAAGGACATTCAATTCCTCAGACACCTTTTCCTTGCTCCGGCTTGATTCTGCTCTACCTTTACAAACCTCCCTGTTTGGTGTAGAACTAGCAGCTTCTGTCCTTTCCTCCTTCTACTCCAAGTTGGCAACAAGTGCAACTGACCCACTTTTCTTTTGGGACTTCTCAATCTCTTCATCCTGCTCCATTTCCAGCTCATATGTCTTTAAAGTTCCATAGAGCCTTTCAAGAGTAAATGTCTTGTACTCTTGAGTGTTTCTTAGAGAAACAGTCATTGGCTTCCATTCCTTGGGCAGTGATCTCAGAAATTTGAGATTAGAATCTTTAACTTGATAGATTCTTCCATACAGTTTCAAACCATTTAGTAGCTTTTGAAATCTACTAAATGTATCATTCAATGTTTCTCCACTCTTAAAATGGAAATGTTCATACTGTTGGATTAGTAGTTGCATCTTGTTTCCCTCACCTGTTCTGTTCCTTCACAAAGGGTTTGAACAGTGTCCCATACTTCCTTGGAGGTAGTACAGTTAATAACATTGTCAACCATGTCTGTTTCTAGACCATTGAACAGTATATTCATGGTCTTTTTGTCTTTGTGGACTTCTGCAATATCTTCAAGACTCCATTCAGAAACAGGTTTGGGAATGAGAGTGTCAGGCACATCTTCAGCCAGGCCAACTCTTGTTGCAGTCTTCATTGGAACGTGAGGACCCTTGTCAATGCAATCCACAAAACCCTCATCAATAGATAGGATATGTAGACGCATTTTTACTTTCCAGTGAAAGTAATTCTCTCTATCAAGAACTGGTATCTTTACTCCATAATCCTTCTTAGACATGTTGGAAGTGTGTTGATCTTTAAACTTCAAATATGTTAGAAGCTTGCTCTGATACCAATTGTTATTCCCAGATTACACACTTGTATAATTGTAGAAAGGGGGGTTGAATACAATTCTTGATATTTATAAATTTCTGATAAGAACTCCAGAAATCTATACTTAGATAATTGCTGTAAAAAGATTAATGCACAAACACATAAAAATCAGGTGGTTAAATGCACCACCTGAAGCTTTTATTCGAAGAAAACTCTGTGATACAAATGTACACAGCTTCTGTTTTACAACTCTTTACTTTCTAAGGATATTCAATAAAAACCCTAAGCAAATGTATCTGTTTTCTTAGCTTCTAAAGAGTTGCTACACTTGATTATAAATCCCAAGTTTTAAAGTGCTACAGGAATAAGATAATATTAATCTAATTCAAGTTGACTTGTTACTCCACTCCAAATACACATGTAGCCGAAAGATTGTCCTTGTGAACAGACATGTCTCCTGCACCTTTCTTGTATTCATAGTGTAAACGGAATGCTTCTTTCTTCTGTGTTTCCAAAGTATGGCTGCCATATTGCTTTTTTATCTACTATCAACCCATGTGATCAGTCAGTCAAACCTGTCCTTATCAACTGCTAATCCCCAGCTTAGCATAGAAGTAAGTGTCAATGATTATCCGTTGACATTGTACACTGACATCCGTTGATGATATATTGAGCTGTATCCGTTGATATTGAGATTTGAGCTGTATCCGTTGATAGAGTGGATTTTAGTTGTATCCGTTGATAGAGTTCTGTCTTCATCCGTTGATACACTTTCACTTAGACAGAATTACATAGCATAGCTTATTTACAATTGGCTACCCTATTCTGCCTATCCATTGATGGTCAACATGACTGTGGATAAAAACACTATCAACTGATAACATAGAGATACTGCAGCATGCTACAAAACCTCATCCGTTGATGAGCTACCTATCAACGGATAGAGTTACAAATCCTCATCCGTTGACAGCTACAAAACCTTATACAATTTGATTGATTGTGAAGTTATCATCAAGTACAACATATTCCTAACAGTTCCCAAAAACTTTTCCGAATGCCAAGTGTATGAATTTAATTGGTTATAATAATGTGGATCCCCCTTCATTCACACAAACTACTCCAATAAAAAATTTCCATTATGCCATATAATCGGTGCCACGTCATTCGGGAGCAATTTTTGGGTACCAATTCGGGATACCTAACATTACTCTAAATAAATTCAAGCCAATTCATTTTAATTGTATTACTCGTATAGTCGTACTAACTGTTTCATAATTAATACTGCTATCTCAACCAAATGATTTTGCCTTTTTATATTTATTTATCTTACCAACTTCACGGCTTGCTGTCAGAGGAAATAATTGGTTATGGAAATATTTATATATTTATTATGATCGCATTTCAAGTTGGTGGATTTTACTTCTCTCTCTTTCTAAATCCTAGTCTCCATTAAAAAGTTTTGAGGGGACTTTCATCGGTTTTCACCGGTGTAAAGCCCCAATCCCTTTTCGTTTTCTTGTTTCATATCTGTTTTCCTTCAATAAGTTCCCAATTTATTTGGATTTCAATAAGTTCCCAATTTATTTGGGTTTTGTTAGTCTCTCCTTGTGAGAGTATGGTTTTTTGCTTTGATTGGGTTTTGGTGTTTTCCATGGCCGAGGTGATAGATCGGCAAGATTTTTATGGCTTTGATTCAGGAATGAAGGTTATTATCGGATCACATCTATGGTCGTTTACACAAAACAGTCCGATGAAAACAAGTACATACTTTCAATCATCTTCAAATCATTTGGTTGCCTCTAGGAAGGATTCAACACCGATCCCCTTAAGCGTCTGTCCTTTCGATTGTATTTGTAGATACCGTAAGGTTTTGATTAATGAATTGATTCTTTTTTTTCAAAAAAAAATCGATGGATTTTATTTAAAATTTGATTAGTTCTCGGGCATGCCCGGTTGACCGGTTATATAATATATTGAGATTTTTTCATAAATAATCAAGATCAAAAAAAAAAATTTGTAAATTTTTTTTTGAAAAAAATATTTTATAAAAATACGGTCTAAAATTTTTATAACCTGCAAACTTTAAAAATTTAGTAATTGAGATTATTTTTGGTTGCATAATAGGTTGTTTAACAAGTCGCATTGGTTAAACCAAATGTAATCTCGAATGCACTCAAAATCAACCTTAAATGTTACCAAAATCAACTTCAAATAATTTTCCTGAAAAATGCTTTGGTTGCAAAACATATTTTTACAAATATTTTCAAAATATGATAAAATTGTTTAAAAAAATGCAAGTTATTTATAATCTACGTAAGAATGAAAGAATTTGTGTTAGGATTAGAATTCGAACCATTGATTTACTCCCATAAAATTCATATCGTAACTATTATATTACATTAAATTTTGTATTCTTTCAAAAATCTTATTAAAGAAGTCACTCTTTCAAAAATATTACATTAATTTTTTTTAATTTTAACTTTTGTATAAATGTTAGTTAACATTATTTTTACAACTCCGGTTTTTTCAATTTTCATAATATACAAATAACTATGTAATCAATCACCTTTATAAACTTTTGTTACACTTTTACTTTTTTGATTAAGCAGATATCAATTATGTTGTTAATTGTTATGATTTATATTTTTATATTTTTTTTGTATCTTTCAGTACACTTGGTTTGATTAGTCAAGTATTGACAAATAAAATTTAACGTAACATTGGAACAAAAATAAATAAAAATTATGCGTAATATATCTTATTATTCGTTAGGCACTTAATTTTAAATTAAGAATATTTTTATTGAAACTACTATTAAATTACACAATAATTGTTTTAACATCTTCTGTTCGGTCTATTATTTTTTTTAAAATTTTATTTTTGGAAAAAAATTTCATTTGTTACTATCTTATGAAATGACATGTCATTATTTATTAACTTTGGTATGTCTCACACTCTAACTAATTTAGCTACTTCCATTAAATTTACTTTATTCATATTTTTAAGTCACATTATTGATCCCAATCGTTAACATTTAAATTGAGACGGTGTGGATAAATTCACTGTATTATTATTTTTTTACCAAATCAAACATAATAACTAACAATTTGGTGGGATGGAGTGAGTAATATATATTATCTTTTATTTGATTTTATAACTACTATCTTAACTAATTAGTATATAACATTTATGAGAAAAAGGACCTTGAGATCTGAGATACTTAATAAATATGCTTTATATTTGATTGGACCCTCAGGGCTAATTAAAAAATTTTGATTTTACAAATATACCCACCCTATATTTACATATAAATCTCATGTATCTCAGGAAACTTACCTGAGATACATCTCAGGCTCCCTAATCTCAATATTTATAATATAGTATTGTCTTGATATATATATATATATATATATATATATATATATATATATATATATATATTAACGAATCTATTTTTAATTAATTTTACTTGAAAAAAGTGTATATATATATATATGAATATATTAAGTGTACAAATATAGATTTACATATATGTATAAAAAAGGGAGTAAGACAATTTTAAGGAACAAAACTAAAAGATTTTATAATATGACTCAAGTATTATTGTTTTAAAAATAAACTATTAATATGCTAAAATCATAATTATATTTTTAAAAATAAAAGGTAATTTTGTTCTTATCGTAAAATATTTATTTTAATTTTATGAAACTAGATCAAATTTAAATATATATGATTAATGAAAAAAATATGTAATATTACAAAATTATCATAAATATAAGATGAAGTTGAAAATTTATTTTTTATTTTTAATGTTAGGTCCAATATGTTTGTAGAAGGGGGGTTGAATACAAACAGTACTGTTTTATCGAAATTTGTCCGGTATTGTTGTTGTATCGGCCCTGTGTTTTGAGCTGTTGTGTTTGGTCTTTGTTTCTTAATTAGTTTTTATTAGTTTTAGTTTATATTAGTTTATATTATTTCTGGTTTTGGGTATTGGTTTTTTTGGTTTATATTTGTGGTATTGGATCTGTTTGGATCTTTTTCGTTTATATATTTATATATATATTTATATATATATATATATTTATATTAATATATATATTTTTAATTTTAAATTAGTTCTGTTCTTCTGTCTTGGTCGGTTCCGTTTGCGCTGGGTTTTTTTTTGGTAGTCGATGTTGCGGAATTTGCGTGTTGGGAGTTTGAATTTAGGTACCTTGACGGGCAAACTCCTGGAGCTAGTGGACGTGTTGAAGAAGCGTAGAGTGGATGTGGCGTGTATTCAAGAGACGAGATGGAAGGGGGCGCGGTCTAGAGTAGCGAACGGGTATAAATTGTGGTATTCAGGTCTTACCAACTCGAAGAACGGAGTGGGCATTCTTTTGACGGAAGACCTTAAAGACAACGTCGTAGAAGTGAATAGGTGCAATGACAGGATCATGTCCGTCAAGGTGGTGGTGGGGGAGATTGTGGTGAATGTGGTGTGTGCGTACGCCCCGCAAGGTGGTTTGGGCGACGCTGAGAAGGAGGCTTTTTGGGCCTGTTTAGATGGGCTGGTAGGGAGTATTCCTGTAGACCAATTTTTAGTGGTGGGTGGCGATTTCAACGGTCACATTGGCGAGAGGTCAGATGGTTTCCCCATTGCACATGGGGGTTTTGGCTTCGGGACCAGGAATGTCGGTGGGTCCGCACTGTTAGAGTTTGCTTCGGCGCAGGAGTTGGTTATTGTTAATTCTGTTTTTCAGAAGAGGGCTGAGCACCTAATCACCTTTAGTAGCGGGGGACGCAACACTCAAATCGATTACTTACTTGTGCGCAGCCGGGACGCTAGAGCATGCGTGGACTGCAAGGTGTTCAGGAGTGAGGCGTGTGCTTCCCAGCACAGGCTGTTGGCCATGGATCTATCCATGGAGGGTCGAGTAGTTTGCAGGAAGAGAGAGTTTAGACCAAGAATCCTTTGGAAAGACTTGAAGGGCGAGAAGGCGGCGGAATTCAGGGAGGCATTGATCAACGAAGGTTGTTTTGCGAGTGGGGGAGATGCTAACTCCAGGTGGACCAGGATGGCTAAGGCCATCCGGAGTGTGGGCGAGAAGGTGGTGGGGGTTTCCTCAGGTAGATGCAGCGGTCATAAGGAGTCGTGGTGGTGGAACGAAGAGGTCCAAAAGAAAGTTAAGGCTAAACTTGCGCTCTTTAAAGAGCTTTTATCGTCCTGCGCAGGGCAGGAGAGGATTCTGAAGATGGAAGCATACAAGGTGGCTAGACGAGAGGCGAAAAAGGCAGTGGCGAAAGCTAAAGAGGAGGCTTATGAAGGGCTGTACAAGCGCCTAGATACCAAGGAAGGAGCGAATGCCATCTTTAAGCTAGCTAAAGCTAGGGAGAGAGGGCGGCGCGATCTGGGTTCTGTTAAGTTTGTTAAGGACGATTCAGGCCAAGTGTTAATGAATGAAAATGCTATTAAGGAGAGGTGGAGTTCGTATTTTCATAATCTTTTCAACGAGGCTAGGAGGAGTGGTGTCGGGGTGGAGCGAGAGGTCTCTCCTTCACCTGTGCTCTCTATTGATTCCTGTGAGCGCATCAGCAAGGACGAAGTCAAGGGTGCCCTGCAGAAGATGGCTAAAGGGAAGGCGGTTGGCCCGGATCTTATCCCGATCGAGGTTTGGCTTTGTCTTGGTGAGGTTGGCGTCCAATGGTTAACAGATCTGTTCAATGTTCTTCTCTTGGGTGCTAAGATGCCAGCTGAATGGAGGCGTAGTGTTGTGGTACCTTTTTTCAAGAATAAAGGCGATGCTCAGAGTTGTAGTAACTACCGGGGTATTAAATTACTCAGTCATACTATGAAACTTTGGGAGAGAGTGGTTGATAGTCGGATTAGAAGAGTGGTTGAAGTCTCAGAGAATCAATTCGGTTTTATGCCTGGGAGATCGACGACCGAGGCTATTCATCTCGTTAGACGCCTTATGGAGAAGTTTAGGGATCGTCGCAAAGACCTTCATATGGTGTTCATCGATCTTGAGAAGGCTTATGATAGCATACCCCGTGAAGCTATCTGGAAGAGCCTTGAGGAGAGGGGAGTGCCGTCGGCGTACGTTAGGGTGATTCAAGACATGTACGCCCAAGCTAGTGCTTGCGTTCGGACCCCAGTGGGGGACTCCCGTTTCTTCCCTGTTGAGATGGGGCTTCATCAAGGGTCGGCCCTGAGTCCTTTTCTTTTCGCCCTTATCATTGATGTCATGTCACGGGGGATTCAAGATGCTGTCCCTTGGTGCATGATCTTCGCGGATGATATCGTGCTAGTAGCGGAATCGAGGAGGGAGGTGAACGACAAATTGGAGCTTTGGAGATCTACTTTGGAGTCCCAAGGGTTACGTATGAGCCGTTCTAAAACCGAGTATCTCTGGTGTAACTTCAGTGGTGAGGCCAGCGAAGAAGGGGTGGAGGTTAGGATTGAAGACCAGATCGTCCAGCAGACGGACAAGTTCAAGTATTTAGGTTCAATCATCCAGAAGGAAGGTGAGATTGTAGCCGATGTCACGCATCGTATCAAGGCGGGGTGGTTAAGGTGGAGGGCAGCGTCAGGGGTGATGTGCGATAAGAAAGTCCCTCTAAAGTTGAAAGGGAAATTCTATAGAGCAGCTATCTGTCCTGCGATGTTATATGGTTCGGAGTGTTGGGCAGAGAAGAAGGCCCTAGTAAGGAAGTTGGAAGCGGCTGAAATGAGGATGTTGCGGTGGTCCTGTGGGCGCACGATGTTGGACAGAGTCCCAAATGCGGTGTTTAGGAGCGAGCTTGAAGTAGCGCCTTTTTCTGCGAAACTTAGGGAAGGAAGGTTGAGATGGTTCGGCCACGTCCGTAGGAGGCTGGTTGAAGCCCCAGTTAGGAGGGTCGAGAATCTCTCGGTTGGTGGGGCGAGGAGGAGGGGTAGACCGAGGAGGTCGTGGGAAGAGCAGCTCAGGCTGGATTTGAAGGCCTTAGACTTAAATGAGACCATGGTTGCGGATAGGTCTGCTTGGAGGCGGCGTATCAGAGTGGTGGATTCTCTTTTAGGGTGCGGATCGGTTGTCGAGAGCCTCAGAATTGGGTTGTCTCGGTTAGCGATTTTGTAGTAGTTCGACTTTAGCGTTCTCACTTTGCGTTTTTAGTGTTTTTTGTTTGCTGGTTTTGCTGTTTCAGGGATCCTGGTCCGGTGGTAGCATAACGCCGCGAGGATAGGTATGTCCCATGTGGAGAACGCCATGGGCTCAGGTATGGCTTCGATCATTTTCGTATCACATGGTTTCCTTTGTATTTATCACACTCTTTGTATGTCGTGCACTTAGCCGAGGGTCTTCACGGAAACAGCCTCCCCGCTCAAAAAGTGGGGGTATGGTCTGCGTACATCCTACCCTCCCCAGACCCTGCTCTGAGCGGGATATACTGGGTATGTTTGGTTTGGTTTGGTTTTTTATGTTGACAAATTTGAGCGGAATTAAATGAAACAAAATTCAAGTTGAATATAAAATTATATTAACTTGAGGGGTTTGTTACAAATACAGTACATAATTTATATCTAGTTAATAAAAACAAATTAGAAAATTCGACATGAATTTTTCTAGATTTGTTAATAAAAATCAAGATATAGATTAGGAGTAAAAACTCGCTAATAGTACAAGAGTATCAAGGAAATCAGTTCTATCGGATCAGATATTAAAAATAAGATGAACTTGATTTTCTATATAATTTTTCTGCTTCTTGTGTTGTGTTCTTGATGAGAGAGAAGAGAGAATTCAATTCTTGAATGTAATATTTTGATCTGTGTTTTTCCTTACTGATTGCTTCTGTCGAGATGTCTTGATATATATTAATCCCTGCATCTTTATCTTCAATTATAACTGTCAAGACAATCTTCAATACAATTTCTTCTTCCAAGACAACCAGTTTTGTACTGCCAAGACAATAGGCAATACAATCGTCAAGACAATCAGGTTCTTCCAAGACAATCGGCAAGACAATCAAATACTGAGATCTTTGTCTTGCTTTATCAAAATTATCATTCTGTCTGAAGCTTTTTCTTTTTGATCATTATCAAGACAATCAAATTGAACTGCCAAGACAATCGTCAAGACAATCAAATCAGATTTTTATTCTACTTTTCAAAAGCTTTTCAGACAATATCATTATCAAGACAATCGGCAAGACAATCAGGAATTGTCTTGCTTTATTGATTTCTTCTCCAATACAATCGGCAAGACAATCTCCTATTGTCTTGCTGTTCTGATTTAAACCTTCAAGACAATCGGCAAGACAATCAGGGATTGTCTTGCTAGTTCATTTTTCAGAATTAAATTAAAATTGATTAACAAATAATCATTTTAATTTATTCTTACTTAAATAATTAATCAGATTTAATTAATCTAATAATTAATTTAATTAAGGAATTAATTCAAGATGAATTAATTAATTAATTAAATTAACTACTTGATTTAAATTAATTAAACAAGAATAATTATATATCCTTGGATTGTCTTAATTCTTTTCTGAATCAGTGAAAGTAATAAAGGAATACAACTGAATATTTTGTTGACGTTCCATGTACTGTCTGGTTCATGAACGACTAACCTCAATGACTGTCCTTTAATTTTCACATTAAAAATGTGATTCAGTTTTCTTCTCATCTCTTTCTCCTTCTTGTACTTCACTGTATACTGTCTGAACCTGTCACTCTAGAAATCTCTGTCTTAGAAATAAATCCACTTCTTTGATGCTATACTGAGGCTTGATCAGCAATCTGAACTTCTTCCAGTGTAAAACATCAAAACTATAGATTGACTTTAGGGTTTTTCTTCTGACAGATAGTACCTCCTGAGATTCCTGTGACAGTTAAAGTTATTTACTTATTACAAACTAAGCTTAAGTTGAGTTGAGTCCTCGAACTACAAATAGGCTGTGTCATATGCCTTTCAATCTCCCCCTATTTGTTTGTTAGAAGATAACAAGCAAATACCTAGAGGATTACTCAACTAACTCAACTTAACTTAGTAAAAGATAAAACTTTAAACACAAAGTAAATAAAAGAAAAGTTCTGGTTTATATTTAACATTGTCCAGATTCAAACATAAAAGATAAATACAAGATAGATGATCCTCTAGACTGATCATATAATACAATTTTCTATCTTGACCTATCTAAGCTCTAAAGATATCACATGTAGAGCTGATCTTCACTTTGAAGTTTCTTCATCCCTTATCTCTCCAGGTTCAACTTCATCTTCTTGCTCTAGGAATCTTCTGATATTCTCTGTGTCAAATCGTTCTTGATCATCCAAGGTTTTGATCAAATCCTTGTCAAGTACACGTTCATAATCTGACACAAGACCTTTAGGTTTCTTAGGCAAGATTCCAAGGTTACCCCATAGCCGATTCCGAAGAATGTAATATTTCTTTTCAAAGCCAGTTAAAGCATATGATCGAATAATGTCAGCAACAAAGATACTTTCTTTATCTTCGAATCCTGTAGTCCTCAGCATATGTTCTAACCAGACCAGATGAGATGCAGTGTATAATTTCATCGACTTAGAATCAAGGAAACAAGAGTGTAGTGTATTACCCTTGAGAAACTTAACATGATGTGGAGTTTGAATAACTTGTGGACTATTCCTTTGCGCAAACTCCAAAAGTCTCTCATGAAGTAAAATATTCAGTTCAGAAAACCTTTTTACCTTTATGGACATAATCCATAGTTCCATCAAGCTTCTCTGTTGAAAGATTTGAAGTGACACATAGAGAGAACCCATTGTACGAGAGTCAATCTGAATTATCAGTTGATCTGCACATCTATCAAACCCAGCTACTATCCTTGAGATTTCCAGCATCAGTGCATCCATATATTGCAAGTAATCTGGATTGGTCTCTTGAAACTGTTAAAGTAGTTGGAGTAAACGTTCATCATCATTAGCAGTGTTCTGAATAGAATCAAAAATTTCTCTTGCTCTATCCCACTTTGGACCAATCTTCAACTGAATATCTCTTTTCCTTTCCTGTACACTGATTGCATGTAGCTTCTGTTTCTCTGCATCTTCAGCTTGCTTCAGCTTCAACCTCTCATTCACTACCTGTCTGGTCTTCTCAAGCTTAGCTTGTCTCTTCTGACGATCAGCTTTCTCCTCTTGAAGTTCCTTCTCAAACTCAGGATCATCTTGCCAGTTTGAAAGATCTTCTTCGATATCATTTAATTGTTGTACCTCAAACTTACTATTCTTGAGATCGAAATCAAACTCGAATGCATCCTGATCATGAGCAGCTTTTTCTTTTCCCTTGGAAGACTTCTCAGACTTCTCCTTATGCCTCCCTTGATCTCCTCCTGACTTACTACCTCCTGCTTCTCCAGACTTACCTGCTCCTCCATCTCCAGACTTCTCCCCCTTAGTTGAGGAATCCTCTACAGACTTCCGTTGACTGTTAAGCTCCCTATTTGCATCATTATCCCCTTCATTATCATCATCATAGTCTCCAAAATATGCTCTTTGTTCTGGTGTGATATTATGAGTAGGTTTAACAATGTTGTATAGATGATCAAGTCCTTCAAACATGTAATCATACTTTTCTTCAAGATTTGCAAAGGTTGTCGAATATGATTGAGCAGTTTCATGCATTTCCACTTGAAGTTCATCCACCCTATTAGAGAGTCTGTCAATGGCATTTAGAATATCTGTTCTTTCTGTAGATGCCTGAGAGTTGGATTGTATCAATGTATTGATTGCTGGAGTGAGTGTAGTCTTTATGTTGTGGACATCGTCACGAATGATCATGAGCTGATTGTTGACAGAGGTGGAAGAAGAAGACCGTTCATCCACTTGTGCTTTTAAAACTTGTTTTTCAGCCTCAGTTTCCATCAATTTCTTTTGCAGTTCTTTGATTTGAGCCATTAAAGACAAAGTGTGTGTGTCAGTGTGTGCTCTCACCTGATGTTCACTCAAGGATATGTCACTCTCCTTTCGTGCATGTGTTTCACTCATATTTAAGGTGGTCCTCACATCACTCAACACTAGCTCCTTTCCTTGAGCTGTACCTGCATAAGAAATCACCCTAGCCTCTTCTGGAGAGGTCAGTGGTGGTGCAATGGGAGTTCGCAATTCCCAATCCTCAGTCATCTCTATCAATTCATTTGGATTTGATAGCTGAATTTCTTCAGTGATAGGATGACCACGTTGCCTTTCACTTTCTCCAGATAAATCTGCGACTGAAGAATCCCTTGAGGGAGCCAGGAATGTTCCTCCTGGGAGGGGAGATGATGACTCTATTATAAATGGCAGAGAGTCAAGATTTCCCTCAGAAGCCTGTGAAGGCTCTTCTATTATAAATGGTAGGCACTGTAACAATCCTATCGTGCACTCCTTGCTCAGTGTCCTTAGCAACATCAGATTCTACGGTAATGTTTTCCCCCATTGTGAGTAATAGAGGTGTGCTTGACTCTGTACAAGGTGCCATGGCCCTTTGGCGAATTTCAATAATTTCATCCTGTTGAGAGGATGAAATTAGTAACAGTTCATCGGCCATTTCAATGTCCAAGTCCTGTTGGGAGGAAATGGATGGGCTAACAAATGCCTCAAGTAGTAGGTTTCTTCTCTTCTTTGGTGGAGGCAGAGCTGTGGGATCACTCACATTATCACTTCTTCTATCAGCTCTTTTTGCCAACAATTTGCTTCTGGCTTTAGGTTTAGAGATTTGGTTAGACACAGTGTTTGGCTCTAAGACCTGGGATAGAGGCTGTGGTTCTACAACCTGTTGGTCTGACCTATCAGCCACTTGGGCTCCAGAAATAGTTTGAGAGATAGAAGGCAATACCTGCTCCATTGATGCAGTAGTTGTACCTGAAGGAATAGATTGTTCCATTTGATGTTGATGTTCAGGGACAGGTACATTTAGAGGTTCAGGTTCAGGTGCATTCAAGAGTCGAGGAATGATAGGTAGATTTATGAAATTAGACAAATATGGTGTAATATACACTGGCACATTTATCAACTTTCTATGTGTATCAAGGCTAGTGAATATTTTCTTGGTTTGCCTGCCTGATACCATAGGGTTGTCATTCCTAAAAACTGTTTGTTGACCAACAGGAACAAGATGATTAAATAACAGAGTTAAAATCTAGGATAATAACATAGAACTTTCTTACCCTCATCAAAATCCCTTCCGGCCTTAACAATCCTGTTAATAATAGTACTCCAAAGTAGATTACCAATATTGATTCTACGGTTGTTAGCAACAGCATAACCAATAGTTTGTAACATAGAGGTGAGTAAGTGAAAATTACCTCTGGCTGAATTAGCAAATACCTTGGAGATCGTGTCGAAGAATGCATCCCATTGTTGAACCAGATTCCTTTTGCTCAGGTTGTTCATATCAATTGCTCCATGATAATTAATATCAATGAAGAATTGATAGAGTTGTTCACTGGTTGGAAATGGATCAAAATTATCCGCAGGAAGGCCCAGTACAGTAGTAAGGGTTGATTCTGTCACGACGTGGTGTGTACCATCAAAATCAAAAGAAAATGAGGTCAAGTCTTCAGACACCACAGCTTCTGTGCAAATCAATCTCAGTGGTCCTATCTTAATTGGGGCTTCAATCGAAATGGCAGTTCGGATAATCGAATCGTCATTCAAAAATCGTATCCAAGGCCTAAATCGATCGTAGGGACAATCGTTCGGATTAAAATAACCAACCAAATTATGTTTCATTATCTCAAAATTATCAGCCATTTATAAACACAAAAACACACTTTAATTTTAAGAAAATTAAAACAATTCGAAAAATTTTCAGAATTAATAATTAATTAAAATTAATTAAAAATTCGAATTAATTCAAAGTTGTCAGAAAAATCTCAAAAAATTATATGATGTTCTCTTGATCACTGGGAGTCTCAATCTATTTTTAGAATTCACAGAAAAAATCTAGAACTCTCAAAACAGTCAAAATCCGATTCTACTTTTTGAAAAATTTGATTTTCAAAAACTTAACCAAACTTGAAGATGATCGGTTCAAAAGAAGGATAATTGAACGATCTACTTAAATCTGGTCTTGTTTTTCAGTTTGGTTGAGGAAATTTTAGCAGCGATTCAGTACAAGACTGCGTGTATTGTATGTATATATGCTGAGATCTCTGTGTAAAGACACGAGAGAGAGAGAGAGAGAGAGAGAGAGAGAGAGAGAGAGAGAGAGAGAGAGAGAGAGAGAGAGAGATAATTGTATTATTGTTGTGTTCTGTTTTTTTTTTTTTTAATTAAGTACTAAACTACACTACAAGACAATCGGTTTGATTGTCTTGCCGATTGTCTTGGTAGTATAAATACTATCAAGACAATCAATTATTTAACTGATTAATCAATAAATTAACACACATTTTTTTAATTTTGAAAATATAGAAAAACACTCCAAGACAATCAGTTGATTGTCTTGCCGATTGTCTTAGTAGTTCAAAACTATCAAGACAATCGTTTGTTTTGAGTAAAACAAAATAAAAACAGAATAAAAATCTGAAAAATATTTTATTATCAACAAAATAACCTTCCAAGACAATCTGTGGATTGTCTTGGCGATTGTCTTGATATTATAATCACAAACAAGACAATTAATTAAACTGCTAATAATATGGTAATAAAATACAAATTAATGTGCATAATTAATTCAATTAAAATGCACTCTAATATATTATTAAAAATACTATAAATAAATATTTTACAGAAACATGGATTAATCTTTTTACGAAAATAAATATAAATAACAAAAGGACAAACACTACAAAACATTTAATAAAATAATTATTAAAATAGAAATAAATATTTACAAATATTCTAAAAATACAGAACTATGAAGTATTAAATAATATGAATAAACAGAGTGAAAAATAACTAAACAAGCAAGAAAATCAGTTGGTAAAATAATTATACAAGTGATTTCAAACAACAAATATTCACATAATAATCACTTGCAAAATTATTAAAGATCAAATTTCAGATATTAACATTATTAATTACTAGGACTGTTTAACATACCCAATTCACTAACAATTCTAGTGAATGAGGATTCATTAAGCGACTTAGTAAAAATATCTGCAGTTTGGTCTCCAGAGCCTACAAATAGTAGTTCCACTGTACCATTCATTACATGCTCTCTTATAAAATGATACCTTATGTCAATGTGCTTTGTCCTTGAGTGCTGCACAGGATTGCTGGCGATTGCTATGGCACTTGTATTATCAAATAAAATAGGGATATTTTCCAATACAATGCCATAGTCCATTAATTGATTCCTAATCCATAAGATCTGAGCACAACAGCTTCCAGCAGCTATATATTCAGCTTCGGCTGTAGAGTTGGAAACTGTTTGCTGTTTCTTACTGAACCAGGATACCAATCTTCCACCTAGGTATTGACAACTCCCAGATGTACTATTCCTGTCTACAACACTTCCTGCATAGTCAGAATCTGTATATCCTACTAAAGTAAAACCAGATTCATTAGGGTACCAGATTCCTAAATTAGGCGTACCCTTTAGATATCTTAAGATTCTTTTGACAGCAGTGAGATGTATTTCTTTAGGGTTCGCTTGGAACCTTGCACACAAGCATGTGGCAAACATTATATCTGGTCTACTAGCAGTTAGGTAAAGCAAAGAGCCAATCATTCCTCTATAGCCTGTGATATCTACCTTGGCAGAACTTTCACATAAACCAATTTTGACAGCTATAGTTGATGGTGTCTTTGCTGATGAGCACTCCTCCGTGTGATATTTCTTGAGAAGTTCCTTGATGTACTTGGATTGATAAATAAATATTCCATCTTGTCTCTGACTTATTTGTAATCCAAGAAAGAATTTCAGTTCTCCCATCATGCTCATTTCAAACCTACCCTGCATTAACTTAGAAAACTTCTTTCATAGAAGCTCATTAGTAGACCCAAATATAATATCGTCCACATAGACTTGGACTAGTATTATATCATTCTTATGTCTTTTAGTGAAGAGAGTTTTGTCTATGACACCTCTTATAAAACCATTTTCTAATAGAAATTCAGAAAAAGTGTCATACCATTTTCTTAGGGCTTGCTTAAGACCATAGATAGCTTTGTAAAGAAAGTAAACATAGTCCAGATGATCTTGATCTTCAAAACCAGGGGGCTGTTCTACATACACTTCTTCATCTAGCTTACCATTCAGAAAGGCACTCTTGACATCCATTTGATAAACTTTGAATCTTGAATAGGATGCAAATGCCAAGAATATTCTGATGGCCTCAAGTCTTGCCACTGGAGCATAGGTCTCGTCATAATCAATGCCTTCAGCTTGAGAATAACCTTTAGCTACCAGTCTTGCTTTGTTTCTTATCACAGTGCCATCTTCATCTAGTTTGTTTCTGAATACCCATCTTGTGTCCACCACTTTTCTATCTTTAGGTCTGGGTACCAGCTTCCATACTTCTAGTTGCTTAAATTGATTGAGTTCATCTTGCATAGCAATCACCCAATCAGGATCAGATAGAGCTTCTTCTACTTTCTTAGGTTCCATGACAGACAGGAACCCAGAATAGTTACATTGATTCTGATAAGCTCTTCTTGTTTTCACACCAACATCTGGATCACCAAGAATCAGCTCAAAAGGATGAGCTCTATTCCAAACAGTTTGTCTGGGTAGAATTAATCTTGATGATTCACCTTGATCATCAGTATGATGTTGAGTATGACTTGTTGACCCTTCATTATCTCCCCCTGAGTTGTTGCCAGTTTGACTTGTTAATGGTTCAAGAGTATCAGTGGTGTCTTGAAAATTATCATTGTTTTCACCAGCATCAACTTGATCATTACCACCAACATTTGGATTATTATTATTAGCAACAACATCAGGTTGATTGTCATCATCTGAATCTGAGTCTGACATGTCATCAAACTTAAGCTTTTCAGATGGATCTTCATTTTGGATACTTGGGAGTTTTGTGTCATCAAATGTAACATTGACACTTTCCATAGTTTTCTGTTGATCAATAAGATACACCTTGTAGGCTCTTCTAGTATAACCAATAAATATTGCTCCATGTGCTTTTTCTTCAAATTTACCACCTTGATCATCTCCTTCTTTCAGCACAAAACATTTTGTCCCAAATACATGGAAGTACTTGAGAGTTGGTTTCTTGTCATGTAGAGCTTCATATGGTGTCTTCATTAAGTCTTTATTGATAAGTGTTCGATTCTGGGTATAGCATGCAGTGTTGACAGCTTCAGCCCAAAAGCTCAATGGAAGCCTTGATTCACTTAACATAGTACGTGCAGCTTCAATCAAGGTTCTATTCTTTCTTTCAACTACCCCATTTTGTTGAGGAGTTCTGGGAGCTGAGTACTGTCTAGTTATACCCTTTTCAGTGCAAAAGTCATTCAGAACTGCATTCTTGAATTCAGTTCCGTTGTCTGACCTTATAGCTCTTACTGAACGATTAGAGTCCAGCTCAATTAACTTAATGTGATCAACTACCAGTTGTGGAGTTTCATCTTTTGAGTTCAGAAATAGTACCCATGTGAATTTTGAGAAATCATCAACAATCACTAGAGCATATCTTTTTCTTGACATGGACATCACACTAACTGGACCAAACAAATCCATATGGAGAAGTTGTAATGGTTCAGTTATTGATGATGTGTTAATGCTCCTGTGAGTTGCCCTTTTTAACTTCCCTTTTTGACAAGCATCACATAGACCTTCCTGAGAAAATTCAATCGAAGGTAAACCTCTCACCAACTCTCTTTTCACTAGAGAATTCATTGTTTTGAAGTTTAGGTGAGAAAGTTTCTTGTGCCATAACCAACTTTCATCAGTGGATGCCTTTGAATAAAAACATTTAATTTCTTCTGTGCTTCCAGAGTTCATATTGGCTATGTACAAGTTTCCTTTTCTTACTCCAGTCAACTGTGGCCTTTCATTTCTCTTGTGTGATATTAGACAATTCTTCTTGTTGAAATGAACTTCATAACCTTTGTCACAGAATTGACTAATACTGAGCAAATTGTGCTCAAGGCCGTTCACAAAAGAGACATCTTCAACGATAACATTTCCAGCTTCTAATCTGCCATATCCATCAGTTTTACCTTTGCTGTTATCTCCAAAGGTAACGACTGGGCCGGCCTTCTCCACCACATTTGTCAGCAGGGCTCTATCTCCGGTCATATGCCTTGAACATCCACTGTCCAGAATCCACATGACTCGTTCAACCTGTTTCAAACCCTGCAATGACAAATTGGTTAGACTTTCTTCGGAACCCAAATTTGATTGGGTCCGGAGTACTTAAAGAATTGACCTTTATCAGGTAAAGCAACACTTTTTATTTTAACAACATTTTCTTCAGGTACTGGACATTTAACCCTGTAAACAGCTTTAACTTGTTTTGGTTTCAGCTTGGGTAACCATGTGTTTACCATATCCTGAGAAGGACTTAGAGTCCTAATCTTAGAATTAGGTGATTTTTCAGTCCTGGATCTAACATGTTTATTTCTGCTCATTTGCTGTCTAGGAGCATTCTTATCAACACATGCATGATTACTGTTAAAGTAAGCATACATTATATTAAAAGCACAAGACATGCAATTAACAGCATTGCATTTCTTATGAGCAGTATCAATAACAGGAATAGCATGCATGGTAGATATGTTGTTGCATTTATTCATGTTGTTACTTCTACTACTAGTTTTCAAGGAACTAGTAGACTCACAAACTCTTTCTGCTTTCTTAAACACAGTCTTTCTATCTTCATCATTTTTAACAACTTGATTACTTTCTAGGACTACGCCATTAGCTAAATCCTCAATGCGCATCTCTTCCTTAATGATTAAAGATGTTGTATCCAAAGGTTCTGCTATGGATGTCTTAAAGAGTGGGTTACTAACACCCTTAAGCACTAATGGTATACCCCTATCTACAGCACTGACACGATTAGGGGTAATAATGCTTTTTCGACCAATAGCTTCATTATAGTCAAACCCAATACCCACGGTTTGATTAATAACTTGTTGGTTAAACAACTCTTTAGCCACTTTACATGAATTAGAAGTAGCACTAGCCCTTATTTCTAGCTCAGCTATTGTTTCACGTTGTTGAACCACTATCAACGCTAGAGACCTCTCAAGTTCTTTTAGAATTCTTATTTCTGATTTTTGTTTATCATGGCAATTTTGTACATCGTGTAATTCTGATAATTGATTACTAAGATCTGTATTTAACAAATTTAGCCTTTCAATCTCTCTATTAGCATTACCTAGTGTATCACTAAGTTGATAGATATATTGACTTTCAGTACAAGATACCTCAGATGAAGTACCACTGGAGTTATCAGATTTTGCCATCAGGGCAAGATTGCCATACTCTTCATCTTCAGAGTCTGTATCATCCCAACTCTTTCCAGCAGCCACATAGGCTTTACCTGTCTTCTTCTTCTCAGATCCAAAGTCTTTTCTTTGGTTTTGTTTTGGCTTCTGACATTCAGTAGCGAAGTGTCCAAGTTCATTACAGTTATAGCATCTAATTTTACTTCTTTCAACTGTTCCAGTTTTGTAACCTCCTCTGTTACTTGAGGATGAAGAACCTCCTCTCTGGAACCTGTTATAGTTAGATTTGTACCTGAACTTGGGATTCTTCCTGAATCTGAAGTTGCTGAATTTCCATACCAACAAAGCCATGGACTCATATTCCAACTGATCTAGCTCTTCTAACGAATAGAAGTCTCCTTCATCTGGACTAGCATTCGTTTGACCAACTTCAACTTCAAGCTTACCACTGTCAACATTACAAGGTTGAATAACCTTATCTTCCACTTCCTGTTTGTTCTCAACAATAAGAGCTGCAGAAGTATTAGCAACTCTTCCTTTTCCATAAATCTCCTTTTGTTGAGATTGTTCCAGTTCATAGGTTTTTAAAACACCAAAGAGTCTTTCTACAGTAATTTCACTTAGATTCCTCGACTCTCTGATAGCTGTAATTCTATGTTCTAGATGAACAGGCATTGACAGTAGAAATTTTCTGTTGATCTCTTTCTGAGTATAGTACTTGCCATGCATCTGTAAATTGTTGACAAGTTTGTTATATCTTTCAAACACATCTTGAATACTTTCATTGTATGCTGATCGAAAGTGTTCATACTCAGATGTCAGAATTTCTAGTCGATTCTCCCTAACTTCCTCTGTTCCTTCATTCACAGTTTCAATGGTTTCCCACATTTGCTTTGCAGTTTTGCAGTTAATCACATGACTGTACATTACAGAGTCTAGAGAGTCTATTAAGATCAGTCTTAAATTAATGTCAAGTCCAGCTTCCTCTCTTTCAACAAGAGTGTATTCAGAAGAATCTTTGTGTACATACCTTGCAGGGGAAATAACTTTTCCATCAGTAACAACTTCAGGAATTAATCCAAAAGGTATTATTGGTCCTTCTGATAAGACTTTCATGTATTTAGGATTTGCAACCTCGAGGAACATTAACATTTTGTTCTTCCACATATCATAACTATTTTTGTCATATATGGGAATTTTCACAGTTCCAACTTTAGAAGACATGATGAATTTTTTAAGAGAGTTAAAAAATTCGGGGATGATTTTTAATCGAGTAAAATGGGATCTTTGATTTGTGTATCAACCAATCGGCTCGGATACCAATTGTTAGGTCTAATATGTTTGTAGAAAGGGGGGTTGAATACAAACAGTACTGTTTTATCGAAATTTGTCCGGATAATTTAATTTATATGTTGACAAATTTGAGCGGAATTAAATGAAACAAAATTCAAGTTGAATATAAAATTATATTAACTTGAGGGGTTTGTTACAAATACAGTACAGAATTTATATCTAGTTAATAAAAACAAATTAGAAAATTCGACATGAATTTTTCTAGATTTGTTAATAAAAATCAAGATATAGATTAGGAGTAAAAACTCGCTAATAGTACAAGAGTATCAAGGAAATCAGTTCTATCGGATCAGATATTAAAAATAAGATGAACTTGATTTTCTATATAATTTTTCTGCTTCTTGTGCTGTGTTCTTGATGAGAGAGAAGAGAGAATTTTGTTCTTGAATGTAATATTTTGATCTGTGTTTTTCCTTACTGATTGCTTCTGTCGAGATGTCTTGATATATATTAATCCCTGCATCTTTATCTTCAATTATAACTGTCAAGACAATCTTCAATACAATTTCTTCTTCCAAGTAACCAGTTTTGTACTGCCAAGATAATAGGCAATACAAACGTCAAGACAATCAGGTTCTTCCAAGACAATGGGCAAGACAATCAAATACTGAGATCTTTGTCTTGCTTTATCAAAATTATCATTCTGTCTGAAGCTTTTTCTTTTTGATCATTATCAAGACAATCAAATTGAACTGCAAAGACAATCGTCAAGACAATCAAATCAGATTTTTATTCTACTTTTCAAAAGCTTTTCAGACAATATCATTATCAAGACAATCGGCAAGACAATCAGGAATTGTCTTGCTTTATTGATTTCTTCTCCAATACAATCGGCAAGACAATCTCCTATTGTCTTGCTGTTCTGATTTAAACCTTCAAGACAATCGGCAAGACAATCAGGGATTGTCTTGCTAGTTCATTTTTCAGAATTAAATTAAAATTGATTAACAAATAATCATTTTAATTTATTCTTACTTAAATAATTAATCAGATTTAATTAATCTAATAATTAATTTAATTAAGGAATTAATTCAAGATGAATTAATTAATTAATTAAATTAACTACTTGATTTAAATTAATTAAACAAGAATAATTATATATCCTTGGATTGTCTTAATTCTTTTCTGAATCAGTGAAAGTAATAAAGGAATACCACGGAATATTTTGTTGACGTTCCATGTACTGTCTGGTTCATGAACGACTAACCTCAATGACTGTCCTTTAATTTTCACATTAAAAATGTGATTCAGTTTTCTTCTCATCTCTTTCTCCTTCTTGTACTTCACTGTATACTGTCTGAACCTGTCACTCTAGAAATCTCTGTCTTAGAAATAAATCCACTTCTTTGATGCTATACTGAGGCTTGATCAGCAATCTGAACTTCTTCCAGTGTAAAACATCAAAACTATAGATTGACTTTAGGGTTTTTCTTCTGACAGATAGTACCTCCTGAGATTCCTGTGACAGTTAAAGTTATTTACTTATTACAAACTAAGCTTAAGTTGAGTTGAGTCCTCGAACTACAAATAGGCTGTGTCATATGCCTTTCATTTAATTACAAAATTAAACACATATACATATTCGTGCGAAAAATTAATTCAATATATTAACACTTGCACATGCTTTTACACTATTTTACGTTTGAAGTCCTAAAAGAGTAGAAAACTATTGAACCTTATGTATAATTTTTAAGCTATCTAAATAACTAAAAACTTTCCCGTTTAATGTTTTAGAAATATATATTTTATATTTTTTGCTTAGTTTTTTTGTTTAATATAAATTTATAAACAGTTATTACTAAATTTTTTTAGAAAAACTTTCAAAAATATCCATGTATACGGTAAAAGTTGCATCGTAAATTGAAAATAACTGCATTTCATGTTGCATATGAGGTTTCACCGTATGTATTTATGAAAAAAATTAGAAATTTGGGTTTTTTTAAAAAAATCATGTTTTTATTCGTTCTTTTTAATATTATCCTTTTAATTATATTAATAAAATTGATATATTAATTATGAGTATAATTAAAGATGAATATGATATTTAAAATATTTTAGTATGCCCAAATCCTTTATTATATTACCTGAGTCTACCACATCATGCTGTTAACCAATCAAATACGAGGAATTATTTTAGGACCAATCAGAGGTGATTCCTAAATTTTAGACCAATCATATCATTTTAAAAGTTTTCCTTATTTATTTTTCTATACCCACTTTACTAACTGTAGTTAGTTAACAATTCTAATTAAAATATAATGACTATTAATATAACATACTTATATATTATAAATACTTTTAATCAAAAAATTCAATAATAAATTTTTCATATAATTTATTTTCTCTTTTATTAAATTACAACTATATATTTACGGAATTACGCTAATTATGGTAATAACTCAACCAACATGGAAACATTAGCATAGAAAGTAGCAAGGTACCAATATTTAAATAGCAGTTAGATGCAGTTAGCCAATCAGAAAATTATGAATTATTTTAGGACCAATCAGTGGTGATTCCTAAATTTTAGACCATTCATATTATATTAAAAAAAATTCCTTATTTACCATTCTCATCCTATTATACTAACTGTGGTTATTTAACAATTCAAATTTAAATATAGTAGTTACTTGATTTAACATATTCATATATTACTGTTAAGTCCAATAAGATTGTAGACGGGGGGGTTGAATACAATCTATACCCTTTTATCGAAATTTGTCCTTGAGATTTAAATTCACTTTAAATAAATTTGTGCGGAATTAAATGAAACAAAATTCAAGTTAAATATAAAGATATATTAAACTTGAGGGTTGTTACAAAATCAGTACAGAGTAATATCAAGTTAATAAAAACAAATTAGAAAATTAGACATGAACTTTTCTTAATTTGTTAATAAAAATCGAGATATAAACTAGGAGTAAAAACTCGCTAGTAGTACAAGAACGATAAATAAACAAGTTCCAACGGATACAATATTACAAACAAGGATCTTGAGTATTTATGGTGAATTAAATGTTGTAGCAGTTCTTGGTTTAATATGAGAGAGAAGATGAAGTCTGGTGTCTTGTTTTTTTTTATCTAATGTTTTCTGTCTGTTTTTTTCAGCCGCCAGCCTTTTGATCTTTATACAAAAGCTACTGCCTCTTTTCTGATTTCACAATCCTAATAAGACTTGCAGCAAGACATAACTTATGTCTTCCTTTCTTCTGATAAGACATTCGGCAAGACATTCGGTAAGACATAAGTTATATGTCTTATCAGCTTTGCTTCAATATGACATTCGGTAAGACATACTGCTTATGTCTTAACAGCTTTGTTCTAAAAAGACATTCGGTAAGACACACACCTTATGTCTTAACATCTTTGTTTTAATAAGACATTCGGTAAGACACACACCTTATGTCTTATTAATTCAATTTTTTCAATTTTAAATGATTTTTCTTAATCATTTAAATAAATTGAATTAATTTCACTTTAAATAATTATTCTTATTTAATTAATCTAATAATTAATTTAAGAAATAAATTAATTTTGATGAATCAATTTATTAATTAAATCAATTAATTGATTTAATTAATTAAAGGAGAATAATTATAAATCCATTAAATGTCTTACTACATTCTGAATCACTGAGATGAATAAAGAGGTACCATTGAATTTTCTGTTGACGCTCTATGTACTGTCTGGTTCATGAGCGACTAACTCCAATGATCGTCCTTTATTTTTGACTTTAAATGTGATTCCCTTTCCTTTCTTTTCTCTCTTCAACTGTTCTGTACTCTGACTGTTCTTCAACTGTCACTAGAGAAATCTCTGTCTTCTAAATAAATCCACTTCTTGTTGAATACTTCACTGAGGCTTGATAAGATGTTTAAACTTCTTTCAATGCAGTAAATCTCCAAGTCTGTAGATTGACTTTAATCTTTTTCTTCTGACAGATCACACATTCTGAGATTCCTGGACAGTTGACACTTATTATTTACTATTACATACTAATTCAAGTTGAGTTGTATCCTCGAACTACAAATAGGCTGTCATCTGCCTTTCAATTACATACTTTTTAATGAAAAAAATTATTATAATAAATTAATATTTAAATTAAAATCAATCAGAATTATACAAATATATAATATTCAGTGATTTTCGCAATATAATTTCCACTCTTTTGATTTACATTTAATCATAATTACATTATTATAAATTAAGGATTAATTTTCATAATTATATATAAGAGCCAATCAGAATTTACCACTAAAATTAAATTAATCATATCATTCTCATCCTAATTTACTTATCGTGGTTATTTAACAACTTTTTTTTTGAAATACAAAATTATATTATTTAAAACATGCATAAATTACATATTTTTTAAAGTTATTAAATGTTTACTAAATTGATCAATCTTTTAATTTAAAGTCAATCAAAATTGGAATATTATATATTACGAAATAATTTTCATAAAAATAAACCACAATCATACTACAATATATAATTATATATTACAGATTAATTTTCATAAATACTTATTAACTAATTAATCACAATTTTTAATTTAAAATCAATCACAATTATATTATTCATTACTAGCACATCTGTGACGCCCCGGAATCCGGGGTCAAGGATCCGGGCCGTCAAGGTCCAATTTCCGATCAATATCAATATCTCTGTAATCTTTTTTTTTTATCAATAAATAATTAAATAAATAAGCAGTTGACCCCACACTAATACACACACACACCAGTCATAAGCTCATAGAACAACAACCACAATATTTAAAAGTTTTAAAGTTAACAGTTATTACAAGCCCAGAATTTACTAAGTACATTGTTGAACAAAGCTTCTACATGAAGCACTTCAACAACTAAAGTTTATTACAATTTACACACTTAATTTACATAAGTATACTAAGCCCCTCCGCTTGTCACTACCTCGGGGATGGTCGCCAGCACTCGCTCAAAAGGTCGCCTTTCCCTTACCCTCTTGCGGGGTGTGGTACGTAGTATCGGCATGGGACCTAGCTGCTATATACATAAGTAGCAAGAGTGAGCTATAATAGCTCAGCAAGATCATACTGTAACTAAAATTTAAAATGTGAACAGGTATACATATATGTATATGCATATGTAATAGCAGGAAACAATTAAAATTCTTAAGGAAGAGTAAAGCTCTTATTTAATAATACATCATCCACTCACTATTATAAGAAAGAAATCTATATTAATATAATATCAGTTTTTCTTCATCTGCCACCATAATACCATCATCTCATATCATTATTCTGGTTTCAGTATTGAAATCTACAATAATATAATATCAGTTTTTCTTCATCTGTAACTATCATTCCATCATCTCATATCATTATTCTGTTTTCAGTATAGCAATCTGAAAACCATTGTCTGCACTTTCTTTTCAAAACATTAGGGATATCTGCTGTCGCCTGATACGTTAGGACGATGATCAGTCGCCTAATCGTATCTGCTCTCTTTTTACTACCGGTAGAAGGAATGAAAATCATCCCTGGAGGAAGGCCACCTGCTAACATCCTCCCTTGGCATCTTCGTGCCGTAATAAAAATAATAAATGTTGGACTGTGTCGCACACAGCCCTGACACAGCCACTTACGCAAGTCTGTTGCAATCCCCCTCTTTATCACATCATTATTCTCTTTTTAAAATATCATCCCACATTTCCATTTTCTCACTTTCATTTTCACATATCATTCTCTCATATCATTTCCATTCTCGCACATTACTTCTATAAAATATATATATATCATAAGGCTTTGATTATGATTCAGACCTCTCTTTCAAATTCAGAAATCAAATATACTTTTATATTCGTAAAATATTCCATCTATTTTAAGAGTAATGCATGTTAATCAAATAATGTTTATTAAACCACTGATACTCAATAAGAACATTTTTAATATAATATTATAACCATATAACCCTCGATAACAACTGATACCATTCTCTCTTATTCTCTTAATCATAAGGCATGTTCAATTCATGCATAATCATCTCTATACATATCCATCTCATACTCTCATTCATATTCATATACATCTTATACTCATATCCATATTCATATACATCTTCGTATATCTTTCTTTTCCATATTAATACTCAAGGAAGACAATTTCTTCACAATATAGTAATAATAGCTTCACATATATATTTCACAAAATCAAGTTTCTTTGTGAAGATAAGTAGTTTTACAAATAGGGATAGAAGAAATCTTGCCTCGGTTTCGATATCCTGACGGTATGGCTCGTCCCTCTTCCGGAGTTTCTATAAACACAAAAGAACCGTCGTTAGAACCACATCTCTTACTTACTACACTCTTGTATAACATTACCTTTTGAAACTTTAATATATGTTTAACGTATTCTTATTACCCCAAAGGTTCAAGAACTTAACCATTTATAACCTAAGTCGAAGTTTCAGGGTTTTTCACCATTTCCCTTAACGACCACACTCGACTGTAGAATTTCTTATAATTTTTAAATTTCGAATTTTAATGTAAGGTCAACTGGAAATAGTTCTTTGACCACACTACTATCATCTCCCAAAATTTCGTGACTTTTAACAATGTTAAGGTATGGTAATTGTAAACTCAAGTTTGATACATTTACAGTTTCTCGGTTTCTGAACCGCTTTCACTAAAACTGACTTTTCTCCTAAACCGTTCATCAGATTTTAACGCACCTTATATCAAAACGATCTATGAACTAAGCTCTATCATTTCATAGTTAATTAGGAACCTGGACAGTAGGGTACCATACGGATGCAGGGGGTCCAAAACAGGGCAATTTACATCCTAACGAAAATCGGGCATTATAACGGCTATAATTTCGTACTTTCCATAAATCCAACTCCTCCAAATCAATTATCAAACACCATAATCATCACCTACACCATGTGGTATTCTTCACCAGCCATGGTTACAAGTCCACAACACACAATTTCCACATCAAAACAAACCACTTATAACACATACTCATTATAAACTTTACATTAACAACACTTAACTACTAATCACTTCAATATCTACCATAAATACAAAAGGGCAAGGGTTGTTATACCTCTTTGAAGCTTGAAGAACACTTAATAATCCTTAATAATCCTTGGACACACCTTGAACAACCTTGAATTAGCTTGGATTAACTAAAGGAGCCATGAAAAACAAGTTAGTTTCTTAAAGTTACTATTCATGCACTATTCATCATCAACTTCTATGATTTTATTACCTTGCTAAATGATGGTGGATGGCTATGAAACTTTGTGCTAGTCTTGTTCTATCCTCCAAGATGCTCCATGATTTTTCTCTTGGTTTCTTGTTGATTTTTGCTAGGGTTTTGAATTTTATTTTTCTTGTTTTTCTTGCTTTTGGCCGAATGGATGTAATGGATGGGGGAGAGGTTTTTCTCTTGCTTATTTGATCTTATCTTGGCTAATCTTGTTTAATCTAGAGTGTTATGGAAGCCTTGGAAAGATATTTGTGGTTAACACCTTGCAAAGTTACTAATTTACCCCTTAAAAATGTTAATGGAATGTGACATCACCCTAATGACCTCATAATCTCTTTTCTTGTTTTTCTAATTATTATGTTAGTAATCTTGGTAAGTAAAAATGTGGTATGTGTCCTTGTTATATTACTAATCTTGGTTGCTTAATCTCCATACTCGTCTAATTGTGATTCGGTTCGAATATACTTCATTATCTCAGTGGTTTTGAAACCATTTAACAATCCAATTTCCTTTGGTATTCTCTTAACTTAATAATCCCTAGGTTAAATCTAAATTCACTAATTCCTCAATATATAATTCTTATAATGTTTCCATGCTCCTTAATGTCCAATAGAAGCTTATTCGAAATCAAAATCCTCAAAATCAAAATTCAGGAATTTCTAAAATCCATCGTCATTTCGAGTCACTTATTTTCAATGTACAACACTAATATAGTTTCTGTTTACCCATTTTCCATCCCTAATATAGAGTACCTACACACCATTTCCCTGGATTCCTCAAGATCACTATTCATTTCGGCACTGTAGCCTTTCTAACGTTAGGGTTATTACAGTCTTCCCCCCTTAAAAGGATTACGTCCCGGAATCAGGTTGGAAATGTCCATAAGTATCTTTCTCCTTCACACCTTCTAACTTCCACACTATTTCCTTTATCCTTTTCCTTTCATAATATCTCTATCTTGTTTGCGCAGAAATACACCAACATAACTTCCTTGTCATTCATCAACATGCCATTTAGTTTATCAATAGCAGTCCTTTTACTGTCTTTTCCTCACAAATCTCCTCCTATTTCAAGTCATTCCAGGTTATCTCGTCTCTCCTTCCTCTTTTGACGAAGATATCCGCCACTACATTGACCTTTTCTGAATGGTAGTGTATCTCACTTATGGTTTGACCATCTTCTGATCTCTATCATGACATAAATATTAATTCCTCAATATTCCTATAGCTCCTCTCTGTAAAATTTTCCAGAAAATAAGCTCTAATAATATTCTTTAAAACAATTGTAAGAAAATACTACCTATAATATATATTTCCTGTTCGTCTCAACGAGCTTGTGTTTTCCCAAAACACTCCTACTTTTCTTTTCATAACGTTTCCTAGCCCTTAGCAGATACTGATTTTCCTTATCTATATTATTAACTTATTTATTCCATTAATTGATTAAGTCGATCCTTAACCAAAGACTTACACACAAAATTTAAATCAAAAAGCAAGTACCTGTATCCGCATCTGGTTTTGTCAACGCTTCCCCTAAGGTCATGTTGTACACTCTAGCAGTAGGCCTATTTGAAGCAGCCCCACTCTGTCCTGACGCGTATGACCCACCTGAACGGCAATCTCTAGCAATGTGTCCTAGTTTCCCACACTGGTAACACTTAACATCTCTTTTAGGGTTTGCATCAGTTGATGGGCACTGGTTAAGGTAGTGTCCTTTTTGTCCACACTTAAAACAAGTTACTCCCAGCACTCTACAGACTCCTATATGCTTCTTACCACACGTCTCACAATCTGGTAATGGTGGTCGTGATTGTTTGGACTGAAATGTTCCTGAAGATTTTCCACCTTGACTCACCGTCTCACTAGTAGTCTTGTTACCCCCCGACTTTCCCACAAATTGAGATTTTTGTCCTTTACCTCCTTTGTTAAAGTAGCTTCCCTCACTTAAACCTCCTTTTGGGCCCTCAAATCTTCTTTTCTTATTCTCTCGACCTATTTGAGCCTGCTCACTCTCGGCCTCTATAATTGATGCCTTTTGAACCACTGCAGCATAATCAGTCAACTCAAATGGGGCCACTCTCGTTCGTAACCAGGGTTTCAACCCTTGTTGAAACCTTTTTGCACGTTGTTCTTCAGTACGCACAAACTCGGGAACAAACCTCGACAGTTCTGTAAATTTATTTTCATACTCTGCTACTGTTAGGTTATCCTGTTTTAACTCCAGAAACTTTAATTCCATTTGGTTTTCTAAATACCTAGGAGAATACTTTTCTAGGAACACCCTAGTGAAACGCTCCCAGGTTATCACTCCCGCTTCCTCCAGGTTCTTCTTAGCTTCCCACCAGTAATTTGCCTCTCCCTTTAAGAGATAGGCTGCAAAAACTGTTTTCTGATCTTCCTCTATCCTCAGTATTTCGAAAGCTTTCTCCATTTCTTTTAGCCATGCCCTGGCTACTACTGGGTTAGTGGTTCCCTCAAATTCTGGGGGTTTTAATGACTTAAAGGCACGAAAGGAACTAGCTGCCTGGTTGGGGAGAACAGGTGGTGGTTGAGGATTCTGTGGATTTGCTAAATTCTGCCTTAATAAGTCCATGAATTGGGCAAAGGGATCACCTCCCGGATTCCTTTGTTGGCCAGTTGATTCCTCTTCTCCTTCTTCATGATTTTCTTCATTATGAGCATTTTCGTTCAGTCTAGTACCTTCGATATTTCGACTTCTTTCGTCTCTCTCATTTTCCCTTGCATTCGCTCTACTGTCACGTCTAGGCGGCATAGTTCTGTACATAACAATAGTCCTTATTAATTACCCGAATTTGGGTTACTATATACATCATTTCTATATACACAATTATATCATTAATTAGCTCATTTGCATATCACAATATCTTTATCATGCGATTTACATCTAGTTATACCATAACTTTAGTAGGTAAGTGTATCGCCCTTAACACGATAGCCTTTTCATTAAGTCAATCACCTTTTATACATCAATATTTCTGAGTCTCAACATTTATTATATATAAAAAAAATGCAGCAAAAATTTAGATAGAAATGCACAAACTTCATTAATGTACATAAATATTTTACAATTTGGGTACAACATCTTTTACTGCTAATAATATATATCATCTAATACAAGGTTCGAAACCCAAAACATAGTCGTACATACTAATCCGATATCACCAAAAGTACTACTAGCTGTCCTCTAATCAGACTGGGATTAAAACAGTGAACAACTATACTAATCCCCAAAATGACATCAACAAGATGACTAGTCTGATTAGTGACGAACTACTATCCCGGCTCACACCCCTGCCCTGACAACATCCCGTATCTGGACTACCATGGTAGTAACCGTATCAACTATCTGGGCCCTCCATGCCGGGTCTCCTCTATCACCCAACAACCTCCTAATATCTCCTAATGCTCGTAGCTCAATACTGATCATCCCCAGAGACATCCCATCCGGGATAACCCCTCCTCTCCCTCTCTCTAACCTCTGTAGAAGGGTGTCTATAGTCCTGCGGGACTCCTCCAACTGTCCCTGAAGGGCAAAGTACTCGGTCAATAAGGTAGCTGAAAGTGAGTCACCCGCCGGTAAAGGTGCCTCCTGAGGGGGTACAGCTAGGGGAGGTGCATCCACAGGTGGAGGTGGTGGAGGTGCAAAGGGTGGGGATGGAGGAACCGACTCTGTCTCAGCATCCTCTGAAGGATCCTCCTCCTCCTCAAAAAAACCAAAATGCCCTGGAGGGGTAAACTGCTCAAAAGGATCATCTATAGGGTCAGGACTAGGTAGAGGGGATGGAACTGGTGACGGCACTGGGATGGGTCGGACAGGAGTGGGAACCATCTGAATATCCCTCCACTCAATCGGCTCCTCAGGTATAACTGACAACCTAGGCCTCTTACGCAGTGGCCTCTCCTCCTCAGGGATCTCCGATCTCACTCTGGAAGGACCTGCCTCGTCAGATCCTGTAGAAGGTCTACCCATATATGGCACTAGGGCCACAGCATCTCTCCGTCTCTGCTCCTCTGCCTCCTCTCTCTCTAATCGCTCTCTAGCCACCGCCCGGCGTCTCTCCCTGAGGTCCTCAACTGCATACTCGGGGACCTCTACCCCGGCCAGCTGAAGATCTAATAGCTCCTGCTCTGACATCCCTAGCCACTGGGGGTCCTGACTCGGCTCACCCATCTCCGCTCCCTATAATAAAACATAAAATTCTATTAGTAACAGTCTAATAAATTATAATATATGCTTAAAGTAAATACTACCTGCGATATACCACCCCTGAACTTGATGGAAGTTCACAATTTATATTATAACTGATACATTTATTATTATCACTTGTGTTCTTGAGCATTATGACTCTTAGCTCTGATACCATCTGTGACGCCCCGGAATCCGGGGTCAAGGATCCGGGCCGTCAAGGTCCAATTTCCGATCAATATCAATATCTCTGTAATCTTTTTTTTTTATCAATAAATAATTAAATAAATAAGCAGTTGACCCCACACTAATACACACACACACCAGTCATAAGCTCATAGAACAACAACCACAATATTTAAAAGTTTTAAAGTTAACAGTTATTACAAGCCCAGAATTTACTAAGTACATTGTTGAACAAAGCTTCTACATGAAGCACTTCAACAACTAAAGTTTATTACAATTTACACACTTAATTTACATAAGTATACTAAGCCCCTCCGCTTGTCACTACCTCGGGGATGGTCGCCAGCACTCGCTCAAAAGGTCGCCTTTCCCTTACCCTCTTGCGGGGTGTGGTACGTAGTATCGGCATGGGACCTAGCTGCTATATACATAAGTAGCAAGAGTGAGCTATAATAGCTCAGCAAGATCATACTGTAACTAAAATTTAAAATGTGAACAGGTATACATATATGTATATGCATATGTAATAGCAGGAAACAATTAAAATTCTTAAGGAAGAGTAAAGCTCTTATTCAATAATACATCATCCACTCACTATTATAAGAAAGAAATCTATATTAATATAATATCAGTTTTTCTTCATCTGCCACCATAATACCATCATCTCATATCATTATTCTGGTTTCAGTATTGAAATCTACAATAATATAATATCAGTTTTTCTTCATCTGTAACTATCATTCCATCATCTCATATCATTATTCTGTTTTCAGTATAGCAATCTGAAAACCATTGTCTGCACTTTCTTTTCAAAACATTGGGGATATCTGTTGTCACCTGATACGTTAGGACGATGATCAGTCGCCTAATCGTATCTGCTCTCTTTTTACTACCGGTAGAAGGAATGAAAATCATCCCTGGAGGAAGGCCACCTGCTAACATCCTCCCTTGGCATCTTCGTGCCGTAATAAAAATAATAAATGCTGGACTGTGTCGCACACAGCCCTGACACAGCCACTTACGCAAGTCTGTTGCAATCCCCCTCTTTATCACATCATTATTCTCTTTTTAAAATATCATCCCACATTTCCATTTTCTCACTTTCATTTTCACATATCATTCTCTCATATCATTTCCATTCTCGCACATTACTTCTATAAAATATATATATATCATAAGGCTTTGATTATGATGATTCAGACCTCTCTTTCAAATTCAGAAATCAAATATACTTTTATATTCGTAAAATATTCCATCTATTTTAAGAGTAATGCATGTTAATCAAATAATGTTTATTAAACCACTGATACTCAATAAGAACATTTTTAATATAATATTATAACCATATAACCCTCGATAACAACTGATACCATTCTCTCTTATTCTCTTAATCATAAGGCATGTTCAATTCATGCATAATCATCTCTATACATATCCATCTCATACTCTCATTCATATTCATATACATCTTATACTCATATCCATATTCATATACATCTTCGTATATCTTTCTTTTCCATATTAATACTCAAGGAAGACAATTTCTTCACAATATAGTAATAATAGCTTCACATATATATTTCACAAAATCAAGTTTCTTTGTGAAGATAAGTAGTTTTACAAATAGGGATAGAAGAAATCTTGCCTCGGTTTCGATATCCTGACGGTATGGCTCGTCCCTCTTCCGGAGTTTCTATAAACACAAAAGGACCGTCGTTAGAACCACATCTCTTACTTACTACACTCTTGTATAACATTACCTTTTGAAACTTTAATATATGTTTAACGTATTCTTATTACCCCAAAGGTTCAAGAACTTAACCATTTATAACCTAAGTCGAAGTTTCAGGGTTTTTCACCATTTCCCTTAACGACCACACTCGACTGTAGAATTTCTTATAATTTTTAAATTTCGAATTTTAATGTAAGGTCAACTGGAAATAGTTCTTTGACCACACTACTATCATCTCCCAAAATTTCGTGACTTTTAACAATGTTAAGGTATGGTAATTGTAAACTCAAGTTTGATACATTTACAGTTTCTCGGTTTCTGAACCGCTTTCACTAAAACTGACTTTTCTCCTAAACCGTTCATCAGATTTTAACGCACCTTATATCAAAACGATCTATGAACTAAGCTCTATCATTTCATAGTTAATTAGGAACCTGGACAGTAGGGTACCATACGGATGCAGGGGGTCCAAAACAGGGCAATTTACATCCTAACGAAAATCGGGCATTATAACGGCTATAATTTCGTACTTTCCATAAATCCAACTCCTCCAAATCAATTATCAAACACCATAATCATCACCTACACCATGTGGTATTCTTCACCAGCCATGGTTACAAGTCCACAACACACAATTTCCACATCAAAACAAACCACTTATAACACATACTCATTATAAGCTTTACATTAACAACACTTAACTACTAATCACTTCAATATCTACCATAAATACAAAAGGGCAAGGGTTGTTATACCTCTTTGAAGCTTGAAGAACACTTAATAATCCTTAATAATCCTTGGACACACCTTGAACAACCTTGAATTAGCTTGGATTAACTAAAGGAGCCATGAAAAACAAGTTAGTTTCTTAAAGTTACTATTCATGCACTATTCATCATCAACTTCTATGATTTTATTACCTTGCTAAATGATGGTGGATGGCTATGAAACTTTGTGCTAGTCTTGTTCTATCCTCCAAGATGCTCCATGATTTTTCTCTTGGTTTCTTGTTGATTTTTGCTAGGGTTTTGAATTTTATTTTTCTTGTTTTTCTTGCTTTTGGCCGAATGGATGTAATGGATGGGGGAGAGGTTTTTCTCTTGCTTATTTGATCTTATCTTGGCTAATCTTGTTTAATCTAGAGTGTTATGGAAGCCTTGGAAAGATATTTGTGGTTAACACCTTGCAAAGTTACTAATTTACCCCTTAAAAATGTTAATGGAATGTGACATCACCCTAATGACCTCATAATCTCTTTTCTTGTTTTTCTAATTATTATGTTAGTAATCTTGGTAAGTAAAAATGTGGTATGTGTCCTTGTTATATTACTAATCTTGGTTGCTTAATCTCCATACTCGTCTAATTGTGATTCGGTTCGAATATACTTCATTATCTCAGTGGTTTTGAAACCATTTAACAATCCAATTTCCTTTGGTATTCTCTTAACTTAATAATCCCTAGGTTAAATCTAAATTCACTAATTCCTCAATATATAATTCTTATAATGTTTCCATGCTCCTTAATGTCCAATAGAAGCTTATTCGAAATCAAAATCCTCAAAATCAAAATTCAGGAATTTCTAAAATCCATCGTCATTTCGAGTCACTTATTTTCAATGTACAACACTAATATAGTTTCTGTTTACCCATTTTCCATCCCTAATATAGAGTACCTACACACCATTTCCCTGGATTCCTCAAGATCACTATTCATTTGGGCACTGTAGCCTTTCTAACGTTAGGGTTATTACAACATCCATTCTTTGCGGCACTCTCTATGAATAGAGTCACTTCCCAAAATTGTGTATTTATCAATTGATTTAAATATGAATATATTATTTTAATACTTCAGTCTATTTTATCTGTATTATATAATATAAAATTTAAATATGCTTGAGTCTACCACACCATGCGGTTAACCAATCAAAAATGAGGAATTATTTTAGGACCAATCAGAGGTGATTCCTAAATTTTAGACCAATCATATCATATTAAAAGTTTTCCTTATTTATCTTTCTATACCCACTTTACTAATTGTAGTTATTTAACAATTCTTATTAAAATATAATAACTATTTAATTTAACATGCTTATATATTATAAATACTTTTAATTAAAAAATATTCAATAATAAATTTCTCATATAATTTTTTTCTCTTTTATTAAATAACAACTATATATTTACGAAATTACGCTACTTATGGTAATAACTCAACCAACATGGAAACATTAGCATAGAAAGTAGCAAGGTACCAATATTTAAATAGCATTTAGATGCAGTTAGGCAATCAGAAAATTATGAATTATTTTAGGACCAAGCAGAGGTGATTCCTAAATTTTAGAACATTAATATTATATTAAAAAATTTCCTTATTTACCATTCTCATTCTATTATACTAAATGTGGTTATTTAACAATTCTAATTTAAATATAGTAGTTACTTGATTTAACATATCCATATATTACATGTTATTTAATGAAAAAAATTATTATAATAAATTAATATTTAAATTAAAATCAATCAGAATTATACAAATATATAATATTCAGAGATTTTCGCAATATAATTTCCACTCTTTTGATTTATATTTAATCATAATTATATTATTATAAATTACGGATTAATTTTCATAAATATATATAAGAGCCAATCAAAATTTACCACTAAAATTAAATTAATCATATCATTCTCATCCTAATTTATTTATCGTGGTTATTTAACAATTTTTTTTTTGAAATACAAAATTATATTATTTAGAACATGCATAAATTACATATTTTTTAAAGTTATTAAATGTTTACTAAATTGATCAATCTTTTAATTTGAAGTCAATCAAAATTGGACTATTATATATTACGAACTAATTTTCATAAATATCAACTACAATCATACTACAATATATAATTATATATTACAGATTAATTTTCATAAATACTTATTAACTAATTAATCATAATTTTTAATTTAAAATCAATCACAATTATATTATTCTTTACAAGCACATCCATTCTTTGCGCCACTCTCGATGAATAGAGTCACTTCCCAAAATTGTGTATTTATCAATTGATTTAATTATGAATATATTATTATAATACTTGAGTCTATTTTATCTATATTATATAATATAAAATTTAAATATCACAGACTCTCGATCTACAATCATAAGGTGTAATCAAATTTGAATAAATCGACTATCATTGAATTAAAAATTTTAAAAATAAAAAACATGATTACCACAATATTCTAAATACACGTTCAAAATTTAAGTTAAATAAACTTTTAATTAATCAATTATTAAAAAAACTAGATTCAACCAATTAAAATAATAAAATGAATTTTAAACCAATTATCTTTAACATTTTACTTATACGTATTTTTTAGTTATGCAAAAATTAATTGGACAAACAAATTGACCTGACAATATATTTGAATTATTAAAAATACAAAATATACTCTCAAATAGTATTAGACATTATTTGGTATATAAATTACCAATGAAAAAATAAAATTCATTACAGAGTCAATAAAAATATTCTTACTTAATGTTTTCATAGCAAATTGGTCAACTCAGCGAAAAAATTCTTATAATTCACTATAGTTTTGATAAATAATTAAATTATCAATTAAAGGGCATATGACACCTACAAAAATAATCAAAATTTTGAATTTTCTTATAAATCACAATTTTTTGTAGGTAATTAATTCATCAATAAAAGGTCATACAACATCTACAAAAATAATCAAGATCGGACAAACACATATTAAAATAGATCATATCAAGATTTTCTTCATCCAAACTACGATTGTAGATCAAATCTTAAATTGTGGTACATCCATTGCTTATATCACTAAAATATATAGCCTTTTTGGCGAGATAATCCAACAATTTATTCTAGTCGTGAGGAAAATATATATCTGATTTGTCAGAACGTATTCGAACAACCAACCATGACTGCGATTCTATACTATCCAAATTAATGAATCAATATGGATGCTAGAATAAAAGAACCCACTCTCACAAAAAGAAAGAATAGAATGCTCGGAGGACTATTTAATTTGAATTCGGATTTAAATTAAATGATAGAATTCGAATTATTTATTATTAATTTAAGTATGACTTAAAGGCATTTGTAGAATGGGCTCTTCGACCTGTGTTAGAGTCGGTTGGATTACCTGCTCTTGATCGGGTAAGATGGCCACTAGGGGCTGTAGAAACTGTATTTCCAGATTTCATAGCTTTCAAATGCTCTTCTTGCAAGAGTAATTCTTCAGCATGAACATCTTCTAAGGTAGCTCCCTCAGCATTCTCTTCCAAGAAAATCTTAGCAGCAAGCTCTTCATCAGTTTGTGGATTGTCAGAGAATAACAAATCCCTTTGCTTTGAAGTACTCTGTACATTTGTATCCACTGCTGCATTTGATCTTGTAAACTTGCCAGCTTTCAAATTAACACCAGACTTTGATCTCAGTCTCCTCTCTGAATTAGTTCCTTCATCATCCAAAATGGGTAGACAAAATCCACTAACGGGGTATTAGACTCTCAATAAAGAGACCATTCCAAAATTTTAAACCAATAACATCATATTAAAAGTTTTCCTTATTTATCTTTCTATACCCACTTTACTAACTGTAGTTAGTTAACAATTCTAATTAAAATATAATAACTATTTAATTTAACATGCTTATATATTAGATATACTTTTAATCAAAATATTCGATAATAAATTTCTCATACAATTTATTTTCACTTTTATTAAATTACAACTATATATTTACGGAATTAAGATAATTATGGTAATAACTCAACGAACATGGAAACATTAGCATAGAAAGTAGCAAGGTACCAATATCCTTTATTATAATACCTGAGTCTACCCAAGTATATAGTTAGATGTAGTTAACCAATTAGAAATTTATAAATTATTTTAGGATCGATCAGAGATCATTCCTAAATTTTAAACCAATCATGTTATATTAAAAGTTTTCCTTATTTACCATTCTTATCCTATTATACTAACCATGGTTAGTTAACAATTCTAATTTAAATATAGTAATAACTTGATTTAACATATCCATATATTACATATTTTTTTAATGTCAAAAAATATTTGTAATAAATTAATGTTTTAAATTAAAATCAATCAGGATTATACAAATATATAATATTAAGCGATTTTCGCAATATGAATTTTCCACTCTTTTGATTTACAATTAATCATAATTGCATTATTATATATTACGAATTAATTTTCATATATATATATATATATATATATATACATATACATATATATATATATATATATATAAAGCGAATTAGAATTTACCATTAAAATTAAATTAATTATATCATTCTCATCCTAATTTAGTTATCGTGATTACTTAACAATTTTTTTGAAATACAAAATTTATTTAATTTAGTACATGCATAAATTACATTTTTTTAAAGTGATAAAATATTTACTAACTTATCAATGTTTTAATTTAAAGTTAATCACAATTATACTATTACATAATTTTCATAAATATCAACTACAATCATACTATAATATATAGTCATGTATTACTGATTAATTTTCATAAATATTTATTAACTAATCAATCACAATTTTTAATTTAAAAACAATTAAAATTATATTATTATATACTAGCACATCTGTTCTTTGCGCCCCTCTCTATGTATAGAGCCATTTTCCAAAAATGCGTATATATTAATTGATATTAATAGAAATATATTATTTTTATGCATGGGTCTATTTTATCTATATTATAAAATATAGTATTTTAATATCTCAAACACTCGATTTACACAAATAATCATTCAATTTTTTTTAAATCACTATTTTTTATAGGTAAATAATACATCTGCAAAAATAATCAAGATTGGACAAACACATATTCAAACAGATCATATCAAGGTAACAAGGTTTCCTTAATCCAAACTAAAATCATTGATCAGATCTTAAATTATGGTACATCCCTCGCTTATATCATTGAAATATATAGCCTTTCTGGCGAGATAATTCAACAATTTATTTTAATCGTGAGGGAAATACATATGTGATTTGTGAGAACGTATTCGAACAACTGAGCATAACTGCGATTCTATACTATCCAAATCCAACCAATATAACAAAAACCTGTAGATCTAAGATCCCGGATGCCAAAATAAAGGAACCTACTCTCACAAAGAGAAAGAACAAAACCCAATATATGGATAAACAAAATCCACTAACGGGGTACTAGACCCTCAAGAAAGAGATATATTTATTGAAAAACAAAGTAAAATCAAGGAAAAGAAACAGGAGTTATCATTCACATGGAGAAAGTACAAAATCCAATATATCAGTAGATAAAACCCACTAACGTGGTACTAGACTCTCAATAAAGAGAGATAATTATTGAAAAACAAAGTAAAATCAAGAAAAACAAATGAAAAGAGGCTTACCATCAACCACAGTGCAGATGTCAACCCCTAAACCTTAGTTTAGTATTTTTGGGAAAGGAGGAGAGAAAGAAACGGCTATAGCAATCGTTTAAAAATCACTATTATTGATAACTAGATAGGTCGATACATATAAATTATATATAGTTTTCAATAAAAGATGCCCATTTTAATTTTGTATTCTTGAATTTAAGTAATAGTATTCAATTCTCACATCCTAATCTAAGACATATCTAATTTGCTAGGTTGGTTAATAATATTTATTTTTAATATCAACAAAATCTTAAATGTAGGTAAAAAATTTAATAAGTTGGTAGATAGATTCTACACAAACAGAGATATATATTAACTATAAACAAAATAAAAAAACAGGAGGGCTTCATTTTTATGTATTTACTCTTTGTTTTATTTTGTAGAATCTCAATGTTGTTTTCAATTACATAGTAAAATACTTAGATAACTTTGGCAAAGAGTGACATTACATGTAATTGTCATATTTTTTCTTTTCGCATATTATTTTCGTTTCGTGTACCAAAAAAATTGTGTAATTTAGTAGTATTTTGTGTTCGAATTCTGGGTACTCAAAATAATTTCATGTCATTTTCATGCAAGATCCCAAAGACACATGGCATGAATGTACACAACATAAATGATTTTACAGATTTACGTAAACACTTTCTTTTAATATATGTCGAAAAAATATACCCACTGTTAAACGAAAATGAATTTCACGTTTTATAACCCGATAATTAAATTACAAGGACCTATATATAATAATGTGATTACGTGTTTATATACTACACATTTGATTTTAGTTTCATGTACAGTTTTCTATTTTAACATGTTAGTCAAATAGAAAAAAAGATAGGTGATACTCATTTTCAAATATCTTATTTCACGTTTAGGGATGACAAGGGTTGGGTTTGATCCGAATTTTGTAAAGTCTAAACCCATTCCAAATATTTTTGGGTTTTAAAAATAAATCCAAATCCAAAACTCAATATCCAAAACCAAATTCGTCGGATTTCGGATTAGATCTGGTTTTTTTTGGTATCCAAAATTAGTAATAATGTGGCTAAAATTAAAATAATTGCTACACGCAAACAATATTAATTTTATTTATACAATAATTAAAAATTAAAATGATTAAATTAAGTAGTCAAATATAACATATTATACGATTTAACATACTAAGTAAAATTTAATATATGTTAAAAAAAATATTTCTTTGTATACAACATAAATAAAAAATATATGTAAAGTAAAGAAAATCACATCTTAAATATATCAATAAAATTTGAGATTGAGAAATAGAAGTTCTAGTTACTAAATTAGTATTGATTATTTCTAATGAAATATTTGAATAAAAATAAATAAATTATATGTCTTACATCTAAAATATTACATAAAATAATTTTAAATTATAACTATAAATTCTAACAGTCATAACTTACTCAAAGAATGAGATATATTGGATTTGTTTGGTTAATTGATAATGTTTATTTTTCTATAATAAATCACTTCACTAATAAAAGAACACAAAATTTGAAAAAATGATATTGAACAAACATATAGGAAACTAGATTAGATAAAAGTTTTTCTTTATCATAACTACGTTCGTTTAATAGATTTGCATAGTAGTGATCCTTTCTCATATCGATAAGAGACAATCTAATAATTTATAACGGTCGTTAGAATTAAGTGTTTATGAATTTTTAATGAGAAAACTAGGTATGAGGAGGGATCTCCCCTAAGGTTATAAGAAATATTACCTATAAAGTAAGGGGCTCCGCAGGGGCATTTTTGTAAATGTCAAATTTTTATCAGTAATTTACACAAATACCTTTAAATTTGTATTGATTTGTTTTAACCTTAGGGTTCTAACCTGAGAGGCACATGAAACCCATTTTTTAATATATATTCAAAAAATTGATCGGGACCCATGCAATTTTGAATGTATTAATATAATAAAAATATAGAAACTCAATATACTGTACATTTAAATATACCAAATTTTCCAAACAACAAAATTTAAAATATGGGTTAAAAACTTATGAACTTGGTTGAAAGATTCTAAAAAATGAGAGAAATCAAATGAAAAATAATATTAAGAAAAAATAATAAAAAGGGGCTTAGTATGTTTGAGCGGAGATGTGAAGGTTATGATAATTGCTTGATAATATTGATATTAATGCAATTGGTATAAATTGAAGATTATGTTATACTTAAATTTTAATGAAATCATCTTTTTTTTTCTAAATTATGACTAAAATAATATATTTATATTAATTAATTAATTAATTAATTAATATTACCATTCGCAACCTAACACAGGTTGAACTATATGATTGATTGACTTGTTAAAAAGTCTTGGTCTTGTTTGTACATCATCCTCTGAAAATTGCGTTCCCAGTCCGGTTGCGCCAAACTGGTCCCACCCATTTTTACTTTTTTCAAATCTCTCCTCTCTCTCAAATCTCTCTCTCTGCCCTTTTTATTTGATTTAATGGATCTGGGATTCTAGTTTCTTCATGTTCCAATTCTGCAAAACAAACAAAGGTACTTAAATGTTTACATACAAAAATTAAATGTGTATGTGTTTATTTCTACTTTATTGTTGCACTACTTTTGTGGGTCTGTCTCTATTATCTTGTATTAAGCAAATTCTTGATTTTTCAATTTCAAGTTTTGAGCTTTTTATTGTTTTTGTGTAGTTTGAGCTAGTATGTGTTCATGATTATGTTCTTTTTAGACAATGAACTTGAAATGGTGACTCTTTCAAATTTTATTGTTGTGTAAAGCTTGTGTTTTAAATGCTTTGGATTTAACTGTGAATAAATTCTCAGCTTGTGTAGTTATAATTGAACTTATTTCTGTGTTACAAATGTTAGTTCTTGCTCTTTAGTATAGATTACTGACAATGTAAGTTCTTGTTAATGGTGTCGGTCTTCGTTCGTAATATCGTTTTCCTTGGGTTTGGATGAGATAAGGTTGATATGGTTTTGGAGGTTGTTTCGTGACCCTTAATTGTTGCAAAAAATGTATAAATATCTGGATAGATACGTGGTTAGGAAAGCAGTATGTGAATTGAACTCGTCGATATCTGTGATAAACTCAAAAACCAAGAGTAGAAGCCAAAGGTTTTAGTCCAGTAGTAATTGACCCAGAGGATTTACTCTTCTTTGCCTTACTTTGATCGTCAATAAAAGATGAAATTTATTTCTATGTCCACATATTAGTCAAAATTCACCTGTATGTGTATGGTCACTATTCTCTGCTAACATAGTTGAGGTTCCTCCCGCGTTTAATTTTTTATTGTGAAGAAATACATAGCCAGTGACTTATTTCACGTAGTTAACGTTCTCTTTTGTTGTTGCTTCTTGCAGCACAGGGTTTAGGATATTATTACTTGCTGTATTTTAGGAGTAGCTCCTTGCATTACATTGGAAGAGGATCATGCAGTTTTATATAAATCTCAAAGTTATGAGGTGAAATGCATCAACTTAGTGATGATGGGACAAACTACGATTTGTCGAATCAACTATTATCTGCCACACAACATAGAATCTCCATCTCAATGCCTTACAATAATAGCTCTGTGAAAAAGAATAACGACGCGGGTATTAACTCTGACTTGCTAAGCAGGTAAGTCAGGACCATATTTACTAAATATATAACATAACCCTAAAGAATCATTTAGAACGAATCTCTATGTGGTGCAGGCATAACTCTAATGAAAGTTCCAATTTGAAGAATTTAGAAGAAAATGACAATCCTAGCCATTTCCAAGACCAGGAGGTTATGGTATAGATTATAAGATTATTGTGTGGGGTCCCAAGTGTTTACTTATCTAGAGTGGTACTGTTGCCATAATGCCATTCGCTGATGAAGTTTTTGATAGGAACTTTATTCGCGGGTCCAAGCGCAAAAGAACGAAATAATTTCTCTCCGTGAGCGAATTGCTGGTGCCACTGTTAAGGTATGCCAATATGCAGATGTTATTTTTTTTGGCGTGGTTGGATTCCATATATCCATATTTTACAGTCTACATGCTTCTCCATTTTTTATATGAAAACAAATTCCTTTTTCTTGTCAGGAATTGCAGTTATTGAATGAGAAGTATACGCTGGAAAGAAAAGTTGCAGACATGCGAATGGTTTGTAATCGCTTATAAAGAAAGTTTTTTTCTTCATCATTTTCTATCTACAGAATAATGATATGTTAGGTAACATTGGTTTGGCTACAGACTCTAGATGAGAAGCAAAATGAGATCGTAAGCATTGCTGCTGAAGAAATTGCTCGCAGAAAAGGTGATCTGGAAAACAATCTGAATTTGACTCATGAATTAAAGGTGAATCATAACCTTCTCCCTAGATTTGTTTTTTGACTATTAACTTGTACATGAAGTATAGAAGAAAAGAAAAAGAAAAACGGTATCTAATGATTTTCGCGAAATAGGAAATACCATAAATAGTGTCTCCGCCCACCAAAGAGTGGCTTATGTACTACTGAAGCAAATTAGGATTGTCTTACTTTTAATATAGAGTCAACAACATAGTTCTCAATTTCCTATATATATATGGTTTCCCTACTTTACAGTTTTTGTTATAATCATATACCATGCAAGAACTGAAGTCTTATGCTTCCCTTGCAGTATATAACTTTAACTTATACTGGATCCATTCTTAAGTTTACTTTTGTACCAGGAAACAGAAGCTGAGCGGTATATTTTTGTGTCATCCATGGTTGCTCTATTGGCAGAATATGGCATTTGGCCTCGTGTTACTAATGCTTCTACTCTTTCAAACAATGTAAAGGTAACAAATGTCAAATGTTCCCTCTAATAAATGTCAAATTGTGGTAGGAATTGAGCTAGTGTTGTCGTGACAGTTGCAAGATAGCAGACATGTTTTACAAGTTTGCGCTTGTCAAAAAGATAGGTTTATTTCAATTTCATTTACATCATTTTTACAGAATTTTGATTTCTGTCGCAACTTTAATTTCAACTATGCACTTTTCATAGATGCTCTCAACCAGTCTTTAGCTTTTGCTAAGCATCATCATTTCATGTTGCAGCATTTACATGATCAGCTAAAGTTGAAGATTACAACGTCCCAAGTAAGATTGTTTTCATGTTTTACAATTACCTATTTTTCATTAACTTATTATTTTGGTAGTCCTTTGTTTTTTTAATAGTGTTTTTATATTTTGAACCTACGTGTTGTTCTGTCACGCTGACTCAAGTTTGTATTATATTTGTTAAGTTATGCATATTTATTGGATGCCCCCCCCCCCCCCCCCAAAACCCCCTTTTTTGTGCATGCATTTTTTTTTTTGTGTGTAATATCTTCACAATAGAGATAGAGATAAAACTTCAGATTTTTATTACGGGATGTTTGGTGTCTGCGGTATGACTCTGGTCCAGTTAAACTTTACAGCATGGTAGGATATATTCTGTATGATGGATTTTTTGCACCTCTGAATAATACGTATAGTCTCCGAATCATTTGGAGTCTCGAGCTGAACCTATGCAGAGCACTTTTGTTTGTTTTTTTTTTATATTTTTCTGGTTAAGAATTCACCAGTCGGCACATTTACTCCAGATCAATCAAACAGCACTTATATTTTATTATTGTTCTCTGTTCAACACAATGTTATTTTAGTTTCTTTTCCCGTTTGTTTAGTACACATCCTTGCTTAAAGTTATGAAGACTGTGTTAGTTTTTCTGATAATTCTATGAAGGATACTGCATAACAAAATGAAGAAAGCCTCCTAAAAATGCTCTAACTGTATTGCGAAAACTCATTCCATCACCTTATAAATAAAAATGAAGAGTCAAAAGACATACTTAGGTGATAGTGTTTCTCATATGATAGTATCCATTGACGATAGAAAAGGGGATTTGGGGCAACTTGTTTGTGCGAGTCCCTTGCCTTTCCAAGTTCATTTTTTGCACAGTTTCTCTTTTACTTTTTATCTCTTCTAAGCCTTTATCTTTGTTCTTAATTATGTTCCTGCATTTAAGTCTGGATGATTTTAATCAGTGTGTAGAACATCGTTAAATTTCACACAACAAAGCAGAAACATGTATAAACCGAGTTATTCACTAATCACTATAAAGCCCATAAGAATGCAATAAAGTGCGATGTTAATTAGGGCATCTCCAATAGTTTGGTCCAAATTTGGACCAAACTTTTGGTCCAAATTTAGTTTGGTCCAAATTTGGACCAAGCCCCTCTCCAACTCCAACAGTTCGATCCAAATTTCGGTCCAAATTATAAAATGATTATTTAATGTTTTAAATGTTATAATGAAAAATATTTCATTTAAATTTCGATTTCGACTATCTTGGTGGAAATCGATTTAATTTGGATGACTAGATTGATAACCTAGTTCGCATTGCATTTTCATTTAAATTGTATTTTAATTTAAGTTTTATGTGTTGTTATCTTTATTTTATGTGTTTGAATGTATTTTCAATTTGAGTTATGTATTGTCAATTTGAATTTAAGAAATGCAAGCATGGTTGATTTAATTAAGTTTTAGTATTTTGTTAATATTAAATAAAGAATAAATAATAATTATCTTCTATTATTAGTTAATTATATGTATAAATATCTTTAATCAAAATTTTATCTAATAAACTAAGTAAACAAAATTGGAAGGTTATTGTTTCAGTATTAAAGTACATTTGGACCGAGATTTAGGCCACTGTTGGGTGAATTTGGACCGAAATCAGTCCAAATTTGAACCTTTAGACCACCATTGGAGATGGCCTTAGGTCGAGTAACAGGTTAGAAATCCATCGATAACCTTTATCATTTACCTTTAACAGATTAGAAACCTCTAGACATTCGCATGCACTAGTAACACATAACCATGAAATCTCAGTCATAGGATCTTTGCTTAGATCTAGTCCTAATCATAATTAGTTGAATTTTAATCGAATCGGAATATAATGTGAACACCACCAAACCAACTCATCTAGTTTTTACAATAAAGCCCTAATTGAAGGTTGAAGAACAAGCTTACAGGCAACGCAATACAACAGAAGTTGATCAAGTCTCCAATGCAATTGAAGTTCACAAACCCAAGATACATCCAATTAATCGCAAACAAAGAACAAGCTAACACGTAGAACTTATATGACGATCGAGAGGGAAGGCCTGATTTGAAATCTATGGAAGAAATACAAAATCCTGAATCATAGATTTATCACCAAATCTTTAAATACCGTTACAAATTATCAAAAGCTAGGCTACAAGACTAATAAGCAAACTAGTAAAGAGAAAAGTTGAAGCTAAGTGAGAAAAGAATACAAGTAAATGGCCCAACACCTTGATTTATAGGAAAAGCCAAAAGTCCCAGGCGCGGTCATAACTGGCCAGCGTGCCGCCTTGGCCACTGCGCTGTCACTTTTTTATTGCTTTGATACTTACTCAAGTCCCCTTTTCTGCAGCTTATGTACGTAACTTTTACATTAGAACTCAGAATAGGGTCTCCTATATGCCATAGCAAAAGCAAAGATCTTGGAATCTAGTTTGCAACCCAAAAAGCAGTTCATTCTGAATAACGATTTAAAGTGATGGGCTTCAAAAGATCAGTAGTTCAAAAGGGATACTTTGACCATTGTCTTCTGGACTTCTAGAGATCCAAATCAAACAAGGCCGACTTTTATAGATCATTCTTGGAAAGTATTGCCAACTGAGGTCCCTATCATCTGTTGAAAGAGATTATGCAGGTCACAGGGTATTTCAAAAGGGTAAAGAACGGTCTCCAAGAAGGCTAGTTAATCTTCGAGGCTTTGGCTTTTATTTTCTATCTAAAACTTCCATATTGATAGTTAGGCAAACTATTATCTTTCCGCTTCACACGCCTCTTTGTAAATATCATCAATATTGCCAGTTGTTTATTATGTTATATGAGAATATAAAATTATCAACTTTTTGTGTGTTTATTCCTCTTGATTGGGTTTACTTTGTCTTATTTTATTGTATGTAGAAGTTCTTCTAAATATTTGACAAGCCTGCAAAATTGTTTTCTATGTTTACCTCTTTGCTATACCCTGCGAGATTTTTTTTGTTACAAGAACTGTCTTTATAAAAATATTATTGATGTTCTGCTTTTTTTTTAGCAGGCTAAAATCGGTAATATACTCTCTACAGTTGAAAAGCGTCAAGCTGTCAATGAATCTATCAACAGAGATATTCCTGGTTCTAGCCTGTTGGCTAGTTCATATACACCACCGGTAACATTGGAGTTCTTCAAATATATCTCCACATATAAATTTGAAATATTTAACTATATATACAGATGATTGAATTATTTCAAATTTATTCTGTTGCAGAGTCGGAGTGAATTTTCTTTCCACAATAATCTTATCAATGAACGGCATCTGAAACCAGTTTTTAATATGTCAAGAAATGTGCCTAACAATGATTATGGTCAAATGACAAATTCAATGCCTAGAGATCGGATGGTTTCAAACTCTGATAGGTTAGACAGCATTTTTATAACTTTGATGTCGTGGTCTTCTCATTGCAACTTAACATTCTTTTCTAGAAAGTTTGAACAACAAACAGATTAGATACTAAGACTGATTTTGTGTGCCCTTGAGTTTCTTTTTATCCTGTATCTTGGTATTCATATTAAGGTGCAACAGTACACTGTTGTCTGTTGATTTTATATATTTACAAAAATAGGAATCTCTCGAAGTCCTCTTTCAAATAATCATTGGATTATGGCCATGTTTGTTTAAACTTCTAGAAATCATGTTGTAGGAGGTTTGAGATTTTAAGAGCACTGTGAAGGTGCTTTTCTTTTAACTCTTATGATCAGCTCTTATAAGAGTTGATATGACAGTATACCTTTAGTAACTACTCTTTAGTAACTACTGTTGCGGTGCGGGAGCTTTGTGTATTGGGTAATACCTTAGTAATCAGGTAAGGCTAGTGAAAGCGTTGTGCACTAGTTACGACCTTTAGTAATGAGATTAGGCTACTGACTGTAATGATGAATTGTTCTCAAGATTTTTCTGGATTTCTGTCGTGGTCAGAAATTTTTTTATGGATTTATTACGTAATATTGTCGTTCAACTTGACATTGTTGGTCCACATGGATGAATCTCGGTCTTTCTCTCCTCTATTTAAGGATCATTCTGTAAAATGCCTTTTTCATTTAGAAGCAATTTGCAAAATCTTGATCCAGCAGTTGTTGGGAAAAATTAGATCTAACAATTGTTGGCGAATAGATGTTCTTGACCCCTTTGTGATGGTGAGCATTCTTATAGTTGATAATAGGTATCCGTTAGCTTTTAATTAGCTTTGGTTCCACGTCTATCAATTCGGTTTTTCTTCATTTTTTTAACTTATCATCAGGGATGTTGCACGAACCAGTCCCGACAATTTGGTTGATCAAAGAGTGAATGTGACATATGAAGAGAGGACTGACTTTTCCAATAATCCTCAACACATGAATGATACAGATGTTGATTTTGATTATGAGTTAAAAGGTATAGGGAACTGGCAACCACTTTTTTTCTCCAGTTACATGGTTTAAGCATGTTTCTTATTTCACTTATTTTTACATACATAAATGTAGACATCTTTAATTTTGATGTGGTTCGCTCTGTTCAGAAGACGGGCCAGGTATAGAAGGATTTCAAATTATTGGAGACGCTATTCCGGGAAGTAAACTTTTAGGATGTGGTTATCCTGTGCGCGGAACTTCTTTATGCATGTTCCAGGTACCAAATAAATAAATATATCCTTTGCAATTATATTACCTATGCAGCCTACTCTATAGTATTTCCTTATATATCTCTTGATGAGTGCTTCCGTGTACATTAGTGGGTTCGCCATAATCAAGATGGCACTCGGCAATTTATTGAAGGCAAGTGTTGAAGTAACTTGGGTTTTCCATTTTGCTAGTTTTGATGTTAAAAATGTGTGCTAATGGCTGTTGAATTCCCATCGGTTCTCTTGTTTCATTTTCGTCATTCAGGAGCCACCAATCCAGAATATACTATTACAGCTGATGATGTTGATAAACTTATTGCTGTTGAGTGCATACCAATGAATGACCAAGGTCATCAGGTACCACTTCACTTATTTCAATTAGGTTCTGTTTATTTCCATGTGTAATGAAATCACTAATGTTAGATGTTGACGAAGAATAAAGATTTCAGTAAAGGGCACATATTGTTATTTGTTCAAAACTTATAGTAGCATATATTGTTATTTGTTCAAAACTTGTAGAAATATTTGATGGCAAAAGACGACAATAAGTTGAAACCGTGATTAAGAAGTAGGGGACCAGTTGTTTACAGAACGAGATAAGTAAATGGAAAATGTGATGTTATTCAGGACTTATTGTTACATATCAGCAAACTTGTCAAATTAAATTTAATCCAAATAACAAGTCGTGTAAGCCCTGATGAATTAAACTGCTCCAATACTGTTCTCATGGCGCACCATCCTTTGTATAACTTCATTCAACATTGAGTGATGGAGGACATAGCTTAATTTTTGTATTTGTGGTCATTAATTTCCTGAAGTAAACTGGTTCTTGCAAAAATGTGTTTCCTTGAGATTTTTTCCCCTTGCCTCAGGTGCTCAGGCTATTTCCTTCCTATGTGGAATAATGTGGTCAGTAATTTCCAAAAATAAATTGGTCGTAAAAATGTGTTTCATTGAGATTTTTTCCCCATGCCTTAGGTGCTATGGATATTTCTGCCTTCCTATTTGCAATTATGTGTCATGCAAAGCATGTGATAATAATGTGATCTCTGATTAAAATTTAGTGCCTCGCACTTGGTTGGGCCTTTAAACTTTTTTGATGCTAGCATCTACCAAATCCTTAGGGCATGGCTTTGTTACATGCTTCCACCACTTGCTAAACAAATGTATAGGCAACGTATTAGTTATAATCTTTTCTTTCTGATATTTTGTAAACATGATAATTGTTTCCAGGGGGAAATTGTCAGACTTTTTGCAAACGATCAAAACAAAATCACTTGTGGTAAGTTCTCTGGACTTGAATCTGTTCAGTTACTTTTCTAACTTATTAGGGAACTACAGCTTCTGTAAAGCTAGGTATCCTTTCTATTTGTATATATGTGAGGGTTTGGATCAAATTTGAACTTTGGTGAATGTTATGAGCCAATATAAACCTTAGATGTATGTTTAATCTACCAGGTTATTTATATTTGTTTAGCTGCATCACACAATGTGTTCTGTTTTGTGCACATTGTTTTTTGGTAAATTATAAAATATGTGTTTCTTCTGCGAACATTTTATTTTTATAAATTACAGAGTTTTTTTTTTTTTTTTAAAATTGTTTTGCTACATGACACAATCTTTTTCTTATTTTTAAAAAAAAAATTAAATGGTTATTATGCAAAAAAAAATGTACCTAATATTATTCTACAGAAGAACGTAAATTCAAGCACTCGGACAATGAAACACTTATAGTTCAGGAAGGAATGAAGTAATTAACACTTATGGTAAAAAAATTTACATCTATTTTTATCCAAGTTATTGGATCCACAATTGAAATCTAGGAATTTAAATTGATGGATAATCATGATAAAAATTACAAAATTTTTTAGGTTTGATCAAATTTGGTAGGTTAATATCTTTGTCTAGGATGCAAGTACCAGTATTGTTTCTCCTTTCTTCAACAAGAAGCCTAAGTTCTCTCTTTTGTTACCCAAAAATATGTACATGTAAGTATACAGATATAATTAACTGAATAGTTGGTGAAGCATTTGGGTTGTTGAATTAAGAAGGTAACACGCCACATCAGGCAGATTAGTCGCATCTTGACGAAAGGGCACTAGGTAGAATTTTTTGAAACATTTATTTACCAAAATTATCGGGGGGTTCAGGGGAAAAACCTAAATCTGCTTAGGACAAATAAATTTGTTTCGCCTTTTTTATAATGAAAAGTACAGAGTAATTATAATTTATAACCTTAGATTGGTTGTCATCCTATGGTGCGCTGTATATCTGGTGGTGGTATATTGTCAAACTATCATTGGTGAATTGTCCAACTGACGGTGGTGATTGATGTTGATAGTTGCCGACGTATTTTGAGCCATTTGTTAAATAAATTTGGACCGCTGTTATTAGTTTGTAGTTTGTAGGATTATATTAGTGTGTAGTGGAGCATTACTCTCATCAAAGCAAAATGTATTCTCATAAATGCCTACTGTATTCTTCGTCTAGTGAACTACTATTACTTAACACATCTGATAAAATTTATCTCTTCTCTTTGTAGACCCAGAGATGCAGCAGGAGATTGACGCATATATATCTGAAGGCGAAGCTATGTTCAATGTGCTGCTGTTGGTAAGTTTGAGCTTGGTTTCCATCCCAATAGTCTCATTTATGTGCATATAGTAAAGCTTTACATAGTTTTCGAACATGCCACTTGCCAATATAATTGTTCTCTACTGGTTGAGCGTATTCTTTCTTTGAAGGCCATATATAACTTAATTAGCTGAAAGTTGAAATCTTACGAGATCAAGGCAAAGAAAGGAGAACCAGTTTTGACAGAATTGGGCAAGTGGAGAGGAGATTAGGGAAGTATTTATTCGTATCAATATGTTAGAGTATAGGATATATGGTGAGATTATAAAGAGAGAAGAGAGAAATCAGTTGGGGTAGAAGAGAATTGTATTCATACTTCTCCAAGTATTACAAATGAGGTAATTGCCTCTTATATAGAGCTATACTTTAACACTATTTCAACAACCCCCAACAACTATCTACTATTACAACAACCCCTAAGATGTCATGCATGATGTCATACCCCCAACAACTCTTTGACACGCCCCCTCACTCGAAATCCCATCTTGGGATAAAAAAACCTATCTTGGGATTGAAGAGTGGAACACTTAGAAGCACTTGTGCATAACCTAAGCTTCCAACTAGACCCATCTCTAGGATTGTAATTGAGATTTTTGGGAATACCGGGACTCGACTTACGACCACGTATTACATTTTAGGCAATGTCAAAAAATATTGAAAGTGTCGCACATGCATATTTTAGGCTGTGAACTGTGTTGTTTGAAATGCAACTACTTCTACTGTTTTGTCGTCATGGCCACCAATCAGCCCTTGAACTGATTAGAAGTTTCAACAGAATCTGACCAGAGCTGAACCACACGCCAACCAGTCGTGTTTTCTGGCTGTTCTTGTACTGGTTGTTTTCTGGTTGTTCTTGTACTGGTAGTTTTCTGGCTGTTCTTGTACTGGTAGGGGTCGCCTGGTTGTTCTCTGGAATGTGTTGATGAAACTGAAGAAAATAGGCAGCCTGTGTTTCCCTTGAAAAACAACAAAGCTTCAACTGAAATGCTCTCAATCTCTCTATAGATCGACTTGCTCTGATACCATGTTAGAGTATAGGATATATGGTGAGATTATAAAGAGAGAAGAGAGAAATCAGTTGGGGTAGAAGAGAATTGTATTCATACTTCTCCAAGTATTACAAATGAGGTAATTGCCTCTTATATAGAGCTATACTTTAACACTATTTCAACAACCCCCAACAACTATCTACTATTACAACAACCCCTAAGATGTCATGCATGATGTCATACCCCCAACAACTCTTTGACACAATATAAGATTATATATAATAATTCGAGTATCAGAAAACATTTTGTCAATTAATTATGGTCTGAATAGGCAAGTAAAAAGTATTATTTTGGCTATCTAATTGATTTTTGCTGCCTTGATAGACCCCTTCATTGTTATTTGCAGAGGTGAAGTCTGTGGTGACCTCTTCACACGATATCTCATAGAAGGTCAATGCTCAATATAGATTGGATTGTAGTATTGAAGGGAATGTTATCAAAGGGACTCGCATAATGTGCAAAATCTAACTTTTACAACATTTTTTGATAACTAACAAAGCTTAAAATATACTACAGAATATAGCCTTGGTGACATTGGGTTAATTGTGTCTATGCTTTAGGAAGAGAGAAAAAGACTTGTTAGTAGAGGTATTTAGTATCTGACCAGATAATCTCTTAATAGAGAGGAAGAAGTTGGCAATGCCATACAATTTGACTACTTGAGGAGATAGCAGTTAAAAGATCACGGAGTTTTGTCACAATCCTCAGTTTAGTTTCTAAAATTGTTTCTTTATTAGGAAGGGCTCACCCTAGCAAGAGAGAATTTTATTCTAGGAACAGTTTAATTCATATTTTGCACCAGTTGCCTTTTGTGTTCAAATGTGGTAGTAACATGTGGCTATATTATTGACATTTTTAACAGTTGGAATCTTTCAAAGATTGGGAGCAAACAACTCTCATTTTGCAAAGAACAGGTTACCAGATACAGTTCAATAAAACACAAGATGTAATTTCTGAGAGTTTCTCGGTTGAATTCTCGGTAAGTTACCAACTCATGAAGCATCAACATTGACAATATAAAGTAGGATGAGAAGAACTTGATCTGCATTTGTGAAGTTTTTTAGTTTTGCTAATTAGCATTTGTGAAGTTAAATTCTTATAAAGACCCTGAACAATTAAAATGGATAGCATGTGGAATATGTGGATACATGTATTGAGACTTGAGTATTTAATTGGAGGCCTTTATCCAATTTAAACCTTCGAATTGCAGTAATATGACACAATTAATCAGTCAACCCCTTATATCCATTGATTGAACTGAACAAATCCACATGATGCACTAGATCTGTGGGTGTTTCCTCTCTTTCTTCATCCAAATATCACTTGACATAAGTTGTCCTTTAGTTTGATGAAGCTCTATGTCGATATAGGAAATAAGAAAAAATCACTGTTCGGAGTTTGAGTATGATATTGGATCGTATAATCGAAGGACTTGAGCTAAATTTTATTCGATTTGAACAACAATTTGATATAAGTTTTGAGATTGCATAGTACTAAGGTTATTTTATAAAGAGAGATTGGTAGGGAAATTGAAATACTTTAGCCTAAAATTTTATTGACTGATAATGTTAGAAAGTAGACTTCTATTGGAGTAAAGTAAAATTCCGAGGTGCAAATTTTTAGAGTGACAGTAGACTGTAAACTGTGAACTTGCTGATTTTTATTTCAGAGAGTTTTTTTGTCACAGTTATTTGAAATTATTTTTGGACAGAGTCCGGAGAGTGAAAGTTTCTCTTGAGTCACTATGCTTGAATTTAATGGGCACCATCGATCTTGAGATCTTATTTTATAATTAAACAGTTTTTTTATAAGCTTTACTTTACCCTTCTTATATAATCTCCTGTGTACTTACAAGTCATAACATTCTTGAGCACAAAACTTGCTCATTCTATCTTTTACTCATGACATAGAGAAGGAAAACTTATTACTGATTCCCTCTCATCAACCCTCTATGTTCACTGTGAACTGTAAAATATGGTTGAACCATTTTATTTCATAAAGAGTAGTTTACTATGGGTATTGTGGAAAGTATACTACCTATGAATGTTATGTAGCTCATACAACAACAAATTCATTTATTTATCTTGAGATACTGTCTGGATTTTTGTAAGAATAATATTTTTTTTTTTTTGGACTATCATACATTTTTTGTATATCTTTGTTTGATGTGTCCTATAATATTTGCAGATAAAAATTCCCTCTGGGATGTCATCACAATTTATTATAAGGCGTTCAGGTGGCTCTTCCTATCCTTTTAATGCCAGCAGTATGCGGTAATACATCAGATTCGTCTTCATATTTTATAGTTTCTATAGATCTTCTGTCTTTTTGGGCTACACACGCACTATATTATGTTGTCGAAGAGAAATGTTAGCTACTTTACATCTTGAAGGAAATAGGAATTTATTACATAATAGGAATTTGTGCATAATTTTGTTTTTTATCTAGGCTCCAATGTAATATACTTATGGGGTGGACCCTGCAGTACATAAAATATCATCCTACATTTCCACTTAAAACAACATAGTATAAAACTGAGAATATATGACAAAAATACAAATAAATCTGAACTGCAAATCTAATGCTTATCTAATATCCAAAGTTCTTTTAATGGGAGCACGTCGTAAAGGTCCCAACCCCTAAATGTACGGTATAAAAAAAATGAGATCAGCAACTTGAGCATCTTCTGAAGATCTTAAACAGGGTGATACCCGAATGATTATTTCACCACAGTGAATGATTATCGAGGGTAAAATAGTTATATGGAAGCAGAGGCAGATTTTGGCAACAACCATTGATTTTAGAAGGGCACAAAATACTGTGAAGATGTAAAAATAAGTTGGTATGATATTTGATTTGAACACATGCGATTGTGGTTACAAGGTAACTTTTTGCCTATGATGGAAGTATCAAGTTTGGCATAGTGATTATTGACTTCAAAAGTGTTAAATTTATATGCATGTATACTACAATGTCTTTTGAGCAAGCAATTTTCCTAATATTGTGCTTCTACTTTACGTTGTAGAATGCGTGACACTATCGTTTTGACCATGAGGATGTTTCAAAGCAAGGTATTTATATTTGCACGAGATCATGAATGATTTAATTAATTATACTAGGGACCTCAAGGGATTTCATTTATTTATGTTTTTACATAGAAATCATATTTTTTTCATCCCCCTATCTGTCACCTTGGTTCCTTCCCCATGATTCTCGTAGTCTCTCTCTGTCTCTCTGTCTCTATATGTATATGTGTTTGTGTGTGTGTGTTTGCACACTCAGTCTTTTAGATTTTTCTCCTGTATTTTTTCACCTTAAAACTAAATCTTTTTCTTCGTGAATATTTTTATTTCTCCTTTCAATACTTTTATTGTTCTTCCACTTATTCTATACCTAGAAGAAAAGTTTGTAAGTGATTCTCATGCCAAAGTGTATCTTGATGTTGTTTGTATACATTGAATGTGATATGTTTACATGTCTTTAACATCTCTTTTATAACTTACTTTCAAGTAAACATTGTATTTTATTGTAAGCAAGTACTCCCTTCGTCCCTCTCATTTGTTTACAAATGAGTTGGGCACGGAGGTTAAGAAAAAGTGTAAAGTAATAGATAAAAGTAAGAAAAGTGAGTAAAGTAATGGGACCGATTAATATTTAATGTATAAAGTGAGTATATTGGAGAAAAGTAGTGTGTGTAGTTACTTTATATATTATAAAATTTTACTATTTTGGGTAAGTTTTGTAATGGAAAGAATTGAGCGGGACATCCCAAAAAGGAAAGTGTAAAGAAATGAGAGGGACAGAGGGAGTATTATTTTTTGAATGCAACATGTTTACGCAATGTGATAAAAGAATAGATTTCTTATGCTTATGGCCATTTCAGTCCATCAACTTACATCTGAACTAATTTTGTTTATTATATTGTATTTTATTGATGTGAAAAATGTCCTAGCCTGGAACCATTTTTCAAGTTTAAAATCAGTAGATAAATTCTATGGGTTTGTGAAGGAACATAATATTTGGATGCTCATGTTTGTGCTGTAGAAATCTAACCTTCTTAGAATTGATAAAGATCAGTTATGATTAAATGTGACGATCTACAGCTCTTAGTAAAGAACTTGTTTCTACTGGAAAACAAATTGCTGCTCCTCCTGGTTTCAATTCCTTGTGTGTCATTATAATTTATATCAGCACAAGAAGCTATATTTAAGGGGCAGATCCACACAGTTATTGAGGGACACGAAATACTTTCTGGGAGGATGTTTCTGTACTTCATCTCTGTAGAGGCACCCCTGTATGTCTATAAAAATTCAATAGAAATTAACAAAATATTGGGGGCCACGTGCCATGCCCCCCATACTACGTCCTAGATCGCCCACTGGCTCTAAATCAATATTCTGATCATTGTGCTTGCAGTACCACTTTTACTAATATTAGATTAGACAGGATAATGTCGGATTTCTCTTCTTGTATGGCAGGCACTGATGTTGCGTAGACTTCTAATATTATTTACAATTCTGTGCAGGCTTCGGATGAAAAGCGCAAAGGGAGAGCTTGATTTTGGTTTTTTGTTGTTGATAGTTACAATTATATAGGAATTAAGTAGAGATATTCTTTATTAGGTAGAAGAATAAAATGAATGTGTCATTATCATCATTATAGTCTTTGTTGTATTGTCAAGTAGAAGAGAAAGTTTTGACAGGAAATGTGCAAAATTTGTAATACTAGTACTAGATTATAGAATAGCGTGATTATTTATTTATGAGAAAATGAAAGACTAGCGATGACTTATGTTAATTTAGCTGTTACACGCTTTATAAACATGAACTGAGATAAATTAAAAATATTATATTTGAACCTGCTAAAAGCATTTTCAACTCGTTATTTTGGTGTGGTTTTATTTCATAATAGGGTATGTATCCATCCTATATTCAAAGTTAACTTCAAACTCACCCACACTAAGATTTACACTAATCAAGAGATTATTAGTGTTTCGTAATGGTCCCATGAGTTGTCGAAAATCAGTAATTAATCATGATCCTGTTTGAAAGTTTTCGTGTGATTGGTATTCTTATGTATGCGTGTACGTTCTCAGAATACAAAGCGGTTAGTTTAAAGAATGTTTTTTTCCATTGCAAAATGGCCTAATAGGGCGGTACAAACTTGGCACCGGGCTGCTTGGATTTTTCATTGCTCAATGGTTTTAAAAAATAAATGTATATTAATTTAACTTTTGCTAATATTCTAGATTCAAGATATTAGGGAGGGAAAAGTATTTATTTAAGATAAATAAGGTATTTATGTGGCGTCTGGTCTGAGCATAAGCAGGTGATACTACCAAATTGGGGTACCACGAAAAAACATTTAGGGGTACAAATTTTTTTTTTTTTTTTCCCATGAAATTTCAAATTTTGATTACGAAATACTCGCATGATTTTGCTAGCAAAATTGCTTGAAGAAATTTTTTTCAGAAATAATAGATTCTATATATATTTGATTTGTATTATTGATGGGGTAGAAAAAGAAATTCGTTTGGGGCTCCAAATTTTCAGAGCGTATATATGTTCGGATGATATTCCAACAGTTAGTAATCTGTGTGGAAACATTGCACAACGTTCAGTAGAAACATTGTCAAAGACGTGGTTATTGTGAGGAGACTACAAGTCATGCTATTTTTATGTGTCCTAGCTACTACTTGACAGCGTGGTTGGCAGACAAGTCCATAGAGTAAGTTGATTTGTCACGTAGGACATGATAACATACTGGCTAGTGTTTTTTATTCATGGTATGTCATCAAAAGATATGAATTTGAGCAACATCATATAATCTGCCAAGTTTTGATGCTCAAAGTTTGTATCTAGTGGCATGTTTGAAGCAATCTAAATATGCATCTACAGCGGATTCCCCAGGTGCTAGTACCACCCAACAATTTGAATAAGAGGTGGATAAAATCACTTTTTTGGCAACTTTAAACTAAATTTTGATGGCGCACTTGGTAATGTCTCTTTTAAGTGCTGATACTGGTGCTGTTATCCGGCACTTCAATGGTGAATGCATTACATCATTTTGTCGAGTTAACTCAATGCTCTTCAGTTATTATGCACGGAGTTAGTTGCTCTTAATTAGGTTACAAGAAAGACTACCACCAAGACCGGTCGAGGACAAGGCGATGGGCATAGCCGTGAAGTATAATAAGAAGACATTTGAAATATATGATGTCAACAAAAGCCGAAAATCATGGATATGAACATCCCAAAAAAAAAGAATAACACTAATAATATGCGATTCCATTTCCAAAAATATAGATAAAGTGATTTTTCCTAGGGCATTACTCAGACTTCCACCAAGAAAAGTGCCCCAAAAACTGATATCCATAGAGGATGCATAGAAAAAGTTTACATTATCTACATGTCCACCCACTACTAGGACTTCCCATAAACATAAGTTTAAGGACTAAACATACACACAAGTCAAATACTGAGTCTTCATGAAGCAATACACCGGGTAAAGACCTACAGCAAACAAAGTTCAGGTAGATGATAGCTATAAGATTGCCTCCATGCCTTCAGCCAAAAGCAATATGTAAATGAACTGCGAAACAGAGAAAGTGAACTTCAGGAATGTCAAAGAAATTGCAAGAATGTACACCAAAGGTAAAAAAATAAATAGAATATACAAATACTACCGATAAGACAAACACTATCCACCTGTAATTATAGAAATACTACCAAAAAGATAAACACAAACCACCTGTAACAATAGAAGCATTTAATTGAGACTATGCAATTAGGAATACACAACATTCACAACTAAAATATCAGCCTCAAGAAATCTAATAGACTGATCCTACTCACAGAGAAAAAAGGTTCAGAAAATTCTACACAACTGTCAATTTAACATCAGAATCTGGAATTAGGCTTAACATAACTTTAACACCAACAAAGCAACAATTCCAGCAGTTTATTGTGCAAGGCATTGCACAACAAAATATCTAAAAGGGTGATCAAAAATTGATGGGAAACATCCTACTCGCAGACAAAAAAGGTTCAGAAAATGTCCTGATATTTTTTATTCTGTCTTTTTCCCAATTTAAAGAGGGCAGGAGGGAGGGAGGGAGTGTCTTTTTCCCAATTTAAAGAGGGAGGGAGAGAGAGAGAGAGAGAGAGAGAGAGAGAGAGAGAGAGAGAGAGAGAGAGAGAGAGAGAGAGAGAGAGAGAGAGAGAGAGAGAGAGAGAGAGATTAAAAGTATAAAATGAAATGAGGGAGAGATAGAGAGCATCTTGTGTCAGACTCCAACTGTCTAGTTAACATCAGAATCTGGAATGAGGGTTAACATAACCTTTAACACCAATAAATCAATAATTCCAGCAGTTTATTGTGCAAGGCATTGCATTGGTTGTCACCTTAGACATCAATTTTCCAGAATAAAATATCAGAATTAATTACAATGTGCCTTGGAGACTGTCCGCCGCCTCCTAGGTGCCTGCCTAGCAAGGTTTAAAACACTGGTTTCTAGTAAATAAAATGTGAATGTCCCGTCTAGCAAATTAGAGAGGACCGATAGCAGAAAGTAATAAAATAAAAAAAAATAAAATAAAAAAAAACATTCAAATATTGATGAAAGCAACTATCACACAGCTTGGAAGGTGGACCTACGTTGAATATTAAGAAATGTTAAAGGATAATGTTTCGGTAAGAAATGTTAGATTCATGACAATCTTGTGTGCGCTTATGTAATCACTTTTTTCTACATCCAGCATATCTCTTTTTATTAATTTATAGTCATTTTACAAATCGCATCCATGACTTTTACATGCTCAAACCCTAACCATCAATTCAGGAACACATAAAAACAACTCTAGCTGATCATCATTTTCAATATCTGTCTGCAAAATAAAATAACACCAGACCTCGTTAATATAGGAAAATTTTGAAGTAGACAGGGAAGAGCATATTTCCATGATGCATCATCATTCAGTTAAATACACCACCAGCAAGGCAGCAAGTATGACTGATGCAATATGAAACTTTGCCACAAGTGATACATATAATGATATAAAGATATATATACGCCACATACAAGAAGCTTAAACTTTACTCAAGAGATATAAAGAAAATACACGTTGCACTTCCATAGAAATTAGATTAAGAATATTAAGTTCACTACACGCTTATTATATACCATTTTAATAAAAGCCTAACCTGGTATCTTTCTTGATTATCATACTTGGTGCAAGATGCATTTCGTAGACATCTTTAACCAAAATAGCCCCTGCACTTCTCTGATCCACATAAGCACTTCCTTTTACTATGGGTTTCGAACTGGCTAATCCCATAATCATACGTCAACTCGGTTAGCGGAGGGATGTGTTTCATTGCAAAAAATGCGACATGAAGAAATGATTCCCTATTGTTTTCATACTGAACCAGTTGCCAAAAGACATTAGGATTGCAACTGTGATTCATAAATCGAGCTACATTACCAACATTTTTTGCACTGATTACTAGTGATGGGATATTGTCATTTTCAGTAGATTCATCAGGGATCTCCTCATTAACTAATGTGGGCTCATAGTTCCATTTATATGACTTGTCAAGAACGCGTGACGTGTCGAAGATGTAATCATCATCCTGATCTGTGCCCTGCATTCCCATTGGATTGTCTACGACTTCACCTGCAAATTCACATATAAATGAACCTGCTCGGATAGGATCCCATGATCTCAATGCCCAGCCCTTGTCTGTGGTTTTATACACTTCCATCTTCAATTTTAAGCCAGCCTGGGACACTCGATTCTTACAATTAGGAAAGCAAGGACATGTCGGACTACATTCGTGCACCAATGGCTTCTGACTCACTAGTACCCCGTTAGATGCATAAGGAAAATCACCTCCATTGTTGCGGATGCAAGAGCAATTGAGATCTCCTGGCTGACATGCTTTATGGCAGTTGCACCCAAATGAAGGATTCATCAAACTGAAAGATTTTGAATACCTTAGCACTGTAGAGTAAGTGAAATACGCAGGAGGCCCCCTACCATCAACACCATTAACAAGAGAAACAGTAATCTTTTCAGCACCTGCACTGAGATCTTGAGAAAGAAGTCCCGTTGGAGAGGACAGTCCAGCTTTCCATTTCTGGATAGAAGTCCAATCAGCAAAAGCACTCCGCTGCCCAGGTAGTCTTACCAATTTATATTTAAATACACTGCAACCTGATTTCCCTTTCTCCAACCATGACTCTTTAATTGTATAAAGGCCGTCATAAACATAAATTTTCACCGACGCATTGATCGGATCTTTCATACCTCGAATGACTCTGACCTCATTGGCCTGGTGTAAGCTTCTCTCCAGAGCAAGATTTCCCTTCTCAAGCTTCTGATCAGATGCCTCCTTATCTTTACTTATAGGATTTCCACCTTGCCCACTGTAGATCAAAACATCCTTATCCTCCGTATCATCGTCATAATATCCTGAGGAGACTATGCTAACAGCCAAAGGATCATCTCCTTTACCTCCCCTGGTAATTAAGGTATCAATCCCGCCCATAGACTGACCATGCAGCCCCACTAACAATATCTCAAACCGGAAAAAGAAGATGTCCCCAATCTCAACACCAGGAGCCACACCAATTCTCTTCCTCATGTTTGTCCGCACACCTGCACTCATCAATACATTACCGGCTTTCAAATCAGGACGCTTAATAGATCCATTAGGTGCTTCCTTCGCTTCTTCAACTTGACTAAGCCGCCTTCTTACCGCGTCAAAAGTCATAAGTACATACTCAACCATCTCTCTGTTACCATCCTCCTTGTTAAACGGGTTACATCTAACAATAAAATTACCACTCAAACCGTTCCCATTATTAACTGTGAATGACACACCAGCAGACTTCTTTGCAACCTTCTTCTGTCTACCAGGCCCCCTCTTCCGTGACGGCCCCGTACGTCCATTTACACCATCCACATCCATTTCATCAGCTTGATTGCTTTCTGGAGATTCGCCGTTCATGCTAAATGGATAAAATGGAGTAAACCCGGACGGAAATGGGCCCGAGGGGGAAGAACTAAACAACGGAGGTGCTTGTGCAGACGACACAAACAAAGGCCTCAACGTTCGCATAGGCTTCACATCCAAGACCTTTGACTTGTCAACGTAAGTTGGTATAGACCCTTCTTCCATTTCTCAAAACCAACCAAAGAAAACCTCAATCCTCTAAATTAGTACGAAAACGAAACCACACAATCAATTCCCAAATTCAAACCCAACAAAATCCCCCTTTTATCACTCCCTTCTGTTCAGCTTATTTCCATAATCCTACTCAAAAACAACAAATACCCACCAAAATTCTCCAGATTCAGAACACAAAAAACAACAAATTAATGTCAAAAACAACAAATCAACAACAATGGCATGTAAAAAAAATTACCCACAAACAGCAAGAAACTAAACCCTAAAAATAATTACCTGCAATTAAGTAAAACAAGAACACAAACAAAACAAAAATGAGAAATTGACATTAAAAAGTGATAAAATGGTAAACCCCACACAAATACACACACACATAAGCATATATATAAGAAAGGAGAGATCTTTAAACATACCTCTCAAGATCTTCAACTGGGTCTGTGTAATTTCACTGTGAGAGTTGAAAAAGGTGAAAAAGATGGAACCTTTTTGTCCTAAGTTGGAAGAAAATTAACCCCTCATACTCAAGGTGTGCATTTACAACTCAGATTTCTTAAAATTGTCCGTTAATTTGTAAATAACTTACTTTTTGTGTTTATCTATAAAAAAACAGGGGTGAAGGCCAACTTTATTCTTTTTTATACAAAATACATAAAAATAACTATTTTTAAAATTTTGGCCAATTTTAATCCATGGGATACCCAACTGTCAGTGGAGTATCCACTTTTATATGAGATACCCAATTGTTAATGGAGTATCCAGCATATGGGATATCCAATTGTCAGTGGAGTATCCCTTATTCAGTATTTGGGATACCCAACTACCAGTGGAGTATCTTATATAAACTGGGATACCCAACTATCAGTGGAGTATCAAAAAAGCTAAAATTGACCACTTTTTTCAGAATGATTATTTTTGTTATTTTTATTCAAAAAATGGTTATTTTTGTAATTTTTTCAAAAAGCAGTTTCTTTGCTTTTTCTATTTTAAATAATTTTCTTAGGATATTGTAAATGAAAAATACTTGGAGGAGTATAATGTATCACCAAAATATTTTTTATTATTTATATCTCAATTTTTTTTAAAAGATTTAACTTAAATAGATATATACTTAGAAGTATTAGATCTAGTATAAGATACTCCCTCCGTCATATCTGTTATGGAACTATCCTTAAAATTCACATTAAAATGCATGCCAGACATCCTATTTTGAAATGATAAGAAATGGAAAGGGACGGAGGGAGTATTGTTTTTACCTTTTCAATATCCAATAATCCTACTAATCATATATATCGAATATCTGAATATTACATATAAATAGGATTCATAAAATCAAAATTTTGATTTGTTATTAAAATATTACCACCATATATGATCTACTCTAATGTATATCTATCTATACTATAATATTATAAAAAAATTAGGGTATATTTTATTGTCGGTTTGGTACACTTTTTTTGGTAAACTCAATAATAACCGTTAGATTTTAAGATAAATAAGTGAGAACCGTTAGATCTAATGTTAAAATAATGTTCATTTTTTAATATTTAAAATACTCTTATAGATTTCAAGTTCGAATCCCACCAACAACATATCTCAATTAAGCATATATATATATATATATATATATATAAATATATATATATATATATTATTTTAATAACTGAGTCTATCCATGTGCAGTTAACCAATCAGAAAATTATAAATTATTTTAGAACCAATCAGAGCTTTTTCCTAAATTTTAGACAAATCATCTTATATAAAGAATTTTCCTTATTTACATTCTCACCATAGCTCATTAACCATGGTTAATTAATAGGGATATTTACATAAATATATATTTTCTACTTTCTTTTACACTTTTACTGTTGTTAAAATGTGGTTTCAAATCTACACTTTCTGTTTTTTAAAAATACGGGTACAAGCAGTTCAGACTTTATGTTTTTACAATTATACGGACTTTATAACCGTTACTCATCTCATCTCCATCTCTCTATTCACGCTCTCATCTTATCTCTCATCCCGGCGATATCGAAAGGCTTCCGCATTCCCTCTTCAGGTCGAAGCTTCTCCTCTACTTCTCCGGCGACCTCGAAAGTTATCCGGTGAGCTCCATCATTCTGTACTCTCTCTCTCTCTCTCTCTCTCTCTCTCTCTCTCTCTCTCACACACACACACACACACACACACACACGGTTTATTGTTTGGGGTGTCAGAGTGATTTTGTGACTATTCAAGGCTTGTTATGTGTTTAGAAGTGAAAAAACTTGTTTATTTGTGATTGAAGTAATTAAATTAGTTGTTAATTGCATTGTGTAATTGTTTTGTTAACTTCATGTGTGATTACAGCCCTAATATAGTTTGATTAGTACTGTATATTGCTAATTTCAGTCATTTTGTGTTGGAATTGTTGTGGATGTGTGCCTGTATTGTGGATGAGGGATTGTTTGTGTAAGTGTTGTTATATTGGGGAACTGGTGGAGTGTGCTGAGGTGTTATGTGCTTGTAGGTTGAATTGAGATCAATTTTTTCATATGTTTTGGTTAATTGAGATCAGTTTGTTAGTTTTTGCATCTGTTTAGGTTAATTGAGATCAGATTGTTAAACTATTTATCTTGTTTATATGTTTTAATAAGCTATTAGTCAAATAAAGTGAATTTGTTTGACTCATTCAGAGATCTTCCATCAATTTTATACTAAGTAGTCGAGGCCCCGCAGGGGCAGACATCTTACAATTATGTTTTGTTTATTTTTATATTAACATTTAATTGCTGCATATGTCTTTTCATAGGTTGAAACATGGTTCACACAAGGTTCTCGTCTTGCCCGAGTTCAACATTGAAATCAGATATGTTGCCAACACGAAAGATAACTAAGAAATCCAAAGCACCCTTGACAACTAAAAGGGCTAGGGCAGCCATCCAAGATGATCCGGTTTCTGTCGATGAGGCTTCCCCGGGTTCAACGTCCAAAGCTGTACTGCCTTCAAAACAAAAGAAAAATACAAAATCCAAGGCAACAGTAAAATATACGAGGCCCAAGTTAGCCATCCATGACAATCCTATTCCTGTTAATAAGGTATTTCTGACTCTCATGTATCCTTGTTTGTGTTATCAGTACAGGCCCCGCAGGGGTACTTGCCTTAAATGTCTATTTCTGTAAGGTGCAACCATGTTTGCATCCTTTGCAACCATGGTTGCAAAGGATGTAAACATGGTTGCAAATGTTGTAAACATGGTTGCAGCTTATAATTATACATTTGTAAAGGCTCACATATGAATCACACATGTATTGCATAATACTGCAGGGGATGGATTATATTATTCCGGTTAAAGATCACAAGCCAGCCAAGCTAAGTACCAACAATAGGTATGAACTTATTACGGGTATATGGGACACATTATCATCGGAGCAGGTTGATCTCTTTGCTGCTGGGTGCTTTGGAAATTTTGTGCGACTACCATCATTCAAGATACAACACCAACTCATCCACAACCTTCTGCTTAGACAAATAAATCAACCAAACAGTCATGAGATTTGTATTGGTGTTGCTGGAGTGAAGATGTCTTTTGGGATCAAAGAGTTTGCCCTTGTCACCGGTCTTAGGTGTTTTGGTTCAGTCAACAAGACGCGTTATGCTAGGCCTGAGAACAAATTCAGGGCTACATATTTTTCAGACATTGCACGTGTATGTAGGAGCAGTGTGAAGAAGGTTTTTGACTCTCGAGGGTGGAAAACAGATGAGGATGTAGTGAATTTTGCAAAGCTGTACTTCTTGCAAAATTTCCTACTTAGCTCGACTTATGATTGTCCTGTCCCTAAAGGTGATCTGGATATTGTAGACAGTGGAGATTTTGGCAATTTTCCTTGGGGTAAGGAAGTTTTCACATGCACTTTGGAATCATTGAAATATGTCGTGAGAACAACATCCAAGGACAATTATTATAGGCTTGTTGGTTTCCCGTACGCGTTTCAACTATGGTTTTATGAGTGCTGTCCGTACCTGAATGGGAGATACTGCAATATGAAAGATGCTGGTTGTATCCCCCGTATGCTGAAATGGTCCGGTGAATATGCTTGCAAGTTCGGAGAAATGTATCAGACGTTGTCATTGACTGAATCAAAGGTATATTTCATTGCGTACCTTACCTACTTCTTCTTGCTTTATATGTAGATATCATTTTAATTGACAAACACATTGTTTTTGTAGTTGCAATTAAGAAACATATCTCCAACTGAAAAGGAGATTTGTTAGTCACAGAGGCATGCCTGAATACATCTAATAACAAGCCTAAGTATGTGTAATGCTATGCATTACCTACATGACCTCTTAACTGAGGGAACCTCTAGTTGTAGAGTTTCTATTTGTTCTGTACTTGTAATAGGCATCAAATTCTAGTTGTGTTACTGTACTTATAAAGTCAAGAATAATGCTTGAAAGAAGTTCCAAGGTTCATGCCTCAAGCAAGGAGATAAAGACTGCCAAATAATCACAGTTGGGATTTGAAGGAATGAAGAATTTGCCTAAGTACCAATTCGAGAAGTACATTTGTCTATTCGAGAAGTCTAGCATTCGAGAAGTCAGAGATTCGATATCTCAGAAGACATTATTCGATATCTCTGAATACACTGTTCGATATCTCATTCGATATCTCAGAGATTCGATATGTCTATTACTCTATTCGAGAACTCATGGAGTCAACAAGTCAAAGCATCATTCGAGTTCTCTAAGGGTCAACAAGTCAATGCTCTATTCGATATCTCAAGGACTAAAGAAGCTATTCGACATCTCAGGGATTCGATATGTCAAAATGCTCTATTCGATGTCTCAAGGAGTCCCAGAGAAAAGAGCTATTCGAGAAGTGATTTGATATGTCAATATAACACTATTCGAGAACTCAGAGTTATCGATTAAGTCAATTTGAGTTCTCGAATCAATCACTTAGCCACTTCTCGAATACATTCTTGGAGACAAAATACTGAAGAATTGTACAAGTCAGAAACCTGCAACAAGCCAAGTCGCTTTATTTGACTATGTACTATAAAGCACATTGGAAAGCCTACAAAGAAGCTTGGAGAGATAAGACAAAGGGACAAGGAGCTAAAGAAGTGGATCTGAACAGGCTTTGCAAAGTCAAATCTGTAGCCGTTTGGACTCTTACTCAAATAAGATAGACATACTGGAAAGTAGTTTGTTTTACCTACCTTATTTGTAGTAAGTAGGTGTATCCATGTCTATAAGGATACAGCCTCACTTCCTTAGCAGATAAGTTTTTCAAGAGAAGTTTTTCAAGATACATCACAAGAAATATCTCTCTAAGAAAAACGAAGCTGAGAATACTATCATTTGTATTCACAGATTGTAGCAAAATCTTTATCTAATAAAATATTAAATTAAAGTGATATTGTGTTGTGTTTGTCTTTGTTATCTGCACTTACATATCTCACACACTCAACACATATCTTGTTGCAAAGATTCAAGAACAAAGAAAAGTTCAAGAATCCATTCACCCCCCCTCTGTATTCTTTTACTGTATTCAATACTCAACAAGATTGAAGAACTACAATTAGAAGATATTGTTGATCGTGATGCTGCTATTGTTGGTCATCCTCCCCCATCATTTGTGGGTGCTTCTACATCTTCTGATCGACCTCATTCTCGTATGTCACAGCTGGAAATGGAAAATAAGATTGCCTTATTGACTTCCGAAGTAGATGGTTTAAAGAAGAGCATATCTGAGATGCGATCGCACTTTGATTTGGAGTTCTCTAAGTTGCGTGCCATTGTCGATAAACAAGTACGTGTATCAGATGAATTACATATATTATAGTCTGTATACTTTGATTTTGAAGGCTTTTTTTGTTTATTTTATTTGTTTTGATTTGTGGGCAGTAGGCCCCGCAGGGGCAGCCATCTTATTAGTCAGATTCAACTAATTTCTATCAGTTGCAACATTTGCAACCTTGTTTGCAAATGTTTGCAACCATTCGAACCTTACATCATTTATGTGATTTGCATTAGTTACAAATTTAAGTTGAGTTTAGTTCTAATTGTATGTGATTATTTCCGTTCCACTTGCTAATTATTTTAAACCATATTTGACTTTAAAATGGAAGCACTTTGGACCCTTTGTCACATTTGAATCAAGTTGCGGCCAATGTTGGTGATTGGGGTAGTTGGCCACAAAGCAAGCAAAATGTTGCTTATAATGATGTAGAAATTGCACATGAGGATGAGAATGTAGATGATGAGGGTGGGAATTTTGAGGATGCATTTGAGAATGTACCAGATGACAATGAGGCTGGGAATGATGTTTTCGACGAGGTTGAGAATCATGTTGAAGAGGGTGGGCAGGAGGTTGTAAATGATGGAACCGATGTGCCAAAGGTTGCAGTTGAGGATAGTGAGGATGCATCAATGTCCGAAAATGGTTCGATTGATCTCGATAGGACAGTGAAGATGGCTGTGATGATAAATGATGATCATGACGATGATGATGTCCATAATGCGAATGTCACTGTTAATGATGATACTATTCCTGATTGTGCAACTACTCGTGCAGCAAGTGTTGATCATGTTGCAGAAGTTGCAACAGATATTGCAAAGGTATCAGTAGAGGATACAAATGTTTCAGTAGGGGTTCCAGAAGTTGCAGACCTTGAAACGGATGCCTCTTTTTTTGAACAAATATCTGCAAAAGACCTGTATGAGTTAGATCAGGCCGCGATTCGTGCAACTAAGAAAAAAAATTCAATAGTGGTAAATCATATTAGATATTTCTTGTAATATGCATGCTTTAATTTCATTACATACTTCTTGTGATATGCATGCTTTTCATTACTATGCTTTTATCTTTCATTTCAAATAACTTGTAGTTATTTACTTTATTATAGGGATCTTCTGCTAAACCCGTTGATAGGCTTGGTATTCCACCTGAATCTGATTCTATTGTGCCTATCTTGGTTAAAACTACCCCTGCTATGCCAAAAAGGAGTGTTAAGCTTCCTACATATTTGCAATCACCATTTCTGCAAGATTTTGGTTCAAGCTCAAGTAAAAGTAATGAAGTTTTGAAGACTTTGAAAGGGGTTTCTGCATTGGACGACAATATCGGACAGTTGCCAAGTTTAGAAGCCATAAAAGGTTTCACAACTTGGTTGGATACTGGAATGATTACGAAGAAAAAGTATGGCTTCAATTAAACACACACACACACACATATAAATAGATAGATATTGATTCATATTTTTTCTTATTTGTGTTATTAGTACCGGCCCCGCAGGGGCACTGGCCTTAATTGTCTATTTGTAACAGTTGCAACTTTTTCAACAATATTTGCAACCTTGTTTGCAACCATATTTGTAACCTTTGCAACCATGTGCACAAAGGTTGCAACCATGGTTGCAACCTTTGCAAACATGCTTGCAAAGGTTGCAAACAAGGTTGCAACTTATAATTATACATTTGTACAGGCTCACACATGGCTAACACATGTCATGCATATATTTTTCCAGGATGACCTCATTCTATTCGAGGAAAAACAATGTGATCAGCCCGCCTCTAGATTTAGGGGTTCATTCGATATCCCAAAAGATGTGGTTTCATACTTTGGAGTATGGTAGCACAAATGTCACCAAATCTGTAAGTTTTACTACCTGTTTAGTTTTTGATTGCATATGGCATTGTTATTTGATTTCTTGCTAATTGATATGTCCAAAAATCTTTGTGCAGCATGTTGATGTATTTTTTTACCATTTGAGGAAAAGGTGAATTCCAACTCAAAATCTCCACGCAAAATTACTTCAGTCGATTCCACATTTTAGAGTAGACTTGCTGCTCAGTTTGAAACTTATGATCCGAAAGATAATAAATATGTAATTGATCAAGATATTAAGGGAATTGTCAAAGGTGAGATCATCGGTTGCAATACTCCTTGGGCTTCAAGCGATGATGTTTTATTTCCTATTTGGCTTGCTGAGCAAGAACACTGAATTCTTGGGAGATTAAACTTTATAGATAGGGAATTCCATGTCTACAATACATTGCAATGTGATGGTGTGAGCGATATTCTACTCGAGGCAGCCAATCCATTCCTCCAGTTGTTGCCTGCTTATCTCAAGTCAACTGGTTTTTATGATCGGAAAGATATAAATTTCTCAAGCTATGCATATTCTAGAAAGGCAACTCTTGACTGTTTTGATGTCACTTTGCATCATTCAGAATTTAATTCATCACCTAAGTAAGTTCCAAAACTATTCAAGTTTGTCAAGCTTATATAATGTATACTTAGTTATATTATATTATATGATTTGATTGTTTTCCTTTTCTTGATACAGTGACAACGGGATATACATGTTTTCATATGCCGAGTATTATGCTACTATGCCGGATCTTCCGCAAGGTGGACTAGATATTGGTGCTCACAGAAGTAGGCTTGCCTTATTGTTTTATTCCTACGGAATGTCAAAACAAATATACGGCTACGAGAGTGATTCGGAGAACATTGCAAAGGCTCCAACAACAAAAGCTCCATCAACAAAGGCTCCAACAAGAAAGGCTCAAACAACAAAGGCTCCAACGTTAAAGGCTCTAACAACAAAGCCATATGAGAGAAAGAGAAAGGCGGGAGATGTGAAGAAATGAGTCGCGACTTTTATGTTATGACATTAAGTAGTAGTAAAACAATGTTGCTGACATAACTATGTATTTCTTTTGGTTCGATGAATTTGATAATAGAAACAATGTTGCTGACATAACTATGCAGTTCTTTTGGTTCGATGAATTTAATAGGAACTTTGTTTTTCAACTATGTTTGGTAATGGTTCGTTGTTTATATATTTTATTCAATTGTTAATGTTTGGTAATGGTTCAATAATTTATGGTCCTCAACTGGTAATGTAAATAAAATTTGATTTTATGTGGAATAGGCCCCGCAGGGGCACCCATATTAATAGTAAGAGTATACTATATCGATCAGTTGCAACATTTGCAACCAAGGTTGCAACTTTTGCAACCTTGGTTGCAACTTTTGCAACAAGGTTGCAACTGTTGAAAACTTGGTTGCAAATGTTGCAAACAAGGTTGCAACATGGTTGCAACAAGGTTGCAATTCTACTCAAAATAAACAAAAAAAATTGGAAATTTAGAAACTATTTTTAAAGAGTGCAGTTGTGACTGTTCATATTTTAAGTTGTGACTGTTAACATTTGAACAGTTGTGACTGTTCACATTTGAACAGTTGTGACTTTTCATATTTTAAACTTAATACTATTCACAACCCTCTGTTATAAAAGCCATGCTCTTTTCCATTGTCTCTCAGTCTTCTCCAACACAAACTTCCCACATATCTCTAAACCTTCTTCAACTAAATATTTCAATGGCCCTCCTTCAAGATGATGATTTCTTTTATGAGGACTACACTGTTCGTATTGACGGTGTGTTCTACCAAGTTGAAGATATCCCGGAATCAATTCGTTCAAACCTCAGTTATGGAGACAATGTCCAGATCAATTGGTTTCAAATGGACTATAAGCTAGCAATACTAGACGAACAAGAATGGGAAAGGAAGATGATGGAGCGTAACGCTCGAATAATTGATTTTGCAAGCACCATGTCTCGCATTTTACATGCGAAGGAAAAAGCTTTGAAGGAAAAAGAAGCCAAGAAACAAAAAACAGAAGGAGCCTCTACTTCTTAGAATTATTATATGTAATGAAGAATATATAATGCTTGTAGTTCTTGAAATTATTATATGAATGATTTAATATATAATGAAGAATTATTTGTCTATTTTTTGTTGATTCTGTTTTGTTTATCAAGCACTATTTCTGTATTCTATGTTATGTACTGGATTCAACTATATCGTCAGTTGCAACATTTGCAACCTTGTTTGCAAATGTTGCAACCAAGTTTGCAACATTTGCAAACCATGGTTGCAAAAGTTGCAAATTTGGTTGCAAGTGTTGCAAATAAAGTTGCAACAATTTTGCAATTCTACTCAAAATAAACAAATAAAAATTGGAAAATTAGAAACACATGTCATATCTGTTCCATTACTAATTTAAACTTAATCAACTTGGTAATTCAGCATTTGCATGGCGGACTTCTACAAGTTCTTCTATTATGTCCACATTGACCGCATCTCCCGCATTTTAATTGTTGCATTGGTATAGTTGTCTCCCACGCAGCTTTGCGCCTTCTATTTTTTGGTCTTCCTACTCTGATTCTGCTTTTCGGGGGGTACATTGTCACCACTTTAATGTCATCTGGTATTTCCCATGTATCTTTCTTGCCAACCGGATATACCAATTCTTTATAAGCAGCAAGCATTGATTCTCTTGTGTAATATGATGAACAATAATCATAAGGATCATGATTTACTTTATGCAAAACAGCAATTGCATGGGCACATGGAAGTTGATCCATCTGAAACCTGTTTTACAACAGAATATATATCATATAAAGATAAACGAAGAGCATGTATTTATGAAATTTCGTTGAAACACTATCGGGAATCACCTGTTGCATGTACAGCTTCTGGAAGTCAAATTAACTATAGCTTTCTTGTCCACATTACAAACTTCGAATATCGAATCATTTGATGGATTCACCTGTTGATTTAACATTATTTTAAACAAGAATTTAATTTGCAGTTTCATTAGAATGGCAGAGGTTGTAAAGGTTGCAAACATGTTTGCAACTTCTGCAACCTTGTTTGCAACTTTTGCAACCATGATTTCAACTTTTGCAACCTTGTTTGCAACTTTTGCAACCATGGTTGCAAATCAACCATGGTTGCAACTGATAGAACTAGGTAGAGCTACAATATTAAAGTAGTCAGATAATACCGTCATATTTGTCGAGTACAAGTAATTGTTCTTTAGCATCAGCTCATACTTGGTTGTCAATTTTGTTGAGGTGTCATTTGCAATTTGCCTGTTTGTCCAACTCCACTTTTGTACCAAAGCACGCAAAGACTCTAACATTGTACATATCGGTAACTCTCTTATCTCTGTGATTACAGCATTCAGAGATTCTGCAATGTTAGATGTCAAGTTCGAGTATTTATTATTCACTGAGTAAACCCTTGCCCACTTGTCATATCCAACTTGCTCTAAAAATGGTTGAATCCTGCTGTCAATATTTGCAAGTTGGTTCATGTGATATTCAAATTTTTTTACAGTGTATGCATTGGCAGCATTAAAGAAATCAACCTTTATCTTGTTTGAGCTCCTCTTGAACTTACTTTTCAGGTTATTCAAGAGATGATAAATACAGAATCCATGTGGTACTTCCGGGTATACTCTACTCGCTGCCTTAATGATGCTTTCATGACGATCAGAGATTATTGTCATGTTTTCCCGTACAATATAAGCTTGCTTGAACTTGTCAAAGAACCATTCCCATGCCATATCATTTTCTGAGTCCACTACGGAAAATGCCAATGGAAAAATTTTACCCCCTGCATCTTGAGTTGCTGCAACCAATAATGTACCTCCATGTACTGATTTCAAGAACGTGCCATCAACAATGACAGTGGGTATGCAATTTATCCAGCCTTTCATCGAAGCATACAATGCCACAAAAACGTACCTGAAACATCCATCTTCATCTTGTTTTGTTATAACCGCTGATCCTGGATTTGAACTATGCAACATGTATAGATAAGAGAAAAGTTCATAATACGATTCGGTTTCATTTCCTCTCATCAGTTCTAAAGCTTTTTCTTTAGATCTCCAAGCTTTTCCATAGGTGACTTGTACTTTGTGATCTTTCTTCATGTCTCTCACGATATCAGCAACCGTGTACTTTGTTTTAATATTTGAAAACTTGTTTTTAATCATATCTGCAATGAGCGATGAGCTTGCTTGTCGCTGATCTTTAAATCTGATCCCCAGATCACATGTATGAATATCATGAAACTTTCAGATGACGAAACAATTTGTTTTCCCTTTATTTGATGCTCGTAACATCCACTTGCAACTTTTGTCAACACAAGAAACAAGATACTCTTTTTTACAAGACTTTTGCACACTATATTGGAAGTTCTTGTCAATCGCATAGTGGCCCAAAACAATCTTCAATGTCTCTTTATCTATGTATACCTGATCAACTTCAATGTGCTTATGGTATTTGTTGCTAATGACCACATCCTTGTTCAACTGGTTTTCTTCAACGCAGTTGTCTACAACTTCATCAAACACAACAACCAGCCTAGAAATAAGCTCTGCAAACTCAACATAGTCCGTAACCACATCCGAAACAGTACCAACAGACTGCTCATAAACAACATTTGATGCAACATCTTCTGATTGTGTAGCCTCAAAGAACAACAAATCTCTTGTTGTGGAAAAAGGCTGGAGGCTTTTAATTTCATTCGTCAAGCATAAATGGAACTTTGTGAAATCGGATTCCTTTTTCTTGAGCTCTAAATAGAACATGAGTTGACTATCATTTGTTATCTTAAAAGGAGGGTATCCATCTCTTACTTGATACTCTATTATAAAACCAACTGACCCGGGTTCCAACTTCAGTTCATTGTATATCATTGCGACCAAGTTGTTGTAGTTGCAGTCGTTAGGAATCAACAATCCACATACCTCAAAGTTGATATAATTTTTGCATTCATCCCATACCCCATTGTGTTGGAGAATAACAGCAATGTTTTCCATTTTTCTGCAACCAATTATAACATTAACATTTAAAAGTTGTTAACTGCAACTAATATTGATATATAGTAGTTGCAACTTCTGCAACCTTGTTTGAAACTTATGCAACCATGGTTGTGAAGGTTGCAAACAGGGTTGAAAATGTTGCAACTGATAGAAATATTAGAATCTGACTAATAAGATTGGTGCCCCTACGGGGCCTGTTACACAGAAAATGAACAAATTAACAAATCCATAGATGTCATATCAGTTCCATTCATAACGATTCAATAAATGAACAAATGATATTGTATCGATACAAATGAACAAAATCAACAAATGAACTACTTATATTCAATAAATCATAAATTTTATTGATTCTTCTTGCTGAATTTGTACAATATGTCTTTCATATCTAGAATAAAAATGTTGAACTGCCCTAATTACAGTGTTAGTTGAAATAACTCCCAATTGATCTAGATAATTCATTACATGAAACCTAAATCTAGACCTAAAACCCTCAGCCGATGGTGTCAAAGTCATCCAGAATGTGAAATTCATCCAGCATTTGTGGATCCTTAGAGATCTTCGGAGGTTGTTGTTAAAACGAATCTGGATTTCTATAATATCCAGATTCATGTTAAAAGGCCTTTGCAGATGCCTTACTACCGTGAAATACAAAGGGTTTGAAATTTCCCCAACTGAACATTCCACTAATGCATTGAGAGAGGGTCAATTCTTCCCCGGTTCTTTGATCCATTGTTTCAATTAAAGACCCCTGCAATGTATACGAACTTTTATATAATGATTAACTATTGATCCAATGTGATACACTCATTTCATAAGGGTACCTACAAACCTACTAAACAGCAAACACATATAATCGAAAATGTGTGCCCCTGCGGGGCCTCTTATTTAGAATGTCACAATCTACTAAACTCCTAATATACCTAAGAATTAAAAACATTATCAAATCGGCAAAGATGTAAACAGAGTTCAAATTGACTGATAGTATCATATCGTAAATACGCAGGTAGTTGATGAAACACAAAATTACACTCGAACAAAACAGTTAGCGAGTGCAAAAGATCAATACGCAACTGAATTTTATCCGTATTTGTTCCTTATCTTCGGTTAATCCTTCTCTACATATTCAATTCAAATCACACTCAAACAATTACTTTATGCTACAAGTCTACACAAAACGAATTAACAAACATACATATTGCACATTCTATAACAAAAGCTCTCCTCTGAATTTCATCTCTATCTCTACATCACAGCCAAATCTTCATATATACATACACAAATTAAAAAGCTACTGTATCAAATCGGTACGAACAGAATTTCATCACAATTTTGTTCCTCATATTGTACATAATCATTCTCTATAGATTCAATTCAAACACACATAATCAATCAGCCTATCCTATAAATCTACACATATAGATACATTAAACACATAAATGGACATACATACATACTTTCTCATTCTATAAGAAAAGCTCTCATCTCAGTTTGGTATCTATCTATACATTAGTACCAATTTTGCAAAGATACATACATAAAACACATAAATGCACTTACAAATTTTATTCGGTTTTGTAAAACTCTTGCCGGAGCTCCGATTCAACCTACAATAGTCGTGAATTTGCCCCTGCGGGGCCAGCAAACTGAAGGAGAAGATTCGAGCCGCGTGAATCAAAAGTTGGAGGTACTAGTGAATGAGAGGCACGAGTGAATGAGAGGCGTGGAGGGTTGTTTGGTTCAGTTATAACAGATATACCGTATTTTTAAAATTAACAAAAGTAGGTGTAGTACCGCCAAAATTATTGATAGTTGGGCTATATCTTTTTAAAAGCCCAAAACTTAAGATGGGTAGATATAAAATTATCCCTAATTAATACTTCAAATTTAAATACAGTAACGATTTTATTTAACATATCCATAAATACATATTCTAAAATCAAAAACAAATTTACTAAAAAATCACTATTTTAATTTGAAATCAATCATGATAAACTATTATATTTTTTAAATTAAATTTCATAACTAATCATTTATTAATCAACCACTCTTTTAATATAAAGTCAATCACAATCATATTATCATATATTATAAATTGATTTTCATAATATATATTATACAATTATAAACGATTTTAAATAATTATAATCTAACTCAACTAGAAATCTGAAAAAAACGGATTTGAAATCAGATTATAAATAAATTGGATAAAATCCATACCTTCAAATACTCAATTTTTTTAAAAGCTCAAAAATATATTTATTCATAATTTATTGATAAAATTAATTAATAAATGCATATAAGCCAACATTACATATATTTTAATTATTAAGTATACGCTATAAGAGTATTATTATTGATTGGTGAATACATTACCAATCAAAAAATAAAAATTATTTTAGAGACAATCAGAGTTCACTTCTAAATTTTCAATGGGTGAAGACACCCACATTTTAAATAGATGTAAACAAAATACCCACCGCTAGTTCAGGTGGCCCTAAATACCCACGGGACACGCTACTGGTGAAGGAGCGTCATGGAGACACGCTACTGACAAAGGAGTGTCATGAAGACACACTAATGATAACGGAGCAACATGGCGAAACGCTATTGCCGGGCATGCACTGTAGCTTGAGATACGCCACTTGGAAATGCGCATCTCCAGATACGCATTTGCAAGTGGCGTATCCACTGTCTTCTTTAATTGCAGAGAGAGGCGTGCCGGCGACATACCGGTGACTTACACCTTTTTCTTCGTTCACCCCTTTCCCGTCATTTTCCATTCACATTCTACACACCAATCAAATTGCCTTTCTCTCCTCCACAATCCTATACCACTTTCATACCATTTCATTTGCTGGAATTCGTGATCTCGCGACTTCTATTCAAAATCGCGTTTCCGACAACTTTTTTCTCTCCCTCCGTTCACCCCCCTCCCGTACTTGTTCAGTCATCTTCTATATACAATTGGAATCGTCTCTTCTCCCTCTACATGCCTATACCAGTTTCATACCATTTCATTTGCCGGAATTAAAACCCCCAAATCGATTTGTTCCCGGTGTTGAAGCTTTTCAGACGTGCTACAGTACATGGGGATACGCCAGTGGCAACGACGTATCCTGTGGGTAGATAGGGCCATGCATTTCGAAAAGGGGCATTTTGGGCCATGGGTACCTCATTTTGAGGCATTTTGGTCATTATCTCATTTTCAATCAATCAATTTTATTATTTACCATGCTTATTCTAATTAACTAATCGAGGTTAAATTAAATTTAAATATAATAATATCCTGATTTAATAAATTCGTATATCACATGGTTTTTAATTTTAAAAAATTACTACTAACGGTAAATAATATTTTATATAAATCCACATAACAGTAAATTACAAATGTTTATATATCTTTTAATTATGAATTGTTTATTAACACCCTTTATTATAGTACCCGAATCTACCACGTATTAGTTAACCAATCAGAAGATTGTGAATTATTTTAGCATCAATCAGAGTCTACTAAATTTTAGATCGATTAAACTTAATGTAACATGTTTCTTTATTGGATCTAGATTATACTTTTCAGCCAAGAATAAACTCAACTCAAGTTAAATTTATTTATAGAATTTTATATCAATTAACTAAACATAATAACTACTAATTTTTATTTTAACGATTAACTAATAATCAATTTACATATTAAGGATTGTGGTTTAGGAGGAGCTATTATAGGTTGCACTCTTGGTTGAACATCTCTTTTAGGAGGAGCATTCTTACCATATCCTAGACCTTCACGGTTATAGGAAACTTTTGAGTGTACCATTTTATCTAACATCTCATTGCCTTTAGTAAATCTTTGAACAACAGTTTCAAGATTTTCTTTTTCTTCTTTTAAGGCATCAGTCTTGTTGTTAAAGAATCTTGCTTGATCCATAACTTGAGATATGATCTTGAAATTTTCTTCTTTCAATCTTTGAGTTTCTTTTTGTAATTATTTTTCTTTTAACTCAAAGATTTGTGATAGCTCATTCTCTTTTTCAAGACTATTTTCTTGAGATTGAGATATTGCATTATTTTGAACTATAGATTCGTTTAGAATCTTTAGGTTCAATAGATCAACATGAAGTTTGTTCATGTTGTCGTTGAGTTGCAACCTCTCATTTTCCAACTCTTCTACTTGAAGTACTAAAGATACATTTTCTACTTCAAGATTGAGAGCGTTGTCTTTGAAGTTGTTGACTTCAACTTTCAAGAGATGATTTTGATCATTTAAAAATGTCATTTCATTCTCGTTTTGAGTTTGTATCTCCATCATCCGAGTAAATTCTTTACTTTGAGTATGATACATTTCCTCAAGTTTCATTTTCTCAGACCATAATGAATGAAGTCTTTTATCAGCATCTTTATACTTATTGTTGATACCTACTACAAGCTCAATTAAATCATATTTACTTATATCAACTAGATTCAAGTTAGATTCATCTAATTGCAATTTATTTGAGATGTAGTTGAGATTAGAACTTACCTCTTGATGAGAAGTGGAGGCTCCCGTTGAAGTAGCTTCATCCCCGATAGCCATTAAGCACAAGTTGACAACTTCTTCACTAGCTTCCAGAGCTTCTTCATCTTCACTTAGATCCCAACCATTTTCGGCCACGAGAATTCTTCCTTTAGCAAGCTTAGGATATTCTCTTTTGAAGTGACCCGGTTGCTTACACTCGAAACACACTTCTTGTGTTTCCTCCGGATTTTGTTCCTTATATTTTGGAGGAGTGTAAGGAGGATTATTATTATTGTTGGCATTATTATAGACATTTGTATTTTGAGTGCCTTTATTATAGCTCGTTGTTGGAAAATTACTCTTATAGTTAGGACTATAATTTTGAGAGTAATTAGGCCTTCCTTTAGAGTTAAAAACTCTTTGTTGATTAGTTGATTTTAGGAAGCCTTTTCCGTATCTTTGAGCTTTGCTTTGTAGCACACGACGAAGTTGTCTCATTAGTAAAGCAATTTCGCTTTCATCGAGATCTTGGAGTTCTTCGTTTAACTCCTTATCATTTTCATTTTCATCGATTAATATAACTTTTAAAGCCATATTTTTCTTTTTGTCTTCCACTTTAGGAATGACCTTATCCGGAATATTGTCTTCTTCGTATGCACGAAGATTTCCGAATAAACTATCGATGTCATAATCATTTAGATTATGCATTTCTTTTATGGTAGTAACTTTAACCTTCCAACTAGGAGGTAAAGATTTTAGAACTCTTCGGTTCTTCTCATTTCGAGTACTCTTTTCGAGTTGAGATAATTCATCGATTATACGAGTAAATCTTGTTTCCATATCGATGATATTTTCTCCTTCTTGGAGTTTAAAGTTCTCGTATTCTTGGATTAAAGTATCCATTCGAGAATATTTTATATCGATGGTTCCTTCGTAGGTAACCACTAATTTGTTCCACATTTCTTGTGCGGACTTGCAGTTGTTTACTCTTTTATATTCTTTTTCTGCAAGTGCACTTGTGAGAACCATTTCTGCTTTAGCGGCAGTATTCATCATATTTTCTTCGGCGAGAGTGTATTCACTAACTTTCTTTTCAACAATGACACCGTCAACTGTTTCGGTAGGAATAACAACTCCGTCTTCTATGGCCATCCAAACTTTGACTCCTTGAGATCTAGCATAGATGCGAAACCTCGTTTTCCATGTTGCAAAGTTGGTGCCATCAAATAGAGGAGGGCGAGAGCTATATAGGCCTTCATCGCAACCGATGGTATTTAGATACGCCATGTAGGATCACTTTTTGTTGTGCCTGTAAATCTGCAAATCACTCAACAAACACGTTAAAAAGCACCGCTTTGATACCAATTGTTAGGTCCCGTAAGAGGGTTATTTTAAGCTAGAAGGGGGGGGGGGTTGAATAGCTTAATATCCAATTTAAAAATTATTATGGCATTTTAAAATATTTTTCCCTTTTAAAAATATTTTATCGAGTCGTTATGCAGTTTATAAGTGCAGAAATAAAAGACAAGGGAAGAAAATACCACACAGGAGATTTTATCTTGGTTCGCGATGGTGCAACCCCTAATGGATTTGCTCACCCCTACTCCAGTCCCCGAGCTCCTCTCCGGATCAAGATTTTCCCTTAAAAATAATTCGCTCCTTTAGTAGGCGGAGAATCCTTTACAACCTTATAAATATTGGTCTTGGTACGTATCTCCCCGATACTACCTCACAATAAATATAAAAACCCACAAGACTCGTTTTGGGCCGTAACTCCCCGTTACACCCTCAAAGTCATTGTGAAAAACCTACACAACTTATTTTAGACAGCAACTACCCGCTACTTCTTCAAAGATGATGTAGAACCCTTGGTGTAGTCTTTGAATTTCTCACTTTTACCGGTCTTGGATCTTAGATGAAAGGTCTTGGGTCTTTCCTCTTCTTCACGGTGCAAAGGCCACTAACTCCCCGTTAGTGGCTAGGACTTGGGTCTTAGAATGAGAATCACCTCACTTCAACTCACTACAAAACTTAGAAAACAATATCTACGAAACAAACCGTAATATAGAGAGATTTTGGACTAATATGTCCGAAAGTGACTATAATATCCTTACACGAATATTAAGTAAAATAAGTTCAATAAGCTTTATTTGCTTATGACTTTATGTGTATTCTTATATTCGATATGACTTGTAAATTGAAGAATACTTTTAACATAATACTCCGTTTGATTAAATTTAAATATATCTCGGAGTTTGCAAATATTGATTATGTCCTTCAAGCTCGTAGGCTTATAAGGTTTACAATCGTATACTTTTGTTCGACTTTTTGTAAATGTCGAAGTATACTTAAAATTACTTCTTTATTGAAAATACGTCTATTTTCGAAGTAATGTATAAATCAAGTCCTTGTAAAAGATTTATAGCTTAAGGATCTTTGATAAACAACTTCTCGTTCGATATAGTCAACTTTAGACTATTCGTATATATTTAAATGAGAGTGTTACAATATTACTTTAACAATTTGCACCTTAATATAATTTGGCCAATTTAACACAACACACAAATAAACGCACACGTACAGAAAAGTAACTCGCTTATCTATAGGATAAAATGAGGGCCGCTATTATGCGTTCAATTAGTACGAAAAAGTAAAATCACTCACAAGTGTGAGGACGAGAAAAAAAGTGCGGAAAATAAAATCACTCATAAGTGTGAGGACGAGAATAAAAAGTGCAGAATATATATAAAAGGCTTTTGCCACGCTATTACGCGTTAAGATTAGTGCGAAAAGTAAAATCACTCAAAAGTATGAGGACGAGAAGAAAAAGTGCGGAAAATATATAAACGGCTTTCGCCACGCTATTACGCGTTAAAGACAAACACACACATATAATTAATTAAACACTCCACACAACAATAAAATATTAATGGCCAAAGTTAAGTGCGTTAAAGTTTTAATTAAGGCTTTTAGATTCTTTTCCCGCGGAACACTAGAGGTGATAGAAGGGAATCAAATCAAGCTCGATGTATTAATTTGACTGTCGTCAAATATAACCTCTTTTGAGGTATTGTAATATTTCGAATCGTTGTTCGAAATTTAATCCTTGTTCGAATTATTATGGTCTCGGTTTGAGATCCGATATAAGAGCTTAATAAAGAAGAAGAGATGAAGGTATAGAGCTCTTATATGTATATAAGAATATGGTCGGTTAAGACTTGGATATGAAGCTAAAATATTACCACTTTTGGATATCGCCGGAAAAGTTCGCCGGAAAAATTCGCCGGAGGTTCGGCAGGATTTTGGCTTTATGGTCGAACTTGGGTAGCCCTTCGGGAGGCCGGATAGTAGTGGTAGAGGAGCTTGCTTGGTGGGAGAGAGCTTGGTTGGTGGAACTAAGCTTTATGGAACAAAAACCTTGTATATATGTAAGTATATATAAGAAAGAGAAGGTTTTTGAGATGAAGTATTTGTAGAGAGTGTTTGGATATATTTGGAGAGCTTATAATTCTAAATTCCCAGCACTTATTTGGCTCCTTAGTTTGGTAGAAATGGTTGGGGGAAGGGGTTTATTTATAGGAGGAGTTGGGTGGAAGAAAAGGTTAGGATTTAAAGTAAAATGAGTGGTTGAGATTGAAAGCACTTGGATTAATGAGATGGAAAGTGGTATTGTGTTTGTTTGAGGTGGTTTTGTATTTCTTCCAAGTGGGTTTGGTAAAAAGAAACCAGCTGTGTTTGGGCTCTAATTTATTGTATCGTACTCGTATCAATTAACGATTAAATACGTAACATGTTTCGTTAACTAAATATCCGAAAAATACGAAAATACCCAATAAATAATCCTAAAATTATAGAGCACTTAGGAATATTATAAAATGGAATTCTGGAAGTTTTGGTCAATTTTGGTCAGTGTTGACTTGGTCAAACATGGTCAAACATGGACCCACTACCTCGATTTTCGTGGCCGGACCAAAATTCTTATAAAATTACGAAACTTTTACCATGCATAGAAAATAGCATTTAAGTGACCCATCTCAAGTTTCAAGTCATTCTAGCAAGTGGAAGTTTTTTTATTTGGATTTAATACGATTAAATCAGGTTTCGGTTCCGAATAAAATACGATTGGTCTTTCCGGGAAATAGATACATCTTTTGACCAATGTTTTGACTTGACTAAATACTTAGAATATATTTCCTAATATATAAGATATATTGAGAGTGTAGGAAATATTTTTCAGTATTTAAAATAATTTTCTCCCAAAAATGGAATAAGTTTACGAAGTGGGAGAAAAATTACTTTAAATATTTCTGGCACAAGATAAAAACGAGTATTAATATTCTACCACCGAATATTAATATTCTTGAGGATAAAAGTATTTTGAGTGCGAAGGCGGAATATTTTTGAATAAAAACTGATCGTTTTTAAATATAGCACGAGTTCTCTAAAGAATATTAATCCTCGAATATTCTTTGTTCGAGCCTGTCGCCTTATCAATGTTGCAACGGAGATCTAAAAAATATCAAATGTCAATATTTCTTTTTCTATCTTATTACCTTGATGTAGAGATATATTCCATAAAAATATAATTTAATTTTTCGTAATAATGGAATATCTCTTATAATTAAACGATAGATATTGCTAGAATTAACTTTTGACTTTTGACGGAATCAATTAAATTAATGACCTAGTGGAGAGGATAACTAAGTGTAATTTAAATTTTATGTTAAGTTGTATAAATACCAAAATAAATAATATATCGAAGATATCCTTTCATAGATCATGAATGACCATAACTCTTCAAAAGGTATCTTGAATTCACAACACGAATCAATGACGAAAGGTACAGAAACATTCTTAAAACCATTAATTGTCATTTATTTTTGAACCACTTTTTTTTTTAATATAATTATCATTTAAAATCAAACCCATTCATCTTTCTATAATTATCATTTTGATTATTTGTCCTTAAGTTTGTTTTGTGGTTTCCTATTAATTAAAGAATCCAGGAATATAAAGTCAATTAATTAGTAAGTCCATATTAAAATTAATATTAAATTAGATTTATTAATAATTAATTTAACGCTTTATAATTATCTTTAAAAATTAGAAGAATCCATTTTTTTTAATTATTAGCATTTTAAATATCTGTTCTAAAATTTAATTTGTGGTTTACCATTAATAAATGAAATCCAGAAATGTAAAGACAATTACTTAGTAAGTTCGCAATGGATATAATATTAAATTAGATGTACAATTATTTAAATAAATAAATAAATAAATATATATATATATATATATATATATATATATATATTATGGGATACATGTGTAAATAAAATATTGATTTCAAAAATGTATTTAATTATTTAATTATTTCAAAATTTATAAATTTTACATTTTTTTATGTCTCATATTTTTCTCCGCTTCTAACATTTTTCACCTCCATCTTTTACAAGCTAATTAAATTGATGTATATTAAATATATGCGTGAACTTGACAAATTAAAATAAGTTGCAACTATATCATTGTAAATTTTGTTTATGGTTTGTTTGAGACTAACAGATAAATCTATTGCAAAAAATCAGCCTCTCTACTTTTTTGAGATTATACCACATCTCAATGAGCATCCTTATTCCTTCCACAAATTAAGTATGACTACCGTAGTTGTATATCTGCGAAGTGTTTGTATTTGACAATTTAAATTATTAGATTGAGAAAAGTTAATGTTTGTGAATGATGTTATTTTTTTTGTTAATCACTTTATGTATCTACTTTTGATTTTCTTACTAGCAAAAATACCTATACACTTATTCACACACATATGCATGTTCCAAATTAAAGCATATAACTTTTCTCAACTTAACAATACTTAAATTAATATATTTGTTCGTGTGTCGAATACATATTATGCCACAAATGTTTTTTAGAGTAGTTATAAAAAACACCTATCTAGATTCTCCAAAATCATTTATGTATTTTGGTAGACAACTTTAACATAGGTACTCTATAAGCTGAAGTCACGAAATTATATAACCTAAGAGAATAAACTTTACCACTGCTTACACCCTCAAAAGATGTTTAAATTTAGTCTTTTCTTATATTTTATAAATTTATATAATTGTTGGTGGGTCATAAATATGAATTAATTTCATGTCATAGTTAATGATTGTCATTGCCTATCCAAGAATATAAGGTGAATTTTATTTTTAATTTTCTGGAAAATAAATTTTCCATTTTGCTTAATTGGTAGGTCATCAGAATATACGCAAATAAAGCAAGCAAGGATATGTTATTAAAGGAATGTGTACTCTCTATAAAGTACTTTATGGTGTATGACTACAAACGTTTGTTATCGCATTTGCATTCGAAAAAGTAAGAAAATATATGATAAGTATGGTCGTTTGACATGTGTTGTTAACGGTATTTGTAATATTTTTCTGACCTTTAAGGTCAAGCGCAATTTTTTTTATGAATGGTTTGACTATTACCGAATAATATATATAACTTTTTTATTTGATTAAAATTTATTATTTTAGTCTCTATTAGCGACATAACAAACATATTTATGAGCTTGAAGGTTATATCTATATATGTTGATATCTGACATATTATGATTGAAAATTAACTAACTATATGTATGTCTTATAGGATCTTGACTGTCTTGCAGATACACTGAACCAAGAAGTATATATATATATATATATATATATATATATATATATATATATAATAGGAATGATCGGTTAATAGTGTGTTAGGGTCACTGGCAACAAGCTACTTTTTTTTTTTTGTCAGAGAAATACATTCTCGTATAATGAATTGTACCGAAATACAATACCGCAAAAAAGGGATTTCTTTCATTCAATAAAGCTTATCATCTAACCAAGGTCATGCAAAGATGCCCCGGAAGTTTAGACAATAAAACCTTAAAGTCCGAAAAGAGCCCAAGAAAGAAAAATGCCACTAATAATGAAAATACTTATCTGAATCACGAGATTATAAAGATCTTTTATGCACCATTTCTGCCTTTGTGACATATTCCATCCAACCACGACGTCCAAATGCACCTACGAAAAAAGAAAAAAAAAAGACCTTCAATATGCCTTCCTGGGGCCATAAAAGATAAAATTTATTTTTCAGATATTTTATAAATATTATCAACATAATATCTGAATAGACATATAATTCGCACCAAACGTAAGAAATCTAAACCAAAGGGAATCCCTTTGGTTAGATACTTCTTTAATTGAATCTTTAATACAACTCATAATTATTAATATTGAGTTGATAAACAAAGCAAATATTATTCTTGGACATGTAAATATAAAAATATTGTAAAAATGTATATAAATTAAATACTATTTAAACTTTTATTCGATTAACATGAGGGAGACGATAAATACATAAAATTAATACTAAATATGGGCTAAAGATTGAAATCACATATATGTACTTATATTTTAACATTTAAATAGAGCAGGAAACAGACATTAACCAAGTTTAAAACAAGAGCGAAAAGGATGCATAGAAGAAAGGGCCCAAATCTACTTAATATATGAGAAACATCATGACCACAAGATCATTATTCCCCACTTTAAGAAATACATAAAAATGATTAATTAAAGAAAACAGAAGAAAGGTCCACCGACTTATCTAACATGGATTTGTTAAAACATGGAAACAAACTTTTAAATTGACCTCACACCACTAATATATATGGCAACAAGCTACTTCAATATAATGAAATTTCCATTTTACTTGACTTTATATGTAAATATTCATTTTTCATGGGTTTAAATGCTTCTAAACGTATGACTTAAGATTTACTATATCACTCACTCAATCAGTTTCTTATTTCTTATTATTATCCTCCATATAATTTATCCATTGCGCGGGGAAAAATTTTAAACAAGTTTTTGTGACTTTTCTTGAATTCCAACGAGACATTTTTTTTATGAAATTAACGAAGTAAAAACTGAACAGAAACCAAGTTAATATATGACTGGAAGAATACAGTCTTTGGTCGGTCCTCAATACAAGGCTATATTAAACTGAATTTTCCGTAAAAAGAGCATATAATGTCGTAAAACTATTTGAAAAATAAAAAAATACGACAAAAAATTTATTTTTTTAATACTTTATATATTTTTGGTGTTTTTTTTAATGTTTTTTAAAATTATGTCTTCGGTGCATAGCACGGGTAAAATGCTAGTTATTAATTAAAACACTAATACTATCGACAAGTATCATAATATTTTATTATCTTATATAATTTATTTCCCTATTAATTAAAAAATATAAATGAAAAAATGGTTAATAAAACAAAAAATATTAAAAAAAAACATCCGTGCATCACACAAGTAATAAGCTATATAGTATAAAATTACACCAAATTTGAAAAACACTTAAAATATAGAAACTTTTGTATAAAAATCCAAAAAAGGTCTACATGAATCGATAAATTTCACTTTTTCTATTAAACAAAAGTTTTAAAAAAAAATATGTAATATATATATATATATATATATATATACGTATATATTTTAAAGTAACAATTAAAAATAATTAATTACAATAATATTTATATACATGAGATTTATAAAGTTAAAAAATTATTTTAATAATAAAAAATATATACAACTTAAAACTTTAATAATAAAATATAACTAAAAAGTTTACAAGCAACCGTGCATCGCACGGGTTATAAGGTAGTATTCTTAAAGCATGAATATGAAGGATTACAAAAATTACATATCATATCCCTTAATTTTTAACTATCATTTACCTTCCTACTTATTTGCAAGGTCATTGTAGACAATTGACTTATTTTATGATTAATTGGATAAACCCGTTTACCCATTAAAAATTATTCAGTACAAAATAAACTTGGTTAGTACAAGAACCGGTTACAATATTAAAAAATGGATATGACCCGTTAGTAGTAAATCGAATTTTATACAATATTCTGTTATGGAAAGACAATAATTAACACCATTTTCCTCCATGATTTTAGCACATGAAATTTGTTGTTGATTTTAGCATTTAAACTTCCTAAATTAACTTCCTAAATATTAGTCTGTATATGTAATCATCCGATAAAAAAATATACTTGGATTACTATAAAATTTGGTTACCAAATTAGAAAATGGATATTACCCGTTAGTGGTAATTCAAATTCTAAGCATTATTCTGTTATGGAAAACCAATAACTAAGCATTATTCTCCTCCATGATTTTAGCACACGAAATTAAATTTTGATATCTTCATTTTGAACTTCCAAAATTTTAGTCTATATATGCAAACATCCTGTACAAAATATACTTGGATTACTACAAAACCCGGTTACCATATTAGAAAATGGATATGACCCGTTATTAATAATTCAAATTATAAGCATTATTCTGTTATCGAAAGGAAATAATTAAGCATTATTCTCCTCCATGATTTTAGCACACGAAATTAATTTTGATTTTTTCATTTTAAACTTCCTAAATTTTAGTCTGTATATGCAATTTACACGGTCATTACTTTTTGATTTCTTCATTTTAAACTTCCTAAAGTTTAGTCTGTATATGCAATTCACATAGTCATCACTCTTCATCCAATTAATCCATCGGATCTTCCAATATGCCATCTAAAAATGGTCTTTTTCCATCTACAAATATTTTGCACCTCAAATTCTACATTGTAATGGATAAAACAAGTACACAAATTTTTTGTTTATATGTTAGTTCCGTAATATTTTGAATCTAGACATTTTCTTAATTGTGAAACTGGCCGTAAGAGGATTCCGCTTGGTCCTATTTCTCCTACTTCAGAACGAAACTGTAAGCGAAGCATTTGTACTTGGATTCTTTTGCTTTTTTATGTTTCAAGGACTTACTTTTCCTGATGCATTTTTTTCTAGGACATCTTATTAATTGTTATACATCTCCAATCCATATATTGTATGTTCCTTTCACAAATCTGAATTTCTTGGTCATTTTCTTGTCATCTCTAGAACTGCATTGTATAATTTAAGGATTTGAACCATTGACTAATTTCTCTTTGTTTTTTCTTGAACTTGTTAGATTATTTTTATAATCTAAAACAATTTATGGGCTTACAAAAAAAAAGACAATTATATTTAATGTTTATTCTATATTTGGACTACTTAAGTGGTCTAAAATAAAGGGTCCAATAACATCTTATTCGGTATGGACTTTGTAATGTGTAATAACCAATAGTAATCTGATTAGGGTTAATAGGGTCTAATTAGACTACTATATAAAGAACATAATAGGGTCTTGGTCCCCAAGGCTATTCACAACCTCTACTCCTCTATTCCCATCAGTTCAGCATTTAGAGCAGCCTTAGTTAGGATTTTCAAAGGATTAGTAGCAACATGCTTTTTCTTCTTCTCCTTTTTACTGACATCACCCTTTTGAGAGGATGATGCAGTTGGCTCAGTGTTTGGTAGAGTGTTTGGTTGAGAGGGTTGGTTAGCAGGCGCTGGGTTAGCATTTTGTTCTACTTGCTGGGCTTTGCTAACTCAGACTTAGAAGCAAATATTGGTTGTGTGAGTGGGTAAGTCTGAAAAATACCCTTCATAAGAGGAGTAATCTCAAGTCTTACATCCACATCATTTCTAGAGTCCAAATTTCCAAAAATGACTTTGGACATGGACTTAGAATAGCCTATTCTAGTTTTATTCAAACCAGGCAATTCAGTCAAATTAGCATCTAGATAATTAAGTACAGACTGAATGAATCTAGGAAAGAAAATGTCAATACCTCGCTTGGTTGTGTTCTTACCGAGCTTCCCATACAGCTCTTGCATAATGAGCTTTCCTACATCCACCTGTCTGCCATAGGCCAAGGAGTACCCAATTTGCTGAAGAGGTGCACTCAACTGATCAAAACTGGTTTTCTTCCACTGAAAACTTGCAGGAGAGTCGCAAACACATAGCTCCACTCCTTCCTTAGGTATTTCCTATTCAAGTTCCCAACCTTGATTGTGTCTAAATACCTAGTGAAGTCAAAGAATTCTTCCAGCTGAGACTCAATCACCAGGTTGTCATACGCAGCTTGATAAAGATCCAGGGCTTTGCTCATATCTTCAGAAGTGATAGTGAACTCTTTACCCAGAATGGTGCAGTTGATGATGTAGTCTAGACCACCATTTTCAAGATCGATTGACTCAGTAACAGCAGAGCCCCAAAACTGTTCGAGAACGTCTAGATACAGAGTTGGATTGGCTGAAAGTACGCCCTTGATGTAAGACTCAGACATCCATCGAATGAAACATTTGTAGTTAGGGTTTGTGGCCTCCACATCACTAGTGATAGCGATGTAGTTGGTAGTAGCAGGTAGGTTGAATTGTTTATTTGCCATTGATACAGAAAAGAGAGAAGAGAATAAAGGTTGAAGAAGAAATTTAGCTCTTGTAATTAGGGTTTTCAGAGGTTTTAGCTTGAGAAATTGAATGAAATGAAAGGAATAGTTATGGAATTGTATAAGTATGAGACACTTGAATTGTCGATTAGATATATGTTTTATATCGATAAGTCAGGCATTCGATAAGTGTAATACAACTATTCGATAAGTCAAGAATGGATTATTCGATAACTCAAGTAGGTAGAAACTCACAGCTGGTAGTATATCCAATTTAAAATAATTCTAAATTGAATAAAATATATTTTTATGAGTGAATTAAAATTTTAGATAAAAATCCAAAAACGGTTGAAATTCAGCGATAATTCAGCCTTTTAAAATGATTCGAGAACTCAAAATATGGTACTCGAGAACTCAGGCATTAGAGAACTCAAATACCGTATTCGAGAAGTCAAGGGTGTCCTTGTTCGATATCTCTAAAAGACTCTATTCGAGAACTCAAGAATACTCTAAGTAGGTTTGTTAGAGAAGTCGAGAAGTGACACAACATGAATCATTAAAGAAGTTAGACTTATCGAAATATGCTTTCACTCATAAAATTCAATTTTCACTATCTTTTAAAATTCACCAGAAATATTCAATGAAGAATATTCTAACAAATTAAATAGTGATTTTCTTAAAATTTCATAGAATTTCAAGTTAACAAAATATGATTTTTCAACATATGCAACAGACTTGAAATATTTATAAATCATATTTCAGCCAACACCTACTTCAAAAAAAATATTGAGTATTTAGATAAAGTAAGTGTTTACTGCTGCAACAATTTAGTTGATACTTTCACTTAGCCAGATTCTGAATAATTCAGCATTCCAATCTCACTAACAAAACTTGTAAAGGTGGCTTCATCCAATGGATTAGTGAATATATTAGCTAATTGTTTATCAGTGGGAACATAATGTAACTCAATGGTTCCATTAGTTGCATGTTCCCTAATAAAATGATATCTAATGTCAATATGTTTTGTTCTAGAAAGATTGACAGGATTTGTAACTATAGAGATTGTACTTTTGTTGTCACACATAATAGGAATCTTTTCCAACACAAGTCCATAATCTCGAAGTTGATTTCTAATCCAAAACACTTGAGCACAACAACTCCCAGCAGCTATGTATTCAGCCTCAGTCGTGGAAGTTGACACAGATTGTTGTTTCTTGCTATACCAAGAGACTAACCTTTGTCCAAGAAACTGGCAGCTACCTGAGGAGCTTTTCCTATCCACTCTGCATCCAGCATAATCAGCATCAGAATAAACAACCAGATTGAACCTTGTGTCCTTAGGATACCATAAACCCAAGTTTGGAGTGCCCTTTAGATATCTAAAGATCCTTTTGATAGCAATCATATGTGATTCCTTTGGATTTGACTGAAACCTTGTACACAGACATGTTGCAAACATAATGTCTAGCCTACTAGCAGTGAGATAGAGTAGAGAATGGGACAAATGAAAGTCGTTGAAAGAGAAAATGCTCTCACCTCTCTCTAAAAATCTTCTAACCCTAAAAACCTTATCCTAGCCGCCATAAAATTTCAGCCTAATGTACACCTTAAATCCATCAGATCTATATATTTCCTTCATAAATCCACCTTCCCCTTCCTTATCTCCCGTCTAAATCACAAAATTTCTTATATATACTCTATTTTTATTGAATCTCTTATTGATGGCTTTCCTGGACTTTGCTTCACCTGAAGCTCTGGGTTTAGGGGTCCCCTGTATGGGTCTTGTTCATGTTGGAAATTCTCATCCGGGTTTTGGTGCTGTGACAAATGGTTTTGTCCATGTGTCCCCGTCATCGGACTTGGATGGAATTTTGGTGATTTGGTTGAGAAATCTTATTTCGGAGACAAAAGTGGTTGCGGCATTGGAACTGTTATGTTCAAAATGAGACTCTAAGAGATCTGGTTCGGGGTTGGGTTCGCTACATTGGAGGCATTCTGGTTTTCAGTCCGGTCAACTCATTGATCTGAGGTTAATTTTGATAATCTGGTTGATGGGTACCCTAACCCATATGTGCGATGTGCACTCATCTGGTCACAGAAAACAGAATGGAGTTGCAAAGGCTGAGCTTATCGATTCGGAGGTGTACCTCTGTATAATGCGTGGTTTGACAGGCCTTCCGTCTCAAAACATGAAGGCTCATGGAGATGGTGCTGGTAGCCCATATATAATCGAAGCTGTACTCGAACTCTTCTTAGTTGGAGAACGAAGCATAGATGATGATGGTCTAATGTTCGATGGAATGTCTACAAAAATTGTCGCACAGTTAGCGAAAGTTTCTGAAAAGGGTGCGATTTTTGAATCCATTAATCAATCGAGAAAAGGTGCTATGTGACTGCTGTAAAGGTTGAGAATGGCTATATCAGTACTAGGGATGTCTTAGAGAGGTCCCTCGAGATTGGGAAGCAGTACATCACTATATTGGCATTGAAACGGGAAGTTGTCATGGAACCCAGAGGTATAGAACTTTATACTCCTATTTTGAAAGATTGTGACATTGAAAATGAACACCTTGTGTTTATAAATATGACTTGTTTGTTAAAATTGCAACTGTTTGCATTTGGTATCTCGACGAGGTTTGAATTGAGTTTGCGGTTGAGTGTTTCTGATAAGGAATTTTCTAAAAGGTTCAGACCAAAAGTGGGGATTGCAGTTGTAAGTCCAGGAGATGATATTGGGGTTCAGTTTGTTATAGTCAATCTTGGATACATGATTGGCAGTGGGGTTCAGGTTGCTGAGGGAGTTAACCGCTTGATGGGTTATTACTTTGATATGAAATTAGATATCAGGAAGAGTATTCTCATTGCTCAAGGCTATGCTACAACTAAGGATGCAGTAGAGGTTGGTGCGGATGTGGGGCTTAACTTTCTTTTAGCCTGGCCCAATTTGGTGGGAGTTTTAAACTGGCTGATGATAGTTGAAATCAATGCGAGGATCAGTGTTGTTGTAGTAAATAGCAGTTGGATAATTGGAATTGTATACCATGTAATGGACAGTGTCATAAGCCTAGTAATCATGGAAAAATTCAATGTTAGTGGAGACTATATCCGAAATGTGCGGATGGATAACTGGAATGGGTATGTGTCCAATGGACCGGTTAAATGGAATGATGAGCTGATTGATTGGAGCTTTGCCAGGTTGCGAAGAACGCATAGAAAATCCCCTGCTATTGGAAATTTGCAAACTAGAACTAGGTTGTTGAGATGCGTTATATCTCGGATGGGAAACCAAGGAAGAAGCCGTGGACAAGGATTTTAGGGCGTGAACCAGGAGGTCCAACATATTTTATTCTGTACTAGTTAGGTTGATACTAGTATTTTTTATGTTGACTTGAAAAGTTTCTCGGATATTGTCCCTTTTGGACTTGTGCTTAAATGATGATTTACTAATCGCGGGGTATGCCCCTAGAATTTTAATCTTTTGCCTTTTGGTATAAAATTTTTTTAATTAACAAAAAAAAAAGAGATAGAGTAGAGAACCAACCATGCCTCTGTAGACTGAAATATTTACTTTCTTGCCCTTAGCATCTTCATCCAATTTAGTGGCAGTGGCCATGGGTGTCTTTGCAGGTGAGCTATCTTCCAAATCAAACTTCTTCAACAAATCCTTGATGTACTTGGTTTGACTGATAAAGATACCATCCTTTCTCTGACTAACTTGCAATCAAAGAAAGAATGTCAACTCTCCCATAATGCTCATCTCATATCTACTTTGCATGAGTTTAGAGAATCTTTCACATAGGTTCTCATTTGTAGAACCAAATATGATATCATAGATCTGAACTAGGATAATATCATTACCATGTTTCTTGTAAAACAGTGTATTGTCCAATGTGCCTCTAGTGAAATGATTTTCAAGAAGAAATTGTGACAATGTGTCATACCATGCCCTTGGAGCCTGCTTAAGTCCATACAATGCCTTAAGTAATTTGTAGACAAATTCTGGGAAATGTGGATCCTCAAAGCCAGGTGGTTGTTGCACATATACTTCATCTTCCAACTTTCCATTCAGAAATGCACTCTTGACATCCATTTGATAAACTTTGAAATTTGAATGTGCAGCAAATGCCAAGAAAATTCTAATGTCTTTCAGTCTAGCAACAGGGGCAAAAGTCTCATCATAATCAATGCCTTCCTGTTGAGAGTAACCTTTTGCAACCAACCTTGCTTTTTTTCTTACAATCACACCATCTTCATCAGTCTTATTTTTCAGAACACATTTTGTTCCAACAATGGTTCTGTCCTTTGGTGCAGACACTAATTCCCATACTTTGTTTCTTTCAAATTGATTTAGCTCCTCTTGCATAGCAATAATCCATTCTGGATCCAACAGTGCATCGTCAAGTTTCTTAGGCTCAACTTGGGACAGGAAACAACCAAAGAGACATTCATTTTGAGTTGTTCTTCTTGTTCTTACTCCTACATTTAGATCTCCAATAATTTGCTCTGCAGTATGTGATCTATCCCATTTCCTCGAATGTTTAGTTTGGTTTCTCAAATTTGTTGTTGCTTCATCATCCAAGTTATGATCATATTCATTTCCTCCCACTGTGAAGGTGCTTTCATTCACAGGTGTGTCTTGGATGCTTGCATTCTCATTGTTGATTGGCACAGAATCTTCTCTTGTCTCACCATTCACTGGAGTTTGTTGAGCTGTAGTATCAACTTCAGTTTCAATCTCATCATCAAAATCATACATGTTTTCAAACCTTAATGGATCTCTATCCTCATCATTGGCTTCTTTTAGACCAGGTAGTTTACTGTCATCAAATGTCACATCTGAGCTTTCCATAAACTTCTTCTGACTGATGACATAAACCTTGTATGTGGTTCTCTCCATAGAATAACCAAGAAAAATTCCTTCACATGCGTTTGCATAAAACTTACCAACATATTCAGAATTATCCTTTAACACAAAGCATTTGCTTCCAAAAGCATGAACATGCTTAAGAGTGGGCTTCTTTCCAGTCATCAAATTATAAGGTGTCTTTCCAGCATTCTTGTTGATGAGGGTTCTATTTTAAGTGTAGCTTGCAATGCTCACAGCCTCAGCTCAAAAACATGTAGGCATTTTTGCATCAAGTAGCATTGTTCTAGCAGCCTCAATCAGATTTCTATTCTTTCTCTTAACAACTCCATTTTGTTGTATAGTTCTTGGAGCTGAGAATTGTAGTGAAATACCATTCTCTTTGCAGAATGCCTCAAGGATGACATTTCTGAACTCTGTTCCATTGTCACTCCTCAATGCAATCACACTTGCATTGTTGGCCTTTGCTTCTTTATCAACTTTCTTTATGTGCTCAATGATTACTTGTGGAGCCTCATCCTTTGATGCTAGAAATTCTACCATGTATACCATGTGAAGTCATCAACCATAACCAAGGCATACTTCTTTCTTGACAGAGACATAATGTTGACAGGCTCAAACAAATCCATATGAATTAGTTGTTAGGGCTTGGTGATTGATGTCACTGTCTTTGACTTGTGGCTTGATCTTTTCATTTTTCCTTTCGGACAAGCCTCACACACTCCTTATAGCGACCTAGAATTTTTCGCAATTATATAAGTGTTTATTTAATTGATAAATGTGAATTATGTGATATCAAAATTATTTGTGAAGTCAAGTTATATATGGAATCATGATTATGTGATTATAGGATGATTGGTATATGCCGTATGTATTCGTAGAATTTTATTTGCATTTTTGGTGCATTAAAACTATTTTAAACATGCAATTTTAATCTTCCAAAAATCTTATAAAATCATTGGAGTCGTTTAAATTCACGAAATCTTTTGCATTATTATTTTTGTGATGATATTTGAATTTTAAAAGTGTTGGGTGTATTTAATTGTGTGTTTTAGTATTTTAAAAACTTTAATTCTTTTAAAGGTTTTTATTTCAAAAATTCATATAAAATTCATTTTTGACTCAAAAATTATTTTAAAAATATGGGGAGATTTTTAATTTCATAAATTTCATTTTAGAATTTAAAAATTATTTTTCCCTGATTTCCTAATTTATTTTTATTTTAGAATGATTAAAAACAGATTTTGAAAAGGAAATAGATTTATCAGCATTGGCAAATTACCATTTTTCCCATCAGTCTATATACATCACCATCGCCACTCTCTTTTTCTTCCTTGTTCATTTTGCTTCAACCTGCACCTCTGCTCTCCCTCTCTTCTTCGAGTTCTTCATCAAATCATCATCGAATTACTTGTAAATTCTCCCTTTTAATTATCTGATTCGTGTTCTTGTGTTTTTATTGCAAAATTCGAATTATATGCATGTATATATACTCGTTTATGTATGTATATGTTTGGTAATTGACATGCAAAGGCTATTAAGCCTTGTGTTGATGTTTTTTAGTCTATATGATGATTGTTGTGGCCAAAAATGAAGTTTTTGTATAGGTTTTGGGCAGTTTTTGAGCTCGGGTCAAAACCCCACCGGCGACCATGGTGATTCCGGTGACCGGACGGCCGGTGGTGGTAGCCCAGTGGTTATACAGCCTTATTATGATCATTAAACTATTAATTGATGTATAAAACAGATTGCATGTAAGGGTTTTGTATTTTTTTTTTTTTCGAATTAAGGTTTGGATTTTTGGAGTTTATGGAGTTTGATTATTGTTTTAGAGATGTTCTTGATATGTGTTGTTGACTACAAATTTTAAAAGTGATGTAGTATAGATTTATGGAATTGCATGTAAGAATTATTTGACTTATATGAATTTTTCGAATTATATATATATATATATATATATATATGTATGTAAATGTAATTTTCAAATTTGATAATTGATAACCTATGTATTTAAATGATGATTATGGTATTTCTTGTTGATTGCAGATTTTAATTGAGTGTTATGTGAAGTTATAGAAGCTGCATGTGTAAATTCTTGATTTAATTCAATTAATTCGAATTTATATGTATATATATGAATTATTCGGATTATTATGACTTATTGATAATAATTGGATATTGATCTTGATGATAAATACTTAGTGCAAGTTAATTAATGTATAAGAATAATTTTCAGATTTGGTTACAGGTTAAATTTCGAATTTTAAGCCTTAAGTATGAATTATGGGATTTTAGTGATTGATTAAATACGATTTAGTGATTTTATTCGAGAATGAGTTAAGTTATTAGTTATCGATATTTATTTAATGGTGTGGATTACGTAGTAGTGTAAATGGTATGAGTTTGGACTTGTAAGTGAATTAGAAATCCGTTGAGATTTTTTTAATTGTGATTTGAGTCGGTTTTGTTCCGACGGGCTAGTCCAATATACAGGGGAAGTGCTGCCCGATTTTCGTTAGAATTATAAATCGTAAAGTATATAGTTTAAGGTTATGAGTTGATTACAAGTCAAGTTAGTATTATGTGTTAAGTGTTTAAGTGGCTTATATGGTTGCATGTTAAAGATGCTATGTGATTAAGTGCTTATCTGATCGTAGTAAGTTATTTGGTAAGTATGTCTGGTATGAGTTATGAAAGTGTTTGTCCTAAATCCAATCATGTATGATGAGTTAGGAAGAACTTTCTTGTATTCTTATTTGATTTCATTAATATTAATAAAAGGCTTGTTTTGGTTTTATTACGGGCTTGATCTATTTAAATTGTTTTAAATAAGATGTTCCATAGTTTAGAGTAAAGCTTCTAGAATTATAATGAGATTATAATAGTGAGATCTAGAAGATGATAACTCTAGACTTAAACAGTTCCTGATCATAGGATAACTAATCGGAAGTTAGTGAATTCGCAAAGATTGGTACATACTATGCTTGCTCCCTTCAGGAGGATGTCTTTTCTCATAGGCATTTGTGTGTGACACTATAGCTAGTATGTAGGTGCTTATTAGGGAATAGTTCACTGAACATGACTCGATAAGTTGGACAACTAATGGAGTTTACTCACGTGTCAATAGTTATTCACTGAGTAATAGTTGTGCAAATGTCCTTAGACTTGAGATCGTTAAAGTTATCTTGTATATAATGAACTCTGCTTTGGTTTAGTCCTTAGTCTCAAGGACATCCATTAGGTCTATTCTGGGCATAAGGATTTGTGTATGGAGATAGTTAACGGTCAATAAAGAATCTACCCCTTCCAGGAAGGAAGTGAATATCCTATGTTGTATGCGAGTTCTGAAATCTCTGGCCAGGGTGTATGAAATTAGGAAGGAGTTTCTAATTTGCATTAATATGAACTTTGCATTATGAATAAGAAATCATATGATTAAATTTGATAGGCCTGACAAGAGATCCATGCCTTATATTTAATCGGGATATTGTAAGGGTAGAAGGAATTGATTGTACAGTAACTAGTCACTGATAGGTTCTTGGTATTCTAAGCAGTGAATTCATATTATCCGGATAGTCGCGATATGTTGAGAAGCATCACTCATGATGTAGAATAAATATAATTAATCAGTTAATTATATTTAATGAATTTTAGAATTCATATAAATAATAAATAAAAGTTTATTATTATTTATTTCTACTACCGGCTTAATATTGAACCTACAGGGTCACACCATAAAAAGATTAATTTATTGATGAAGGTATTTTGAGAGAGCAAGTTGTTTTCTAAAGAGTTTAGAAAAATAATAATGATTAAAATAGTTTTAATTATTATTAAACATTTTATAAGATAAAGTTTGGGATTTATATAATAATATATATTGATATATTAATTATACTAAAACCTAGGTGGACCCTATAAATAGAAAGAGATGAGAAGAAAAAGTGTAGAGTGGTTTTTGTGAAAAACCTAGTAGCTAGAGGTAGCCTCCATCTTCTTCATCTCTCTCTCTCTCTCTCAAAAGAAAAAAAAAGGGTGCCATTTTTATAAAAGCTTGTTTTATAAAAAGCTTCATCGAAGGATTAATCTTGGTGGATACCGGTAGAGTGCTTCACACTCTGAGGAGCAACGGCTAGAAACCAATTTTATAAAGCTTCGATTTTCAAGGTATGGTTACGATTCCTCCGCCCTCTCGTTTTTATATGCTTTTATATATGTGCGATACATGGTTTTTACGGAATAATTGTTATATCACGCTTCCGCTCATCCGTAAATTCCTTCAAGTTATATATGTTAAGTGCTAACGCGTTACAAAAATCGTTGGGGTAGAATAGGATTAGACGTATAAGAGGTATAGTATACTAAAGTAGTACTTATGTTTATGTAGATACGAAGGACGTAGGCCCTAGCAATGGTGGAAAGGCTAAAGCAGAGATTAAGTAGACTGAGCTGTTAGCTGTTGCATTCTGCCGGAGGCAAGTAACTTTGTCTTTTTCTCTGAAGTATATTCTTGAAACTGTTATATCCTGTTGATTCAAGCATGCCTATCTTATACATGTTGATTATAAATCTTGTTGAACCTATCTTTGCATGTACCCAGAATTCTGTTAACAACTACTTGACAACCTATAAACCCTAAAACAACATAATTCTTTCTAATTGCTTCTTTACCATATATGTCAAACAGATTTCCATAATCAAACCTAATTGACTGACGGATAAACCAGTGTTCTACTTAACCTATGTCCGTAACCAGTTGAACCTATGTTGACTCTAAAAACTTATAAAACCTCATTGTGACCTAATCACTGATCTAAGAACTTGATTACCCTTATTATTGTCCATTAATGTAAGAACCCAGATTTTTGGTAAGAATTAAAACTTTTGTTATGAATTGGTGTATAACTGAATAGTGGTTACGACTACAATGTATCAGTGGTTTTAATGAACGAATATTTTAATGGATGTGGATTCTAATGTTTATATGCTAGGAATGGTGTAATGGGTTGACAATTTAGATAAGAATAATCTATCGCCTAGAAAGTAAGATATGGTATCCCAAGAAAGAAAGTTTTTCTCATGTCATCCAAATCGATATCTAATAAAGGTCAAGTAACTCCGCAAAGGAAATTGAGAATGTTCGAGAAAGCGCAAGAGCACTTTCTAAGTACAGGAAATAAAGAGAGAATAAACAAAGAATAGTGTTTTTGGTGGATTTTGGAATATTATCAGACGACCCTATATAGAAGTATTCAGAATGGATTTCTGAGTTTGTATTGATGATCTATGGACAAAATAAACGTATGCAAATGATATCGGATTTAGAAAAACAGCACTTTTATTTTTCCCCGAGATTTCCCTAGATACTGAAGGATCTAAGGATTTAACTAAAAGATTTAAGGAATTTAAATTCAAGGATCATAAAGGAGGATTGAAGGTGGTAGTAAAAATATCAAGAAGGTTCTAGTAAAACCCTATCAATAAATACTTGAGATATTCCTCTGAACGATCAATGAAATTGAGCAATAACTGGGCAAAGAAACAAGCAGAGAACCAAGAGATGAGCATGTGCAAGTGGGTGGAGTCAAGGAACTAAGTTGGTTATAAAGAAACTAGCAACATTAGAAACTAAACCAAGTAGTTAGCACTTTGCATCATCACCACCATAAGAACACAACACTTGGCACATGATGAGGTGTTAGAGGGTGATGTAATCACTTTAATAAAGTGGCTTTATAAGATAATATCTCAATAATTCACTTTATGCAAGATGAGACTAAGCAACCAAGCAAGAAACTCCATCTCTCTCCTTTAAGCTACATTCGGCCAAACTCCAAATTCAAGAACCAAAGTCCAACTTCCAACCATTCAAGAATTCCAAGATTAATTAGGTGAGTTCTATAATTCATAACTAAGATCTCCTATGAATCTTAGCCTCTAATTCCAATTCTTTCCTAGTTGATAAAATCATCAAAGTTAAGGGTGAATAGTAACTTCAAGAACTAACTTTGATTTTCTTGATTTCTTTGGATGATCCAAGCTAGATTAAGCTTATACAAGAGCTATACAAGGCTTAGTAGGTTCATATACACTCCAAAGAAGGTATACATCTCAAGAAACCCTAGCTTTTCTTTTGAGTTCTTGATAATTTTGGATGAGTTATGATGATGATGTTGTTAAAAGCATATATGCATGATTATGTAGTTGTTTTAGTAGATCTAAAAGCCATGATTCAAATGATGGTTGAGTTCAGATGTTCTTGAGCTTGTTAAGATGTATATCATGTATATAAGTTGTTGGTTTGATCATGGTGAAGTGAAAAATTTGGAAAAGCGTGTAAACATAGCCGTCGTAATGCCAAAATTTCGTTAACTCCTAAAAACCGTGTATAACCGTAGGGTTAATTTTCCGATCTTGATAAGTATATGACATGTCCTTAAAGATCTCAAGTCATAGATCGTTTCGGCACGAGAATCGAAGCATTTGGACTTACAGTTTAGGAGATATGGTCGATTTAGTAAAAGTTGTTTGAAACCGTAAGTGTGAGTTCATAACTTCAATTGAATCCCCTTAACATGAGTGATTTGGTTGCGAATCTTAATAATTAAATATTAGAGATCATAAGGAAGGCATGAGAGAAGACCTCATGTCAAAAGGATCGTTTTTCGATTTTATAAAAATGTTTGAATCGAGGTTAAGTGCGAAGGAACCCCTTTGAGATACACTTAGTTATAACTTTGAAAACCACTTAGAAAATGGACAATAAATCTTGAGGTATAATCTTTTCAAGTAAACGAACGACCCTAGAACTAATACGACTTAAGTACCTATCAAATGTAAGTATAATGACATGCCTTGATAACAAGCAGGTGTCGGATCATAACAGTGTCAATGGGAGATAAGTTAGAATGTGCCTAACGAGATAATTTGAAACGTGTTATAACTTAAGTAAGATATATACTTAGCTTTTCAAAGCGTTAAGTGATTAACCTCGGATGTTCTGGTTATTTATAGATCGTCGGACCACCCCGAGTCATACCACTAGCATAGCAGGAGTACCAGGCAAGCTTTCGAACCCTAAACTACTGTTGTTGTGATCAAATGATTTGTGATATATATATATACATACATGTATGTTTGTCTCGATACACTGATGATATACATGTATAAATGTTTTCAAATGGTTATATGATGCATGTGAATTACATACTCGCGATATATACATATATGTTTTCGAACTGTTTTGATAAGTATATGCATAACATGCATAACTGTTTTCGAGAATATATATTGTGATACTTGAACAATGATTTGATTATTGGCTTATAAGCTCGATACAAGATATTAGTTATAAGCCGGGTTTTGCAAAGGCCCTTAGTGTAGTGCGTATGATTTTCATTCTTTAATATAGAGACCGGGAGTCGATATTTCCGTATTTCTTAAGATTATTTTCTGATAAAAATATTGCATAAATGTTATTCAATTATTATGTATTAAATGAATATTAGTTTTGAATATTCACTTGAGATCTTATTTATTAAATGGATATTTGATATGGGCTAAAAGTAAGCCCTAAAGACACATTTAATGTGGCATTAATTAGACCTAGAATGGTCCAAATGTGGGGCCCACCAGATGGGCCCAAACCCTAATTATAATATTAATTTCGTAATTAATATTAGGGGTAATAAACAGCTCAGCAAATAAGAGTTAAACAAGGATATAACTCTTGCCTGACTTAGCCCCCAGGATACATATCTCAACATGGAAACTGATTCCTAAAAGGAATAGATCCAGAACCTTCCTTGAGGCGGTGACTTGCCCACCAAGTCTCCTATTCCTACCATAATTCTTAGGCTTCTCAGCCTATATAAGGGCCTGACCCCTCATTCTCAGAACTACGTCTTGGCTTGATTCTCAATACGAGATACGTAGGCACTCTGTGAGGACCGATTAGTCTCGATACGCAGAAACAACCATTAAAGCTCGAAGCTCAACCACCCTTAGCATTAAATACACACAAATTCTAGCCGTCATATTCATAACCTAGTTTTTATTCCACAACATTTGGCACCGTCTGTGGGAAGACAACATCAACCATGGTTCAAACACGAAGAACAACATCAACCGAGGCCGTGCCCCTTAACTCTGCTTCACCAGCCACTTCTGATCCGCTCATCGTCACTGAGGAAGGACAAATACTCCCATCAACAGGGACGGTCATTCAACCTCTGCCCATTCAGCCCCCAGGGACGACTACCCATGTAGAGGGGACCCACTCAGTGATTGTCCATCAAATCCAAGAAACTAACCCTCTCTAGATGGTGGTTTCTCCTCTTGGTAACGTTGATCGCACGGGGGTACAGATCCATACTACGGATCTCCCTTTAAACACCAACCCTATGTATGGGCTGCCTAACTACCCCCCTCGACGAAGGGAACCTGGACCAAGCGGACACGTCTTACAGATCCGGGATCGAGAATATGATGATTACTCTGGTCCCTATACTGATGATTCATCGTCATCTGAGGATGATGATCGAGATGAAGCCCCGAGGAGGCGACGTGCTAGCAAGGAACCTCTAAGAAGAACACGAAGAATCCATGATGGACTCCCCTTGACAACTGCTGAGAAAATCAAGGCTTATGAGGCAGAAATCTTAAAATTGAAGGACGATATTGCAAGAGAACAAGATAGGTTGAATCAAACTCAGCCTCCTCCAACTGTAGAGAGGATCCCCATTATAAATTTGGAGAGGCCTTCAAGAAGGCAAAGGAGGGCTGATACCCGAACCGAAAAATCGACAAGGGTGGAGACCCCCAGAAGCAACCCCAAAGATCTGATGCCACTTGGGGACCCTGACGATCCCACACCTCCGTTTACTGAGGAGGTGATGAATGCCCACATCTCAAGGAAATTTAAGATGCCAACTATTAAGGCCTATGATGGAACGGGCGATCCCGCAAATCACGTCAGAACATTCTCAAACGCACTGCTGCTGCAGCCTGCTAGTGATGGCTTAAAGTGTAGGGCGTTCCCTCAAACTCTGTCAGGCATGGCTCAAAGATGGTATAGCCGTCTACCTGCAAACTCGATTGGCTCTTTTAAGGAGTTGAGCGCTGCCTTTATCAGCCAATTCATCAGTGGGAGAATTCATGAGAAAAGTTCTGCATCCCTCGTGTATGTGGTGCAGGGAAAGAATGAGAACTTAAGGGATTATCTCAAGCGATTCACCAAAGAGACGTTGAATATCACCGATCTGGAAAATAAGGTGGCCATGGTAGCCCTGGAACACAGAACCACTGACCTCTTCTTCAAAAGGTCTTTGGCAAAACACCCTCCTGAGAACATGGCCGAACTCCAGAGAAGAGCCGATAAATATATCAAGGCTGAGGACAGTATGAAGAAGGAAACCACAGGAGGTAATGGCAAGGGCTCTAATGATTCAAAGAAAAGAAAGTCAGAGCAAGAGTACGACGCTAGGGATAAGTATCCCCGGGCTGGCAAGGACTCTGAGTCATCACCCAAGAAGAGTACGGGACCAAGATTTTCTGACTATGCAAGGTTGAATGCTCCTAAGAGTCAAATCTTGTTAGAGATCGAGAAGGATAAGGACTTCCGATGGCCTAAGCCACTCAGGGGTGACCCCGCAAAGAGAAACAAGGATCAATACTGTAGGTTACACCGAGACGTGGGACATGACACGGATGATTGTAGACAGTTGAAGGACGAGATTGAATTCTTGATCCGTAAAGGAAAACTGAATAATTTCACAAAGGGTGGAGATCATGGAACCCAAAGAGGGGATTACAATAGGAGAAACAATGATAGAAGGGATAATGATCGTGATCGTAACACACAACCCCGAGGGCCAGTTATCAACATGATCTGGGGAGGCCCGACATCGGCCGGTACAACTCGAAACTCTCGAAAGGCGTATGCCAGAGAAGTGATGCACATCGTGGGAGAAGCCCCGAAATGTGCTAGAACCGAAATAGCAATTGGTTTTGATGATTCTGACCTTGAAGGGGTGAAGTTCCCCCATGACGACCCGTTGATCATAACCCCTGTGATTGGGAACTCGGAAGTGAAACGAGTTTTGATAGACAATGAAGCTTCTGTTGATATTTTGTTTCATGATGCGTTTATGAAGATGGGGTATACTGATTCTCAACTGACCCCGTCCAACATGCCGATTTATGGATTTAATGGAGTTGAGTCCAAAGTTGAAGGAACAATCCAGTTACCTATGACTATTGGGCAAGAACCTAGAGAGGCTACTCAGATGTTGAATTTTCTGGTGATTAAGGCATCCTCTACCTACAATGCAATCCTGGGAAGGACTGGACTTCATGCGTTCAGGGCTGTTGCCTCTACCTATCACATGAAGATTAAGTTCCCAACCCGGAATGGAGTTGGAGAACAGAAAGGTGACCAGAAAATGGCAAGGAGCTGTTATGTGTCCGCACTGAGATCTGATGGAATCGGGGGGCAGGTACTTCCGATTGAAGACATGGATGTCCGTGATGATGATGAACACCGAGGGAAGCCAGCAGAGGATTTGGTTCCCATACCTCTAAAGCCAGGCGACCCTGAGAAAGTTACTTATGTAGGAGCATCTCTGAAGGAACCCCTGAAGGGCGAGTTGACGACGTTCTTGCAAGAGAACAGCGACGTGTTTGCTTGGACAGCAGCTGACATGCCAGGGATTGACCCCCAACTTATAACTCATAGGTTGAATGTTGATCCTGAACGGAAGAAGATAAAACAGAAAAAGAGGAATTTTGCTCCTGAAAGGCAAGAGGCCATTAAGCAAGAAGTTGATAAGTTGCTGGAAGCTGGTTTCATTGAAGAAATTCAGTTTCCCGAATGGTTAGCTAACCCTGTGATGGTCAAGAAGGCGAATGGGAAGTGGAGGATGTGTATTGATTTTACCGATCTGAATGATGCCTGTCCAAAGGATTGTTTTCCCCTACCAAGGATTGACATGTTGATAGATGCCACGGCTGGACATGAGATGCTGAGTTTCATGGATGGTTTCAGCGGATACAATCAGATTAAGATGCACAAGGATGACATCCCAAAGATATTTGCCCACCTAATTGGAAAAACCATGGAGGTCTATGTTGATGACATGTTGGTCAAGAGCCTTTGCCAAGAAGATCACATTAAGCACCTCAGAGAGGCATTCGAAGTGCTGAGGCACCACAAGATGATGTTGAATCCAGCCAAGTGTGCTTTTGGTGTTGGATCAGGAAAATTCTTGGGGTTGATGGTCTCGAAGAGAGGCATAGAGGCTAATCCTGACAAGATCAAAGCAATTTTGGACATGGAACCACTCCGCTCTATACGAGATGTACAGAAGCTAACTGGCCGAGTTGCAGCCCTAGGGAGATTCATCTCCAAGTCTGGTGATAAGTGATTGCCTTTCTTTCAGGCCTTGAAGAAAGTGAAAGATTTTGAGTGGACTACAGAAAGCCAAGAGGCCTTTGAGCAGCTGAAGAAGTACATGGCTGAAGCCCCGTTGTTGGCCAAACAAAGTCCCGGGGAGACTCTCTACCTATACCTAGCGGTATCTGAGCAAGCATTGAGTGCTGTTCTTGTGCGAGAAGAGAAAAAGATTCAGAAACCGAGTTATTATGTGAGCAAGGTTTTGCACGGGGTTGAATTGAATTACTCAACCATAGAGAAATTCACTTTGGCATTGCTGACAGCCTCGAGAAAGTTGCGACCTTATTTTCAGGCACATAAAATTCAAGTCTTGACAGACCAACAATTGAGGAACATATTGCATAGCCCTAAGGCCAGTGGAAGGTTAATCAAGTGGGCAGTTGAGTTAGGGGAATTTGATATCACATACAAGCCTCGAACAGCCATTAAGGCTCAGGCATTGGCTGACTTCGTGGTTGAATGCACCATTGGCAACCAAGAAGTCGGGGGCAGGAGATAGTAACCACATCTGAAAGTGGAGATAAAAATGAAGAACTTGTATCTGATCTGAAGGAATATTGGGTGCTCTATTTTGATGGAGCATCAAAAACAAAGTCTAGTGGTGCAGGTTTGGTTCTGCAAAGCCCCGATGGGTTCACAGTTGAGTATGCTTTGAAGTTGGATTTTCCTACTACCAACAATGAGGCTGAGTATGAAGCATTGATAGCCGGATTGGGCTTGGCTAGAGTCATGAGGGCCAAGAACCTCAAAGTATGTGGAGATTCAAGACTGGTAGTTTCGCAAGTGAATGGCGAATTTGAGGCCAAGGATGAGACTATGGCAAAATACCTGAGAGTCGTGAAAGCTGTTATGACTCAGTTTGAGGAATGCTATGTTGAACACATCCCGAGAGAAGAGAACGTTAAAGCTGATGCCTTGTCTAAATTTGCTTCTTCTGAAATTGAGAATTATGCAGGGAGTGTCTACTTCCAGGTCTTGAAGGCCCCGACTATCGACTCCAAGTTGGTGGCACCTATTGATGTGGGAAGTTGCTGGATTGATCCTATCAAAGCTCACCTCGAGACTGGATGGCTCCCTGACAATGCCTTGGAGGCACGAAAACTGTCAGTAAGAGCAACAAGATATGCCCTGATCGAAGGCCTCCTGTACAAGAGATCGTTTGTTATCACGTACTTGAAGTGTTTAAGGCCCAAGAGGCTAAAGAAGCCTTGGAAGAAGTTCACGAAGGAATCTATGGGCAACACTTGGGGGGCAGAGCCCTAGCCCACAAGATCACTCGTCTGGGATACTATTGGCCTGAGATGTTGGCAGATGCGCAAAGTTATGTCAAGAAGTGTGATCGATGTCAAAAGCATGCCCCCATTGTAAGGCAGCCACCTGAGATGTTAACCTCAGTAAACTCTCCCATACCATTCGCCATGTGGGGGATGGACATACTTGGTCCTTTCCCTATGGCGTCAGCCCAAAGGAAGTTTTTGATAGTGGCCATTGACTATTTCACTAAATGGATTGAGGCTAAACCTCTAGCCAAGATAACCACCAAGCAAGTTGCTCAGTTCTTTTAGGAGAACATCATCTACAGATATGGAATTCCACGAATCCTTGTAACGGATAATGGAACCCAGTTCAACAATGAAGAGTTCAAAAAATATTGTGAAGAAAACGCTATTGAGCCTCGCTTTACTTCAGTAGCACATCCACAAGCTAATGGACAAGCCGAGGTAGCCAATCGAATTATCCTTGATGGACTAAAGAAAAGGGTTGAACGCTCAAGGAACACTTGGGTGGATGAGCTATTGCCTATACTCTGGGCATATCGCACCACTTGTAAGGTAACAACATGAGCAACCCCGTTTTTACTCGCTTACGGAGCCGAGGCAGTGGTGCCCTTAGAGATCATGCATGCATCACCTCGGGTTGAGGCATATGAACAAGAGACCAATGAAGAAGGCATGAGGCTCGCCCTAGATATAATTGATGAAGTCAGGGATGAAGCAAATGCCAGGAACGCTGAGCATCAAAAGAAGGCATCTTTCCACTACAACCAAAGGGTTAAGGAGAGATTCTTTCGACAAAGTGACTTGGTTCTAAGGAAGATAGAAGTCTCAGGAGTTGGCCAGAAAGGCAAGCTAGCCCCAAACTGGGAAGGACCGTATCGAGTCAAGAAGGTGCTGGGACGAGGATCATACAAGCTGGAAACGTTAGATGCGGTTGAGGTACCCCGAACTTGGCATGCAGTGAACCTCAAGATTTATTATGTGTAAGCCTTCCTAGTAAGGACTTGGCTTTTAACCATCTATTAGGAGAAATAGAAATAAGGTTCCATGAAACCATTGTAGAGCATGTTGCTCCCAGTAGGAGATAGAGTATTTATGTAAGGGTTGAACCCGCTTCAAGTTATTAATGCAAGTTTGTTTTCCATTTGTGATTGTGTAATTTTATTTATGTGCCAAGCACCTGATGAGTGCAAGTCAAAGATGACCAAGTAATGAAAATAAAGATACACAAGTGGAAATGAAACAAGTGCATAAATAAACACCCCCATGGGGCTAAGGTCAAAGTTAAATTACATCACCAAATAAAAGTTAAGTCCCGAAGGACCTTGATTGAAAGTAGAAAAACATAAAGCCACAAGCGGCCAACAAGGCCGTGCAAGGCCACTCACTCTTCGGCGGATTCCTCCACCACCTCCTCGCCCTCTTCTTCCTCGGAGCTTTCTTCCCCGGAGCTCTCCTCATCTTCCTCAGCTTCTTCGACCTCCGTCTCCATCAGCTGCTTCCCTCTCTTTGCCGCGTCCCATTCCTCTTCTGAAGTCTCGGTTGATGAATCGACTCTGGCACGAAGTTGCTTGCCGGGAAAAGCTCGCCTTGCAGCTGCTTCCCTCTCTGACATAGCTTTCTTCCCAGCAGAACGGGAAGAGGTCGAACTGGAGCTAACAACATTGGGTGCCTTCCTCATACCAGAAGGACGGCGGCTACCCCCAGAGCCTAACGCAGGATCCGCGTCTTGATTTCCGCTAGTAACAGCCCAGGTAGGGCAGGGGAAGTCCGCTGGATTCACTACCGAAGGGTACTTGTTGCTCACAACGCCAATAGCTTTGTTCCACCCAACTGACATGTTAAAAGGCCGCACCTCATCATCATGCTTGTCCATAAAATTCATGAAATCCTCCGACTTGTGATACGAGTCAATTATCTTTTTAGCATCAGAAAGTTTCTTCCTGCCAAGCGAGTGAAGTTGCTTTTGATAAGATAAGCTGTTGGCCTCAGATCGAACAACTCTAGAGTTCAGATCTTGGATTTGCTCCTTGAACGTTGCTTGCTCCTTCTTCACTTCCTCATTGCTGTCCCTATAGGCTCGGCCTTGACGAGTAGCAGATTGAAGATAAGCATTGGCCTGTAATAGAGAAATTAGCAAAACATCTTCTTAAAAAAGTGCAGACAAGGAGATCGAATGTAAAAGTTGGTACCTGATAAAGAGCTTGAGCACCAAGACGCTCAGCTTCGTCAACCTTGTCCCCTGCCATTACCGTTAGGAGATCAGGGGCGGTGATTGAGAGCCTGGACCAGGACACGGCTAAATCGGTACTCCCTAAGATGGAGTCTTGCTCGCAGATACCCCAATCTGGGGCAAAAGGGACTCTCATGCTCTCACCAGCGTTACAGGACCTTTTCCCCCCTTGGGAACATCCCTCTAGGAATGAAGGAACCCTTCGGTCAGGAGGGTTCAGTTGCTCTGTCGCCTTCTTTATCATTCTTCTAGTAACTTGAGGTTGATTTTCGGGTCGGCTATCTATCTCCTCAGTAGCTGAAAGATGAAGGGAAAACATTGGAATAAGAACTAACATAGTTCATAATGGTAGAATGAAAGAAAAATTACCCTCTAAAGAAAGGAAGCTTAAGCCAGCTTCAATGAGTTTCTTTTCTGTCAAGATGGTTTTATAGTGGGTGCGACCGTCATCAGCAAGTAGCCTATCTCGGTCTGCCAACTCTTTGAGGTCAAGATCACACACGAAGTGTGAACTATCCTCCACAATTCCGAATCTCTTAACGAAGAAGTGACCCCAGTCGCCACCTTCCCACTCTAAAACAACAAAGTCCCTCTCCCAGGAATGGTGGGAGTCAGGGAAGGAGAAAGAGTTTACTATATGTGGAAGCTTGCTTCTAAGCTGAAAACCGATCCACCCCGGCTTAATCTCAGGAGAGTTCTTGACCGCGAAGATGCTTCTGAACATGGTTGTACTCCAAGGAATTTCCAACTCGTGGCATCTTAACAAGAAAATGATCAGAAACCTCCAAGAATTAGGGTAAAGTTGGCAAGGATGGACTTGAAGTTCTGCCAGGAACCTGATGATAAATGGGTGGACGGGGAACCTAAATCCCGCCTCCAATGCTCCTTTCATGACGCAAATCCTTTCGGGATGCCAGTTGCAGGTTCTGTCTCCTGGATTAGGAAGGCATACTTTGATGGCGCTTGGAAAGCCATAAGTGTTTCTAATCTTCTCAACATCCTTCTTTCTTAATTTAGAAGGGCTATTAAAAGCAACTAAGCTGGAGCTGTTTGGGAATGACTCTCCCATAGTGTTTAGAAAATCTAGCATAGACTCAAACCGACGTTCAATATATTTAGGGGGCATGAGTTTTAGCTTACCTTTCATTGTTCGCGCCATGCTCCTTTTTCTGAAAGCCTCCTCCATGGAGAGTTGGGGGGCAGCAGCTTGCTTGTCAGCCATCTTGAACCTTGAATCTTGAAACTTGAAGCTTGAACTTGGAAGCTTGGAAACTAGAGAACTCAAGAGCTTTAGAACTTAAGAAAGTTTGAGAAGTGAATAAGTGAAGAGAAATGAAGGATGCTCCCCTCCTTTTATAAGGAAAAGGTGACCTGTAATCTCAGGTTGAAACACAGCTCGGTTCGCGTTTACAGGTCAAGTATCGTTTAAATACGAAAAGGGAGCAAAAGTTATCTGTTATGGACGGAAAGAGTCGTTAAAACTCATGATATGTTGGGAGAGAAACGAAGAATTTTTGGTAAAATATTCTACCAGAGCAGTCAGATGAGCTTTGAAAGCTAAGTATGCTTAAGAAAAGTTTAATGGGAAGATTAATACTAAGCACTGGATTAGTGATGGGATTCAAGGTACTATATAAAACCTCAAACAGAGCCCTGAATGGCCAACGCTGATTCCATATCGATGATCGATATCGGTATGCGAAAGTAAGTAACTCTAGCCATGAATGGCCACTATTGATTCCATATCGATGATCGATATCGGTATGCGAAAGAATGGCCACATTGATTCCATATCGATGGTCGAAGCCGGTATGCAAAAATTGAAAATCACTAATAGTGACCAAGTTGGTTCTAGGTCGATGGTTGATCAAAATCACTGATAGAGATCGAGCCAACCACTATAACAAAGAAACAAAAAATTTTTCGTAGCCGACCGAAGTCCCGGCCGACCGGCCTTCCGGGAAGCCCTCTAGCCGACCGGAATCGACCGCCGGCACGGATATGAAACCGGTCGACCGATGTCCCAGCCGACTGGCCTTCCGGGCACACGTCGGCCGACCGACTTCGACGGTCGGTATGGGTTCGAAAAAAAAAATTAAATAAATAAAATAATATAGAGGGACGAAATTTTTCAGCCGAGCAAGGTACCAGCCGACCGGCCCTCCGGGAGCATTCCGGCCGACCGGTGTCGACCACCGATACGGGTTCGCACCAGCCGATCAAAGCACCAGCCGACTGGCCCTCCGGGAACCCTCCAGCCGACTGACTTCGATCATCGGTACGAGTTTTTCTTGTTTCGTTTCAAAAAAAAAATGAAAAAAACCGGCCAACCGAAAAAAACCGGCCGACGGGAAAAAAACCATTCGACCGGGGCTCCGGCCGACCGGCCCCTTGCAACACCCTCCAGCCGACCGGGAGTGTTGGTCGGTATGGGTTTTTGCCCGGCCGACCGACAGCGATGCTCGAGTTGGGTATGCAAAATTTCGTTTTTTCTTGTTTTTCTTTTTTTTGATTTGGTAATCAAGAGAAGTGAAATATGAGTTTGAAATTAGTGTCTGTTAGCACCGATTAGTGCCGATTAGTACGGATTAGTGCCGTTTAAGCACAGTTTAGTGTCTGTTAGCACCGATTAGTGCTGATTAGCACAGATTAGTGCCGTTTAAGCACGGATTAGTGCCGATTAGCACTGTTTAGCGCCGATTAGTGCCATTAGTGTCGTTTAAATGCCGTTCGACTTCGTTTAACATTGTTTAAGCGTTGTTTAAGGCTGAGTAGCGCTGTGTAGTGCCGTTTAACACCGTTTAGTGTCGTTCAACATCGTCGTAAATGCGTCGGTCGCTCCACGCTTTACATTAAGATGATATTGTTGAAAATACTCGCGTAAGAGCAATAAACCCTGACCCAAGTCTCGAATAAGGCCGTTAAAACTTCAAGGAAAACCCGATCAGTTTTCCTAGAAGTTGGGGGGCAAATGATATGGGCTAAAAGTAAGCCCTAAAGACACATTTAATGTGGCATTAATTAGACCTAGAATGGTCCAAATGTGGGGCCCACCAGATGGGCCCAAACCCTAATTATAATATTAATTTCGTAATTAATATTAGGGGTAATAAACAGCTCAGCAAATAAAAGTCAAACAAGGATATAACTCTTGCCTGACTTAGCCCCCAGGATACATATCTCAACATGGAAACTGATTCCTAAAAGGAATAGATCCAGAACCTTCCTTGAGGCGGTGGCTTGCCCACCAAGTCTCCTATTCCTACCATAATTCTTAGGCTTCTCAGCCTATATAAGGGCCTGACCCCTCATTCTCAGAACGACGTTTGAATAATGTTAAACGACGCTAAACGGCCATAAACAATGCTAAACGGAGGAGATTCGGGAAAATTGTAACCTCTCCCGGGCAGCGAGTCAGCCGACAAGGGTCCTGGTCAGCTGCAAGGTGCTCCTGGTCGGCTGCCAGGAGATCCTGGTCGCCCGCCGGGTGCTTCTCGATCGTCTGACACGTGCTTCTCGATCGTCTGACATGTGCTTCTCGATCGTCTGACATGTGCTTCTCGATCGTCTGACATGTGCTTCTCGATCGTCTGACATGTGCTTCTTGATCGTCTGACATGTGCTTCTCGATCGTCTGACATGTGCTTCTCGATCGTCTGACATGTTGACGGGAGATCCAGGTTGACATTAATGATGTCACACGATGCTTAAATGACGTTTCAATGTTTGTGTAAACGACGTTAAATGGCATAAAACGACACTGAATGGTGCTAATTCGAAGGTCGATGTTTGTCACGGAAAGTGAGAAACCTTCAACAAAACCATCAAACGATTCAATCAAACGATAGGGGGTGCCAAGATGAGTATCGGGAAGTTAGATGGAGCATCTCCGTGGCTCTTGGTCGGCTGCCAGGTGCTCCTGGTCGGCTGCCAGGTGCTCCTGGTCGGCTACCAGGAGATCCTGGTCGGCTGCCAAGAGATCCTGGTCGGCTGACCCTCCTCTGTGGCACCTGGTCGGCTGCCAGGAGATCCTGGTTTCCTGCCAGGTGCTTCTGGTTGCCTGTCGGGTGCTTCTTGATCGCATGACAGGTGCCCCAAGTTGTCTGGAAGTGTTTAAACGACGTTTCAATCTATGTTAACTGACATTGAATGGCATTTGACGGCACTACCCGGTGCTAATCGATGCTTAAACGATGTGTAGTTGGACCCGGACCTGAAAACCTATTCATGGAAATTAAGGATCAAGAACCTCGATCTCGATCCTAGGGATCCAAAAGCTCGATCTTGATCTCTGATTTAGTATCTTGGTCACCCGTGACTTTCATGGATCCAGAACCTCGATCTCGATCTCTAATTTAGTATCTTGGTCACCCGTGACTTTCATGGATACAGAACCTCGATCTCGATCGATGCTTAAACGATGTGTAGTTGGAGGTCGATGTTCGTTTCAGAAAGTAAGAAATCTTCAACAGAACCATCAAACGATCCGAACAACTGACGGGAGGTGCCATGAGGTCGGCTGCCAGGAGATCCTGGTCGGCCAGACCTTCTCCATGGCACCTGGTCGGCTGCCAGGAGATCCTGGTCGGCCAGACCTTTTCCATGGCACCTGGTCAGCTGCCAGGAGATCCTGGTCGGCCAGACCCTCTCCATGGCACCTGGTCGGCTGCCAGGAGATCCTGGTTGGCTGCCAGGTGCTTCTGGTTGCCTGCCGGGTGCTTCTTGATCGCCCGACAGGTGCTCCATGGTTGCTGTGTCGTGCCTCTCGGAGCTTTTAGCAATGCCTGGGGTCTCGTTCTAGAATCACGTCCTTGATCATGGATGTATGAGTCTCGTTCTAGAATCACGTCCTTGATCATGGATGTTCTATACCTCCTTTCAGAGCATAATCAGTCTCTTTAATAGCAAAGACTAATTGATTGTATTCTATCTTCCTTAAACGTAATTAGCTCCTTAAGCTCAGATGAGTGCCTTGGCACAGCTTATTACTATATCTTCACGTAAATCCTTCTTTTCTTTCCCGGAATCATACATACCAGTATAATTATTGCCGGATATAGCAGATGAAATCCATTTTTTTTGTATATGAACGATAGATGACCTGCAAACACGAACCAGGCTGTGTTTCAACCTGATATAGGAGGTCATCCATCTTCTATAAAAGAGTGGGAGGAGCCTTCATTTTCATTCACTTCACTTCTTCTTACTTCTAAAATTCTCTCTGAAGTTCTTAAGTTCTAAAGCTCTCAAGTTCTAGCTTCAAGTTCGAGCTCAAGATGGCAGATGGCGACCGCGCTCCAGCTTCGTCATTCTTTATATCCGAGGCGATGGCCAAGAGAGCTTTGGCCAAAACATTGCGAGGTAATCTTTGACTGAATCCCCCTAGATATATTGATCATCGATTTGATTCTTTAATTGACTTATTGAGTACTATGAGGGATGCATTTCCCAACAACTCTGAGTTAGCTGCGTATCATAGTCCATGCAAGTTCGACAAGCAAGATGTCGAAAAGATTAAGGAGTTATATGGCTTCCTGGACGCGATCAAGGTTCGCCTTCCTGGCTTAGCCGATAGAACCTGTAATTGGCACCCAGAAAGGTTATGTGTCTACAAGGGTGCCCTTGAAGCAGGCCTAAGATTCCCGGTAGACCAGTTCATCATAAGGCTCCTAGCGGAGCTTCAGGTTCACCCCTGCCAATTGTATCCCAATGCATGGCGGTTGATCATCATCTTCATGCTGAGATGCCGAGATCTAGGTATCGAACCAACTACTACAATGTTCCGGAGTATATTCGCCACCAAGAATTCTTCTGAGATTCAGAAGGGATGGGTCACCATTCAGCATAGATCCAATGTTCCTCATATTGTGAATGCCTTTTCATTCCCAGATTCCCATCACTACTGGGACAGAGAGTTCGTGATTCTGGTATGGCGTGGTGATGACTGGGGCCAATTCTTTATGTCTAAGTTTGGGGAAGTGCATGATGCTACGCACTTTGTATGTGATCTTGACGAGAAGGAGCTCCTTGATCGTGATAGACTACTTGCTGACGACGGCCGTACTCACTACAAAGTTTTCTTAACCGAGAAGAAACTTGTAGAAGCTGGCCTTAGCTTACTTTCTGCTGATGGTAATTTTTTACCTTCATATTATGAACTCTATTTGTTCTTATTCCGATATCTTTTCTGTTGTCATTTCAGTTGCTGAGGAGATCGACAGTCGGCCCGAGAACCAGCCGAAAGTTACTAGAAGGATGATCAAGAAAGCCGAGGCGGCTTGCATTCAACCTGGGCCGAAGATCCCTCAGTTCCTGTCGGGATGCTCTTCAAAGAGATCACGGAATGCTGACGGGAGAGTCAAGACCCCCTTCATCCCTGGTTGGGGGATTTGTGAGCAAGATTCTGTCTTGGGATGCTCAGAGTCAGCCTTGGATTGGTCCAAGTTCAGCATCACTCCCCCCGACCTTTTGACAGTAACAGCCGGGGACAAATTTGATGAAGCGGAGAAACTCGGAGCTCAAGCCCTATATCAGGTTTCCCACCTTCCTTCCTAGACATAGTGTTTTTACGTAACTTGTGATTATAATTGTCTTATTGATTCTTTGTTCCAGGCAAATGCCCAGTTCCAGGCTAGCACTCGGCTAGGTCGTGCATACCGAGATGAGAATGTGGCTTTGAAGAAGGAGAAAGCAACTCTTGATGAGAAATATCAAGACTTGGAGTCCAGGGCCATCCGGGCTGAAGCTGATGCTCATTCTCTCCAGAGACAGTATGACTCCTTGTATAACAAGAGGGCAGTAGACTGCAAGCTAGTGGTGAAAGCTTACCAGGAGTCTGAGGATTTCTTTGAGCTTATAGATAAGCATGACGATGAAGTACGCCCGGGTATCATGTCTGTTGGCTGGGATCGAGCCATCAATGCTGTGAGTAAGAGGCACCCTACTGTGGTTTTCCCGAGGGACTTTCCAAGTCCTTATTGTCAAGTTGCTTCGGGCGCCGAGGCCATCCCAGTAGCTCAGGCTTCGGGATCCGGCTCTAGGGGAAGTCATCGCCGTTCCGGTTCCGGTTCGAGGGGTGTCCGAGCAACCGTGGATGGCTCAGTTTCCTCGGATCCTCGAGGGAAACGGCCTATGACTGTGCAGAAGGGGAGAGTAGTTCGTCAAGCAGTCCCCTCAAACAAGGTAGTTGAAGATATCTCATCTTCCGATGAGGAAGAGGTTGAGGCGATGGAAGTGACAACTCCACCAGTGGCGGTAGCCGAACCGGGTAAGGGCCATGCTGAGGAAAGCTCTGAGGAAGGGAGTAATGAGGAGGAGAGTAGCGAGGAAGAGACCGATGAGGAGGAGAACGGCGAGGAGGATTCCTCGGATGAGTAGCTGGGATCGCTTCGGGCCTTGCAGGGCCTAGCTTAGCCGTATGTGGCTTTTATTTCTAGTATTTCAATCACTGTCCTTCATGATTAAACTTTTATTCGGTTTAAATGATGTAACCCTAACTGTTGGCCCTTCGGGGTCTTTATTTATGCACTTGTTTGTTTTATTCGTATGTTCATTTATTTTCGGTACTTGGTCTTCCTAGACTCACACTCAACAGGTGCTTGGTACATAAACAAAACATAGAATCATAAAATGGAAAACAAGTTTGCATTAATAACTCAAAAACGGTTCAACCCTTACACAGCTCATTATTGTCCTACTCGGGGCATCAAAACCCTGGGATGGTTTCATCGAACCTTAATTCTACTTCTCCTACTAGATAAATAAAAAACTACATAATAAATCTTGAGGTTCAAGGCATGCCAAGTACGGGGCACCTCAACCCCGTCTAAGGTCTCCAACTTATATGATCCGCGTCCCAACGTCTTCCTGACTCGATACGGCCCTTTCCAGTTTGGGGCTAGTTTTCCTTTCTGGCCAACTCTAGAAGCCTCGATCTTCCTCAGAACCAAATCACCTTGCTGAAAGAACCTCTCCTTAACCCTGTGGTTGTAATAGAAGGATGCTTTCTTTTGATGCTCCACATTTCTGGCGTTTGCCTCGTCCCTGACTTCATCAATCAGATCTAGGGCGAGCTTCATACCTTCTTCATTTGTCTCAGGTTCAAATGCCTCCACTCGAGGTGATGCATGCATGATCTCTAGTGGCACAACTACCTCAGCTCCATAAGCTAGCAGAAACGGGGTTGCTCCTGTGGTCACCTTGCAAGTAGTGCGATAAGCCCAGAGTATAGGTAGTAACTCGTCTACCCAGGTGCTCCTTGAGCGTTCAACCCTTTTCTTAAGTCCATCAAGGATGATCCGATTAGCCACCTCGGCCTGTCCATTTGCTTGCGGATGTGCTACTGAGGTAAAACGAAGCTCAATAGCATTCTCCTCACAATACTTCTTAAATTCTTCATTATTGAACTGTGTCCCATTATCCGTCACAAGGATTCGTGGGATGCCATATCTGCAGATTATGTTCTCCCAAAAGAACTGGGAAACTTTCTTGGTGGTTATTTTGGCTAAAGGCTTAGCCTCAATCCACTTGGTGAAGTAGTCAATGGCGACAATAAAAAACTTCCTCTGTGCTGATGCCATAGGGAAAGGACCAAGAATGTCCATCCCCCACATTGCAAATGGAATGGGGGAATTGACTGATGTTAACATCTCAGGCGGCTGCCTGACAATCGGAGCATGCTTCTGGCACCTGTCACACCTCTTGACATAATCCTGTGCATCAGCCAGCATCTCTGGCCAGTAGAATCCCAAACGAGTTATTTTGTGAGCCAGGGCCCTGCCCCCCAGGTGCTGCCCACAGATCCCTTCATGAACTTCTTCCAAAGCTTCCCTTGCCTCTTGAGGCCTCAAGCACTTCAAGTACGGGATGACAAATGATCTCTTGTACAGAATGCCCTCAATCAAAGTGTATCTCAATGCTCTTACTGAAAGTTTTCGTGCCTCCAAGGCATCGTCTGGGAGCCACCCGGTCTCAAGGTGTGCCTTGATAGGATCTATCCAAGAGCTTCCCACATCAATTGGTGCCACTAATTTCGAGTCGATGGTCGGGGCCTTCAAGACCTGGAAGTAAACACTCCCTGCATAGTTTTCTATCTCGGAAGAAGCGAACTTAGATAGGGCATCGGCCTTAACGTTCTCTTCTCTCGGGATGTGTTCTACATAACACTCGTCAAACTGAGTCATGACAGCTTTCACAACTCGCAGATACTTTGCCATAGTTTCATCCTTGGCCTCAAATTCACCATTTACTTGAGAGACTACTAATCTTGAATCTCCACAAACTTTGAGATTCTTGACTCTCATGATTCTGGCCAAGCCTAAACTAGCTATCAAGGCCTCATACTCAGCTTCATTGTTGGTTGTCTGGAAATCCAACTTCAAAGCATATTCGACTGTGAACCCATCGGGGCTTTGCAATACTAAGCCTGCGCCACTAGATTTTGTTTTTGATGCTCCATCAAAATAGAGCACCCAATATTCCTTCTGATCTGGTTCAAGTTCTCCATCTTCATCTTGCTTCTCAGGGGTTGTTATCATTTCCTGCCCCCCGACTTCTTGGTTGCTAATGGTGCATTCAACCACGAAGTCAGCCAATGCCTGAGCCTTAATGGCTGTTCGAGGCTTATACGTGATGTCAAATTCTCCAAGTTCAATCGCCCATTTGATTAGCCTTCCACTAGCCTTCGGGCTATGCAAAATGTTTCTCAACTGTTGGTCCGTCAGGACCTCAATCTTATGTGCCTGGAAATACGGGCGTAACTTCCTCGAGGCTGTTATCAATGCCAAGGCGAACTTCTCAATGGGAGAGTAATTCAGCTCCGCCCCGTGCAACACCTTGCTCACATAATAGATAGGTTTCTGGACCTTCTTCTCTTCTCGAATGAGAACGGCGCTCAACGCTTGCTCAGATACCGCCAGGTATATATAAAGGGTCTATCCGGGACTAGGTTTGGCCAGCAACGGGGCTTCAACCATATACTTCTTCAATTGTTCAAAGGCCTCTTGGCTCTCAGGGGTCCACTCAAAATTTTTCACCTTCTTCAATGCTTGAAAGAAAGGCAAGCATTTGTCACCAGACTTGGAGATGAATCTTCCTAAAGCCACTACTCGGCCTGTCAACTTCTGCACATCTCTTATAGAGCGTGGTGGCTCCATGTCTAAGATCGCCTTGATCTTGTCAGGATTGGCCTCTATGCCTCGCTTTGAAACCATAAGACCCAAGAATTTGCCTGATCCAACGCCAAAGGCGCACTTGGCTGGATTCAACATCATTTTATGGTGCCTCAGCACTTCGAATGCCTCTCTGAGGTGCTTAATGTGGTCTGCCTTGAATAGGCTCTTGACTAGCATGTCATCAACATAGACCTCCATGGTTTTTCCAATCAGATGGGCGAATATCTTATTCACCAGTCATTGGTAAGTAGCTCCTGCATTTTTTAGACCGAAAACCATAACAAGATAGCAGAAAACACCGAAGTCGGTTATGAAAGATACCTTAGGGACGTCATCCTTGTGCATCTTAATCTGATTGTAGCCACTGAAACCATCCATGAAGCTAACCATCTCATGTCCAGCTGTGGCATCTATCAACATGTCCATCCTTGGTAAAGGGAAGCAATCCTTAGGGCATGCATTCAAGTCGGTGAAGTCTATACACATCCTCCACTTACCGTTGGCTTTCTTGACCATCACAGGGTTAGCCAACCATTCTGGAAACTGAATGTCTTCGATGAACCCAGCTTCTAAGAGCTTTTCCACTTCTTGCTTTATGGCCTCCTGCCTTTCAGGTGCAAAGTTCCTCTTCTTCTGCTGTATTATCTTCCGATTAGGATCGACATTCAATCTGTGAGTTATGAGTTGGGGATCAATCCCCGGCATATCAGCCGCTGTCCAAGCAAATACATCGCCATTTTCTTGCAAGAATGCTATCAACTTGCCCTTCAGGGGTTCCTTCAAAGAGGCTCCTATATAAGTCACCTTCTCAGGGTCACCTAGCTCCAGAGGAATAGGTATTAAGTCCTCTGCTGGCTTTCCTCGGTGTTCATCATCGCCACGGACATCCATGTCTTCGATCGGAAGTACCTGCCCCCCGATTCCATCAGCCCTTAGTGCGGATACGTAACAACTTCTTGCCATCTTCTGATCACCCTTTTGTTCTCCAACACCATTCCGGGTTGGAAACTTAATCTTCATATGATATGTGGAGGCCACAGCCTTGAAGGCATGAAGTCCAGTCCTTCCTAGGATTGCGTTATAAGTCGAGGATGCGTTGATCACAAGGAAATTCAGCATCTGAGTAGCTTCCTTAGGTTCCTGTCCAATAGTCATGGGCAACTGAATAGTACCTTCGACCTTGGATTCAACTCCATTAAATCCGTAAATTGGCATGTTGGTGGGGGTCAACTGAGAATCGGTGTACCCCATTTTCACAAATGCATCGTGAAACAAGATATCAACAGAAGCTCCATTGTCTATCAAGACTCGTTTCACCTCCGAGTTTCCAATTACAGGAGTTATGACCAACGGGTCGTCATGGGGGAATTTCACCCCCTCAAGGTCTGAATCATCAAAACCAATCACTATCTCAGTCTTAGCACGCTTCGGGGCTTCTCCTACAATGTGCATCACTTCTCTGGCATAGGCCTTTCGGGAGTTTCGGGTAGTGCCAGCTGCTGTTGGTCCTCCCCAAATCATATTGATTACTGGCCCTCGGGGCTGTGGATTACGATCACGATCACGATTGATGTCTCTTTTATCATTGTCTCTCCTGTCATAGTCCCTTCTTTGGGTTCCACGATCATCATTCTTCGTGAACCTGCTTAGCTTTCCTTTCCGGATCAAGAACTCAATCTCATCTTTCAACTGTCTACAATCATCTGTATCATGACCCACATCACGGTGGTACCTACAGTATTGATCCTTGTTCCTTTTCGTGGGATCACCCCTAAGTGGCTTCGGCCATCGGAAGTCTTTATCCTTCTCGATATCTAGCAAGATCTGACTCCTAGGAGCGTTCAGCCTTGCATAATCAGAAAACCTCGGTCCCAAACCCTTCTTTGGTGGTGACTCGGAATCCTTACTAGTCCGGGGATACTTGTCCCTAGCATCGTACTCTTGCTCTTGCTTTCGTTTCTTCGAATCATTAGAACCCTTGCCATTGCCTCCTGTGGTTTCCTTCTTCATGCTGTCCTCAGCCTTGATATATTTGTCGGCCCTCCGTTGGAGCTCGGCCATATTTTCAGGAGGATGTTTTGCCAAAGACCTTTTAAAGAAGAGATCAGTGGTTCCATGTTCTAGGGCTACCATGGCCACCTTATTTTCCAGATCAGTGATATTCAGCGTCTCCTTGGTGAACCGCTTGAGGTAATCTCTTAGATTCTCATTCTTCCCCTGCACCACGTACATATGGGATGCAGAACTTTTTTCATGAACTCTCCCACTAATGAACTGGCTGACAAAGGCGGCACTCAGTTCTTTGAATGAGCCAATTGAGTTTGCAGGTAAGCGGCTATACCACCTTTGAGCCATGCCAGACAAGGTTTGAGGGAACGCCCTACACTTTAAGGCGTCGCTCACAGGCTGCAACAGCAGTGCATTTGAGAACGTCCTAACATGGTTTGCGGGATCGCCCGTTCCATCATAGGCATTGATTGTCGGCATCTTGAACTTCTTTGAGATGCGAGCATTCATCACCTCCTCAGTAAACGGGGGTGTGGGATCATCAGGATCCCCGAGTGGCATCAGATCCTTAGGGTTGCTTCTGGGGGTTTCCACCCTTGTTGACTTTTCAGTTGGGGCTTCGGCCCTTCTTTGCCTTCTTGAAGGCCTCTCCAAATTTATAATACGAATCCTCTCTGCAGTTGGAGGAGGCTGAGCTTGATTCAATCTATCTTGTTCTCTTGCAATATCGTCCTTCAATTTTAAGATCTCTGCCTCATAAGCCTTGATTTTCTCAGCAGTTGTCAAGGGGAGTTCATCATGGATTCTTCGTGTCCTTCTTTGAGGTTCTTTGCTAGCACGTCGCCTCCTCGGGGCTTCATCTCGATCATCATCCTCAGATGATGCTGAATTATCAATATAGGGACCAGAGTAGTCATCATATTCTCGATCCCGGATCTGTAAGGCATGACCGCTTGGTCCAGGTTCCCTTCGTCGAGGGGGATAATTAGGCAGCCCATACATAGGGTTGGTGTTCAAAGGGAGATCCGTAGTATGGATCTATACCCCCGTGCGATCAACGTTACCAAGAGGAGAAACCACCATCTGGAGAGGGTTGGTTTCTTGGCTTTGATGGACAATCACAGAGTGGGTCCCCTCTACTTGGGGAGTCGTCCCTGGGGGCTGAGTGGACAGAGGTTGAATGACCGCCCCTGTTGATGGGAGTATTTGTCCTTCTTCAGTGACGATAAGCGGATCAGAAGTGGCTGGTGGAGCAGAGTTAAGGGGCACGGCCTCGGTTGATGTTGTTCTTCGTGTTTGAACCATGGTTGATGTTGTCCTCCCACAGACGGCGCCAAATGTTGTGGATCAAAAACTAGGTTACGATTTGTAATTAATGCTAGGGTGGTTGAGCTTCGAGCTTTTATGGCTGTTTCTGCGTTCGAGACTTTAATCGGTCCTCACAGAGTGCCTACGTATCTCGTATTGAGAATCAAGCCAACGTCGTTCTGAGAATGAGGGGTCAGGCCCTTTATATAGGCTGAGAAGCCTTAGAATTATGGTAGGATTCGGAGACTTGGTGGGCAAGTCTTTGAGGAAGGTTCTAGATCTATTCCTTGTAGGAATCAGTTTCCATATTGAATTGTGTATCTTGGAGGCTAAGTCAGGCAAGAGTAATATCCTTCTTTGACTCTTATTTGCTGAGCTGTTTATTACCCTTAATATTAATTACGAAATTAATATTATAATTGGGGTTTTGGGCCCAGCTGGTGGGCCCCACGTTTGGACCATTCGTGGCCTAATTAATGCCACATTAAATGTGTCTTTAAGGCTTATTTCAGCCCATATCATTTAAGGCTGAGTAGCGCTGTGTAGTGCCGTTTAACACCGTTTAGTGTCGTTCAACATCGTCGTAAATGCGTCGGTCGCTCCACGCTTTACATTAAGATGATATTGTTGAAAATACTCGCGTAAAAGCAATAAACCCTGACCCAAGTCTCGAATAAGGCCGTTAAAACTTCAAGGAAAACCTGATCAGTTTTCCTAGAAGTTGGGGGGCAAATGATATGGGCTAAAAGTAAGCCCTAAAGACACATTTAATGTGGCATTAATTAGACCTAGAATGGTCCAAACGTGGGGCCCACCAGATGGGCCCAAACCCTAATTATAATATTAATTTCGTAATTAATATTAGGGGTAATAAACAGCTCATCAAATAAGAGTCAAACAAGGATATAACTCTTGCCTGACTTAGCCCCCACGATACATATCTCAACATGGAAACTGATTCCTAAAAGGAATAGATCCAGAACCTTCCTTGAGGCGGTGGCTTGCCCACCAAGTCTCCTATTCCTACCATAATTCTTAGGCTTCTCAGCCTATATAAGGGCCTGACCCCTCATTCTCAGAACTACGTCTTGGCTTGATTCTCAATACGAGATACGTAGGCACTCTGTGAGGACCGATTAGTCTCGATACGCAGAAACAGCCATTAAAGCTCGAAGCTCAACCACCCTTAGCATTAAATACACACAAACCCTAGCCGTCATATTCATAACCTAGTTTTTATTTCACAATAATATTATTTTGAATATTCATTTAAAGGTTTATTTATTTAATGAATATTATTTTGAATATTCATTTAAAGATTTATTTAGTGAATATTATTTTATATATTCTCTCGAGGGTTAATTATGAGCAATTATATTGACTAAAAATAATATTTGAATATTTATTATTCAATAAATATTATTTGAATATTTATTAAATACTTTTAAATTGGTTTTAAAAATGGTTTATCTTATTAAAATCTATCTTTGATCTTCAATAATTATGAAGAATATTTCCGAGCTTTATTATGATTATTTTATCAAAGTGAGGTTCCCAAACTTTGTTTTCTATTTAGATCTATCCTCTAAGAAGATTTAAATGCTCGCTTAAACTTCTATAATATAGGGAACCTTACTTGAGGGACTGTTATTTATTATGGTTGACTGCCCGGTCATAAACTTTTGAAAGGAATATTTTCATTCGCAACTTTGGTTGCTATACATCAAAATGAGTCTTTGTTACTTCCTCAACACTCAAGGAGTAAGATTGATGGAACAAGTCGATATCCATTAACAAGAAACAGCTTGGGAAATATTGGTGAATTTTCCTTTCCAATTAGATACGACTACTTTGTGGAGTCCTGTCAACAAGTATTATACTTGGGGAAAGGAGAACGAACTTTACGTTTCAGAGTCATGGATTCTATTTGAACTAGGAGTCGTGTAAGAGGCCGAGTAGCGCCGGTCCATCCCAAGGCCCAACCGTTGGCCAGGGAGATACTAGAGGGCGGTAGACAAGTAAATCCGTCAGTTATTCCTTCTACCGGTAGTAAAACCATATATGTGTCGTACAATCTGCGACTGATCATCGAAGGTTGGGACAGCTGACGCGGTGAATACTCCAGTATTAGTTCATCATCCAAATTTTGATATTTTCTGCAACATTATCGAGAGCACCCCGATCGGAAAGCTACGGCTGGGTGACCGATAAGTATTGGCAAGGTTCGAAAGTGTTCAAACTGACATTACAATATCTACTTTGCGATTTCCCCTTTTTATTATATATGTTGATATCTGGCTTATACTTTTGCATAGCAGATATTCTTATGGAAGTTATATATTGAATTACCTCGTAACTTCATCTTTTACATTATACTAGCACCTTGTTCGTTTTATGCATAGCATATGGTTTCAAAGATATTTTAGAACTATAATATATTGAAGTGTCTTGAAGTTCATTATACATATGATATTATATTGAAAACTTTGTTTATACTTTATATAAAGAAAAGGTTTTCAGAAATATTAAGAAACACGTTGACCTATATTATGGATAAATACAAGCTATTTTGGTAAGCTGTTTTGCTCACCCTTGCTTTGTTTTAAATATATCACAACAACAGATAGGCGAGCTAAACCAGACTAAGCGATCAGTTCATGAGCGGGTGTGGAACGTTTTGCAACTTGATGAGGATGATATAGCTACCATTGCTGAGGAGGAAGCTATTGGTAGGCTAGTTTTAACTTTTAAGTATCAAATGTATTTACTAGTATGACTTATGTAAATGGATGGCAAAGAGTAAGAACTCAAATTTGTGTTTAATAATATTTGATAGTTAATCTGAGTTCATCTATGGGAATATAACGGGTGTGTTTTATGTTGTTGTTTTGGGTCAAGGTTGTCATTTAATTTATGTTGGTTCAAGTTCAAGTATTATGGATGGAATTGAGACCGTAACGACCGGATCCCTGACCCCGGATCTGGGGCTGTTACACTTAAATTCTATAACCTGATCACTTTCCCTATAAACAATTGTGTCACATATTTAACCTTTGACTCTAAAATCATTTGCACTTCCCTGATCAATTACCTTGATACCTTTGAGTCTATATCTTCATGATTCAGACTTGTAAACCCTATTTCTTTGGATTCAGTATCTCTAGTCAAACCCTTTGACTTTTATCATTGCAAATCAAAATGTTTACAAGTTAAAGTGTTTTCAAAAGAAAAAGGTTTTCTAAGCTGAGATGTTTTCAAAAGAATGTTTTATAAAAGTTTAGGAACTCCGTCAAAATGGTTTCTACGGATTCCTAAAGATTTGAGAGCCTGTTTGTGTGTATTATGCTGTAGTCTGGTGGGACCAGTCCAGCACCTTTTATAGGCCAATGTTTTGCCTCTTGGGAACCCAAGCTATCCTAATGAGAGGATTATTGTCTAGATGGACTTTGTGTCCGTTATGGGGACTTTACGTGGCTGATCACCCGTATTGTCTGTTGATGAAAAATAAAACCTCCAATCAGTTTTCTTAAAGTGAATGATTACTTTTAAGTTACTGTGAAATGAAATTGTTTTACCATTTGAAATGTCAATTGCTTTACACATATCCTGTTAACCATTGTTATCCTGTATATCACTTGATCTCTTGTTATATTCAAGTACCAGTGTTACTGTTAACACAATATCACGCAAGTATACGTGGTCACAAGTAATATAATTCAAGTTTGTTCCACAGGGATCTGGTTAAGTTCTTTTCAGTTAATGCACCTATTCAACAATGTATGGTTATAACTCACTGCTAAGACAAATAACAAATTGAGGATTTAATTATCTAAATTAAACTAAATGCAAATTATCAAACTAAAAATGAATTAACTACTGTGAATTAAAACTGAATTACTTATTTGAGAATAAACATGGGACTCTAACTTCATTATCTACTTCACTTAGAGTTGATGCCTTTAATCAATACATGTGATGGTTTTGATATCTGATCAAACAACACGAAACAAGTATAGGTTACCTCTCGGTATAGGAACACCAAACTAATCATACATCCACAAAAGAGATAGAAGATGAATAGACACCAATTATGTTTAGACCCTATATCTCTATAAAATTTGAAAACATAACGGTTTAAGCACAAGTCGTCCATTAAGATCACATAGGGCAGTATAATATCTCTATTTACGCTACAAATCATGATGTTAAAACATCAACCTATCCTATACTAGCATGGCAAGTTCTAAATCTCAAGATCCACTCTCGTTTCGCAAGAGATTAACAAATTAGATGTTCACGACGCATCTAAATACATGAATCACAACCATACGAGGATATCAAGAATTCACCATACATAAATCTTTAAAGCAATCAAACTACTAAGCTACATAGATAAATCCGTTAGAATCCCATGACAATAATTAGTTCATAATTGAACCGTTCGTCACCATGGGATTTGATGAAAACATGGTATGAAACAAAATATGAATGAAAATAAGAATATTATTAAAACAAAGAGTTGAGAAAACAAATCTAGAATCCAAAATAACGCCTAAGAAAAAGAACACAAAAGATGAAGTAGATCTTGATCCGTTGCTTGTCACGAGCGTTGAATCTCCCTCTCCTTTTCTCTCTTGCAATTATATGTTATGCTATGTAATTGATACAAATTATAATGGTTTGATGTGTTTTTATAGGCCCTAGAAGTCTTCTCCAACAAGAACTATCAAAACAGAGTTAAAATAGAATTCTGCAGGATACGTTTCCTAAACTGATTCTGTTTTGAAGAAAAATTCGTAACTGACTTTTCTTCAGTATTTCTGGGCCGTTTCAATTGTATTTGGACAACTGGACCACTTTAGAATGATAGAGAATCTCATTAGCTTCGCGTGGACAGTAAGATCGTCCAAAACGGACTTGTAGAACTCAAGATACGACCAAAATAGTGCATCCGAATTTCTGTCAGTGACCGCGCGCACGTGCGCCCCACAGGCGCAGCCTGTGCCTCTTCCTCCTGCCCACCGCGCTGCCTGCGCGCCACAGGCGCAGCCTGTGCGCAACCCTTGGCCGGTTCACCATTTTCTACTCCATTTCTTCGTTTCTTCGTCTTTTCCTTCCGTTCTTTTTGCAAATGCTTCCGTCTTCAATTCTCTAACCTTGAAATCTTCATGATAACTCACAACATGACTCCCCTCTTCATTCTTAAGCTCGAATTCAACTCCAAAATCGACGGAAACATCAACCCTAATTGACATTCTTGCAAACCTGCACACTTAAGCAAAACACATCAAAACTACAACAAACTTGAGACCAAGCCAATCAATTTAAGCCGAATTGAAGCGATCCAAGTGGATATAAAATCCACTTATCACACCCCCAAACTTAAACCGATGCTTGTCCTCAAGCATAAACAAATAAATTATTTACAACTAACTAGTACCACTTCCGTAGGTGATCACGGTTGCATTTGGCATATGCAATAAGCCCTTTAAACCCCTAGGCAGCCCTAGTGGATGAGTGAGGTCTCGTGAGGGCCTATAGCGAATGTACCCACAAAATCCAATGCAATGCAATGCATGAATGCAACTACTATGAAAATGCAACGATCCCCTACAAACTCACCAAAACCAACTAGCAAGCAAATATCTCAAAGAATGCAACTAAATCCAAATAGAGCTCGACTAAGTCCCCGTATACTAACAATACATGAACAGAAACGTGCGTGTGTGCAATGCTCATCAGAAATACTCCCAAAACTAGATCAAATCAAACTTATTCTTCACCAAGACAACCACGGGTTTATAAATAGAATAGACGGTAAACACTTCATAACCTAAAAACACCTCCATCATCATTCAAGTTAGACAGGAATTCATGCTTTATTACTAACAACAACTACGACACATAATATACAAGCATGCTTATTTAACCGTGCAATGGATGAGACCCCAAAAGGCTTATACAATAATACCCATGTAGCGAGCGTTGGGTTAGTGGATCCCAGACTATAAAAGCCTTAGGTCACTAGGCACAAAGTCCCCGCGAACTTAATTGCTCGAGTATTAAAGAGCTCACCCTGGTTAATTTTGCAATTAAACTATTTACATGACTCTTTTTTTTTTCTCTTTTTTTTTTCTTCTTTTTTTTTTCAATGCAATCTGGAATGAGAATTCTCAATTCCAACCCTAGACTACTCATATAAATATGAGCGGGCTACTAGCCATTTGACGCCTAGCCACTATTGACACTCATTTACAATTAAGCATAAAATCCCTAGTTTCCCCCAAACTTAGACTTAAGTGCTCCTATGCCATCAAGGGAATAACGAAAATTCTAAATATAATCAAGTGATTAAATCTCAAAACATCCAAACAAGCATGACCCAAACCTAGCCCAAAAGCAACCTAATGAGACTGTGTAAATATTTTGTTTCTGAACATGCAAGTCAATTTCTTAGAAACTATAAATCAACCCTCTATTTATCATAACCACACTCAATTTGACATCAACCTACCAATCAGAATTAGCTCGCTCTAAGGGATCATGAAATATGCATGCTATGTAAATGCAACTAACTACTCACATGGTATACAAAAAAAAAACAGAATGTCCTATATGAAACCAACATAGATAACACGAACATACATGCATGAACTACACTAATATGCAAAATATGACATCTATATGAACACAATCACAAATAATCACAAATAACTACATATACACTACTTATCCCCCAAACCACCCCCAAACTTGAAAGATTCAATGTCCGCATTGAATGGAAGTAAATACGAGGAATAGTAGAACATACCTACTCATCGGAACCACATGGGTTGCCTCCCACGAAGCGCTGTCGTTAACGTCATTTAGCCGGACAAATATGATTCAAATCATGGTAGCTCAAAGATCGCATTCGACTAGTCCTTATCAGAAGGACCATTCACCCATTGGTTGACAACCTTCTTGCTATCTTCCCACATCTTTTCTAAATCAAACTTCACCTTGACTCTTCCTTCAATCGATTTTTTCTTTTTCTTCTTCACACCTCTAAGGTGTTTATGCATCACAGTTGATTGATAAGAACCCTCTTCTACCTCATCATCCATGATCTACCTTCTTAACACACTTTAAAAATCACCAACTCATCATTCAGAAGGACATACTTCAAATGGGATGGAAGTTTCCCGAGCTTGACATTCGAGAGATCTTGAATTGAAGAACTGTCAATGGAATCACTGATGTGATGCTCTAGCATGTGTGTGTCCGACTTTTTGCTCAACAACTGATCAAACTCCTCTGCCTGACCCGTATCAACCATTTCCATACTGAAACACTCTTCATCTCCTGTCGGAAATTTCATGCCCTTGAACACATTAAAGGTGACATTCTGGTCTTGCACCCTCATTGTAAGCTCTCCTTTTTGCACATCGATCAAAGTATGGCCCGTAGCTAGAAAAGATCTTCCCAAGATTATGGGAATCTTCTTGTCTTCTTCGAAATCTAGAATCACAAAATCGACAGGAAATATGAGCTTATCAACCTTCACCAGGACATCCTCTACTATACCCCTCGAATAAGTGATCATCTTATCAGCCAACTACAAAGAGATGTTGGTTGGCTTCGGATCAGGCAGACCAAGTTGCTTAAAAACCGACAAGGGCACGAGATTAATGCTAGCTCCCAAATCATATAAGCATTTGTCAAAAGACAACTTCCCAATGGTGCATGGAATTGTAAAGCTTCCTGGATCCTTAAGTTTAGGAGGCAATTTCTGTTGCAACACCGCACTGCACTCCTCTGTCAATTCCACTGTTTCAAATTCTTCCAACCTTCTCTTTCGTGACAAAATATCCTTCATGAACTTTGCATATCTCGGCATCTGCTCCAATGCTTCAACAAAAGGAATGTTAATGGACAGTTTATTGAAGACATTCATAAACTTCTAAAACTATTTTTCTTGATCTTGTTTTAGCAAGCGTTGAGGATATGGAGGAGGAGGATAGATCTGATTCACCAACTTCTGCTTCGGAAGAGTTTTCAACAGAATTTTGCTTTTGAAGTCTTTTTGGGAATGGAGGAGGTGGATAGATCTGATTGCTCTCTGTAGACTGTTTTGGAGTAGATGTTTCAGCAAAGGTTTTTCCTTTTTCCGCTTCACCATCAAACTGATCAGCTGCCAATTCAGAATTTGCCTTTTCTTTATCTGCAGAAGCCTCCACCTACTGTTTCTTGATTTCTTCGTCTTCCTCAGCTGCTGATTTTTGATCCCTCATGACTTTTCCAGATCTTAAAGTAACTGCATTGACCTGTTCCTTGACTTCCCTCTTGCCTGGATTAGGCTCTGTATCACTTGGAAGAGTTCCTTGCTGCCTATTCAATAAAGCACTTGCAAGTTGCCCCATCTAGTTCTCCAAGGTCTTGAGAGAAACTGTCTGGCTTTTAACCATCAACCTCAACTCATCCAATTCTGATTTTTCAGTAGAATATTGCCCTGCATTAGCCCGAGGCTTTTACTGAAAACATGGAGATGCTAGAGCTGTGACTACATTAACATCAAGAAGTCCTGCCACCTTCTGCTGTGGCATTCTCTGAGTTGAATTCTGATATTCATTTGCCGCCATTATCTCGATAAGATCATAAGCTTCCTCGTAGCTTATTGCCCATAAAGCTCCACCTGATGCTGCATCTAGCAAAGGTCTAGATTGTGCTCCCAACCCATTATAGAAACCATTGATCACCATCCAGTCAGGCATCCCATGATGAGGACACTTTCGTAGCATCTCCTTGTAACGTTCCCAAGCTTCACACAAAGATTCTCCAGATTGCTGTGCAAATTTAGTTAGCGCGTTCCTTAATGCTGCAGTTTTCGCCATAGGGAAGAATTTAGTGAGAAACTTCTGAGCAAGATCCTCCCACATAGTAATGGAACCGGCTGTTAAAGAGTGCAACCAGCCCTTAGCCTTATCCCTCAAAGAGAATGGAAAAAGCCTCAATTTCACAGCATCTTCCGACACACCATTGAATTTGAAGGTGTCACAAATCTCGACGAAATCCCTGATGTGCATATTAGGATCCTCCGTAGGAGCTCCCCCAAACTGAACTGAGTTCTGCACCATCTGAATTGTGCCTGACTTGATTTCAAAATTGTTAGCTGCTATGGCTGGCCTGACAATGCTAGATTGGATGTCATTGATCTTTGGCTGAGAATAGTCCTTCAAAGCCTTAGCTACTTCTGCTGCTCGATCACCCATCTGTAACCTGAAATAAACAAACTAAGTAAGAAATTCGAGTCAGTGAACGCTAACGACCACTGATGACAAGCACATAAACTAAAAATAAAACACCGATGATCCCCGGCAGCGGTGCCAAAAAACTTGTTAACACAATATCACGCAAGTATACGTGGTCGCAAGTAATATAATTCAAGTTCGTTCCACAGGGATCTGGTTAAGTTCTTTTCAGTTAATGCACCTATTCAACAATGTATGGTTATAACTCACTGCTAAGACAAATAACAAATTGAGGTTTTAATTATCTAAATTAAACTAAGATGCAAATTATCAAACTAAGAATGAATTAACTACTGTGAATTAAAACTGAATTACGTATTTGAGAATAAACATGGGACTCTAACTTCATTATCTACTTCACTTAGAGTTAATGCCTTTAATCAATACATGTGATGGTTTTGATATCTGATCAGACAACACGAAACAAGTATAGGTTACCTCTCGGTATACGAACACCAAACTAATCATACATCCACAAAAGAGATAGAAGATGAATAGACACCAATTATGTTTAGACCCTATATCTCTATAAGATTTGAAAACATAACGGTTTAAGCATAAGTCATCCATTAAGATCACATAGGGCAGCTGATATGGGCTGACAGTAAGTCCTAAAGACACGTTTAATGTTGCATTAAATGAACCTAAGTTGGTCCAAGGTCAAAGCCCAATTACGAGGCCCAAAACCTTAATAATGATAATAAATTCGTAATTAATAAATCAGCCAAATATGAGACTCCAATATCGAGTCCAATATGGAATCAAATCACTTCTAGAGTAGCCTCCAAGGCATAAAAATTCAATGCTTATCCACCTCCTTCCTGGAAGGATCTAGAATTGGGCCAAAGTTGTGACTTGCCCACCAAGTCTCCTAATTCAACTCTTATTCTAGGGTTTCCATCACCTATATAAGGACCTGTTCCTCCATAAATAGAACTACATTTTATTGGCTTGATTCTTGATATTTGCAAGATACGTAGGCATCTTGTGAGGACCCGGGTTAAGTCACGAAACACTTGATCAACCATTAAAGCTCGAAGCTCTCCCTAACCCTAGCATTCAATACGTAATAAATACACCCTACTTTTCATTCCACAACAGCAGCATAATATCTCTATTTACGCTACAAATCAAGATGTTAAAACATCAACCTATCCTATGATAGCATGGCAAGTTCTAAATCTCAAGATTCACTCTCGTTTCGCAAGAGATTAACAAATTAGATGTTCGTGACGCATCTAAATACATGAATCACAACCATACGAGGATATCAAGAATTCACCACACATAAATCTTTAAAGCAATCAAACTACTAAGCTACATAGATAAATCCGTTAGAATCCCATGACAACGATTAGTTCATAATTGAACCGTTCGTCACCTTGGGATTTGATGAAAACATGGTATGAAACAAAATATGAATGAAAATAAGAATATTATTAAAAAAAAGAGTTGAGAAAACAAATCTAGAATCCAGAATAACGCCTAAGAAAAAGAACACAAAAGATGAAGTAGATCTTCATCCGTCGCTTGTCACGAGCGTTGAATATCCCTCTCCTTTTCTCTCTTGCAATTCTATGTTATGCTATGTAATTGATACAAATTACAATGGTTTGATGTGTTTTTATAGGCCCTAGAAGTCTTCTCCAACAAGAACTACCAAAACAGAGTTAAAATAGAATTCTGCAGGATACGTTTCCTAAACTGATTCTGTTTTGAAGGAAAATTCATAACTGAATTTTCTACAGTGCCGTTCCAATTGTATTTGGACATCTGGACCACTTTAGAATGATAGAAAATCTTGTTAGCTTTGCGTGGACAGTAAGATCGTCCAAAACGGACTTGTAGAACTCAAGATACGGCCAAAACAGTGCATCAGAATTTCTGTCAGTGACCGCACGCGCACCCTGCGCCCCACAGGCGCAGCCTGCGCCTCTACCTCTTGCCCACCACGCTGCCTGCGTGCCACAGGCGTAGCCTACGCACAACCCTCGGCCGGTTCGCCGTTTTCTGCTCCGTTTCTTCGTCTCTTCGTCTCTTCGTCTTTTCCTTTCGTTCTTTTTGCAAATGCTTCCGTCTTCAATTCTCTAACCTTGAAATCTTCATGATAACTCACAACATGACTCCACTCTTCATTCTTAAGCTCGAATTCAACTCCAAAATCGACGGAAACATCAACCCTAATTGACATTCTTGCAAACCTGCACACTTAAGCAAAACACATCAAAACTACAACAAACTTGAGACCAAACCAATCAATTTAAGCCGAATTGAAGCGATCCAAGTGGATATAAAATCCACTTATCAGTTACCTATACGGTTTCCAGTATTCATATGTTATCTCTTGTTCTACTATCATCCATTTGAATATCTTGATATTACTACTTTCAGTTTTGCACTATTGTTACTTGCTGAGCGTTGGCTCATGCTTATTTTGTCTAACCCTTTTGATAGTATATTAAGAACCATGGTACGTACAATTGAAACTGCGAGGAAACGAACCTTCCGTGACCCTGTTGTGGTTTCATTCGAGTTGCCATCCGAGGTAGATGCAATAACAGCTCAGTGAGGAGAGTTTTGAGTTAGTTTGTGAGAGCTGGTAGTTAGAACTTTTGATCAAGGGTTTGTAATAATGTTTATAATTTGAATTTGGTTTGTAATAATAAGTAGTTAGACGTTGGCTTGCTTGTTTCATACCATTACCCGTGAAAGATCCAGGTGAGTAGAGTTGGGGTCAGTCAGCTTTTTATATCTATATTTACTTATTTTTAAGTTGTTTGTATCTAGTATGTTAGTGACTCCCCGATCTAGACCCCAGATTGGGAGCGCGACACAGGTTGGTATTAGAGCTACGGGTTTTGGTCACTGAAACAAGCTAGGATTAGGATACTAATAAAAGAAGTAGAAACAATTAGGATTTAAGAGTGGTAGGTATTATGGAGTGACTATAGGTTTAGGTTCTTCCCTTTGCGTTAGATTTTATAGGACTAACCTAACATATGATGTTTATATTCTACGTATATATATATATATATATATATATATATTATTGTTACAGGAGGTGGATGTGGACGATAATGCACCCCTACTTCCCAATTCCGATAGTTCATCCGAGGAGTCTGAACCTTCTAAGATTATGTCTGATGCTGATGCTGAGGTTGAGTCTGACCCAGAGGAGATGTCCGAGACCGAGGTCAAGAGTCCACCTGCCCGTGCCGACACCCCTGTACCCCCTACAGAGTCCGTGCCTGTTCCTGTACCAGTACCAGTCGTGACCCCATCTGTCACTGAGCATGGTGAGTCTTTCATAGGATCTTATATGGTTCCCGAGCCCGTCCCAGAGCGTACCTATGCCGATGTGGTCCGCAATTGTGAGAACCTGACGGGAAAGAATGATGAGCTTTCAGAGTTAATCAAGAAGATGAAGGAAGAGGTCAGGAATCGAGTTGACATGGCTACGATAGATTGGAGCGGACGTATTAAGTTGGTAGAGAAGGCTACTAGGCAACATTTTTGTCAGGGTCTTGTTTCTCTTGACGCATTTGATGAGGTTTGTAAGCTGTCTAGTTTGATTGCTTGGATGGTGGAGCTCCGTGAGACTCATGGTTCCCATGATTAGAGATCATCTGCCTTGAGACCGGTTGAGTGGGACATCTGTTAGAGCCCACTAGTGTTTAGATGTTTTTACTACTAGTGTATGATATTTTCCCTGCTTCCTTTTTGCTAGTAGGCGGATAGTTGTTTGGTTAAGTCTTTATTTCTGCTGCCCAGTTTGTAGAAGGGTTTGAATACCCTTAACTTATCTTGTTGGATCGTTTCATCCTCAATGACGTATGCATATTTCATATATCCCTGTGTTAACTATTTTACATACCATATTTCTATATATATTAACCTGTTCACATATTAACCTGTTGTATTACCTTAAAACTGTACCCATATTGCATTGATTCAATGGAACCGATCGTCTATTGGTACCAGACGGTTGAAACCTATTTTCTTTTGTATAAACCTGCATGTTGTTTACCAATTGTTCATTTTCTTATCAGAAAGATGCCTCCCAGAAGAAATTGACAAAATGCTAACCCAGAAAACCAAAATCCTGATAACCCTGCAATGGCCCAAATGTTTCAACTACTACAACAACAAACTGCTACCTTTGTTCAATACCAACAGCACCAAGCTGCCCAACCTGGTACAACTTTCAAATCTTTTCAAGCTGTTCACCCACCTGAGTTCAAAGGTACTTTAAACCCTATAGAGGCTAAGTCATGGTTAATGGATATGGAGAAAGCCTTTACGTTAGTTAGGGTTGAAGATGGCAAGAAGGCGGAGTTTGCTAGTTTCTATTTGAGATCGGAAACTAATTTTTGGTGGAAATCTGTTAAGGTTGCAGAAGGAGATGTAATTACTTGGCCCAGATTTGTAGAGTTGTTTAACGAGAAGTATTTGCCTGGTTATCTACAGGATCAGCTAAAAGTTCAGTTTTTAGAATTAAAACAGGAAGGAATGACTGTGGTTGAGTATGAAGCCAAATTCACTGAGTTGTCGAGATTTGCACCCCAGTACGTAGGAAATGAAGCTAGTAAGGCTAAGAAGTTTCAACATGGACTAAACCCTTGGTTGAGAAGTAGAGTGGCTGCATTTGAGTTAAGGACTTACACGACCGTTGTTCAGAAGGCCATAATTATAGAACGAGAGAGTGATTTGAATCAGAAAGAGAAGGCCGGAAAGAAAAGGAAGTTTGAGAAAGTGGAAAAGAGCCAAGAACCAGAAGGACAGAAGAGTTTTCAGAATAGAGGAAGATTTGGAAATCATCAAGGAGGACGTAAGAATTTTCAGAGATTTAGAAGTGGTAATGGAGGCCAAGATCGTAGACCTCAAGGAGTTAACCCTCAGGCTATAGCGAGACCCATACTACAAGACTGCAAGATTTGTGGAAAGAAGCACCCAGGTATTTGTAATAAGCTTAACATTGTTTGCTTCAAGTGTGAGAAGAAAGGACATTATGCCATGAGTGTCCGGGAGTGAAGCCAGTAGGAATGACATGACGTCTAATGTTTTGAGGATTACCGCACCTCCAGTACCATATCAAGCACCTCAACCTAAAGCTCGTACTTTCAACATGCTTGTTAAGGAAGCTGTTCATGATGCTGATGTAGTTGCAGGTACGCTTCCTGTAAACTCTTTTGAAGCTAAAGTTTTGATTGATTATGGAGCTACAAAGTCATTTATATCTGAAAGAATTCTTGATAAGTTGCAATATGAGATTCGACCATTAGAAAAAGCGTTAGTGGTAGAAGTTGCTAATCGGGATAAGATTTCCGTAGATAGAGAGTGTCCTAATTGTAGTATTGAGATTGGAGGATACCTTTTCTATGCTGATTTATTACCTTTTAAGTTGGGAGAATTCGACATTATTCTAGCAATGGATTGGTTGATAGAGTGTGATGCACAGATTGAATGTAGGAAGAAGCAAGTTAAGTTGTATACTGAAGATGGTAATGAATTGGTATTTCAAGGACAAAAACAAGATAAGAAATTTCTAACTTTCATGCAAGCAAAGCGATTATTATGACAAGGTTGTGAAGCTTACTTAGCACATGTGGTTGATGTAGAAAAACAAGTTTCTAGGATGGAAGATATACCAGTTGTGAATGAGTTTCCCGACGTATTTCCTGATGAATTACTCGGATTACCTCCAGATAGAGAAGTGGAATTTGCGATTGATTTAGCACCTGGAACCGAACCTGTTTCTAAAGCACCTTATAGAATGACACCTGCTGAGATGAAGGAGATAGCTACTCAATTACAAGATTTATTGGATAAAGGAGTGATAAGGCTAAGTGTGTCCCCGTGGGGAGCACCAGTGTTGTTTGTTAAGAAAAAGGATGGAAGTCTGAGGTTGTGTATTGACTAACGAGAGCTTAACAAGTTGACCATCAAGAATAAGTATCCACTACCAAGGATAGATGATTTGTTTGACCAGCTGAAAGAAGTCGCTTATTTTTCTAAGATTGATCTGAGATTGGGATACCATCAGTTGAAGATTAAGTCAGGGGATATTTCGAAGACTGCTTTTCGGACGAGATATGGACACTATGAGTTCTTAGTGATGGCTTTTTTATTAACGAATGCGCCAGTTGTGTTTATAGATTTGATGACTCAAGTGTTTAAGAAGTATTTGGACAAGTTTGTGATTGTATTTATTGATGACATCTTAATATATTTGAGAACCCTCGAAGAACATACCGAGCACCTAAAGATCGTGTTAGAAACTGTAAGAACCCCAAATTTTTGGTAGAAATAAAACTTTTCTTATTATGATTAAGTGCATCAGTGAATACCGATTTCAATGAACAGTGGTTTTAATGAATAGATATTTCTATGGATAATGATCCCAGTGCATATGTGTATTTTCTGAATAGTGTAATTCAGTGGTTGACGACTTAGATAAGAATAATCTATCGTCCATGAAATGAGTTGGTATACCCTAGAGGGGAGTTGATAAGTGAGTTAGAGTACTCACTATAATAATTATGAAACGGGAAGAGCAAGTATGTACTAGGGAAGTACAGAGAGAATTAGTATATGTAAACGAAGTTAGAAGTCAGAGAATTCAAACTTTATTCCAACATTGACGGAAGAGTCAGGAATTTAATAATTGGGTTATTAATTTAGGATATTAAATATTAGAAGTCCAAGGGAGGATATATTACGAGAGGGAAATAGAATTGAGAATAAAATCCTAGAGTTAAAGGGATTGAGAACATTTGATAAATCGCGAGAACATTTTTTGAGAACAAGAAATAAAGGGAACAAACGAGGAATATTGGAGTTAATATTTTTTCGAGGGATTGTGCCACACTAGAGTAATAAAATGAAACATATAAGTCGTAACGTATTTATTTTATTAAATAGACAAAAAGGGAATCCAATTGGTGCAAGATTTGAAACCAAAATGGAGAAGGGGTAAACAAACCAAAGATGGAGGACTTACTTGCACTTTGAAGAGGATAAGGGAAATCTAGAGGACCAATGAGAAGGTGACACCACATTAAAAAGAGGATGAGGTTGATATTAAGGGATATACATACATTATACATATCATGATACAAGAGAAAAAGAAAGCAAAACATCACCAAACTATTCCTTATTCTCGGCCAACAAAGACAGAAGCTGAGTAACACGGCCATATCTCCCTCATTTCTCACTGGAATTTTTTGTTCTATAGCTTGTTAGAAAGGTATTGAGATTCTCTACAACTCTTCTTCAGGAGACTCATCCATAAAAGCATGGTAAGGCCTTCGTTTTTCCAGTTCTTTCAAGAGGGGAATAGTAACTCCGAAATTATTAACTTGTTTTCTTGTTTTGTTCTTAAGGTTTAAGCTATATAAGGACTATCAAAGGCTTGTTAAGTGTTTATAAACACTTGATAGTGTTTCTAGAGCTTCCAATAAGGTAAACCCCTAACCCACCATTGAGTTTTATATGAGATTTGATGGTCTTTATGAGTTGTATGCATGATTTAGAGCATGTATGTTATGTGGGTGTTAGGAACATGTAGAAATAATTTTTGTAGCTCCAAGACCTGTTGAGGCAGTGAGGAAGATGATGAATAGTGCCCATGAGTGTTGGGTAGTGATTGAATGTTTATTTGGGTTGTTTAAAAATTGGATTATTCGTTTTTAAGCCGTCGTAATGTCGAAATTTACATAGGTCTTAAAAATAGAGCATGTCTGGGATATTAACTTTATGTCAAGGTCGAGCACCTGCCGTGAACTTGTAGATCTTGATTCATAGATCATTTTGGCGAAAGAATCGTAGCATTCTGATTTACGGTTTAGGAGATATGGTCAAAATCATAAAAGTGGTCAAAATCATTTTTCGATTTTATAAAAATGTTTGAATCAAGGTTAAGTGCGAAGGAACCCTTTACAGAAGTACTTGGTTATAACTTTGAAACCACTTTGTAAAACGGGCGAACGAGACTCGATTTCTAAAACGGACTCGCGACACAAGTGTTTGTCGACTAACATGGACTTAGTGTGAGTCTAAAGCGAGCTAGTAATGCCTTAGTTGTGTTTCGCTAACGTGTTTAAGCATTGAGTTATAAATGGATTATCCAGGGGATTAATCGTATGTTTTTCATTTGACTTTGTCTAGATCATCTGACACTATCACAAGCCCCTACCACTTCTCGTGCATTAGGCAAGTTTTCTAAACATATACTTTTGAAGTATTGTTGTATAATACTGCATTTGCCATGTAAATTGTTATACAGTTTTGCGATAATCTTATTTCATGTTGTAATAGTATTTGACTTTTATACGAGCTTTGAGGTAAAGTGTTTATAAACCGGTGTATCTTGTAGCTCTAGAGATAAGAGCATATTTATTGTTTTGACTCCAGACCGGGAGTCTGTATTTTGAGATATAGAGATAGTCGTGGAAACCCGGAGGGATTCCAGCGACAGAGTACTATTTCTTTTGAGGAATATTATTAATAAGCATTAAGTATATTTCTAGAAAGTTTTAATTACTTGGAATATGATATCCTTCGAGGAACGTTATTTGAATATTATCTCATTCGAGAATATTATATAATATGATATCATTCTAGGAATGTTATTTGAAATGTGATTTAAAAATATTCCAATTAATTAAAAATTGGAGATATTTGGGTTTAAAATATGTTATATTTTATTAAGGAATATTATTGGAATATTTATTAATAAGATGAATATTTATTTGAATGTTCTTTTGAGAGTAATTTATTAAGGATTTATTTCTTCATAAATATTAGTTAAATATTTATTAAATATTCCAAATTATTTAAAAATCATATTAATTAGTTAAGAAGGATCGCTTCCCGTCTACTAGTAGCGAAGTTTTGTACAATACAATGGCTGATCACCTTGTATCGGGGTGTACTTCAGAATAGTCCCATTCTTCCAATTGGAATTGTACTGCAACACTGTAATGAAAGCCCAGGTGCTCAGTTACCAATATTGTTGTCAGGATATTGCATTTCATCGAGTAAATTATTTTATTTCAAAAACCTTCTTAGTAATAGAAGGAAGATGATTTAATCTGAATAACTCAAGAACTCATTATGCGAAATTGATGTGCACTACCTCCTATTGAAGTGTCATGGTTACAAATGTTTCAAGAATGTCATTAAGTATAAATTGCTACGGCAAGTATGAGTTGCTTATATCTTTCATATAAGGATAATGAATGATATTTGAAGTACTATGATAGTACTGTTTTGAATATATCCCGATGAGGAAATAATTTCAGTATCAAGTTATTTTGACAATTATTGTCTTATACCCGCTTCATTCTGGGTTTGAGTTTAAGGCAAATTTATGCGATACTTTTATTACCTTGCTGAGCTTTCGCTCACTCTTGCTATTATTTTATATATTATATAGCAGCTAAGCAGGATGCCAAGGACACGACACACACCCCGCAAGCGAGTGGTAAGCGCAAGGCTTTTCCCTGAGTAGTTTCTAGCAGTGATCTCGGAAGTAGTAAGGACTAGTCGGATCAGGCTACAGTTCTGTTATTCACTTTATGTATAAGTATGAATTGTGTAAGAGGATCATGAGAACCAGCGGGTTAAGTTGCTAATGTGCCTTCACTTAGAGGTTGCATCGATATCAGATTCAACAAGACATTTGGGTATTGTAATAATAACATTTTATTTCGCAGATGTTTTAGTGTGTTATTTCTGAGACTCTAACCTCTATGTGTGTGTGAGAGATGTATATTGTGGGGTCATGAGCAGACGGATTATGTATATTATGAGTAATATAGGTACAGCGTGGAATAATGGATTGTGACTACCCTAGATCCCTGACCCCGGGTATGGGGGTGTTACAGAAACCTTAAGAAAGGAAAGGTTATATGCCAAGTTTTCTAAGTGTGAGTTCTGGTTGGAAGAAGTTCAATTCTTAGGACATGTTATTAGTATAGAAGGAATTAGAGTGGATCCTGCGAAGATTGAAGCTGTAGTGAATTGGAGTAGACCAAGGACCCCTACTGAGGTAAGGAGTTTTCTAGGATTGGCTGGCTATTATCGGAGATTTGTTCAAGATTTTTCAAAGATAGCTATATCATTGACTAAGTTGACTCGGAAGAATGAGAAGTTTATTTGGAGTGATAAGTGTGATGAGAGCTTTCAAGTGTTAAAGAAGAGATTGGTATCAACACTAGTGTTAGTGTTGCCTGACGATCAAGGAAATTTTGTTATATATAGTGATGCCTCACATAAGGGATTAGGTTGCGTGTTGATGCAGCATGGTAATGTTATCGCGTACACCTCGAGACAACTTAAACCTTATGAGCAGAAGTATCCGACTCATGATTTGGAATTAGCAGTAATTGTGTTCGCACTAAAGATTTGGAGACATTACTTGTACGGAGAGAAGTGTGAGATTTTCACGGATCATAAGAGTTTAAAGTATATATTTACTCAGAAGGAGTTGAATATGAGATAGAGGAGATGGTTGGAATTGATTAAGGACTATGATTGTACGATAAGTTATCATCCAGGTAAAGCGAATGTAGTGGCTGATGCGTTGAGTAGGAAAGAAAGGCTGAATACATTATCTATGCTCAAGGAGTTGATACGAGAATTTGAGAAGTTGGATTTAGAAGTGTATGATTCCAAGGATTCCGATGAGTTTCTTAATGCAATGACTTTTCAACCTGAATTATTAGAGAAGATTCGGAGATGTCAAGAAGAAGTTATGAGTTGTGAGATGAATACGTTGACTGGAGAATAAATTTGTACACAAAAGGATGAACAAGGTATTCTAATATTTTCTACAAGGATATGGATTCCCAATGTCCCAGAGTTAAAGAATGAGATTCTAAGTGAAGCCCGTAGTTCGAGGTATTCGATTCACCCTGGAAGCACGAAGATGTATCGAGAATTGAAAGAGAATTTTTGGTGCCCTGATATGAAACGAGAGATTGCTAAATGGGTAAACAAGTGTTACACTTATCAAAGAGTCAAAGTAGAACATTTGAAACCAAGTGGACTGTTGCAACCATTGAATATACCCGAGTGGAAGTGGGAGCACCTAGCTATGGATTTCTTAGTAGGATTGCCTAAGACTATGGCTAACCATGATGCGATTTGGGTTATTATTTATCGACTGACGAAGTCTGCTCATTTTCTACCGATTAACGAGAGATTTTCACTGGATAAGTTAGTACACCTGTATCTGAAAGAGATTGTGTCACGTCATGGAGTTCCTGTGTCTATAGTGTCTGATCGAGACCCAACATTCAATTCAAGATTTTGGCGACAATTCCAAGAATGTTCAGGAGCTCAACTTAAGATGAGTATAGCTTACCATCCGTAGACGGATGGACAAAGTGAAAGGACTATTCAAACCATAGAGGATATACTAAGAGCTTGTGCACTGGATTTTAAGGGAAGTTAGGATGAACATCTGCCATTGGTTGAGTTTTCATATAACAATAGTTGTCATGTAAGTATAGGGATGCCACTGTATGAAGCTTTGTATTGGAGGAAGTGTAGATCACCTGTGTATTGGGAAAAGGTTGGTGAAAGTAAGATTTTAGGACCAGAACTGCTCCATCACACAAAGGAAAAGATTAAAGTTATTCAGAAGAGACTTATTATTGCTCAAGATAGACAGAGGAAGTATGCTGATCAAGCCAGGAAAGATATGAATTTTGAAGTAGGAGGACAAGTGTTATTAAAAGTGTCACATTGGAAAGGAGTGACAAGATTTGGTAAGAAAGGGAAGCTAAGTTCAAGATATGTAGGACCATTTGAGATTTTGAGACTAGTCGGTAAAGTTGCTTACGAATTGGCGTTACCGCTGCACATGCATCATATTCGCAATGTTTTCCACGTATCTATGCTTAAGAGATATAATCCAGATATGAGTCATGTGATCGAGTATGAACCCATCGAGATTCAACCAGATTTATCGTACTAGGAGCAACCAGTAGAGATTCAAGATAGAACAGAGAGAAGACTTAGAAATAAGAATATTAGTTTAGTTAAGGTTTTGTGGAGGAATCTTAGAGTTAAAGAATCAACTTGGGAACTTGAGAGCGAGATGCTCGCAAAGTATCCTCATTTGTTTACTTAGGTGAGATTGTGGGGACAGAATCCTTTTAAGGGGGAGAAGACTATAACGACCTAGAATTTTTCGCAATTATATAAGTGTTTATTTAATTGATAAATGTGAATTATATGATATGAAAATTATTTGTGAAGTCAAGTTAAGTGTGGAATCATGATTATGTGATTATAGGATGATTGGTATATGCCGTATGTATTCGTAGAATTTTATTTGCATTTTTGGTGCATTAAAACTATTTTAAACATGCATTTTTAATCTTCCAAAAATCTTATAAAATCATTGGAGTTGTTTAAATTCACGAAATCTTTTGCATTATTATTTTTCTGATGATATTTGAATTCTAAAAGTGTTGGGTGTATTTAATTGTGTGTTTTAGTATTTTAAATTGATTTTAAAAACTTTAATTCTTTTAAAGGTTCTTTATTTTGAAAATTCATAAAAAAATCATTTTTGACTCAAAAATTATTTTAAAAATATGGGTAGATTTATAATTTCATAAGTTTCATTTTAGCATTTTAAAAATTATTTTTCGCTAATTTCCTAATTTATTTCAATTTTAGAATGATTAAAAACAGATTTTAAAAAGGAAATATATTTATCAGCATTGGCAAATTACCATTTTGCCCTTCAATCTATATACATCACTACCGCCACTCTCTTTTTCTTCCTTCTTCATTTTACTTTGACCTGCACCTCTGCTCTCCCTCTCCTCTTCGAGTTCTTCATCAAATCATCATCGAATTACTTGTAACTTCTTCCTTTTAATTATCTAATTCGTGTTCTTGTGTTTTTATTGCAAATTCGAACTATATGCATGTATATATACTCGTTCGTGTATGTATATGTTTGATAATTGACATGCAAAGGCTATTAAGCCCTGTGTTGATGTTTTTTAGTCTATATGATGATTGTTGTGGCCAAAAATGAAGTTTTTGTATAGGTTTTGGGCAGTTTTTGAGCTCGGGTCAAAACCCCACCGGCGACCATGGTGATTCCAGTGACCGGACTGCCGGTGGTGGTAGCCTAGTGGTTATACAGCCTTCTTATGATCATTAAACTATTAATTGATGTATAAAACAGATTGCATGTAAGGGTTTTGTATTGTTTTTTATTTTATTCGAATTAAGGTATGGATTTTTGGAGTTTATGGAGTTTGATTCTTGTTTTAGAGATGTTCTTGATATGTGTTGTTGATTACAGATTTTAAAAGTGATGTAGTATAGATTTATGTAGTTGCGTGTAAGAATTATGTGACTTATATGAATTTTTCGAATTATATATATATAATTTTCGAATTCAATAATTGATAATCTAAGTATTTAAATGATGATTATGGTATTTCTTGTTGATTACAGATTTTAATTGAGTGTTATGTGAAGTTATAGAAGCTGCATGTGTGAATTTTTGATTTAATTCAATTAATTCGAATATTTATGTATATATATGAATTATTCGGATTATTATGACTTATTGGTAATAATTGGATATTGATCTTGATGATAAATACTTAGTGCAAGTTAATTAATGTATAAGAATAATTTTCAGATTTTGTTACAAGTTAAATTTCGAATTTTAAGCCTTAAGTATGAATTATGGGATTTTAGTGATTGATAAAATACGATATAGTGATTTTATTCGAGAATGAGTTAAGTTATTAGTTATCGATATTTGTTTGATGGTGTGGATTACGTAGTAGTGTAAATGGTATGAGTTTGGACTTGTAAGTGGATTAGAAATCCATTGAGATTGTTTTGATTGTGATTTGAGTCGGTTATGTTCCGACGGGCTAGTCCAATATACAGGGGAAGTGCTACCCGATTTTCGTTAGAATTATAAATCGTAAAGTATAAAGTTTAAGGTTATGAGCTGATTACAAGTCAAGTTAGTATTATGTGTTAAGTGTTTAAGTGGCTTATATGGTTGCATGTCAAAGATGCTACGTGATTAAGTGCTTATCTGATCTTAGTAAGTTATTTGGTAAGTATGTCTGGTATGAGTTATATATGTTAAGTGCTAACGCGTTACAAGAATCGTTGGGGTAGAATAGGATTAGACGTATAAGAGGTATAGTATACTAAAGTAGTACTTATGTTTATGTAGATACGAAGGACGTAGGCCCTAGCAATCGAGAAAAGGCTAAAGTAGAGATTCAGTAGACTGGGCTGTTAGCTGTTGCATTCTACCGAAGGCAAGTAACTCTGTCTTTTTTTCTGAAGTATATTCTTGAAACTGTTATATCTTGTTGATTCAAGCATGCCTATCTTATACATGTTGATTATAAATCTTGTTGAACCTATCTTTGCATGTACCCAGAATTCTATTAACAACTACTTGACAACCTATAAACCCTAAAACAGCATAATTCTTTCTAATTACTTCTTGACCATATATGTCAAACATATTTCCATAATCAAACCTAATTGATTGATGGATAAACCTGTGTTCTACTTAACCTATGTCCGTAATCGGTTGAACCTATGTTGACCCTAAAAACTTATAAAACCTCATTGTGACCTAATCACTGATCTAAGAACTTGATTACCCTTATTATTGTCCCTTAAATTCTATAACCTGATCAATTACCCTATAAACTGTTATGTCACATCTTTAACCTTGGACTCTAAAATCATTTACTCTTCCCTAATCAATTACCTTGATACCTTTGAGTCTATATCTTCATGATTTAGACTTGTAAACCTTATTTCTTTGGATTCAGTATCTCTAGTCAAACCCTTTGACTTTTATCATTGCAAATCAAAATGTTTTACAAGTTAAAGTGTTTTCAAAACAAAAAGGCTTTCTAAGCTGAGATGTTTTTAAAAGAATTTTTTATAAAAGTTTAGGAACTCCGACAAAATGGTTTTTACGGATTCCTAAAGATTGGAGAGGCGTAAGTGATCGGGTAACACCGGTCCAGCCTGTTTGTGTGTATTATGCTGTAGTCTAGTGGGACTAGTCCAGCACCTTTTATAGGCCAATGTGTTGCCTCTTGGGAACCCAAGCTATCCTAATGAGAGGATTATTGTCCAGAGGGACTTTGTGTCCGTTATGGGGACTTTACGTGGCTGATCACCCGTATTGTCTGTTGATGAAAAATAAAACCTCCAATCAGTTTTCTTAAAGTGAATGATTACTTTTAAGTTACTGTGAAATGAAATTGGTTTACCATTTGAAATGTCAATTGCTTTACACATATCCTGGTAACCATTATTATCCTGTATATCAGTTGATCTCTTGTTATATTCAAGCACCAGTGTTACCTTTACGGTTTCCAGTATTCATATGTTATTTCTTGTTCTACTGTCATCCATTTGAATATCCTGATATTATTGCTTTCAGTTTTACATTATTGTTACTTGCTGAGCGTTGGCTCATGGTTATTTTGTCTAACCCTTTTGACAGTATATTAAGAACCATGGTACGTATAATTCAGACTGTGAGGAAATGCACCTTCCGTGACCTTGTTGTGGTTTCATTCGAGTTGCCATCCGAGGTAGATGCAATAACTACTCAGTGAGGAGAGTTTTGAGTTAGTTTGTGTGAGCTGGTAGTTAGAACTTTTGATCAGGGGTTTGTAATAATGTTTATAATTTGAATTTGGTTTGTAATAATAAGTAGTTAGATGTTGGCTTGCTTGTTTCATACCATTACCTATAAACGATCCAGGTGAGTAGAGTTGGGGTCAGTCAGTATGTTATATCTATATTTACTTATTTTTAGGTTGTTTGTATCTAGTGTGTTAGTGACTCCCCGATCTAGACCCCAGATTGGGAGGGGCGTCACACTCCTTCTTGAGAGAATTCAAGTGTGGGCATGCCTCTCACAAACTCTCTTTTGACTAAAGAGCTAATGGCTTTGAGGTTCAGGTGTGATAACTTCTTATGCCACAACCAACAATCTTCATTTGTTGCCTTTGTGTAAAAGCAGCAAATCTTGTCCTTGTTTGCAGAATCCATATTGGCTACAAACAGGCTTCCTTTCCTTACTCCAGATAGAGCAAGTTCATTAGTCTTCTTGTGAGTGATCAAACATTCATCTTTATCAAAGTTCACTTTGAAACCCCTTTCAGTAAATTGACCAAGACTCAATAGATTATGCTTGAACCCTCTGACCAGTGCTACATCTTTAATGATGACATTACCAACTTTCAATTTGCCATATCCCAATGTGTTACCAATGTTGTCATCTCCAAAAGTAACCATAGGGCCAGCCTTTTCTTCATACTATGATAGCAGGGCCATATCACCAGTCATATGGTTTGAGCATCCACTATCCAATACCCAAATGACTTTCTTTTCTTTTTCTTTGCCCTGCAAACACAAATGTATTACTTCTTCTTTGGTACCCAAACAAGTTTGGGTCCACCAGGCTTAGAAACGATCTTATCATAAACAACATGCTTATCAACTTTCTTAGGGCTGGTCTTCTTATCACTGCTAGAAGTCTTAGAACTTGAGTTCTCAGACTTAGGTGACAGAGGTACCTTCCTAGCTCTAGGAGAACATGAAGACTTTGACCTTGTGTAGTGTGTGTGTGAATTGTGACTGATACAACCATCAATGAATTGGCTTCTCAAATTGAAACAGCTAGTCATAACATTCATATTGCATGGCATACAGTCAAATTTATCACAGAATGGGGAGTCTCTATGTCTTAAAGGCACAGAGCAATCATAGAAAGGTTTAGGCACACTACCAATAGGTTTCTTGCAAGCATGAGTTAGATGATTAGTACTGAAACAGTTTTGATATGTTTTTCTAGGGGCATTAGGCACATAAGCATAATTATTATCTTTGTTAATCCCTAGTTTGCCATTTCTGTTTTGTTTCTTTTTAGCCACATTTCTCACAGATTCTTTCTTTTTGGCTGGTTCAAAGTTAACAAATTTTTCCGGTTTGGGTTCAACTCCAACAGGCTTCTTGGTTTTCAATTTGGCACTCTCACTCTTAGAGGGTGCTGGTTGTTTAATCGATTGTGCTTCATCATCATCAATCAATATTTGCTTGATAAGTAAGGCTTCCTCATCAATTTCAAGTGTTGATTCTTTAAAGATAGGTGCCTTAGCATTTTTCAAAACATGAGGCACATTCTCATGAACAACCTTGTCATCTTCAATGACAGCACAACCTTTTCTCTTCCTGAGAGTGTCATAGTCAAAACCAATAGCAGCCTTTGCATTCTCTTGATGTTTCTCATGATAGGACTGCAATAGGCTAGAGGAGTTCTTAAAGGTCGTCAGTTTAAACTCATTTTCAGCTAACTCATCCCTAAGAGACTTTTCAATATGACTAACACATAAACCTTATTCTCTAGATACTCAATTTCTTTCTTAAGGTTTTCTACATGCATAGCAGTTAGCTCTAGTTCTTCATTCCTCTTATTTAACAGTTCATTCTTAGTAGACAATTTCATAATTTCTTCATTAGTAGCAGTCATACTAGTATGAATATTAAACATCTCAACAGATAATTGTTCAATCATATCTTTGTATTCAGAACAAACATGTCTATGGTAGTGGGAGATGGTACCTAAGAGTCTGATGAAGTTGTCTCTTCCTTGGAATTGGATATCAAGGCATAATTGCAGAATTCTTGTTCTTTTTCATCACTATCAGTATCATCCCAACACTTCCCTTCAGCTATGTAGGCCTTTCCTGGTGTTTGCTTCTTAAGAAGGGCCTCATACTTAGCTTCAAGCTCAAGAAACTCTTTGTCATTCTTCTTAGGCTTTTTGCATTCACTAGCAAAATGCCCTAGGTCATTGCATCTATAACATCCCACAGATGACCTATCCACATAGCCAGGTTTGAATTTATTCTTGTTTGGCTTCACAGGTGCATTGCCCTTGTTGAATGAATGATTCTGAGGTCTAGGTTTGAAGGGTTGCTTTCTCTTGAATCTGATGTTTGGAAATTTTCTAGCCATGAAAGCAAATGATGTTTTTTTCATGGCATCTAACTCATGAGTGTAGAACTCATCTTCTTCCTTTTCCTCCTCAACAGTCTCAGCTATTTCCACTTCAGGTTCTACAGCCACTATCTCTTCCATTCTCAGCTAGCTTGTAGATGCTTCAAGGTCTTGGATAGATTTGTTCACAATCAAGGCACATGATGTATTGACCATCTTGCCTTGGTTGGCATGAATAGCCCTCTTTTGCAGAAGTTCCAGCTCATGCGTTTTCAACACACCATAGAGCACATCATAAGTGATTCTGTTCAAATCTCTTTTTCTCAGATAAATAACCCTTTGCTCTAGATGGTTTGGTGATGATAGTAGAAACTTCATATTAAGATCCTTGGTGCTGTAGACTTTCCCATTTATTTGAAGCTCTGTCACCAACATGTGAAATCTCTCAAACATCTCAATGATGCTTTCTTTTAGCTGAGCCATGAAAGCTTCATACTGTGCGACCAGTATCTGTTTCTGTTTTCTCTAACCTCCTCTGTCCCTTCACATAATATCTCAATATGACCCCACATCTCCTTTGTTGTTGTATGTGAAGCTATGTTGGCAAACATTGACAGCTCCATTGAATCTATGATTAACAGCATTAAATGGCTGTCAAGAGCAACCTTCTCCTTTTTTGTGTCTGTCCATTCAGATGGATCTTTGGCAATATAGGATCTTGGGATGGTCGTGGTTCCAACAATCTTCTCAGCAATCTCTTGTTGTGGAACAAATGGACCATTCTTGAGTATCTTAGGGTATAGAGGGTTAGCAGCTTTGATGAACAACATCATCTTGATTTTCCAGAGGCTGTAGTTGTCTTTATCAAACTTAGGGACCTTCACTGTTCCTATTATCTTTGGTGTATTCATGATGATCTTTTTTTATTTTGTTTAACAGCCTGCTCTGATACTACTTGTTGAGTATGGAATACACATAAGAAAATATAGAGGATGGTGAATGTATTTTCAAACTTTTCTTTGTTTTGAGCTTTAAGAATATTTGTTTGAAGGTTTTGAATCTGTGTTGGTGTTTGTGTAGCTAAGTATGTATTTGTGTTTAACAACATATATGTGTGCGAAAATAAAACACAAGAACATAATCACTCACTGTAATCTAACATTGTATTAGATAAAGATTTTGCTACAATCTGTGAATACAAATATTAGTATTCTCAGCTTCGTTTCTCTCAGAGAGATGTTATCTAAGATGAGAGTGGAAAACTTCTTCTATTAAAGAAGTGAGGTTGCACACTTATAGAACATGTGCAAAGCCTACTTATGACAAATAATAAAACAAACAAATATACTTTCTAACTTGTCTATCCTTATTTTGGAATACGTCCAGGCAGCATGCAATTTGACTTTCTTTAACCTGCCCAAATCCACTTCTTTAGCAGCTTGTCCCCTTAATATCTCTCTAAGCTTCTTTGTAGACTTTCCATGCACACTTTACAATTCATGTGGTCCTGTAAGTGTCTTGGTTTATTGCAGACTTCTGAGTTGTACATCTTTAGTATTTTGTCTTCAAGAATTCATACGAGAAATGGCTAAGTGATTGATTCGAGAACTAGAATTAAGTTGATCGATAACTCTGATTTCTCGAACTATCTTTTCTTGACTTATCGAACCACTTCTCGAGTTAGTCTTTTCTTCAGGAATCCTTGACTTATCGAATAAATCATATTACTTCTCGGATCCCTGAGATATCGAATAGCTTCTAAGTCCTTGATATATCGAATGTGATTTTGACTTGTTGACCCTTTTTAGAACTCGAATGCTACTTTAACTTGTTTACTTCCTAAGTTCTCGAATAGGGTATCTAGACATGTCCAATCCCGAAGTTCTCGAATGCAGCTTGACTAGTTGACTCCTTGATATCGAACAGTGTCTTTTGACATATCGAATCCTTGACTTCTCGAATAGAACAAATTACTTCTCGAATTAGTACTTAGGCAAATCTTCAACATTCAAATTCCAACTGTGTTTATTTTGACATTCTTATTCTTCAAGCTTGAGGCATGATCTCTGGATCTTCTTTCAGCATTATTCCATGACTAAATTTATACAGATACACAGTTAGAAATTTGATGCCTATTACAAGTACTAAGCACAAGTAGAAAATCTACCTAGAGGGTTCCCCAGTTAAGGGGTCATATAAGTAATGCAAAGCATTACAAACAATTAGGCTTGTTATTAGATGTATACAGGCATGCCTTTGTGACTAACAATCCGGATTTGGTATTTGTAAATTTTTTCCACAAGTCCAAAGTTTTGAAACTTTGGGTGACTTAGGAAAATCTTGGCCCCCAATCCAGAGTGCTTTTGTAAGAACCCAGATTTTTGGTAGAATTAAGACTTTTATTATGTAATGGAGTATGAATGAATAATGGTTACGACTACAATGTATCAGTGGTTTAATGAATGAATATTTAACGGGTTTGGATTCAACTGTATATATGCCATGAATAATGCAATTGGTTGACAACTTAGATTAGAATAAACTCCTAGAGAGTAAGATAGGGTATCCCAAAGAGGAAGGAAATATTCTCATGTCATCCAAATCGATATCTGGTAGCTCATGTCATCCAAATCGATATCTTTTATAAGTTAAGTGATTCCGAAAAAGGGATAAGGAACGCCGGAAAGAGAACGATGATATTTTTCTAAGTACAAGTGATAAAAAGAGAATAAGCAATGAATAGTGTTTTTGGTGGAAATTGGAATATTATTAGACGACACTATATAGAAGTATTCCGAACGGATTTCTGAGTTCGTATTAATGATCTATAGGCAAAATAAATGTATGTAAACGATATCAGATTCAGAAAAATAGCACTTTTATTTTCTCCGACATTTCCCTAGACACTGAAGGAATTAAGGATTTATTAAAGAGATTTAAATAATTTAAATTCAAAGATTATAAAGGAGGATTGAGAATGGTAGTATAAATATTAAGAAGGTTTCCGGTAAAACCCTAACAAGAAATATTTGAGATATTCCTCCGAACGATCAATGAAATTGAAAAATAACCGGACAAAGAAACAAGCAGAGAGCCAAGATGCATGCATGTGCAAGTGGATATGATCAAGTAACCAAGCTAGTTACAATGCTAACTAGTAATATTAGAAACAAACCAAGTAGTTAGCTTAAACACATCATCAAACCACTAAAACTCAACACATGTCCCTTGAATTGCATCATGCATGACCAAGCAATTTATTAAAGTAGCTTTATGCAAGATATTATCTAAAGGTATCATCAAATAATTCATTTCAACCAAGACAACCAAGCAAAAACACTCCACCATTCTCCATTGCTAGCAACTCTCGGCCAAAACAAGATCAAGGGGTTCCCACCATTCAAAAATCTCAAGATAATTTAGGTGAGTTCTATAATTCCTAATTAAGGTACCCTATGAATTTTAGCTCCAAATTCCATTCCATTCTTGAGTTATAAAATCATGAAGATGATGATGAATAGTGATTTCAAGAAACTAACTTTAGTTTTCTTGTTTCTTTGGATGATCTAAGCTTGGTTAAGGTGTTCTAAGGACTATACAAGGTTTAGTAAGGCTATTACACACTCCAAGGAAGGTATATCTCACCCAAACCCTAGATCTTACTTTGAGTTTTATGTATGTTCTTGGTGGTTTTTAGATTAGTTATGAATATGATGTTACTATAAGCATGTAAGCATGATTATGTAGATGGTTTAGTTGATCTAAGTAATATGATGATGAAGTGATATGTTCTTGGACTTGTAAGATGTATGGTATGCCCGGTGTGGCTTGGTTGTGATGTAACAAATTTGGAAACGTTTAATTTATAGCCGTCGTAATGCCGAAATTTCGTTAACCCTTAAAATTCATGCATAACAGTATCCATAATTTTCTGATCTTGATGAATATATGACCTACCCTTATAGATCTCGAGTCATAGATCGTTTTGGCGTGAGAATCGAAGCAAACGGACTTACTGTTTAGGAGTTATGGTCGATTTAGTAAAAGTAGTTCGAAACCGTAAGTGCAAGTTCGTAACTGGAATTGAACCCCCTTAACAAGAATAATTCAGTGGCGAATCTTGATAATTAAATATTAGAGATCATAAGGAAGGTCCGAGAGAAAACCTCATGTCAAATAGATCGTTTTTCGATTTTATAAAAATGTTCGAATCGAGGTTAAGTGCGAATGAACCCCTTTGAGGTATACTTGGTTATAACTTTGCAAAACCACTTAGAAAAGGATCAATAAATCTCTAGGTATAATCTTTGTTAGTAAACGACCGACCTTAGAACTTATACGACTTAAGTACCTACCAAGTGTAAGTGTAATGACATGCCTTAATAACGAACAAGTGTCGGATCATAACGGTGTTAATAAGAGTACACTAGAGGGTGCAAAACGAGATAACTTGAAAACGTGTTTTAACTTAAGTAAAATATATACTTAGCCTTTCAAAAGCATTAAGTGGTTAATCTCGAATATTTTGATTGTTTATAGATCACCGGACTGACCCAGGACACACTATCTACACCAGAGTACCAGGCAAGTTTTCAAACATTTTGGAACTGTTGTTGTGATAATATATATGATTTGATTTTTGTTATACATATGCCATAGCATGCATGCCTGCTTTCAGATTATATTGTGATACTTGTTCATGATTTGAAATTGGCTTATAAGCTAGATACGAGATATATTAGTTATAAGCCGGATATTGCTAAGACCCTTAGTGAAGGGCATATGATCTCATTCTTCAAATATAGACCGGGAGTCAGTATTTCTTGATATATGGTGATTATTTTCTGAGGATAATATTTAAATAAATATTTTTCCATTATTCATTTAATGAATATTAGTTTTAAATATTCATTTTGATTTTTATTTATTTAATGAATTTTATTTTGAATATTCATTTGAGTTTATTTATTTAATGAATATTATTTTGAATATTCATTTGAGTTTTATTTATTTATTGAATATTATCTTGAATATTCATTTAAGGTCTTATTTATTTACCGGGCATTATTTTGAATATTTATTCGAGGAATTATTTATTTAATGAATATTTTTATATATGTATTCGAGGGTTATTCATGAGCAATATTCTATATTAAGAATATTCTGGAAATATTTATGATGTAATAAATATTCTTTGAATATTTATTTTATTCTTTTAACTAGTTCTTAAAATAATTTATTTTATTCAAAAATTATCTTTGATCTTCAAATACTATGTAAATTATTTCTGAGTCTTATTATTATTATTATTATTATTATTATTATTATTATTATTATTATTATCAAGGAAGGTTCTCAAAAACTCCATTCTTCATTCGAATCTATCTTCCAAATTATAAGGGAACCTTACTTGAGAGCTGTTATTTATTTTGTTCGACTTCCCGGTCATAAATCTTTTTAAAACTATTCTTTGCACTCGCAACTTGGTTGCTATTTATCAATTGAATCTTTTATTACTTCCTCATCATTAGAGGGGTAAGATTGTTGGAACAAGTCGATATCCATTAACAAGCAACAGCTTGGGAAACATTGGTGAATTTTCCTTTCCAACTAGATACGACTACTTTGTGGAGTCTTATCAAAAAGTATTATACTTGGGGAAAGGAGAATGAGCCTTACGTTTCAGAGTCATGGATTCTATTCGAACTAGGAGTTGTGTAAGAGGCCGAGTAGCGCCGGTCCATCCCAATGGCCCAACCGTTGGCCAGGGAGATCTAACAGGGCGGTAGACAAGTAAATCCGTCAGTTCTCCCTTCTACCGGTAGTAAAACTAATGTGATTTGTACAATCTGTGACTGATCATCGTGAAAATTGGAACAGCGGGCGCGGTGAATACTCCAGTATTAGTTCATCATCCAAGTCTATCTATTTTCTGCAACATGTATTAAAGAGAAGTACCACTCATGTTGGCAGGGTTTGAATAATGTGAAAACTAAAAGTTACATTTTGAGTTACCTTGTAACTTCATCTATTACGTTATACTGGCAATATGTTCGTTAATGCATGGCATATGGTTTCAAAGATATCTCTTGAATTGTTATATATTATTGTTCAGTTATATATTATTTTTGGTGGGCTATTGCTCACCCTTGCTTTATTTACTATATCACAACAACAGCTAGGTCTGATGGCACGCGTAAGGCGCACTTGGCGCAAGCAGGTGACTCCAGTCGTAGGACTGCCCACTGATATTGTTGCTGCCATTGCTGAGGTAGTAGCAACCAGTAGTCTAGACTGGCAGCTTTTGTTTTCAGCCTTAATTATATGTATGACTAATGTTAATCAACGGCAAGAAACTTTTAAATTATGCTGTAATCATTTTGGGTTGTAATAACTATTACTTGTGGATCTTATAAGTAGAGACTTATTTCAATTTCATCTCTGGGACTGTAACTGGTTGTGTGTGATGTGGTATTATTGTGGGGTCATACATTGCTATTTATTTACTTTGATTCAAGTGCAAGTATTGTTTATGGAATGTGAGACCGTAACGACCAGGTCCCCGACCCCGGATCTGGGGCTGTTACAGCTTTGCAAGGAGATAATACGGATTATGGTATTTGTAAATTTTTTCCACAAGTCCAAAGTTTTGAAACTTTGGGTGACTTAGGAATTTTTTTTATAAATCTTGGCCCCCAATCCGGAGTGCTTTGCGAGGAGCTAATCCGGATTGTGGTATTTGTAAATTTTTCCACAAGTCCAAAGTTTTGAAACTTTGGGTGACTCAGGAATTTTTTTTATAAATCTTGGCCCCCAATCCGGAGTGCTTTGCAAGGAGCTAATCCGGATTATGGTATTTGTAAAGTTTTCCACAAGTCCAAAGTTTTGAAACTTTGGGTGACTTAGGAATTTTTTTTAATAAATCTTGGCCCCCAATCCGGAGTGCTTTGCAAGGAGCTAATCCGAATTGTGGTAAAAATATTAAACAGAAGAACTATTACAAACTTTAATTAAAATACGAGGCAAGGCCCGGTTTCATTAAGATATAGATTCAGAGTACAACATTTCTTATTCTCGCTTCATTACAGAGACTAGTCTATCTGTTGAAGTCTTTAGGCTTTCATGTAGCTCCTTATTTGGTTCTTCAGGCCTTGGCTTGCTTTTCACTAGTAGAACTTCTTGAGCCTGAGGCCATGCTAGGTGTTAGGGACCTCAGAATCATCCATGTTGCTTAGTTTGTAGGTTCTGGGACGAAGAATCTCCTTGACCTTATACGATCCTTCCCACTTAGGCATTAGCTTCCCGGTATTGGTCGAGTCTGAAGCTTCAGTATCACAAAGAACTAGGTCTCCAACTTGAAAGTTCTTGACCCTAGCATTCTTGCCAAAATATTCTCTAGTTTTCTCCTTGTATTTTTCCATTTTCTCAACAGCTTTGTCCCGAAACTCATCAACCAGGTCTAAGTTGACCCGCAGACCTTCTTCATTTGCCACTTCTTCAAAATTTATAGCTATATGTGATGGGGATCCCACCTCTATAGGCAGCATAGCTTCAATACCATAGGCCAGTTTGAAGGGTGTTTCACCGGTACTCGTTCTTGGACTAGTCCTGCATGCCCAAAGTACATTAGGTAGCTCCTCATGCCACTTGTTTTTGCTCTCCAGGAGCCTTTTCTCAATTCCTCTAAGTAGGATTCTGTTGGTCACTTCAACCTGACCATTTCCCATGGGGTAAGCTACTGATGATTTCTTGTGCTTGATTCCCCTTTCCTTCAAGTAATTCTCAAAATCTGATCCTACGAACTGGGACCCATTATCAGAGACCAGAACCCTGGGCACCCCAAACCTCATCAAGATGTTGTCCATGAATCGGATGCAGTCCTGTTGATTAATAGTCCTCATTGCGTTAGCTTCTGCCCATTTTGTCATATAATCAATTGCTAGAAGAAGGTATCTCAAGTCACCCTTGGCCCGGGGGAAGGGACCCATGATGTCTATTCCCTAGACTACAAAGGGTATGGGAGACAGGACTGAGGAAGGCAGGACCGGGCTCTGTCTTGGAACATTGCTGAATAGTTGGCACTTCTTACACTTCTTCACGAACTCGACATCATCATTGTGAATTGTTGGCCAATAGTATTCTTGCCTTATGATTTTGTAAGCTAGAGCTTTTGGTGATAGATGTTCTCCTCAAAGTAGACCGATGTTAGGAATTATGTCGTCCTTGATGATAAGCACACAAAAACACCTTGAAAAACATATTTGTATAAGTTAAGTTTGTAACTTATCAACGGATATCCAGTCTATAAATATCTGTTGATGAGGCAGCTTATCGATTGATAAGTCTGTAACATATATACTACTTTAAGTCTCGACAGATAAGTTGTTGTTACTGTCATAGTTGCTAGAATTCCTAAGTCATGTTGACTATCAATGGATATGCAGAATAGGGTAGCGAATTGTATATAAGCTGTGCTATGTAATTCTGTATAAGTGAAGTGATATTTCAATCGATGAAGCTTCTACGACAACAGATATGACACTCCAGCAAACAACATTCAACCTATCGATCGATGTCTGCTTCAACGGATAAAATGCTGCAACCAATAATGTTAAGATATTAACGGTTGATAGCGACTTGACATGCCTGACAGATCACATGGGTTGATAGACTTAAAAAGGGTATGGAAGCCAGTATTGGAAATGAAAAAGAAAAAGAAACATTCCTTATTCTCACAAGCAATTTAGCTGGTAAATCTAGTTCAAATCTGTGCAAGACAATCCAGATAAAATTGCATCACATGGAGACAAGGAGTGGCAGCAAACCTACAGAATACTTTGACTTTGTAATATTCGTTTATTTTGTAGGGTTTGTAAACTTGAAGTATATATATCTTCAAGTGTAGCAAGGCTAAGAAGAGAAGAAAACACTGAGCTTAAACGCATAGAGCATTAGGTTTTCTTGTAAACACTAAGTCTTGTACTTGTAGCTGTGTAAACTTTACACAGCTTATTTTCTTCAATACAACCCTCAGGTGGACTCGACAAATCCACCTGAAATTTTTAAAGAGTATGTTGTATGTTTGTTTATGTTTTTATTTCTGTTCTATAGTTTTATCTGTTCATCTTAAATCCATATGTTGTCTTGTTAAGTCGAAAGAATTTTCATCAAGATTGTATTCAACCCCCCTTCTACAATCTTGTGGTGTCTAACTAGGAGATAACAATTGGTATCAAACCAAGCTTCTAACAAACAAGAAGTTTAAAGATCAAACACCATGGGGAAGAAGGACAGATGGGTAAAGATTCTGATGCTTGATAAAGACAACTACTTTCACTGGAAAGTAAAGATGCATCTTCATCTTTCTGCTATCAACGAAAGTTATGTAGATTACATAGAGAAAGGTCCTCACATTCCAATGAAGCCTAACTCTGGAGTTGGTGAAGTTACTGGTACTGCAGCTGTTAGAAGGCCAGTTCCAAAAACTCAGGCTGAGTTCACAGACGAATTCTTGGAAGAGATGCACAAAGATAAGAAAACCATGAACATCCTGTTCAATGGTATCGACCAAGATATGTTTGATAATGTTATCAACTGTACCACTGCCAAGCAAGTATGGGACACTATTCAAACAATCTGTGTAGGAACTGAGCAGGTAAGAGAAAATAAGATGCAGCTCCTCATACAACAATATGAACATTTTCACTATGTTTCTGGTGAAAACCTAACAGACATATTCAGTAGATTTCAGAAACTACTAAATGGTTTAAAGTTGTATGAGAGAAAATATGAAACCAAGGACTCCAATCTAAAGTTTTTGAGATCTCTTCCTAAGGAATGGAAGCCAGTAACAGTCTCGTTGAGAAACTCTCAAGATTACAAGGATTTTACACTTGAGAGACTGTATGGCATCTTGAAAACTTATGAGCTTGAAATGCAGCAAGATGAGGAAGTGGAGAAGATTCAGAAGAAAGGTGGAGCTGTTGCCTTGGTGGCCAATATTCCAGCAAGCTAGGATAGTGAGAAGATAGAGAGCATAAAAACCACACCAAGTCTATGGACTTGTGAAGGTGGAGCTGAAACTAGCAGTGGGAAAAACAAGTTGATTGAAGAACTTGATGCATCTAGTGGAGATGAATCTGATGATTTGGATGACTATCTAGCATTCTTGTCAAGAAGATTCTCAAAGCTCAAATTCAAGAAGAATCCAACAGGAGGCAAGCAATTTAGAAAAGATTATCAACCATCCAAAGACATGGTTGAAAGGTCAAAGTTCAATTGCTTTAACTGTGGAATTGCTGGTCATTTTGCTAATGAATGCAGAAGGCCTAAGAATGAGAAGAAACAGTTTGGAGCTGTTGACTACAAGAGAAAATACTTTGATCTTCTCAAGCAAAAGGAGAAAGAATTTGTGTCAAGAGACAATGATTAGGCTGCTGGAGGAGATTCCGATGCAGAAGAAGAGTTTGTCAACCTTGCCCTTATGGCCAATGAAAATGATAAAGAAGCTAGTTCAGCAAGCAACCAGGTATTCTCTACAAACTTAACTGATCTTTCTAAAGCTGAATGTGCTAGTACAATTGATGAAATGTCTCTTGAATTGTATAATATGCATGTTACCTTGAAATAGCTTAACAAAGAAAATAGGAGGATTAAAGATCTTAATGAAAAGTTAAGTGATAGGAATGCTTTGATAGAAACTCCGTTAATCGATTTTCAACCCTGAGAAGAGATTGCCAGGATGCTAAAGATGGATTGATTGAAGCGCTTAAAAGAGAAGAATCTTTGAAGCAACAGTTAAAGAGAGAACATGATCTAATTGCTAAGTGGAAAAGATCAAAGGCCATTACTGAAGAAATTTGTAGTGTCCAATGGATTGATTCTTTTAGCAAATTAGAAGAAGCGAAGTTAGGAGTTAATGGTGAGACTGCTTCAGATAGCGTGTCAACGGATATTGAGGAAAATTATCCGTTAAACAGCGAGCGATCGATGGATACTGATCAAAATTATCCATCAAAAGCCAAAGCTGTCAGCAAAGCAACCTTAGTTAAATGGAACAAACAATATGGTCCCATTAGCAAAAACTTTGTAACAGGAGAATGTAGCAAAACAAAATCAGTTGATAAAGCAAACATAGGTCACTTGTCCAACAAGAAATCGAAAGACAAGTTAGAGAAAGTAGAGTCAAAGCCTAATGGTAGAAGAAAGAACAGAAATGGCAAGGTAGGGATTAATAAACACAAAAATTACACACCTGATAGGTATGCTCCTAGGAAAGAATGTGTGAACTGTGGTAGTGTTAATCATCTATCTGCCAGCTGTAAAAAGTTGAAAAATGCTTATGTGCCCAATATGCCTATGCCTATGCTTATTCTTGCTATGAATGTTGTGCCTAACATGTATGCCCAACCTGCTCATGCATCTAGTCAATATGCTAACATGTCATTCATGCATAATCTATATTATCATGTTTTCAATGTGCCTCAGATGCCATGGATGATGAATAACATGCCTGCACAGACTATGCCTAATTCTGATATTTACAATGCATATGAGCAAATTTCAAATCTTAGCTTTCAAAGGCCTACACCTAGAGTTAAGGTTGATTTAACTCAATCTGAACCCTTGGGTGGAAAGGATTTGAAGGGCAAGAAAAAGGCTAACAAGGCAGGACCCAAGGAAACTTTGGTACCAATATCAACTTGATTTGGTTTTGATGTGTGCAGGGAAACAAAAGAACCTCTGGTATCTGGATAGTGGCTGTTCTAGGCACATGACTGGAGATTCTACCCTACTCACTAAGTTTGAGGAGAAAGCTGGCCCTAGCATGACCTTTGGAGACAATAGCAAAGGATATACTAGAGTATATGGCTTGATTTCACATGGAAATGTTGTCATTGAGGACGTAGCACTAGTTGATGGTATTAAGCACAACTTGCCTAGTATAAGCCAATTGTGTGATAAAGGTCAAAATGTGTGGTTCACTTCTGAACCTTGTGTTGTTTTTAAGAAAAATGACAACAAGGTAGTGATGACAGGCAACAGAAAAGGAAATGTGTACACAGCTGACTTCAATTCAACAAGTGCAAATACTACTACATGTCTTTTCAGCAAATCAAGTGTAGATGAAGGATGGCTATGGCACAAGAAACTGTCTCACTTGAATTTTAAAGCAATGAATGAGTTGGTCAAGAAGGATTTGGTCAGAGGTATTCCAAAGTTGGATTTTTCCAAGGATGGACTGTGTGATGCATGCCAAAAAGGGAAACAAAAGAAGGCCTCTTTCAAATCCAAGTCTATGTCATCAATTGATCATCCCTTACATCTACTGCACATGGATCTTTTTGGACCAGTCATTGTATTGTCAATCTCTAAGAAGAGATACTACCTAGTGACTGTTGATGACTTCTCTAAATACACATGGACATTCTTTCTCCACTCCAAAGATGAGGCAGGAGAAATCAACATCAATCACATCAGGACAGTCAACAACCATCCCTCTTTCAAAGTTAGAAGGATGAGAATTAACAATGGAACTGAGTTCAAGAATTCTGTGATGAGGGAGTTTTGTGAAGAACAAGGAATTATCCAAGAATTCTCTGCACCAAGGACTCCTCAACAAAATGGTGTAGTAGAAAGGAAAAATAGAACTCTCATTGAAGCTGCAAGGACCATGCTTGAAGAATAAAGTTTGCCAACATATTTCTGGGCTGAAGCTGTCAATAATGCATGTTATACTCAAAATATTTCTTTGGTCAACCAAGAAGAGGCATGACTCCCTACCAACTATTCAAAGGAAAGAAGCCAATAATTAACATTCTGCATGTCTTTGGTTACAAATGTTTTGTCTTGAGAAATCAAGGTGAGAATATAGGAAAGTTTGACACAAAGGCAGATGAAGCTATTTTTGTTGGATATTCAGCTGGGAAATCCTACAGGGTCTACAACCTAAGACTTAACATTGTTATGAAATCTGTACATGTTGTCTTTAATGATAAGAAAATCCAAGGGTTGGTAGATGAAGGTTTCCATGAAGATCTCTCATTTGAAAATGAGATAAGTGGTGAAGGCAGTGAAGATGATGAAGAAGCAGTGTCGACTGGTGTGAGATTGCAGCATGCTCAAGGTGAAGAGCGTGGCACATCATTTGTTGATGTTAAGGAAACCCCATCTGTTGGAAATCACTTTGAGATACTCGTTGAGAGCCAAAGGCAATTATCCATCGGTCACTCTTTTAGAACTCCAACCTCGAGAGCCACACACTCAGGGGGAGTATCTCAGAGTTGTCACTCAACAACTAATCAGAATGATCAACATCGGGAGAATGAAGCTACATCATCTAGAATGAACCTGCCACCACAAAGGAAATGGACTAAAGATCACCCATTTGAACTAATTATTGGAGATTCAAATGCAAGAGTCCAAACTAGAAGGGCAACTCAAGAAGAATGCTTATATAGCAGTTTTCTATCTAAAGATGAACCTAAGAAAGTTGAGGATGCCCTCCTAGATCCAGACTGGGTTTTAGCTATGCAAGAATAGTTAAACCAGTTTGAAAGAAATGAAGTGTGGAAGCTTGTACCCAAACCTAAAGACAAATCAGTGATTGACACTAAGTGGGTATTCAAGAACAAGATGGACAAAAATGGCATAGTTACAAGGAATAAAGATAGATTGGTTGCAAAAGGCTACTGTCAAGAAGAAGGGATTGATTTTGATGAAACCTTTGCACCTGTAGCAAGGTTGGAAGAAATCAGAATTTTTCTGGCCTATGCAGGCCATTCCAATTTCAAAGTCTATCAAATGGATGTCAAAAGTGCTTTTCTGAATGGAATTTTGGAAGAGGAGGTATATGTGAGTCAACCTCCTAGTTTTGAAGATCTAGACTTTCCAGAATATATATATATATTATCTTCTCAAAGCACTCTATGGCCTGAAGCAAGCACCAAGAGCCTGTTGTGACACTCTCTCATAGTTCCTCATAGAGAATCACTTCACTCGAGGTACTGTTGATAAAACTATCTTTTATAGAAATGTCAATGGCTCTATAATTCTTGTTCAAATTTATGTAAATGATATAATATTTTGTTCTACTAATGAGAAGGTTTGCAGAAGGTTTGCCAAACTTATGCAAAGTAAATATGAAATGAGCATGATGGGTGAACTAACTTACTTTCTTGGTTTACAAGTAAAGAAAGTTAGTGATGGTATTTTTCTGAGCCAATCTAAGTATGTTTATGATCTGTTGAAAAGATTTAACTTATTAGATTGTGCTTCTGCAAAAACACCCATGGCCACTACCACTAAACTTGAATTGAATACTAAGAAGAAGAAAGTGGACATTTCAAGTTATAGGGGCATGGTTGGCTCACTTTTATATTTAACAGCAAGTAGACCTAATATTATGTTCTCTGCCTGTTAATGTGCTAGATTCCAAGCTGATCCCAGGGAATCTCATTTAATATCTATTAAGAGGATTTTCAGATATCTCAAGGGAACACCAAACCTTGGCATTTGGTACCCTAGAGATTCTGGTTTTAATCTAATTGGCTATTCAGATGTAGATTATGAGGTTGTAAGATTGATAGGAAAAGTACCACAGGCACCTGTCAATTCTTAGGGAATAAGCTGGTATCATGGTTTAGTAAGAAGCAGAATTCGATTTCTACTTCTACTGCAGAAGCTGAGTACATTGCAGCTGGGAGCTATTGTGCACAAATCTTGTGGATGAAAAATCAACTTCTTGACTATGGTCTAAGGATTGGAAAGATTCCAATTTTCTGTGATAACACCAGTGCTATTGCTATATCTGAGAACCCAGTGCAACACTCCAGGACCAAGCACATAGACATCAGAGAACATGTGATGGAGGGAACTGTGGAACTTCACTTTATACTTAGTGAAAAACAACTTGCAGATATCTTTACCAAGCGACTTGATGAATCAACATTCACAAGGTTGGTAAGTGAGCTATGTATGCTAAATTTCTCCTAATCCATCTTAGTTATCTGCATGTTGTTGAGCAGCCAGAAATAGGTTGAATTTTCTTTCTTAAGAAAAGGCACAAAATTCTGTCTAAGTCAGAATTCGCCTATCAACGGATATGTCTATTATATGTTGATGTTCAAACACTTTTCTGGTTTTTATTTTGTTTTATTTACCTCGGTGGATAATAAGTTTCCTTTTGGGTGTATTAGTCCAATAATACATGTCAATAGGAAACTCGCTTCTCGAGAATATATTCTTTTATCCGCTGGGTAATTACTTTTTTATTTTCGGTCATGACTGTGCTGTTAAATCTTATTTACCATTTCATGAACGAATAGTTTCTTGGTTTTTGTGCTTGCATGCTTATGTGCTAAATGTGCTAATTGATTTCTTAGAAATTGTCCTATTATTCTTGCGTATTTCTATTAACTTGTTTTAATAGGATAAATAGGATTAATCATGACACTTTCTATGGAATCTAAGAGAGAGATTACTTGTCTAGACTAGACTTGCATGAAATTATAACTGGTATCTATAGGTGTGTCCCTTCATCGTTTTATATTCCCAACACCATCTATTTATTCAGCATCCAGTTACAACCTTTTCTCCTTCTATCATTCCTTTTCTCTCCTCAAACTCTCATCTCTTCAAATTCCTCTTCACTTTTCCTCAATGGACTTCTTTATGCACTTCCGATATATAGATGAGATTCTCTTCGACTACAGTACGACCTCCATGGTAGTCGATGGCATCAGCTATCCTGTTGATCGAGTCCCTATCGACATCCTCAAGAAGCTTTCTTATAAGCAGGAGATGGAGTTGATCTTCTTGCTCTTGAATCTTGTCATCGAGGAAGAACTGGCAGCTGAAGCAAGAGCCAGAGAAGCTGAAGAAAGAGAGTTGGAGCGGCTCCGAGCACTGGAGGAGCAAGAGAGGATCATCGGCCTTGCTGTCACGATGTCGAGGATCTTCTCTCGCCGTGCTGCTGCTGCCAAGAAGAAGGAAAACCCAGAAGATCCTCCTAGTTCTTAGGATAATTAGGGATTCTGTTTATTTTGTTTTTAATCAAGTCTTTGTAGTGTTATTGAACTATCTATGTTGTGCTTACGTTCATTTTTAATGAAAGTTGTTTGATTCCATCATCGAATTCATTATTTGCTAATTTTCTCATGTGTGTCATTCTTATATGTGCTCATCTACTTGATTAAAATCTGCTATTTTCTTAATGAAAAATGATTAACATGACATTCTCAATTGTGATCATGACTTAGCAGTTTCAAGAGCAATGTTTCAACACATATCTGAATATCACATGATTTCAGTAACAAGTTTATTTGGTCTTGACTTAATGAACTCAAGAGGACATTTTTCAAACAGCAAGCTGACCAAATGAATTTATCAAATTGAGGTAACCGTCTCAAACCCTGATTTCCCTACTCAATCTCAAGTTTCTTTGCCTTTGAGTGCTGCTATGGAGGCTGTAGCTAGTAACCCACAGTTTCCTACCCAAGCAACCAAACATAAATCTAAATCCAAATCAAAGAAACTAGCCTCAAGTGTTTCCCAAAAGGCACTTGTTGTAAAAACTACCATAACTTCTGAGGGGAGTGAACAGGTGGTAATGAGTGGTGAGGGACAGGGTGAACATCAAAGAAACCCTAAGGATAAGGTTGGAGAGGTAAGTGAGTCCCAGCCTAGCCACATTGCAGTCTCACAAAAGACTATCAATATTGAAAAGGAATTAAACTCATCCCTAGCAGCATCCTCTCAACAGGGTGTTGTTATTGAAAAGAGTTCCCAACCAGGAACACTGCACAAGAGGGTAAGGGACACCACCAGCCAAAGTTTACCAACCAAAACCATTGCAAGAAAGAAGAAACCTAAAGTTACTTTGGGTGCACAGGGTTCACACACAGTTCAATCTTCAGTGATTGAACCTTCTCAAATTCAGCTTGATGTGGCTCCAGTAAATGTGGAGTCACAGCCCCAATCTCTTTCTACAAACAAACCACATAATCCAAATTCACCATCTCTATCTCTGGATGTGGATATGATTTCCACATCATAAGCAAATTATCCCTCTTTACTTCTAAGGGAGGAGCCCCACTCAGAACCTGCTGGTCATCATCTCTAAGATGATTTGTTGGACCTGTTGGTGTATACTGAAAATATTTATTTAAATTATATACATTTATTTCTGGCCCAGTTTTATTGAGAATCATTTAAATGTTTACATGCTGTCTAATATTATATATTGTGGACAATCTAGTATCAAATGGGATACAGAATATTAGATTGTTAAATACGGTTTATATAATATAATAAGGTTCACAGCATAGGTGGAGTTAGACAATCCACTGGAATGGCTGTAGTATTATTTAGATTAGTTTATATTGACTAATAAATAATACTAGTATACTTTGTGTATATTGAACATGATCAAATTTAGAATTGTTCCCTTATACTGATTAAGAAGGAGAACTAAGATTCTATGTTATTATTAATGCTTAGGTTCTTAATCCAGATATAGTAATTGACACGTGTATATTATTTACATGCTTTGATTTATATATGAAATAATTCTTTTGATTTATTTCATTATATTTTGGGTTATGAAATAATATATATGGTGAATATTATTTATTGAAGGAATCCATGTCCTGGTAATATTCGGGTTAATGATGTCCCCTTGAAACCTCAAAAAGATTTAATTATGTGAAACTCTGCAGGTGGATTTATTCCGGCATAATTAAATAAAGATTGAGTGGATGATCAAGGATAAAAGATATTAATTAAATGAATTATCAGTAATTTATTTAATTAAGGGACATGCGATATTTCAAACATGGGGAATTTAATAAGCAAATAATATTGGAACAAAATTAATTAATTAAATTACGGTATTGGGACAGGTAATTCAAATATTAATTCTTTAGTGGATTGAATTAATATTTAATTACATTGGGCTAGGCCCAAGATGTAATTAGAAGGCCCAACCTAATTGTCCATGATCCCTATTGTAGCCCTATATATATTCTTATTCTCTTCTTGCTAGGGCTGGTCGAAAAAATTTTGTAGCCACCCAGGAGTAAGAAGAGAGGTTAACTTGAGAAGACGAAGGCCACACTTCGCTCAAGGGAATTTGGGAATACAATAGAAGAGCGTGGAATCAACCGTTAACAAGGTGACTTTTCTTTTCGTACTCGTTAATTTATTGTATCAAAAATCGCAGTGCCAAGATCTGATTGTCCCAACAATTGGCATCAAGAGCTAGGTTCAATGGTTCTGCGATTTTTGATACGATGTCCATGTCGTAATTATATATGCATGTATATAGTGGTAGGCTTGTATATTCTGGTTTGCAGGTTGTTATCCACTATTATGGCCATGTATATTTTAATTATGTGTTTGGATCCCACGTGGTTTAATCGTGGTTATTTTGTTTGGTTTCCACGTGGTTTATCGTGGTTGTAAACACGAGGGTTGATCGTGTTAGAATAGATTTTACAAAATTAGTTTTGTATTAGATCTATTTTTTATGTAATTGTTTGATGGATTTTGTTAAGATCTGGGTATTTTGTAACAATTACGCGCGATCGGAAATCAAAACGGAGACAAGATTTTCTTCCGCTGCTACACTTTGAAGGTTGCTGTTACAGTTTAAAACGACAGAAGAAGAAAAAGAACAGTGGCTGTTGAAAAGTCTGGAGAAGCTGCGACACGAGAAAAAAAAAACACTGGAGGCAGTAACGCAGGTCAGCCCTGCACAACAATCTTTGGAAGTGTGCAACGCAGTATAAGACTGCGCAACAGGCGAAGGTAGATTTTTTTTTTCCCCAGCAATTGCGTGTGGTCAACAATTGAGGCATGTTTCGAGGCTGCAGGAAATTATTTTCGGGGCCATAATAGTGGATTTAATTATTGCTTTGTATTATAATTCCGCTATTTAATTTTTAATTATTGCTTTAATTAATTATTATGTGTGTAGTTAATTATGTGTGTAATTTTTTAATTGCATGTTTAACATAATTAGGACGACATGGACATAATTTTTATTTATTGCTTTAATTAAATGTTATATGTTGTTGAATTATGTGTGTATTTTGAATGCATGTTAGACATAATTTTAACGACATAGGCCCCATTTAATTTTTAAAATTCCTCAATTTTTAATAAAATTCTAAGTGGGTGAGGGAATTAATTAGAAATTAAATCCCATGGTCTCCATTATTTTTTATGTAATATGACCTTTTAAATAATGTAGATGGTATATATGATCACCTAACGTGGCATACTATTTACGGTATTTTTAAAAGGTTGTAGAAATTACTAGAACAAAATTCTTAAATTAAATTACGAATATTGAAAGGTATATAGATCACCCTAACGTGACGTACCAAGTTTCATAGAATTCGTTACGAAAATTGAATACTCTTTTGATGTTGACTATGGAGAATTCTGTCTAGGAATCGGGTATTAAGCGAGGCCGTTGTGACTCCTCCGAGACCTGGGAATTATCCATTAATATATCAAACGGATGTATTCGGTTTAAGTAATTTAAGATTTAATAATGGTATACACTTAGCTATGAAAAATAATATATAGTCCACCCTAACATGGCGTATTATTTAGTAATAGGACCAAAGTAATATTTAAACGAATTTAAGTGGTATATATGTCACCCATCGTGGCGTACCAGATACTTATGGTGTTTAAATATTAGTGCATTAATTTTAATTAATTGTTAGAGGAAACCAATAGGTTTTAAGATTTGTGCAACTCTCTGATTATGTGTTACATGTATGATTCTCAGGATTAGATCATTATGGGCTTTAATCTACTATTCACCATACTTAAGGATAACAAACTTACTGGACCGAACTATATTGAATGGAAACGTAATTTGGACATAGTGTTGACTACTAAGGAGTACAAATTTTGTACTTATGAACCCAAGCCAGATCAGCCTGCTGAAGATGCTCCTGAAAGTGAGAAGGAGTATTATAAGCGGTGGGTTAAGGCTGATGAGATGTCGCGATGTTACATTCTGGCAGCAATGTCGGGTGTTTTGCAGCATCAGCATCAGGCTATGGCCACTGCTTCAGATATGCTCTTTAATCTCAAGGAACTTTTTGGAGAACAGAATAGGGCTGCTAGGCAAGTAGCAATGAAGGCTTTAATGAACACTCAGATGGCTGAAGGAACACCTGTAAGGGATCATGTTCTCAGGATGATGTCTCATCTGAATGAGATGGAGATCCTTGGTGCTGATATTGATGGGGAAACCCAGATCGATATCATCCTTATGAGTCTGCCCAAAAGTTTTGAGCAGTTCCGCTTGAATTACACCATGAACAAAAGGATGTATAGTCTCGCGGAACTTCTGACAGAACTTCAGGCAACTGAAGGACTCTTTAAGCAGAATGTTCAAGTGAATGTGGCTGAGAAAGCTTCTTCCTCTAAGCCGAAAGGCAAGAAGAAGAAAAAGGTTCAGACACAGAAAGCTGGAAAGGTTGCTAATGCAGTGGGAGTTCAAGGTGCTGTGAAAAAACCTAAGGGCAAGTGCTTCAGGTGCAAGTAGTCAGGTCACTGGAAACAGGATTGTCCTCTTCCTAAGAAGATAAACAATACTGGTATGTCTCTTTCTCTAGTTACAGAAACATATATAGCGGCTATATCTACGAGCACTTGGTGTGTAGATACAGGAGCCACTGACCATGTTTGTAACTCTATGCAGGGGTTCCAGCAATCCAGAATGCTTAGAGATGGCGAGATATATGTGTTCATGGGAGATGCTACGAAAGTAGCAGTAGTTGCAGTTGGAATAATTACATTATCTTTTGGCGATGATAGGATTTTGGTTTTGAACAATTGTCTTTAAGTACCTTTGTTTAGAAGGAATTTAATTTCGGTTTCTAAACTTGCCATGGATGGTTATAATGTTTGTTTGGATCGTAATGTTTCTATTATGATGAATAAACGAGTTATATGTTCTGGTACATTGCAAGACAATTTATATATTATTAATCCTATCCAACCAATGCTGCAACATAAGAAAACTAATAACATTCTATCTAGCTCAAATAAAAGAAAGAAACCTTCTGAATTGAACCAAACATATCTTTGGCACTTAAGATTAGGTCATATTAACTTAAGGAGGATTCAAAGACTGGTAGTAGATGGGCCATTAGGCTCGTTGGCAGTGGAGCCATTTCCAGTTTGTGAATCCTGCTTGGAAGGTAAAATGACTAATAGGCCTTTTAAAGCAAAGGGGAATAGAGCCAAAGAAGTGTTAGAATTGGTTCATACTAATTTATGTGGACCTATGAGTATCCAAGCAAGAGGAGGTTATGTGTATTTTGTCACTTTCATTGACGATTATTCTAGATATGTGTACATTTATTTGTTGCGCCGTAAGTCTGAGTGCTTTGCAAAATTCAAAGAGTACAAAGCAAGTGCGGAGAAGCGACATCTTGGAAAATGTATCAAGTCACTACGATCAGATCGTGGTGGCGAATACTTGCTTGGAGAATTTAGGGAATATTTATCAGAAAATGGGATCACATCCCAGTTCTCTGCACCTGGCACACCTCAGCAGAATGGTGTAGCAGAGAGAAGGAATCAGACTCTTTTAGAGAGTGTTAGATCGATGATGAGTTATTCAGATTTACCCAAGTCGTTCTGGGGATATGCTATAGAGACAGCGGCTTACCTTCTGAACTTGGTACCTTTTAAGTCGGTTCCCAAGACTCCAATAGAATTGTGGACAGGCAGCAAACCAAGTCTAAGACATATTCGGATTTGGGGTTGTCCAGCACATGTGCTGAACAAGAACGCGACCAAGTTAGAATCTCGTACAGAAGTAAGGCTGTTTGTAGGCTATCCCATGGGAATGAAAGGTTATTCATTTTATAGTCCTTGGGATCGAGATATCATTGTTAGCACCAATGCTAGATTCTTAGAAGAAGACTATATAATGAACCATAAACCCATGAGTAGTATCGTTTTAGAGGAACTAGTGGGAGGGACAGATAATCCCCAAGTGCCAATAGTACAAGTAGAACAACCACAAGAAAATGCACAACTTAACACTAATACTGCACCAGTGCCTCGTCGTAGTGGGAGGGTTGTTTAACAACCAGATATCTTCATGTTTTTGGGAGAGTCCTCGGACTTGGTCTCTGGTGAACATGATGAGGATCGCAGGACATATGAAGAGGAAATTCTAGATAAAGATGCAGATCTATGGTAAAAGGCAATGGAATCTGAGATGGAATCTATGTATTCCAATCAAGTTTGGGAGCTCGTGGAACCACCCAAAGGTGTAAAACCCATTGGATGTATGTGGATCTACAAGAAGAAAAGAGGATCTGACAAAAAGGTGAAAGCCTGGAAAGCACGACTTGTTGCGAAAGGGTATACTCAGAAAGAAGGGATCGATTATGAGGAAACCTTTTCACCGGTTGTTATGCTTAAGGCGATCCGGATTCTTTTATCTATAGCAGCTCATCTCGATTATGAGATTTGGCAGATGGATGTCAAGACAGCTTTCCTTAATGGAAGTCTTGAGGAAACCATCTATATGCAACAACCAAAAGGATTCATGAAGGAAGGCCAAGAGCATCTTGTTTGTAAGCTTAAGAGGTCTATTTATGGACTAAAACAAGCTTCTATGGACTGGAATATTCGTTTTTATCAGGCAGTCCAGTCATATGGATTTGATCAAAGTCCAAGCGAATCATGTGTGTATAAGAGAAGTGAGGGTAATGCAGTGGTTTTTCTAGTACTGTATGTAGATGACATTTTACTCATTGGAAACAATGTTAAGATGTTGTCATCAGTAAAGGCATGGTTGTTCAAACAATTTGAAATGAAGGACTTAGGTGAAGCGGCATACATCCTTGGGATCAAAGTAATAAGGGATCGCAAGAAAAGGATGTTGGCTTTATCTCAAGAGCCCTACATTGATGAAGTATTAGCTCGTTTTAACATGCAGAACTCTAAGAAAGGTTTTCTACCTTTTAAGCATGGAGTGGCTCTATCCAAGGAGCAGTGTCCTTCGACACCTAAGGATATAAAGAGCATGAAAGCAGTTCCTTATGCTTCGGCATGTGGAAGCTTAATGTATGCTATGTTATGTACGAGGCCTGACATCTGCTTTGCTGTAGGCATGGTTAGTAGATATCAGTCGAACCCAGGTCAGGAACATTGGAGTGCAGTAAAAACTATACTCAAGTACCTGAGAAGGACTAAGGAGTATATGTTAATTTACAAGGCCTCAGATCTATTTCCTTTGGGATATAATGATTCGGATTTTCAATCAGATAGGGATAAGAGGAAATCAACCTCGGGATATGTTTTTACTTTGGGAGGTGGAGCCGTTATATGGAGGAGTGTAAAGCAGAAATGCATTGCAGACTCTACCATGGAAGCCGAGTACGTGGCGGCCTCTGAGGCTACAAAAGAGGCTGTATGGTTCAGGAACTTCCTTTTGGACTTGGATGTGGTACCTAATTTGCCTAGGAGCTTGACAGTGTATTGTGATAACACTGGTGCTGTGGCAAATTCGAAGGAACCGCGAGATCACAAAGCAGCTAAACATATTGAACGTAAGTATCATCTCATACGAGGAATCGTAAAACGAGGAGATATAGTTGTGGCTCACATATCATCAGAAGACAACCGGGCAGATCCTTTCACAAAGAGCTTGCCAACCAAAGTTTTTGACAGGCATGTGGAAGCGATAGGAGTCAGATGGATAGACACATAGTTTTTTTTTGTGTAATAGTGGATTAAATAAACACTGATATACTCACAGAATATTTTGAGTATAAGTGGGAGATTGTTGGTGTATACTGAAAATATTTATTTAAAGTATATACATTTATTTCTGGCCCAGTTTTATTGAGAATCATTTAAATGTTTACATGTTGTCTAATATTATATATTGTGGACAATCTAGTATCAAATGGGATACAGAATATTAGATTGTTAATTACGGTTTATATAATATAATAAGGTTCACAGCACAGGTGGAGTTAGACAATCCACTGGAATGGCTGTAGTATTATTTAGATTAGTTTATATTGACTAATAAATAATACTAGTATACCTTGTGTATATTGAACAGGATCAAATTTAGAATTGTTCCCTTATACTGATTAAGAAGGAGAACTAAGATTCTATGTTATTATTAATGCTTAGGTTCTTAATCCAGATATAGTAATTGACACGTGTATATTATTTACATGCTTTGATTTATATATGAAATAATTCTTTTGATTTATTTCATTATATTTTGGGTGATGAAATAATATATATGGTGAATATTATTTATTGAAGGAATCCATGTCCTGATAATATTCGGGTTAATGATGTCCCCTTGAAAGCTCAAAAAGATTTAATTATGTGAAACCCTGCTGGTGGATTTATTCCGGCATAATTAAATAAAGATTGAGTGGATGATCAAGGATAAAAGATATTAATTAAATGAATTATCAGTAATTTATTTAATTAATGGACATGCGATATTTTAAACATGGGGAATTTAATAACAAATAATATTGGAACCAAATTAATTAATTAAATTACGGTATTGGGAAAGGTAGTGCATATATTAATTCTTTAGTGGATTGAATTGATATTTAATTACATTGGGCTAGGCCCAAGATGTAATTAGAAGGCCCAACCTAATTGTCCATGATCCCTATTATAGCCCTATATATATTCTTATTCTCTTCTTGCTAGGGCTGGTCGAAAAAATTTTGTAGCCACCCAGGAGTAAGAAGAGAGGTTAACTTGAGAAGACGAAGGCCACACTTCGCTCAAGGGAATTTGGGAATACAATAGAAGAGCATGGAATCAACCGTTAACAAGGTGACTTTTCTATTCGTACTCGTTAATTTATTGTATCAAAAATCGCAGTGCCAAGATCTGATTGTCCCAACAGGACCAACAGCCCATTCTTCCTGAAACTATGGCTGAAACTGTGCCTCGTACTTTAAAATCAATCTGCACAGATTCAACCATAGTCTCTCTATCAACTGCTATCTTTTCTACTCCATCAACGGATATTTCTCATCCGTTGCCAAGTGTTTGTTCACCAGTGGATATGCTTAATAACAATCATCAATTGGTAGCTTCAACTATAGTATCAATGGATATTCTACATCCCTTGATCAATGTTCTTCCTGCTACTGTATCTAATCTAAGACAGTTTACTCCTTCATCTGAGTCTACTGCAACTACAACAGAAGTAACATTAGTAGTTCAAACACTTCTAGGAATGAGGGAAGGGAGTGTCATTACTGAGAGTGAGAGGCTATTTTGTGGGCAGGCAAAAGGAGAGGATGTGAGTGAGGGGCTGGCAATTTCTTCTTGCCAGGCAAAAGGAGAGCATGAGAGTACCACCTTAGTAGGTGAAGGTGAGGGTGTGAGAGGTGTGAGCCAGGGGGATCCCCTGATGCAAAAAGAGAGAGAAAATGATAGAAATGCAGGTACATGAGGCATAAGGGTGGATGAAGCCATTGCAAGTGAGACAATGGAGGTTGATGATGCCCCCAGAACAAGTCACTATCAACAGGCATCTCAAAAAGCCATTGATAGAACTGTTCTTGGAGCTAAAACCTTTACTCACCCTGATCCAGACCTTGACTCTTTGGCTAAACAGGGCAATGTGGAGGCTGAGCAGCAGCTGAACTTGGCACACACTAATGAATCTAGGCAGAGGGCTAAGAATGCTCTTACCAAGCTGCCTCCAAATGCTACTAATGAATTTTAGCATGAGTCTGAATTCGAAGATGAAGGTGAAGATGAAGAACCTTCACTGCACCCTGGAGATATACCAGAATGGTTGATGTCAAATGCCTATATCTCCAAGGATGCTCACAAAGAGCTAGTAGTACAGTATAAAAAGACTGTAGCTACTTTACGGGATGCTGAACCAGCTCTGAAGCATGTGCAAGAGAATTTTCTGGCTACTCTCAAATTGCACAAATGTCTTCTCAATCAAAGGGTTGTGGACCAGGATGACTTCAATATTGCAATCAGAGATGCATTAGAAACTCGGTCAAAGAACTTGGAGCTCATCCTTCCTCCCCTTACCATGCAGCAGCTTAGATTCAAGCTGAAGAAAGATGCAGAAATAGACAAGAAGATTGGAGCTTTGTCTGCAAAAGTGGATAAATTGGAGTCTCAAATGAGTACTGTGATTGCAGATCAAAAACTCATTATTGAGCCTCACAATCGACAAATTGCCCTCCTAAAGAGACTAATGAATCTGCCTATTACTCAAACCCTTGATGCTAACAAAAAGGGGGAGAATATTAGTGTAAGGGATTCAATCAGTGAGGGGGAACAACTTCACTCTTCTTCAATTCCAACAGTTCCATTAAAACCATCTAGTGAGGAGGAATCGGCCATTCAACCTGAAGATGCCACAAGGTTGGCTACTAATCCTCAAATTTCTCAAGTATCAATTCCCTCCATAACCACATCAATCAGACAAGTACTAATTCCAGATTTTGTTCTTCCTAAGTCTCTAACCAGAGGGGAGCCATCATATGTGTCTTAATTCAAGCCTATGCTTAAACATAAGAAGTCACCTATTAAGAAAAATGGTAAAAACACCATGAGAGTTGAATTTCCAATGCTAAAACCAGATGAATTCAAACTAATGAGCAAGCACCTTGTTGAATTAAAACAGAAGGCTAAAGTTGATGTGGGACTCAAAGAGAATCTAGCATTTATCTACAGAGATGGAGTGGAAATATGTGTTCCTGTAGGTCATCCAAATTTTGTTGTGGCCATGGCTGAAGAAATTGCAAGATTACTTCAAGCTGGTCAAATTGCTAGACAACCTGCTAAATACACTGAGAAAGAAGCTAGACTGACTGATGAACTTGTAAGAGAATTGGAAGAGGAGATGAAGCAAGAGGCCATAGAAGAAGAGGCCAAATTTAAGAAGAAGAAATTGAACACAAAGTCTGCGTGCAAGAAAAGGAAAAGCGGAGTCAAGACTAATGCTAGAGTCAAGTCTCATGCTAAAAGGACTTAGAGCCCAGAACCAGAAGATCAAGTTGAATCAACCCAACCTCAACCTACAATACCTCCAACCCAAGACACACAGCAACCTACTCAAACCTCCAACCCCTTTAATTTAATAAAGGAAGAACCATTGGAATTTGATTTTGACATCAACAGCTTGGTATTTCCAAAGATCAGACTCTCACCTGTAAGGAGGAGAACCAGAACCAGGAAACAACCATTAGCTAGACCAATTCAAATTGCTGAGGTTCCTCAAGTTGCAAAGGAGGCTGCCAAGAGAGATATTGCACTCTACATTGCTGACATTGAAGAATATTCAAGTGTCAATCTTTTCTTGGATGAAGTGAGTGATGTGAGTGTTGCATATAGGACAGTCAGGTTACCAGAAAGATTAATTTTCACCTATAAAGGAGGAAACATCATAACTTGGCCCCTACATCAAGTGTTGAATGAAAGCTACAGCAAATTATGGAGGATATGGTCTCTAATGAAGAGAGCTGGTGGATTCACTCCAGAGGCAAATACCATAATCTTCAATAAGATCAATGAATTGAGAAATAGCTGGACTTCAAAGGAGGGTTTGCCTAAGAAGCTGAACATTCCATATGAACCTGGTAGGAAGGTTCATTTCTATCCATTCTGGATAATGGTATTCAGAGATGAACACAATTGTAGAAGATTTTTCAGAATAGAAGATCAACTGGAAAAGGCTAGCAATGAGTACTTGCAATACTTAATGTCTATGCTAGATCCAAGTCATAAAGAAGAAAAGATCATCTACAAATCTCTAGAGGAGCAGCTTGAGGCAAACAAAAGGAAAATCCATGGTATGAGGAGTGCAAGGGGCAGAAAGCAATAATATGCTCTGTTAGAGGAGGATCCCTTGTAATAGTATGATTCTTTAACTTGACTCAGTTCATTTTCTACACTTTTGGGAGCTTATTACAATACATATGTTTTTAATTAATCTCTGTAATCATGCTAAGGTGTTTTGTTATAATCAAGGCTCTTAATTTGTAAGAACCCAGATTTTTGGTAGTAATTAAAAACTTTTTTTATGTAATGGAGCATAAGTGTAACAGTGGTTCTAGTGAATGAATATTTAACGAATTTTGATTCAAATGTTTATATGCCATGAACAATGCAATTGGTTGACAACTTAGGTAAGAATAATCTATTTCCTGGAAAGTAAGATATGGTAAATTCCGAAGAGGAAGGTTATTCTCATGTCATCCAAATCGATATCTGTTATAAGTCCCGTGGTTCCGTCAAAGGGTTAAGGAACGCTTGGGAAAGCGCAAGGACATTTTTCGAATTATAAGGATTAAAGAGGAAATAAGTAATGAATAGTGTTTTTGGTGGAAATTGGAATATTATCAGACGATGCTATATAGGAGTATTCAGAACGGAATTCTGAGTTCGTATTAATGACCGATAGGCAATATAAGTGTATGTAAACGATATCAGATTAAGAAAAATAGCACTTTTATTTTCCCCGAGATTTCCCTAGACACTGAATGATTTAAGGATTTAATATAAAGATTTAAGGAATTTAAATTCAAGAATTATAAAGGAGGATTGAGAATGGTAGTATAAATATTAAGAAGGATTCCGGTAAAACCCTAACGAGAAATACTTGAGATATTCCTCCGAACGATCAATGAAATTGATCAATAACCAGACAAAGAAACAAGCAGAGAACCAAGACGCATGCATGTGCAAGTAGATAATATCAAGTAACCAAGTAGTTACAAGAGTAACTAGCATACTTAGCAACAAACCAAGTACTTAGCATCATCTTCTCATCTTACTACTAATCATCAACACTTGTCCACTTGAAATACATCATCCATGACCACACCACTTTATTAAATCTACTTTATGACAAAGATATTATCAAGAGATATCACTTTATGCATTATTATCCAAGCAACCAAGCAAGAACACCAAGCTCCCTCTCTTTTACATACATTCGGCTATCACCATAATTCAAGAACTAAAATCCATCTTCCAACCATTGTTTGATCTCCAAATTTTTATGGTGAGTACTACATTTCATATAATAGCTATCCTAGGAATCTTAGCTTTAAACTCCACTTTTTCCATTTTGAAATAAATCATCAAAGTGGAGGATGAATAGTAACTTTCATGAACTAACTTTGATTTCTTGTTTTCTTTGGATGATTTAAGCCATAATAAGGCCATACAAGGACTATAAAAGGTTTATTAGGGCTTGTACACTCTCCAAGGAAGGTATAATTCTTAAGAACCCTAGATCTCACTTTGAGATTATGTATGTTCTTGGTAGTTTTTAGCTTAGTTACGATTATAGTGTTATTATAAGCATGTAAGCATGATCTTGTAGTTGGTTTAGCCATATGATGATTATGATGATGAAGTGAGATGTTCTTGGACTTTTTAAGATGAGAATCATGTGTATAAGATGTATGGTATACCCGGTGTGGCTTGGTTGTGATATAACAATTTGGAAACGTTCGATTTATAGCCGTCGTAATGCCGAAATTTTGTTAACCCTTGAAATTCATGCATAGAAGTAGCCATAGTCACTGATCTTGATAAGTATATGACATATCCTTGTAGATCTCGAGTCATAGATCGTTTTGGCGTGAGAATAAAAGCAAACGGACTTACGGTTTAGGAGTTATGGTCAAATTAGTAAAAGTAATTTGAAACCGTAAGTGCGAGTTCGTAACTGAAATTGAACCCCCTTAATATTACTAATTCAGTGGAAAATCTTGAAATTAAATATTAGAGATCATAAGGAAGGTGTGAGAGAAAACCTCATGGCAAACGGATCGTTTTTCGATTTTATAAAAATGTTCGAATCAGGATTAAGTACGAATGAACCCCTAAAAAGAACAAGTGGTTATAACTTTGGAAAATCACTTAGAAAACGATCAATAAACCTCGAGGTATAATCTCTTTTAGTAAACGACCGACCTTAGTACTTTTCTGGCAAAAGTACCTACCAAGGGTAAGTGTACTGACAAGCCTTAATAACGAACAAATGTCGGGTCATAACGGTGATAAAAAGAGTTACACTAGAGGGTGTATAACGAGATAACTTGAAAACGTGTCTTAACCTAAGTTAAATATATACTTAGCCTTTCAAAAGTGTTAAGTGATTAATCTCGAATATTCTAATTGTTTATAGATCACCGGGCTGAGCCAAGACACGCTACCTGTGACATCCCATAATCCGGGGTACAAATTTGGGGCCACTAACCACAATCCACACAACACAAATCTGTAAATAAACATAATATAATAATAAAATACCCCTGATCCAAGATCGCATACAGGTTATGGTATGAAACAATCTATCAAATTACAATAATACAATCCAAACTCCGAATAAAATGGTTTTACGAATTACTAACAACTAAGTCCATCTGTTGAACTAATTAACCAACCTCTGACAAAGCTCAAGTCACTACCCGACCAAGTCAACAACTCGAACATCACCTCTCGCTATAGGAACAAGATTACTCATCTGACCACAAGGTCTCCTCATCTCGTCTCTATAAACTGGAGAAATAAAACAACAATGCAAGAGTGAGACAACAGTGCTCAGCAAGAATAAATATATATGTCAACATCAAGAACAAATGTAAATTATTGATCTGCAAGAATAATCATCATAGGTTCCAAAGGAATCAGGCTTTAAAGCAATTCAAACTCAATATATGGAATAGAATTGGATTTTTATATTTTTTTTAAAAAAACAACTAGGTTGGGCTGCTGATCAGTCAACACTAACCCCGGACAAACGCACACAGCAATGTCCTACAATGGATCCACGGCACACATTGGCCTCAACTTCTGACCATTAAACTGGTCTCCCCGAAGAGACTCCTCTGACCATAATATGGTCTCCCCGAAGGGACATCAAAAAAAATTTCCAATTCTATATCCAACGTACTAGGTGTCGGAACAATCGACAACCTCTGTCAATCAAACTATCTGGAAAACTCACGTTCCAGAACAACTCGACTGGTAAAATAGAAGAAATCAACAGTTCTATCCTGGATATCGACGAGATCGATATAATAAATGGGTTGACCATTGAATAAACAACAATAAGAATAAATGTCAACGAGATCGACAATAAATGGGGTAACAATTGAATGAATGAACAACAGTAACAATAAATATTTACGAGATCGACAATAAATGGGGTGACATCATAATCAGAAATAATTAAAGTAAATTTCACTTGAACAAGAAGTGAAGGGAAAATACTTGCTTGATAATCACAGCTTAACCATCTAACTATCTGGTCGTCACACTTAACCACTGACTTCCATACGTCTTGTCCACTTGATCCTACAGCCCTTATCTCACATCAATACCTTTTACTGACCTTTTTCTACTTTAAATACCTCTCGCAAATATACTGGGTCCAAACAGAGCATTTAAACACTTAGTCAAACCAGTAATCATTTTTACGACTCCTTAGCACGTAATGTAAGTAAGTCACATAACACGTAGTCATTTAAACTACCTCAACAGGCCATATCACTCACATTTCGCATTTAATCAACCTCAGAAACATTTAAGACTCGCTATCAGTCAATACCCATAACTCACAAAGCATTTAAGCATGTAAATTCCACAAAACAGCACATATAACTCACTTTAATAATTAACTGAACTCAAGAAATATATTTAACACAATCTTCAAGCTCAGTTTTTGAATAAAACCCAACTCAGAATATTTGAAAAAAAATTTTAAAACCTTTTCTGGATTTTTAAACAATTTTCTACCATTTTTAAAGCATTTAAAACCGGAAACAGGTTAATTAAAAATTAAATAACTCTAATTAAACAATTTTCTACCATTTTTAAAGCATTTAAAACCGGAAACGGGTTAATTAAAAATTAAATAACTCTAATTAAATTAATTAAAATCAACTAGAAACTAATTAATAAAATTATTGATAAAGGATTACTTTTATCAAATAATTAAATTAATTAAATTATTATTTGAAATTAATTAAAATATTTAAAGTAATTAACTCTTAATCATTTTGATTTAAAAAAAATTAAAAATGATTTTAAAAACCAAATACCTAAATAAATAAATTCAAAAATAATCTGAATTTAAAATAAGATTTTTGGAACATACATTTTCTGAATTTACTAAAATTTCAGATTTAATATAAATCTTTAAAGTAAAGAAATTTTAAAAAATAATTTAAAACTACCTTGTAAGTAAAAAGGTAATTTCATTTCTTTGTAAAAGTAATTAGTAACTTGGTAAAAGGTTAAAAACACATTTGTTTTTACCACAAGTATCAAAACAGATCAACCCATCCCAACTGAAGAACGTGGCCAGAAATTCCATGAACACAACCGGAACCTGTAAATTTTTCGGCCACCATTCCCCGCTTCCGGCGACTGCAAATCCACTGCCCAGCACCACACTACACCCTACCATACTTGTGTTATGTCTTTAACCCTCTGATACCATTCCAAACATCAACAAATGAACACAAATAATCGAAACAAGCAGAAATCCGACTAGTTGGGTCATTTTTCCGGCGAGCTCGAAGAACTCCGGCCGAAACTCCGTTCTCACTCAATTCTCATCCAATCTTCACGTTCTATATATCAAAACAAAGCCCCAAGCTACAGGAATCTACTCATACTAACCATTTTCATGAACAATTAACACACATCATGGACGAATGATTTTTAAATCGTAATAAAAATGACGAACTCGTTACACACTTATACGAACACATTCATTGCAATTATCTACTTAAAACAGTTACATATAACATCAGGAAGCTTCAGGAATCAACAGAATCACCAAACAATTACACAATCAAAAACCCCCAAATTTTCAATCAAGAACCCTAGAATTTTGAAATTTAAAGTAAAAATCGTATAAAATCAAGAAATTACCCTTTGTTGGTTTTGAGTGCAGATTCAGAAGCTAGACATCAAGGGCTTCGTTTTGAGTACTTGCACGTTGAAAACGGATTCCAGAATCGCCTCCAAATTGAGGATTGATCTTTAAGAACACTTAAGAATAAATAATTTTGATAATAAAATTTATTTATTTTTGAAATTTTCTTTTGTGATTTTTGATTGGACACTGGACAGATTTTGATTGGTTAAGAAGGATAAGATTTGTATTGGTAAAAAAAAAATAAAGTTACGAAATTATTTTGTTTCCGAAATGCTCGGAACCCTAATTAACTTTTAATCGGTCCGAAACGTACCAATTAAATCAATTACGGGTCCGATTCAAACGAAAATATTTTTACGAAAAATCACGAATCATTTACTGAAAATTTATAACACTTATAAAACGAATAAAATATGAGTCTCGAATATTTTGAGATTTATTTGATAAATATCGATACGAAAATGATTTTAAATCGAAGCCCCAGGGGTTTTGAAAACGGCTTTTAATGGATAAAGTCGACTAATTGACACGTATCACGAAAAAGACATTTAATCTTATCCTTTAACACATAGCACATAATAAAAAACACATACGGGAATTTTTCGATCAATTTAGCGCTCCTCCTCAAATACCGATCAACAATTAACACCTTGACTCGTGAAACTGGAATAAAATAGTTAAAAAAAAAATTTTTATTCCTATTTACCAAAAATAGTATTTAAATAAATTTAATAATAACGGTTCTTACACTACCCAGCAAGTTTCCAATACTTTGGAACTGTTGTTGTGATAATATATATATGATTGATTGTTGTTATACATATGTCATAGCATGCATGCCTACTTTCAAATTTATATTGTGATACTTGTTCCCCGATTTGATGTTGGCTTATAAGTTAGATACAGGATATACTAATTATAAGCCGGATATTGCTAAGACCCTTAGTGAAGGGCATATGATCTCATTCTTTTAATAAAGACCGGGAGTCTGTATTTTGTAATATAGAGATAGTCGTGGAAACCCGGAGGGATTCCAGGGACAGATTACTTGAGGAATGTTATTTATGAGCATTATTTACATTTCCATAAGTATTATTATATGGAAATTATTCGAGGAATGTTATTTGAGTATAATCTCAAATACTATTTGAATATTATTTTTGAATATTCATTTAAGACTTGATTTATTTAATAAATATTCATTTGAGGTTATTGATTTAGATGAATATTATTTTGAATATTCATTTGAGCTTTATTTCTTTAATGAATATTATCTTTAATATTCATTTAAGGTTGATTAAATTATCGGATATTATTTTAAATATTTATTCGAGGAATTATTTATTTAATGAATATTCTCATATATTTATTCAAGCGTTACTTTGAGCAATATTTTATATTAAGAATATTCTTTAAATATTTATGAGTTAATAAATATTCTTTGAATGTTTATATAATTCTTTTGACTAGTTTTAAAATATATTATTTTATTCAAATATTATCTTCGACCTTCAAAAATTATGTAAAATATTTCTGAGTCTCATTATGACTATTTTTATCAAAGGGAGGTTCCCAAAACTCCATTCTTCATTCGAGTCTATCTTCCAAATTATGAGGGAACCTCACTTGAGACCTGTTATTTATTTGTTTGACTTCCCGGTCATAAATCTTTTAAAACTATTCTTTTCACTCGCAGCTTGGTTGCTTTTCATCAAGACGAGTCTCTGTGTTACTTCCTCATCGTTCGAGGGGTAAGATTGTTGGAACAAGTCGATATCCATTAACAAGCAACTGCTTGGGAAATATTGGTGAATTTTCCTTTCCAACTAAATACGACTACTTTGTGGAGTCCTATCAACAAGTATTACACTTGGGGAAAGGGGGATGAGCTTTACGTTTCAGAGTCATGGATTTACTCGAACTAGGAGTATTGGTGTAAGAGGCTGTGGGACAGTCCATCATTGAAACTTTGTGTAAGAGGCTGTGGGATAGTCCATCATTGTAAACCGGTATAAGAGGTTGTGGGACAGTCCATCCTGGAAATAGGGCGCCGGCCCCGACTAAGCCCAACGATGGCTAGGGAGATCCGGCGTATGGTAGTGTCCATATGTTCTTTCTTCTACATGTAGAGAAACAAATTTTGAGGTGCACGACCTGCGACTGATCATCGTAAGGTAGTGTCATCTGGCACGACATACTCCCGCATTGATTCATCATCCAAATCTAATTATTTTCTGCAACATGAAGTATTACTCATGCTGACAGGGTTTGAAAACTGTTCAGAACTAAAAGTACTCTAACATACCCCTAACTTCATCATTTATATTATATTGGCACTATGTTCGTTAATGCATGGCATATGGTTTCAATAATACTTTTGAACTATTATATATATTATTGTTCAATATACAGTATTGTTGGTGGGCTATTGCTCATCCATGCTTTATTATTTATATCACAACAACAGCTAGGTTTGATGGCCCGCGTAAGGCGCACTCGGAGCAAGTAGGTGACTCCAGTCGTAGGACTACCCGCTGATATGGTTGCTGCCATTGCTGTGGTAGACAGACATCATTTGTTTTCAGCCTTAATTATATGTATAATTAATGTTAATCAATGGCAAGAACTTTTTAACTTATGTTGTAATCATTTTGGGTTGTAATAACTTATATTTTTGGATCCTATTAGTAGAGACTTATTTCAATTTCATCTCTAGGACTATAGCTGTTTGGGTGTGATGTGATATTATTGCGGGGTCGTAGCATGTTACTTATTTATTTTGGACTCAAATGCAAGTACTGTTTATGGAATATGAGACCGTAACGACCAGGTCCCTGACCCCGGATCTGGGGCTCCACGACATGGAATCCTAGTCGCTATAGTATCCGATCGAGATCCAAGATTCAACTCCAGATTTTGGAGGAGCTTTCAAGAATGTGTAGGAACCAGGCTAAACATGAGTACAGCCTATCACCCCCAGACAGACGGGCAAAGTGAAAGGACCATCCAAACGCTAGAGGATATGTTGAGAGTTTGTGCTATAGACTTTAAAGGAAATTGGGATGATCACTTGCCATTGATTGAGTTCTCCTACAACAATAGTTTTCATTCAAGCATAGGAATGCCACCTTACGAGGCCCTTTATGGAAGAAAATGCCGATCTCCCTTGTATTGGGATGAAGTTGGAGAGCGAAAGATGCTCGGGCCCGAAGTGGTCCAACGGACTAAGGATGCAGTGGATCTAATCAGAGGACGGCTGGTAGCAGCCCAAGATCAATAAAAGAGATATGCCGACTTATCTCGAAAAGGCAAGGAATATGAAGTTGGAGACCTAGTGTTTTTAAAGGTATCTCCCTCGAAAGGTTTAATGAGGTTTGGGAAGAAGGGAAAACTGAGTCCTAGATCCATTGGACCCTTTGAGATCTTAAGGCGTATCGGGGAACTAGCTTACGAACTAGCATTACCCCCAAATCTGCAACAAGTACACAATGTGTTCCATGTTTTGATGTTAAGGAAATATAATCCGGATGCCAAGCATATTGTGGAATATGAGCACGTAGACATGCAACCAGACCTAAAAGAACAAGTGCTCCGAAACAAGGTCATCCAGCTAGTCAGAGTTTTATGGCAGAACCACAACGTGGAAGAGTCAACTTGGAAATTGGAAAGCGCAATGCTAGAGAAATATCCCCATTTGTTTTCAAACTGATTCCGGGACGGAATCCTTTTAAGGAGGGGAGACTGTAAGAACCCAGATTTTTGGTAGTAATAAAAAACTTTTTTTATGTAATGGAGCATAAGTGTAACAGTGGTTCTAGTGAATGGATATTTAACGAATTTTGATTCAAATGTTTATATGCCATGAACAATGCAATTGGTTGACAACTTAGGTAAGAATAATCTATTTCTTGGAAAGTAAGATATGGTAAATTCCGAAGAGGAAGGTTATTCTCATGTCATCCAAATCGATATCTGTTATAAGTCCCGTGGTTTCGTAAAAGGGTTAAGGAACGCTCAGGAAAGCACTAGGACATTTTTCTAATTATAAGGATTAAAGAGGAAATAAGAAATGAATAGTGTTTTTGGTGGAAATTGGAATATTATCGGACGACGCTATATAGAAGTATTCGGAACGGATTTCTGAGTTCGTATAAATGACCGATAGGCAATATAAGTGTATGTAAACGATATCAGATTCAGAAAAATAACACTTTTATTTTCCCCGAGATTTCCCTAGACACTGAATGATTTAAAGATTTAATATAAAGATTTAAGGAATTTAAATTCAAGAATTATAAAGGAGGATTGAGAATGGTAGTATAAATATTAAGAAGGATTCCGGTAAAACCCTAACGAGAAATACTTGAGATATTCCTCCGAACGATCAATGAAATTGAGCAATAATCGGACAAAGAAACAAGCAGAGAACCAAGATGCATGCATGTGCAAGTAGATAATATCAAGTAACCAGGTAGTTAAAAGAGTAACTAGCATACTTAGCAACAAACCAAGTACTTAGCATCATCTTCTCATCCTACTACTAATCATCAACACTTGTCCACTTGAAATACATCATCCATGACCACACCACTTTATTAAAGCTACTTTATGCCAAAGATATTATCAAGAGACATCACTTTATGCATTATTAGCCAAGCAACCAAGCAAGAACACCAAGCTCTCTCTCTCTCTCTCTTTTACATACATTCGGCTATCACCATAATTCAAGAACCAAAATCCATCTTCCAACCATTGTTTGATCTCCAAATTTTTATGGTGAGTAGTACTACATTTCATATAATAGCTAGCCTAGAAATCTTAGCTTTAACTCCACTTTTTCCATTTTGAAATAAATCATCAAAGTGGAGGATGAATAGTAACTTTCATGAACTAACTTTGATTTCTTGTTTTCTTTGGATGATTTAAGCCATAATAAGGCCATACAAGGACTATAAAAGGTTTATTAGGGCTTGTACACTCTCCAAGGAAGGTATAATTCTTAAGAACCCTAGATCTACTTTGAGATTATGTATGTTCTTGGTGGTTTTTAGCTTAGTTACGATTATAGTGTTATTATAAGCATGTAAGCATGATCTTGTAGTTGGTTTAGCCATATGATGATTATGATGATGAAGTGAGATGTTATTGGACTTTTTAAGATGAGAATCATGTGTATAAGATGTATGGTATGCTCAGTGTGGCTTGGTTGTGATATAACAATTTGGAAACGTTCGATTTATAGCCGTCGTAATGCCGAAATTTCTTTAACCTTTGAAATTCGTGCATAGCAGTAGCCATAATTCACTGATATTGATAAGTATATGACATACCCTTGTAGATCTCGAGTCATAGATTGTTTTGGCACGAGAATAGAAGCAAACAGACTTTCGGTTTAGGAGTTATGGTCAAATTAGTAAAAGTAATTTGAAACCGTAAGTGAAAGTTCGTAACTGAAATTGAACCCCCTTAATATTACTAATTCAGTGGCAAATCTTGATAATTAAATATTAGAGATCATAAGGAAGCTGTGAGAGAAAACCTCATGGCAAACAGATTGTTTTTCGATTTTATAAAAATGTTCGAAAAGGGTTAAGTACGAATGAACCCCTAAAAAGAACAAGTGGTTATAACTTTGGAAAATCATTTAAAAAACGATCAATAAGCCTCGAGGTATAATCTCTTTTAGTAAACGACCAACCTTAGCACTTTTGTGGCATAAGTACCTACCAAGGGTAAGTGTAATGACAAGCCTTAATAACGAACAAATGTCGGGTCATAACGGTGATAAAAAGAGTTACACTAGAGGGTGTATAACGAGATAACTTGAAAACGTGTCTTAACCTAAGTTAAATATATACTTATCCTTTCAAAAGCGTTAAGTGATTAATGTCGAATATTCTGATTGTTTATAGATCACCGGGCTGAGCCAGGACATGCTACCCCTACTCGACTACCAGGCAAGTTTCCAATACTTTGGAACTGTTGTTGTGATAATATATATATGATTGATTGTTGTCATACATATGCCATAGCATGCATGCCTACTTTCAAATTTATATTGTGATACTTGTTCCCTGATTTGATGTTGGCTTATAAGTTAGATACAAGATATACTAATTATAAGCCGGATATTGCTAAGACCCTTAGTGGAGGGCATATGATCTCATTATTTTAATAAAGACCGGGAGTCTGTATTTTGTAATATAGAGATAGTCGTGGAAACCCGGAGGGATTCCAGGGACAGATTACTTGAGGAATGTTATTTATGAGCATTATTTATATTTCCATAAGTATTAATTACATGGAAATTATTTGAGGATGTTATTTGAGTATAATCTCAAATACTATTTGATATTATTTTTGAATATTCATTTAAGACTTGATTTATTTAATGATTATTCATTTGAGGTTATTGATTTAGATGAATATTATTTTGGAATATTCATTTGAGTTATTTATTTAATGAATATTATTTTAAATATTCATTCGAGCTTTATTTCTTTAATGAATATTATCTTGAATATTAATTTAAGGTTGATTAAATTATCGGATATTATTTTAAATATTTATTCAAGGAATTATTTATTTAATGAATATTCTCATATGTTTATTCGAGGGTTACTTTGAGCAATATTTTATATTAAGAATATTCTTTAAATATTTATGAGTTAATAAATATTCTTTGAATATTTATATAATTCTTTTGACTAGTTTTAAAATATATTATTTTATTCAAATATTATCTTCGACCTTCAAAAATTATGTAAAATATTTCTGAGTCTCATTATGACTATTTTTATCAAGGGGAGGTTCCCAAAACTCCGTTCTTCATTCGAGTCTATCTTCCAAATTATGAGGGAACCTCACTTTAGACCTGTTATTTATTTGTTTGACTTCCCGGTCATAAATCTTTTAAAACTATTCTTTTCACTCGCAGCTTGGTTGCTTTTCATCAAGACGAGTCTCTGTGTTACTTCCTCATCGTTCGAGGGGTAAGATTGTTGGAACAAGTCGATATCCATTAACAAGCAACTGCTTGGGAAATATTGGTGAATTTTCCTTTCCAACTAGATACGACTACTTTGTGGAGTCCTATCAACAAATATTACACTTGGGGAAAGGGGGACGAGCTTTACGTTTCAGAGTCATGGATTTACTCGAACCAGGAGTATTTGTGTAAGAGGCTGTGGGACAGTCCATCATTGAAACTTTGTGTAAGAGGATGTGGGATAGTCCATCATTGTAAACCGGTATAAGAGGCTGTGGGACAGTCCATCTTGGAAATAGGGTCCGAGTGGCGCCAGCCCCGACTAATCCCAAAGATGGCTAGGGAGATCCGGCATATGGTAGTGTCTATATGTTCTTCTTTCTACATGTAGAGAAACAAATTTTGAGGTGCACGACCTGCGACTGATCATCGTAAGGTTGTGTCATTTGGCGCGACATACTCCCGCATTAGTTCATCATCCAAATCTAATTATTTTCTGCAGCATGAAGTATCACTCATGCTGACAGGGTTTGAAAACTGTTCAGAACTAAAAGTACTCTAACATACCCCGTAACTTCATCGTTTATATTATATTGGCACTATGTTCATTAATGCATGGCATATGGTTTCAATAATACATTTGAACTGTTATATATATTATTGTTCAATATACATTATTGTTGGTGGGCTATTGCTCACCCTTGCTTTATTATTTATATCACAACAATAGCTAGGTTTGATAGCCCGCGTAAGGCGCACTCGGCGCAAGCAGGTGACTCCAGTCGTAGGACTACCCGCTGATATGGTTGCTGCCATTGCTGAGGTAGACAGACAACTTTTGTTTCCAGCCTTAATTATATGTATAATTAATGTTAATCAACGGCAAGAACTTTTAAACTTATGTTGTAATCATTTTGGGTTGTAATAACTTATATTCGTGGATCCTATTAGTAGAGAATTATTTCAATTTCATCTCTAGGACTATAACTGTTTAGGTGTGATGTGATATTATTGCGGGGTCGTAGAATGTTACTTATTTATTTTGGACTCAAGTGCAAGTACTGTTTATGGAATATGAGACAGTAACGACCAGGTCCCTGACCCCGGATCTGGGGCTGTTACATAATTTTTGGCTGTTATTCTATCTGTCATAAATTGGGGGAGATTGTTAGGAATTATGTTGTCCTTGATGATAAGCACACAAAAACACCTTGAAAAATATATTTGTATAAGTTAAGTGTGTAACTTATCAACGGATATCCAGTCTATAAATATCCATTGATGAGGCAGCTTATCGATTGATAAGTCTGTAACATACTGCTTTAAGTCTCGACAGATAAGTTGTTTGTTACTGTCATAGTTGCTAGAATTCCTAAGTCATGTTGACTATCAATGGATATGCAGAATAGGGTAGCGAATTATACATAAGTTGTGCTATGTAATTCTGTATAAGTGAAGTGATGTTTCAACCGATGAAGCTTCTACGACAACGGATATGACACTCCAGCAAACAACATTCAACCTATCGATCGATGTCTGCTTCAACGATAAAATGCCACAACCAATAAGGTCTTGATATTAGTGGTTGATAGTGACTTGACATGGCTGACAAACCACATGGGTTGATAAACTTAAAAAGGGTATGGAAGCCAGTATTGGAAATAAAGAAGAAAAAGAAACATTTCTTATTCTCACAAGCAATTTAGCTGGTAAATCTAGTGCAAATCTGTCCAAGACAATCCAGACAAAATTGCATCACATTGAGACAAGGAGTGGCAGCAAACCTACAGAATACTTTGACTTTGTAATATTCGTTTATTTTGTAGGGTTTGTAAACTTGAAGTATATATATCTTCAAGTGTAGCAAGGCTATGAAAAGAAGAAAACACTGAGCTTAAACGCATAGAGCATTAGGTTTTCTTGTAAACACTAAGTCTTGTACTTGCAGCTGTGTAAACTTTACACAGGTTGTTTTCTTCAATACAGCCCTCAGGTGGACTCGACAAATCCACCTGAAATTTTTAAAGAGTGTGTTGTATGTTTGTTTATGTTTTTATTTCTGTTCTATAGTTTTATCTGTTCATCTTAAATCCATCTGCTGTCTTGTTAATTCGAAAGAATTTTCATCAAGATTGTATTCAACCCCCCTTCTACAATCTTGTGGTGTCTAACTGGGAAATAACAACCGAGCTATCCAGTTTAGCGATATTCTGGACTAGTCTGGACAATGAATCAGCTTCTGAATTTTCCTCTCTATTGATTTAGTTTACTAAAAACTTTGGGATCGTGGTCTGGTAACTTTTGACCAAGGCTTGGTATTGAGCTAGCTTTGGATCTTTTGCAATATACTCCCCTTTAGTCTGATTCACCATAATCTGGGAGTCACTATAGATGTTGATATCCTGGACCTTCAATGACCGGGCTATCCGTAGACCGGATAAGAGAGCTTCATATTCCGCGTGGTTGTTTGTCGCCAAGAACTTGAATGTAATGGCTTGTTGAATTTGGAACCCATGTGGACTTTTCATTATTAGCCCCGTTGCAGATCTGTCATTTTTTGACGAGCCATCCACATGTAGGGTCCATGCTTCCGGATCTATGTCATTCTCCTCTCCAGAATCTACCATCACTGGATTAGGCTGGGGCTCAGGGAAGGAGCACTCCACAATGAAGTCGGCCAGGACCTGGGCCTTGATTGCTGTCCGGGGTATGATGGTTAGCTGAAACTGGCTCAATTCGACTGCCCAATTGACTAATCTTCCCGAAACATCTGGTTTATGAATTATTCTCTTTAAAGGTTGATCAGTTATGACTTTGATCTCTGGGCCTTGGAAATAGTGCCTTAGCTTCCGGAAGGCCGTTACTAAAGTAAAAACAAACTTTTCCAAGTTGGGATATCTGGTCTCGGCGTCTTTCAGCACCTGGCTAACTAATAGACTAGTTTCTATTGTCCATCCTGTTCCCGGATTAGAGCTGCTCCAATAGCCAGGTGTCCTGCAAACATTTAATATTAAATAAGAAATTTTAAATACGCGATTTTCTACATCGTAATACAAGGTCCCCTGAATCGGGACTAGATTGTTTCCAAAGCCATAGAGAGGGTCTTTTCTGCATTCATTCATCCTTACACTTCCCAGCTGCATCCTATCCACGGTATGCTTGAAAAGGATGTTGGCGGAGGATCCGTTATCAACAAGAATCCTCTTCACTTAATTTTCAGCTATATCCAAGCTAACAACCAAAGCTTCATTATGGTTCGGGTCAACTCCCTCAAAGTCGGCATTGCTGAAAGATATGATCTACTCGGGGAAAGACTGGACCTTCATAACTTCATCTCCGGAGCCTGGACTGGGGGGAAGAGAGGTGGTGGGAGTTGGCATTGACAACATGTTTTTTCCCTGATCTGGAGCCTTCCCCTTTTCCCATAGTTTTTCGAGTATGTATTGACCCATGTTTCCTTTCTTAATCTGATCTTCAATGAAGTACTTGAGAGAGAGATAGCTTTCAGTGGTATAGCCATGAGTTCCATGGTAATCGCATTATTTATGAGTAGGACGGTTCTCGGGCGCTATGACCATTGGCTTAGGCGGATAGAAGTATGGTTTGTCCCGGACCTCTGGGCTCAGGTCTGGGCTCGGATTTGGGTGGCCTTGGGGGCCTAGAGTCCAGTTTGGAAACCGGCTCATGAACTTTCTGGTACTAAGAGCTGGGAGCTCTGGATGTAGTTGCATTGTCTGTTGGGTTTGAATCTTTTATCTTGCTAATAACCACCACGTGGTCGATCATCTTGAGTTCGGGTTAAAGAGGTTCCTTGGCGGGTCATTCTCATTGCTTGCAGCACATCACTTTCTTTTATGAACCGGGCAGTCATAGCATATGCTGCTACCAGGTTTTGGGGTTCTTTATTGATTAGTTCATAAACATATCTTTCGTTGTGTTCCGGGTCTAGATTCCTCCACAAAATGCTTAGAGATTCACGCTCATCTATGCGCAAAATCTTGTTGATGGCCTCTTGGAAACGTTTCATGTAATCGGAGAGAGATTCATTGTCATACTGTCGGATGGTTTCCAGATGGCACATATGCAGATCATGGGTGCAGTTTACTCTGAATCTTTTTAGAAAAGATTCTCGAAACTCTTTCCAACTGTGAATGCTCCGGGAGGGGATCCGGCTGAACCATCTCTGGGCCCCACCCTTCAAGGTTGATGCAAAGAACCGGCATTTGGTGATGTCGTTGTAGAAGTAAATGAGAGCGATCTGCTCAAAGTAATTGATGTGTTCTTCAGGGTCACCCATTCCATCGAATGAGTCAAAGTTATAGTGCTTTAGGCTTTTTTGCCTTGGCATTGCTTCCAGAGAGCGGCTGAATGGTGTCAAGGTTCCTTTGATCTCCAGCCCAGAGTCATTTCTAACTTTTTTCTGCAGCTCATGGATCATATCAATCAGATTCTCTCCAGGCTCCTCTTCGTCTGAGATGAGCTTCGGACATATCTCTCGATAAACTTTCTTGGATTCAGACTTCCTTAGAATCTGATCCTCTACTTCCTGGATTCTCTTTTTGAATTATATAAAATTAAAACAAAAAAGAGAAGTTATTGTAGAAAAATTGTTTAAGAAGGCAAATATAATTGCATTTCAAAAGGACATAAATGGCGAGATAAGTAGCTGAATACAGTCGAAATTAGTGAACATAAAAAATATTATGATAAATTCAATGAACTATCATTTACTATAATAGTAATTAATCTATATTAGGGTAGTAATTACATATTTATTGATTGAATATTGATACTGATATTAATTGATAATTATAAGGAAAAAAATTTAAAATGAGAAAAGTTGAAAATTAGTGGAAAATGACAACAAAAAGGGGGAAAGAATATGTGGATGGATAATTAAGAATAGGGTAGAAAGTGAATAAGTGAATGGGGAAGATGGAGAAAGTAAGTAGATGGATTAGGATATTGTGACTAGAAAGAATTAGAGCCGGTAATTTCGTACACGACACGAAAATGACACGAAAATTACGGGTTTGGGTTGATCTTTGGGGTACACGAACACGAAAGTACACGAACACAAAATTACATGAATGAATATAGTGTCGGTTTTGGGTTTACCCTTGGGTACACGACACGAAACGAAAATACACGAAATAAATAAATATTTAAATAATTTTATTTAAATTATGTGAATACATATTTTAAAATAATATTTTATATATAATTTTTACATAAGATAAATACAAAATAGTTTCAACTTTTAGTTTCACAATACTTGTGCACACTTGATTCTTTATGACATATTGATTTAAGACTCGACTAGTAAAAATTTAATATTTAAATATTTTTATTCAAAAATTACACGAAACACGACACGAAATGTACACGAAATGAAGGTACACAAACACGAAACGAATCCTTAACGGGTCAGTTTTGGATTTGGCATTACGTACACGAAATATGAATGTACACGACACGAAAGTATACGAAACGAACGAATTGCCAGGTCTAGGAAGAATAAGTGGATGGGTGAGAATAAGTGGATAGATAAAAATAAATGGATAAAAAACGATAATGAACTTGAATATAATAATTGACATTAATTAAGGTTAGACAATTCATGGGTAATTTAGATGAGTGTGTTACTTCAGGAATCAGATATTATAACCTGTGCAGTGCAAAGCACAGGTAACTTCTAAATATTCTTAAATTTATGTGATTAAATAAAAAGATAATCAATAAAAATAGCACTTTTTCTAAGTTTTTTTTTATAATTTTATCATTTTATCAAAATATTTGGAACAATGCATTTTAAAAAAAATATTTTGCAACAATACCAACTTATTTGCAAAAATACGATCTGCAACTAGATGCAATTAGTTGCACCTATTTGCATTTGGCTGGGCAGCAGATTTAATTAATAATATAAAATTTTAATATAAATTTGTTGTTGACTATATTTGAAATTTAAACATATAGAATTGGGGTTAAATTACAAAATATACCTTATTATTTCATCTAACAATTATCATCTATTTATCTGACGATCATAATTTTTATAATGATTGAATTATTAAACCAAATTATTAACAATCATTAGCCATGGTTGGTATTTGTTGTGGAATAAAAACCAGGTTGAAATTATTGCGGCTAGGGTTTGTGTATTTAATGCTAGGGTTCGTGAGCTTCGTGCTTTAATGGCTGCTTCTGCGTTCGAGACTAAGCGGTCCTCACAGAATGCCTACGTATCTCTGTATTAGAGAATCAAGCCAAGAAAACGTAGTTCTGAGAATGAGGGGTCAGGCCCTTTATATAGGCTGAGAAGCCTTAGAATTATGGTAGGATTTGGAGACTTGATGGACAAGTCTTTGAGGAATGTTCTAGATCTATTCTTTGTAGGAATCAGTTTCCATATTGAATTGGATGCCTTATTGGATAAGTTTGAAAGGGATATTATCCTTATCCAACTCTTATTTGCTGAGCTGTTTATTACCCTTAATATTAATTACGAAATTAATATTATATTTAAGGTTTTGGGCCCAGCTGGTGGGCCCCATGTTTGGACTATTCTCGGCCTAGTTAATGCCACATTAAATGTGTTTTTAGGGCTTATTTTTAGCCCATATCATTTGCCCCCCAACTTCTTAGGAAAACTGATCAGGTTTTCGTAGAAGTTATATTTGCCTTAATCGAGACTCGGGGTCGTTTTTATCCCTTACCTGGGACTTCTTAATTTTCCTACCCTTATATGGGAGTTTTGGTTTACACTAGTGTTTCACGAGTATCGTCTTGATTGTAAAGTGTGGAGCGACCTACACATTTACGACGATTTGCCTTATTCGAGGCTTTAATTTGTGCTTGCTTTTAGCAATTTCGGCACTTTCATAGAGTTTTTATGCATTATTAGCATAAATTATTGCTCAACTTGTCAAGAAAATATTTCTATTATTTTCCCCGTATTTTTCTGTACTTTTCCTAGTATTTTAGGAATTTTTTATATACCAACAGGTATTTTTCGTAATTTTTCCTAATAATTTAGGAATTTTTATATACCAACAGGTATTTTTATTATTTTTTGGGAATTATTTTTCAATTTCCCAACATTATTTTAAAATTTTTAAAGGAAAAAGTCATCCTGGCAAGAAATGCCTCCTGGGCGTGGGTACCCCCGCCTAGGAGACACCCTCCTTAGGCACGCCTAGGGGGTTTGGTCTCCTGGGCGTGGGTGATCTTTCTCCCTAGAAATGCTTCCTGGGCGTGGGTACCCCCGCCTAGGAGACACCTTCTTTAGGCACGCCTAGGGGGTTTGGTCTCCTGGGCGTGGGTATGCCCTTCGTTCCTTGAAATGCTTTCTGGGCGTGGGTACCCCCGCCAAGGAGACACTTTCCTTAGGCACGCCTAGGAAGTTTGGTCTCCTGGGCGTGGGTATACCCTTCTTTAAAGAAAATCGAGCTGGGCGTGGGTACCCCCGCCAAGGAGACACCTTCCTTAGGCACGCCTAGGAGGTTTGGTCTCCTGGGCGTGGGTATAGCCTTCTTTAAGGAAAGTCGAGCTTGGCGTGGGTACCCCCGCCAAGGAGACACCTTCCTTAGGCACGCCTAGGGGGTTTGGTCTCCTGGGCGTGGGTATAGCCTTCTTTAAGGAAAGTCGAGCTAGGCGTGGGTACCCCCGCCAAGGAGACACCTTCCTTAGGCACGCCTAGGAGGTTTGGTCTCCTGGGCGTGGGTGTAGCCTTTTAATTGGGCTTCCTGCCTTTAAATTCTAACGGAATTTTATCCTATTTTCTAAAAATGTCGTAGAACATTCTAGAATTATTTTAAAATTTGAATTTCATGGGCTTCCCGCCTATTCAAAGGCCCAGTCACCTGTTGACAGCCCATTTACTGGATATAACCGGTTGAATGACCAACCATGAACTCTATAAAAGAGTAGTGTGCATCCTTCATTTCTCATTTCACTATTCAGCAAAAATTATCATTCCCTTATCACAAATATTTTTCAAAAAAGCTCTGCTAGGGTTCTGTCGTGAGGCGATTTCCGGCGTCTTTACTCCGCCCTATTTTCCAGTTTCTGTTTGAAGATCGTTGAATCTTCATCTTCTTCAACCTCTTTTTTCAACTTTTCTGGGTTTCAAGCTTTCAAGGGAAGCATATCAATGGAGGATTCTAGCTCTTCGGGCCAGTCACAACTCGCTAACACTTCCACCACCGCTCCACGGCTTTCAAGGGGTAAGAACCCTAAAACATCTCTTGTCCATGCCAGTGTTTTTTCCCTTAGAGATCTTTTAAATGAGTTTGGTCAAGCTTTTCCAAACATGCTTCATTTAGATGCTTATGAATATAAATCGAAATATAAACAACATAGGGTAGACATTCTAGCCCAACTTTCTCATATTAATGGGCCTTATAGGGCCGTTGTTCCGGCCTCAAACGAAAGGGCTTGTCACCCAAAGCCTGGGGCCATTAGGATTTATAAAGAAACTTTTTATGCTGGTTTTCGCCTTCCTCCTCCTCCCTTTGTTTACCGTCTTTTGGTCGAAGCCCGGGTTTGTCCAACCCAACTTATGCCAAATGCATGGCGTTTTATCTATTGTTTCTTGGTCCAATGTAAGAAACATGGGCTTGAGCCCAGTATCTCTGTTTTTCGATATCTATTCAAATTTGTCAATTCTTCTGATAATTCGGGCTGGGTCAAAATCCAACATCGTTCCTTGGCCCGTTCTTGTTTTGTTTCGGATTCCGCTCCTGATTCCCTTCCTAATTGGAAAAGGGAATGGTTTTATATCTTTTTGGATGGGGATGACTGGGACAACTATTTTCGGCCCAACTTCTGCAGAGCCGTTGATGGGCCTGTTAGGAGTTTAAAATTGGGCGTGGAAGAAGAGGCCGCCATAACTTTGTTAACATCGGATAATTTGCATCAATGTGCAAATTTGATTTCTGAAGATTCGTTGCAGGCCCATGGGCTAAGCGATTTGGGCCCTGAGGGTAATTCTCACCTCTTGCTTTGTTAACGTTTTATGCTAGATATAATTTTCTAACTTTCTTGTAATCATTTTGCAGCCAAAACTGCTCTGGGAGCAATTTTTAAGCAGAGGGAGACTGCTGCCACTGCTAGGGTGGTAACAGAGAACCCTAGGGCCAAAAGGGCCAGGACAGATGAGGCTTCTGCCGCGGTGGAGCGTGTTCCTGCTTTTCTTCAAGAAAAGCCTGTTCCTATTGAGGAAGACCTTACTCCCTTTACAGTGGGATGGGGTTTATGCAATAGGGACACAGCTGTAGGTGATTCCAGGGCTGCGGCTGAGTGGTCCAGGAGCGTGGTTACTCCACGGGACAGGGTCCACATTGTGGAGTCCTCTGATGACTTGCAGATTGAGCTTCTCGGGGCTCAAGCTGTTGCTTCGGTAATTTCTTATTCAACTTCTTTAATTTAATTGCATTTACTTTTCCCTTATTTACTTGTTTCCTTTGCAGATGAACGCCTACCTTCAGGCCGCTGTTCATAACCTGAAGGAGGTGCGTGCTGAAAAGACCATTGCTGAGAGGGATAGAGACAGATACTTTGATGCCTCCGAGGCAAACTTTGCTCGTTTTAGGGAGGTGGAGAAGGAGCTGGCTGCTGAGAAGGAGAAGAACAGGAAGCTTCAGCTGGAGGTGCAGCAGAACAGGGAACACATCATTGCTGATTACAAGGCTTCTAAGGACTTTCAAGATGTCCTGAATGCCGAGTATGATGCAAACTTTCCTGGCACCTTCAAGGAGTGTTGGGAGGGGATCATCGAGGAGCTGAGTGGGAAGATCGAGGGGGTATCCTTGGAGAAGTTCCCGGTACCTGCTATCCCTGGATTGACAGATACTTTGGAGATTGCTACAGAGACAGCAGTGGATGGGGACTCTCAGCCCACTCAGGATCCACCTTCTTCTCCTGGGGTAGAGACAGCAGATCCTTCTTCTACTCAGGGAGATGTAGTTATTGAGGACTTAGATGAGTAGATGGCCCTGCGTGGCTTATTTCTGTTTGTCTTTATTTATTCTGAACTTTTGCCCTTCGGGGCTTATGACTTAACTTATTTATGCAGTAGTTCCTTTTGTTTCCATGTTCTCATTTTTTGCATATAGTTCGTTAAACTTTAGAATTTCTCAAGTACTTGGCCTCCTGGCTGGTACTAAACTCACAAGTTAGTTCAACGTTTGCCTTTCGTGTTTATTTTAACAAAGAGAAATAACTCATAAAGAAAACAGTATAAATTCCATTATGCTGTCAATGGATATCAATAGAATGGGTTCAACCCTACATAAATATTCTATCTTCTACTGGGAGCAACATGCTCTAAAATGGTTTCATTCGAACCTTATTCCTAATAAGTAGATAAAAGTCCAAGCCTTTGTCAAAAGAACTTAGATATAATAAACTTTGAGGTTCACAGCATGCCAAGTTCGGGGCACCTCAACCCCGTCCAAGGTTTCTAATTTGTAGGATCCTCGCCCTAACACCTTTCTGACTAGATATGGTCCTTCCCAGTTTGGTGCTAACTTTCCTTTCTGGCCAACTCCTGAGGCTTCAATCTTCCTTAAAACCATGTCACCTTGTCGAAAGAATCTTTCTTTAACTCTCTGGTTGTAGTGAAAAGATGCTCTCTTCTGATATTCAGCATTCTTCGCATTAGCTCCATCTCTAACCTCATCAATTAAGTCAAGGGCAAGTCTCATTCCTTCGTCATTAGTTTCTGGCTCATATGCCTCAACTCGAGGTGATGCTTGCATGATCTCTAAAGGCACAACTGCCTCGGCTCCATAAGCCAGCAAAAATGGGGTTGCTCCAGTCGTTACCTTACAAGTGGTACGATATGCCCAAAGTATGGGTAACAATTCATCTACCCAAGTATTCCTAGAGCGTTCGACCCTCTTTTTCAGTCCATCAAGGATAATTCGATTAGCTACCTCAGCTTGCCCATTGGCTTGAGGGTGTGCCACCGAGGTAAAACGGAGCTCAATCGCATTCTCTTCACAATACTTCTTAAACTCCTCATTATTGAATTGTGTCCCATTGTCTGTCACAAGGATTCGTGGGATTCCGTATCTGCAGATGATGTTCTCCCAAAAGAACTGGGAAACTTGCTTGGTGGTTATCTTGGCCAGGGGTTTAGCCTCAATCCACTTAGTGAAGTAATCAATTGCCACTATTAGGAATTTCCTCTGTGCTGAAGCCATGGGAAAGGGTCCAAGTATATCCATCCCCCACATTGCAAATGGAATGGGAGAGTTAATCGAGGTCAACATCTCAGGCGGTTGCCTCACAATTGGGGCATGCTTCTGGCATCTTTCACATCTCTTGACATAGTTTTGTGCATCAGCCAACATCTTCGGCCAATAAAACCCTAAACGAATTATCTTGTGAGCTAGGGCTCTGCCCCCCAAGTGTTGCCCACAGATCCCTTCATGAACTTCTTCCAATGCTTCTCTTGCCTCTTGAGGCCTTAAACATTTCAAGTATGGGATGACAAACGACCTCTTATACAAAATGCCTTCAATCAAAGTGTATCTCAATGCTCTTACTGAAAGTTTTCGTGCCTCCAAGGCATTGTCTGGGAGCCATCCGGTCTCAAGGTGTGCCTTGATAGGGTCTATCCAAGAGCCTCCTATATCGATTGGTGCCAATAACTTTGAATTAACGGTCGGGGCCTTCAAGACCTGAAAATAGACACTCCCAGCATAATTCTCTATCTCGGAAGAAGCAAATTTAGATAGGGCATCGGCCTTAATGTTTTCCTCTCTTGGAATGTGCTCAACATAGCACTCCTCAAACTAGGACATAACAGCCTTTACTACTCTCAAGTATTTTGCCATAGTCTCATCCTTAGCCTCGAATTCACCATTTACTTGTGCTACCACAAGCCTTGAATCTCCACAAACTTTGAGATTCTTGACCCTCATGATTCTGGCCAAGCCCAAACCAGCTATCAATGCCTCATACTCCGCCTCGTTGTTGGTAGTAGGGAAATCCAACTTTAAAGCGTACTCAACTGTGAACCCATCGGGGCTTTGCAAAACCAAACCTGCACCACTAGATTTTGTTTTTGATGCTCCATCAAAATAGAGCACCCAATATTCCTTCAGATCGGGTGTGAGTTTCTCTTCTTTTTCCTCTTGCCCAGGGGTAGTCATTATCTCTTGCCCCCCGACTTCTTGGTTGTTAATGGTACATTCAACCACGAAGTCAGCTAATGCCTGAGCTTTGATAGCTGTCCGAGGCTTGTATGTGATGTCAAACTCTCCTAACTCAATCGCCCATTTGATTAGCCTTCCACTGGCCTTAGGGCTATGCAATATGTTCCTCAATTGCTGGTTTGTCAGAACTTGAATCTTATGTGCCTGAAAGTAAGGCCGCAGCTTTCTTGAGGCAGTTATTAATGCCAAAGCAAACTTTTCTATGGGTGAGTAATTCAACTCAGCCCCATGCAACACTTTGCTCACATAGTAGATAGGTTTCTGGACATTTTCCTCTTCCCGAATAAGGACAGCACTCAGGGCTTGTTCGGATACCGCCAGGTATAAACTAAGAATCTCCCCAGGACTTGGTTTGGTCAACAACGGGGCTTCAACCATGTACTTCTTCAGTTGCTCAAAGGCCTCTTGGCTTTCAGGTGTCCACTCAAAATTTTTCACCTTTTTTAACGCTTGGAAGAAAGGCAAGCATTTGTCCCCAGACTTGGAGATAAATCTTCCTAAAGCTGCAACTCGACCCGTCAACCTCTGCACATCTCTTATAGAGCGTGGTGGCTCCATGTCTAAAATCGCCTTGATCTTGTCAGGATTGGCCTCAATGCCTCTTTTTGAAACCATCAGCCCTAAAAACTTCCCAGATCCAACGCCAAAAGCACACTTGGCGGGATTCAACATCATCTTATGGTGCCTCAGCACTTCAAATGCCTCTCCGAGGTGCTTAATATGATCAGCCTTAAATAGGCTCTTGACTAACATGTCATCAACATATACCTCCATGGTTTTTCCAATCAGATGGGCGAATATCTTATTCACCAATCGTTGGTAAGTAGCTCCTGCATTCTTTAGACCAAAAGCCATGACAAGATAACAGAAGACACCAAAGTCAGTTATGAAAGATACCTTAGGTATGTCATCCTTGTGCATCTTAATCTGATTATAGCCGCTGAATCCATCCATGAAGCTTAACATCTCATGTCCAGCTGTGGCATCTATCAACATATCAATCCTCGGCAGGGGAAAACAATCTTTTGGGCATGCATCATTCAGGTCAGTGAAGTCTATACACATTCTCCACTTCCCATTTGCTTTCTTGACCATGACTGGGTTCGCTAACCATTCAGGAAACTGAATCTCTTCAATAAAACCAGCTTCCAAGAGCTTATTCACTTCTTGCCTAATGGCCTCTTGCCTCTCCGGAGCAAAGTTTCTCTTCTTCTGCTTTATTGTCTTCCTTTTGGGATCAACATTTAACCTATGAGTTATGAGTTGGGGGTCAATCCCTGGCATATCAGCTGCTGTCCAAGCGAACACGTCGCTATTCTTCTGTAAGAATTCTATTAACTTGCCCTTCAGGGGTTCTTTCAGAGATGCTCCAACATAAGTAACTTTTTCAGGATCATTAGGTTCTAGAGGTACGGGAATCAAATCCTCTGCTGGCTTCCCTCTATGCTCTTCATCATCGCGGACATCCATGTCTTCAATCGGAAGGACCTGCCCCCCGACTCCATCGGCCCTCAGTGCGGCCACATAGCAACTTCTTGCCATCTTCTGATCACCCCTTTGTTCTCCGACACCATTCCGTGTCGGAAACTTAATTTTCATATGATAGGAAGAGGCCACAGCCTTAAACGCATGAAGTCCAGTCCTTCCAAGGATTGCGTTGTATGTTGATGCTGCCTTGATCACCAAGAAATTCAACATCTGAGTCGCCTCTTTAGGCTCCTGCCCAATAGTCACGGGTAGCTGAATAGTTCCTTCAACGTTGGACTCCACTCCGTTAAACCCGTATATAGGCATGTTTGTAGGGGTCAGTTGAGAGTCGTTGTAACCCATCTTTACAAATGCATCATAAAATAAAATATCCACAGAAGCCCCATTGTCTATCAAGACTCGTTTTACTTCTGAGTTTCCAATCACGGGAGTTATGACCAGCGGGTCGTCATGGGGGAATTTCACCCCTTCCAAGTCTGAATCATCGAAACCAATTACCATCTCGGTTTTAGCACGCTTCGGGGCTTCTCCTACAATGTGCATTACTTCTCTAGCATAAGCCTTTCGAGAATTCTTAGTCGTGCCAGCTGCTGTCGGACCTCCCCAGATCATATTGATAACTGCCCTTCGAGGCTGTGGATTGCGATCATGGTTGTCATCCCTCCTATTATTATCTCTCCTTTCATTGTCCCTTCTGTCATTGTCCCTTCTCTGGTTCCCACGGTCATCACCCTTGGTGAACTGACTTAGTTTTCCTCTTCGTATCAAGAACTCAATCTCATCCTTGAGTTGCCTACAATCGTCGGTGTCATGTCCCACATCTTTGTGGAACCTGCAGTATTGCTCCTTATTTCGCTTGGCTGGGTCTCCTCTAAGTGGCTTCGGCCATCGGAAGTCCTTTTCCTTTTCAATGTCCAACAGGATCTGGCTTCTTGGAGCATTAAGTCTGGCATACTCTGAAAACCTTGGACCCGAGTTCTTTTTTGGAGCAGATTCAGAGTCTCTGCTAGCTCGGGGATACTTGTCCCTAGCATCATACTCTTGTTCTTGCTTCCGCTTGTTCCCTCCATTGCCCAACGTGGCTTCTTTCTTGATGCTGTCCTCAGCTTTTATATACTTGTCCGCCCTTCGTTGAAGTTCATCCATGCTTTCAGGGGGGTGTTTTGCCAACGACCTCTTAAAAAAGAGATCCGTGGTTCCATGCTGCAAGGCTACCATGGCCACCTTATTTTCCAAATCGGTGATATTCAGGGTTTCCTTAGTGAATCGCTTGATGTAATCTCTTAAGTTCTCTTTCTTTCCCTGTGTTACATACATAAGGGATGCGGAGCTTTTCTCATGAATTCTTCCGCTAATGAATTGACTGACAAAAGCGGTACTCAACTCCTTGAAAGAGCTAATCGAGTTTGGAGGTAAACGACTATACCAACGTTGCGCCATGCCCGACAGGGTTTGGGGGAACGCCCTACACTTAAGGGCATCGTTAGCAGGCTGCAGTAACAAGGCGCTTGTAAACGTTCTCACATGAGTTGCGGGATCCCCCGTTCCATCGTAAGCTTTGATCGTGGGCATCTTAAACTTTCGGGAGATATGTGCATTCATCACCTCCTCAGTGAATGGAGGGGTCGGATCATCCAGATCTCCTTGTAGCATCAAATCTCTAGGATTATTCTTGGGGAGTTCCACCCTGGTAGTTCCTCTGGTTGGGGCTTCAGCCCTTCGGTGTCTCCTTGAAGACCTCTCCAGATCTATGAAGGGAATCCCTCCTGAAGTCGGAGGAGGTCGAGTCTGATTAGGGTTCTGTCTCTCTAGTTCCCTTGCTTGGTCGTCCTTCAGCTTCTGAATCTCGGCTTCATAAGCCTTAATTTTCTCTGCGATTGTTAAAGGACCATCTCGGTTCGATGGATTCCTCCTCAGAGGCTCCTTACTAGCGCGTCGCCTCCTTGGGGCTTCGTCTCGATCATCGTCTTCAGATGACGAGTCTCCGGTATAAGGACCAGAGTAATCATAATATCCTGGTTCAGGAGGAGCCGGGCCTCTAAGATAAGGGGATTGTTGTTGCCCATGGATCAACCGAGCATGACCGCTTGGTCCTGGATCCCTTGGATCTTGGGGGTAATTAGGCAGCCCATACATTGGGTTGGTGTTGACAGGGAGCGAAGAAGTGGAGAGACTGTGAAGCGGCGGGCGGCTGCTCAGAGGGAGAGGAGAGACCACCATCTGGAGCGGGTTAGTATCCTGGCCTAGAGGGACGATTACAGGTTGAGATCTTTCAGCGGGGGGATCCGTCCCTTGTGGTTGAGAGGCCCGACTACGAGGGTTTGTTTCCGTCAATGGAGGTACAGACTCTGGCCCTGTACCAACAGGAGGAGCAGCGATTGGTGGAACGATGGTTCCAGAAGTAGCCTCGGTTGAGACCGGTGTTGTTCTTCGAGTGGTAACCATGGTTGATGTCTTTGTCCCACAGACGGCGCCAAATGTTGTGGAATAAAAACCAGGTTGAAATTATTGTGGCTAGGGTTTGTGTATTTAATGCTAGGGTTCGTGAGCTTCGTGCTTTAATGGCTGCTTCTGCGTTCGAGACTAAGCGGTCCTCACAGAATGCCTACGTATCTTTGTATTAGAGAATCAAGCCAAGAAAACGTAGTTCTGAGAATGAGGGGTCAGGCCCTTTATATAGGCTGAGAAGCCTTAGAATTATGGTAGGATTTGGAGACTTGATGGACAAGTCTTTGAGGAATGTTCTAGATCTATTCTTTGTAGGAATCAGTTTCCATATTGAATTGGATGCCTTATTGGATAAGTTTGAAAGGGATATTATCCTTATCCAACTCTTATTTGCTGAGCTGTTTATTACCCTTAATATTAATTACGAAATTAATATTATATTTAAGGTTTTGGGCCCAGCTGGTGGGCCCCATGTTTGGACTATTCTCGGCCTAGTTAATGCCACATTAAATGTGTTTTTAGGGCTTATTTTTAGCCCATATCAGTATTATAGTACTCCCTGTGTCCCATCCATTTCTTTACGATTTCCTTTTTGGGACGTCCCATCAATTTTTTACATTACTAAAAATAGTAACTTTTAATAATAAAATACATTATTACATCCACTACTTCACTCCACTTTTTCAACACTTTCCACTATTACACTCACTATTTCAATTATTTTAATTATAAAATCAATATTACATCCATTATTTCATTTATTTTAACAATATGCCCAGCCCCATGTTAAGACCCTGCCGGGACTATAGTACTCCCTCTATCTCTGTCTCAATATAAATATATATATATATATGTTGCTCGTTTAAAATGTCAGGACTGTTCATAACATGAGACAAATTATTAATGTACGCATAATTCATAAGATCCAAATAGTGATCTTGTTGGATTCGTATTTATGAGTACTTTAATATAATAAAGTTTTCATATTTAATATTAATACGAAATTGAAGATATTAATGATTAAAAGTGTGCATTGATAATTGAAGATATTAACAATTAAAAGGTGTGGTAGTGTGCAGAAATATATAGTTAGAGACGGAGTGAAATATATTTATTCACGGAGGGAGTATAGATATCCATAAAATTATCCAGAAGACAGAATTTAGTAGGAGTCAGACAAACGTTTCATCTTGTGTGTTGAAAAATGAGTGGAAAAGAGAATAAATGTTGCATACTCCACGAGTTTTACAAGTCTGCTTCTGAAAACCCTAACAAAATCGCCGTGATTCACGCTCAAGGCGGCGCTCAACTCTTGAATGAGAATTCATTTGAACAATTGTTGGCGGAGAAAAGTGTTTCCAGTAATCCTCTTCCTCCTCCTGTTTACCAAGGCGATGAGTGCTTCACGTTTGCGGAGATTGTTGTTGCGGTTGAGAATTTGACTTGTCGAATTCGGAATCTACTTAGTGGCGGTGATGATCCTGCTCTTATTACCCCTACATTAGGTATTTTCATTTATGATGTTGTGTGTCAAATTCAAATTATCATCTACTCATCATTACTCGCGCTATTTTGTTTAATTCATCATCCTAATTTTTTTCAAAGTAGTGTGGGAGCTTGACATAACGATTTAATTAATTATTACAAGTCAAATAATTGTTGAATTGGTGTGATTATAGTTATGTATTATGTATACAAATTGGCCTGTTAGGCCCCTAAAAACACTTTTTTGCTGCAGGTAACCATGGTAAGCAGTCAATTAGTGATCGCAAGTCTGTTTCTGTGGATTTTGCTTCAAGTGTGCAATGTTCTGTTGTTCAGCAGAATACTTTTACTCCAAGCATACTTGGAATATATATGGTGCCCTCTGTGGAGTATATTATTACGGTGCTTTCTGTCTTGCGGTGTGGGGAGGCTTTCATGCCTATAGATCCTTCATGGCCAGATGAAAAGATATCAATGGTTGTTTCTTCGGTGAAAGCATATTTTGTCATCACAACCACTGCCTATTCAGCAGATGGGAAACGTTGCCACCAGCATGACAAAGCACGTGATCTTGTTGAATACATCAGGTGTCCTTTTCTATACATATCCATGAAAGACTACCTTCCTGATCATTTTGGTCCATCAAATGTACCCTATCCTTGTGAAAATGAACGATCACGACAATTCTGTTACGTAATGCACACTTCAGGATCAACCGGAAAGCCTAAAGCGGTCTGTGGCACTGAACTTGGTAAGCCAACTACAAGGTTTTATCTTTGGTGTCAACATTTGCTCGCAAATACTCAACCTTGAAAGTTAGAATTTATAGTACCTGTTCTTTTTAACTAAGCATGTTAGTGAACTGAGTTGGTTTTATTTCTTTCTTTGATTGTTAATAATGAAAGTCAGTAGATATACTACCTGGCAAAGAAAATAAAGTCAATAATTGTCTTTACAATTCATAGTAGAAAAAGTATGCCGGATGAGTAAGGCAGACATTACGATAAACCAAAGGCAAATATTCTCCCTGCAGCCAGTGTTGGAGGCAGGAAAATCTTACAAGGTACTAGATAATAGGCAGGAAATTCTTCTAGGGTACCTACTCTGAGAATACAGTTGATAAAGCAAAGTGCCTTGGACCAATTCAGCGACCTCAGCTTTGTATTTACATGATAAATTTATTTGATATTTAGGGGCTACGGTATGTGTTTTTGTGTGTGTGCACGTGTGTGTTGTTGCCAGTGGGACTTGAACTCATCCCTTTTCTAATAATACCTTAGCATTGTGCTAAGGTCCAAGTACGCTTAGTGAACTTAGTAAACCTTTGGTACATATAAATATTATATTTTCAAATCTCAAGGTACACAGTCCATTGCATACCCTAGCTACCATGTGGCTCTGTCGTTGCTGCCAGCTATATATGTCTGTCCATGACTTTATTACAAGAAAACAAATGGAAACTTGATATAAACATGCTAATTTGCTATATCATACCCAATTTTATGTACCATTTCTATCAACCATTTAATAATACAGTAGATATATATATTTTTTGATTAGTTGTTTGATGATTTTTTAATTTTAACAATTGGCAAATATGTAGTAAAGGGAACTGAGGATATTAGCTCAGCAGTTACATTACTCGGCAGTACAATATATGTATACTTAATGTATTATTTTTATTTACCTTTTGAGAAATTTCCAATCAATTGCACGAGTATGTCATAACAAATGATTATGTTATCAACTTCATTGTCCTTTAGTTGGAAATAAGTTTTTTTATTGCTTTCAAGTTCAAGTATATTGTTTGATGCGAGTGTCTTGTGGATCTCAGGCCTTCTGAATCGCTTGTTATGGATGCAAGGATTATATCCATTATATGGAGAGGAACTTCTTTTGTTTAAAACATCAATAAGTTTTATTGATCATCTCCAAGAATTTCTCGCACCTCTACTGACAGGTTGTACATTGGTTATACCTCCTTTTCAAGAGCTAAAAAGCAATCCACTATGGGTTGTCAATTACTTAAAGGTAAATGAGCAAGAAATCCGAACGTAAGAACCTATGTGACTGAAATACGTTGTCTTGAAGGTTAATAAAATTATCTACCCAAAAAGAGGATGCAAAGTTCTAGAGAAAGTAAAGGAATTTGAAGGGGCTTGTGGAATAGAAAAACAGTTTAAGAGATACTTGTCACCATGCTTTGGTGGATGTCACTCTGTGTTAGCCATAATATTGCTATCAAACCTCTGGAAAGCAAGCTTGCGAGTAAAACTTTGAATTTGCTCATAAAAATTGTTTATAGAATGCTATATATCCATGTACAGTGAAGAAACATTAATTAACCGGTATAAACTGAAAAATTAATGTATTTTTTGATCAGAAATTGGCAAGTATTTTTTATGTGATCACTTCTCTATATAATCATTGAGAACTAGCTAATCCTCTCGGAAAGTGATCAAGTATTTAATCTATCTTGATAAGTTGAGTAAATTAAAACTATCATATCCTTTTATGCGAAAGTGGGATGTCAATAGATGTGTACAGAATAATGCATATAGACATCTAGTGCACTACCAGAATGCCAGTCTGCCAGATAATCTATAGATTTAGGTGTCAACTGTATTCCAGTCATGCATTTCTCTTCAAACTTCTCCACAGTACTTAGCATCAGAATTGTTTGTACAAATCTGGTGTACTGGAAGAAATATTGGGTCTGTTTGCCAAGAGTCCATGTGTTGTATGTTTTCTATATTAATCAATATTTGGCAGTTCCGAAAAATGTGACATTATATATCATTTTTATATATCCGTAGCTTATTAGGTAGGAGTTATCCCTGTAGGGTTAGATGTTCTCTAATAGCTTTCCTTGACTGTACAGTGTTACTCGATTGCAAGGCTTGTTGCTGTTCCATCTTTAATGAGGATAATACTTCCCACACTGCATAGTCCACGTTTTGTCAGCATTCAGGATTCTATGAAATTGTTAGTGTTAAGTGGGGAAATCTTTCACCTGTCCCTGTGGAATAAACTGTCTGAATTATTACCCAAGACTACTATCTTGAACTTGTACGGGAGCACAGAGGTAAGAACTGGGAATTTGCATAATCATTTGGAAGTTGAGTTATGAATTCATATTTCTTGAGATGTTATTAACCCTGTTATTTTATTTGTCTTAATAAGACTTAAATGCTTGGTTGCCCCCTGTCATGGCATGATTAGGCTTATTGAGGTATAAAATGTCCTCTTTTAATTACCCCAAGAGTTCTGTTAAGGTTTAAACCTAGTACATCTGCCAACTTCCAAAAATTATATATTTAATGTAATTTGAATAATACTGTTTAAATGTAACTGGCTTATACCCCGTGCAAAGCACGGGTTACTTTTAGTTTTTTTTTTTTTTTTTTTAATTTGCTTATAGTGTAGTATAATATTATAAATATTAATTTTAATATGTTGTTGGAATTCGAACATTAGACCTTTATATATAACAACTTTTGGTATTAAATCTGAATTAATATTTGTTGGAGGGAATCGAACATTCAGCTTTTCTATAGAACATCTTTTAGTATTAATTTTAAATTAAAATGTTGTTGGCGGGATTCGAACCTAAGACCTCTGTACATAACAAATTTTAATATTGTATTTAACGGCTATCATCAATTTGAGTTGAAGATCTAACAGGGATAACCAAAAACGAGGTTAACCAAACTACAAAATATACCCCTTTTGCTTATTTTAGTTTAGTATAGAAGTCAATATTGGTTTATTTTATTAAAAATTTGACAAACTAGAAACTGTTAAAGACACTTAATAAATGCTTATGTTCATTAAACTTCAGCCTGAGGTGTTTGAATGTATCTGTAGAAACTGACCAATGACAAGATCATAAGAAATGACAAGAGGTTGTGGTAGATTATTGGAAGGATGAGAGAGACAAAAAAAAGATGACAGTAGCCGAGGTAATGAAGTGAAGAAAAAAGATGATCTAATTTGGAATATGAGAATAAATGGGGTAAAAGCCATGCTAGTAAGAAATAACTACTGACAGTCATATTAGAAGCATTACTACTAATAAATAACAATTATTACCCTTAACCATTACTAGACAAATTGCAAGATATGATCAAAATTTTTCACCTGGAATCTCATATTAAGGTATAGGTTGTTGAGATCTGGAAGGAATCTAGAAATCACAAACTGAACTTCATTTGATATAGTGAGATACTAGTTTAAAGTGTTGAGATGGTGATGATTTTTTTTTCTCAAATTACAGGACATTGTGTTTCTTTTTAAAGAATACTACTAATAAGAAGTTGATACTTTTTCCTGAGCAGAACAGTCTGTTTTAAAGTTAACTTTACTCGTAAGTTTAGGACCATTCATATAATCCGTTTTCAAGTTTTTAGCTGCAGTAAAATATCTCGGGTGAAATTTGTGTGATTTTTGGTTTTCCCATATGATTTTATGATGTTTTGACCACTGTTATTCCATATTCTTTGTCATGTGAATTATCCAGCCCACATATTAAGCATAGATTGATGGCCGACTTGGCTGTTTTTTGTGTCATTGTAAACAAACTTTGCTCCACAGTTAAGAACAAGAGTGTAAATAAGTGTAGTCTGGCTAATAAATTACTTGAATTATATGCTATCATATATATGCTGTATTGTAGAATACAAGTGCGTTCTCTGGATTGGACCTCGATAGTTCCCATTTCATATCGATCATCTCTTCTTCAGATGACTGTATCATATTGTTCATATATGATTTTGGTAATGAAGTTTAATTTAAATATCTGACACAAAGTATACAATGAAGGTGACGGGTGATTGCACTTATTTTGATTGCCAAAGGTTGCCATCTATCCTACAAAGTGAAGAACTAAGTACAGTTCCAATCGGTATCCCCATTTCAGGATGTGATGTGTATCTCGTCGGCGGAGATATATCAAGCGGTGGAGAAATATATGTAAGTGGAGTCTGCATTGCTTGTGGATACTTCGGTGAATCATCTATAAATTCACTGGAATATGCAAAAGTGCGTGAAGAATCATTATTTGGCATTACACATGTTGGTCCAGGAAGCAGGTACTTCTATAAAACTGGCGACTTTTCAAGAAGGCTTAAAAGCGGTGACTTGATCTTTCTGGGGAGAAAAGACCGCCTAGTGAAGGTTAATGGCCAGCGTATTTCCCTGGAAGAGATTGAAAATATACTGAGAGAACATCATAATGTGATTGATGCTGCTGTTATCTTACGAGAACGTAGCGGAGAAGGCCCACTTTTAGAAGGTTATATAGTAACTAAAGAGAAGGATGGCCATTTTCAAGTTTCTAGTTCTATCAGAAATTGGATGGTAAAAAAAGTTCCATTGGCAATGATTCCTAGCAAAATTTTCTGTATAGAGTCACTTCCTACATCTTCCACAGGGAAGGTGGATTACACATTGTTGGCTGATACAAGGTCTTGTGCAACACTCATTTTCAATGAGGCAGAAGGCGTTCAACGTAGTGATCTTTTGCATGTTATTAGAAAGGTTCTTTCTTTGCTCACTGAATGTTATTTGCTCCAGCTGCATGTTATTGTCATAATATATTGTGTAAGTAAGGATATTACTTTTTCATCACTAATGAATAGGGTCTCTTTCTTATAATCAAATTATTTATGTTTGTAGAGAAGGAGGCATACAACTTTAATGTTCATTGTTTTACATGCACACACATTCTGTGTAATCCATATGGTAGCGTCAACTTATTCTTCTGTACTCCTTGACTTACCCTGTGTCTGCAGTTATTACGAGACATTTTAAAAGACTTAAATCCAATTTTAGGATAAGTAGGTGCATTTTCATATTCATTTCACATTACTCAATCATTCTCACTTTGCTCTGAAAGGCATCCTTGACTAGTTAGTTTTTAAAATGGCAGCCGGTGTTTTGTAAGTGTTATCTGAAAATCATGTGGTAATTATTTCAAGTCTTCAATCCCTCATCTAAACATGCTGGATGGACTGAATTGTGTAATGCTTCCACTCCATTAAAGATTATCAATGCTATGACTGTGGTGGACAAGATGCACAACTTTTGGATACGCATTTAATAATAAAAAGTTTCAGATGTACCGGTCAACTTTAATGCTGTGCTTTAACACTACTCTTTTGTAAATGTGTATCACCAAAAAAAAAAAATTGGAATACCCCAACCAGAGATACACATTCAGTTTATGCATGCTAAGGATGCCCAAGTTTGATATGCGTAACATTGATACCCCAATGAGGAGACCTGAGCTTCAAATGCATAAGATTGATACCCTTTTTACAAATGCGTACTCCAACTGGATAATTTTGGCCATTCATTTCAGACTGGTTATTTTTATCAGGGTATACTCAAAAACCGGTAATCTTGGCCTTTGTCCTCTTTTGTACAACTGTTATGGTCCATGTTCAAGTGAACTTTTTTAGATCTTAACTTTCCTTTTAAACTGTTACACATTAATGATGACTGATGAGACTGCCATATTTTTATGATACATTATACCTATTTTTCATTTATGTACTTATGTTGTGCAGGCCTTTTGTAACGCTTTGATGGTTGAAGTAGTTTCGGATGATGATGATTTTTTTTCAATCGGAGGTGATTCGATTTCTGCAGCTCATGCTGCTTACAATATAGGAATTGATATGAGATTACTATATACATGTCGAAGTGCTAAGAAGCTCAATATGGCCCTCTCTGAACAAGCAGTCTTCCGCAAGAACAATGATGTAGCAGGTGCCAATGCAAAAACAGATATGCTAGTGGCAGAGAGGAACACAATTCTTCCAGCTGATACTGATCAACTATATCTTGATAGAAGTGAGTTACTCCAAAAGTCACTGATGACCCACTGCAAAAAAAACACAGATAATCCTCCCCTTAATGGCTTGCAGATGGATTCCTATATTCACCCAAATTCTGTTAGCCCCAGAAATCTGTATCTTTGGACATCCAGCTCTGTACGGATGTCATGTTCGTTTGGTCGGGGAAATAGATCAACGTATGGTGAGGAATATGAGAGGCACAGTTTATGTAAACCAGTAAGGTTGAAGAAAAATCCACCGGACGAAGTTGCTTCCCTGCAAGAATTGTGGAAAGTTCACCTTGAATCTTGTGTGGATGCATCACCGCTTCTTGTAGCTAGAGAGAAAGATATATTTCTTTATATTGGATCTCATTCGTGCAAATTTCTTTGTATTGATGCCAGAAGGTGATTACCAAGTGTTAAACAGATTTCATTGTTTTAACAATTTCACATTAACATCTACTTTAGTATCATACTGTGAAATTAGAAAGCCTCGAGCAGTCAAAAGGGTATGAAACTGGCTTACTCGGGCCATACACCACCTGATTACGGAGGTATCTTTACTGACAGGGTGCAGCCTTGCACGGACATGTTGCAGTACATGCAGCATCTCTTTTAGATCTCACCATGTTCAAATTGTTCGTAATCTTTCCCCCCAAAAAGAGCACTGTGTTTCATTGAAAGGATTAGGTATCATTTTTGTCTCCTCTGCATAAAATTTGAATGAAGTATGCAGGTTAAAAGGTTTTTGTTCATTCATGACACTCCCGTTACAACGATAGACTGAATATATCTTTTGCATTTGAGCGAAATTAATAGTCTATCTATAATTTAGGATAATAGTTACTTACTGAATTTCCTAAATATGCCATTGGTCATGTAAGTGGACTGACTGCTAAGTATGGTCATAATACCTTACTTTGTTTTGAAGTGGGGATTGAGATCCATGTGGATAGTTAAAGTCAAAGATATTGTTTACAAGGAGTTAATTTTTTATGTATCTCCTGGTAAATTTCGCATTAGTGTGAATTATTTAATTTCTTGAAGTGTTTCTCAATTTAGTATGTTGATTTTATGCATGTGCACTTTTCTTCAATGTATCAGTCTAGTCTTAAAACTAAAAGCTTGTAGCACATCATCACGGTTCTTCTCCGGATCTCCAATTGCTGTTTAAATTGTTTCAGTGGTTTTGTTAAGTGGACGGTGAAACTGAAAGGACGGATAGAATGCTCAGCATTGATTGTTGATGACTTTCAACAGGTTATTTCTTACTTTTGTTGTTCGATACTTCTCTTCTACTAGATTGCATCATGAATTTATCAGGAATATCTTTTTAGGTGGTTGTTGGATGTTATGAAGGGAACATCTACTTTCTTGATTCCTTGAATGGCAACTTCCTTTGGACCTTTAGAACAGGCGGTGAGGTGTGAATAAGATTTTGCTCTTTGTATCCTTTTCTCATCGAATTTCATGTCATTATCTTTACGAAAAGTGGGAAATATGGCCAGAGATAGGTGGGGTGATTTCAGATTTTTGTTTAATTTTACCCTCCACTTTAAAAGTTACGAAAGTCAGATATTGACAACTTACATGGTTGTTATTTTAATTAATAAGCTATTTGCCAAAAGATTATGTAAAATTGTAGTGGCCAGACGATAATCTTTTGTCTTGTTAAATTGGTGGTAAAGTTTAATTATTTTATTTTATTGTTTAAACTAACTTTTTTCGGTCTGAACATAGACCTGTATATCAAATTCGGTGTGGTCCTGAAACACGTCTTAGTAGTAAGAGGGATGTAATATGTGTATCACTTAATATTTTCATTTTATTCAATTACAAAGATATTTATTCTGGAATCAACTATGCAGTCTTCAACTGTAAAAAACTTAAAAAATACATTTTCCTTTTTTGTAGTTTCTGCTTATTCAAGTTATTGCAAGCAGTCATTCTCTTTATTGTTGAAGTGACTAGGTATTGTCTGTTTATATGTGTTAAATTCCTATATCTAGCAATTCCTGGGTTGATGTGCTGAATTCTAGTGTGGTGTTGGGAGATATTTTATGCTTCTTAGGTTATACATACACATTCATAATAAATGCGAGAGAGAAGGAAACTGGATATAGTGTTGAGAGATGGTTGATGGATACTTGCTACAATGACACAGTTTTAGTCCATCTTATTACATTGATGCAGTATCCTTAAGCATACTTGCTGGCTGCTGCAGTAGTATAATTGTCAGACACTGATAAACAATCAATATGCACCGGTATATTATCTTTTTATGGATGCTTTCCGTCTAAGACTATATATTAATCAAAACCAAAGGATTTGATGATTGTTAGAGAGTAATAACTTATTTGAATCTCTCTCAACCTGTCCTCGGCCAGTCTTCTCACTGTTGTTTCATTTCTGATAATGCATATGTTATGTACTTATGTGGTCTTTTGTGTTGTAGGTAAAATCCCAGCCAGTCGAAGACAAATGCAGGCATTTAGTTTGGTAATGTCTTCTCTTATCTTTGTCATGTTGTTTTATAAAAAGAAATGTTTCTACCAACACCAACATTATACAACCACATACAAGTTGTTTGAGCGTCTAGTCCAATTTTTAAATAACCAAAAATCACAGGTGTGGGTCATATGACCACAATATCTATGCCCTCAAGTATAGAGGCTATTGCTGTGTTTACAAACTATTTTGCGGTGGAAGCATATATGGGTCGCCTGCAATCAATGAGGTGTGTTGTTCTTTTCCATCATGTAATTTGCTCATTTGTAATGTAACATATTTGCATATCTGACACCGAAAACAAGAGTAACTTATTAATGAATATGTGGTATGCAGCTAAATCGATTAACTTCTTAGTAGAAAATTTCCCGTTTATCCTAGTTCAAGCCACAACCTTCTTAGCACTAATGAGTAAAGTCTGTTTCTTTAGAGTTTAAAGTTTTACAATTGTCAGTGTAAAGATTTTGTGGTGGTAGACCTGTTAGTCTATAATATTCTTCTTTTTTTCTTAACAAAAAGATTATTGGATATTAACTGAAAAAGGTGAGTTCATATTTGTTATCATTTTATGCAACTTATTAGAACATGTACTTTTCTCAATCTTTATATGAACTTCAGGTGGATGACAAACTTTATGTGGCTGCCACTAGTGGTCTTATGACAGCAATATCCTTAAAGGTATAAACAACTCAAGTATTTTTTTGAGCATGAATTTAGTGTGTGATATTGATTAGCTTGTTTTACAAATTAAATTTTGAAGCAGATCTTCTCGAGGAGACTGGTAAGATGAACATGACATATTTTCTTTGTACCATTATTATCTTTTGCTATTCAAAGATAGAGCCGTCATAGAAAATTACGGAAGGTCTTTTATAATATAGAGTAGTGTAGGCTGTAGCGCACATGATATAATTCATGTTTTAAATGCAAATCTTTGTCACCATACTCACTTACTTTCATAATTTCAAGTATGGAATTCTTTTCATATTTAGACAAATAGAAGAAACCAAGAAATGGCTTTTTAATGTCTTTGGTCTGCTGCCAATTTCCTTGTGTTTTGTTTGCCATTTCTTGCGTTCCTTTTAATGGAAAATAAACTTTTACTTCTACTTTTTCTATATATATGCCATGCTATTTGTTAATGGATGTACTTTCTCACTAGTGATATCCGAATGGTGTACTAAAATTTGTTGCACAGGACAAACAGTTCAGTAAACTGTGGCTGCAAGACTTAGGAGCACCCATCTTTGGCTCTCTCTTCATTGATTGCGACAGTGGAAATGGTAACAATAGTGACATTCTCATCTAGCGTGTTCATCCGATCACAATTTCTTATTATTCTTTTCTCAAAACATTTTTCCATTGAACAATATTCTGAAATCAAACTTTATGGAACCTATAAATGCATAGTAGGAGATTAATTTTCATCTTACTTCCTGGTACTTGCAAACTATAAATTTTGTCTTCGCGGCTTTAGTTTTTTTAGTTACTACATCTTATGCATATTCTGCAGGAAGTTGATGTTGATGTGAGTGTACATTTCCGTGGTCATGCTTCGTTTGATGTATGCTTAAATGGTTTGGTGTAGGTGTATTATAAAGTATAGCATTTACGTGATTTATTAAACTGTTTTGTTTCCAATATGCTTTCTCAGTCATTTGTAGCTTAGTGAGTGGGAAAGTTGTTGCAATGGATGCGAATGGATCCATAATCTGGAAGGTATATTTGTGTTCTTTTGTTGATTTCCTTAATTTATGTGAAAAGTCTTCATAATCTTTTAAAAAATCCTTTTCCTGTGCTTTGTTGTTAGAAATAAGACCCTAACTATGCTAAGGAATGAATAACTATGCTAAGGAATGAACAACAGAAGGATTCAATAAATGTTGTGTGTTATTTTACAAGAGTTCTAATGAAGTCTATATATAAGCTTAATAAGCTTAATATACGTAACTGATTACATCACTTATAACTACTGTAGATCATCTGACTTACTGTTGATCTTCTGACATTTGACACGCCCCCTCACTCGAAATCCCATCTTCGGATGAAAGACCTTTCTTGGGATTGAAGAGTGGACACTAGTAGCCCTTAAGCTTAATCTGAGCGTCCAACTGTACCCATTTTTAGGATCGACCGATCTTGAGTTTATTGAGTCTTTTGGGATACCGGGACTCGAACTTGCGACCACACGGTATATTTTAGGCCATGTTAAAAACATAAAAAAGTGCTGCTTTTCAGCACAACGGTAGATGACCACCAATCAGTCCTTGAACTGATTATTTTGAAGGAACTGAGACTCGACTTTGTGATCACTCAGTATTAACAAGATATAGCAGTGAACTGTGTGTATGTCTGTATACATACTACTACTTCTGCTGCTTTGTCGTCATGGCAGTGAACTGTGTGTACATCTGTATATACACTACTTCTGCTGCTTGTTTTTCCATTTGTGGCAGTGAACTGTGTGTACATCTTTATATACACTACTTCTGCTGCTTCGTCGGAATAACGCCCCCTGAACTATTTAATTTGTAGCATCGTAATAAATTGGAGAGATACCGTAATATCAACCACCACTTGAATACTACACAATTAAATCTATAACCGGGGCAAACTCCTAAACTAAAATGATATGCTTGTACAAACGATCCTAACAGAATTTTCCCTTTAGAAAATAACTATTAAATATTTTAACGGATCTAAATACATATAATCATTTTATTTAGGAAAAAATAATAAATTGGGTCAAATAAACTAACCCACCAATTTAAAAAGGCTGTCTTCTTTTGTTTCTGGCCCAACAACAAAAAAGGCCCATCCAAACAAGTATACACCGATATCTCGTTTTTGCAAAACAGAACCCAACAATTACCCCTGTTAAAATAAACCCAGCAATTACTTTTTTTTTCTCTCTTCAACCCTCTCCTCTGTTCTTGTCTCCTGTCTGAACAAACACACAGCCTACACCCATAAACATCTAAGCAGTACAGTATATACGTGTATATATCTATATCTTCAGAAATAAATCTTACTGGATTCAAACAAGGAGGGTATGAATGAACTCGGCTGAAGGAGACGATCAAGAAGTCCAACTGGAGTGTCGTCAAAAAATAGCGGGAGGTGGGCCCACGCGCCGGCGCGTGCGCGCGTGGCGACGGCCTGCCGCGCGTGGGGCGGTGCGTGGAGGTGCGTCAGCTGCTTTTTCTGAGATCTGAAAAATTCTGGTGGCTTCTCTGTGTGTGTACTACTCTGTGGTATGTTTAGATTTCTGTTTCCATGTGTTTTGATTTTCGGTTTTGATTTTGAAGAAGTGGTTCTTTGTTTTTTGAGCTTCTGATCTTGATTCTTTTCTTCTCCTATGTTATAACCTGCTCTGATACCATGTTAGAAATAAGACCCTAACTATGCTAAGGAATGAACAACAGAAGGATTCAATAAATGTTGTGTGTTATTTTACAAGAGTTCTAATGAAGTCTATATATAAGCTTAATAAGCTTAATATACGTAACTGATTACATCACTTATAACTACTGTAGATCATCTGACTTACTGTTGATCTTCTGACATTTGACATTTGTACTAAAGGCTTATATTATTTGTAATATGTATGCTTGTGGTGGATATGTCTATACATCCGACCCAAAACTTACATGAGTACTATGGTTGAACTCTGATCAATATTAAGTGATGCAAAATCTTCTTTTTACACAACCTCTGATAATGCAATACTAGCTTCCAACCAGTACGGTGCACGAATCATTGATTTCATAGTTTTTTATTTAGTATATCTGTAACTTTTTGTGTTAATTATAATGTATTTAAGAAGTTAAAATAAAATCAACAATATCATAGAATTATCTAATTTAAAAAATTAATTCGCGTACTTAAAACAATGAGTGTAGTGATCATTTAAAAAATATAAATGTATACAATTGTAAGAGTTTGACAACCAAATTTTATCATATATGATATAGATTGTGTTATCTTTTGTAGTTGTCTTGAAAGTTGAACCCTAGAACCTAAGATATAAATTAATATTATGTTGATTTATTTAGTAGTAGTCAAAAATCAAGCCATTATCCTGTAGTAGTACTTTGGATAAAATGTCTCTTATATGTAGAATGTATAAGATTTTATGTAATTTTTTGTAATTATACGAAGGCAAACCCTTATTCTTATTTCAGTGATAGATAAATATTATATAATATTTTGCTATTATTAGGAATCGAACCCTTGGTCTCCCTCAATATGAAATAAACATTATTTTGATTGTTGTGGTTGCTAGGTTTCAAACTCTGTAATTCTTTGGCAGTAGTACTAAGGTCCCTCCTATTGCTTATTATATATTTAATGTAGTATTAAATTCGAAGTAACTTAGGTTAACATTAGTAACATTAAATATTTAGGTAATTTGTAATTCTGTATTATAAATTTGAAATGTTATTACAGTAAGGGAACGTATATATCATGTTTCCTTGGCAAAAAACCATATGTTCATATTTTATATAAGCAATGGAGAGATCAATTAAAATTATTGTAAAAAGACATGTATTTTGATTTCATATAAAAGAAAGCAGTACCTTTTATCTACTCGGCCTAACATTATAATATAGGGGTGCTGTATACGAGGTGGAAATAATGGAAGTACTTTAATGATTGATTGTAGATCTTAAGAGAAAAAAGTCTAATGCTGAAAAGGGTATAGGAGTAGTTGCTGGTATTATCATTGTCTAGCTACTTATATGTTCTTAATTCCACAAGTGTGATATATCTTGTAATGACTAGTATGGTCCCAAACCAAAATAGAAAGGACTTGTAGATTGAGTTTTTTGAACTTTGAATATGTTTGTTCTATTCAAACATAGAAGTAGTGTAACTTTATTGTGTAGTAAATATTATGCCAGGGCCTATAAAATGTTCTAATACGGTTGTTGTAGTGTAACTGACGGTTTTGCAATTATTAGTGTCACTGAAGATGTCCTACCTTCATGACATTGTTTCATTGGGAGCCTATGTAATACAGTTGACTTAACATAGTACAATTGAATGTTTTAGTCTTTGCTCACTTTGGTGCTCCTCGTGCAATTATAGTGATACGTAGGGCTGTCAAACGGATATTTCGGATCCAGATATGACTATATCCATATCCGTATCCGAAATTATCGAATTCGGATAGGGATAATATTCTATTTATTTCAGATATGGATAATATCCTATTTTTTTCGAATATGGATACAGATATTTCGAACGGATATCGGATTTTTCGAATTTTTATGATATCCAAATTGATAATATTTAAAAAAAAACTTAGATTATGATATATCATAATATATTAAATAATGTCTACACTTAAATATATCTTTGAAAAATATATTAAATAATGAACAAAGACATATATTATTAATTATAAATATATTATAAATTACAAATATTATATATAAATATATATTAATTTTTCCATTTTCGGATTCGGATGTCGGATTCGGATACGGATAATATCCTATTTATTTCGAATGCGGATAATATCCTATTTTTTCGAATACAAATACAGATATTTCGGACGGATATCGAATTTTTCGAATTTTTTTGACAGCCCTAGTGATAGGGTTACCCATTTTGATACTAAACATTTTGCCTATCTCTTAAAATATGGAGTTAATCATCGTTTGGCCATAACATATCATTCTCAAACTAGTGCCCAAGTTGAAGTGTCTAATTGTCATATTAAGATGATTCTTGTGAAAATTGCAAGTCCAAATAGGAAGAATTGGTCTAAACGATTACCCAAGTCCTTGTGGGCATGCCAAACTGCCTCGAAGAATAATTTAGGTGTATCACCTTATTGCATGGTGTATGGGAAGGGATGTCACTTGGCAGCTGAGTTAAAGCATCAGAAACTTTAGGTCATTGAGAAATGGACTTTGACTTAGATAAAGTCAAAGCCCAAAGAATGCTCCATTTGAGTGAGTTGGAGGAACTTAAAATGACTCTTACGAAAGTCGCGTATTTATAAGGATCGTACCAACAGGTTTCATGGCAAGAAATTGAGACCCAAAACTTTCATCGTCATGTAAAGGTCCTCTACAACTCACTTCTACACATTTTTCGTAGCAAATTAAGATCTAGGTTTGGTATTCCTTACATTGTCAAAAAAGTATGCCCCAATGGAGCCATGGATATTCAAGATCCCAAAATTTACCATATGTGTCGATGGTCATAGGCTTAAAACCTTTTAAAATATTCATCAATAGAGGACGCGTGGGTGGATCTTGGTGATCCACCCAAAAGTGAGTAGAGTTGGTTTGGAATTGTGCTTATCTCTTACTTTTGAGCAAGGAAGGAAATTTTATGAAATATAAAGCACATCTCATGTCTATTTCTCTCTGAGAACTGAATTCAGAACCTAAGTTGTGTTAGGCATGCATTGATCTAATGCGATAGGCTAATATTTAATTATCTGTCTAATTAGTTGTTGACATACATAAATTTTATCCCTCTTATTCTTTTCATTAATTGCACCATAAATCTTTCGTTCCTGGCATGGAGTGCTCATTTAATTTTCCTAAGATCCTTTGCAAATGTCATCATATTCACTCTTTCGTCATTTCAGTCCAGACCTCTTACTTTGTTCCTATTTCATTCCATATTTTTAAATTAAAAACATCTAATTATAATTCTCTGATCAATACTGGAATGCATAAACACAATAATGCTCAGAGAGTGAAACTAATAGAAACACAAAGGGATAAATTGTATTGATTAGCCCACAATGGCCTAACACAAATACACGATATAGTGCCCACTTTCAAGAGGGGGTTTCTTACATTACAAAGAAAAATAAACTCAACATAATAATAATCTGCCTCCTACCTAGCTCTCCACGATTTGTATTCCCATCCTAGGCTACGCTCACCACAATCATGTTCCCTTCTATTGTATCTTTATTTAAACAACTTCACTGCTTTATACTTCCTTGTTTATGTGAGTATAGGATAGTTTGGGCTTTTTGGGTCTGGATTATAGTATATGTAACTAGTGGATGGTTTGGGCATAGAGATTCCTTGCATTTTCATGCCCTTACTACTTTAAAATGAAAGATAAAATTTAAAAACATCTTCAAAATCTCCCGCTTTCCCAGATTTTAAACTTCGATACTTTTTTTTTAGGTTGTTTCTTCTATCAAGATATTTGTTGGTACTATAATAGTATAATCCTCACTCTTATCGGTGTTTTTGTTGCAGGCAAGAACTGATGGACCAATCTTTGCTGGACCCTGCTTATCTGAGGTCCTACCTTCTCAGGTGATCGTCTCTTCACAGAATGTTGCCATGTTATATCATTTGGAGATTTCAGTCCCACATTAGTAGTGTTTTTCCGCGAATATGTGTTTATTTCTATAATATATCGTTCAAGAGCCTAACAATACAAGAATTAGTATGAGGCATAATGTGTAACGTATTTTATGAAGCCTACTCTAAAGTCTAAGCAAGGTACCAATTAAAAAATCCGAAAGGGTACCTCTAACACCCGTACTCAATTTTGTTCAGTGTGCTTTAATGTTGGTTAGCCTAGGTAAGAGTTCATCAATTTCTGTTATTTAATTTCTTAAGATAAATGACAATTGCAGTATATTTAGGATATTATTGCCATTATTAATTTAGATTTTATAGTGACCGAATTGTCAAAACTTTGTCTGTTGTATCTTATTAGTTTTTATCTCTTCAGGTGCTCATATGCTCAAGAAATGGAAGCATCTATTCATTTGAATTAGTAAGGCTTTTTGTTTCAATGCTTGTTCAGATCTTTGTATTGTTTATGCATCTAAGTACGCTTTACATTCTTTATGTGAGTCGTATCCTCTAAATCTTTGGTATTTTTATTCTCGAAATGGAGCTTGCTTTGTATTGTACCGGCTCACATATTTACCCCAGTGTTTTTTATGCCCAATAAAATGAACCATTTCAAGCTAACAGCTTGGTCTGATTTAATTGTAAGAAATGTGTAATGGACTGGCCCAACTTTGTTGGACTCTTAAACTTTAAAAGAAGCTGGCCCAAGATAAGCCCATGGGGAATTAAAGTGTGGAGGCTAAAAGAGGGGAAATGAGAGGAAGAAGGGCTATCTGATTATTGTGTATTGTTTTCATCTTGGTGTCTTGGGAGAGTGCGGCCTCTCGAACGTCCGTTTATCTTGTAATTCACAGTTCAGTACTATCTGTTATTATCAGTGAAGTAATATATCTTGTGTTTTTGTGCTAGAGTCCTTGTTTTACTGTGTGTTAGTAAGTGGGTTTATTACAATTGGTATCAGAGCATTCGATCTGAAGATGACAGATTTTGGAGACGAGATGAAGGAGTTGATTAAGAAAGGGGTGGAGGAGGGAATGGAGAAAGCAATGGAGGCGGTGCGTCAATCATTGGCAGAGTGGGTCAAGGAGAGCCAAACCACGACGAAGAAGAAGATGAGAAAGAACTATGCAGGCCCCTTACAGCTTGCTACAGAGAACGATGAGGGGGGAAGAGAAATTGAAGATGGTGGAGAAGGAACACAAGCAAAGGAGATGTCAAAACTACTACCTGAGATGCCCGCATTTCAGGTGTTTGATGAAAATTCTGAGAGAATATTTGTCCAAAAAGCTCCAAAGTCGATCGCCCCAGCTTTTAACATCACTCTCACAACTGTTAGCAAGGGGTTTGTTGGGTCTGGTGAAAATGGTTCTACCATTACATCGAGGCTTTCGGACAATCGTGATAAGGTTGTAAGAGTAAATACTCCCGACCAAGTAGCTATGTTTGATAAGACTATTTCGTACAAGTTTCATGAAAATGAGTATGGAAAATTTTCTCCTGATCTGGAAGATGATTTAAGACCGAGACTTCCCAATAGGCTCAAATGGTTAATAGATTCTATAATTGACAAAGACATTTACTCTTCAATCCTGGTTTTGCAAATTCCTGTATTATATGGTTCTAGCCAATCCCTAGAATTTTCATATCGACCTATGTTTTTATCTATAATTCAGCCACTGAAAACCTTCATGGTTGTGGTATCCTCGACACTTGCTTGTAGGGAAATAATAGTTTTTCTGTTTGGAAACATCGTTCATCCATACTTCCTTTGTAGGGTGATTGTTATGGAACTTTTGCGCTTCGGGGCACGACATACAGAGACTGACATTGCCAATGACGATATCGATAAGCTTGGTTCACTTTTAAAGGTCGTTACAACTTCAGAATCAATTCGTATCCCTTGTGGTGGTCTACGAATATTAGCAAGGTCAAACTGTGTGCTCCTTGCTCACTGTTCACAGTCTACTATAGCTCACTGTTCACAGTCTACTATAGATCTTGTATACCATTCAGTTAGTGATCGTAGCATTTCTAAGTTGTCGAGTATGTATGCAGCCTTGCTCAGGGAAGAAATTCCACTAAATTTGCTTACTGATAAGTCTCTCCAGGTCAGAATTTTTGATACTAACATGAAGACCTTAAAGTTACTGGTTTATGTAATAAACCAGTAAGTGATACTATAGATCTTGTATACCATTCAGTTAGTGATCGTAGCATTTCTAAGTTGTCGAGTATGTATGCAGCCTTGCTCAGGGAAGAAATTCCACTAAATTTGCTTACTGATAAGTCTCTCCAGGTCAGAATTTTTGATACTAACATGAAGACCTTAAAGTTACTGGTTTATGTAATAAATAAGTACAGAGATACTGAAGGCAAAGTGAAGGACAATTGTCAAGAGCTTTTAAGTGAAACTCTTGGGATTATCTCCATCATAAAGCATATGCACGAGTCTGATGAAATGGAAAGAATCGTTATAGAACTTAAAACCCCTTTTATCTCTGGGCAAACAGTATCAAATGATAAGTTGTCTTGGTGCAAACCAAATCTGGTTCTTTTCATGGCGGGATTTAGTCACATTGAATTGGTAGAAGATGACGATTCCTCAAAGAGTGTAGCTGTATGGAAATCATATAACATGCTACTGAGGGAACAACACTGGGCACTAGTGCACCTGGCACTCAAAGCATTTGGAGATTTTGCAAGTTGGACTAATTGCAACCAGCTATGGACTAATTGCAACCAGCTATGGAGGTTTGTGCCACAAGATGCGGCATTGTCATTCGATGTAGATTCAAGCAAGGAAGCAAATGTAGAAAGATTTATGTCGAAATGGAAGCGATTCCTTGAGGAGGCTGCACGAACTGATTTTACAATCAACCATTATGCTGGAGATGTTACCTATGTAGCCGATCAGTTTCTGGACAAGAATAAGGATTATCTAATAGCGGAGCATCAAGCTCTACTAGATGCCTCCAAGTGCAATTTTGTTGCATCTTATGGTAGTTCCAGGTCCTACCGACATGGAGGCAGCAAGTTTGGTGGCCATGATTTCAGAAATGCAACAAATATGGGCGGTGGCAGTGATTTTTATTCAAGGGCCTACTTCAGTCAAGCTGCTTTTGGTGAACCTTGCATAGCTCCTTCTGGTGCTTTCATTGTGTTTTAGCTTGGCATCAAGGCCGCAGGGGCTGTTGGGGTTTTTGTGAACGACCAGTACCTGAACTGGGATCCAAATCATGGTATTAAAGTCCGTATCGTGTCTGCCAGAGCTTACCATTCCTTATTTATGCATAACATGTGTATTCGACCAACACCTGAAGAATTGGAAGATTTTGGAACCCCAGACTTTACGATTTACAACTCTGGGAAATTTCCATGTAACCGATATACTCACTACATGACTTCCTCGACCAGTATAGATATCAATCTTGCTAGAAGAGAAATGGTCATTCTAGGGACTCTATATGCCGAGGAGATGAAAAAAAGCTTGTTCAGCCTAATGCACTATCTCATGCCTAAACGTCAAATCTTGTCACTACATTCTGGATGCAATATGGGAAAAGATGGAGATGTTGCCCTCTTTCTCGGACTATCAGGCACTGGCAAGACTACACTGTCCACGGATCATAATAGGTACTTGATTGGAGACGATGAACATTGCTGGAGTGGGGTGTCAAATATTGAGGGAAGAAGCTATGCAAAGTGCATTGACCTTGTAAGGGAGAATGAACCTGATATCTGGAATGCCATCAGATTTCGAACAGTTGTCGAAAATGTGGTGTTTGATGAGCATACCAGAGAAGTAGATTACTCAGATAGATCTGTTTCAGAGAATACTCGAGCAGCGTACCCAATAGAATACATTCCCAATACTAAAATACCATGTGTTGGCCCTCATCCGAAGAATGTCATTCTACTTGCCTGCGATGCATTTGGCGTGCTTCCACCAGTGAGCAAGCTCAGCTTGGCACAAACAATGTATCATGTGTCAATATAGATTTAGTCAGTTTTGACAGCATAATTAGGCAGATTTAGGTAGTCAGTTTTGACAGCATAATTAGGCAGATTTAGGCAGCAAATTTAGTCAGTTTAGGCAGCAGATTTAGTCAGTTTTGGCAGCTAATTTAGAGCCTTAATTAGCTCTGCTGTACCTATAAATACAGAGCTTGTTTGTATAACAGATTCATTGAAAAATAAGCATTTTCATTCATTTTTCTGTCATGGTATCAGAGCTGATCACTTAATAATCTGCTCTTGTATTTCTTGTCTAGTTTTCCTGTAAAATTTATTTGGAATTCATCTCCTGGTTCTTATTTCTTCTTTAATCATGTCATTAGTGCAAGGAAATAACTTCCTTGTTCGATTTAATGGGAAGAACTATTCTGCTTGGTCTTTCCAATTTGAAATTCTTGTCAAGGGAAAAGAATTATGGGGTCATGTTGATGGCACCGTTTCTACACCAGCCACCGAAGAAAAAGAAAAGGAAAACCTTGCTAAATGGAAGGTGAAGGATGCTCAAATTATGTCTTGGATTCTTGGGAGTATGGAGCCCTCCATGATTCTCAATCTCAGGCCTTACAAGACTTCTAAAGATATGTGGGGATATTTGAAGAAAGTTTACAACCAAAGCAACGCACCCCTACGTTTTCAATTAGAGCTTGAGTTGAGCCAACTCAGTCAAGGGAGCATGACAATTCAAGAGTTTTATTCTTCTTTCGAGAATTTATGGGGTGAATACACTGATATTGTGTACGAGAGTGTGCCTTCTGAAGGACTAGCTGCTGTACAAAGTATACATGAGACGAGCAAACGTGGCCAGTTTTTGATGAAATTACGAGGTGATTTTGAACCAATCAGGTCCAACCTCATGAATAGGAATCCAGTGCCTTCAATTGATGCTTGCCTCGGAGAGCTTTTTCGGGAAGAACAACGGCTTGTGACACAGACTTTCATCGATCAAAAAGCGCAAAATTCTTCTCCAATTCCTGTTGCATATGCTGCCCAAGGAAAGCATAGAGGTGGAAGAGATATGAGTACTATCCAATGCTATAGTTGCAAAGGATTTGGACATGTTGCTACTAGTTGCTCTAAAAAATTCTGCAATTATTGCAAGAAAGCAGGGCACATCATCAAAGATTGTCCAATCCGTCCTCCAAAGAAATCTGAAACTGCCTACGTCTCAGTTGGATCCTCAAATGCTCCTAATTTTGGTCAGTCTTCTGTTACTCCTGAAATGATCCAACAGATGATAGTTAATGCATTTTCAACTTTAGGAATTTCAGGTAACAAAAATTCTGCTCATAAGCCTTGGTATTTTGATTCTGTTGCTTCAAATCATATGACTAGCACAACATTACCCCTTAATAATGTCCAAAAATATAAAGGAGATCTTCATATTCAAACCGCTGATGGTAACTCCTTACCTATAACTGCTGTTGGTGATATTTCAGCATCTCTGAATACTGTTTTTGTCTCCCCAAAGTTGTCCGCTAATCTTATATCTGTTGGGTAATTAGTTGATAACAATTATACTGTTCAATTTTCAAATTCTGGTTGCTTTGTGCAGGATCAAGTGTCCGGGAAGATGATCGCGAAGGGGCCTAAAGTGGGACGTCTATTTCCTTTACTTCCATCATCCTCTCTAGTGTCAAATTACGTTTCTTGTAATTCCGTTGAATGTAATAATCAAGTGTGGCATAAACGGTTAGGGCATCCAAATTCATACGTTCTTAGTGTTTTAACAAAATCTGGTTTGCTTGAAATAAATTTTCGAAGTCTTCAGAAATTGTTGATTGTGCATCTTACAAACTTGGTAAAAGCAAAACACTTCCTTTTCCATTGCATAAATCCCACACCACCAAAGCTTTTGAACTTGTGCATACTGATGTATGGGGTATTTCACCAGTAATTTCTCATCATCACAACAAATATTTTGTTACTTTCATAGACGATTTCACTCGTTTTACTTGGGTATATTTTCTTCGATCTAAAAGTGAAGTCTTCAATGCGTTCAAAACCTTCCATGCATTAATCGAAACACAATTTTCTGCTAGAATCAAAATTTTGCAATCTGATTCAGGTGGTAAATATATATCAAACGAATTTCAATCTTTCCTTCAAAGTCATGGAATCATATCACAACGTTCTTGTCCATCAACTCCACAACAAAACGGCGTGGCTGAGAGGAAGAATCGTCATCTTCTTGATGTCGTTCGAACTCTTCTCATTGAGTCTGGTGTTCCATCTCATTTTTGGTGTGAAGCCTTGTCTACTGCTGTATATTTGATTAACAGATTACCATCCCCCACCATAAACAATGAATCTCCCTACCTTCGTTTGTATGAAGATACACCAGATTATTCTAATCTTCATATTTTCGGATGTGTTTGTTTTGTTCATCTTCAACCACATGAAAGAAATAAACTTACTGCTCAATCTGTCAAGTGTGCTTTCTTAGGCTATGGTGGCACCCAAAAAGGTTTTCTTTGCTATGATCCTAATGCCCGTCGAATTCGTGTGTCTAGAAATGTTATTTTCTTTGAAAATCAGCCATTTTTTATCACACCAATGGCTTCACATCCCCCATCTACGGCTATATTACCTCACTTTCCCGAGTCATCAACACCAACACAAAGATTTAAACCAGGCCATGTTTATAATAGACGCACTTCTCCCATTACGGCTCCTACGACTCTTTCGGAAACACCTGATCCTGATCCTGTTGTATCAACTTCCAATAATCCACCTCCAATTCGGAGAAGCTCAAGAATTTCAAAACCTCCTGACAGGTATGGTTTTTCAAATCCAGTAGTCATGACCACTACTTTGTCTCCTATTTCTATTCCTACTTGTTATAAACAGGCTATGGAAGATGAGTGTTGGCAACAAGCAATGGAAACAGAACTTCAAGCTCTTGCGGAAAATCATACTTGGGACATTGTTTCCTTACCTCCAAATGTCAAGCCAATTGGAAGTAAGTGGGTTTATAGTGTGAAACTCAAATCTGATGGCTCACTAGATCGATACAAAGCTCGACTGGTTGCACTTGGCAATAAACAAGAATATGGAATCAACTATGAAAAGACATTTGCACCAGTTGCAAAAATGACCACAGTAAGAACCATTCTTGCTGTTGCTTCCTCTAAATCTTGGTCTTTACATCAGATGGATGTAAAAAATGCTTTCTTAAATGAGGATCTAAAAGAAGAAATTTACATGAAACTTCCACATGGTATGGCTTGGATAGCTCTAGATAAAGTTTGCAGGTTAAGGTGCACTTTGTATAGGCTGAGGCAGTCTCCTAGAGAATGGTTTGATAAGTTTCGCAGTACTCTCATCAACTTCTCTTTTACGCAAAGCCAATATGGTTCATCTCTCTTCTTTCATAAGACAACAACGGGTATGGTTTTTCTCCTGGTCTATGTTGATGATATTATCATAACTGGCAACGACACTATGCTTATCTCTAAACTTAAAAAGATGTTGCATAGTACATTTCAAATGAAAGATCTTGGGAATCTTCAATATTTTTTGGGTCTAGAAGTTCATTCTCGAAATCGAGGGGTATTCTTAAATTAGCATAAATATGTCAAAGATCTTATTGAGTTGGCTGGTTTAAAGGAAGCTACTGCTGTTGATACACCAATGGAGGTGAATGTTAAATATCGAAAAGATGAAGGGGAGCTTTGGCCTAATCCTTATTTATACAGACAATTGGTTGGTAGCCTTATCTACCTAACTCTTACAAGACCCGATATCTCCTACGCTGTTCATATAGTTAGCAGATTCATGCAATCCCCTCGGCATTTTCATCTTGTTGCAGTAAAGCGTATTATTTGATATTTAATTGGGTCACCTACGCGCGGTCTATTTTTTCCTACAAACTCTGATCTTCATTTGACAGCATACAGTGATGCTGATTGGGCTGGATGCCCGGATACTAGACGATCTACAACTTGATGGTGTGTTTTCCTTGGAGATGCCTTGATCTCTTGGAAGTGTAAAAAGCAGGATCATGTATCTAAATCTTCCACGGAGGCTGAATATAGAGCCATGTCTGCAGCTTGTTCTGAAATTGTTTGGTTACGTGGTCTTCTTTATGAGCTTGGAGCTTCTCAACATAATCCTACTCCACTTCATGCTGATAACAAAAGTGTCATTCAGATTGTTGCCAATCCGGTATTTCATGAACGCACAAAACACATCGAAGTTGATTGCCATTATATTGGAGACGCATTTACTCGTGGTGTTATTAACCTCCCACATGTTAGTACTATTCTTCAAACAGCTGATGTCCTCACAAAAGTTTTGACGCGCCAACGACACAATTTTTTTTGTGGCAAATTGATGCTTGTAGATTTACCAGCATCAATTTGAGGGGGGATGTCAATATAGATTTAGTCAGTTTTGACAGCATAATTAGGCAGATTTAGGTAGTCAGTTTTGACAACATAATTAGGCAGATTTAGGCAGCAGATTTAGTCAGTTTAGGCAGCAGATTTAGTCAGTTTTGGCAGCTAATTTAAAGCCTTAATTAGCTCTGCTGTACCTATAAATACAGGAGCTTGTTTGTATAACAGATTCATTGAAAAATAAGCATTTTCATTCATTTTTCTGTCATCATGTTATAAGCGGCTACACTGCTCTGGTGGCAGGAACAGAGGATGGAATAAAGGAGCCACAAGCTACATTCTCAGCCTGTTTTGCAGCAGCATTTATAATGCTTCATCCTACCAAGTATGCAGCAATGCTGGCTGAGAAAATGAAAAAACATGGCGCTACTGAAGGGCTTGTAAACACAGGCTGGTGCGGTGAAGGCTGGTGTGGTATCACCTTCGACCTTGAGGACAAGGTCGTTGTTTGGGAGCGGGGTATTGTAATGGATTGGCCCAACTATGTTGGACTCTTAAACTTTAAAAGAAGCAGGCCCAAGATAAGCCCATGGGGAATTAAAGTGTGGAGGCTAAAAGAGGGGAAATGAGAGGAAGGAGGGCTATCTGATTATTGTGTATTGTTTTCATCTTGATGTCTTGGGAGAGTGTGGCCTCTCGAACGTCCGTTTATCTTGTAATTCACAGTTCAGTACTATCTGTTATTATCAGTGAAGTAATATATCTTGTGTTTTTGTGCTAGAGTCCTTGTTTTACTGCATGTTAGTAAGTGGGTTTATTACAAAATGAAATCTTCTTAAACTCAGATAGTAATACTGGCCATAAATATTTAACGAGTAATAAACAAGAGCATGTGTTTATTTACAATAATTTTTTTGCACTTCTTTACAGGGAACCGGCAAATTGCTCTGGGAGCATGATATTAAGGATCCTATCACATCATCAGCTTATGTTGATGAGAACATAGAAATAGTGTCCGATCCTTCACATTTGTCGGAGAGGTAACTGAATAGCTCTAAATGATCAGGATATCGGAAACATTACATATGTTCCTTCATATTTGTACATTGCTTTTTCAGGTTAATATGTGTTTGTGGTAGTTCTGGGATTATTCATGTACTGAAAATCATGCTTGAAGCTGATGAAAAGACAAGCCAACCATGTAAATATGTGATACAGGACTTTATGAGGCTGGATCTACAAGGAGACATATTCTCTTCACCTGTGATGATTGGTGGCAGGATTTTTGTTGGGTGTAGGGATGATTCAGTGCACTGCATAGGGATTAAGGGGCCATTAATGGTATAAAATTGAACTTGACAATCACTGGCTCTCTATTCTAAGTTGTTACAGTGTGTTGCACTGCTCCTAAAAGCAGTGTCAATAGTATACAGACATCAAGTCCCCATCCAAGACATACTGATTAGATGCTTTTGCTGCATGGTTTCTTGGTGGGAAATTGTTTCTGAGTGGTGTGGATGTAATCTGCAATCAGATTCTTGATTGCCACAGTCTGTCCTCTCAGTTAAGGAAGTATTGGCAATTCCAAAACTCAAGGGCACATCTAGACAGTTTGTCATTCAAAAAAGTAGAGCTGATCGTGCAAGCATATCAAGAAACAGTTTAGATTCCAAGTTTCACGGAATCTATTTTTGCGGTAACTATTTTCTCAGACTGAGTTTGCATCCTATTAAAAAATTCTGTCAGATCAATTGTGCGGCATCTTTTAAGGCTAGGGGTATATTACTGGCCTGAACATATATATCTTACGCTATAATATATTGATTCACAATATATTTTGTCCTGGGTTGGGACCACCCAAGACCATGTTACAGTAATTAGGGAGTCTTGTGTGCTGGGTATGAACTATATATATGTGTTGCTTCTTAATATTTGACATAGTTCGTACAAATTTATGGTTAAGATATGCCCTCTATGTTCAGTGGTAACAACTCTTTAAAAGTAGGCTGAACAGTAATGAAAGTGATCGATTAACGCATCCATTTGGTTGGAGAAAAAAATTGAGAGGGAATGTGAATGGGATATGTACTATTTAATGGGTTAATATAACTTTATTCATTCATCCATTCCATTTCTACAGATTTGAACTAGAGTTCAATACCAAGTTGAGAATAGATGCTGCATTCTCTTCCTTGCACATTTTCTTCACAAACCTCGTCACAGAAAACTTGAGTCTTGACCTCTTCCATTTTTTCTCCACTCTCCACATTTTTCCGATCCATTCCTACCCCATTCCATTTCTCTGAGCGAAAACTATACTAAGTTTACTGTGAGCAGTGGTAGCTCAGAACATTTTTAAGTGAAGGCCAGACTAGGCGATTATAAATATTTATCAAGTTCCAACAAAGCTATATTGCAGAAATTGGTGTATCAGTTTCTTCCATTATTATGGATTACAACCCGCTAATTTCATCGAGGATAGCAGCTAGTGATAAAATTTAGGATATTAGCAGCACGTACAAGAGGTGCAAGTGTCCAAGTAATTAAATTTGCACCCCCCACAAATGAATTCTGTTATGGACTTCTGTTATTCAACTACAGTATAGAACTCAAGATTATGCATGAAAGTACCCCCCCTCATGTCGAAATGTGTTCTTTTAAGTTTTGCTAGAAAGTGTAAAGATAGAGAAGTTAAGGTTGCATTATGTCTTGGACTTATTTATCCATTTTTCTTTAGCAAAATTACTTTTGCAGTAGCTCATGCAAGTGTCACTTGTTTGCATAGTACTCAGATACCTGTTCCAACAGTTGGAGCAACCTCGAATTAATGATGTAATATTTTTCTGTAGTACCATTCCTAATCTTCCCTATTTTTATTCTTTGAAGTTCCTTTTTGTTTCCCATATTGCAGTTCCGGTGGAGAAATTTTATTCAGCTCATCCAGATTGATAAAAGTATTTCACTTTAATTGTTGAACTGGTACTGTGAATCAGGCATAGAAGTGGCCTGAAAATCTTTGAAGTAATATGTGACGTGCAGGTTATGGGCATTATTATTGTGCATGGCTTGTACTTCTATCCGTGAAACATGTGTTCAACTTTACTTCTAGAACTGGGTAAGAGAACCTCCTATACATACGTTGTGCCAGTTACATTTATATTGTAATCGAGAATTGAGTTCATTATTAGGGCATAATTACATAAATAAATGTTGTTGCATGAGGTGATAACTGATTGCCTCTCTAATAAAATTTGGAGCAAGCATTCTAGGAAATCCTGATGGGTTGTGCACTACATTCCAGTTGTCAAAGTGGGGCGAACATTAAGTCCCTCAACTCCTTGATGGTATTTTTTTAAAATATAGGTAATTGTTGACAACAGGTTAATTCCGTGATAACTACGACCTCGAGTCTCTGATTTACTGAATTACATTTGATTCTCAGTCTTTTTTCATTTTTATCTTTGCTATTTTTGTTTGATGTATCACAGATTGACTGAAATCCATTGTGTTACTTATTTACACCAGTACGATTGCTATGCATAAATGTTTGTATTTTTATCATAAAATGAGAAATCACCTACAAACAAGTCTTTAGCATGCAGATTCTAGTCCCGGAAACTGTATCTATTTGTACCCGTGAGAGTAGCCAGTTGAACTCTCTCTAATCAGGTGGTATTGTAAATGTCTGCCGGCACCCGTGAGCTATCTACTTGTTATTTTCTTTTACAACATTGCGTCTCCGTTTTCTTTACAACATAGCTTCTCCATTTTTTTTAGGAAAATTCTCAATGGTACACTCGTAAAATTGGTTTTTTTCGATGGTACGCAAAATGTTTTTGACTTCCTAGTGGTACCATCGTAGTATTAACTCGTTCCCAACCATATCATTTTCGTCAACATATGTTAGTGAAACGTTTATTCATGCAATTATGATCATATAAAAACAAGGAAAATTCTCAATGATAGACTCATAAAATTGGCTTTTCTCGATGATATATAAAATGTTTTTGATTTTTCAGTGATACCATCGTAGTATGAACTTGTTCCCAATCATACCACTTGTCAACAAACACTGATGACCTCCCTACTTTAAATGATCTTGATGATACCTCCACAAGTGAAGCACAAAAAGGAAATTAAAGTTTACCCTAAAAAAACGCAAATCATATTTTGCACGCTTCCACTCTAGTATAAAGTATAACTGGGTGAGTACTGAAATTAAGGCTAATAAACTGGGAAATACTATTAAAAATTTCTTATTTCAATTTGTTTGTTTACTTTTGTTTGTGTCTAAGAGCATCTCCAATGGTGTTAGCTAAAAATGATTGGTTAAATTACATACATATATAATTACTATATAAACAAACATATTGCTACAAAGATAAGTAGACACAAAAAGAATAGCGCCGCAACAAGATATACCTACATAACTAAGAAATATAGTAGTGGTCCTTTCCTGTCCTTTCCGTTGCATATAAAAAGAAAACAAAGACAAAAAAAAAAAAAAAAAAAAAGTAAGAAGAGTTTGATTCTTATGAAAACCCGCTAGAAAGAAAAAGCCTAATCATTTCAGTTTTTACTACCATTTTATAAAAAAAATAGAGTGTTGGTTGGTTATGTGCGTCTTTGTTGTCGTAGTCGTTAAACTACTTAATCTTCTTCTTTTATCATTGTCTTAATCTTCTTTTTTTTATCATTGTCAATATCAACAATCAAAGTTATCAAACAATTACATATAAACAAGTGAAAGTACCTACATTTCATCTACTGCCTAATCATCATTAATTATTGCCGACCTTAACTGAAAAATCATTTTCTAATTTTTGCTGTTGACTTTTTTGAAAGGAGTGATCACTATGTTGTTACATCTACCGCTCTTAAATGTTTTGTACAAAGCTAATCCAACAAATTCCAAACCCAGGAGGAGCTTTGGCCGAATTTGTAAATAAAATATGGTGAAATTGTTACCTTGTGTTGGAGTATTTGGAAAGCCAGAAATAATATGGTCTGGAACCAGAAAAAGGGTGAGGTGAATGATGTGGTTTTCTCGACAAAGCGGTATCTTGCAGAATGGATTAGTGCCCAGGCTAACACAACAAAGGCTCTGTACCGGGATGTTATTCAGGGGGATGGAGCAGAATCTTGGGTGAGACCTAAAAAGGATATAGTCAAGATAACAGTCGATGCTGCAACGTTCGATGATTGCTCTAAGTATGGTATTGGTATTCTGGCTCGAGATGACAGGGGAGAGGTTGTTCAGGGTCGATCAGAGTTGTATGTTGGAGACGTGAGATCGGAAATTGCAGAGGCTATAGCTGTGAAAGAAGCGTTGAGTTGGGTTAAATCGACAGGTTGGAGAGGGGTGGTGCTTGAATCTGATTGCCTGACAGTGGTTCAAGCGTTAAGGAGCAAGATCAGCATGAGCTCTCCGTTTGGCGGTATTATTGTCGAGTGTCGTAGGATGCTCTTAGATTTAAACATTGAATTGTTATTTATTAAACGATCTGCTAACATGGCTGCTCACTATTTAGCGAGAGAGTCACGTTCTTTTCCAGGTCGAGTTTTCGATAGGAGATCTGTTCCTATTGAATTACAGTCCATTTTGTTGGCTGATAAGTTTGAGTAATATATGCTACCTTTTCGTCAAAAAAAAAAAATAAAAAAAAATAAAATCAATTTACTTTCTGGTCCTTAAATAAATAAAGAAAGTTTGATAATCTCGATCAGTGTTGTAAATTTCAGAAATTGGAACTATTCGGTTGAGGTATCGATTTACGATTTATCAGGTGATTCGATTGAAAAATCGGCAATTTATCAACGATTTTTGCAAAATCGGCCGAATTGGTTCCAAAATTTTGATCGATTTTTGACCGATTTATCGGCAATTTTCCAAAAATCGACTGATTTCTATAACAATTATCTCAACTGTAACTTTTGTAAGAGCATCTCCAATGGCGTTAGCTAAAAATGATTGGCTAAATTACATAAAATATTGATTATGTAAAATTTATCGAATCTGTAAGACATTGTGTTCCGATGGTATTTGCTATAATGATTGGCTATATTTTAAAAATGGTATATTATTAATATTTCAAGTTGTTATTAATGGAGTATATAATTTTAATATAGAAATAAGTGATGTGACAATTAACTACATGTCTGTAGAGGTTCGACAAATATAGCCAACATCAAGAGATTATCTATAATTATAGATAACTGTTTTGTCCCATTGGAATGCAAATTTTTTTACACATTCTTTACAATTCTTATTTATGATAATTAATTTCAAATTTTACCTAAGAGGTCTCTCCCATTGGAGATGCTCTAATAATGTATTTGTACCCACAATTTTTATTCAACTCGATCTACTTTGACCACATTAGAGTATTTCCAATGGGGAAGAGATCTTAGCAATTTAATCCTAGGTGGCATGAAATAGATTATATAAAAATAAATACATTCCAATGCATAATTGTTCTCAGTAAAAATTATAGACAATCATACTTGATTGATTATATTTGTTGAACCAACTTAACCCCTTAACAAAAATATACCCACCTTTTTTTATAGTTATATCCATTGGAGTTATACTTGCCACCCATATGTAAAAATTTAATTGTTTCTTAATTTAAATTTTTTAGCAAACCATTATACATATTACGGGCTTAATGATCCTATAGTTAACTGTAGGAAATTTCCTAAAGTTAACTAGTGAAATCATGACACATAACATAGTTTTCTGAATAAAAAGACGTATCATTAATGTCCCAGCGGGACCCTTATAAATAAAAGGAAACAAATGCATGATTTTAAAGATTAACTTTAGGAAATTCCTCTATGCCCCTCCAGGACCCTTATAAATAAAAGATAACAAATGCATGTTTTAAAAATTAAATTTAAGAAATTCTTTTAAAGTTCCTAAAGTTAATTGTAGCAACATTTTTCTTTCTATATAATAAATAAATATATATCTTGGCTAATTTAGTCGATAATAATCAAGAAAGCCAAACCAAACCAAAAGGAGGATGTATTGTTTTGAAAAAGGAGAGAACCTATATATAGTTGCATGGAAAAGTAGACCATACATGTGTATACACGTATTTGTTTTTTGATGTGTAATTTACGATACGAGTGTAAATAAATAAATAAGGGTAGTTGGTGTACGTATATACACAGAAATAGAAATTGGATGGACATATGGCACCACCAGCTGTAAGTGATTTGAATTTAGAGGAAAAGAATGAAGTTATTTCATTCTTATACGCCTCCTTTTTAGCCTTCTTCCAAACGCAACATATTGCATGAATCGCACCCTCCACAATCTTTTAATTATCATCATATTGCCTTGCTAATTTTGCACTTTTATCATCGACTCGTGCATTCTAACGTCTATATACAAGATCCATTTACATCTACCAAAAATAATATATTCTATTTCTTAAACGACAATCTATTTTAATTCTTAATGTAAACTAGTAACAAATAATATTCTTTTTTTTTTGTCAAGAAATAGTATTCGTTTTTAAATATGTATAGTATTAAGAAATTAATGTATAAATTTCAATTATATATACAGTAAATATTCGTTCACTAACTTACATAAAAATAAAATTTAGTAGGTGAATATTAATATTACCATAATTATGAATCACAAAATGAAATATTTATGTTTTTGTTGGATTTAAGAAAAATGGTTAAAAATATGATTGACTAGAGTAGTTTTCTAAGTAGATTCTATTCAACAAAATATAAAAATTGAAAGTAAAATAGTAAAAAAAAAAAAGAAAAAGGAAAGAGGTAAGGAAGGCAAGATTTATTTACATGTGTAAATTAGAAGAGATCGAGGAAACAGATGGGAAACAGGTGTACTCGTTTCCTTATTGCATAGTCAAAAGAAAAATAAAGATTTGAAAGTAAGGAAAAAAGATTGATGATGATGATGATGATTATGTGTTAAAATCAATTTACTTTTGTTTTCAGTTATTTTGACCGCGTCATTCTTCATGCCTATCCCTATTAATTATATATATATATATAGCTGCTGCCATGCCATCCTCTTTGTTGATAAACACACACAACACAAGTATGGATTGCGCTTACAAATCTTCTCTCGTCTCTAAAAAAACACCTATACTAATATTATGGAGTATCTGTTTGTTGCTCATGCAACACTTGTTTGCTGTGTCGTCGTCTTTACAATCACCAGAAAGTATTGAATTTAACAAAGGCTTTGCTCCACTCTTTGGTGATGCTAATGTTCTTCGTTCCCACGATGACAAGTCTGTTCATCTTCACCTCAACCAGTACACAGGTATGTACATGTTTACAAAACTTGTGTTGATTGCTGCTCCGGCCACTTCGAAAATGCTTGAATTTTCTACGAAAAAACTTCTTGTTAATCGTTATTTACTTTATATTTTGTTACACATCTTTCTTTATATACTACTGATCCAGTTTTGGATGATTGCTGCCTGTTTGTTTTTTGATTAGTATTTGGACAAAAAATTAAACAAAAAATCATCTTAATTTGGTTGTCTAGTATAAATCTAGTACTGTGATCGTTTTCAAAGTAAGTAAAATCAAATTAGTGTCACTTTACTACTACTGATCAAATTATATCGTAAGATTCCTCCTGTCAATTAAGTTAATAACTCATCACTTAAATTTTGTGCCTGCAGGTTCCGGTTTCAAGTCATCTCATCTCTACAATCATGGCTTTTTCAGTGCTAAGATTAAACTCCCTTCCACTTACACGGCTGGAATAGTTGTCGCTTTCTACGTAAGCAACAAGAAGAAATAATAAAAAATTTCTTCACTCCATGCTATACGTAATTTATATTGTCAAATAAAATGTTTAGCCTACATAAATAATTTTGTCGAATTTTCTGATTTTTGTCTCTAGACAACCAACGGAGATGTATTCGAGAAGACTCATGACGAATTAGATTTTGAATTCTTGGGAAATATTAAAGGGAAAGCATGGAGATTTCAGACGAATTTGTATGGAAATGGCAGCACAAGTAGAGGAAGAGAAGAGAGATATACTCTTTGGTTTGACCCTTCTAAAGAATTTCATCGCTACAGCATATTATGGACGCCAAACAAGATCATGTGAGTCTTTTTTTTTTTTTCCCTGAATATTATCATACCATATGTAAAGGTCAATTATATATATCTCCCTAATATTTTCTTTGATCTTTCATTATCTTCTGGATGCTGTAGCTTCCGTGATTATCTTTTCTTTAAAATGTCTAGTACATTGAAGAAATTATATATTGTTGGTTCAATATAAGCTGCACGCATGGGCTTGAATGTTTCTTCATGCAATAAATATATATCATCTGCATGTGTTGTATTCAAATATTTGCTACTATGATTTTGTCATGCTTGGATTTAGTGCTATTCTGTTCTGATACATGCGGTAGGGGAGAATCGAACCTTTACTACATAAGCTACACCATCACCCCTACCACATAAGCTACACCATCACCCCTAGTTGTTCCCTTTTAACTAAATATTCATGTTATGTATTTTCAGCTTTTACATCGATGACGTTCCAATCAGGGAGATAATTCACAATGAAGCAATGGGAGGAGACTACCCTTCGAAACCAATGTCTTTGTATGCCACCATATGGGATGCGTCGGATTGGGCAACCTCAGGTGGCAGATATAAAGTGAACTACAAATACGCGCCATTTGTAGCTGAATTTACTGACCTCACTCTCCATGGATGCTCTGTTGATCCACTGGAAGAGTTTACGACTCCTACTTGCAACGAAAATGGTGTTACTTCTGATTTAGCTATTGTCACTCCAAAACAACGAATGGCGATGAATACATTCAGGCAACGGTACATGTATTATTCGTATTGCTATGATACATTGAGATACCCTGTTGCTCTACCAGAGTGTGTGATTGATCCATTGTTAAGAGAACAATTTAAGGATACTGGGAGGTTAAAGTTTGGTGGCAAGCATCGTAGCTATTCACAGAGAAGAAGCAAGTATGCCAGAGGTAGAAGGTACGGTAATTAAAGTGAGCTGTGATTCTTACAAAGATTATTTTGTATAGAAAAGAATAATGATTTTTGAGCCCTGTATGGTGTACAAAATGTTTACGCTTGATTTATATATATTTGTCGATTGAAACACCATGAGATAGAAATCATGGTATAGTGATTTGATGTAAAAATGATAATAATACTACTCTTCACATACTGAACAATTTGAGCCTTAAATTTGATTTTCTGTTGGCAACATTGCAATTCGGAGATATATACGTGGGAATTTTCTATATTCGCTTTGTTCATGATAAAGATTCATCTTGTTGCTAACGTGGTATCCGCAGCAAAGAGGAACACATAACTGAATTAATTAAAAATATGAAAGTTTTGCACTACCAATCTTGCATGAAGAGCTTTGGCAGTAAAAGATACATACCCATCTCGATACATGAATACCCATAGTTGTGGCTTGCCTTCTGAACCTTTCAGGCATGCGATTCTACAAAAAAATGGTCGTAATTTCAGTTGGCACCATACTACATTACTACCGGTTACCAGTAGAGCTGAAAAATTAATTTTTTTTTTTTTTTTGCTTTCTTACTTGGGCAGTCTTGATGATGTTATGAAAATCTGTAAAGGGCATTCTTTATCAATTAAAGGCATTATATAAAGGTTCGTCTTCACTCTTTATCAATTAAGGGCATTCTTTTCACCCATTCAATTTTCCACTGGGAGAAAAGTGGGGTTGAGTTAGCAAGGAGCTAACACTTGGTTGCACTAAAATTGATGGAGTTTTTTTTTTTTTGGGGGGGGGGGGGGGGCACTTGTCACAGATAATCTACGTCCTTCCTCGGAGGATACCTGTGAAGCGAAAAGCTGCTAAGAAGCCAAAGTTGACTGGTTGAAGCAAGAATTCAATTTGCGATGGGTACTCTGTTTTTATTCTTGTAAGGGCTTGTATCCTCTTTGAAAATTTTCAGTTTTTAAGTTATCTAAAACAAAGTAAAAGGGAGGTACTCCATAGATTGCATGGCTTGATACATATGTTTCTCTTCTTATCTGGCGATGGCACTTAAAAAACCCAATTCACTGATCATCTTTATAGTATAATAGACCATCTCTTTGTGAATTTAGAAGCAGGAGCAGAGTTTGGCAGCTGGGCCTATTTGAAGTTGGCTTATTTTGTACCGCAGAACTAGAGGAGCCTGGCCGGTATGAACAAGACATGACTTCAATGCCCGACCTTGCTACTCAAGGTTGGGGAGTAGTACGACCTGGTCGGGAATTTTTAGACTGAATTGCATACAATCCTACAGTTAATATACTATCTCAGATGAATCGTGAAAAGGGGAAATGATTTTTCCCGCCATTGTAAAAAATGGTGCATTGACAGATACATTAATGGAATATATTGATACATATCAATAGTAATCCATTATACAAGTGACAGTCTTATTTTATTTTACAGTAGTATTATTCAGCAATAGCTGAATTTGTTTTATATAATATAATATAATATTAAACAAATGTCTCAGTAGCAACTACGCCAGTATGGGTACTTCTTTGCAGAGAAGCAAGAATATTGTGCCATTGTTGGGGTTCAAGACATCATCCAATTTTCACTTGACTTTCGTGCCTTTGGTGGGATCAAGATCATCCTGTATTCCCTTCATCTTCACGTCTTGCAATTTATTATTTTTTAATATTACCTTGTACCAGCTCATAAACTTTGCTATGAACTCTGAAAAGAAACTCCAGACACGTCTATTATTACCATCACAAAAATGCAGTGTACAAAATAGCAAGTCAAAAGTAGGTTTCACTCTTTGATATTAAAGATAAGCCATGTTTCTGTAAGTTTACCTTCAATCTTCATAAAATTATGAACGTTCTTTCTGGATGGATCGTTCTCTCTTTTGCACATTTCTTCAGTTCGATTGGGTGGGAAAGCAAAACAATCTGTAATATCTTCACGTCTCTGTCCAGAAGAAAAGTACAATATTCAGTCATTCAAGAAATGGGACTAGTAAATATATTACTACATGACATGTATTCAAGATCATACCTTGGATTCCATGAACAAAATGTCAATATGGGTCTGTGATGATTCATCCAAGTGTCTCTTTAGTTCTCCAATCAAAGTCTGTACATAACTGTTAATGCTCAGTACGTAAAATGTAATTCTGAATTGCTGGCTATGTGATAAAGCGGTGAACCTCTTACTTTAAAAATGAAAACTGGTGATACATTGTACTCTATAAGCTTTTGGAGTTCTCCGCGGACAATAAAGAGCCTACAAACATTGGTTAAGATTATTGGTAAATATCATGTTCCAATAAATGTGGTTAACTGCATTACAGAAGTTCAAGATGAGATTTTTAATCAAGCTATCATGGCCATAATCAGTAGTGACTTACTGTCTTGGGCTTTGCTCTTTTACTATGTCCTTGGCAACCTTTGCAATAGTGTCTTCCCAGCCAGTCATAATTTGCTGGTCCTCCCTCAATTGAGAATTGGAGCTGTCGTAAATCCCACAAACTTGGTATAAATGGGAAAAGTGACACAAACGACAAGTACAAAAAGTAGTTTCAATTGCCTTATACACATAATTGACAGCAGATGATAGGTATCTTTAGTATTACTTATATCTCCAAGTTGCCTCAAATGAACGTATAGCTTGTCGCAAATTATTCTTTGAGTTGTTTGTGATTGTTTCAGCCAACTTGGTGGCCAATTCAATTCCTTCTTGTTTTGCAATAAAATCCAAAACTTGCATAATCTGAACAAACAAAGACATCCATAAGAACTTGTGATATCACGATTGCTGCTAAACTTACTGCGAGTTCAGAGTGAAATTTGTAACCTCTTCATTGGAAGGTGGAAGAAGCTTAATTACCCTACAAAGGGTTTTAACTGGCTGGAATTTGGATACATCATTGCAACAAAAAAAAACCTTGTTACATCCATTATACTTTTCTAATATCCATTTTATATATAGTAGAGCATCTGTCGATAATTTATCTGCTTCATAGAGGATGATAGCTACAAAAAATGTATGAGAACACGATAACATAGAGTCAGAGTATTATTTAGTAGTGCAGTGCTTGCATTGTAGAGAAGAGAGTAACGTTACCTTCATAGACACTTTTTATTGACTTGTTATACTTTTCGGTAATAAGTTTAACAATGACATGCTTCTCATACCCTCTTAGCTCAGAGATATTAAGTTCCACATGATGAGATGATCGCTTCACATTTACTTTGATACTGCTTAATGCTTCTCCCTGAAACAAATTTGCATATGAATCTTGGTCAATTCCCTACATAAACGCTGTTATTAGCTCAATTTTGTTAATTTACGATTTGTTTGGTCCTAAAGTTGGCTCGTCGATGAATGTTAACCTCACAAAATGACCTGTAGACATTGTTAAAAACCAATTAATTAACATTCTTGCTACTTTAAGAAGGATGTATGAACAGATGAAAGATCACTTTTTGATATATACAGATGAAACACCACAAAAAAAAAAAAAAAAAAAAACTATGCACTCACTATATATAAACCTCTTCTATTTCTTTGATAGTCCTTAAAATTCTTATTACTTTTCACATTTGGAATGCCTGTAGAAACATACAACAGCTACGCTAAGGGCATTCAGTGACATTTTTGTTGTTGTTTGGGAGATGTCCAACGTTTAGGAGATTTTTAGGTTCCTGAGTACCTATCAGAAAAAATAACAAATTTGGCAACAAATGTTGTTGCTCCAACAACCAGTAGTCCTGACCTTGAAGGCTAGCACTATATTAATATATATCGATTTTCTTGTAAAGCAGAGAACACATGATATAGACCATTCACCAAGTTATGTCCCAGTTTACCTTCAAGTAAAACTCCATGCACTCTTCTCTTGCCTGTGATAACATAACAAAGAAATCGTGTTTCAGTTCTCAATTATACTGGTGAATGGTGACAACACCGACAATTGAAATACTACTACTCATGTTATTGCAAAGAATTCGAGAACGGTGCTGCTGATGTAGACTCTGATTACCTTGTTGCCTTCGAATTAGGTGAGGGTGATAGTGGCTTCTCATTTATCATGCTGCTATTTGCTTTTATGTCTCATTGAAACATCTCACATGGTAAGGTATACCAGAAAGGGTTTGATTAATTTTTCAAGTTTGTTGGATTTGAAATGTATTGTGTTTGTTCTGACTGTAAGGTTTGATGTGTACTTAATGCCAAATTAGGAGGTGATATAGCTGTCAATGATACAATGTGTTTCCTAGAGTTCTTAATCCAGTTTCTAACATATATATGCAGATCCTAACATAGTTTAGAATTATTAGTATTTTTTTTGCTAACTTATTTTAGCATTGTTAATCTTATCCTATCCATGTTTAGTGACGTTTCCCCATCCCATACATAGGTTTGCTCCTTAGTGACTCTGTGTTGCCCATAGACGGTCTGTACTGGTAATTTACTCTTACCTGTACTGGCCGTACGTGAGGGAAATTGCTAATTATATATGATCTATTTAAGCATTTTGTTTCGAAAACTTCAATTTTTTCGGGATATTTGGCCAACTGACTCAACTAACATGCACAAATAGGGTGCTCTATGGAATCCTCTGTATATTGTGTTACCTGTATTTCATCCGCACCAAAGATTTCACGCAGCAAAGCCAAGATCATAGTACGCTTTCCTACCCCTGGAAACCCTTCAAATATGAAGTAGTGGCTGGAGTCTTGTGATTTAGCCTGCAATATCATAAAATCTCTATTACAGCTTTAACTAGTTGGAATGCAGGAAACAGATATCTACTAGTCATTTTACCATGGTCTTCAGCTCCATAGCTTTTTCTCTGTTGCAGATAAATTCTGTTAGATGATGTGGCCGATGCTTGTCTGCCCAAGTAAACAAATATGTTCCCTCCACACTCCTACTAAGCTCCTCTACATTTGATGCAACCGTTTTAGTTAATATCGTTTGTGGTAAAACTGATGTCTCTGTCATAGATTTATATGGGGGTGGTGACATTTGCAATGGTGGTGGTTCATGGGTTATCACCGAAACTCTCTCCCTCAGTGGCTTCTCTGTATTTAATACAAGGTTACTTTTGCTTTCCACTAAACTACTTTTATCTTCCTTTTTCCCTTTGTCCAAATCAATGTCCTGTTGCTTCGATGACAACGATGTAGAAGAGGATGAACACTCTTTCTCATCCTTGCTGCGAAAAAACAAGCAAAATGTACCCAATTGTTGCATAGTAACAATAAAACTTGACCGCGTACTGGACGTATACGAAACTGCGTCATGGTTCTCTGTTGCTGCTGATGGAAGTTTTTCTTTGTTGATGTCTAAAGTGAAATCAGTGAGCCCTTTATAATAAGGACTGCTATGAGTGCTTTTCTTGTCCTCTAAAGCTTCATTTCTTTTGTTTAATGCCTCGAGGCTTTCTTCCGTTAATTCTGACTCTTTCTTGGTAAATGTTAACAAGCTGCTGGTTTTCTTTAACCAAGAAGTGTCTTTTGCTGAGTTAGTAGATCGACTAGACACAAAAACATCGGGAGCTGATATGGAACGTGGGATGGGTGGACTCGGCATCGGAGATTTTCTGGGAAACTAACAAGATTTTGCTAAGTAGGAATGAACACGGTAACTCTGATGCAGTTTTTTTAACTTCTTGGTGGTGTTTGTATAGAAGATCATGCGTTGACGGAGAAAACTAAGTTCAGAAGATGATTACAATGGTGAAGAGATAAAAGGTGGCAATCTGAAATGGTACAATTATTTATTTATTGTTATTTTTATTAGTTTTCGAAAATGATAGAACAGTGTTTCCCCAGATATGGCAGCCATTGGAAGGTGGATACAGAAAACTATATATATTTGCTGAGGCCCCTGAAATTTGTAGCATTTGCAAGGAAATTATAAGTGAACATTAGTACCTTGCTATCCTTTGAGGAGTTCAAGGTTCTTGTGTTGTTTGAAAGCGGTTAAGAAATAAGCATCAAGGATATGGTAAGGAATATAATATGAGTTTTCATCTGCTTGGAAGAAAGTAGAATCTTTTTTCTTTTCTTTTTTTTTGTCATAGGAAGAAAGTGGGATCTTTCATCTTTGTGTGTACAAAAATATGGATTAAGAGTAAGAATGATACTACACAAAATGTTGGCCCGTTTTGACCCTCTCCTACCGGACAGATCAAATTTCTTAGACGACGAAGTCACTGAAAATCGTAAGGTGATGAAACAGATCCATATATTAACCAACAAATACGAATATGATAGGGGAGAATGAACACCATTTCCATCTGTATATTTGACTTATTTTTGACTATGGAGAACTAGTCTTACTATAGAAAGTTCGGAAACTAAAGATTTTAAAAGATTAGCTATTCGATAATCAGGAAACTCACTTTAACAAACTAATCTCACCGAGTGTGCGGGATGATGAAGTTGTCTTTCATAGCTAGCTTATGTACTCGGATTGTTTCTTTTGCAACCCCTTCTATGTATCTATGTATTATATAGTTCCTACTAGGAATGAGCAAAAAATCGAATCAAACCGAAATCGAAACCGAAACCGTCGAAAATCGAACCGAAAAAAACAGAAACCGTTAAAAACCGAACCGAAATCGAAATCTAAAAATCGATCCGATTTTAATGGTTGCGGTTCCGGTTATAGTTTAAAACCGAACCAAAAAAACCCGAATCCGAATCGATTATTTAACTAAATAAATTATATACGGAGTATATATTTATAATTAATAAATACACATATTAATAGACTTGCATTCTCAATATCCTTTACTATAATACCTGAGTCTACCACATGTCAGTTAACCAATAAGAATCGAGGAATTATTTTAGGACCAATCAGAGCTAATTCCTAAAATTTAGACCTTTCCTTATATACAATCTCACCCTACCTCTTTAACCATGGTTAGTTAACACTTCTAATTTAAATACAATAATGATTTTATTAAACATATCTATAAATACCTATTCTTTAAATCAAAAAATATTTACTAGAAAATCACAATTTTAAATTGAAATCAATCATGATATACCACTATATATTTTAAATTAAATTTCATAATTAATCATTCATTAATCAACCACTATTTTAATATAAAGCCAGTCACAATCATATTATCATACATTATAAATTAATTTTTATAATATATATTGTATAATTATAATCAATATTAAATAATTATAATCTACTTAATTAAAAATCTGAAAAAATCGGATTCGAAATCAGATTTTAAATAACTTGGATAAAATCTATACCTTCAAAATTTTGATTTTTATATAAGCTCAAAAATATATTTTTCATAATTTGTTGATAAAATTAATTAATAAATGCATATAAGCCAACACTACAAAATTAGGTTTGAACAAATTTTAAATAGCTGGGATAAAATCCATATTTTCAAAAACTCGATTTTTTGAAGGTTCAAAAATATATTTATTCACAATTTGTTAATAAAATAGTTAATAAATTCATATAAACGAATTTAAATACAATATTGATTTTATTAAACATATCCATAAATACATATTTTCTAAATCAAAAAATATTTACTAGAAAATCACAATTTTAATTTAAAATCGATCACGGTATACTATTATATATTTTAAATTAAATTTCATTAATAATCATTCATTAATCAACCACTCTTTTAATATAAAATCAATCACCATCATATTATCATATGATTTTTATAATATATATTGAACAATTATAATCGATATTAAATAATTATAATCTAACTTAACTATAAATCTGAAAAAATCGAATTTGAAATCAGATTTTAAATAACTTGGATAAAATCCATACCTTCAAAATTTTGATTTTTTTATAAGCTCAAAAATATATTTATTCATAATTTGTTAATAAAATTAATTAATAAATGCATATAAGCCAACACTACAAAATCGGATTTGAAAAAATTTTAAATAGCTTGGATAAAATTCATATCTTCAAAAAATTATTTTTTTAAAAGGTTCAAATATATATATATATATATATATATATGTATGTATGTATATATATATATATATTAATAAAATAGTTAATAAATTCATAGAAACGAACACTACATATATTTTATTTATTTTAATTATATATTAAATATACGCTATAAGAGTATTATTATTGGTTGGTGAATAAATTACCAATCAAAAAATTAAAATTATTTTAGAGGCAATCAGAATTTACTTCTAAACTTTAAATCAATCAATCATATACAAAACTTTTATTATTTACGATGCTTATTCTAATTTACTAATCGCGGTTAAATTAAATTTAAATATAAAATATCTTGATTTAATTACTTCGCATATCACATGTTTTTAATTCTAAAAAATTTCTACTAACCGTAAATATTATATTTTATAAATCCACATAACAGTATATTACATATGGTTATATATCTTTTAGTTGTGAATAATCAATGGAAAAAAAATTGACCTGATAATATATTTGAATTATTCAAAATATTAAATATACTCTTAAATAGTACTTTACATTATTTAGTGTATAAATTATCAATCAAAAAATAAAAAATATTACAGAGTCATTGAAAATATTGTTTGTGAATATTTCCATAATAAATTGGTCAATTTAGCACAAATTTTCTTATAAATCACTATTTATTTAAACATCTACAAAAACAATTAAAATTGAACAAATAAATAGTAAATTATTCAATAATTTGCTTTATCCAATCATTGAACAGATCTTCAATTATGGTATATCTCTAGCTTATGTCACTAAATTATACAGTGTTTTCGGCGAGATAATCTAACAATTTGTTATAAACGTGAGAAATATGTATATCTGTGATAAGTGGATTTTATATCCACTTATTATGCGTTAAATGGCATAGATTGATGGTTTATCTTTAAGTATGTTGTGTCTTTTAATTCATTTTTGTTGTGTTTCAGCATTTGTTGTGCAGAACTCGCAACTTTAGGTATCGTGGCGATAAAAGGCTAAAAACGGTGAAATTTTGCACCAATTCGGAATTAAGAGTTGCCAAAAGAATTATCATAAAGAAATTCTGAGTGATATATTCTTAAAGCAGAAATCCCGGTTGGAATTGATATATTTTCTGTTAAGCAAAAGGAATCCAGTTTCAGATCCTCAGCAGGCCGTAATTTACACCTGAACGAGCAAGGAGAAAATAGAATTATCACAAAAAGATGGAAAGTGATATATTCTTAAAAAGAAAGTCCCGGTTGGAATTGATATATTTTTCGTTTCGCAAAAGGAATCCAGTTTCAGATCCTCAAGAGACCGTAATTTACACCTGGACGAGCAATGAGAAAATAGAATTATCACAAAAAGATGGAAAGTGATATATTCTTAAAGAAAAAAACCGCGGTTTGAATTGATATATTTTTTGTTAAGCAAAAGGAGTCCGGTTCCAGGCCCTCAATAGACCGCATCTTAGGACTTAAAGATATATTTATATTAATAAATATTTTATTTAATTAGGAAATTATATTTTTAAATATCTAATAATATTAGATATTTATTTTTATAATTTCTGGATTAAATTAATTATTTATTAATTAAAGATTATAAGCTATGCGGGTTAAAAGCATTTTCTTTTCGGAATCGTGCTATATAAACAAAGCAAGTCAGCAAGTTGTTATAAAAGTTTTTGGAAAAGTAGTTCAATGGCTGGTCGGCAGATTTAATCAATTGATTAAACAAATCAATTAACTAAAGAAAGGTTGCAAGTGTAGTGAAATGGCTGGCGTGCAGAAATCTTGCGGGACTGGTCAGACGCGCCTGTGTGCGCGTGGCGCACACGCGCCGGAAAGGAGCAGAATAACCTGCGCGTGGCCTGCACTTCCTTCCCCCGTGACTGGTTTTCAGAGTGGCAACATTCATATAATTTAACTGTTTTAATACAAATGCTTTCGGCTGGGTTTTAAAGACTAGTGCTGGTTCTGGTGGGATTACTTTCGGCAATTTTTTGTTGTGTTTTATTTTATTTTTTTTATTTCTTTTTAATTCTTTTCATTTTTATTTTATTAATTTGGTGTGCTAATTTGTGCTATAAATAGGTGTAGTTCTCAAGCTTGTAAGACACAACAATTTGGAGAGAAAAACATTCTCTCTTGTATTCTCTCTAATTTCCTTGTAAGTTTTAGTTCATTTTTATACACTTTAATTCTTTGCAAATTTAGTTTAATTGTTGTTTTGGTTGAAGAAATTTCGGGGATTATTAGGAGCGCTCTTTTCTTTCATTGGAAGCAATTTCGGTTCTACTTTCAAACTCTCGTAATTTTCATATTTAATTTATCGCAATTTTTAATTAGTTTTATTATTGTTGTTGTTATTATTATTATTATTATTATTATTATTATTATTATTATTATTATTATTATTATTATTATTATTATTATTATTATTATTATTATTATTATTTCAATTAATCCCATGATGACGATTCGTTTAATTATGAACTAATCGCCGTCATGGGATTCTAATGGATTTATTTACGTAATTTAGTAATGCGATGCCTTAATAATTTGTATTATGATAAAAATTCAGATTGCCTAATGTGGTTGCGCTTAATTTATTAGATGCGTAGCTAACGTCTAAATTATTAATTCCTAATGAATGCGAAAGTGGATTTAGGAATTTAGAATTTGTCATGTTAGCATAGGTTCGTAATTGTCATGTACATTTACGATAAGTGATAGGATTTTTCCACATCACCCTATGTAGTCCTAATGAAGGAATTTATTCGTAAACCAATTATGTTTTCAAATCTTATAGACATATAGGGTCTAAACATAAAAGGTGTCCTCGCGACTTCTATCTTTTTAAGTGGATGTTTGTGTGGTTTGATATAAGTTAAGACTGAAAGGCGCTTATGTTATTTTCGTGTTCCCGACTAGCTTTTGTAAGTTATCAAAATTACTTTGAAATTAAGGCATCAATTCTAAATGAAATAAATAATGAAATTAGAATCCCATGTTTTTCTCATATAAATTTTCATTTAAGTAAATTAATTAGTCCGAATTATTTAATATTACTAATTTAATTAATCAATTAGAAAAATACAAAAATACCCACTTTTGATATTTATTCAAGCAGTTTGTTGTTTTATCATACGTCGTTACTTAAATATTATTTCTGAACAAACACCAAGTCTCTGTGGGAACGATTTATTATATTACTTGTGACCGCGTACACTTGCGCAGTTAGTTTTCAAACCAACAAGTTTTTGGCGCCGCTGCCAGGGACTTCGGTGTTATTTTCAGAAATTGTGTTTACATCAACGGAGGTTAAACTTAACTGACTTGAATTTTTTGTTTATTTTTTCTAAACGTCGTGTTTTCTCGCTCTGCCAGTATAAGGATCTTGAGTTGTTTATGCTAACACGTGCCCAAGCCCTTAAATCAAGAACCGTAATAAAGCTGGAAGAAGATGAAAATACACCTAGAGGGGGGGTGAATAGGTGTTATGACTAACAATGATCAATTAAAAATCTGCCTTAAAAATAGTCTGGCAGCTAGCTGGATATAGAAGGTAGCTAACTGAGTTAGCTAAAAGTAACAGATTAATGAATAGGCAGCTAGCTGTGTTAAGCAATGCAGAAAGATAAAAATGCAGTAAGTAAGGAACAACAAGAATTTTGGCTAGGTTCGACCCCTACTCTTCTATGGTCTACGTCCTAGTCCCTTACCAACTTGGTAAGAGAATATATTATTGATCACAATGAAATCCAATTACAAGACTCAATAATATACCACCCTTATCACCCAGTTACTGATTGCAGCTAGCTGGAACACCTTGTTCCCTGAACACAGCTCTCTAAGTTCTATACTAAACCAAGTATAAACTCCTCTAGCTTTCTGCTCTTCGAACCCTTGTTCCACAGGCTTGACAATCCAGCAACTACCAACTTTACAAGTTGAACAATACAGTGAATGAAATAAATAATTACAACTCAAAAGATTTGAACTCTCTAAACTGTATATGTATAATAAACGAGCTCTTTTGAAGTAAATGTGCTGAGTTGTTTTCTTGACACTTTGAATATTGCTTGTATGTTCGTCTTGGTTCGTGAAAACTTCAGAGGAGAAATATGCAAGCCTTTATAGTGAAGTACAGGAGCTATATTTCTTGAACAATCTTGCAACGGTCTTGAATGTTACTTCTCACGTTTTGCTTTGTTCAAATTAAATGCTCTTCTAACGTTCACCTGTAGGTTTGACATTAATCAGAAGATATAATGATTCTCATTCAGAAGATATATTCAATATAGAGAGAGAGAGATGAGAATGTGTGTTAGTCTTTGAAGAAAACCGTTTATGAAGAAAACCATTAGTTTGATAATGTGAACATGTGTTTTATTTTGACAATATTCTACAAGACAACAGCTGGTGGACAAGTTGGAAAAATATGGAATATTTGTTTATTAACAAAAGCATGCTTGAAAAGTAAGCACATGGGATGTTTTGGTGGAGCACTTTAGAAAGTAAAAGTCTCCTTTAACATGTGGATGTTGTCTAGAAAGATTCCTTTGAGAAAGAAGAGCTCTAATATATATAATACAATATTTATATATATATATTAGACAATCACTACAACTGATTTCTAACATATATTCTTTAAGAACGTACTCCCCTTTGATATTCTGAATATTCTGGACAGACTGCCAGCTTGCTGTGTTGTACTGTCAGCTAGCTGAGATGCCCTGCCAGCTAGCTGAGATGCCCTGTGTTTTGCTATGAATTGATATGAATAATGAACCATTACAAGCGTAGCAGCTTGCTAACTATGTTATCATCAAAACTAAGATTTTGAGATTGAGCTAAAAACTCCCCCTCAATCAAAGCATCCTGCAAAATAAAGTTTGATAGCAGGCTAATATATTAAGTAACAAGCAATCAGCTTGTTTTATTGTGTCATCATCAAAACCAAGCAGTCAGCTTGCTGCATTGTGTCATCATCAAAACCAAACAGTCAGCTTGCTGCATTGTGTCATCATCAAAACCAATAGGGTTTCAATCTCCCCCTTTTTGATGATTACACACCAATATTCAGGAGTTAAATACTCCCCCTGAATTTATGCTTCCCCTGCAAAAAGATTAGCAATCTATACAAGCAGTTAAGCATAAGAAGTATAGTCGCATGGCATCACATAAACATTTAGCATTATCCCAGCAAAGTACGTGAAGTAAAGAGTTACAAGAATAAATAAATATCAACTCTCAACTCCCCCTAAATCACACATACTTTTAATCCTGAATTTTCTCCCCCTTATTCATCAAAAAGGATATCCACATGCAATCATTTAATATACAAATTCAAGTAAGCATGGATTATCAAGTTCACATATAATGAATTAAATTAACCACTTAAAAAAAATAAAACAACATTTAGCAAATAAAACAAGTAAGTGGATTAGATTTTACACAATAATCAAAATATATATGAGAAATAATAGCACAAGAGAGTGTACCAAACTTCCATAGAAGCTAGCTGGTTAGACATGAAAGCTTTCCAAACTTCCATAGCAGCTAGCTGGCTAGACATTACACATGCCTAATTCGCGACGCAGCACTGTAAAACGCTCCTCGGCTAGTGGCTTTGTGAAGATGTCAGCTAGCTGGTACTCTGTACTTACAAAGATCAGCTCAACTTTTCCCTTTGCAACATTGTCTCTCAAGAAATGATGTCGAACGTCGATATGCTTTGTTCTTGAGTGATTCACTGGATTCTTTGATATGTTGATAGTGCTTGTATTGTCACAATAAATTGGGACTTTGCCACATTTAATTCCAAAATCTAGAAGTGTTTGTCTCATCCATAGCATTTGAGAGCAACAACTTCCAGCTGGTAAATACTCCCCTTCAGCCGTGGATAATGCAACAGAAGTTTGCTTCTTGCTTTGCCAAGATACTAAACTCTGTCCTAAAAATGCACAAACACCACTTGTACTCTTTCGATCAGTTTGACAACCTGCATAATCTGCATCACTATACCCAACAAGATCAAATGCATTTGTGATGGGATAAAATAAACCAAGAGTAGTAGTTCCACTTAAATATTTAAAAATTCTTTTAATAGCATTCAAGTGAGATTCTTTTGGTTGAGCTTGAAACCTAGCACAAACACATACACTATACATAATATCAGGTCTAGAGGCTGTAAGATATAATAAACTTCCAATCATACCTCTATACTTTCGAACATCTACATCTTTACCTCTTTCATCTGCAGCCAGCTTGCTGGCAGAACCCATAGGTGTAGATTTTGCCTTGATATTCTCATATCCAAACTTCTTTAGCAAGTTCTTGATGTATTTGGACTGATGTACATATATTCCATCTTGAGTTTGCTTGATTTGGAGCCCCAAAAAGTAGTTGAGCTCACCCATCATACTCATGTCAAACTCACTATGCATGCACTTAGAAAACCACTTGCACATCTTATCATTAGTTGATCCAAATATAATATCATCTACATATATTTGCACAACTAGAATATCATTACCAGTAAGTTTAGTAAACAATGTAGGATCGATTTTACCTCGAATGAACCCATTCTTTATCAAAAACTTACTTAGCCTTTCATACCAAGATCTAGGAGCTTGTCGTAATCCATATAATGCCTTCTTCAATTTGTAAACATAATTAGGAAATTTGTCACTCTCAAATCCAGGAGGTTGCTTGACAAATACTTCTTCTTTCAAGTATCCATTAAGAAATGCACTTTTCACGTCCATTTGATATAGCTTGAACTTCTTGAAGCATGCAAATGAGAGTAGCATTCTTATTGACTCTAGCCTTGCAACCGGGGCATAAGTTTCATCAAAATCGATTCCCTCTTGTTGATTATATCCTTGAGCAACAAGCCTTGCTTTATTTCTAGTAACCGTTCCTTCTTCATCAACTTTATTCTTGAACACCCATTTAGTTCCAATGATTGAAGCATCTTTAGGTGGCTCTACAAGTTCCCAAACATCACATCTTTCAAATTGATTAAGTTCTTCTTGCATTGCCATGATCCAATTTTCATCTTTCAGTGCTTCATTGACATTCTTTGGTTCCTCTTGAGCTAGGAAGGCAGAAAATGCACAAAAGTTAGCTTGGCTTCTCCTTGTCTTGATGCCTTCTGATTTATCACCAATAATCAACTCTGGAGGATGATTCTTTACTGTCCTTGTTGACTTTGGAAAATGATGATGAGCCATAACTTCTTCATTGGCTCTAATTCTCTTGGATGGAGGAGGGGATTCATCCCCATTATAAATTGGCATCTTTTCTTGTGATCTCTGGCCTCTAGATTCTTCCAATGTGAGTTTTGACACCTTATCACAAGTTTCATCTACTGGAGGAGAGATTTCAGCTTGATTATCATTAGCTGAACTTGATTCAGTTTCTACTGCAGCTCGCTGGGTTGCTGCATTTCCTGAGTCTGCTTCATTGGCAGCTCGCTGAGTTGCTGTATTTTTGGAATCTGCTTCTTTGTCAGCTAGCTGAGTTGCTGTATCTGACCTTGGCAGCTCGCTGGCATCATTTGAACCTGCAATATCTTCCTCATCTCTTGACAGATCAACATTAGATTCTTGAAATGAGACATCAATTGACTCTTCAACAGTACGTTTAGATATATTATAAACTCTATATGCACGACTTGTTGTAGAATAACCCAAAAATATAGCTTCATATGATTTCGCATCAAATTTACCATCTCTATCAATGGATTTGAGTACAAAGCACCTGGATCCAAAGACCTTGAAGTAGCCTATGTTTGGCTTCTTGTTCTTTAGCAATTCATAAGGAGTCTTGTTGAGAATAGGTCTGATTAGAACTCTGTTAAGAACATAGCTAGCTGTGTTCACTGCTTCTGCCCAGAAACTCCTTGGCAGCTTGCTTTCTTGCAGCAATGTTCTAGCTGTTTCTTGCAATGACCTGTTCTTTCTCTCCACAACTCCATTTTGTTGTGGGGTTCTTGGAGCAGAGAATTCATGTGAAATGCCTCTATCTTCACAATATGAGATAAAGTCCTTTTGGAATTCACCACCTCGATCACTCCTTATTCTCACAAGTCTTAACTTAAACTTGTTCTCAAGTAACTTAATTAGCTTTTCAAATTCACTGAAAGCACAATCTTTAGTACGAAGAAACAATACCCAAGTATATCTAGAATAATCATCTACTATAACAAATGCATATTGTTTACCTCCAATGCTTTTATATGCTTCCGGACCAAATAAATCTAAATGAAGTAGTTCTAAAGGTTTAGAAGTTGATACCATCTTCTTTGATTTATGTGGAGTCCTGATTTGTTTGCCTAATTGGCAAGCCGAACAAGTTTCCATTTTGACATACTTCAATTTTGGCAATCCTCTAACTAGCTTCTTCGAAGACAGCTTGCTGAGTAAGTCCATATGAGCATGTCCAAGCCTTCTATGCCAAATTTCTGGATTTGAATCAACAGCAGCTAGACAACAAGATGAATCCTGCATTTCAAAGTCCAAAATATATATATTTCCTTCCCTTCTAGCAACTAGGGGGACTTTGTTAGTGCCAACAATAATAGTACACTTTTCCTTATCAAAAAGAACAGAATGTCCATCATCATATAACTGACTTACACTAAGCAAATTATATTTAAGACCTTGAACATATTGAACTTTATCAATAGAAATGACACTATTACCAATTTTCCCTTTCCCAAGAATCTGGAGTGTTTTGCTATCACCAATGGTGACATTTCCACCCTTTTTCTTACTGAGAGACAGGAATTGTGATTTATCACCACTCATATGCCTTGTGCATCCACTATCCAAAATCCATTGATTTGATCTCACTTTGACAACAAGACATACCTACAAAACAAATAAAGAGCCAACTCAACGTTTTGGTACCCATATTTGCTTGGGTCCAGAATGGTTAGTTGATAGAACATATAAAACATTTAAATCGGATTTCTTGATCCACATTTGGATCACTTTAGAAGCTGTATTTCTTGTTCCATCTGTTCTGTCAGCTAGCTGCCTGTGACCTGTCTGTCTGTTCCAGCTAGCTGGGTTGGCATTCTGAATTTTGCAATGATTTGCCAAATGGCCTTTATTTCCACATTTATGGCAAATTCTCCATGGCATGGCATAGTCATAGGGGATTCCATGTTTGCCATCATACTTTAGAGGTGTTTTGGAAGCCGATCCAACTCCTTCTCTTTCGATTGGAACTTTTGCATATCTCATCATTGTTTTGAGAGTATCTTCTCCTTGAATGAATTTTCCCATTCCTTTCTGGAGGTCCTTGATTTCCGTTTCCAATTCTTTGATTCTTTCAGCTTGTTGAGATATTTCCTTTGAGCATGATTCCCTTGGACTAAATGCCTCTAAACATGCATCTTGAGCTTCTATTTCTGTTCTCAGCTCGCTGAGTTCCTTCATAAGTGTATCATTTCTCTTGATAAGCACTTTGTTTACACCTTCAAGCTGGGATATCTCAGCCTTAAGATCAGTAAGCTTTTGAGTATGATTTGTAGCAGGTGTCTTCTCATCCATTAACTCAGATATGATCTTCTTAAGTTGAGTATTTTTCTTCTTGAGTTTATCATTCTCATATCTTAATTCTTCAACCACTTCATTTGATAGATTACTATGATCCTGCATGGTTAATTCATCTAACTTTGAGGAATGAGAATACATATCAGAAAAATAATTTACCTCACTATTGTTGTCATCCGAATCCGAGACATCACTATCTACAAGGCCATCTTGAAAAATTCCTTGAGCATTATTCTCATCATCAAGACCAACAAGAGCTAGGTTCACCATCTCATCACTTGACTCATTATCAGAATCCGAATTTTCATCATCACTCCATGTCAAAAATGCCTTAGCTTTCCTTTTGTCTTTAGAGGCAGCTAGCTGCTTCTGCTTATTTTTCAGCTTATAGCAGTCTCTTTTGTAGTGTCCTTTCTTGCCACATTCAAAACATGCTTCATCTTTGACATCTTTCTTCGTTCCAGAAGCTCTACCTTTCTCCTTCTTTAGCTTGTTCCTTAAGTCAAGCATCTTCTTGATTTTTCTGGATAGAAGTGCTAGTTCTTCATCAGAATCTGATTCTGATTCTGATTCTGAATCCAGCTTGCTGCTACCGGAGTGCAAAGCTAAATTCTTCATATTTTCAACTGGAGCCTTGACTGATTCCATCTTGCTACTGTTGATTTTGCTTTCAAATTGTTCCAATTCTGCAAATACGGCCAAATGATCCATAGAATCAATGAAGGGACTTGATTCCAATGCAGTGACTTTAGCTTCGAATATAAATGGGACTGCACTTAGAATTTTCATGTTTATTTCATCTTGAGGAATGGTTTTTCCAAGTCTCTTCAGAGTGTTGATAGTGATTTGAAACCTTGCTTGGCTCTCTTTGATAGTTTCACCATTCTTGAGCTTGAAATTTCCGAAGTCATTCATCAATTTGCTAAGTTTAACTTTTCTCAAAGTTTTCGAACCTTCGTGATAGGATTCCAAAGCATCCCACATTTCTTTTGCTGTTTTTAGAGAGGATACCTTGTCATATTCAGATTGATCAAGTGCATTCATTATGGAGTTTCTTGCTTCTCCATTATAGCCACACTTGATAATCTCATCGAGGGTGAGATCATCAACATCTTTTGGTTAGTTTTTGTCATTGAGAAATTCATAGTTCCCTTTCTGCACAACTCTTAGAACCAGAGGTTTCTTGGACAAATAAGTCTCCATTCTGCATTTCCACCAACTATAGTTTTCTGATCCAGTGAGAAGTGGAGCCTTATAATCCGACCTGCCTTCTAGGTAATTGTCAGCCATTTGATCGATACTTTTCCTGTTACAGAAATATTAGTATACCAAAGCTCTGATACCAAATGAAAATACACCTAGAGGGGGGGTGAATAGGTGTTATGACTAACAATGATCAATTAAAAATCTGCCTTAAAAATAGTCTGGCAGCTAGCTGGATATAGAAGGTAGCTAACTGAGTTAGCTAAAAGTAACAGATTAATGAATAGGCAGCTAGCTGTGTTAAGCAATGCAGAAAGATAAAAATGCAGTAAGTAAGGAACAACAAGAATTTTGGCTAGGTTCGACCCCTACTCTTCTATGGTCTACGTCCTAGTCCCTTACCAACTTGGTAAGAGAATATATTATTGATCACAATGAAATCCAATTACAAGACTCAATAATATACCACCCTTATCACCCAGTTACTGATTGCAGCTAGCTGGAACACCTTGTTCCCTGAACACAGCTCTCTAAGTTCTATACTAAACCAAGTATAAACTCCTCTAGCTTTCTGCTCCTCGAACCCTTGTTCCACAGGCTTGAAAATCCAGCAACTACCAACTTTACAAGTTGAACAATACAGTGAATGAAATAAATAATTACAACTCAAAAGATTTGAACTCTCTAAACTGTATATGTATAATAAACGAGCTCTTTTGAAGTAAATGTGCTGAGTTGTTTTCTTGACACTTTGAATATTGCTTGTATGTTCGTCTTGGTTCGTGAAAACTTCAGAGGAGAAATATGCAAGCCTTTATAGTGAAGTACAGGAGCTATATTTCTTGAACAATCTTGCAACGGTCTTGAATGTTACTTCTCACGTTTTGCTTTGTTCAAATTAAATGCTCTTCTAACGTTCACCTGTAGGTTTGACATTAATCAGAAGATATAATGATTCTCATTCAGAAGATATATTCAATATAGAGAGAGAGAGATGAGAATGTGTGTTAGTCTTTGAAGAAAACCGTTTATGAAGAAAACCATTAGTTTGATAATGTGAACATGTGTTTTATTTTGACAATATTCTACAAGACAACAGCTGGTGGACAAGTTGGAAAAATATGGAATATTTGTTTATTAACAAAAGCATGCTTGAAAAGTAAGCACATGGGATGTTTTGGTGGAGCACTTTAGAAAGTAAAAGTCTCCTTTAACATGTGGATGTTGTCTAGAAAGATTCCTTTGAGAAAGAAGAGCTCTAATATATATAATACAATATATATATATATATATATTAGACAATCACTACAACTGATTTCTAACATATATTCTTTAAGAACGTACTCCCCTTTGATATTCTGAATATTCTGGACAGACTGCCAGCTTGCTGTGTTGTACTGTCAGCTAGCTGAGATGCCCTGCCAGCTAGCTGAGATGCCCTGTGTTTTGCTATGAATTGATATGAATAATGAACCATTACAAGCGTAGCAGCTTGCTAACTATGTTATCATCAAAACTAAGATTTTGAGATTGAGCTAAAAACTCCCCCTCAATCAAAGCATCCTGCAAAATAAAGTTTGATAGCAGGCTAATATATTAAGTAACAAGCAATCAGCTTGTTTTATTGTGTCATCATCAAAACCAAGCAGTCAGCTTGCTGCATTGTGTCATCATCAAAACCAAACAGTCAGCTTGCTGCATTGTGTCATCATCAAAACCAATAGGGTTTCAGAAGAGTTAGACATGGCGGAAGATGTGCCCAAGACGTTGATGGACTATTCTCAACCAAAAATCAATGACATTCATTCAAGCATCGTCAGGCCAGCCATTGCAGCCAACACATTTGAAATCAAACCTGGCACAATCCAGATGGTACAAAACTCTGTCCAGTTCGGGGGAACGCCAACGGAAAATCCAAATATGCATATCCGAAACTTCATAGAGATTTGTGACACATTCAAATTCAACAACGTGTCAGTTGATGCTGTAAGGTTGAGACTCTTTCCATTTTCTCTGCGGGACAAAGCTAAAGGATGGTTGCACTCTCTCCCAGCTGGCTCGATAACAACATGGGAGGAACTCGCTCAAAAATTCCTCACTAAATTCTATCCCATGGCAAAAACAGCTGCCATAAGGAATACTATTGTTCAGTTCACACAACAGGCGGGGGAATCTTTATGTGAAGCTTGGGAACGCTACAAGGAGATGCTAAGAAAATGCCCTCATCATGGCATGCCCAACTGGATGGTCATAAATTGTTTCTATAATGGATTGGGATGGCAATCAAGACCTATTGTGGATGCAGCTTCAGGAGGAGCATTATGGGCTAAAAGTTATGAAGCTGCCTACGAGCTAATTGAAATGATGGCGGCTAATGAGTATCAGAATCCAACACAGAGGATGCCTCAACACAAGGTGGCAGGAATCCTCGAGGTTGATGCAGTCACATCCCTATCAGCTCAGCTTGAAGCGCTAAACATGAAGGTGGATTCTTTGACAAACTATGGGGTACAACAAGTAGCAAGTGTTTGTGAGCTATGTGCCGGTAAACATGAAACGAATCAATGTGCAATTTCCAATGAATCAGTGCACTTTGTGAGCAATTTTCAAAAGCAGCAGCATCCGGTCCCAAACACTTACCAACCCAACAACAGAAACCATCCTAACTTCAGCTGGAGCAACAATAACAATGGATTGCAACCACCACCGCAACCATATCAAGCCCAACCACCATATCAACCACACCCATATCAACAACAACCATACCACCAAACCCAAAATCAGCAATATGGGGCCAGACCATACAATCCCTCAGGACTATATCAACAGCAGGGGCATCAACTTCAGAATCAATACCCCCCGAAACAATCTCAACCTCCGGGATTTAATCAGCAATATTATGCAGGTTCAGGTCAACAGTCTGCTGAGAAATCAGAATTGGAAGAACTCAGATTAATGTGTAAAAGCCAGGCTGTATCTCTTAAAACTCTGGAAAACCAAATTGGCCAAATAGCAAACGCCTTACTCAACAGGCCACAAGGAGTTCTCCCTAGTGACACAAAAACAAACCCTGGAAAAAGGGATGGCAAAGAACAAGTCAAAGCTATCACTTTAAGATCGGGCAAAATCATAAAGGACCAAGAAGTTGAAAGGGTAATTGAACAGCCAGAGGCACAGGGCAACCACACCACTACGAAGGAACAAACGGAGATCTTGAAACCTGAAAATAACATCAGCAAACCGGAGGGTGTCAGCGCACCATCTGAGAAGGCATCTGAGGAGCATAAAACTGCAAACACTCAAATCTACCCACCTCCACCATATCCGCAGAGACTCCAGAAGCAGAAATTGGATAAGCAGTTTGCTAAATTCTTAGAGGTATTCAAGAAGCTACATATTAATATACCTTTTGCAGAAGCATTGGAGCAGATGCCGAGTTATGCTAAGTTTATGAAGGGTATTCTATCAAGGAAGCTGAAACTTGAGGAATTAGAAACTGTTGCCTTAACAGAAGAATGCAGCGCCATCCTCCAACAGAAACTGCCTCCGAAGCTCAAAGATCCTGGAAGCTTCACCATACCATGTACTATTGGTAATCTGTCTTTTAAAAAGTGCTTGTGTGACTTGGGAGCTAGCATCAATCTGATGCCATTGTCGGTTTTCATGCAACTTGGTCTACCTGATCCAAAACCCACAAATATCTCCTTACAGCTAGCAGACCGGTCAGTTACGTATCCAAGAGGAATAGTGGAAGATGTCTTGGTAAAAGTGGATAAGCTCATCTTCCCAGCTGACTTTGTTATTCTAGATTTCGAGGAGGATAAGAAGATTCCCATTATCTTGGGGAGACCATTCTTAGCTACAGGTCGGACGTTGATTGATGTCCAGAAAGGTGAACTCACAATGAGGGTGCAAGACCAAAACATCACTTTTAATGTGTTCAAAGCAATGAAGCTGCCATCTGAAGAGGAGTGTTTCAAAGTTGACTTGGTAGATTCTACAGTTAGCACGGAGCTTGAGCAGATGTTATTAACAGACCCCTTGGAGAGAGCCTTGATAGGGGATTCTGAGGTGGAAGATGAAGAAGGAGCAGAACAACTTCAACAATTAAATTCAACTCCTTGGAAGAGAAGATTTGATATGCCATTTGAGTCTCTTGGATTAGCAGAACTAAAAAATTCCCAGGAGCGTCTAAAGCCATCTATTGAAGAAGCTCCTATACTTGAACTCAAACCATTGCCGGACCACTTGCGGTATGCGTTTCTGGGTGATGCATCTACATTACCTGTTATTATTGCTTCTAATCTATCAGGGAGTGAGGAAGATAAGCTTCTGCGAATTCTGAGAGAATTCAAATCAGCCATTGGATGGACCATAGCAGATATCAAGGGAATCAGCCCTTCGTATTGCATGCACAAAATTCTGCTAGAGGAAGGAAGTAAACCTACTGTTGAGCATCAGCGAAGACTTAATCCTATTATGAAGGAGGTGGTGAAGAAAGAGATTCTTAAGTGGTTGGATGCTGGTATCATCTACCCTATATCAGACAGTTCTTGGGTGAGTCCAGTTCAGTGTGTGCCCAAGAAAGGAGGCATGACAGTAGTAACCAATGAGAAGAATGAGCTTATTCCTACTCGGACAGTCACAGGATGGAGAATATGCATGGACTATCGCAAGTTGAACAAGGCCACCAGAAAAGATCATTTTCCTCTTCCATTCATCGATCAAATGTTGGATAGGTTGGCTGCCATGAATATTACTGCCTTCTCAATGGTTATTCAGGCTATAATCAGATTTGTATCGCCCCAGAAGATCAGGAGAAGACCACATTCACTTGTCCTTTTGGCACTTTTGCTTTTCGTCGAGTTTCTTTCGGGCTCTGTGGTGCTCCTGCAACCTTTCAGAGATGCATGATGGCCATATTCTCTCACATGATTGGAATAAATGTGGAGGTTTTCATGGATGACTTTTCAGTTTTTGGAACTTCGTACGATGAGTGCTTGCACAACCTGAGCCTAGTGCTGAAAAGATGTGTTGAGACTAATCTGGTGCTCAATTGGGAGAAATGTCATTTCATGGTGCAAGAAGGAATCATTCTTGGGCACAAGGTATCTAGTAAAGGGATCGAGGTGGATAAGGCAAAAGTAGAGACTATTGAACGACTGCCTCCTCCAGTCTCAGTTAAAGGAATCCGTAGCTTTCTTGGACATGCAGGTTTCTATCGACGATTCATACAAGACTTCTCCAAAATTTCTAAGCCATTGTGCAATTTGCTGGAGAAAGACAAACCTTTCAAGTTCGATGATGATTGCTTGGCTGCTTTCGAGCTATTGAAGAAGAAGTTGACATCAGCCCCGATTATTACAGCACCTAATTGGGAAGAGCCATTCGAGCTAATGTGCGACGCTAGCGATTTTGCCGTGGGAGCTGTGCTTGGTCAGCGAAAGAAAAATGTTTTTCATGTGGTTTACTATGCTAGTAAAACCCTTAACGATGCACAGCTAAATTACACCACTACGGAGAAAGAGCTTTTGGCAGTTGTCTATGGTTTTGAGAAATTCAGGTCCTGTTTGCTTGGGACGAAGGTGACAGTCTACACTGATCATGCAGCCATTAGGTATCTATTTTCAAAAAAGGAGTCTAAATCGCGATTGATTCGTTGGGTTCTTCTGCTGCAAGAATTTGAGCTTGAAATAAAAGACAGGAAGGGGACAGAAAATCAGGTAGCCGATCATCTATCACGGTTGGAGGAGCATGGTAAGGATAAGACGCTAATCAATGAATCATTCCCAGATGAGCAGTTGTTCGTAGTGCACGGAGAAGTGCCATGGTTTGCAGATATTGTGAATTATCTGGTGAGCAACGTCATTCCGTCAGAATTCTCTTATGCCCAAAAGAAGAAGTTTTTGCATGATGTGAAGTGGTATCGATGGGATGAACCATTCTTGTTCAGGCAGGGAGCGGATCAGATTATCAGGAGATGCATTCCTTACAATGAAACGGAGGAGATTTTGCGAGATTGCCACTCTACCACATACGGTGGTCATTATGGTGGAGAGAAGACCGCGGCTCGAGTACTTCAGGCAGGATTCTTCTGGCCAACCTTGTTTAAAGATTCTCATCAATTTGTATTGGGATGTGACCGCTGTCAACGGGTTGGAAATATCTCCAAGAGGAATGAAATGCCTCTCAACATGCTTCTTGAAGTTGAGATTTTCGATGTCTGGGGGATAGATTTCATGGGACCATCGTGCAACAACCAGTACATCCTGTTAGCAGTAGACTATGTGTCTAAATGGGTAGAAGTCAAAGCTCTGCCTACAAACGATGCTAAAGTGGTGATAAACTTTCCGCACAAGAACATATTTACCCGTTTCGGAACTCCACGAGCAATAATCAGTGATGAGGGGACACATTTTTGCAATCAGAAATTCACTGCATTAATGGCAAAGTATCGTGTGACACATCGGGTTGCAACAGCGTATCATCCTTAAACTAATGTTCAGGCAGAAGTCTCCAACAGGGAAATCAAGCGGATTTTGGAAAAGGTGGTGAATCCTTCAAGGAAAGATTGGTCCTTGAAGCTAGACGAAGCTGTTTGGGCATACAGAACCGCATATAAAACACCCCTGGGTATGTCTCCTTATCAGTTGGTGTATGGTAAGGCTTGTCATTTACCTACCGAGCTTGAGCACAAGGCATACTGGGCTTTGAAGAAATTGAACTTTGACATGAAAGTTGCTGGTGAAAAGAGGATGCTTCAACTGAATGAGCTTGATGAGCTTCGTCTACAGGCTTATGAGAATAACAAGATGTACAAGGAAAAGGTCAAGAGATGGCATGATAGAAGGTTGGTACATAAGACATTTGTACCGGGTCAAATGGTTCTGCTTTTCAACTCTCGGCTAAGACTTTTTCCTGGAAAGCTCAAGTCAAGGTGGTCAGGTCCGTTCACGGTTAAAACAGTGTTTTCGCATGGTGCAGTGGAAATTTTTGATAAGTCACCTGATCAGTCTTTTAAGGTGAATGGGCAGAGGCTTAAGCATTATCTTGGGGGTACGGTGAACCGTGATGAATTCACCGCTTTTCTTGCCCCAGCATGATCGAGTTACAAAAGGAACGTCCGGCTAAATGACGTTAACGACAGCGCTTCATGGGAGGCAACCCATAGGTTTGGTGTTTTTATGTGTGGTTTGATTTTGTGTGATTTTGTTCAGTTTGCAGGCCATTGGCGAGTTGCAGGATTAGCCTCAGGTTGGAGCTCATTTCCACCTCCTGATTCACTGCCCGAGGAGGGCAGCGATGCCGATAGTTAGGGGAGTTCTCTTTTATCCTTTATCTATACCTTCAATGAGGACATTGAATATTTTAAGTTTGGGGGTGATTTAGGATATTTCATTAATCGAGTCATAGCATTGCATATAGTTTGATGTAGTTCATAATACATCATGCTAGTTTAATTTCATATAATTCATATTTTGCAAAAAAAAAAAAATCATGATTAGTTGCATATCATATTTTCCTTGATCCCGTAGCGCTTGGTGGTTCCGTTTAGTAGTCAATGATGAATTTGAGTGTGATAATGATGGATAGAAGGCTGATTTAAATACTCATGAATTGACGTGCATGTTGCAGAAACACAATCTTACACAACTCATCATTTGCTTTTGGGGCTAGGTTAAGATCACGCTTGTTTGGTTGTTGAAATTTAATCACCTGATTATATTTGGAATTTTCTTTATTCCCTTGATAGCGTAGAATCACTAAATATAAGTTTGGGGGAAACCAGGGTTCATGCTAGTTTGTGTGTAGTTGTTAATAATTGATAGGTGTCAATTGGCTAGTAGCCAGATCATATTTATAAGAGTAGTCTAGGGTTGGAATTGAGAATTCTCATTCCAGATTGCATATAAAAAAAAATTATAATAATAAAAAAAACAAAAGAAAAAAAATGGAAAAAAAAATAAAAAAATAAGGAGTGTTTTTGAGTATGTGTGTGTATGCAAAATTGATCAGGGTGAGCTCTTTAATACTCAAGCAATTAAGTTCTAGGGGACTCAAGCCTAGTGACCTAAGACTTTTCCGGTCTGGGATCCACTAACCTAACGCTCGCTACATGGGTATTATTGTATAAGCCTTTTGGGGTCTCATCCATTGCACGGTCAAATAAGCATGTGTGTTGTGTATAGTATTATGCGTCATAGTTGTTAATAAAGCATGAATTCCTGTCTAACTCAAATGATGTTGAAGGTGTTTCTAGGTTATGAAGTGTCTAGCGTCCATTCTATTTATAAACTTGTGATTATTTTGACGAAGAATATGTATGGTTTTGATCTAGTGCTAAGAGTAATTCTGATGAGTATTGCACACGCGCACGTTTCTGTACTTGTAAATGTTAATATGCTGATATTTAGTCGATCTCTATTTGGAGTTATCACATTCTCTGAGACACTCTGCTAAAATTGGTTATTGCTTTGCTTATGGGATCCTTGCATCAGTTGCATTCATGCATTTAGAGGTAGTCGAGTCTGTTTTCGCTTGAGGACAAGCATCAGTTTAAGTTTGGGGGTGTGATAAGTGGATTTTATATCCACTTATTATGCGTTAAATGGCATAGATTGATGGTTTATTCTTAAGTATGTTGTGTCTTTTAATTCATTTTTGTTGTGTTTCAGCATTTGTTGTGCAGAACTCGCAACTTTAGGTATCGTGGCGATAAAAGGCTAAAAACGGTGAAATTTTGCACCAATTCGGAATTAAGAGTTGCCAAAAGAATTATCATAAAGAAATTCTGAGTGATATATTCTTAAAGCAGAAATCCCGGTTGGAATTGATATATTTTCTGTTAAGCAAAAGGAATCCAGTTTCAGATCCTCAGCAGGCCGTAATTTACACCTGAACGAGCAAGGAGAAAATAGAATTATCACAAAAAGATGGAAAGTGATATATTTTTAAAAAAAAGTCCCGGTTGGAATTGATATATTTTTCGTTTCGCAAAAGGAATCCAGTTTCAGATCCTCAAGAGACCGTAATTTACACCTGGACGAGCAACGAGAAAATAGAATTATCACAAAAAGATGGAAAGTGATATATTCTTAAAGAAAAAAACCCCGGTTTGAATTGATATATTTTTTGTTAAGCAAAAGGAGTCCGGTTCCAGGCCCTCAATAGACCGCATCTTAGGACTTAAAGATATATTTATATTAATAAATATTTTATTTAATTAGGAAATTATATTTTTAAATATCTAATAATATTAGATATTTATTTTTATAATTTCTGGATTAAATTAATTATTTATTAATTAAAGATTATAAGCTATGCAGGTTAAAAGCATTTTCTTTTCGGAATCGTGCTATATAAACAAAGCAAGTCAGCAAGTTGTTATAAAAGTTTTTGTAAAAGTAGTTCAATGGCTGGTCGGCAGATTTAATCAATTGATTAAACAAATCAATTAACTAAAGAAAGGTTGCAAGTGTAGTGAAATGGCTGGCGTGCAGAAATCTTGCGGGACTGGTCATACGCGCCTGTGTGCGCGTGGCGCACACGCGCCGGAAAGGAGCAGAAAAACCTACGCGTGGCCTGCACTTCCTCCCCCCGTGACTGGTTTTCAGAGTGGCAACATTCATATAATTTAACTGTTTTAATACAAATTCTTTCGGCTGGGTTTTAAAGACTAGTGCTGGTTCTGGTGGGATTACTTTCGGCAATTTTTTGTTGTGTTTTATTTTATTTTTTTTATTTCTTTTTAATTCTTTTCATTTTTATTTTATTAATTTGGTGTGCTAATTTGTGCTATAAATAGGTGTAGTTCTCAAGCTTGTAAGACACAACAATTTGGAGAGAAAAACATTCTCTCTTGTATTCTCTCTAATTTCCTTGTAATTTTTAGTTCATTTTTATACACTTTAATTCTTTGCAAATTTAGTTTAATTGTTGTTTTGGTTGAAGAAATTTCGGGGATTATTAGGAGCGCTCTTTTCTTTCATTGGAAGCAATTTCGGTTCTACTTTCAAACTCTCGTAATTTTCATATTTAATTTATCGCAATTTTTAATTAGTTTTATTATTGTTGTTGTTATTATTGTTGTTGTTATTAGTATTATTATTATTATTATTATTATTATTATTATTATTATTATTATTATTATTATTATTAGTATTATTATTATGATTTCAATTAATCCCATGATGACGATTCGTTTAATTATGAACTAATCGCCATCATGGGATTTTAATGGATTTATTTACGTAATTTAGTAATTCGATGCCTTAATAATTTGTATTATGATAAAAATTCAGATTGCCTAATGTGGTTGCGCTTAATTTATTAGATGCGTAGCTAACGTCTAAATTATTAATTCCTAATGAATGCGAAAGTGGATTTAGGAATTTAGAATTTGCCATGTTAGCATAGGTTCGTAATTGTCATGTACATTTACGATAAGTGATAGGATTTTTCCACATCACCCTATGTAGTCCTAATGAAGGAATTTATTCGTAAACCAATTATGTTTTCAAATCTTATAGACATATAGGGTCTAAACATAAAAGGTGTCCTCGCGACTTCTATCTTTTTAAGTGGATGTTTGTGTGGTTTGATATAAGTTAAGACTGAAAGGCGCTTATGTTATTTTCGTGTTCCCGACTAGCTTTCGTAAGTTATCAAAATTACTTTGAAATTAAGGCATCAATTCTAAATGAAATAAATAATGAAATTAGAATCCCATGTTTTTCTCATATAAATTTTCATTTAAGTAAATTAATTAGTCCGAATTATTTAATATTACTAATTTAATTAATCAATTAGAAAAATACAAAAATACCCACTTTTGATATTTATTCAAGCAGTTTGTTGTTTTATCATACGTCGTTGCTTAAATATTATTTCTGAACAAACACCAAGTCTCTGTGGGAACGAATTTATTATATTACTTGTGACCGTGTACACTTGCGCAGTTAGTTTTCAAACCAACAATCTGATTTTTCATAAGGTATTCAAACGATCGACCAGAACTGTGATTCTATACTATCCAAATCAATGAACTAATATAACAAAATCTAATATGTGGGTAGACAAAATCCACGAACAGGATATTTTAGACTCTCAATAAAGAGAGATATTTAGTGAATGCCAAAGTAAAATCAAGGAAAAGAAAATAGGGCTTATCATTTACAAGGAGTTAGTACAAAATCTAATATTTTGGTAGATAAAATCCACCAACGGGCAACGGGGTACTAGACTCTCAATGATATTTTTATTGAAAAATAAAGAAAAATCAATATAAAATTTTTAAAAAAACTTAAAAAACTGATATCAGCTCCTAAACTTTAGTTTAGCATCTTTTGGGAAAGGTGGAGAGAGAGAGCAGCAGTAGCTACGATTTTTGTTATAAAAATTATTATTAATGATAAATGAAAAGGTTGATACACTAAAGTTATATATTGTTTTTAATAAAAGGGTGCCTTTTTGAATTTTATATTCTTGAATTAAAGTAATAGTACCAATTCCCATATCTTAACCTAGAAGCATATATTGAATTTTCTTGGTTGGTTGACTATTTTTTTTTATATCAACAAAGCATAAAAAATGGTTAAGAAAACTAAATAACTTGGTAGAAAGATTCTACGCAAAGAGAGATATTTGTTAACGAGAAATAAGAAAAAATAAAAAGGAGGATTTCATTTTATTTGGGAGACTTTAAACCATGCATGCTACTCTTAGTTTTGTTTGTAACATTTCAATGTTGTTCTAAGACATATAATTATATATTTACATAACTTGAATACATAGTAATATTTCATATAGTTGTTATATTTTTTTCTATTCGCGTAGTTCATTTCATTTCGTGTACACGAAAAAATTTCTGTAATTTAGTGTCATTTTGTGTTCAAATTTTAGGTACACGATTTAATATCATGTCCTTTTCAATATTTTGGTAATTAAAACTTTGCACTCCAACTGTTTGATAAGAGTTCTAATAAAGTTTCTTATTGTGATTTTGTTATTTAAACCTCTAATAAGTGTAGTGTGTAACCTAAGATCTAAATAATTCTATTGAGTTGTGTCCAATGTTTCCTCATGAATCTGACGCATGTTCAATTTGCAGGTTAAATTTATCTTGGCATGTGTCTTTTTTTTTTTTTTTTTTTATATTTATGTGTAAGTTTGGATTTTTTTGTCAAGAGGATGTTTTTGGTCCTGTAATTAGTATGTTTACATGTTTCGAAACTTATATTCTTAGATATAATCTGTTTGTATTGTTTGGATTTTAGTTGCTTACTTCTTCATTTTTTTACTGTGTGATGATACGATTTTCTTTTTGTTCATTCCAGTTTTTGTGTTCCATTTAAATTGCAAGTTGGAGGTGAAGTTGTGCTATAAACCTTTACATGTTGTATGTTTTCTAAATGTTTGAACATATCCATCATACACTTCATTCAAAAAAGTGTTTCTTTGTTGCTATAGTTATGTTAAGTACAACCTAATAAGAGATTATAATTGTATGATGTTTGGTCCATCATGTAATTAGATCGTTAAGATATTTGCTTGGTAGTGGCTTCTTCATTCTGAATTTGATTAAAATTTTCTTATATGAACTACAGTTTTTTAGCAGGAACTGAAAACAAGTCTACTTTATTTGCAGTCAAATTGACCACATGCCAGGAACAAGAAGAAGATATATCATAGGTCTATATGTTATGTGCGATGATTTACCAAGTAAGCTAAGTTATCAAATCAATCATTTAATAGATTTAATATATACTCACTTAGCTTTATTTAAAATGATTGGAAATGGTGGGAGATCAACCATTTTGGTATCCTCCGGTGACAAACTTGAAAGAGTTGAACCATCTGGATGGATAAAGCTTGTGATCCGATCGAGATTTTTGTTAGAGAAATGGATGAATCTTTCTCCATCCACCCTCATTATTTCTTTTGTTGTTAATTTGTTGTCAGTCACTGTACTTTTGCTGCATTGATCGCAAATTATTCCATCTCTGAATCTTTCCTTCCCTTTTCCATAGTTGCCAAGGACCCGAAAAGATTCTGTACAAATTTGAACATGACTAAGCTAGATGAAATCACATTCTTCCAAACTTAGCTCATGATTTTGACCTTTAAATTTTAGCTGATCCGAATATTGTATGATACTGACATTGCTATTGTTTTCTAGATTAATATCCATCCATTAACGTAATATGCATATTTCTTGGTCTCTAGAGGAATGGACTCTTGCCTCTTCTACATTTATTAGATGCTTGCGGAATAATGTTAGTGGTGGAAGGATCAACACCTTTAGGTATTTTTCTTCCAAAATAAGACACTTGCATTTGTTGGGTGACTAATAATTCATGTAATAGACCTTTAAGAGGCTTATCGATATCTTGAGAATCCAACACGATGAATAAAGAAAAGTCATCTGCCATTGCTATTAGGCAGAGGTACCTGTTCTCTTATCTAACTAGACTTCTAGGTGTAGAATTTATCTATGTATATTATATAGTTCCTACTACCTGTTTTGAACAGTGACATTCCTCTAATAAATTTTTAATCCTATAGTTGCTGAATTTTACAAAGAATGCCATCGACTAACCCGTAATATATCTGCATCTTACTCCAATAACTCGGCACATGTGCTTGGGCTGAAACTTTCAAAGGAAGCTTGACACACTGATATCAAGAATTCAGTATTCAAATTCAAATAATGAATACTATAGCTTATTTAATCTTTTATTCAGTTACTCTCTCTCTCTCTCTCTCTCTCTCTCTCTCTCTCTCTACCATATTTTGGATCTCATCTTTTCTTCTTCTTCTTCTTCTCAATATATATTAAAGATCTCAACAAATAATTTGTCTATTTACGTAGTACTTTCTCCATGATTTTGTAGTTTTGTGTGTTTTGTATTCAATTTTATTTTTTTATTTCTTGACACATTAAATTTGATTTGTAGGGTGTGTTTGATATATCTCAGGGTTGTGGTTCAAAGTAGGCTTATGATGATTCTAGGTGCAAAGTATAAGGGAATCCTTACTATCATTAAAGGTAAGCATCTATAGTTTTGTAAGAATGCACACATGGTATTTGATCAAAGTTTTCTTCCATTCTGTTATATTTTTTTAATTTGTGCAATAATTAAGGGAAATAGATGTGTCTTCATCTTTGCATGATTGCTCATTAAGACTATAATGAAATCTGATAATCCTTACGATGTTTGTGTCTATATTTGTTCGTTGATTACATTTTTTGTGTTTATTATTGTCATGAGCGCATCTGAAAATCATTTCAAGTGAGCTGCAAATAGTTTCATTGTGTTTGTTACTACTTTTCCCTGCTCTTCTTCTATCTTTTTCAAATTCGAATTCAAATTTTGTTATCTTTGTCCTTATACTTCTTCTCTTCTTTTGCAGGTTTTGGGCAAAAACATTTTTCGATAAAAGAAAGCACATGGTTTATATTAATAATGTAATCTTTTTGGATTAGTTCTTGAGTCTATATCTTCTCAATGATTTCATTTATTTGTTCTTGATTCTTTTGATCTTTTGATAATTAGTTACTAATTTTTTCGTTTGATGATCTTTTGATATACTAATATTTTTGTTTTATCTTTTCAGAAGCGCATATGTAAATTTAGAAGTTTCGTAGGCACATCCGCGACATGCCCATTTCAATTAACAGGTTAGCTCTCAAATTTTAGATCTCAATACCTGAGATTTCAGACACATTTTAGGGGTTCAAATTAAAAGAAATTGTATATGTGAGTAACTGTTTACATTTCTTAATTCCTTCCTCTCTTTATGGTTATAGTTTGTATTACGGTTCTCTACTTTATCTTTCGACTATGTTTTTCATTAATTTTATATAATGTAATATACTTATCTCAATCTTACTTATTTATATTTGAATTATAATTATACCAAGAGACTGTATGATGATATGTCTAAGAGAGAGATTAATAGACACCTTTAAAATCTATTTGGTAGACCTCTCAAGAAAGGCAATGATTCATTTTTGAATTAATACAATCGCATAAATAGATGTGTAAATATTTAATTGTTCGATTAGAATTTAAATTATACCTATGAGATGTTTCATATAATGTTTATATACGTATTAGTTACGATTTTTCATCCATTTTATAATCACTTCTGAGTTGTAGAAATAATATAATTTGACTAATGATATGAGACTATTGTGTGTAGTTGAACACATGCTACATATCTATTGCAAACTAAGAAATGAATGGAGGCTTTTGAATTTGTTGATAACCTGAATACTTTTAACAAAGAGACAATTTTGATTGAATAATAGGTATTTATATTTGTTTTCTTGCTGTGTGTATTGCAGCTTGCAGGACAGTGACAGAAACTTATCAAAAGTGTAGTCGACTAGACTTTGGACATAGACAATAGGTAAAGACACTAAATTACTTATCAATACATTTTCTTCGATATGCTTGATAACTGCTTTAGCCTTTAATTTTATACTTAATTATTAACTTATTGTAGTAGCCCCTATTAGTTTTTGGTTTCAGTTAAAGTTGAACGAATCAACCATCACGGAATTTATTTGTAAGTTACGATTGTCATAATATAGAAATATATAAGAAGAGAGATTGTATCCATTGTCTATGACCATGAGCTAAGTTCTTTATGGAATCTATTAAAAGTTCAAGTTTTAGTTCAATTTAATGTCTAACTTAAATAATGTAATTTGTTGTGAAGCCGGTGTAAATGTTTGATTTGTTCCAACTACTTTTTCATTTTATGCTTCTAAAATAGCATTTTGGTTGCTGATTGTGTATTGCATTTTCTGTAGGATATCTTGGGATGGAAGAATTAAGATATAAAATAAATCTGCAAAATATTAAAGTAGAAATGGCGCTTTCTACGAAGTTTTAACCAAAAATTTAATTCTATATGATCTTTGGATTTCTTTAAATCTTTGTTTCATTTTACTTTATAGGTTTACATGTACCTTTGCCTTACTTATGATCATTTGTCAAGAGGAAAGTGAGTCATCAAATGAGATGCCCCAACCATTGAGATAACTTTGCATCTCCTCCCAGTTTAGTTATAGGCATGTCCTATTTATTTACAAATATATGGAGTTTTACAAGTTATAATACAACTAATTTAGTTGTAAATACATTAGTGAGTATACTTTTGAGTGAGAATCAAGAAAGAAACAGATATCATGTGGTTTGATAATGTTATATTGCTTATTAGTTATGATATATGTTTTATTGCTTATTAGTTCTGATTGCTGCTGTACATCCACCCCTGCGTGTTGAGTATTTAAGTAAAGGTTCTGTAAAAATACTATTTGCCTTAAAAGAATATAAAATATGCTGATTATTTCGTAATTTCTTGGCAGGTTATATACCACAAGTGATTGGCAAACTAAGGAAATTGAAGCTGTTGAGCTTACATGCCAATCACATAAGTGGTTTCCTTCCTCAAATACTCTTCAATATCTCAAAATTGGGGATAATTAAATTATATAACAGTTGCCTCCCTTCAGACTTTGGCCTAACACAACCCAATCTAAGAGAAATTTATTTGGGGGAAAATCACCTCACAGGGACTTTGCCTCATTTCATCTTAAATGCTACTGAACTCGTGTTTTTCGATGTTTCTGGAAATGAATTCAGCGATATCATCCCCAAGTCCTTTAGAAATCTGAAGCTACTTGAAATTTTAGGTTGCGGTACTAATAATCTAACAAATGATCTAACAAATAATAAAACATATTTGGAACTTAGCATCATTACTAGCTTGAGCAATTGCAGAAACTTGAACATCCTAATCTTTGATAATAATCCTCTTTATGGTTTTCTTCCAGATTTCGTTGAAAAATTAATGGAACCTTTAGTGTAGAAATTGGAAACCTAAGCAGCCTTGGAGTTTTATGGCTTCATGGTAACGAGTGGACATGGAAATTCCTTCATTAGTAAAACATTGTACGAAGCTTGAGGAATTTACCATGTATGATAACAAGATTGGAGGACTGGTTCAGGAGGTTGTTTGCCATTATTGGGTTCATTAAATTTGCATAAGCAAAGCCGAGTTAAGTAGGTACAAAAATTTTGACAATTTTGATTAACTGCTTGGATCTGTATCGGAAACAAAGGCTAGCTGAGAAGCCTCATTTTATGAATGTAGTATAAATTTACCTTCATAGCTATTTTATGCATTCACCGTAGATATCAAAAGCATCATATGATCACTTCATATATGACAACTTATGTGGCGAAGCCGTAGATTTTACCATTTAAAGGTGTTTGCCTCGACAATGTAATATTACTTACTAATTTATGAATGACTACTGTATTAAAGTAGTAGGATTCAGGCTTTTAAATATTTTTTTATTAAAAAAAGAAGTTTTAAACCATTGTTAGGGTAGCTCTTTTTAAATAGATTAAACGCGCATAATCACTTAATGAATATGTTGGGATTGCATGTGGAATCAAAATGGATTTTCATGAAGGGGAATTAAGAGTGTAGTGAGGTTGAAGGCTGAGAATTTGTAATTTTGTAAAGGTAGATACATCTCAATTAATTAAAATGTGTTTTTTTAATAATTTTTAAAATGATAATATTATTATACATTTAGGATTTGTAATATATATAAATACATGCTTGCCAGTTTTGTCTTAAATGGTCAATGCATCAATACATTTTTAAACTTTCATAAGCCACTTTTTTTTAAAAGAACCTTCACAAGTCACTTAAATCCAATCATTTGCAAGTAAAATCTAATTTATAGATATTAAAAGTTCGAGAAGTCACAAAAAAGATTACTTATAAAACCTTTATTTCAAATAATATTGATGAAAACTATTTTATATCTCTCTATTTTAAAATCAATAATAATATTATGTAATATATACATACGAACAAAGTTATTACTTGATTTGCTTTTCCTTGAATATTTATAAAAAATATCACTTTTTCTAAGTATTTTTGTGACTATATACCATCTTCTTAAAATATTTGAAAAAATATATTTTTCATTTTTTTTTACAAAAATACCATCCTATTTGCAAAAATATAATCTGATGCAACCAGTTGCATCTGGTTACATATATAGTTGCGCATCAGTTACATGCAGTTGTATATGTGGTTGCAAACAGTTGCATTTGGAGTTGCAGACTGCATTTTTTCAAATAAGATGGTATTTTCGCAATTTTTTTAAAAGGTACTTTAGCAAAAAAGATTCTAAAAGAAAAGAAAATAAAGTTCAAGATTTGATTTCTTCAGTTTGTTCTCGAAAGATTTTTGTTGGAAGAAAAGAAAATATCTCTAAAGATTTGAAACAAAAATTCTTATATATTTGTCTTCAAAATCTTCTTCCCACTTTTGGAAAGATTTAGAGAGAAAATATAATAATCCATTTTTCGTTCTTTTTTTTTTTTCATTTGATTCTGGAATGGAACACAGCGTAACTCAATCCAACAAGATGCAGAAAAAGTAAATTTTATGAATATCAATTAAAAGAAACAAGGAGTAATCAACCGAAAGGGAAATAAGCAAAACACTGCTTTTGATGATTATCATTTTGTATAGGTTATGTATAGGTTCGAAACAGTGTTTCTCAAATAATGTTTTGACAAGTTTTTGAAATAGAAAAGCCACCCTGCATATTAACTTGATTGTCATTCAAATATAATTAAAAATCTAAGGCCAGCGAAGCGGGCAACAATGCTAGTATATAATAGTTCCTACTGCGTGTTTGCTACAGTTTTTTGTCTTTTTTAACTCTTTACCCTTGAAGTTGCTCAATATTACAGGTAATGCCATCAACTCTGTTGTCCGCGTTGGAGACCGTACCACCTACATACAACAACTTTACATGCTTACAGTGGAAGCTTGGTTCAAATAATTTAAAATTTAAGTTTTCCCCTCGCCACCTCTACTATCTTCTAATCCCTAGACTTGCATCGATTATTGAACTGAAAAATATTTTGAAATAATACTAATCCTCCATTATCTCTACTACTGTGCCATTATTCAAAATTCAAATTTGAATTTGTAGGTTAAAGAAAATATCTTACAGTAACCCACAAATTATAATGATGGGAAAGTGAAGGTGGAACTCAGTATCATCTCTCTCTCTCTCTCTCTCTCTCTCTCTCTCTCTCTCTCTCTCTCTCTCTCTCTCTCTCTCTCTCTCTCTCTTGTTTCCTTAAATAGGCTAATGAAGAAGGTAATTTTTAAATTTGACTTTGTTCTCTCCACTATAGTAATGAAACAGAAATAGGTGTAAATATATGATGTTAACTGGTTTTAATTTAATGACAGGTGATGTTCTCTCTACTATGACGAACTCTTCCATATCTTCCCCCCTTTCTCCCTCCCCTTCCGGTAGTATATTACTCCTTTCTATCATATACATTTGATATATTTCTCTAATCATTTCTTCATATTATAATTGCAGTTTAAACTTCACAGATGAAGTGTTTGATGGTTTGTCACAAAGATGATAAACGATGTTGTGGAATAAAAACTAGGTTACGAATATTGCGGCTAGGGTTTGTGCGTATTTAATGCAAAGGGGTTGGTGAGCTCCAAGCTTTAATGGCTATTTCCGTGTTCGAGACTAATCGGTCCTCACAGAGTGCCTACGTATCTCGTGTTGAGAATCAAGCCAGGACGTAGTTCTGAGAATGAGGGGTCAGGCCCTTTATATAGGCTGAGAAACCTTAGAATTTCGGTAGGATTCGGAGACTTGGCGGGCAAGTCACCTCCTTGAGGAAGGTTCTAGACTCCTTTCTTGTAAGAATCAGTTTCCATGTTGAATTGGATGCCTTGGAGGCTAAGTCTAGCAGGAGTAGTATCCTTATTTGACTCTTATTTTCTGAGCTGTTTATTACCCCTAATATTAATTACGAAATTAATATTTAATCAGGGTTTTGAGCCCCATAAATGGGCCCCACGTTTGGACCGTACCGGGTCTAATTAACTTCACATTAAATGTGTCTTTAGGGCTTATTTTTAGCCCATATCAAACGAGTTCTTTATTTTCTTTATATTTGTTATGTTTAAGTTTGTTATTCTTTATGTGTAACACAACTATCCTAATAAATTCTTCGTGTTTTGTTTGCAGTCTAAACTTCGTCAATCAAGTGTTTGATGTTATGTGCCAATGAAAACGAATGGTAATTTTATTAAAATTTAACTACTTTCTTTATGTTTATTACGTTTTGATGTAATATTTGTTAGCTATATAATTCACGCACACAACATAATGATGGTTCATTGCTTGATTGCATTTTTTTCAACTTTACTATGTATATACATAGATTATATGTGTCAAGTATTACAATGATTTTTCAAGGTTTTTAATGGTATTTTTAGTTAGTTATAGGGGAATTCAAAAAGACGAAATAATTCTATTGAGTTTTGCTCAATGTTTCCTCATAAATTGTGACGTATGTTCATTTTGCAGGTCAAATGTATCATGGCATAGGTCATCTCTTTTACTTTTGTGTAAGTTTGTATTTTCATTGATTACTTTATACTTTATTATGAAAGTTCTGATTCAATTTTTTTGAATTGCTTTTTTGCACTTTAGCATTAGTTGATTCATTCTATTATTAATTTGAAAGATTTTGAAATGGATTTTTTAATGACTTACAATCTGAATAATGTGGTGATAACAGTTGGCAATAATGTTTGGGTGGTATACTAGAAAAATGGAGGAAGACTCATTTGACAAGGTAACTGAATCCATGGAAAATAGAAGACCAGGTGAAGATCCTAAAGCTTTATTGTCCACCCTACATGGTGAACCTTTGGTAATTTTAGGGGATAGATTGTAGGACATCATTCTAATTGACATATTGAATTATATGCTTGCCGTGTTTATGGGAGTTTTGCAGCTCGCTATGTATTTGTTTATATTAGAGCTATGTTTAGTTGAGTGATTTTGTGATCTTTGTTCAAGGGCTATGAGTAGTTAATTGATCCAATACTTGAATGTAACTGTTTATAAACTACTACAGGTGTTCAGAAGGTCTGCAAACTGTCACTGAGTTTTCATTTGTAAACTATACTTCTTGACTAGCCAAGAAAAGTTAAATTCCCTTGATTCCTATCATAGTGATTAGCAGATTACCCTTCTTCTCTTGGTGGTAAGAAGTTAAGGAATTAATGAGAAACTGATGTGTAAACTTTGATTTTTTATTGACATTTCCTGTGAGGGTTTATTCCTTGGCAGTGCCCCTGCTCATAGCTTAATTGCATACTTATGTGTTTGGAACATGCATAGGCAATAGGAGATATAGTGAATATTATGAAAGTTTTGTGGAGAATTTAGCTAGGTTTATAATCCTGCATGATTAATAGCATATTTGTACTATCCTTCTATTTATAGGATTTGTCATTGGAAAGAAAAAGTTTGGCAAGAGAAAAGCTTCTGACAAGTTTGAGGCAGATTCAGGTAGCTGGGAGACTAATGCAAAATTTAAAAATGTAATATTCTGGAATCATGACAACCTTCCGGCACAAGATGATGCCTTCTTTCGTTCCTTTCATTGGCTTGCTGTTGCGAAAGCGGTATGTTTCTATATGGTCTGACGTGGACAAATAGTTTGCTCAAATTTACGAGGGCTGTATTCACTCAGTGAGTAGCTAGCAATAGGTATTTGTAGTTTAGTTTGAACAACGGTAACAATGTTTAATTTGATTTGTTTATAAACTCTATTAGTGGAGGCATTTGTCATCAAGTGCAAATTGCTTGATTTCAAGGTATTATCTCTAGATAAGTTTACAGACTAAACTCTATTAGTGGAAGAAATTGGACTGCTCCATTTCAGCTTCTAGGAGTTGCAGAGTGCATCGCACCAGTAGACTAATAAACACTAGAAAATAGCATAAAGTTATCAGGTGGATTTGTGTCTAAGTTTAAATTTCACTTGTAGTTTGTAATAGCTAATATTAAATGAATAAGATTGTATTGTTGAAACGTATCAAACATATAACAAGTGCATTATTATTTCGAATGCAACTAGCAGGTAGCAAGGACTTTATTTAACTATAGAGTAAAACAAGTTAGTTTATTTAAAATTTATTTAGTCACACCTAATTTATAAAAATATCTTCTTTCTTAAAAATTTTTAAATCTTGATTTGACAATAAATATCATATCCTCAATATTAAAATTTTAAATGAAAACTAGAAATTTCTATATACAAATCGAGGTGTCGCCGTGAGGCGACGCCGAGGAGTAATTTTATAAAATTTATTTTATTAATAAGGATTTTACATTATTTATATAAAAAAGAATATTTTTAGCATAATTATTTATATAAATTATATTTCAAATAAATCAAAAACTAATCAAAAAGGGAAACAAATAATTTTTGAACGAAAAAGATGTTAAAGGATAAGGAAGAAGAATGCTAATAAAGAAAGATCGGTTATTGCGGTGATTCATTATTGAACAAGGGGAGAAAAATTAAGATAGTGCATAATAAAGAAAGAGGTCATGGACGGAAACAATTAAATGATAAATTTATGAACTTTACTTACAAATCATAAAATTCACTTTAAATAAAATATTTTAATTACATTCACAAAAATTGATACTTCCTCCTCCGTACCTATTTAGTTGTCACGTTTGACCAAAGTTAAACTGAATATATATACACACACACACACACACACACACACACACACACACACACACACACACACACACACATATATATATATATATATATATATATATATGGTAATATGTTCCTAAAGTTAACTTTAGAAATTCTCCTAAAGTTAACCATTATGAAAGGATATCTTCGATATAATATTTATTTTGATATTTGTACGAATTTAACATAAAATTTAAATACACATAGAATCCTCTCCACTAGGTCATTTATTTAATTGATTCGGTCAAAAGTCAACAAGTCAATGCTTGCAAAATTTATCATCCTATTTTAAATATAAGAAATATTCCAATTTGCTGAAAAATCAAAATATATTTTATGGAATACATCTCTATATCAAGGCAATAAGATCGAAAAAGAAATATCGAGGTTTGATATTTCTTAGATCTCCGTTGCGATATTAATAAGGCGACAAGCTCAAACAAAGAATATTCGAGATTTAATATTCTTTAGAGAACTCGTGCTAAATTAAAAAATGATCAGTTTTTATTCGAAAAATATTCTGTCTTCACTCTCAAAATATTTTTCTCATCCTAGAAAAGACTTTTTATTCTCAGGAATATTTTCCTCTCATGCCAGAAATATTTAAAGTAAATTTTCTCCCGCTTTTCAATTATATTATATTTCGGAGAAATTTACTTTATTCATTCAAAAATATTTCCTACACTCCCAAAATATTTTATATATTAAGAAATATATTCTAAGTACTTATTCTAGTCAAAACATTGGTCAAAAGGTTTATCTTTTTCGAGAAAAGACCAATCGTATTTTATTCGGAACCGAAAGCTGATTTAATCGTTTTAAATCCAAATAAAATACTTCCACTTACTAGAATGGCTTGAAACTTGAGATTGATCATTTAAATAATATTTTATATGCATGGTTAAAGTTTCATAATTTATCGAAAATTTTCGTCCGGGCATAAAAATCGAGAAAGTTAGTCAACAGTTGACCACATTTGACCAAGTCAACCTTGACCAAAATTGACCAAACTTTCCAGAATATTATTTTATAATTTTCCTAAGTGCTCCATAATTTTAGAATTATTTATTGGGTATTTTCGTATTTATCGGATAGTTAATTAACGATACGTGTTACATATTTTATTATTGACGGGTACGTTAATTAAAGATAAAAAAGTTGCTGGGATTTCTCTTGTCCTCTAGTTATCCACTTGCAAAGAAACACAACTTTACATGTTGGCAATCCAAGTGAAAGCCACCTCATCAATCCACACCTTTTCAATCTCAACGACTCCCTTAAATCTAAATCTCCACCATTCATTCCACCCAACTCTCTCTATAAATAAACCCCCTCATCCACCCATATCAAACACAAGCTAAGAGCCATAGAATTGCTAGGATTTTTGAAGTAGACTCTCTCTCTCAATATTCAAACACTCTCTTCATCTACTTCATCTCAAAAACCTTTTCTCTCCTAAATATATATCCATATATATAAGGTTTTTGATACATCAAGCTTAGTTCCACCCAACCAAGCTTTGTTCACCCAAACTAGCTCATCTACCACCACTTTCCGGCCTCCCGAAGGACTGCCCAAAGTTCGACCACTGTGGCAAAATCCGGCCGAATCTCCGGTAAATTTTTCCGGCGAACTTTCCCGATCATTTTCCAAAAGTGGGTAGTTTTAGCTTCGTCCTTGTGTCTTAACCGACCGTATTTATATTTGATATTTGTGCTTAACTTCTATACTTCATCTTAATCTCTATTCTTGGATCTATTTTAAAGATCCCAAAGGTCTCTTTATAAAAGAGAAAGAAATTATCCGACAAACGTCGAGGTTGTAACGATTAAGTATTCTTACGGGTTCCCAACTAGCATCTACAGTGCTCCGTGGGATATTCTTTAAAGGAATACTTCGTTCAACATAAGCTTCTTCAAGCACAAGTTTAGCCACTTGTTTTATCGCACTTATTTTTTATTTTTCGTGGCCATAGACTTATTTCGCGCAAGAAGTTAAAAGAAGATTATACTTTGACATTGACTTTAGCCAAAAGCAAGTATACATCTTAAAAAGCCTTAAGCATATTAGCTTAATGGACTTATATTTGACATAGGTCAAATTTGTTACGATTAAGTGTTCTTACGAATTCCCAACTAGCATCTACAGTGCTCCGTGGGACATTCTTTAAAGGAATACTTCGTATCACACAAACTTCGTGAAGAAGTTATAAACACACAAACATAACTTAATATTCTTAATTGAATATTAAAGTTTCGATCTATTCGTGCTAGTGTGACAAGTCCATTTATTGTGACAAGTCACTTGCCGATATTTTAATTTTCCGTACTATATTAACGCATAATAGCGGCCCTCGTTTTATCCTATAGATAAGCGAGTTAATTTTATGTACGTGTGTGTTTATATAATTGTTTTTGGTGTTTAATTTGCCTAACCATTTAAAGTGCAAATTAATAAAGACACATATTAAAATCAAGGATCCTTACGCAACGAAGCTATTTAACAAGGACTTGATATATTACTCCATCCATTTTCATATCCACTTAGAGTAATTAAAAGTATACTTTGATTATCATTTAATATCAAAGAAAGTATACTTAAAAATACAATATAACTTAATATTCTTTCACGAATATTAAAGTTACCTTTTGGATTAAGTACTGTAACATACTAATCCAACCTTTTTATATATTTACCATATTTGTTTCGTAGATATTGTTTGTCTAAATTTTGTAGTGAGGTGATTCTCGTTCTAAGACCCAAGTCCTAGACGTACTAACGGGGAGTTAGTAGTCTTCGCACCGTGAAGAAGAGGAAAGATCCAAGACCTTTCATCTAAGACCCAAGACCGACAAAAGCCAAGGATTCAATAGTCTACACCAAAGGTTCTGCATCAACTTTGAAGAAATAACTCGGAGTTATTATCTAAGATAAGTTGTGTAGGCTTTTACAACGACTTTGAGGTGGTAACAGGTAGTTACGCACCAAGACGAGTCTTGTATTTTATTGCATTTATTTTGAGGTGGTAACGAGTAGTTACGCACCAAGACAAATATTTGTAGGGTTGTAAAGGCTTCTCCGCCTACTAAAGGAGCGAGTTTATTTTAAGGGAAAATCTCGAGTCCGGAGAGGAGCTCGGGGACTGGAGTAGGGGTGAGCGAATCCACTAGGGGTTGTGCCATCGCGAACCAGGATAAAATCGCCTGCGTGGTATTTTCTTCCCTTGTCTTTTATTTCCGCACATATAAACTGCTAACGACTCAGTAAAATATTTAAAAAGGGAAAATATTTTTAAAACGCCAAATAAAGCCCTTATACGGGACCTAACAATTGGTATCAAAGCAGTGCTTTTTAATGTGTTTGTTGAGTGATTTGCAGATCTACATGCACAACAAAAAGTGATCCTACATGGCGTATCTAAATACCATCGGGTGTGGTGAAGGCCTATCTAGCTCTCGCCCTCCTCTATTACACGGCACCAACATTGCAACATGGAAAACAAGATTTCGCATCTATGCTAGATCTCAAGGAGTCAAAGTTTGGATGGCCATAGAAGACGGAGTTGTTATTCCTACCGAAACTGTTAACAGTGTTATTGTCGAAAAGAAGGTTAGTGAATACACTCTCACCGAAGAAAATATGATGAATAATGCCGCTAAAGCAGAAATGGTTCTCACAAGTGCACTTGCCGAAAAAGAATACAAACGAGTAAACAATTGCAAGTCGGCACAAGAAATGTGGAACAAATTAGTGGTTACCTACGAAGGAACCATTGATATAAAAGATTCTCGAATGGATACTTTAATCCATGAATACGAGAACTTTAAACTCCAAGAAGGAGAAAATATCATCGATATGGAAACAAGATTTACTCGCATTATCGATGAATTATCTCAACTCGGAAAGAAGTATACCCGAAATGAAAAGAATCGACGGGTTCTTAAATCTTTACCTCCTAGTTGGAAGTTTAAAGTTACAACTATTAAAGAAATGCACAATCTAAATGATTATGACATTGATAGTCTATTCGGAAACTTTCGTGCATACGAAGAGGAAAATTTACCGGATAGGGTCATTCCCAAAGTGGAAGACAAAAAGAAAAATATGGCACTAAAAGCTATATTAATTGATGAAAATGAAAATGACGAGGAGTTGAATGAAGAACTCCAAGATCTCGATGAAAGCAAAATTGCTTTATTAACGAGACAACTTCGTCGTGTGCTTCAAAGCAAAGCTCAAAGATACGGAAAAGGCTTCCTAAAATCCAATAACCAACAAAGAGTTTTCAACTCTAACGGAAGGCCAAATTACTCTCAAAATTATACTCCTAAGTATAAAAGTAATTTTCCTACAACGAGCTATAACAAAGGCAAAGGCACTCAAAATACTAATGTCTATAATAATGCCAATGCCAACAATAATCCTACTTACACTCCTCCAAAACACAAGGAACAAACTCCGGAGGAAACACAAGATGTGTGCTTCGAGTGTAAGCAACCAGGTCATTTTAAAAGAGAATGCCCTAAGCTTTCAAAAGGACGAATTCTCGTGGCCGGAAACGGTTGGGATTTAAGTGAAGATGAAGAAACTCCGGAAGCTAGTGAAGAAGTTGTTAATCTTTGCTTAATGGCTATCGGAGACGAAGCTACATCAACACAAGCCTCCACTTCAAATCAAGAGGTAAACGGTAATCTCAACTATATTTCAAATAAATTGCAATTAGATGAATCTAACTTGAATCTAGTTGATATGAGTAAGTATGATTTGATTGAGCTTGTAGTAGGTATCAACAACAAAGATAAAGATGTTGATAAAAGTCTTCATTCATTATAGTCCGAGAAAATGAAACTGGAAGAAATGCATCATACGCAAAGTAAAGAGTTCACTCGGATGATGGATTTAAAGATCCAAAATAAAAGTGAAATAGTGTTCTTGAATGACCAAAACCACCTCTTGAAAGGTGAAGTCAATCAATTCAAGGACAATGCTCTAAATCTTGAAGTAGAAAATGTGGCTTTAGTACTTCAAGTTGAAGAGTTAGAAAATGAGAAGTTACAACTCAACGACAACATTAGCACACTTAATGTTGATCTTTTGAACTTAAAGATTCAAAACGAATCAATGGTTCGAAACAATGTAACATCTCAATCTCATGAAAACAATCTTGAAAAAGAGAATGAGCAATCACAACTCTTTGAATTAAAAGAAAAGAAATTACAAGAAGAAATTCAAAGAGTGAAAGAAGAAAATTTCAAGCTCATATCTCAAGTTATGGATCAAGCAAGATTCTTTAACACCAAGATTGATGCCTTAGAAACAGAAAAAGAAAACCTTGAAATGGTTGTTCAAAGATTTACTAAAGGCAATGAGATGTTAGACAGAATGGTACACTCACAAGTATCCCATAACCGTGAAGGTTTAGGATATGATAGGAACACTCCCCCAGTGCGAGATGTTCAACCAAGAGTGCAACCTATAACAGCTCCTCCTCAACCACAAACTCTAAAATGTTCATATTGCAACAAAGATGGACATTTGGTTTTTGATTGCAAATACAAGAGTGGTGAAATTAAGGGGAAGCATGTATGGGTTCGTAAAGGATCAAACCCATACAAGACGGTTGAAAGACAAGTACCATTTAATAATGTTGCATATAATGGTCAAAGGCAACAAATGTTTCAACAACCTAGGGTGTTTCAAAATAGAAACACAAAGTATCGTAACAATGCTAGTAGGTATGCATCTAGAAATCAATATGCCCCTAATAGTAATGTATATACTCAATATTCTCCCTACTTTGCAAATGATAGATATAATGTGCATCGTGCTAACTCTAGATTTTATGATAATGCTAGACCTACACATCATGCTAGACATTATGCTCCTAAAAATCTATACATGCCTAATAATGATTATCCTATGCCTAGATTTTATCATGCTAATGTTGATTATGATGTACTAATCCTAGGACCTTCAAGACGAAAGGGTACCTATAAATTTAATTGATCTATTTTGTAGGTTTGTCTTGCAGCGAAACAAGACATGTGGTACCTTGACAGTGGGTGTTCAAGACATATGACTGGTAATAAGTCACTTTTGAGCAACATTAAAAAGGTCACCGCGGGAAGTGTTACATTCGGGGATAGTAGTAAAGGAATCATTATCGGAATAGGAGACATCGAGAATAGTCGTTTCAAGATATCAAACGTGCAACTAGTCTCGGGACTAAGGTACAATCTACTCTCGATTAGTCAACTTTGCAACAATGATTACAAGGTAATTTTCTATACTACTCATTGTTGTATTTTAGATAAAGATTGGAAATTGGTTCTTACTTGCCCCCGAAACAAAAATGTCTATACATGTGACATGAGCAAACATGAGAATGTATGCCTAATCACTACAAACGACGATGCATGGCTTTGGCATCGAAGATTAGGACATGCTAATATGAAGTTGATTAAGAATATATCAACAAAAGATCATGTACGAGGTATACCAAAGTTGAATTATCAAAAAGATAATACTTGCGAGGCTTGCGAAATTGGAAAACAAATTCGAGCCTCTCACAAAGCAAAGTTTATGATATCTACCTCTAGACCTCTCGAGCTCTTACATATGGATCTAATTGTTCCGTATCCTATACAAAGCCTCGGAGGTTGCTCATATACGTTAGTAATCGTTGATGATTATTCACGATACACATGGACGGAATTTCTCAAAAATAAAAGTGATGCTTTTGAATCTTTCTCTTCCCTATGTAAAAAGATTCAAAATCAACAAAACAATACCATAGTCTATATACGGATTGATCATGGTAAAGAATTTGAGAATTCCAGTTTTACCAATTTTTGTGATGAAAATGGTATTACACATAATTTTTCCGCTCCGTATACTCCACAATCAAACGGAGTTGTTGAAAGGAAAAATAGAACTTTACAAGAAATGGCTAGCACTATGCTTAACGAATATCATCGACCAAAATATTTTTGGGCCGAAGCTATGTCTATCGCTTGCCATATTCTTAATCAGGTTTTGTTAAGGCCTATAAAGCAAAAGACTCCATACGAGCTTTAGTTTGGAAAAACACCAAAACTAAGCTATTTTCGAGTATTTGGAAGTAAGTGCTTCATATTAAACTCGAAAGATTACCTTACTAAATTTGACCCTAAGTCAAGTGAAGGTATATTTCTTGGATACTCTACAAATAGTAAAGCCTATCGAGTATTCAATCTCAAAACACTTGTGGTGGAAGAATCAATGAATGTAGCATTTGATGAAAGCAAACCACCACCGAAGTATAAAGATCTTGTTGAAAAAGACGATGTCGAACAAGATGATGTAGAAGAAATTATTCGACAATCCGAAAATATGGATCTCGGGACCCTTGTTCCAAGAAACCCATTAGAATTAGTCGAAACAGAAGTTGAACTCCCAAACGAAATTCCTATTATTAAAAGTCATCCCTTGGATAATGTTCTTGGTGACTTAAACAAAGGAGTTCAAACGCGGTCACAAGTACAAAACGTTGTGAATCATCTTAGTTTTCTATCTCAAATAGAACCTATGACCGCGAAAGAAGCTTTGCTAGATGAAGATTGGATCTTGGCTATGCAAGATGAATTATTACAATTCACTCGTAGCAAAGTTTGGGAACTTGTTCTAAAACCCGAAGACACTTCCATAATTGGAACTAAGTGGGTTTTTAGAAACAAGTTAGATGAAAATGGAACGGTTGTTCGAAATAAAGCGAGATTAGTCACTCAAGGCTACACCCAAATTGAAGGTATAGACTTCGATGAAACTTATGCACCCGTAGCTCGAATTGAATCAATTCGAATGTTGTTAGCTTATGCGTGTCATAAAGATTTCAAAGTATACCAAATGGATGTCAAATCGGCCTTCTTAAACGGGATATTAGAAGAAGAAGTTTATGTAAAACAACCTCCCGGTGTCGAAGATGCCACAGATCCCGAGTACAATCTCGCCGACATTTTCACAAAACCATTAAATTTCGAAAGATTCGCTAAACTCCGTTTGGATTTAGGAATGTTGGAATTACCAAAATAATGGTTTATATATTTATATAAATATTATCAATATTTATATATATATTTTATGAAAATATTATCATAATTATCTCACGAAAAAGAGATCTTCTTGATCGAATGCTAAGGGACTCTAAAACTCAGATTCATCGATAATGATAACATATGAAACTTTATCGATCGGGTTTTATTGAGATTCTTACTATTTTATCAATTAGATAAAACTATTCAAATAAATATCTTTGAATCAATTTCGAAAATATTGTTGGGATATTATTGTGATATTTAACTTCACATACAAAGAATCAAAATATTAGAATATTTTCAAATATCTATATATTATTAAATATTTATTATATATATATATATATATTTTGATTTTACAAAAATTATTTTCATAAAAATATATATTATGTACCGATTATTTTTTGGTCAAATATTGACCTAGTCCATACAACCAAGCCCAATCCTGCTTTCTATTACATATGACCCGGTCCATATTTCTTTAACCCTATAAGATCTAAATCCTGTCCGTTCATATTAAAGATGAAATAATCCTAGCCATTGATTTTAGTAAATACATATACAATACTTACACGGCTCTTTCATTTTTGTGAGTACTGTTTACACAGCCTCTCTTACCTCTCTAACCCTAAATCTCTCTCTCTCTCTCTCTGTTCTCTCGCCGCGACTCTCTCATTTCTCTTCATTTCTCTCCTTAGAACTCTAATTCTCTTAATCTCTACGGCGATTAAACACTATATACAGCATATATATATCTATCTCTATGTATCAGTTAATCGATTTAATCGATACTTTAAAGCTGGGATTGGTTAAATTAAAGGAACTCGAGTCTATTTTCTTCATAAATCGACTAATGTATCTCGAATTCAACATGTATATTACATATACATCTTCACACACACACACACGATTGTAAATTTACGATGTGTATTTTAAAAAAAAACCTAACGAGTTTTTATGAGATTTTGATTGCAGGAGCTTCATTCAATCAAAAGACATGATTTAATTTGAAGAATTGTTAAGAGAGTGATGAAATCGCTACGAAATCGGCCGATCTACTTCGACTCGGTAAGTCAACTCGGACGATTCAGCTACAACTCAGTGAGTTAACTCGGAGGTTAGCTCAATCCGTGATTGAGTTAACCAGGTAAGTCCTTTGAGACTATTAATCAGTCCTTAGGCTCAAGTATTCGACTTCGTCAAATTAATCTGTCTAAATGGTATAAATACTGTGTTGCATGGTCAATTGAGTAATGTGAAAACTCTGAATATTCAAGTCAGATATGCTTTCAGTGATGATTGTGGAATGACACTAGAAGTCGTATTACCTGTGTGACACATATGTTGACTTGTATTAGAAATATGTAAAGTTATATAGTTGAAAATCTTGATCTGATTTGTCCTTGGTTTATAGTTATGTTTTAAAAAAAATTGTGAGAAATTATGTGGTTCGTGTTGATTACTGAAGAGTTAAATCGAGTCTCATGTCTTGATTTGAATATATAGATCTAGCAGTAATGGTTCTTCAAATAATATTCAAAACGTGTAATGTGCTTGCAAAAACCTTGATTTCATCTTGCTGTATTACATGTGGTTCAAATTTATACAAAATACTGATTTGAGCTAATTGTTATTCATGGATTAAGTGAGCTCTTAAATGGAATGAACATTGACCTAATTATTTTATGCTCTGCATAATTGAAGATATAAATTGTTTTACAATCCTTGACTGCTGGTCTTTGCTTTTTGAAATTAGATATACTTTGATAAATAAATCTTGTGTAATGTAACCTATGATTCATATTTGAATTATTCTGTAATATTTAATTGATTGTGAGTCATTACATGTGGTTCGAATTAGTCTAATAAATATTTGTGATAATCTTTGTTTGTCTAATCTGAATATCATACTTGACTATTGTTTGGAATTTTGACAATTAGATATACTCTGGTGTGATTTTGTGAGTCTACGTTCTTTGCTGACTCAGTGATAATTTTAATATATTGACTGTATCATATTTGTGTGACAACTGTATGTCTATGTGTGTGTATCATTAGTTATATTCAGTATTAAAACCTGCATGTCACTACACACACATTGCCCTTACACTAAGACCTGGCTGGGAATCCCTTAGAGAATCCCAGTATCTGGATCACTAGTGTGAACGGTCACATAGATATTAGGACATTTAATTGTGCATTGTTACAATTTATTCCACATTATGTGTTGCATTTCTTATATGTTGAATGGTCTGTTTATGGTGCACTGCACTATCTTATGTGCTAACTGATACATTATGTGTGATAAAATTATGTGTTGATAAGTGTGACATGATTCACAGTTGTCATATAGATTACTAAATCATATTTTGACTTTTCAAAGCATCTTGCACCTTTTAAAGAGTGTAAACTTCACATCAATCATATGTACCAACATTAAATGCTTAGTGCAAGTTTACAAAAGACATGCACATTTGTTTTAAAACTTGCATGACATCACAGTGGGGTATCTGTCCTTTAACTGTCCTTTTTGCAGTCCTTGTCTGCTGTGTGCTTTCCAAACTATTCCTGCGGTGTCCTATATACTATTCCTATGAATACTTTATTCTTCTATTCCTTCTTAAATACATTCTTATATTCACATATAATACCCATATGCATGCATTACACTGTCTGTCCAGTTATACCTACCTGTTGCCTTGGTTTTCAAAAAATTTTCATCTTGGACTTATATTAGAAAACTCATCCGGATTTCGAAAATAGAAACCTGCTTTTGTACTAAATCACACTCTTGTCATCTAGATTTGTGCATAAATAGTAACCATTTAAGAATTCAAATTTATGTGTTTATCTATAAAAGCATGTCATTGTGTGAGTCCATTTACATACACATATATCACTCACCTGCACTCTCTTAGCTCATACACTTATCCAAAAACATGGAGTTTCATAAACTCCCTTCAAACCCTAACCCTAAACCAAACTCCTCTAGTCCATTTCTTCTTGAAGATATGGAACAAAATCAGTTCATACACTCTAGAACTTCACATTTTAAGGTCATACCCCCTAGACTACAAAAACTCAGAAATCTCAAGAAACAAAAGACCCATTTCAAAAGTCCCTCCATACCCTTCTACCAAAGTTCAAAGTACCAAGTCCCAATAATTAACAGCCCTAGACCAAGAAAACCCTATTGGCCAAAAGTTTATACAAGAAAATAATTTTCAAACCCTAACCCTAAAAACATTCCAAAACCCTTACCCCCTCCTCAACTGATCAACCTGTCACACACTAAAAAATTCAAGGACATGATCAAAAATGTCCAACCTGGAATAAACATACACTTTAGTGGTGAGGTAGAGAATGTCATAAAAAGGGCTAGATGGGAAGGCTTAGTGACTCACTTAGGAAAGAGGTATTTCACACATCTAATGGGAGAATTCTATTGTAACATGAGGATCATTAAGGGTCTGGATGGAGTCATGCATTTCACAATATGTGTCAATAAGAAAGCCATTATAGTAGACCATAAAACCATCAACATTGCACTTTATCTACCTGCATGTTTGATTGATCATGAACATCCATGCATTGATATCTATTCACACTTCATGTTCAATAAAGATGAATTCAAACTCATGTTATCTGTTTTGTGTGAGTCTGATGTGCCTCTTGGTCTTTGTGATAAGCATTGTAGCATTCACTACAAGCATTTTACTCCTTTCTTTCAAAATCTTGCTTTGTTTATTCGAGCCAATGTCTTGCCTAAACCTAATCAAAGTAAGTATTTTGATTTCTTTGACATGAAAGTTCTGTTTTTGTTGTCCCTTAACAAGATTGATTTCAACATCTCTTATGTGATTCTCTTAAATCTGATAAATGCAAACTTTGTTGGTTACATGCCCTATGGGCTCATGATATCTTCTATATTTAACATCTGCCACATTCACACACATCTTGATCACTCTTCTGTTGCTGACTCTCATATAACTCCTGCCCATGTAAGGCCTCAAGTTCCCTTAGTCTTATGTCAACCCTAGGATGTCTTTGTTATTGATCTCCCTTGATAGGGAAGAGGATATTTATTTGAATAAGACTGAATCTGCTAGAGTTATGTTTGAAGAACAAAACTTAGAGATTAGGAGGCTTAGAACTGAAAATGAGGATATAAAAAGGAGGTTAAGTTTTATAGAAAGTCTAGCTGCCATTACCATGGGTAATAACAGGGTAAGAGACATGGAAATTCTTAATTCCTTCCAAGTACAAATGATTAATGATGCTAAAATTATAAATGAGTTAAAAACTATTGGTGCTGGTGTAGAATTACTTGATTCTAATGGTCTCCTTAACATGGTTGGTGAGTTTGGATTCGTTGCTGCTATGGAAGATGTCATTGCTTGACTATGTTGCTTGTTCTTGTGTGACTGGCTGCTGTTGTTTCTGATTCCTGCTGTTGCTATTGATCTGTGTTTGCTACTGTGGTTGTACCTTGTATGGCTGTTCTAGATGGTTTTGCTGCTTTTTATATTTGTAATCCATGCTGGTAATGTTGTAGTTGTTTTCGAAAGTCTGCTATGACTTAAATGCACTCTTTTTTGGTTTGTAACCCTGATCTTAAGTTGGTGATTTGTAGTTGTTGGTGTATGACTTGTTTTAAGTCATAAAGTTTGTAACACCCCCAGATCCGGGGTCCGGGATCCGGTCGTTACGGTCTCCAATTCTGTCCACAATACTTGAACTTACCTTAACATAAAATAATATACATCTTTATGACCCAACACAACAATATAAAACACACCCGTTATAGTCCCAGAGATGAAATCAGATTAACAATCAAATTTTATTAATCACATTATGAGTTTTTACAATCCAAAAGAATTTCAATATAAATACATACTCCTTGCCATCCATTTACATAAGTCATACTAGACCATATACTTGGTACTGAAAGAATAAATCTATCCTACCAATAGCTGTCTCTTTGGCTCTGGTAGTCTCATCGTCCTCGCCAGCGTCGAGTGCGCCTTGTACGAGTCATCTGGTCTAGCTGTTGTTGTGATATAATAATAAAGCAAGGGTGAGCAATAGCCCACCAACAATAATATATAACTGAACGATAATATATAACAGTTCAAAAGTATCTTTCAAACCATATGCCATGCATTTACGGAAATGATGCCAGTATAATATGAACGATGAAGTTACGAGGTAACTCAAAGTATTTGTTTGTAGAAATATCTGCTACATCAAAAGTAAGCGAGATATTCTCATTGCCATTAAAAGAGGAACTTGCATGAAAAGATTGCAATTCCAGTTATGAACACTTTTCCAGCTCTGCCAACAGTAATCATGTTGCAGGAAATAAATAAGTTTGGATGATGAACCAATGATGGAGTATTCACCGCGCCCGCTGTTCCAATCTTGATGATCAGTCGAGATCGTACAGCTCAAATTAGATTTACTACCGGTAGAAGGAAGAACTGACGGCTTTACTTGTCTACCGCCTTACTAGCTCTCCCCGGCCAACGGTTGGGCCAAAGGGGATGGACCGGCGCTACTCGGCCTCTTAGACGACTCCTAGTTCAAATAGAATTCATGATTCTGAATGTAACGTTCGTCCCCCTTTCCCCAAGTATAATACTTGTTGATAAGACTCTACAAGGTAGTCGTATCTAGTTGGAAAGGAAAATTCACCAATAACTTCCAAGCTATTGCTTGGTAACGAATATCAACTTGTGCCAACAATCTTACCCCTCGAAAGATGAGAAGGTAACCAACGACTTAATAAGTCAATAGCACCCGAGTTGCGAGTGAAGAGAATACTTTATGACCGGGAAGTCGACAAGATAATTAACATTTTCCAAGTAAGGTTCCCTTATTATTAGGGAGATAGACTCAAAGAAGAATGATGTCTGAGAACCTTTCTTGATATAAGATTAATAATAATATGACTCCGAAATATTTTTCGTAATAATCGAAGAAGATAAACCTTATTGAGGTTATTCTAAGTATGGAATAAATATTCAGAGAATATTTATTGAATTAAAAATATTTAAAGAATATTTAGGAATATGAAAGAATATCTTTAATCAGAGTATTTTTCAAAATAATCCCTGAAGAAATATCAGGAGAATATTTATTGAATAAATAAATATTTAAATGAATATTCAAAATAATATTCATTAATTAATAAGACCTGAAAGGAATATTTAAGACAATATTCATAATTAATTAGGAATTTAAATGAATATTCAAAAAGTAATATTCATTTAATGAATAATATTCTAAATGAATATCAAGTAATATTCATTTAGTAATCCAAGCCTTAAAGGAATATTCGAGATAATATTCGATAAATAAATCAAGCTTCAGATGAATATTAAATTAATATTCATCAAGTAATTAATATCCTAAATGAATATTCAAAAGTAATATTTATTTAATAAAATAATATTCTAAATGAATATCCAAATAATATTCATTTAGTAGTCTCATCTTTAGAAGAGTATTTGAAATAATAATCGATAAATAATTCGACTCTGAATGAATATTAAAAAATATTATTCGTCGAATAGTTACGTTCAAATAATTATTTGAAGTAAGGATCGTTAAATAAATAATCTCGAACGAATATTCAAATAATATTCGTCGCCCGAATAATGGAAAATATTTACTTAGATATTTTCTTTCGAGGTAATCTCGATATGTCAAGAAATATTGACTCCCGGTCTATATTTGATGAATAAGATGTATACGCCCTTCTCTGAGGGTCTTACAATAACCGGCTTGTAATTGATACGATAGTTATCTAATTTATAAGCCAATAACAATCAGGGAACAAGCATAATGATATAACTTGAAAGTGGGCATGCATGCTATGGCATATGTATAACAGAAAACATATATATATATATATATTCAATCACAACAACAGCCTAAAAGAAGGGAATTGAAACTTGCCTGGTAGTCGAGTATGGTAAGGGGTAGTGGTAGCGGGTCCCGGGTGAGCTTGGTGATCTATAAATAGCCAAGGCATTCGGGATTAATCACTTAACATCTTAAAAGTTAAGTTATACTTAAATCGAAACACGTTCTCGAGTTATCTCGTTATACCCCTTTTAGTGGATTCCTTTTATCATCGATCCGACCCGACATTCGTTCGTTAATACGACATGTCACTGTACTTACACTTGGGACATACTTAAGTCATACAAGTTCTAAAGTCGATCGTTACGAATCAATATTATACTCCGAGTTTTATCGCCCGTTTTCTAAGTGTTTTACCGAATTTATAATCAAGCGGGTTTTTAGGGGTTCGTTCGCGTTTAACTTTGATTCCAACATTTTTATAAAATCGGAAAACGTTCCGTTTCACATGAGGTTTTCTCTCACACCTTCCTTTTTACCTATAGTATTTAATTACCAAGATTCGCCACTGACTTACGTATTTTACGAGGGTTCAATTTCAGTTACGAATTCTCGTTTACGGTTTCGAACTACTTTTCGTAATTTGACCATAACTCCTAAACCGTAAGTCGGAATGTTTCGATTCTTGCGCCACAACGATCTATGACTCGAGAACTATAAGGTCAGTCCATAATATCACTAATGTCAGGCATCTATCCTAATTGTTATGCTCAAATTTTAAGAGTTTATGAAATTTCAGCATTACGACGGCTATAACTCGGATATTTCCAAAATCAAAACCCTCCAAATAATCATTCAATCCACCAACAACACTCATGGGCACTATTTATCATCTCCCTCACTGTCTCAACAGGTCTTGGAGCCACAAAACATATATTAATCTTTTTATAACACCCACACAACATACATGTTCTAAATCATGAATACAAGCCATAAACATTATCAAATCTCATCTAAAACTCCATTAAAACTCAAATAAAAGACTAGGGTTCTTGAAGTTTATACCTTCCTTGGAGTATGTAAGACCTTAATAAACCTTGATCAATCCTTAGAACACCTTAACAAAGCTTGGATCATCCAAACAAAACAAGAAATCAAATATTAGATCTTGAAAACACTATTCATCATCACTTTGATGATTTTTGAAAACTATGCTAGAGATGGAATTTGAAGCTCAAATTTCTAGGAGATCATGTTGATATAGTAAGGAACTTACATGATTTATTTCATAGCCATTGAAGGTCAAGAGGTTGGACTTTGATTTTGCTAAAAAGGAGCAGATTTTTTTTTGCTCTTCATGGAGTTCTTGGCTTTGCTTCCTTTGTTTTGCTTTATGCCTAAATAATTGTAATACTTGGCATATATCTTGGATGCATCCTTTACTTTTGTGTTGTTAGCTTGCTAGTGGTCCAAGTGTTGCCCTTCTATTGGTCCACTTGTTGGCACCACATTAAGCATACCCTTTTTGGCACAAATGCAACTTCATCACTACACTTGTAGTTGACTTACATGAAAGTCACTTTGCTTACCCTTACTCCATCCACTTGCACATGTTTGTCTCTTGGTTCTCTGCTTGCTTCTTTGTCCGGTTATTACTCAATTCATTGATCGTTCGAAGGAATATCTCGAAGATTTCTAATTAGGGTTTTACCGGAAACCATCTTACTATTTATACTATCATTCTCAATTCTCTTTAATAATTCTTGAATCCAAATTCCTTAAATCTATTCAATAAACCCTTAAGTCTTTATGTGTCCAGGAAATTCCCGGGGAAAATAAAAGTACTATTTTTCAGAATCCGACAGCTTTTACATACACTTATTTTCCCCCTAGATCACTAATACGAACTCGGAAATCCGTTCCGAATACTTCTATATAGTGTCGTCTCATAATATTCCTAAATCCATCAAAATCACTATTCATCCATTTTTCTTTACTCATCCTCTTAGGGTTGTACAATTGTCCCTAATCTCTTTCAATCGTTCCTTAACCTTTTTACGGACCTACTGAACCAATAACAGATATCGATTTGGATGACATAGGAATAATCTTCTCCTTTAGAATTATCAAATCTCAACTCCCTAGGAGATAGATAATTCTTATCTAAATTGTCAACCAATAGTATTCTTCAAGACATATAAATATTTAAATCGAATTCCATTCCTTCCATTCATTATCTCAATCGTTACATCGTAGTCGTAATCACTATTCACCATTACCTCACTACATAATAAAAAGTTTTTAATTATATCCAAAATTTGGGGTTCTTACAGTCTCCCCTCCTTAAAAGGATTCCGTCCCGGAATCAGGTAGGAAGCAAAGAGTCGTTTATCTGTCGTTTACTTTTTAGCTTCCCGGTCAATTCTTAGTCGTTCTACCCTTTCTCAGCACATCTTCTAGTGCTACAATCCATACTTTATTCTTTTTCCATCAACTTTGCTACTTTTCGTACAACACACTATCCGGGTTATGATCTTACTCAGTCTTATCCTTATTGATACCTGCAGTAACATTGGTATCACTATCACCCTGCGAATTCGGAGGTAACCTCGCTCGTACTGTGCATTTCCTGATCGCTTTAATCTTCGCAATCTCGATCAATATAGAGAAGTGGAAAGATTTATTGAGAGATCACTATGATCAATTGAACATTTGTTATATTGCATAGTTAGTACAGAGGGCCAACCTTTAGTACTTGACAAGAAATTAAACAAGTTATGGTATTCCACTTAGACTTCTATCACATAGACAGATAGTCACGTAGCAGTACCTCCCCTCCTTAAAGGGTTGTTCTTCTCAATTCATAAAGAAGATGAATAAAAGAGAAGAAAACAAAAGAATTCTAAAGGATTATAGAAAGTTTTCATGATTGTAAAATATCATACTCAGAATTTACCTCTGAACTATAGAGGTTCATTAAGGAAGAAATTAATCATAATTATATCCAATACTATTTGATCGTAACCTCACGTGTCAACATATCTTGCTGCTTTGTCCACTATTCTCTGGACCTGTACTCTGGTTCAACCTTAGCAACACTTACTTTTGGAAAATCTTTGAACCTCCCAGGTTAAATCTTAGTTTCTCGCAAGACACCATTGTTACTAACATTCCATGTCACGCTACTAGCTTTTTCATATCTATAATATTAACACTATCAGGTTGTCATCTCGAGAATTCATCAGAAAACCCATGTATTAATCCATTCATAACATTCCTTGCTTCATATTCCGTAGTTGCTTTCCCCGTCTTTTCTTTATCAATCACATCCTTCTCATTATCTGATTCTTATTTACTTCTGTTATTTACTTTCACCTTCATCTCTTTATTGAGACACCTTTTGCACTTGGTACCTCCTTATCGGTATTCCGTGACATTTACTCTATAATCATCAAGTTATTCCAATTTAAACTTTCCGAAATGAATCTGGCCCGATCCCTTAAATATAATCTACTTCTGCCAACCTTGTTTCTCATCACTTGTTCTTTTCTACCCGTGGTTTTCCACAGGTTGTTCTTCGTAAGTTAGACCAGGTCGTATATCTACTTACTCGTACTCTTATCATCTATGGAGTATCTGCATTTTACTGGCGTAGCCTTGCCACATGAAAACCCGTTATGACCGTGCTATAAGTTTTGGGGGTAGAGCTGGCTCGAATGCCACCTTCCGAACACTTTTAAACTCTCAGATGGCCCAACAAATCTCGGGCTTAACTGCCCTTAATTCTTTTTACGGGAATACATTTAGCATCATGAATCATCAACCTCATATTCTCTATCTTGTTTGTGCAGAAGTACAGTAACACAAACTTGCTTGTCATTCACCAACGTGCCATTTAGCTTATCAATAGCAGCACTTTATTTATCTTTACGTTGTCATCTACTTTCTTAGAAGAATCGCCATTGCTTGTTATTTACGTAGTGCGTTAATAGCTAACCATACGGGTTTCAATCCTTTAGGGAGACAAAGTAATCACTATTCCTTATCCATAAGGAACACTTCCTGAACTTGATGTAGATATTACATGAAGTAGATAAAATTGCAGAAGAGTTTCAAGCATCGCAGCTATGTCAGGTTGATGAAACTACCACTCATGCAGCTTCCATAAAAGACTGGAAACTTAACGGTTTACTTTGTCAATTTTGTATCATGGTCCCAGTTTGCCTCAAAACGGGACCTTCTAAGGTACGTAATATGCTTAAGACCCATCAGGAATCGAATCTTTACTTAAACTACTATTACCGCCGATTCTTGCACAATCATCAGAAGGAATGTAAATTCCTCCACTCTGATATGACCTTCAAGGTCCTTCCAAATATCATTCTGTTTCTTCGGTATGAACATTTTTAATTATTCCTCTATACTTAGACTGTCGACCACCTCATTGGCCTTTCCTGATAATACTAATTTCTGGTAATCCTTGTTCTCTGGATACATTTCAATTCAAATTTTTCTAACTCATTCTCATCACTGTTGGGTGAAAGCATTCTCCCTTAATGCTCTGCTGAAGGAGAAAAATATAACTATCAGTCTTTTTCCATAAGTCATTGCTTCCACCTTCCCGTGGGAATTTTATCAAAGTTACCCTCAATCATGCCTAGGATATTTGTTTTCTTAGTTCTTTCATGTACTAGGATAATCTCAACCTTCTTTGGTTCCATCCATACCTCATCATGGTTTCATACATGCCTCATCTGGCATTATTGTTATTGTGTCTTACATTCTCTTCCAAACTTCTGGTTGGAAACTCAGAATATTAACTTTTCCTTATAAGGTTTCCTAGGTCGTCCTCATCATTCCTCCTGTATTTTCTAGGTACAGGGTATATCAAAACGTCATTGATCAATACTCTAATAATTCTATCTATGTCCTTTCCAGAACTCTTTTTAATAATCCTTACCGGTCATTGTTGCCTTAGCAAGTCCAACTCATATCATCTGAATTCATAATGTCTTTATTAGGGTTAATGCCATCCCTTATGCATTCCCCAGGGTTTTTCTTAATTTATGGATATCCTATCCTTAATTCAACTGCCAAGGAATTCTTGCATCCTATATTTGGCAATCAGATCATGTATCCCTAATAAGGGTGTCTTTTCAATCATTCTCATTTGATAATCGATTGGTAACTTAATGCCACCCTCTTCTTTCAGATAGTTATCAGCCTATTTGGCCTTCCAAAAGGCAATGTATGCCTATCTGCTCTCTTACAGAACTTGGTAATGATAGCAAGGATGTTTTGGAAGATATTGGTCGAGTTCAACGTGAATCTTTTAGTACTCATCGTTCTTCTCAAAGGTACTTGCCTTAGACAAAATTTCTACAGCATACTGATCCATCTCTGACCATTTCTATACTCTCTTCATAAACCTTCGTTGTTTACTTTCCTTAGTCATAATATATTCATGGTATTCATGATACCCTAACATCATACATCTCAAGTCATTATACTTCGATTTTTTTTTCGTAATCTTGGACGATCATATACACATGAATCACTTTAGTACGGGTGACCCCATTCCAAAAGTCTAGTAAATTCCCAATCAAAACATGGGTTGCAAAGGGTTCAGTAGAAGATTCCTACAATCTCATTAATATTTCCGTCATATCAGAAGCCCTTGCAGTCGGTGCTTACTTAGAAGCAACCCTGCTTTGTCCTTTTATTGCTGGTCTAGTCACTTGATAGTCCTTTGTGACTTGGCCTCAACTGGCCACACTAAAATAAAAATATATGATTTTAGGGGTTGGCTAATAGCATTACTTTTCTAGCAATTGCTGGCATAGTGCCTTCTTCTATGATACCTTTCTACCTTTCCAAAATTTACTTCATATAAGTCTTAATCGGCTACTCAGCGCCGTCTCTGGTCACCTTTCCTCTATTTTTATCTTTTCAACTATTCTTATCACTCCCACGTGCCCCACAAACTTACCATTCCTGGCATAATAGCCTTTTCACTTAAGTCAATCCCGGAGTTTCTCAGTCCGGCTGGTTTCTTACTTACATTTCCTGTTTTCGTCCAATCTCACTTCATCATTGTATTTCTACAATCAATCGCGATAACCAGGGTCTGTCCACCAACCCATATAGCGGTTACTTTACCCAATTCACGGGGTTCGCCCCAGTTTCTACTCTCTTCCATGATGTTCTCTGATAATCAGAAAGACAAGGTTTGCCAAAATTCATTGAAATTCTTCCCAGAATTAGGGAAATTTTGGTCAATCTATCCATCTACTGGTAACATTAAGGAGACCGATTTCGAAACCTGAAGAATAGTTTAATGAACCTCCAAGCAGGTAGAACCGTAGGCAGTCATAATTAACGAAATAATCATCATCAGGTTGGAAGTTTAACCCCTGGAGAGGAACCAATTATATATATCCCTTAGAAGGGAATCAAAAGTTTTAAATTGAAACTTGTCGCAACGTCCTGATGCCTATACGTCCTGATACCTATACGTCCTGATATTCAATATTACCAAATGTCAGTCTACCTGACTACTAGTCTCAGAAGGAACATTACCATCGGAGTTGGTTGTCCCACAAAATTGGCACTACTAAGGCCATCCGATCTGGTGGACCGCGCTGTTCGAATGCATTCGCAAGTACTTTGTCGTGCTGCGCAAGCACACATCATAATCCTTTATGCGAAGCGTCGTTGGAAGCACAAAGTCTCCTTTTTTTCCATTAAGCAATGCCAACTCTTAGTCATTACCAATTTCATTTTTTTAGCTCCAGGAAGATTTCCTCACATTTTTCTCTTTAACTACTGATCATATTACTTGATCCATTATAATTCCGCGTCGGAGTAAACTTAAGGTAACTACTATAATTCATTCAAAGAAAAGAAAGAATTTAATATTCCTCTGAATCACATGCATCTAACATTTCTGGTTCATCATTTTACTGAGTTGAAATTAACCCTATACTCAGTCTCTGGCAGTAGTCTCATTACGAGTTCATCTTGACCCACTGGTCTTATCTTCCAGTAGGTTCTGAGATCATTGTCTTGCTTACTACTTCCTTATATGACTTTATCCAATCATGCTATCACTTCCCAATGTCTTTACTTTCTAACTGATTCATTCATAAAATGAACATTTCCCTGAATAAAACCACTTCATCAACCTCAATTTGGTTCCATAAATTACAACCTATGACATCTGCCTTCTCATGGCGAATTATTATTGACAATATTCATACTTATTCATTTATCAAATGATATGGCACTTACTGCCTCTTCTCAACTATTCCTAGGGACTCTGCTCCTCGTCTTATATCGATGCCTTTGATAATCATACATCCTTTTAGCACTCTTTTCGTTAATATGAAAGTCTCTAATGATTCTCATCTATTCCCGTATAAGATCTCAAGTAATTCTTCCCATCCGTCTTACTTGCTGGTACTACCTCCAGTAGTCCGGCCACGAATCCAACATGAATCTTCAGTTCTCTTGCTAATAGCTTAGTTCTTTATGCCCACTTTTCTGAGTACTATACCTTAATCATCTCAGTCCTTCTGGCTACAGCCCTCATTCCTCGAGGGTAAGCTCCTTATCCTAACAGGATTTTCCTTATCTGCTGGAACCTCTTCCAGGTATCCAGTAGGGTACTCCATCGAATTTACCCGCTGATCTTCAGCACATAAAGCATCATCGCGCTGCTGCTCTTATGTCTCAAGGTCTGTCGCCTTATTCATCGATACGATATCGAGCTAAGTTACTATCATGATACTTAAGAGTTCCCTTAAGGGTTTTATACGTCATCACTACCTTAAGTAGTCCGACTATGAACTTGGCAAGAGTTCTTATTATCTTAGTGAATTTATTGTTTTAACGTCGCCTCATCTCTGGGGTTTATAACGTACGCTCTGATACCATTTCTGTAACACCCCCAGATCCGGGGTCCGGGATCCGGTCGTTACGGTCTCCAATTCTGTCCACAATACTTGAACTTACCTTAACATAAAATAATATACATCTTTATGACCCAACACAACAATATAAAACACACCCGTTATAGTCCCAGAGATGAAATCAGATTAACAATCAAATTTTATTAATCACATTATGAGTTTTTACAATCCAAAAGAATTTCAATATAAATACATACTCCTTGCCATCCATTTACATAAGTCATACTAGACCATATACTTGGTACTGAAAGAATAAATCTATCCTACCAATAGCTGTCTCTTTGGCTCTGGTAGTCTCATCGTCCTCGCCAGCGTCGAGTGCGCCTTGTACGAGTCATCTGGTCTAGCTGTTGTTGTGATATAATAATAAAGCAAGGGTGAGCAATAGCCCACCAACAATAATATATAACTGAACGATAATATATAACAGTTCAAAAGTATCTTTCAAACCATATGCCATGCATTTACGGAAATGATGCCAGTATAATATGAACGATGAAGTTACGAGGTAACTCAAAGTATTTGTTTGTAGAAATATCTGCTACATCAAAAGTAAGCGAGATATTCTCATTGCCATTAAAAGAGGAACTTGCATGAAAAGATTGCAATTCCAGTTATGAACACTTTTCCAGCTCTGCCAACAGTAATCATGTTGCAGGAAATAAATAAGTTTGGATGATGAACCAATGATGGAGTATTCACCGCGCCCGCTGTTCCAATCTTGATGATCAGTCGAGATCGTACAGCTCAAATTAGATTTACTACCGGTAGAAGGAAGAACTGACGGCTTTACTTGTCTACCGCCTTACTAGCTCTCCCCGGCCAACGGTTGGGCCAAAGGGGATGGACCGGCGCTACTCGGCCTCTTACACGACTCCTAGTTCAAATAGAATTCATGATTCTGAATGTAACGTTCGTCCCCCTTTCCCCAAGTATAATACTTGTTGATAAGACTCTACAAGGTAGTCGTATCTAGTTGGAAAGGAAAATTCACCAATAACTTCCAAGCTATTGCTTGGTAACGAATATCAACTTGTGCCAACAATCTTACCCCTCGAAAAATGAGAAGGTAACCAACGACTTAATAAGTCAATAGCACCCGAGTTGCGAGTGAAGAGAATACTTTATGACCGGGAAGTCGACAAGATAATTAACATTTTCCAAGTAAGGTTCCCTTATTATTAGGGAGATAGACTCAAAGAAGAATGATGTCTGAGAACCTTTCTTGATATAAGATTAATAATAATATGACTCCGAAATATTTTTCGTAATAATCGAAGAAGATAAACCTTATTGAGGTTATTCTAAGTATGGAATAAATATTCAGAGAATATTTATTGAATTAAAAATATTTAAAGAATATTTAGGAATATGAAAGAATATCTTTAATCAGAGTATTTTTCAAAATAATCCCTGAAGAAATATCAGGAGAATATTTATTGAATAAATAAATATTTAAATGAATATTCAAAATAATATTCATTAATTAATAAGACCTGAAAGGAATATTTAAGACAATATTCATAATTAATTAGGAATTTAAATGAATATTCAAAAAGTAATATTCATTTAATGAATAATATTCTAAATGAATATCAAGTAATATTCATTTAGTAATCCAAGCCTTAAAGGAATATTCGAGATAATATTCGATAAATAAATCAAGCTTCAGATGAATATTAAATTAATATTCATCAAGTAATTAATATCCTAAATGAATATTCAAAAGTAATATTTATTTAATAAAATAATATTCTAAATGAATATCCAAATAATATTCATTTAGTAGTCTCATCTTTAGAAGAGTATTTGAAATAATAATCGATAAATAATTCGACTCTGAATGAATATTAAAAAATATTATTCGTCGAATAGTTACGTTCAAATAATTATTTGAAGTAAGGATCGTTAAATAAATAATCTCGAACGAATATTCAAATAATATTCGTCGCCCGAATAATGGAAAATATTTACTTAGATATTTTCTTTCGAGGTAATCTCGATATGTCAAGAAATATTGACTCCCGGTCTATATTTGATGAATAAGATGTATACGCCCTTCTCTGAGGGTCTTACAATAACCGGCTTGTAATTGATACGATAGCTATCTAATTTATAAGCCAATAACAATCAGGGAACAAGCATAATGATATAACTTGAAAGTGGGCATGCATGCTATGGCATATGTATAACAGAAAACATATATATATATTCAATCACAACAACAGCCTAAAAGAAGGGAATTGAAACTTACCTGGTAGTCGAGTATGGTAAGGGGTAGTGGTAGCGGGTCCCGGGTGAGCTTGGTGATCTATAAATAGCCAAGGCATTCGGGATTAATCACTTAACATCTTAAAAGTTAAGTTATACTTAAATCGAAACACGTTCTCGAGTTATCTCGTTATACCCCTTTTAGTGGATTCCTTTTATCATCGATCCGACCCGACATTCGTTCGTTAATACGACATGTCACTGTACTTACACTTGGGACATACTTAAGTCATACAAGTTCTAAAGTCGATCGTTACGAATCAATATTATACTCCGAGTTTTATCGCCCGTTTTCTAAGTGTTTTACCGAATTTATAATCAAGCGGGTTTTTAGGGGTTCGTTCGCGTTTAACTTTGATTCCAACATTTTTATAAAATCGGAAAACGTTCCGTTTCACATGAGGTTTTCTCTCACACCTTCCTTTTTACCTATAGTATTTAATTACCAAGATTCGCCACTGACTTACGTATTTTACGAGGGTTCAATTTCAGTTACGAATTCTCGTTTACGGTTTCGAACTACTTTTCGTAATTTGACCATAACTCCTAAACCGTAAGTCGGAATGTTTCGATTCTTGCGCCACAACGATCTATGACTCGAGAACTATAAGGTCAGTCCATAATATCACTAATGTCGGGCATCTATCCTAATTGTTATGCTCAAATTTTAAGAGTTTATGAAATTTCAGCATTACGACGGCTATAACTCGGATATTTCCAAAATCAAAACCCTCCAAATAATCATTCAATCCACCAACAACACTCATGGGCACTATTTATCATCTCCCTCACTGTCTCAACAGGTCTTGGAGCCACAAAACATATATTAATCTTTTTATAACACCCACACAACATACATGTTCTAAATCATGAATACAAGCCATAAACATTATCAAATCTCATCTAAAACTCCATTAAAACTCAAATAAAAGACTAGGGTTCTTGAAGTTTATACCTTCCTTGGAGTATGTAAGACCTTAATAAACCTTGATCAATCCTTAGAACACCTTAACAAAGCTTGGATCATCCAAACAAAACAAGAAATCAAATATTAGATCTTGAAAACACTATTCATCATCACTTTGATGATTTTTGAAAACTATGCTAGAGATGGAATTTGAAGCTCAAATTTCTAGGAGATCATGTTGATATAGTAAGGAACTTACATGATTTATTTCATAGCCATTGAAGGTCAAGAGGTTGGACTTTGATTTTGCTAAAAAGGAGCAGATTTTTTTTTGCTCTTCATGGAGTTCTTGGCTTTGCTTCCTTTGTTTTGCTTTATGCCTAAATAATTGTAATACTTGGCATATATCTTGGATGCATCCTTTACTTTTGTGTTGTTAGCTTGCTAGTGGTCCAAGTGTTGCCCTTCTATTGGTCCACTTGTTGGCACCACATTAAGCATACCCTTTTTGGCACAAATGCAACTTCATCACTACACTTGTAGTTGACTTACATGAAAGTCACTTTGCTTACCCTTACTCCATCCACTTGCACATGTTTGTCTCTTGGTTCTCTGCTTGCTTCTTTGTCCGGTTATTACTCAATTCATTGATCGTTCGAAGGAATATCTCGAAGATTTCTAATTAGGGTTTTACCGGAAACCATCTTACTATTTATACTATCATTCTCAATTCTCTTTAATAATTCTTGAATCCAAATTCCTTAAATCTATTCAATAAACCCTTAAGTCTTTATGTGTCCAGGAAATTCCCGGGGAAAATAAAAGTACTATTTTTCAGAATCCGACAACTTTTACATACACTTATTTTCCCCCTAGATCACTAATACGAACTCGGAAATCCGTTCCGAATACTTCTATATAGTGTCGTCTCATAATATTCCTAAATCCATCAAAATCACTATTCATCCATTTTTCTTTACTCATCCTCTTAGGGTTGTACAATTGTCCCTAATCTCTTTCAATCGTTCCTTAACCTTTTTACGGACCTACTGAACCAATAACAGATATCGATTTGGATGACATAGGAATAATCTTCTCCTTTAGAATTATCAAATCTCAACTCCCTAGGAGATAGATAATTCTTATCTAAATTGTCAACCAATAGTATTCTTCAAGACATATAAATATTTAAATCGAATTCCATTCCTTCCATTCATTATCTCAATCGTTACATCGTAGTCGTAATCACTATTCACCATTACCTCACTACATAATAAAAAGTTTTTAATTATATCCAAAATTTGGGGTTCTTACAAAGTTGGTATATAACTTAACCTGTTATAGAACTTTGTTCTAGTTAATCAGTGTGGCACATTGATTAATATGAACATTTTTGAATTGTAATATACGTTCTGCAGTTGTCTTATTGGCTAATGTTATCACTTTTGTCATTATGTCACAATGAACCATATATTGTGAGGCATATATATATTCTGTACTGCAATATTTTTCCTTGGTTTATCTCTACTCACTTTACAATCTGGTAAGGCCTGCAGAAATGGGATTACACACTTAAGATAATCACTGCTATGATTTCCATGATTGACAACAGGTTGATAATAATTTACTAATATGAATTCTCTTTATCTCAGACTTCATGCTTACATTGTATAGCTCAGGGCTATGACAGTTAGTTACAAGATTGATATCTTAGAAGTTGTATTAGTGATAGTTCATGTATTGAATTATAGTTTTCTGTAATAGTTCATGTATTGAATTCGTGTTTATTAGCAAACTCATATGTAATATGGTTAGAGCTAGTTAAAAGTAGTATGGTTTTCCTTGTAAACTGTCTAGATTGTATTAGCTAATTATTCATGTAACCTGTTGTAATAGTTTGAACACTAGGTGAGAATTCTGTTTTGTACTCGTCTGGATAAACACTTGCATGTATCGTTTTTTTTAAGGATTAATCTCGACTACTGATTGAGTGATATATATGTCGTCATGCCTTGTATATAATTGTTGCAATCCAAATAGACAACATGCAAATTTCATGATTAGCGTTCGATCTATTAAAACGCTTCTATAAGTAAGTTGCTGAAAAATGTGTTCGTTTTTATTAAAAGAAAGATCGTTTATCTGTATAAGAGTTGTACTTAAATATTATGAAAATGAACTTTGCAAATGCTAGTTCTTGATACATAACTGCTAAACTTGCCTCTATTTTACGATAGTTGGTTGTTATTTCCAAAATATATGACTTTATCATTGGATATTTATGTATTCTTGAAATATGCATGTACGAATATATTGTTAAGGGGAAGAGAGATTTTTTACATACGACTTTGTTAAAAGTGCTAGTATCCATGTTTTTCTTCCAATAAAAATATGTGCATGCTAATAAAATGCTTCTGGAAATTATCTATTTTTTTGCTATCATTTGTTAAAAAGGGGAAGAAAGTTTTTCTTTCAAAAGAGAAGAAAAGTTTATTTAAACAAAAGGGGAAGAAAACGTTTTGGTACTATACCAAACAAAAGGGGAAGAGAGAATAGTATATACTATTCGAAATTTTAAATTTTTGCTATATCTCTTTCTTTACACCATCTGACTATTGTTTTATTTTGCAGGAATCAATTAATGTCTTTAGAGAGGAATGTTAATTAATATTCTCCTTAATCATTATGTGCGAAAATATTTTTCAAATATCATGCATACACTAAGGGGAAGCACACACTGTTAAAATTTAAATTTTATGTTTGTTTGGCAAATATCAAAAAGGGGAAGATTGAAAGGATATCTTCGATATAATATTTAACAGTGAGAAATCTAAGATTTAACCTGAAAGGTTGAAGGATTTCCCGAATGTGAGTATCGCTAAGATTGAACAAGAGTATTTGTCCATAGAATAATGTACAAAGCAGCAAGATATGTTGACACGTGAGATTGCGATCAAATAGTATTGGATATAATTATGATTAATTTCTTCTTTGATAAACCTCTACAGTTCAGAGGTAAATTCTGAGTATGATATTCTACAATCATGAAAGCTTTCAATAATCCTTTAGAACTCTTTTCTCTTCTTCTCTCTTATTCATCTTCTTTATGAATTGAGAAGAACAACCCTTTTAGGAGGGGAGGTACTGCTACGTGACTATCTGTCTATGTGATAGAAGTCTAAGTGGAATGCCATGACTTGTTTAATTGCTTGTCAAGTACTAAAGGCTGGCCCCCTTCTGTACTAACTATGCAATATAACAAATGTTCAATTGATCATAGTGATCTCTCAATAAATCTTTCCACTTCTCTATATTGATCGAGATTGCGAAGATTAAAGCGATCAGGAAATGCACAGTACGAGCGAGGTTACCTCCGAATTCGTAGGGTGATAGTGATACCAATGTTACTGCAGGTATCAATAAGGATAAGACTGAGTAAGAGTATAACCCGGATAGTGAGTTGTACGAAAAGTAGCAACGTTGATGGAAAAAGGATACAGTATGAATTGTAGCACTAAAAGATGTGCTGAGGAAGGGTAGAACGACTAAGAATTGACCGGGAAGCTAAAGAGTGAACGACAGGCAAACGACTCTTTGCTTCCTACCTGATTCCGGGACGGAATCCTTTTAAGGAGGGGAGACTGTAAGAACCCCAAATTTTGGATATAATTAAAACTTTTTATTAAGTAATGATAAAATGAGGAACAATGATTCCGACAACAAGGTCACCAGCTCTAATGAATGGTGGTTTCAAAGAGCAATGGTTGTAATGAATGGATATTGCTCTGGACAATGATCCGGATGCATTGGTATATTGTCAGAATAGAGTAATTCGATGGTTGAGGACCTAGATAAGAATAATCTACCATCCAGGAAGGAGCTAATGGATCCTTGAAGGGAAATGAGTACGTGCATAGTGTTTCCCATACGTGCATAGTATTTCCCGTACGTGCATAGTGTTTCCTGTACGTGCATAGTAATTTGGTGGATGAATAGTGATTTTGTAAGTTGGAAAACTTTTCACTCCACCCTATGTACGGGACGTGATATGGATGTTTCGAAGTCATATTAGTAATACGCGGAGGAAATAAGTGAATGCAGAGACGATCGGAATTCAGAAATTCCAAATTCTTTTTTTGTATAATATTTGACCGGACAGTGGATTAAATATTATTATAATCCAAGAATTGAGATATTAACTTTGAGGATTTGATATTTTGGGATGTTATTATATTTGATTTAAGAATGAAGGTAGGAAACCACTGAGGAGTGGTTATGGCTACAATGTAATAATTGATATTCGGAAAGAATGAATGGAATTCGACTTTATTATTTCTATGTCTTGAAGAATGCTAAAGGGTGACAACATAGGTAAGAATAATCTATCTTCTGAGGGAATAAGATATGGCAACTTCAAGCAAGAGAATACCCTCATGTCATCCAGATCGATAACGATTAATCCAGTAGTTCCGTAAAAAGGTTAAGGAACGATCGAAAGAGAATACGAACAATTATACAACCCTAAGAGAACAAGTAAAGAATACAGAATGAATAGTGTTTTGGTGGGAGTATTAATAATATGAGACGACACTATATAGAAGTATTCGGAACGGATTTCCGAGTTCGTATTAGTGATCCAGGGGGAAAATAAGTGTATGTAAAAGCTGTCGGATTCTGAAAAACCGTACTTTTATTTTCTCCGAGAGTTCCCTGGACACTGATAGCCTTAAGTATTTAACGAATGGATTTAAGGAATATAAATTGGAAAGATAGAATGAAAGATGGAGAATGAAAGTATTAATATTAAAGAGGATTCCCGGTAAACCCTAATTAAAAATCCGTGAAATATTCTCACGATCGATCAATCGAAACGGGTAATAACCGGACACAGAAACAAGCAGAGGAAGCAAGAATCTTGTGCAAGATACTAGTATAAATATCTAGTAACTAAACTAGAAGCATGGAACTAGCACCTTAGAGGAAGAACTAAGTACTTAGCAAGTAACTACCTAGTTAAGCTCTAACCACCATAAAACCAACACATGTCTTGCCATTTCATCATCCAACACCTCACCACTTTGATAAAGTGACTTTTGCAAGATATTATGTTGCTAGTGGATGAGAGTGGATGAGATTAAAACACCAAAAAGCAAGCCAACCAAGCAAAACTCTCCTCCCCCCTTGCAAAGCTCCATTCGACCTTAACCATAATTCAAGAATCAAAGTCCAAGCTCCCACCATTGTTTGATCTCCAAAAATTTATCATAGATCATATATTTCATAGAAATGATACCCTAAAAATCTTAGCCTCAAACACCACCTTTTCCATTTTCAAAAAAATCAAGAAAGTGGAGGATGAATAGTAACCTCAAGAACAAAATTCTTGAATCTTGATTTTGGTTGATGATCCAAGCTTCATGGAGGCTATACAAGGACTATACAAGGCTTAATAAGTGCATACATACCTCAAGGAAGGTATAAACTTCAAGAACCCTAGTCTTTGATTTGAGTTTTAATGGAGTTTTGGATAAATTTTGGTGATAATGTTGTTATAAGCATGTTTACATGATTATGTAGTTAGTTTGTTTGATTTAAGAGATGTGATGAATATGATGATATAATATGATGTTCCTGGACTTATGAGATTAGTATTATGAATGTAAGATGATTGGTATGCCCGGTGTGGCTTGGGTTGTTGATTACGATTTATGGAACGTTCGATTTACAGCCGTTATAATGCCCGATTTTGCACTACCATGTTTTGTATACCATTTTCCATGTTGAACCCCTACTGTCCAGAGACCTTAACTGCCATGATAGGATAGGTAATGTTCTAAGCTTCGTTTTGATATAAAGATCACGTGAAACGGACTTACGGTTTAGGATTTATGACCAAATTACTAAAAGTAGTTCGAATCCGTAAACGAAAGTTCGTAACCGAAATTGAACCCTCGTAAGCTATGTAACGTCATGGCGAATCTTGGTAAATAAATACTAGGGGTAAGAAGGAAGGTGTGAAAGAAAACCGTATGTCAAAAAGAGCATTTTTCGATTTATTAAAAATGTTCGAGTCAAGGTTAAACGCGAACGAACCCTTAAAAGACGACTCTTTTATCACTTCGGTAAAACACTTAGAAAACGGGCGATAAAACTCGGAGTATAATATTGGTTCGTAACGATCAACCTTAGAACTCATATGACTTAAGTATGTCCCAAGTATAAGTGCAGTGACATGTCGAATTAACGAACGAATGTCGGGTCGGATCAGTGATAATAAGTAATCCACTAAAAGGGGTATAACGAGATAACTCGAGAACGTGTTTCGATTTAAATATAACTTAACTTTTAATATGTTAAGTGATTAATCCCGAATGCCTTGGCTATTTATAGATCACCAAGCTGAACCGGGACCCGCTACCACTACCCCTTACCGTACTCGACAACCAGGCAAGTTTCAATTCCCTTCTTTTAGGCTGTTGTTGTGATTGAATAAATATATATATATGATTGCTGATATACATATGCCATTGCATGCATGCCTACTTTCAAGTTGAATTGATATACTTGTTCCTTGAATGTTATTGTTGGCTTATAAGCTAGATAGTTATACATCAGTTATAAGCCGGTTATTGTAAGACCCTCATAGAAGGGCGTTTACATCTTATTAATCAAAATAGACCGGGAGTCAATATTCCTTGATATATCGAGATTACCTCGGAGGAAAATATTTAAGTAAATATTTTCTATTATTTGGGCGACGAATATTATTTGAATATTCGTTCGAGACTAATTATTTTAACGATCCTTACTTCAAATAATTAGTTGAACGTAACTATTCAACGAATAATATTTCTCAATATTCATTCAGAGTCGAATTGATTATCGATTATTATTTCGAATATTCTTCTAAAGATGAGACTACTAAATGAATATTATTTGGATATTCTTTTAGAATATTATTTTATTAAATAAATATTACTTTTGAATATTCATTTAAGATATTAAGTACTTGATGAATATTATCTTCAATATTCATCTGAAGCTTGATTTATTTATCGAATATTATATCGAATATTCCTTTAAAGCTTGGATTACTAAATGAATATTATCTGGATATTCATTTAGAATATTATTCATTAAATGAATATTACTTTATCAATATTCATTTAAATTCCTAATTAATTATGAATATCATTTTGAATATTCATCCAGGGTTCTATTTAATCATCGAATATTATTTCAAATATTTTAAATAGTTCTTTCAGGACTTATTAAGTAATGAATATTATTTTGAATATTCATTTGATTATTTAATTGTGCAATAAATATTCTCTCGATATTTCTTCAAGAATTATTTGTGAAATACTCTGATTAAAGATATTCTTTCATATTCCTAAATAATCTGTAAAATATTTTAATTCAATAAATATTCTCTGAATATTTATTCCATACTTAGAATAACCTCGATAAGGTTTATCTTCTTCGATTATTACAGAAAATACCACGGAATCATATTATTATTAAGCTTATATCAAGAAAGGTTCTCAGACATCATTCTTATTTGAGTCTATCTCCTTAATAATAAGGAAACCTTACTTGGAAAATGTTATTTATCTTGTCGACTTCCCGGTCATAAAGTATTCCCTTCACCCGCAACTCGGGTGCTGTTGACTTATTAAGTCTTTGCTTACCTTCTCATCTTTCGAGGGGTAAGATTTCTGGAACAAGTTGATATCCGTTACCAAGTAATAGCTTGGGAGTTATTGGTAAATTTTCCTTTCCAACTAGATACGACTACTTTGTGGAGTCTTATCAACAAGTATTATACTTGGGGAAAGGGGGACGAACGTTACATTCAGAATCATGAATTCTATTTGAACTAGGAGTCGTGTAAGAGGCCGAGTAGCGCCGGTCCATCCCCTTTGGCCCAACCGTTGGCCGGGGAGAGCTAGTAAGGCGGTATACAAGTAAATCCGTCAGTTCTTCCTTCTACCGGTAGTAAATCTAAATTGAGCTGTACGATCTCGACTGATCATCAAGATTGGAACAGCGGGCGCGGTGAATACTCCATCATTGGTTCATCATCCAAATTTATTTATTTCCTGCAACATGATTACTGTTGGCAGAGTTGGAAAAGGGTCATAACTGGAATTGCAACCTTTTCTTGCAAGTTCCTCTTCTTAATAATAATAAGAATATCTCGCTTACTTTGATGTAGCAGATATTTCTACAAACAAATACTTTAAGTTACCTTGTAACTTCATCGTTCATATTATACTGGCATCATTTCCGTAAATGCATGGCATATGGTTTGAAAGATACTTTTGAGCTGTTATACATTATCGTTCAGTTATATATTATTGTTGGTGGGATATTGCTCACCCTTGCTTTATTATTATATCACAACAACAGCTAGACCAGATGACTCGCACAAGGCGCACTCGACGCGGGCGAGGACGATGAGACTACCAGAGCTGAAGAAGAAGCTATTGGTAGGGTATATTTATACTTGCAGTACCAAGAATATGGTCTAGTATGACTTATGTAAATGGATGGCAAAGAGTATGTATTTATATTGAAATTCTTTTGGATTGTAAGAACTCATATTGTGATTAATAAAAATTTGATTGTTACTCTGATTTCATCTCTGGGACTATAACGGGTGTGTTTTATATTGTTGTGTTGGGTTATAGAGACGTAATTTATTTTATGTTAAGGAAAGTTCAATTGTTGTGGACAGAATTGGAAACCGTAACCACCGGATCCCGGAACCCGGATCTGGGGGTGTTACATTGCTTCAATAATAGATAAACATATGATTATTAATAATTGAAATCATCATAAAGACATATAATCATAATGAGTCTCATTAAGCAACAAGTAGGATAAAAAAGTTTATTAATTATCATTTGGAGTAGTGCAATCAGGAGTCTCATAGAAATCAGCTGTATCCAAATAAGTCATTTTAAGGAGATTGTCTACATGTTCTTTATCTACAGCCACCAAATTTGTTTCAACATTCTTGCCTTTATCCTTTAGGGATGCTTGATAAAGATCAACCAAGTGTTTTGGCATACGACAGGTACGCGACCAGTGTCCTTTCATTCCGCATCGGTAACATGCATTTTCAATTGTCCCTTTTCTTTTCTCCTTTTCAATATTTTTCTTCAACTTCTGGTGGGGATTTGACTTGAAAAGAGGGTGTTTCTGGATTTGAGATCCACAACCTCGTTTTCCATGTCCATAACCACGTCCACGATTACCACCTCATCCACGGCCACCACCTCGTCCACGCCCATAATAATATGTTGCCGCGTTCGCTTCAGGGAAAGGGCTAGATCCAGTTGGGCGAGACTCATGATTTTTCATCAAAAGCTTATTATTTTGCTCAGCAACAATAAGGCAAGAAATTAATTCTGAATATTTTGTAAAACCTTTTTCACGACATTGTTGCTGGAGGAGGACATCTGAGGCATGAAAAGTTGAGTAAGTTTTTTCTAACATATTCGCGCCAGTGATATTTTCTCCACATAGTTTTAATTGAGAAGTTATTTTGAAAAGTGCGGAGTTGTATTCACTAACGGTTTTAAAATCTTGTAGCCTCAAATGCATCCAATCATAACGAGCTTTTGGAAGAATCACGGTCTTTTGATGATCATATCTATCTTTTAAATTTTTCCACAATTCAAGTGGATCTTTCACAGTGAGATATTCACTTTTAAGTGCTTCATGGAGGTGGCGGCGAAGAAAAATCATAGCTTTTGCACGATTTGACTCAGATTCTTCATTTCCCTCTTTAATCGTATTTCCAAGATCTTGTGCAGCCAAATGAATTTCGATATCCAATATTCACGGCAAGTAATTCTTTCCCGTAATATCAAGAGCCTCAAATTCAAGTTTTATAAAGTTCGACATTTTATAAACTATAAAATTATAAAAATGTTAGTATAATACACATTTTCATGTCATAATAGTGGTACATCCATATTACATGTTTAGTGCCTAAAAAAATGCAATTAATCACATATATAAATATTACATGGACGCAACATTTAATACAACAATAATAAAAAAATCTGTAGATATACTTTCGAGCTAAATTCTTAAATGCAACATAGTTCTCAAATATACTTATAGCAGAGGTGGATGAAATTTGAAAACAATATGTAAAACCAACTTGCATAGTAAACATAGCCTGAAAACTATTGTTCACACGTATTGTGTAGTCTAAAAATGACGAAGCAATTTAATCATTTTTTTCATGGAAGATGCCTACACGAAGTATTAAACCTCGTTGATCAGGATCAAGTTAAAATTTATGTATAATAAACTAGGTAATATTTGATCCAACCACTGTCAGTTTAATCAAATTGTCTGAAGCAAAAAGTTTCACACCTACCTAGACTAAACCCTATACAATTCTTTACTATAGACACATGTATGTGCACAAAAATATAAGAACTCTAGGGAAATCACAAAAGAATTAAAAATAAGTGAAGCCTGTGTTATAGAACGACCTCAAATGAATAAATATGAATTAATCCCTTAACAGAATGTTACAGGGGAGTATTATTTAACGCAAAAAAATAGCATTTTAAGAAATATATATATATGTTCATTTAGAAGTTACTGATTTCCACTGCAACATCAATATATTCATAAAAGCTATTCCATGTGCAACTTGCAGTACATGGAGCCTTACAAAACAAACTTAAAACATAATCAGACAAACACTTACGGTTGATGTGCTAAAATATTCTTTAAGACATGATATGAAAATTAAGTCAACATATACTCACCAAATAAAAAGGGAGCCTTAATCGAGAATATTACTATTTCTCCAGACCGAGAATATTGATCACCAGTGCGCGAATTATTATGAATTTGAGAATGATTTGCAATCGTGCTGATAACGTATTAAAACATAAATACATTATAGATAAAACATATTAGAGAGAGAACAATCTATTTTATTTGGAGTTGAGTTTACAAGTAAGAACATGGGGCCTTTATATAGGCTATCTATAAGTGAGTTACAAGAATTTAAAAGGCCAAAAGGCATAGGTTATAGGAACTAGAAAGTCAAGAGACCTTTTTGTAGAAAATTCTTGGACTTTCATATTACAACAAGAAGCAGATATGACAAACAAAGGGAAAAGAGTAGTTGGTGCGTGGAGGACACAAACAGCATTAAGAAGCAGACAGAAAAATAAAACAATACATTCAAATAGATACCGGAAAATATAAATCTACCGGATAATATAAACTCAACGGAAAATTAAATTAGACTCAACCAAGCCATCTATACTATCTATCTATACTATCTATACTATACTATAATAAGTGAAATGGGGTATAATTTGTAGTTTGGTTACCCTATTTTCGGTTATCCCCCATTCACAACCGTTAGATCTTCAACTCAAATAGATCATGACCGTTAGATACAACAATACTAAAAGTTGGAGCTTTAAGGTTCGAATCCCGCCAACAACATTTTAATATAAAATTAATACTAGATTATGTTATATAGAAATGTTGAAGGTTCGATTCCCACCAACAGCATATTAATTTAGATTTAATACTAAAAATTATTTATATACAAAGGTCTAAAATTTGAATTCTACCAACATATTAAAAGTAATGTTTATAATATTATATATACTAAACTATTAGTAAATTAAAAAAAAAAAAAAGTAACCCGTGCTTTGCACGGGCTATAAGCTAGTAAACATAAATCTAAATATTTAACGAGCTAGATTTAATATTAACAAAACCAAATCAAGCTCTAAATTATCAAATCCGTTACATCTAACACATAAAATTAAATACCAAAATTAGATCTATAATAATAAAATCACTAAACCCACAATAAAATTGAGATTTAAAGGAGTTCAAACCAAATCAACAATCATTCCCAAAAACATAAAACAAGGCATTAAAGATAATCTAAAGGGCTTCTTTTAACCCACGAGTGGCTAACACATTTGCTACTTTATTCACTTACAAAATTGATTAAAATGGGTAATAGCCATAAAATTAAAAGAGAGGAGAAGATGCAACAGAAAGGAAAAACTTGAATAACAATGATTAAAAAAAAGAGTGTTTACAAATGTAAAGCTACTAATAGAAGAACAAAACTAGCATAAATAAATGAAAGAAGACATGAAAAGAGAGAAAAGAGGCTATAACACAAATTTAGGGTAACTAAGATAAAACTAATATATGGAATTCATATAAAACGGGGTATTTATAGGATAAAAATATGATTTTGGGTCAGCACAAAATATCTTATCTTCAACTTCTGTATTTTTTCATTTGCTTTGGGGACTCCAAATTGGTTGATGCCTCCATATATAGCTTGGGTTTAAATATGGTTTTGCTTCATAATATCCCGAAACAAACATAACATCAGTGTAGTTAATGAAAACTATAAACTCACTACTGTAAAACTTCTGATAAATTAAAATGAAATGAATAAATTTTTAATTTTAGGAAAAATAGAAGCGTACATAATAAATTTAGTTCAACTATAATTAAAAATGATGAACTTTTTATCGAAGTGATTTTACATAACTAACACCATTTTCTGGCTTCAAGAAAGAAGAAAAAAACACTAATACTATTCTTTTAAAAAACTTAGAAAACTTTTGTCGCGCTTCTCGCGATCTTATAAATTTCTATTTATAATATGTAAAATCGTGAATATAATAGTTCATGACCGGTCTGCTCTTTCTGGGCTGATGCTAGGGCTGGGTTGTGTACGGGTTTGGGGTTCTTACAAAATAATGCCAGTGGGGGTTTTGGTTCCGTGACACATCCGGCATAAGAATGAGTGTTTGTTTTAGGAAGAAGAAAAGGGTTAACCTAGAGAGAGAAAAATTTAAAGGATGTGCGTGTATAAAAATTGTGAATCCCTTCTACTTCTTCTTTTCAAATAGGGGAAGAGGTGGAGTAGAAGGGAGTTGGTACCTGCCACGTGATGCGTTCCGATTGATTTTGGGCTGGGTTGTTTAGGAGATAAGCAGGCGGCAGTATAGATTAGCCATTAGTCCCTTGTTGTCATTTTGTAACAGAGCTTGCATGCTTCTATTCCTTTTTTCTCATTTGTTGACTTCTATTTTATTTTAAATTTTGCTTTTATGTATTGGGTTTATTTTATCGGAGAAAATAAAAGTACGGTTTTTCAGAATCCGACAGCTTTTACATACACTTATTTTCCCCCTGGATCACTAATACGAACTCGGAAATCCGTTCCGAATACTTCTATATAGTGTCGTCTCATATTATTAATACTCCCACCAAAACACTATTCATTCTGTATTCTTTACTTGTTCTCTTAGGGTTGTATAATTGTTCGTATTCTCTTTCGATCGTTCCTTAACCTTTTTACGGAACTACTGGATTAATCGTTATCGATCTGGATGACATGAGGGTATTCTCTTGCTTGAAGTTGCCATATCTTATTCCCTCAGAAGATAGATTATTCTTACCTATGTTGTCACCCTTTAGCATTCTTCAAGACATAGAAATAATAAAGTCGAATTCCATTCATTCTTTCCGAATATCAATTATTACATTGTAGCCATAACCACTCCTCAGTGGTTTCCTACCTTCATTATTAAATCAAATATAATAACATCCCAAAATATCAAATCCTCAAAGTTAATATCTCAATTCTTGGATTATAATAATATTTAATCCACTGTCCGGTCAAATATTATACAAAAAAAGAATTTGGAATTTCTGAATTCCGATCGTCTCTGCATTCACTTATTTCCTCCGCGTATTACTAATATGACTTCGAAACATCCATATCACGTCCCGTACATAGGGTGGAGTGAAAAGTTTTTCAACTTACAAAATCACTATTCATCCACCAAATTACTATGCACGTACAGGAAACACTATGCACGTACGGGAAATACTATGCACGTATGGGAAACACTATGCACGTACTCATTTCCCTTCAAGGATCCATTAGCTCCTTCCTGGATGGTAGATTATTCTTATCTAGGTCCTCAACCATCGAATTACTCTATTCTGACAATATACCAATGCATCCGGATCATTGTCCAGAGCAATATCCATTCATTACAACCATTGCTCTTTGAAACCACCATTCATTAGAGCTGGTGACCTTGTTGTCGGAATCATTGTTCCTCATTTTATCATTACTTAATAAAAAGTTTTAATTATATCCAAAATTTGGGGTTCTTACAAGCAATATGGATGTTTCTCATTCTCGCATCGGATATATAACAAAAGAGGAAGACATTTGTCTTGTAGATAGCGCTACGACTCACACTATTTTTAAAAATGAAAAATATTTCACCTCCTTAAACAAACATGAAGGCAATGTGTGCACGATTTCTGGAAGTATAAAATTGATTGAAGGCTCCGGAAGAGCTATTATATTATTACCAGAAGGAACAAAATTTATTATAGATGATGCATTGTTCTCTCCAAAGTCACAGAGAAATCTATTGAGTTTTAAGGATATCCGTAGAAATGGATATCATATAGAAACAATGAATAGAGAAAACAAAGAATTCCTTCACATCACAAGTATTGTTTCGGGAAACAAATGTGTTAAAGAAAAACTATCAGCATTTACTTCTAGATTATACTATACAAATATCCGAAATTGAAGTTAATGCCATAGTAAACCAGAAGTTTACTGACAAAAGTAATTTTATTATTTGGCATGACCGGTTGGGACATCCTGGATCAATCATGATGCGAAAAATAATTGAGAATTCACATGGGCATCAATTGAAAAACCAGAAGATTTTTCAATTTAATGAATTCTCTTGTGCTTCTTGCTCTCAAGGAAAATTAATTATCAAGCCCTCTATAACAAAAGTTGGAACGGAATCTCCTAAATTTTTGGAAAGAATACAGGGTGATATATGTGGGCCCATACACCTTCATGTGGACCATTTAAATATTTTATGGTATTGATCAATGCATCGACAAAATGGTCACATGTGTGCTTATTATCATCACGAAATTTGGCATTTGCGAGATTACTTGCGCAAAATAATACGATTAGGAGCACAATTTCCGGATTATAATATTGGAACAATCCGATTAGATAACGCTGGAGAATTCACATCAAAAGCTTTTAATGAGTTCTGTGCATCAAATGGTATACGTGTTGAACATCCTGTAGCTCATGTTCATACACAAAATGGTCTAGCAGAATCATTTATTAAACGACTCCAACTAATTGCCAAACCATTGATTATGAAAACAAATCTCCCCTACAATTGGTCTCTGGAAGAGAACCTGATATTTCTCATCTTAGAACCTTTGGGTGTGCGGTATATGTCCCAAATTGCTCCGCCACAACGTACAAAGATGGGTCCCCAAAGGAAATTGGGAATATACGTTGGTTTTGAATCCCACTCTATAATTAAATATCTAGAACCAATGACAGACGATCTATTCACTGCAAGGTTTGTAGACTGTCATTTTGATGAAAATATTTTCCCAAAATTAGGGGGAGAAAATAAAATATTCTTAAAAATTAGGGGGAGAAAATAAACAGCTGGAAAGAGAAATTTCATGGAATGCATCTTCATTGAATAATTTTGATCCTCTTACAAGTCAGTGTGACTTAGAAGTACAAAGAATACTTCATCTACAAGGTATAGCAAATCAGCTACCTGATGCATTCACTGACATCAATAGAGTAACAAGGTCACATATTCTAGCTGTAAATGCTCCTGCAAAAATACAAGTCCCTGAAGGACAAATCGTCAAGGCAAATGAGTTAAAACCTCGCTTAAAGAGGGGTAGACCAATTGGTCTTAAAGATAAAAATCCTCGAAAAAGAAAAGGAGCAAACACTCAAGATGCCCAAGTAGAGGAAATAAAATCTCCAGAAGAGACTTCATAAGAGACCCGTGATATGATAGACGATACTCCTGAAGAGGAACAGGTACCTACAAATGTTAACATTGAAGAGATCTCGATAAATTATGTTATCACGGGAAAAAGATGGAATCGAAATGATACTGCCATTGATGACTATTTCGCGTATAATGTAGCACTTGATATAATGATGGATCCCGAAGATCTTGAACCAAAATCTATCGATGAATGTCGACATAGAAAAGATTGGCCACAATGGAAAGAAGCAAGTGAAAAAGAATTGAGCTCACTTAACAAGCATAATGTTTTGGGACCTATAGTCCAAACCCCTGAAGGGACTAAACCAATAGGTTATAAATGGGTATTTGTAAGAAAAAGAAATGATAACAATGAAGTCGTAAGATACAAAGCACGTTTGGTTGCTCAAGGTTTTTCACAAAGACCAGGCATTGATTATGAGGAAACTTATTCCCCTGTGAGGATGCTACAACTTTTTATTATCTTATTAGCATGTCGGTCATTGAAAATTTAGAAATGCGATTGATGGATGTCGTAACAGCATATTTGTATGGTTCCCTTGAGAAAGATATATATATATATATATATATATATATATATATATATATATATATATATATATATATATCCCTGAAGTATTTCAAATGCCTGAAGCATTTAGATCACATTCTCGCCATCTTTATTCGATTAAATTGCAAAGATCCATATATGGATTAAAACAGTCTGGTCGGATGTGGTATAAAAGATTAATTGAATATTTATTAATGGAACAATAAAAGAATGACCCTATTTGTCCATGTGTTTTTATAAAGAAAACAAGATCTTCATTTACTATAGTTGTTGTGTATGTTGATAACATAAATATTATTGGAACTCCTGAAGAGCTTCAGAAAACAGTGGATTATCTCAAAGCAGAGTTTGAATTGAAAAATCTTGGGAAAATGAAGATTTGCCTTGGGCTTCAAATAGAGCATCTACGAGATGGATTTTTTGTACATCAGTCAGCATATACAGAGAAAGTCTTAAAACGTTTTTACATGGATAAATCACATCCATTCAGTTCCTCAATGGTTGTTCGATCACTAGATAAAGAGAAGGATATCTTTTGACCTAGAGAGAAAAATGAAGAAATTCTTGGTCCTGAAGTACCTTATCTTAGTGCTATCGGTGCATTGATGTATCTTGCTAATAATACAAGGCACGATATAGCATTTTCAGTAAATTTATTAGCAAGACATAGTTCTGCTCCTACTCAAAGACATTGGTTTGGAGTAAAACATATTTTTCGGTATCTCCGAGGTACAACTGATATGGGCTTATTTTATTTTAACAAATCCAAAGCAGTTTTAACTGGCTATGCAGATTCAAGTTATTTATCTGATCTAGACAAAGCTCAATCACAGACAAGTTATTTGTTTACTTATGGAGATACGGCCATCTCATGGCGCTCAGTGAAACAATCATTGGCTGCTACTTCTTCTAATCATGCAGAAAGTCTTGCAATTCATGAAGCTAGCCGAGAATGTGTCTGGTTAAGATCAATAATCTAGCACATTCGGGAGTCATGTGGCATGTATCATGATAGGACAGTCCCGGCAATAATGTTTGAAGATAACACTGCATGCATTCAACAATTAAAGGAAGGCTATATTAAGGGTGACAAAACGAAGCACATATCACCAAAATTTTTCTTCACACATGATCTTCAAGAAAATGGAGAGTTTGTAGTTCAACAGATTCGTTCAAGTGACAATCTTGCAGATCTACTCATAAAGTCATTGCCACCAACAACTTATGAAAAATTTGTACACAAGATTGGGATGCGTAGGCTCAGAGACCTCAAATAAATTTTTAAAATCGATGTACTCTTTTTCTTTTACTAGGATTTTTTTCCCCAAGGGGTTTTTTCCTAGAAAGGTTTTAACGAGGCATGATTATTGAAAATCGGACATTCAAGGGGGAGTGTTGTAATATGAATGTCCAAGAATTTTCTAGAAAAAGGTCTCTTGACTTTCTAGTTCCTATAACCTATGCCTTTTGGCCTTTCCAATCCTTTTAACTCACTTATAGATAGCCTATATAAAAGCTCCATGTTATTACTTGTAAACTCAACTATCTCAAATAAAATAGATTGTTCTCTCTCTAATATGTTTTATCTATAATGTATTTATGTTATAATACTTCTCACTTTATCATTTGATTTCTTTCATTTTTGTTTTGTATTTTTTTCTTAACTTTTCGCATTATTTTCTAAAATGTCTATCACCTGCTTTTTTTCATTTTTACGCAATTCAGCAAACATGTTTCTTTAGTTAATTAATTATTATCCTAATGCCAAGTTGCCAACAAAGGGTTGGTGCAATGGTTGAGGTCTTGATTTCTCTAAGAGAGGTCAAGAGTTCGACTCGTGTGCGTGTGTTTAACTATCAAAAAAAAATTATTATCCTAATCATTAGATAATCATTACTAATCATTAGATTAACTAGTGTAGAAACCCGCGAGACACGGGCTTGTTAATATATCAAAATAATTTCTCGCATGAATCTGTATATATATTGAAATAATTTTGTAATTAGAAATATGATAAAAACATAATATTTCGATTTTATCTTATATTTGTAGTAATCTTATAATATTATATATTGTTTTCATTAATCATATATATTTAAATTTGATTCAGTTTTATAAAATTAGAATAAATATTTTTTACGATAAAAATAAAATTATCTTTTATTTTTAAAAGAATAATTGTGATTTTAGCGTACTAATAGTATATTTGTAAAAGAATAGGACTTGAGTCATATTAAAATTCTTTTAGTTTTGTTCCTTAAAATTATCTTACTCCTTTTTTTATACATACACGTATATCTATATTTGTATACTTATATACTCATATGTACGTACACTTTTTTCAAGTAATATTAACTAAAAATAGATTCGTTAATATCATATATCAGGCCATTGCTATATTATAAATGTTATATACTAATTAGTTAGATAGTAGTTATAAAATCAAATAAAAGATTACCAATATATATTACTCACCCCGTCTTATCAAATTGTTAGCACTTATGTTTGGTTTGGTAATAAAACTAAAAAAAATGAATAGAGTGAAAAATAAAATAAAAATGGGTAAGTGAGTTACCCACACCGTCTCAATTTAATTGTTAACGCTTGAGATTAATAATATGACTTAAAAAAATGAGTACAGAGAATATAGTAAAGGAAGTAGGTAAATTAAAATATAAAAATATATAAAATATAAATCATAACAATTAATAACATAATTAATATCTACTTAATCAAAAAATAAAAGTGTAACAAAATTTTATAAAGGTGATTGATTACATAGTTACATGTAAAATTATGAAAATTGTAAAAAACGGAGTTGTAAAAATAAGGTTAACTACTAATTATACAAAAGTAAAAATTAAAAAATAAAAGGAAAAGAGTGACTTATTTAATAAAATTTTTGAAAGAATATAAGATTTAATGTAGTTTAGTGGTTACGATATGAATTTTATGGAAGTACATCAATTGTTTGATTTCTAATCCTAACATAAATTCTTCCATTTTTACGTAGATTATAAACAACTTGCATTTTTGTAAATTTATAACACATAAATAAATAATATATTTAATATATATTTAACCAAAAATAAATAGGTCTAATAAAAATGATTGAATATATAGATATATAAAATTACGAAAATTTTAAAAACGAAGTTATATAAATAATATAAATTAACATTTTATTTGCTCAAAAGTTAAAATTAATAAGAATATAAGTTAAGTAGTAAGAACGTAGTTTATCCATTAAGGAGGTGTGGAGTTGGATCAATTGGTTTAGAAGTCATACAATAAAGTTAGGTTGGAGCATTGCTATAGTTTCAACGTTGTGGTCAATCTAGTTGGGCAGGAATGAAGAAGTTTTTAAAGGTGTACAAATTTCAAATGAAGTTTTAGCTTTCTTGATTCGAAGGGGAGCTATGAAATGGTGTGAGGTAATAGGAATTTGCAAAGAGGAAGATGGTTGTATATGGGATGTAAATCCTGTAGAAGTCATTTTAAAAAATTTCAATGAAAATACAAGAAAGTTAATGGATATCAGATCTGACTTAGTGGGTTTTGTGGATGGTTCATTCTACCTCAATATGGAGGGAAATCACTTTGTAGGAGCATGGGGAATCCTAAAAGATGGAGAGGGAAATCTAGTGTTCATGTTCTCGGGACCAGCTCAAGCTTCTTGTGCATATGAGGCTGAGGTAATAGCAATACTTGAGTTATTACAAGCATTAAGGGATAGTCCTTGGTATAATTTAAAGTGTATAGTGTATTCAGATTGTTTAGAATTAATCAATGTAGTTGCACGATTGCAAACAGAGGGGGATGAGAGTTGGATGGAGGATGACTTGTTGAGAAGCTTGTTAGTTACACTTAATGTGGAAGTTAAGTATGTTAGTAGAAGTTTCAATAACGGGTGCGGATCAGTTAGCAAAAGATGGTGCTTTTAGGCCATATATGTTAAGCTCTTGGTGCTAATGAGGCAGTCACTTAATCCCGATGTGACACCCCAGATCCGGGGTCAGGGATCTTGTCGTTACGACCTCAATATCCATCCACAAAACCAATATATATGAGATTGCAACCTTGTGACCCAAAACAACAAAACACCCGTTATAGTCCCAGAGATGAAATCAGAGTAACAACCAATTTTATTAATCACAAGTTTGAATTCTTACAACACAAAGAATTTTCATTAACTATAACATGCTCTTTGCCATCCATTTACATATGCCAAATAAATAATTACATTAGCTACTTGAAAGCTAATATCTAGCCTACCAATAGCTTCTTACTCAGCAGTGGCAGCTATGGTCTCAGCAGTTAATCCTCTAACTGGCTTGCACCGATTTCGCCTTGTGCGGGCCATCCGGTCTAGCTATTGTTGTGATATAATAGATAAAGCAAGGGTGAGCAATAGCCCACCAATAATAATATAACTGAACAGTGATTATATATAACAGTTCTCAAATATTGAAAAGACCATATGCCATGCATTAATGAACATGGTGCCAATATAATGTAAAGGATGAAGTTACAAGGTAACTCAAAAATATACTTCTGTGGAAATATCTGCTATGTCAAAGATAAGCAAGATAGCATTATTTATCATAAAAGAGGAACTTGTAGAAAAATATTGCAATTCCAGATTCAATCACTTTTTCACCTGCCAACACCGATAGTGTTGCAGAAAATTTCAACATTTGAAAGGTGAACTAATACTGGAGCATTGACGCGCCAGAAGACATAACATTCACGATGATCAGTCGCAGGTTATGCTCCCCACCTCTTGTTCTCTACATGCAGAAGGAAGCATCGACGGATTTACTTGTCTACCGTCCTCTGGAACCCCCCGGCCAACGGTTGGGCCATTGCTGGACAGGTGCCACTCGACCACTTACGCGGCTCCTAGTTCGTATAGAATCCATGACTCTGAACGTAAAGTTCGTCCCCCTTTCCCCAAGTATAATACTTGTTGATAAGACTCCACAAGGTAGTCGTATCTAATTTGGAAAGGAAAATTCACCCATAGTTCCCAAGCTACTTCTTGTTAATGGATATCAACTTGTTCCAACACTTTTACCCTTCGAATGATGGGAGGGTACACAAGATTAAATAGATACATAGCCACCAAGTTGCGCGTGAAAAGAATCATTTTAGAAAGTTTTAATGACCGGGAAGTCAACAAGACAAATAACATTTCTCAAGCAAGGTTCCCTTATTATTTGAAAGATAGATTCGAATGAAGAATGGAATTTTGAGAACCTTTCTTGATATAATATTAATAATATGACTCCGAAGAAATTTTTAGAATAATCGAAGGTCGAAGACAATATTTGAAGAAGAATAAACAATCTTGAAGTTATTTCCAAATATTGAATAAATATTCAGAGAATATTTATTGAGTCAGAAATACTTAAAGAATATTTATAAATATGAAAGAATATTTTTAATCGAAGTATTTCTCAAAATAATTCTCGAATGAATATAGAGAAAATATTTATTGAATAATTAAATATTTAAATGAATATTCAAAATAATATTCATTTAATTAATAAGACTTCAAAGGAATATTTAAAATAATATTCGATAAATAAATAGAACTTCGGATCAATATTTAAAATAATATTCATTAATTAAATAGGAACTTAAATGAATATTCAAAAAGTAATATTCATTTAATGTATAATATTCTAAATGAACATCAAAATAATATTCATTTAGTAATCCAAGATTTAAAGGAATATTCGAAATAATATTCGATAAATGAATCGACTTTAAATGAATATTGAAAAATACTATTCATTGAATAGATAACATTCAGATAAATATTTGAAGTAATGGTCGTTAAATAAATAATCTCGAACGAATATTCAAAATAATATTCGTCAACCAAATAATGAAAAATATTTACTTAAATATTTTCCCTCGAAAGTAATTCCGATATATCAAAAAGTACTGACTCCCGGTCTATATTCAACGAATACGGTATATATGCCCTTCTCTAAGGGACTTAACAACATCCGGCTTATAACTGATACGTTATCTATCTAGCTTATAAGCCAACAATAATCAAGGAACAAGTATAACAATATGAATTGAAAATAGGTATGCATGCAATGGCATATGTATAACAACAGTCATATATGTATTATCACAACAACAGTTCCAAGTATTGGAAACTTGCCTGGTACTCCCGCTATGCTAGTGGTATGACTCGGGGTGGTCCGACAATCTATAAACAACCAAAATTATCCCGGGTTAATCACCTATCGCTTTGAAACGCCAAGTGAATACTTTACTTAAGCTAAAGCACGTTTTCAAAGTTATCGCTCATTAACACCGCTATGACCCGACACTTGCTCATTATTACGGCTCGTCATTACACTTACACTTGGTATATACTTAAATCATGTAAGTTCTAAGGTTGGTCATTTAGGAACCAAGATTATACCTCGAGTTTTATTGCTCGTTTTCTAAGTGATTTACCAAAGTTATAACCAAGTGTCCCTTTTTTGGGATTCATTCGCATTTAACCTCGATTCGAACATTTTTATAAAATCGGAAAACGATCTGTCTGACATGAGGTTTTCTTTCGCACCTTCCTTATGATCTCTAATATTTAATTACCAAGATTTGCAATTGAATTAGCTACGTTAAGGGGATTCAATTTCAATTACGAACTTGCACTTATGGTTTCGAACCACTTTTAGTAAATCGCCCATAATTCTTAAAGCGTAAGTCCGTTTGTTTCGATTCTTGCGCCAAAACGATCTATGGTTCGATATATATAATATTATGTCATAATATCATTAAGATCAGAAGTTTATCCTAACTGTTATGCACGGTGTTCTAGAGGTTAACGAAAATTGGGCATTACGACGGCAATAAATCAAACGTTTCTAAATTCGTTACATCAAAACCAAGCCACACCGGGCATACATCATTTTACACATATCATACTCATCTTAGCAGTCCATGAACATCTTACTACACCATCATAACATCATAATACTTAGGTCCACTAACAAATTACATAATCGTGCTTATAAGATCATCTTAATCATCACTAATCTAACAATCACCAAGAACATCCATAAAACTTAAAGTAGATCTAGGGTTTATGAGGGTTATACCTTCGTTGGAGGATGTAATAGTCTTGATAAACCTTTTTTAGTTCTTAGAACTCCTTAACCAAGCTTAAACTAACAAGAATCATCAAGAATATAATTAGAGATTTTCGGAGTTTCTATAACCCATCTGAAAGATCATGAAAAACGAGGGCCTTAACGAGCTTTTCTGGATGAGGCTTCTAAAGGAGAGTTGTAGAGCATCTTAACAGCTTTCCAACAAGCTAAAGAACACCAAATTTCATTGAGAAACGAAGGAGATATGGCCGTTTGAAAATCATCACAAAAACTATCAAAATCTGGACAGTTCGGTTATCCATCTTGGGAATGAGATTTGACTAGGTTATACTACTTGGATTGCAATGAAATTTTGAACGAATATTTCCCATGGGGTGGAGAAGATATGTTTAAAATTTGGTGATTTTATCATGGATAGAAATGGAGATATGAATTTTTCTTTCAAGGTGGTTCTTGCTGGGCAGTTTTAAGAAATGGAGAGAAATGGAGTTTCTTTTTGTTTTGCTCTCATCCTTATCCAATACACCTCATTGTGATAATATCTCATAAAGTGGCTTTTGATAAAGTGATTAGGTCATGGGTGATGTTTTATGCATGGACAAGTGTTGATAACTTGTGGTAAGTTGATAAAGTGATGTTAAGTACTAGTTAGCTTTCTAATCTTCTAGTTCCTTGTTGTAACTAGCTTGGTTACTAGATATTTCTACTTGCACATGCATGCATCTTGCTTTCTGGCCTGCTTGATTCTTTGTCCAGTTATTGCTCAATTCATGGATCGTTCGAACTGATATCTCAATCGTTTCTAGCTATGGTTTTACCGGAAACCTTCTTAATATTTATACTACCATTCTCATTCCTCCTTTATAATCTTTGAATTTAAATCCCTTAAATTTTTTTAATAATCCATTAAGTCTTTCAGTGTCCAGGGAAATCTTGGGGAAAATAAAAGTGCTATTTTTCAGAATCCGATAACTTTTACATACACTCTCTTTCCCCTTGGATCATTAATACGAACTCAGAAATCCGTTCCGAGTACTCCTATATAGAATCCTCTACTAATATTCTCATTTCCACCAAAAACACTATTCATCACTTATTCTCTCTTTATTACTTATAATTAGAAAAATGTCCTTGCGCTTTCCCGAGCGTTCCTTAACCCTTTCACGGAACCACTGGACTAATAGCTGATATCGATTTGGATGACATGAGAATAACTATCCTATTTGGAATTAACATATCTTACTTATCCAGGAGATAGATTATTCTTATCTAAGTCGTCAACCAATAGCATTCTTCAAGACATGTGAACATTGGAATCCATGTCCATTCCATAATAAAAGTTTTAATTCCTACCAAAAATTAGGGTTCTTACAGTCTCCCCTCCTTAAAAGGATTCCGTCCCGGAATCAGGTAAGAAACAAAGAGTCGTTTGTCTGTCGTTTCGCCTTTCAGCTTCCCGGTCAATTCTTAGTCGTTTTACCCTTTCTTAGCATATCTACTGGTGCTACAATACATACTTTATCCTTTTTCCATCAACTTTACTATTTTTCGAACAACACACTATCCGGGTTATGCCTTACCCAATCATATACTATTACTCTTATTGGTATCTATAGTGACTTTGGTATCACTATCACGCTGCGAATTCGGAGATAACCTCACTTGCAATATGCATTTCCTGATCACTTTAATCTTCGCAATCTCGATCAATATAGAGAAGTGGAGAGATTTATTGAGAAATCACTATGATCAATGAACATTTGTTATATTGCATAGTTAGTACAAAAGGGGGCCAGCCTTTAGTACTTGACAAGCAATTAAACAAGTTATGGTATTCCACTTAGACTTCTATCACACAGACAGATAGTCACGTGGTACTTCCCTCCTTAAAAGGTTGTTCTTCTCAATTCAAAAAGAAAATGAATAAGAGAGAAGAAAAGAAAAGAATTTCAAAGAATTATAGAAAGTTTCCATGATTGCAAAATATCATACTTAGAATTGACCTCTGGACTATAGAGGTTCATCAGAGAGGAAGAATAATCGTATCCATATCAAATACTACTTTATCATAATCTCACGTGTTAACACATCCTTACTGCTCCGTCCATCATTCTATGGACCTATACTCTTGTTTAACCTTAGCAATGCTCACTTGAGAAAATTTCTTCAACCTTTCAGGTTAAATCTTAGGTTTCTCGCTTGACATCATTGTTATTGACATTCCATGCCACGCAACTAGCTTTTTCATATATATAATACTAACACTATCAGGTTGTCATTCCAAGAATTCGTTAGAAAGCACATTCATTAATCCTTTCATAACATTCCTTGCTTTACATTTCATAATTACTTTCCGAGTCTTTTCTTTATCAATCACATCCTTCTTATTAGCTGATTATTATTCACTTTTGTTATTTACCTCCACCGTCATCTCTTTATTGAGACATCTTTTGCACTTGGCACCTCCTTACTGGTACGCCATCACATTTACTCTATAATCATCGCATTATTCCAATTTAAACCCTCCAAGATGAATCTGGCTGATTCCTTTAACTTAGATCCAATATAATCTACTTCTGCCAAACTTGTTTCTCATCACTTGTTCTTTTCTATCCGTGATTTTCCACAAGTTGTTCTTCGTAAGTCAGACCAGGTCGTATATCTACCTGTTCGTAATCTTATCATATGTCGAGCATCTGCGTTTTACTAGTGTAGCCTTGCCACATGAAACACGTTAAAACCATGCTATAAGTTTTAGGGGTAAAGCTGGCTTGAATGCCACCTTCCGAACACTTTTAAACTCTCAGATGGACCAACAAATCTCGGGCTCAACTGCCCTTCTCTCCAAGTCTCATTAATTCTTTCCACGGGAATACCTTTAGCATCATGAATCATCAATCTTATATTCTCTATCTTGTTTACGCAGAATACACTAACACAAACTTGCTTGTCATTCATCAACATGCCATTTAGCTTATCGATAGCATCACCATCTTTATCGTTGCGTTGTCATCTACTTTCTTAGAAGAATCATCACTATATTGATGTAGTCCATTGTTGAATCACCATCGTTTGCTGTTTACGTAGTGCTTTAATAGTTAATCAGACGGGTTTCATAATTGTCATATCCAAAATTCTCTAGGAAGACGAACTAATCACTATTTCTTATTCATAAGGAATACTTCCTGAACTTGATATAGATATTAATGAAGCAGATATAATTGTAGAAGAGCTTCAATCACCGCAGCTATGCCAGGTTGATGAAATTGTTAATCACATGTCTCCATTAGAAGACGGGAAGCTTAACGGTTTACTTAATCAATTTCGTATCATGGTCCTGGTTTACCTCAAAATGGGACCTTCTAAGGTAGGGAATATGCTTAGGAAGCCATCAGGAATCGAATCTTTAATTAAACTATTATTACTGTCGATTCTTGTACAATCATCAGAAGGAATGTAAATTCCTCCACTCCGATATGACCTTCAAGGTTCTTCCGAATATCATTCTGTTTCTTCGATATGAGCATTTATAATTACTCTTCTATACTTAAAGTGTCGGCCACCTCATTGGCCTTTCCTGATAATAATAATTTCTTGAAATCAAAGTTCTCTGAATCTATTCCAACTCAAATTTTTCCACCTCATTCCCATCACTACTGGCTGAAAGCATTCTCCCTTAAGCTCTGTTAAAGGAAAAAAGTATCTATCAGTCTTTTTCCATAAGTCGTTGTTTCCACCTTTACGTGTGAACTTTATCACGGTTACTCCCAATCATACCTAGGATATTTCTTTTCTTAATCCTTTCTTGTTTTAGGATAGTCTCAACCTTTATTTGGTTCAATCCTTACTTCCTCATGGTCTCACACATGCCTCACCTGACATTATTATTATTGGGTCATACATTCCCACCAACTTCTATTTTGAAACTCAGAATATTACCCTTTTTCCTGTAAGGTTTCTTAGGTCATCCTCGTCGTTCCTCCTGTATTTTCTAGGTACAGGGTATATCAAAATATCCTTAATCGATTCTATAATGATTCTATCTCCGTACTTTCCGAAACTCCTTTCAGTAACTCCTTAAAGATTATTGTTGCCTTATTCAAGCCAACTCATATCATCTGAATTCATAATGTCTTTATTATGGGTAATGCCACCCTTTGTGCGTCCCCAGGGTTCATCTTAATTTATGGATATTCTATCCTCAATTCTATTTTCAAAAATCCTTACATCCTTTAGTTAACAGTCACTTCATAATTCCTTAATAAGGGTCTCTTTTCAATCATTCACATCTTGATAATCCATAGGTAGCTTTATGCTAACCTTCTCTTTCAAACGGATGTCAGTCTTCATGGCCTTCCAAAGACAACATATATTTATCGGTTCTTCTTTCAGAATTTGGTAATGGCAACAAGGATGTTCTGGAAGATATTAGTCGTGTTCAACGTGAATTTCTTAGTACTTATTACTCTTCTTAAAGATACTAAGTTTCGGATAACATTTGTGCAGCATACAACACCACTTCTGACACTCTTCATAACCTCCATTGATATAAAATCCCATCGTCATGTATTTCCATTCACTTTCTTTTTCCTTCTAGCTCATAGGCTGGTCGATCATATGTGCCTGAATCGCTTCACTTCATATCCAAAGTTCTCGTGGTTGGCGCTTGATTAGAAGCACCCTTCTTTGTCCTTACATAGCTGGTTTAATCACTTTATAATTCCTTTTTCACATGGCCCCAAATGGCCGTGCTATAGTGTGTGAGTTTAGGGTTAGCTAATGGCATTAGTTTTGTAGCAATTGCTTGGCATAGTGCCTCCTTCATCCATAGCGAAAATAATTTATTTGGGGTGGGTTACGTTTATCAACATACTTTGTCCTGTGTATTCTTCACCCTTTTCTTTTTGTATTTATTCACTGCTCTCTTTTACACGGCAATCTTAGGTACCAGAGTAGCATAGTCACTCAACTTGAGCACTGCCACTCTTCGTTCATCCCTCTGCCTTGATACCTTCTGATCTTTTCAAAATTTTACTCCATATAAGTCTCAATCGAATTCTCGGTGCCGTCTTCGGTCACCTTTCCTTTATTTTCATCTTCAAAGTCTCTTATTAATCCCACGTGCTACACAAGCTTACACTTTTGGCATAATAACCTTTTCATTTAAGTCAATCCCGGAACTCCTCAGTCCGTTTTGGTCCTTAAGTACATTTCCCCTTTTACCGTCCAATCTCAACTTCATCATTATATTTCTACAATCAATCGCAATAATCGGGATCTGTCCACCAACTCATATAGCGGCTACCTTACCCAATCCACGGGGTTCGCCCCAGTTTCTACTCTCTTCCATGACGTTCTTTGATAATCAGATAGACAAGGTTTGCCAAAATTCGTTGAAGCTCTTTCCAGAATCAAGGAAATTTTGGTCAATCTATCCACCCACTGGTAATACTAAGAAGATCAACTTCTAAACCTGAATAACAATTCTATGAACATCCAACCGGGTAGAATCATATGTAGTTATAATGACAGAATGTTTGACATAAGGTTGGAAGTTCAACCACTGGAAAGGAACCAAATAGATACATCCCATGAAAGGAAGTCAAAAGTTTCAAACTGAAACATGCCACTTCTTCCTGATACTTATACATCCTAATAGTCGATACTACCAATGTCGGTCTACCTAACCACTAGTCTCAGAAGGAACACTACCATCGGATTTAGTCGTTCCACAAAATTGGCACTATCAAGGTCATCCGAATCTGGTGAACCGTGCTGTCCGAAGGCATCCGCAATTACTCTGCCATGCTGTATAAGCACACTACTTAACCCTGTATGAGGTGCATCATAATATATCACAAAGTCTTCCTTCTTTTATTAGGCAACGACACACTGTGTCGTCACCGATTTCATCTTTAGCTCCAGGAAGATTTTCTCACATTTTTCTATCTATTCAAACTTCTTAGTTCTTTTCTGGTGTGGTTGGCCTTTCTCAATTGAAACTTCCTTTAAATCGGCGGGGTCAACCAACACTAGTTACTATTGGCCTCATGTCCTTAATAACTGAACTCTATTTTGCCAACTTCATACTTTTGAGAACTTGGCATACACGTGCTCCTTTAGATTCTCTCTTTGAAACATTCTCCATTACTTCTTAACCACTGATCGTATTACTTGATCCATTTACGATTTAGCATCGGGGTAAACTCAATGTAACTACTATAATCCATTCAAGGAAAAGAAAGAATTTAATGTTCCTTTGAATCACATGCATCTACTGTTTCTGGTTCATCATTTCACTGAGTTGAAATAACCCAATACTTAGTCCCTGATAGTAGTCTTATTACAAGTTTATTATAGACTCACTGGTCTTTCCCTCTTATAGGTTCTGAGATCTTTGTTTCGCTTACTACTTCCTTATATAACTGTATCCAATCAAGCCCTTATTTCCCAACGTCCTTACTTCCTAAGATGATCCGTTCCTAAAATGAACATTTCCTTGAATAGAACCACCTCATCAATCACAACTGGACTTCATATTTTATAACTTATGAAATCTACCTTCTCAGGGCGAATTACTATTGATAATATTCACATTAATTCATTTATCAAAGGATATGGCACTTGCTGCCTCTATCTCAACTGCTCCTGGAGACTCTGAAGGGTTTCGAGCATCAAACTTAGCGGAAAACAATAATTAAAACAATAAAATCGAAACCCAATCGCAGGATCCATGCAAAACAAGACGTTTAATTCGTAGTTATGAACGTTTACCTTAAAATGAAGTTTTAACAAATTGATGACAGATGGAGGTCCAATGCAATCACCACGCAACCCTATTCGAGATCTACGTTGCTAAAGTAGTCCACATGAACGCTTGATCGTCCAACGATCACCGGAGCCGGTACTAGCCGAAGAACCCGCCTCTCTCTCTCTCTAGGCTCCCACACATTTTAATGAATTGCAAAAGTGTGTTCCTAAACAATACATCATAATGTATTTATAGGGAAGAGAGATTGGGCTAAAACCTTAAATCGAATTGGGCTTCTCCAAACCGATTCTGATTTGGTTTTATTATTAAATTCGAATTCTCTTTAATAATTAATTAAGACCAGCTTAATTAATTAATAACCAATTTCGAATTTAATTATTTAATTTAAATTCATAATTTAAGTTAAAACTCCTTTTAAACGTTCTTATTGTGTAACCCTTTAGGTTATTATTACGTTGGTAATTGTTAGATATAATTGATGTGATTTAATGTCAGTGTTTAAGTGTTACAGGTAAAGAGAGTTTAACTTGTTATTGAAAGCAGTTGTAACAGAGTTTGAGTATACGCTGATTGCTGGAAGCGCAAACGCTGACAGAGGGAAGTGTAAATACTGATAGCTGAATACATGGAAGCGCAAACACTGTTAGTATGGAGAGAACAGAGTTTGCTAAAGTCTGTCTACTGGGAGCGTCTACAAGTCAACAGAGTTTGAAGATTAATTTAATATTAATATGGAAGCGATATCTTTGAAGATTGGATAGCTATCAAAGAGATTGAGTTGACTTAGAAGACGTGTAGCAATCGTAATTGATATCAATTGTATAGCTTAATTTTAGGAGAATCAATTTACGATTGTACGTAGCTGTATATCTTATAAATACAGTTAGGTTAACCCTAGAAGGGTATCCATCGTGAACGAATATCATTCTTGTAACCTAAGCAGCTCTCTGTGATACTTTACATCACCGAGAGAGGAATTATCAATTCCAAACAGTTTTAAGAGTTAAAACGTGTGTTCTTGTTACTTATTCATACGGTACTTGATTATATATTGTGTATTCGACCTAACAAGTGGTATCAGAGCCAAATCTGTTACTTTATTACAGTTAAAGATCCAAACACAATAGTAATCAATGGCAGAGATACCTCCACCATCTGAGAAAGCTCCTACTACTGTTAGTAGGTATGAAACAATTAGGGTTCCTATACTGAGGCCATTAGAGTATGCAATTTGGAAGGTGAAGATGACCATGTTTCTGGAGGCTACAGATCCAGAATATCTGGACAGAATTTATGAAGGTCCTCACAAACCTACAAAGTTATCTGCTGCTGCTGCCGGTGAAGAATCAAAAGTTATTCCAAAAGAGAAGAAAGATCTAACTGCTGAGGATCTTTCATCTATTGCAAAGGATGCGAAGGTAAGGCATTTACTTCACAGTGCGTTAGACAATGTTATGTCTAATAAAGTGATAAACTGCACAACTGCAAAGGAGATATGGGATGCACTTGAGGTTAGATGTCAAGGAACTCCTGCAATTAAGAAGAACAGAAGGAACATACTCACTCAGGAGTATGAGCATTTTGAGGCAAAATCTGATGAAACCATGACAGAAACATTTGACAGATTCTGTAAACTGCTCAATGATTTGTCATTGGTGGACAAAGAGTATGATTTAGAAGATTCAAATCTCAAGTTTCTTCTCTCTCTACCTGAAAAGTGGGATGTGAAAACAACCACTATAAGAGATAATTATGAACTTGGTGAAACAGAGATTGATGAAATTTATGGACTACTCAAAACCCATGAATTAGAATTGGAGCAGAGAAACAAAAGATCTAGTAGAAAGTCAAAGTCTGTTGCTCTTAAGGCTGAGGAGAAACCATCAAAGAAGAAAGCATCAAGGAGAAAGGCAAAAGGAAAAGCTTTAGTCATTCATTCAGAGAATGAGTCATCAAACACTGATGTTGACTCAAACACAGATGAATCATCTGATTCTGAAGATGATGAGGAGATGATGCAAATGGCTGCATTGATGGTAAAGACCTTCAAGAAGATGGGATACAAGAACTTCAAGAAGGGAAAGAGATTCTCCAAGGACTACTCAAAGTTTGACAAGAAGAATTTCAAGAAATCTGAGGGAAAGGACTTCAAATCTGGTAAGAAAGATAAGTCTGAGATTCAATGCTACAAGTGTAAGGAGATGGGTCACTATGCTCCTGAGTGCAAGAAGGGTAAAACTGAAAAGGCACTCTACACCAAAGGCAGAGATTGGGCAGACACTTCAGATTCAGATGAGGAAGTCAACTATGCTCTCATGGCTACTACTAAGACTGAAAATGATGATCTCAAGGTACCTCCAACTACCTATGCTTATAACACTGATAATATAACTGAATTGAGAATTTATCTTAAAACATTGCATATCAGTTATAGGGATCAGACTTTAGAAAATGAGAGGATAAAGTCTGAGTGTTCTCAACTCAAAGAAAGAAATAAACTTGTTGAGGAACAGCTAGAGAACATGAATAAAATTCAAAAAGAGAGAGATGATGCAGTGTTTATTGAACAGGAGTTGCTAGGTAAGTATAAGCAACTAGAATCTGAATTGGAGGATACTAAACACATCATTAAAACTTGGACACACTCTGGTAAAGACACTCAAGAAGTGTTTCAGTCAGATACAGTAGGTCTAGGTTACTCTGTAGGAGATGAACTTAGATTTGAAAATCAGGTAAAGGTAAGACCACATTGTTCATCTGAGGGTAATGTCATGGGAACAGGTGGACCTAAGACTGAAGCACAGAAAAAGGCTGTTAAAGAGTCATATGCTAAAACTTTTGTTAAAGAGGCTAACATTGGTTTAATGACAGATAAACAACTCAAGCATAAGCTTAAGGAGATAAAATCTGTCAACAAACAGAGAATGCCTAAGAAAAACAGAAATGGTAAGGTAGGCATAACATCAGGAATAAAGCCAATGCTTGCTTCATTAGCTCCTAGGAAAACATGCTTTAACTGTGGTAGCACTAATCATCTTGCTAATTTCTGCAGTAAGAATAAAAACATTAATTCTTTGCCCTCTAAAACTGCAGTAAAGAGTGATTATGTGAGAACAAGACCACAGACTTTATGCAAACACTGTGGAAGTACTTGGCATTCTATTTACACTTGCAGAGATTATCATGCTATTTACTATAATTACTATGAACCCAAACCAAATTTGAAATGGGTTAAAGTAAACTCTGCAAATGTAAACTCTGAAAAAGTTAGCTTAAACTCTGTTAATGTGAATTCCGCTGCAAAAGCTAACAGAATTAAGAAAGCCAAAGGATCCAAGCAAGTCTGGATCCTTAAAACTAATAATCAGTGATTGTTTGTGATTGCAGGGCACCAGGGTCAGTACCCTAGTCGTGGACAGTGGATGTTCAGGACACATGACTGGAAATAAAGCCCTGCTATCAGAGTATGAGGAGAAGGCTGGCCCAGAAGTTTCCTATGGAGATGGCAACATAGGACATACACTGGGATATGGCAATATTAATCTTGGAAATGTCATCATCACAAATGTAGCTCTGGTTCCAGGACTCAAGCATGATTTGCTATCTGTGAGTCAAATCTGTGACAGAGGATATCATGTAGATTTTCAGCCTGAATATTGCCAAGTGATCAGTAAATCTACAGGGAAAGTTGCTCTAGTTGGAAACAGACACAACAACATCTATGAAATAAAATTGTCAACCAACACTGATGGCAAAGCAGTGTGTCTGTCTACAAGAATGTCCAGTGAAGAGAGTTGGAAATGGCACAAGAAACTCTCTCATTTGAACCTGAACAACATCAATGAGCTAATCAAGAATGATCTTGTAAGAGGTCTACCAAAGTCCTTGTTGAATGTAGAAGGACTGTGTGATTCTTGTCAAAAGGCTAAACAGAGAAAAGTCTCCTTCAAAAGCAAATCTGAGTCTTCAATTGTTGATCCTTATCATCTACTACATGTTGATCTTTTTGGTCCAGTGAATGTGATGTCTCTTGGAAAGAAGAAATATGCATTAGTCATTGTTGATGAATATACCAGATTCACATGGGTATATTTTCTTGCAAAGAAGGATGAAACATCATTAACACTGACAGAACATATAATCCAACTGGACAAAGGGTCAGAGCATCAAGTGAAGATAATCAGAAGTGACAATGGAACTGAGTTCAGAAATTCATCTATGGAAGAATTTTGCAAGAGTAAAGGGATCAAACAAGAGTTTTCTGCACCTGGCACTCCACAACAAAATGGTGTAGTGGAGAGGAAGAACAGAACTTTGATAGAAGCTGCCAGAACCATGCTAGATGAAGCAAAGTTGCCAACCTATTTCTGGGCAGAAGCAGTTCAAACTGCTTGTTTTACTCAAAATGCAACACTGATCAACAAGCATGGTAAAACACCATATGAAATGGTGAAGAAGAAGAAGCCAAATCTAAAATATTTTCATATTTTTGGATGCAAGTGCTTTGTGTTGAAGACTCATCCTGAACAGTTGACCAAATTTGACCTAAAGGCAGATGAAGGAATTTTTGTTGGCTATCCACTGTCAACAAAGGCATTCAGAGTTTATAATCTGAGAACCAGAGTGATCATGGAGTCTATTCATGTGTCATTTGATGACAAGAAAATAACTGGACTTGAAGATGTTAATGAGCATGATCAACTGCACTTTGAAAATGAAGATTTATTAAACTCGGATGATACAGATCTGACAAACACTGTTGAGGTCAATTCTGAACCTCTACTGGTAAACACTGAAGAAACTTTTCAATCAGAAACAAGGGAAGAACCAGTTGAGGGGGAGCATGAAGAATCACATCAAAGTGATAATTCAAACACTGATAGTGACTCAATTGATAACTCTGAATCAAACACTGTTGATTCAAACTCTGAACATTCAAATTCTGAGCAGTCACATTCAGGGGGAGCATCAGAAAATGAAGAAAGGCACCAAGAAAATCAGGAGAGCATGGATCAAGGGGGAGGATCACATGATGACAGAAGCAATCTGCCTTCTGCAAGAAAATGGACTAAGTCACATACACCTGATTTAATTATTGGTGATCCAGATGCAAGAGTAAGGACAAGAAGTGCAACAACAAATGAATGTCTGTTTCATGCATTCTTGTCACAAACTGAGCCAAAGAAAGTAGAAGAAGCTCTGAAAGATGCTGACTGGATAACAGCAATGCAAGAAGAGCTAAATGAATTTGAGAGAAATGAGGTGTGGACCCTTGTACCAAGGCCAAAGAACAGATCTATTGTTGGTACTAAATGGGTTTTCAGAAATAAAACTGACAGTGATGGTGAGATCACAAGGAACAAAGCAAGACTGGTAGCTAAAGGCTATTCACAGCAGGAAGGAATAGATTATGATGAGACTTTTGCACCAGTTGCCAGGTTGGAGGTAATAAGGATGTTTCTTGCCTATGCTTCTCACAAGAAATTCAAGGTTTTTCAAATGGATGTGAAAAGTGCTTTTCTGAATGGAAAACTTGAAGAAGAAGTATTTGTTGAACAACCACCTGGTTTTGTAGATCCAAAATATCCAGATCATGTCTACAGGTTAGATAAAGCACTCTATGGACTCAAAACAGGCACCTAGAGCATGGTACGAAACACTTGCTAAATTTCTACTAGAAAGTGGGTTTCACAGAGGTACTATTGACAAAACTCTGTTTTACTTTCAATCTGGTAATGACCTGCTCTTAGTTCAGATATATGTAGATGATATCATTTTTGGATCTACTAATGATAAACTCTGTAAGAAATTTGCCAAGCTCATGCAGTCTAGATATCAAATGAGTATGATGGGAGAGTTAAGCTATTTTCTAGGCTTACAGGTGAAGCAAACAGATGATGGAATTTTCATTAATCAAGCAAAATATACCAGAAATCTTCTCAAGAAATTTGGTATGCTTGACTGTTCATCTGCAACAACTCCCATGGCAACTGCAACAAAACTGGACAAAGATACAGGTTCATCAGTGGATATGACAAGTTACAGAGGGATGATTGGTTCTCTACTCTATTTAACAGCTAGTAGACCTGATATCATGTATGCCACCTGTCTGTGTGCAAGATTTCAGGCAGATCCAAGGGAACCACATTTAACAGCTGTGAAGAGGATTTTCAAATATCTCAAGGGAACTGTAACCTTAGGACTGTGGTACCCAAGAGAATCAGATTTTAAGCTACTTGGTTACTCTGATGCAGATTTTGCTGGCTGTAAGATTGACAGAAAAAGCACAAGTGGAAGTTGTCAATTTCTTGGTGACAGACTAGTGTCTTGGTACAGCAAGAAACATAAGTCAATATCTACATCTACAGCTGAAGCAGAGTATATTGCTGCTGGTAGCTGTTGTGCACAGATTTTATGGATGAAGAATCAACTACTGGATTATGGGTTGAGGTATAGTAAAATACCTATTTTCTGTGATAATCAAAGTGCTATTGCAATGACAGGTAATCCAGTACAATACTCAATGACCAAGCACATCAGCATAAGGTATCACTTTATCAGAGAGCATGTAGAGGAAGGCAATATTGAGCTTCACTTTGTGCCTACAGATCAACAACTTGCAGATGTTTTCACAAAGCCTCTAAGTGAAGCAACATTTACAAGACTGGTAAATGAACTAGGGATGGTATCTGGTTTTGACTAAACATGTTGGTTAGACTCAAACTCTTTCAAATAAAATGTGTTGCTCATATCTCTGTAAATTGCTAAAGTGCTATGTGAACCTTATTAATTAAACTCTGTCAGCATGATTGTTGGTCATACACTGTTAATACGTTTGTTAAACTCTGTGAATTCTGAGTTGATTTTTGTCTGAATGAAAATACCGATGAAGAAAAATGTATAGAGCATGATTTTCAGTGAAAAAATCAAGATTCTTTTTGAGTCACTGTAATCTAATCAGAAATTGCACAGTAAGTTAACACAGCATGATACTGTTTCATATTTAGAGCATCTCTTAGTTTATTTGATCCTAAACTCTGAATCTATGAATACTGCATGCATTGCCTCTCATGAATAACTCTGATATTGATGCTCTAAACTCTGATTAGTGACACTCTGTTTTCAAGTCATACTTGATTCTTGATGATTCTTTGTTTGCACTTGTGAAAATTTTAAAACTTGAGATGTGTCATTGTTTATTTTGGTGAGAAACAGTTCATGTCTGAACCCTGTGAGATTTTGAGCTGAATAAGTGATTGATACATTTTATATCAATCAGATTTTATTGTTGTGTGATGTTCATCAGTAAGTATGTTGCTCTAGAACTTGCATTAAACCATTTTGGGACTACATAATATATGTGTGCATGAAGATGATAAAGGCATTAGGATTAACCATCTTTCTTCAAACACTGTTCAAAACATCTTTGAACACTGATTATAAACACTGTTCATAAAACACTATCCTTAGTAAACCCCTTTGAGCCAAATTAACTGCTCATTTTTCTTAAATACTGAAGTATTAAGAGCAGTTATATTCGTTTGTTAAATCAAATTCAAGCAGGTGAGTATTTCTTAAGAAAAGATATCTTACTCAGTATATATATATGAAAAAAAATAAAAAAAAAATAAATAAAAAAAAAAGAGAAAAAAAAGGGGATATATATACTGATCATCTTGTACAAATATGTACTAATCATTTGACTGAACATTTTGATCAAATAAATTGTTCAGTTAGAAATTCTCATCTCTTCTCATCTGTTTGATTTCACTCAATTATAACCCTGAACAAAGTCCTTTTGATTTGTGCATAAATATAATCGAAGTGGTGTAGATTTGGTGGACATTCAAGCTTATGGTAGTATCTGCTTTTACTGATTGAATCTGAGAGTAAACACTTCACCTAAACACTTGTGTGATGTAAGAGTTTGTGAGACAATCCTTGACATGTAACTCACTGAATGATGCTTTGATGTTTATCTCTTGATATTTTTGTCTATAATGACTGTGTGCTTACTTGGATAATCATGAACATAAACTGGAACAGGGATATTCAGATTTCTGTAATTAAGGAACTACAGAGTTTAGCATTCATCATATACTCTGTGTTTAATATGAGAGTTTGTGCATTCAGTGTTTATTGTTTTGATTTATGGATTTTATGAAATATTAGATGCTATAAAAATTGATTTGGTAAACTCTGCTACTCACACACGAAAATCACGACTGTGCATTTTTGAAAGGGTTTTTGTGATAAAGATTGAAAATTGGACAAACACTGATTGATTGTGTTATGTACTCTAAGGTAAATTTTCATTAAGATAATTTGAAAATTTTGGAGTAAATGGAGTAGTTGACAACTGTTAATTGGTGTAATTAGTGGTAACGTGTCTTGATACACGGAACGACAGCGGTAATAATGGCTTTTACTGCGCATGTATTAAGTGAACCGTTGCATGTGTGACACGTGTCCCACTCACTCATCAATATGTCTCATTTTTACACTTTTCAAGGGAACAGTTGCGTGTTTTCAAGTAAAATCGTTTGAGTTTAGTTTTTAATTAAAACTCAAATTACTTTTTGCCACAATCACTTTTACCCACTCGTATTCACTTTACCAAAACAGAAAACATCTTTGTTTTTCACTTTGGCATTTTCACAAACACCTTTCTTGCAAAACATTTTCACAGTTGATTCTTGCTTATTTCTTGATTCAATGGCAACTAAACCTTTCACTGTCTTTGGTCTACGTTTTGTGCCTAACAATTATGCAGCTTTACTTGAGAACGACCGGGCTCCAGAGGCGTTCCATCTAATGCAAAATTTTCTTCGAAATTCTGAGATTGGGCAAGCGCTGGTTGAACCGGCTACTCTATCTGCTTCCCAAGTTGTTAATTTCTGGCAAAACTCAAGATATATAGAAGGAGGAGAGAATGAAACTCCGTCTATCATCTTCTCTCATGAAGACCAAGAGTTTGTGATTACTCCACAAACTGTTCGTGATGTCATGGATTTCGACACACATACTTCATATGCTGTTGTCTCTGAGCAAAATCTGAGGGAAATGCTAACAGAGATTGGGTACATGGAATCACTTGCCAAGCTGGGCAGTGTGAGGAGGCCAAACTTGAGAAAAGAGTGGAATTTTTTCTTTGATTGTATCACCAGGACATTCCAAAAGAAGGTCACCAACTGGGATGCTATTCCAATGGACAGTCTGCAAATTGGGTATTCTCTACTCTATGGCAGTAATTTTGATTTTGGTAGATATGTGTTAATGAATTTGGGTGATAAGTTGTCAGAGTCTACTACAGTTTACTTTGCTAGATTTTGTCAACTTCTATTCAATGCATGTGTTTCTGGGTTAACTATTGATGAAGCTGATGAAATTCAACCTTTTCGAGTCAATAAGAGAATATTCTCTGATATGACTAACAAAGATGTTGGAAAAGACATACCTCCTTTAGTATTGCCACTTGCCTTACAGAACTTTGTCAATCAACCACAAGATTCTCCATCACCAAACCATGAATCACATGAACCACATCAACCAGAACCACAATCTATGTCTGAACCTACTCAATCACCTGAGCCGATACCAACAACCACTGATCAACCTATATCATCTCAAACACAAACAGAACCTCAAAAACAATCTGACCAAATGACTACTGAACCAACAAACCCTGTCACTACCACTCATCCACAACCACCACCAAAGCCAAAAAGGAAGATACATACTGCAATCAACACCAAACATTCTAGGGCTAAACAGACAACTCCAATGGCTGTTTATTCTAGAAGATTCATACAAAGGGCAAATAGACCTTCAACACCATCGATTGAGGAAAGTTCTAGTGAAAGTTCTAGTGCAGAAGAAGAATTGGTTGCAGTACCTCAAGCTAAGAGGAGAAGGCTTATTTTGACTGATTCTGATGATGAGCATGTTGAAGAGGCTCAAGAGAAAATCTCTTTTGATATTCCTACTGGTGAGCCAGAGGTTATCATAGAATCTATAATACCAGAATCCGAAGTCAAGCTTTCTGAACCAGAAGTTGTTAAGGTTCAAGAACATGAAGCTGTTAGAGATGTTTTGAATAATAGATTTGATGATACTCAGAAATCTATTGTTGATCTTCGAACAGAAGTTGCTACTCATGAAGAGAAAGCTCAACTAGCTAATGCTAAGCTCTTTCAACAATTTTCCAAAGCTCAAGCAAATATAAATGACAGACTGAGCACAGTTGAAAAGAATCAGATTTTACTAAATGAGAAGGTTGATTCCATTGCAAACTCTCTTGAATTAATCACCTCAATTCTGATTCAAGATGATGATGATGATGTCAAAAAGGGGGAGAGAATTGCTAAAACCAAGTGTAAGCAAACTCAAACTCTGTCAGAGAAAGATCATCTTGATGATGAAGGTACCAATGCTGAGAAGGGCTTAAGAAATGCAAATTCTAGACAAGGACATGGAAGGTCTACAAGGTCAAAGCCTAACTTGGTGATAGATACAAATGCTCAGAGTACTTCTGGTTCAAAGCCAAAGGATTTGTCATTCTCTGACAATCCACAAACAGATGAAGAATTGGCTGCGAAACTATTTCGTGAAGAGAATGCTGAAGCTACACTTGAGGATATTCAAGCTGAAGAAAAGCTGTTGCAGAAAGAGCATTTAAAAGCTCAAAAGTCCAAGAAAGTGAAGAAAGTTGTTAAAGCTTCAAAGTCTTCAAGGCCTGCAATGAAAGGAATTGAGATCAAAGAGAGATTATCTGGTATTCAAGAAGAAGAAGAAGAAGAAGAAGATAAAGGAAAGCTGATTAGAAAGTCTTCTATTGATGCCAAGCTGAAGTTAAAAGGAGTGATGGGTGAAGAGAGCAAGAATAAAATGATAATTACAACCTCTGTTGCTACACAGGTTGTGACTACACCAATACTGTCTTCTCAGCTGAAATCAAAATTTGGAAAAGGTGTTCTTCATGATTCGAGTCTTGCAGCTACAGCTCCAGCTACAGCTTCAATGGATTTTACTGATGGTAGAGCTTTATCTGGTAAAATTGCATATAACAAAGGAGGCATTGGCTCACATAAAGATAAAAGACAGAATGTTGCTCCTAGAGATCCTTCTTCATTGTCTGTTCCAGGTCGTGGTGTCACTCAAGAGAGTTTAGACAGACTGGAGTCAGTACAGCTTGTTCATCAGAAAAGTTTAGGGAAGGATTTCTTGTTATACTTCATGGCTGATGGAACGGTGTTCAAGATTGCTGAGAATGATATTGATTTGAAATTCTGGGAAGAACTAGAGTATGTTCTGTACATTTTCAGAGTAAGAAATCAAAGAGCTCAATCAGTTGCAAATGTGCTCAGACAAAAGATGATACAGAGTCTTGCAAATAGACATATGAAATACAGCAAGTATGTTCCAAAGTACAGAGACTGGAATGGGAATTTGATTGAAATGCAGAAGGGAACTACAAAGCTGAAGACTGATCTTGGGATTACTGTTCTAGATTTTAATGTAAAGTCTGAAGAAGTGAAGTTTATCAGATTGGGAAATGAAATGAGAAGAAACAAGATCTATGATCTCAGAGCTGCTATTTTTCAAACTGATGAGAATGATCCAGATTTAAGAGAGATCAAGGTAGCTATGGAGATTGAACTTGAAAATGCTGAGAGGAGGTTATTGATTGATTATCTCAGAACAACTCCAGATCTTGAGGAGGTTAGGTAGACAGAATTTGTAAGTAATTCGAATTTTCTGTAAATTTTGCTAAGTCAAGTTTAAACTCTGATTATATGTTAAACACTGTGTTTTTATTTGTTAGTTTTGACATCATCAATTATTATGAACTTGTACATTTTTCTAATGAACAAGTTGGGGGAGATTGTTAGATATAATTGATGTGATTTAATGTCAGTGTTTAAGTGTTACAGGTAAAGAGAGTTTAACTTGTTATTGAAAGCAGTTGTAACAGAGTTTGAGTATACGCTGATTGCTGGAAGCGCAAACGCTGACAGAGGGAAGTGTAAATACTGATAGCTGAATACATGGAAGCGCAAACACTGTTAGTATGGAGAGAACAGAGTTTGCTAAAGTCTGTCTACTGGGAGCATCTACAAGTCAACAGAGTTTGAAGATTAATTTAATATTAATATGGAAGCGATATCTTTGAAGATTGGATAGCTATCAAAGAGATTGAGTTGACTTAGAAGACGTGTAGCAATCGTAATTGATATCAATTGTATAGCTTAATTTTAGGAGAATCAATTTACGATTGTACGTAGCTGTATATCTTATAAATACAGTTAGGTTAACCCTAGAAGGGTATCCATCGTGAACGAATATCATTCTTGTAACCTAAGCAGCTCTCTGTGATACTTTACATCACCGAGAGAGGAATTATCAATTCCAAACAGTTTTAAGAGTTAAAACGTGTGTTCTTGTTACTTATTCATACGGTACTTGATTATATATTGTGTATTCGACCTAACAGTAATAATTTTAATATCCAATAATAAAATTATAAACAATGAGCGGCATCTAGTAATACATCATTGCTACCAAAGTAATAATAATAATTGGTGATCCAATTAAACCTTTCGTGATTAATGTTTCCGTGTAATATAATCCCTTTAACCAAAAATTATAGATTAAACTCGAGGCATGTTAATAGTCATCCTCTTCAACGTTTAATCCGGGTTTCCTTGATCAATGAGTAGACTATTAAAACAAATCAATATTTGAGCATGGCCATGCATTTTCATAGTCTCACTCAATCAAGAGGCCAATAATATCTCTCCTAATAATAGGAGGGTTAAATCCTTTATCTATCATTCATATTTCTCATACGACTCATAATATACCCGATGTACACTTTTATCATCACCCGATCAAAGGTAACTTTTAATGTAGTCAAAGTATATTAATCCTCGTATGGAAATATAATGATCTCAAGTCTAAGGATCATTACACCATTAACACTGTGAGTCTTTCTAATGACATTATCAACATGTAGAATCTCACCTTGGGTTAATCTAGTGCCATGTATAAAATTACATGCATCTATGTTCTTGACTTTAGTATCACTATACCTATGACCAATGAGATGTGGTCATCCGTCAACAAACATACTAATCTTTATGCATTATAATTGTCCCATATTAATAATGCTCGATTAGGGATATTTAGGAATATAAACACTATTCATATAATCTCATTTTTAATTCACATACTTAAAGATATAGAATACATGTTCTATATTCCAAGGACATTTATTACTCTTATATTTATATCGCAGTAAATTAAGACGTGATAAATTAATGTAGAATAATCATTTGAACATGATCTACAACTACATTGTCTCTAGGGCACTAACACTATCAATCTCCCACTTGCACTAGAGCCAATCACCCATGTATCTAATGCCCATGGAACTAGTGTGACCTTCGTGCCTCTGCAGCGACAAAGCCTTAGTTAGTGGGTCCGCAATATTATCATTAGTATGCACTTTACATATATCTATACTGTTGGGTTCCGAGGCATAAAATGCAGCGGATAAACGTAAATAAAACAAAATTTTCGAAACCCAAACCAGGATCCATGTATAATTCCGGGCAGATTATGGAGATAACGAATCATACCTATTAAGATCTTGTTTCACGAACTTAACAGAGATCCTTGCTTGTAATCACCACACACAGTCCTTGCGTCAAGATCCGTGTCTCTAAGGTAATCCACATGAACGTCCGACCGTCCAACGATCCGAGGAGCCAGGTACTAGCCCGCGAAGAACAGCCTCTCTCTCTCTTTAGCCTCTCGAAGATGGAGCTGCTAGGGTTTTGTCAAAAATGATTTAATGACTCTTAACCCTAAAATAATACATCATTATGTATTTATATGAGAGAAATAATGGGCTAAAATCAAAAAACCGAATTGGGCTTCCTTAAACCCAATTCTATTTCTATTCTGATTTTATTATTGGACTTCCTTAAATCCAATTCTGTTCTTACTTTATCAAATTCGAATTTGCTCAGATAATTAATTACGACCAGTCCAATTAATTAAATAGCCAATTCTCAATTTAATAATGATTTAATTTAAATTCTTAATTTAAACTAAAACTCCTTTTAAAATGTTCTAAGTGTGTGACCCTATAGGTTATTATTACGTTGCCAATAATTTTAATATCTAATAAAATTATTAACAATGAGCGGTATCTAGTAATACATCATTGCTACCCAAGTAATAATAATAATCGGTGATCCAATTTAAACCTTTTGTGATTAATGTTTCTGTGTAATATAATCCCTTTAACCAAATATTATAGATTAAACTCGAGGCATGTGTTTAGTCATCCTCTTCATAATTTAATCCAGGTTTACTTGAACCATGAGTAGACTATTAAAACAAATCATTATTTGAGCACGGCCATGCATTTTATAGTCTCACTCAATCAAGAGGCCAATAATATCTCTCCTAATTCTAGGAGGGTTAAATCCTTTATCTATCATTCATATTTCTCATACTACTCATGATATACCCGATGTCCACTTTTATCATCACCCGGTCAAAGGTAACTTTTAATGTTGTCAAAGTATATTAATCCTCGTATAGAAATATAATGACTCAAGTCAAAGGACCATTACACCATTATCACTGTGAGTCTTTCTTATGACTTTATTAAACATGAAGAATCTCACTGTGGGTCTGTCCAGTACCATGTACCCCTACATGTACCTATGTTTTTGACTTTAGTATCTCCATACTTATAACCAATGAGATGTGGTTATCTGTCAAACAACATACTAGTCTATTTACGTATTATTATTGCCCTGTAATAATAATACTCGACTAGGGACCTTTAAGAATATGATATATTATATAATCTCAAGTTCAAGTCATGTACTTAAACTATACAATGTGTATCATGATTCTAAGGACATTTATTATGCTAATAAATATATCGCAGTAATTAAAGTCATAATAAATACGTTTAATGAATAATCAAATGACATAAGGTTTATTTAAGAAACAATGTATTGCCTCTAGGGCACCTACACTAACAATCTCTCACTTGCACTAGAGCCAATCACCCATGTATCTAATACCCATGGAACTAGTGTGACCATCGTGCTTCTGCTGCGATAAGCCTTTGGTCAGTAGGTCTGCAATGTTATCATTTGTGTGCACTTTAAATATGTGTATGTTACCTCCGATTAGACAAAACACAAAACCAGACTGTGATACAGTATCATCCCTGTCTGTTTGGAAACTTGCATCGATGTAACCTTTTACAACCAGTTTCTCCTCTCCTCCATACACCAAGAATGAATCTTTAGTCCTGTTCAGGTACTTTAGAACATTCTTGACTGTCGTCCAGTGACCTTCACCTGGATTAGACTGGTATCTGCTCGTCATGCTCAAAGCATACGAAACATCTGGGCGAGTACATACCATTGCATACATGATAGATCCAATTGCTGAGGCATATGGAACCTTACTCATGTGGTCCTTCTCATCCAATGATTTCGGACACTGGTGTTTAGAGATTGTTATCCCTTGAGACACGGGGTCATATCCCCTTTTTGCATTTTGCATACCAAAACGATGCAAAACCTTATCAATGTATGTGCTCTGACTTAGACCGATCATCCTTCTAGATCTATCTCTATAAATCCTCATTCCTAGAATGTAGGTTGCCTCTCCTAAGTCTTTCATGGAGAAGTTGCTCCCTAACCAAGTCTTAACAGCCTTTAGAGAAGGTATGTCATTCCTCATTAGTAGTATATCATCAACATATAGTACTATGAATGCCACATGGCTCCCACTGACCTTCTTGTAAACACACGGTTCATCTTCATTTTGAACAAAGCCATACTCTTTGACTTTTTCATCAAAACGAATATTCCATCTTCTAGTAGCTTGCTTCAATCCATAAATGGATCGACGTAATTTACATATCTTGCCAACATTCTTTGGATCGACAAAACCTTCAGGTTGTGTCATGTACACATCCTCTTCAAGGCTTCCATTAAGGAAGGCTGTTTTGACATCCATTTTCTAGATTTCATAATCATGGAATGTTGCAATGGCAAGCAAAATCCTTATGGACTTGACCATAGCCACTGGTGAGAAAGTTTTATCATAGTCAATACCATGAATTTGTTTGAAACCTTTTGCAACCAGCCTTGCTTTATAGGTCTGAACATTTCCATCCATGTCAGTTTTCTTCTTGAAAACCCATTTGCACCCTACGGGTGGATCAACCAAAGTCCATACTTGGTTTTCGTACATGGAATCCATCTCGGATTTCATGGCTTCAAGCCATCTCTTAGAGTCTGGACTATTCGTAGCATCTTGGTATGTGAGAGGCTTATCTTCATCTATAAGCATCAAATCACCACGTACATTGAGTCAAGAGAAATCCATATCTCTCTGGCTCATGGCGAATTCTACCAGTTCTACGAACAACCTGTGTTTGTTGAGCATTATCATTATCCTGCTCTTGTTCCACTTCAGGTTCAATGCTATTTTGTGGTTCTCAATCTTCATCAAGACTATAGTTCTCCCACTGTTTCTTTTGGAAACAAAATCTCTTTCCATGAAGACAGCATCTCGAGCAATAAACACTTTCTGCTCAGAAGGACTATAAAAAAAATACGCCTTTGTTTCATTAGGGTATCCCACAAAATTGCACTATTTGGATTTAGGTCCAAGCTTGTCAGATACTTGACGTTTCACAAACGCCTTGCATCCCCAAACTTTCATAAAGTTCATGCCTGACCGTTTCTCCTTCCATATTTCACATGGAGTCTTTTGAACCTTCTTAGTAGGAACACGGTTAAGTGTGAAAGCCGCTGTTTCTAGAGCATAACCCCAGAAACTTATTGGAAGATCTGCATGACTCATCATCGATCGCACCATGTCCAACAAGGTGCGATTTCTCCTCTCTGAAACTCCATTCCATTGAGGTGTACCTGGCGGAGTAAGTTGTGATACAATACCACACTCTTTTAAATACTCTTTAAAATCGGTGCTTAAGTATTCACCCCCACGATCGGATCGTAAGATCTTAATACTTACACCTCCGCCAATTTGCTTCTCTACTTCAGCCTTGTATTCTTTGAATTTTTCAAAAGAATCGGATTTATTCTTCATAAGATATACATATCCATATCTACTGAAATCATCAGTAAATGTTATGAAGTAGTAGTAGCCTCCTCTAGCCATCACACGCATTGGGCCACATAAATCACTATGTATTAGCTCCAGTCGTTCAGCGGCCCTTTGACCCTTACCAGTGAAAGGGGCTTTAGTCATCTTACCAAGCAAACAAGATTCGCATTCTTTGTATGATTCAAAATCAAACTTATCCAAGTATCCATCCTTATGTAATTTGGATATGCGTTTCTCATTTATATGGCCTAGACGACAATGCCAGAGGTATGTTTGATTTGAGTCATTGACTTTAAGTCGTTTGTTTTCTATATTATAGACAGGATTATCTAAATCAAGAACATATAAACCATTAAACAAACGCGCAACACCATAGGTTAAATCATTCAAAGCAAAAGAGCAACTGTTGTTCTTTATTGTAAACGAAAAACCTTTCTTGTCCAAACAAGAAACAGAAATAATGTTTCTGCGAATCGCAGGCACGTAAAAACAGTCTTCTAGTTCTAGAACAAGCCCAGAGGGTAAAGATAAATAATAAGTGCCTACAGCTAAAGCAGCAACTTTTGCTCCATTGCCAACTCGTAGGTCCACTTCTCCCTTAGCCAAAGTCCTACTTCTCTGCAGTTCCTCCACATTTATACAAATGTGAGAAGCACATCCGGTATCCAATACCCAAGATGTAGAAATAGACAAATTGACTTCTATAACATAAATACCTGATCCAGAAATCTAAACACCCTTCATTTTCTTCAGATCCTCCAAATAAACAGGACAGTTTCTCTTCCAGTGACCAGTTTTCTTACAGTAGTGACATTCACCCTTAGTAACACCACCTTTAGGCTTTAAAGCCTGTTTGGGACCTGACTTTGGCTTGGGTGTAGAATCAAATCCAATCTTCTTCTTACCCTTCTACTTGCCTTTCCCCTTGGCCTTACCTTTATTGCCCACCATCAGTATGGGAGCAGGTTCAGCTGTCTTCATGTTGGTTTCATATGTCCTCAACATAGCCAATAATTCAGTAGGTGTTCTGTCAAATTCATTCATATTTTAGTTCACAACAAACTGAGTAAATTTGCTGTTCAAAGAATTCATGATTAGGTCAATAACAGTTTCCGGACCAATCGGGAAACCAAAAGTAGCAAGGTACTCAATGTAACCAATCATCTTCAAAACATGTGGGCCAACTGGTTCCTTGCCCCTTGTTTTCAATTAAAGAGTGACTTACCCGTGTTGAACCTTTCTTGACGAGTTTGGCTTGCAAACATGCTTTGCAAGTGCTCATTGATAGTATATGCATCCATATGCACATGCTGTCTTTGAAGCTCAGCACTCATAGTTGCCAACATGAGGCATGCAACATCATTTGCATCATTCACATCCCTTGTGCGGGCCGCTCGTTCCTTAACAGTAGCGTTCTCAGGAAGGGGACCTGGCGGAGGGATATCAATGACATGAAGCTTGCGCTCCTGCCTGAGGACAATCCTCAAATTCCTCTGCCAGTCTAGGAAGTTGTTTCCTCCTGTCAGTTTTTCCTTTTCACGAACTGATTGTACAGATAGTGTGTTTGTATTGTTTGCCATTAGTATCTACAATGATAAATGCACAAAATAAACATTAGATTGTCTTGGTTATAAATTATGTTCAAATGATTATGATATATTCATAATATATCTCCCACTATTTTTATCAAATTAATAGCCCTTACTATTAATTCGGAAAGCATATCCCATAAATCTTTCTAGTGAGCCAAGATCCAAATTTCGTCATGTCCTAAGTCAACCACTGGTAGTCCTTAAAACATGATTATTTAGGTAGACAACAATTGTCAATTATATCATATAAAATTCTTGGATAGTTTGGTGAACAACAATTGATCTTATCTATCTAATAGATTTTTAACCAAACTCTATGCTTCTAAGTTCATAATAGTTGAATATAACCGTTTATTTCCACCTCATTATGACGACTCAGTTAAGTTAGACCCAATGATACAACGGCCGAATATAACCGTTTATATTCGTCGCATCTCACCACGATAGACAGGAGTCCTCTGCCACTGACAGTCATTCCCCTTGTCGATCTAGGATTCGATGAGTGTTCATTCATTGGAAAGCATCTGATTAAAACTTAATATTTTGTTAAGGGGTTTAAAGAATTTATGACAATCATGATCACATCATAAAGAGATCCTCAATTTTCCTTGAACCAAATACTTCAAATTGACATCTTAGATTGTTCATTTCCCAGGTAGATGGAGGATCCCAATGGTCACACTTAATACCCATTAACCTTACGAATACGCATATCCGCTTTTGACAGAAAATCCCAATTTTAGATATCAAAAATCCATATTTAATTTCGTGTTTTAAAATCCATATTTTATAAACACAAGAATCTCATGATCGTTTTTTAATTTTAAAATCTTGAATCGTTACAGATTTTATCTTGTTTAAGCAGGCATGGCATGGGTGATGTATCTAATACATTCATTCATACATGATTAATCTAATTAAAGCATGCATCTTTATGTATCCTACACATACATTCATACATCATATGTAAAGTAAGTGCAGTATGTAAACGTGATTGGTTTTGGCCTTTATCCTATATGATCCTCTCAAGCTAATGAAAGGATCAAGGTCAATCTATGGTGGAATAAACATAAATACAAATTACATGTCTTCATTCTTCTTGTCTTCTTGGTTGCTCCTTCTCTTGGACCATCCTTCAATCTTCAATTACATTACATTGAATAATTGAATACAATCTACACTAAAGTACTTACATGATACAACTCGAGTTACATTCGAGGTTCAACAATTACAAGAATGAAGAAAACGACATGCAAGTCGTATTTATAAAACCAAAACCATTAATCTAAGGGTCTTAAGGCCATAACCATCACCATGCTCAAGTAATAATTAAATAATATGTCATATTATATAATCATGTTATACCATATCATATTTCAGATGATCCAATCAAAGAAATCATATACCGCAAAAATCAGAAAATCAGAATCAAATTCTGAAAACAATAAATCGTCTTTTTCATGCAATAAACGGCGTCAAACGCCTTACGGACGAGTCGGTGATAGCTATGCTATTAGTTTTGTTCAGACGCTCGTTTCCAGTCAGAAAACACATATCGTTTGCGAAAATCGGACACTAGACAGATTTCACCAGATTTGCACAGCGTATACAGAAATCGTATCGTATACAATCCCCATATCAAGAACAAACATTAATCATATATATATATATATATATATATCAGTATACATGCAGATTATATAATCATATGATCATCTCAATCATCTTAAATCATAACAGAACCATATATATGCATCATAACATATTATAAACAGCATATATAAGAACATAAACATGGCAGATTCGCAAAACATGCATACTCGCATCATATACAGTTAACACGTAACCAAATAAACCCCTTATACACGTAGCTCTGATGCCATTGTTTTGTTCTGAGGCATAAAATGCAGCGGATAAATGTAAATAAAACAAAATTTTCGAAACCCAAACCAGGATCCATGTATAATTCCGGGCAGACTATGGAGATAACGAATCATACCTATTAAGATCTTGTTTCACGAACTCAACAGAGATCCTTGCTTGTAATCACCACACACAGTCCTTGCGTCAAGATCCGTGTCTCTAATGTAATCCACACGAACGTCCGACCGTCCAACGATCCGAGGAGCCAGGTACTAGCCCGCGAAGAACAGCCTCTCTCTCTCTCTCTCTCTAGCCTCTCGAAGATGGAGCTGCTAGGGTTTTGTCAAAAACGATTTAATGACTCTTAACCCTAAAATAATACATCATTATGTATTTATATGAGAGAAATAATGGGCTAAAATCAAAAAACCGAATTGGGCTTCCTTAAACCCAATTCTATTTCTATTCTGATTTTATTATTGGACTTCCTTAAATCCAATTCTGTTCTTACTTTATCAAATTCGAATTTGCTTAGATAATTAATTAGGACCAGTCCAATTAATTAAATAGCCAATTCTCAATTTAATAATGATTTAATTTAAATTCTTAATTTAAACTAAAACTCCTTTTAAAACGTTCTAAGTGTGTGACCCTATAGGTTATTATTACGTTGCCAATAATTTTAATATCTAATAAAATTATAAACAGTGAGCGGTATCTAGTAATACATCATTGCTACCCAAGTAATAATAATAATCGGTGATCCAATTTAAACCTTTTGTGATTAATGTTTCTGTGTAATATAATCCCTTTAACCAAATATTATAGATTAAACTCGAGGCATGTGTTTAGTCATCCTCTTCATAATTTAATCCAGGTTTACTTGATCCATGAGTAGACTATTAAAACAAATCATTATTTGAGCACGGCCATGCATTTTATAGTCTCACTCAATCAAGAGGCCAATAATATCTCTCCTAATTCTAGGAGGGTTAAATCCTTTATCTATCATTCATATTTCTCATACTACTCATGATATACCCGATGTCCACTTTTATCATCACCCGGTCAAAGGTAACTTTTAATGTAGTCAAAGTATATTAATCCTCGTATAGAAATATAATGACTCAAGTCAAAGGACCATTACACCATTATCACTGTGAGTCTTTCTTATGACTTTATTAAACATGAAGAATCTCACTGTGGGTCTGTCCAGTACCATGTACCCCTACATGTACGTATGTTTTTGACTTTAGTATCTCCATACTTATAACCAATGAGATGTGGTTATCTGTCAAACAACATACTAGTCTATTTACGTATTATTATTGCCCTGTAATAATAATACTCGACTAGGGACCTTTAAGAATATGATATATTATATAATCTCAAGTTCAAGTCATGTACTTAAACTATACAATGTGTATCATGATTCTAAGGACATTTATTATGCTAACAAATATATCGGTGTAATTAAAGTCATAATAAATACGTTTAATGAATAATCAAATGACATAAGGTTTATTTAAGAAACAATGTATTGCCTCTAGGGCACCTACACTAACATATATCTCCTCTCTCGTTTATCTCTCGAAGAAGGTGATATCTCCTAAGTATATGCTTTGCCGTGGAATGGGACCTTGGTTCATTAGCCTGTGCAATGGCTCCATTGTTATCGCAATACAGATCAACTGGATCTGCGATCGATGGAACCACACCAAGTCCTATAATAAACTTCCAAATCCAAACAGCCTCTTTGGCTGCTTCACTGGCAGCAATATACTTAGCTTCCATTGTAGAATCAGCTACTGTCTCTTGCTTTGAACTTTTCAAACTTACAGCACCTCCATTTAGACAAAACACGAATCCAGACTAGGACACAAAATCGTCCCTATCTGTCTGGAAACTAGCATTAGTGTAACCTCTTATAACTAGCTTCTCATCTCCTCCGTATATCAAGAACGAATCTTTAGTCCGTTTAAGGTACTTAAGAATATTCTTGATAGCTGTTCAGTGACCCTCACCTGGATTAGATTGGAATTTGCTCGTCATGCTCAAAGCATACGAGACATCAGGACGAGTACATATCATTGCATACATTATAGAACCAATTGCCGAAGCATATGGAAATTTACTCATATAGTCCTTACCATCTGATGATTTAGGACAGTTTTCCTTTGAGATCACTATCCCATGAGACACTGGGACATATCCCCTCTTTGCCTCTTGCATCCCAAAACGATGCAACACCTTGTCAATGTATGTACTCTGACTTAAGCCGATTAATCTTTTAGATCTATCTCTATAGATCCTGATCCCTAAGATATAGGCAGCATCACCTAAGTCTTTCATCGAGAATTTTTTTTCCCAACCAAGTCTTCACAACCTGTAGAGAAGGAATGTCATTCCCTTTTAGTAATATGTCATATACATATAATACTAGGAATGCCACATGGCTCCCACTAACCTTTTTTTAAACACACGGTTCATCCTCATTTTGTATGAAGCCAAACTCTTTGATTGTTTCATCAAAATGGATGTTCCATCTTCTAGAGGCCTGCTTTAATCCATAAATGGATCGTCGCAACTTACAAACCATTCTAGCAAACCTCGAATCGACAAAACCCTGAGGTTGTGTCATGTACACATCCTCTTCTAAGCTCCCATTTAAGAAAGCGGTCTTGACATCCATTTTCCAGATCTCATAGTCATAATAAGCTGTTATCGCAAGCAAAATCCTGAGAGATTTGACCATAGCTACTGGTGATAAAGTTTCATCATAGTCAATACCATGAATTTTCTTGAAACCTTTCTTCACTAGTCTTGCTTTGTAGGTCTGTAAATTTCCATCCATGTCAATTTTCTTCTTGAAAACCCAATTGCACTCTATGGGTTTTACCCCATTAGGTGGTTCAACCAAAGTCCATACTTGGTTTTCATACATGGAATCCATCTCAGATTTCATGGCCTCCAGCCATCTCTCAGAATCTGGACTATTCATAGCATCCTTGTAGGTGAGAGGCTCATCATTATCTATAAGCATCACATCGCCACTTTGAGTCAGGAAAAATCCATAATATCTCTCTGGCTAATGGCGAATCCTACTAGATCTATGAACGACCTGTGTTTCTTGAGCAGTATTGTTCTCAACATCTTGAGTCTCATTCCGCTCATGTTCCAACTCTGGTTCAACATTATTTTATAGTTCTAGATCCTCATCGAGATCTATTATCCTCCCACTATTTTTCTTAGAAAGCAGTTCTTTCTCTAGAAACACAATCGTTCGAGCAACAAACACTTTGTTCTCAGAAGGTTTATAGAAATAATACCCTTTAGTTTCTAATGGGTATCCTACGAAATTACATTTATCTGATTTCGGTCCTAGCTTATCAGAGACCAAGCGTTTCACAAACACTTCACATCCCCAAACTTTCATAAATGACATGCTATTATGTTTATCAGTCCATATCACATATGGTGTCTTTTGAACCGATTTTAAAGGAACTCGGTTTAGTGTTTGTGCAGCCGTCTCTAGGGCATAACCCCAGAAACTGATTGGAAGATCCGCATGACTCATCATCGATCGTACCATGTCCAACAAGGTACGATTTCTCCTTTCAGACACCCCATTCCATTGTGGTGTTCCAGGAGGAGTGAGTTGTGATACGATACCACACTCCTTTAGGAAATTCTTGAATTCCAAGCTTAAGTATTCTCCGCCACTATCAGATCGTAGAGTTTTAATACTTTCGTCTAATTGCTTTTCAACTTCAGCCTTATACTCTTTGAATTTTTCAAATGATTCAGATTTGTTCTTCAAAAAATACATATATCCGTATCTACTAAAATCATCAGTAAAGGTTATGAAATAATAAAAGCCACCTCTTACCATCGTACGTATTGGACCACATACATCACTATGTATCAATTCCAATCGTTGGTGGCCCTTCACTTGGACCGGTAAAAGGATCTTTAGTCATTTTGCCAATGAGACATGATTCGCATTATTTGTATGATTCAAAATCAAACTTATCCAAGTATCCATCCCTATGTAATTTGGAAATGCGATTCTCATTTATAAGGCCTAAACGACAGTGCCAGAGGTATGTGTGATTTGAGTCATTTGTCTTTAGACATTTGTTATTTATATTATAGACAGGAGTATCAAGATCAAGAACATATAAACCATTAAACAAACGTGCAACCCCATAGGTAACATTATTGAATGAAAACGAACAACCATTGTTCTGAATCAAAAACGAAAAACCAATCTTGTCCAAACAAGAAACAAAAATAATGTTTCTGCAAATCGCAGGCACGTAATAACAGTTCTCAAGTTCTAAAATAATCCCGATGGGCAACGATAAATAATAAGTCCCTACAGCTAAGGCAGCAACCTTTGCTCCATTGCCAACACGTAGGTCGACTTCTCCTTTCACCAAAATCCTACTCCTTCGAAGTTCTTGTACATTCATACAAATGTGGGAACCACATCCAGTATCCAATACCCATGATGTAGAAGGAGATAAATTGACTTCTGTACATAAATACCTGAATCTAAAATCTGAACAGCCTTCAGTTTCTTTAGATCCTTCAAATAATTTTGACAGTTTCTCTTCCAATGACCCGACTTCATGCAATAGTGACAATCACCTTTTGCAACACCTCCTGTAGGCATCAAAGCCCTTTTAGGAGTTTGTCTTGGATTAGCATTAGATTTGGATCCAATCCTCTTCTTGCCTTTCCATTGCCAATCGAGGAAGTTTGTTCTTGTCATCTTGTCCTTCTCAAGGACTGATCGTACAGAGAAGTTTATTTGAGTTGTTTGTCATTTGAATATCCACAATGTTAAAATGCATAAAATAATTAGTCTACGATATTATTAATTTATGTTCAAGTGATTATTCATATACATTTAGAATATATATCTCCCACTATTTTTATCAAATTAATAGCCCTTACTATTAATTCGGAAAGAATATCCCATAAATCTTTCTAGTGAGCCAAGATCCATATTTCGTCATGTCTTAAGTCAACCACTGGTAGTCCTTAGAACATGATTATTTAGGTAGACAACAGTTGTCAATTATATCATATATAATTCTTGGATAGTTTGGTGAACAACGATTGATCTAATCTATCTAATAGATTTTTAACCAAACTCTATGCTTCTAAGTTCATAATAGTTGAATATGACCGTTTATTTTCACCTTATTATGACGACTCAGTTAAGTTAGACCCAATGATACAACGGCCGAATATAACCATTTATATTCGTCGCATCTCACCACGATAGATAGGAGTCCCCTTCCACTGACAGCCCTTCCCCTTATCGATCTAGGATTCGATGAGTGTTCATTCATTGGAAAGCATCTGATTAAAACTTAATATTTTGTTAAGGGGTTTAGAAAATTTATAACGATCATGATCACATCATAAAGTGATCCTCAATTTTTCCTTGAACCAAATATTTCAAATTGACATCTTAAATTGTTCATTTCCCAGGTAGATGGAGGATCCCAATGGTCACACTTAATACCCATTAACCTTACGAATACGCATATCCGCTTTTGTCAGAATATCCTAATTTTAGATATCAAAAATCCATATTTAATTTCGTGTTTTAAAAATCCATATTTCATAAACACAAGAATCTCATGATCGTTTGTTAATTTTAAAATCTTGAATCGTTACAGATTTTATCTTGTTTAGTAGGCATGGCATGGGTGTCATATCTAATACATACATGATTAATCTAATTAAACATGCATCTTTATCTCTACACATACATTGTATCGCATACATTCATATATATGTAAAGTGCATAAATTAAATGTGTTTGGTTATGGCCCATCCTATGTGATCTTTTCAAGCTAATGAAAAGATCAAGGTCAATCTATGGTGGTTAACAAAATACAATTTAAATACATGTCTTCTCCATTGCATCTTCGTGGGGAATCGCCTCCTAGCTTCCTTGTTCTTCTTGTCTTCTTTAACAGTTACATTGAATAATTGAAAAACATGCTACACTAATAAACTTACAAGATGAACTCGAGTTACTTTCGAGATTTATTAATTACAAGGAATAACGACATGCAAGTCGTATTTAGAAACCAAACCATATAATCAAAACCACTATCCTATTGGTCTTAGGGCCATAACCAATCACCATGCTCATATAACAATTAAAAACATGTAACCATATCATATTTCAGATGATCCAATCAAAAAAATCATATAACGCAAAAATCAGAAAATCGGAATCAAATTCTGATAATAATAAATCGTCGTTTCCAAGCACTAAACGGCGTCAAACGCCTTACAGACGAGTCGATGATAGCTTTGCTATCAGTTTTGTTCAGACTCTCGTTTCCAGTCAGAAAACACATATCATTTGCGAAAATCGGATACTGGACACAGATTTCACCAAATCTTAGCAGCATATACAGAAATCGTATCATATACAATCCCCAAATCAAGAACAAATATATATATATATATATATATATATATATATATATATATCAATATATACAGATTATGTGATCATCATCAACACATCATAACATATCATATCCAATATGATCTAATTTTTCAGAAAATTCGAGATTAAATCACAAAACCATAAATCGCTATTTACAGGCAGTAAACTACGTCAAACGACTTACAGATGCAAACCTGACTTTGTCAGTCTTGCTCAGTGGCCCAATTCCAGTCAGAAAACACATATCTGTTGCGAGAATCAGACACAATATGCAAATTTCACTAAATTTGCATAGTTTTCCGGAAATCGTATCGTATACAATCTCCAAAATAAGAACAAGCATGTATCATATACACTCAGCAATTTATACAATCATCCCATGATTATACAATCCACTAATATATCATATGTTCAAAACATATACATACACATCTCGTATAATCACAAAACCATGGCAAATCACATACATGCTTACATACACCAAAACTGTTAAACACATAACCGAATTAAAAGCATTTTGCAAGTAGCTCTGATGCCATTGAAGGGTTTCGAGCATCAAACGTAGCGGAAAACAATAATTAAAATAATAAAATCGAAACCCAATCGCAGGATCCATGCAAAACAAGACGTTTAATTCGTAGTTATGAACGTTTACCTTAAAACGAAGTTTTAACAAATTGATGACAGATGGAGGTCCAATGCAATCACCACGCAACCCTCTTCGAGATATACGTTGCTAAAGTAGTCCACACGAACGCTTGATCGTCTAACGATCACCGGAGCCGGTACTAGCCGAAGAACCTGCCTCTCTCTCTCTCTAGGCTCCCACACGTTTTAATGAATTGAAAAAGTGTGTTCCTAAACAATACATCATAATGTATTTATAGGGAAGAGAGATTGGGCTAAAACCCTAAATCGAATTGGGCTTCTCCAAACCCATTCTGATTTGGTTTTATTATTAAATTCGAATTCTCTTTAATAATTAATTAAGACCAGCTTAATTAATTAATAACCAATTTTGAATTTAATGATTTAATTTAAATTCATAATTTAAATTAAAACTCCTTTTAAACGTTCTTATTGTGTAACCCTTTAGTTTATTATTACGTTGGCAATAATTTTAATATCCAATAATAAAATTATAAACAATGAGCGGCATCTAGTAATACATCATTGCTACCCAAGTAATAATAATAATTGATGATCCAATTAAACCTTTCGTGATTAATGTTTCCGTGTAATATAATCCCTTTAACCAAATATTATAGATTAAACTCGAGGCATGTGTTTAGTCATCCTCTTCATAATTTAATCCAGGTTTACTTGATCCATGAGTAGACTATTAAAACAAATCAATATTTGAGCATGGCCATGCATTTTCATAGTCTCACTCAATCAAGAGGCCAATAATATCTCTCCTAATAATAGGAGGGTTAAATCCTTTATCTATCATTCATATTTCTCATACGACTCATAATATACCCGATATACACTTTTATCATCACCCGATCAAAGGTAACTTTTAATGTAGTCAAAGTATATTAATCCTCGTATAGAAATATAATGATCTCAAGTCTAAGGATCATTACACCATTATCACTGTGAGTTTTTCTAATGACATTATCAACATGTAGAATCTCACCGTAGGTTAATCCAGTGCCATGTATAAAATTACATGCACCTATGTTCTTGACTTTAATATCACTATACCTATGACAAATGAGATATGGTCATCCGTCAACAAACATACTAATCTTTATGCATTATAATTGTCCCATATTAATAATGCTCGATTAGGGATATTTAGGAATATAAACACTATTCATATAATCTCATTTTTAATTCACATACTTAAAGATATAGAATACATGTTCTATATTCCAAGGACATTTATTACTCTTATATTTATATCGCAGTAAATTAAGACGTGATAAATTAATGTAGAATAATCATTAGAACATGATCATTAAGTAACAAAATAGTCTTTCCTAGAAGTACAACTACATTGTCTCTAGGGCACTAACACTATCAGACTCTGTTCCCCGTCCTATATCGATGTCTTCGATAATCACGCATTATTCTAACTCTTTTCTCACTTATCTGAAAGTCTCTAAGGATTCTCATCTATCCCCTATGAGTTCTCAAGTAATCCTTTCCATCCGTCTTACTTGCTAGTACTACATCCGGTAGTCCGGCTATGAATTCAATATGCATCTTCAGATCTCTTAATAATATCTCTGTTCCTTATACTCACTTCTCTCACCACTATACTTTAACTCTTATAGTCTCTCTGGATGCAGTCCTTATCTCCTCACGGGTAACTCCTTATCCTTAACAAGATTCTCCTCCTTAGCTGGAACCTCCTCAGGGTTCTCGGTAGGGTACTCTATCGAATCCACAGCCCATCGTCAACATGTAATAAAGCATCCTCGTGCTGCTACTCGTAAGCCTCAAGGTCTGTTGCCTTACTCGTTGATACGATATCGAGCTAAGTTACTATCATGATATTTAAGAGTTCCCATAAGGGTTCTATATGTCAGTACTACATTAAGTAGTCCGACTATGAACTTGGCAAGAGTTCTAATTATCTTAGTGAATTTATTATTTTAACGTCGCATCATCTCTGGGGTTTATAACGTAACGCTCTGATACCATTTCTGTGACACCCCAGATCCGGGGTCAGGGATCTGGTCATTACGACCTCAATATCCATCCACAAAACCAATATAAATGAGATTGCAACCTTGTGACCCAAAACAACAACACACCCGTTATAGTCCCAGAGATGAAATCAGAGTAACAACCAATTTTATTAATCACAAGTTTGAATTCTTACAACCTAAAGAATTTTCATTAACTATAACATGCTCTTTGCCATCCATTTACATATGCCAAATAAATAATTACATTAGCTACTTGAAAGCAAATATCTAGCCTACCAATAGCTTCTTACTCAGCAGTGGCAGCTATGGTCTCAGCAGTTAATCCTCTAACTAGCTTGCACCGATTTCGCCTTGTGCGGGCCATCTGGTCTAGCTGTTGTTGTGATATAATAGATAAAGCAAGGGTGAGCAATAGCCCACCAATATTAATATAACTGAACAGTGATTATATATAACAGTTCTGAAATATCGAAAAGACCATATGCCATGCATTAATGAACATGATGCCAATATAATGTAAAGGATGAAGTTACAAGGTAACTCAAAAATATACTTCTGTGGAAATATCTGCTATGTCAAAGATAAGCAAGATATCATTATTTATCATAAAATAGGAACTTGCAGAAAAATATTGCAATTCCAGATTCGATCACTTTTTCACCTGCCAACACCGATAGTGTTGCAGAAAATTTCAACATTTGAAAGGTGAACTAATATTGGAGCTTTGACGCGCCAGAAGACATAACATTCACGATGATCAGTCGCAGGTTATGCTCCCCACCTCTTGTTCTCTACATGCAGAAGGAAGCACCGACGGATTTACTTGTCTACCGTCCTCTAGAACCCCCCGGCCAACGGTTGGGCCATTGCTGGACCGGCGCCACTCGGCCACTTACGCTGCTCCTAGTTCGTATAGAATCCATGACTCTGAACGTAAAGTTCGTCCCCCTTTCCCCAAGTATAATACTTGTTGATAATACTCCACAAGGTAGTCGTATCTAATTTGGAAAGGAAAATTCACCCATAGTTCCCGTGCTACTGCTTGTTAATGGATATCAACTTGTTCCAACACTCTTACCCTTCGAATGATGAGAGGGTACACAAGATTAAATAGATACATAGCCACCAAGTTGCGAGTGAAAAGAATCATTTTAGAAAGGTTTTATGACCGGGAAGTCAACAAGACAAATAACATTTCTCAAGCAAGGTTCCCTTATTATTTGAAAGATAGATTCGAATGAAGAATGGAATTTTGAGAACCTTTCTTGATATAATATTAATAATATGACTCCGAAGAAATTTTTAGAATAATCGAAGGTCGAAGACAGTATTTGAAGAAGAATAAACAATCTTGAAGTTATTTCCAAGTATTGAATAAATATTCAGAGAATATTTATTGAGTCAGAAATACTTGAAGAATATTTATAAATATGAAAGCATATTTTTAATCGAAGTATTTCTCAGTATAATTCTCGAATGAATATAGAGAAAATATTTATTGAATAATTAAATATTTAAATGAATATTCAAAATAATATTCATTTAATTAATAAGACTTGAAAGGAATATTTAAAATAATATTCGATAAATAAATAGAACTTCGAATGAATATTTTAAATAATATTCATTAAGTAAATAGGAACTTAAATGAATATTCAAAAAGTAATATTCATTTAATGTATAATATTCTAAATGAACATCAAAATAATATTCATTTAGTAATCCAAGCTTTAAAGGAATATTCGAAATAATATTGGATAAATGAATTGACTTTAAATGAATATTGAAAAATACTATTCATTGAGTAGATAACATTCAGATAAATATTTAAAGTAATGGTCGTTAAATAAATAATCTCGAACGAATATTCAAAATAATATTCGTCAACTTCGAAAGTAATTCCGATATATCAAGAAGTACTGACTCCCGGTCTATATTCAACGAATACGATATATATGCCCTTCTCTAAGGGACTTAACAACATCCGGTTTATAACTGATACGTTATCTATCTAGCTTATTAGCCAACAATAATCGAGGAACAAGTATAACAATATGAATTGAAAATAGGCATGCATGCATTGGCATATGTATAACAACAGTCATATATGTATTATCACAACAACAGTTCCAAGTATTGGAAACTTGCCTGGTACTCCCGGGTTAATCACCTATCACTTTGAAACGCCAAGTGAATACTTTACTTAAGTTAAAGCACGTTTTCAAGTTATCGCTCATTAACACCACTATGACCTGACACTTGCTCGTTATTACGGCTCGTCATTACACTTACACTTTGTAACACCCCCAGATCCGGGGTCCGGGATCCGGTGGTTACGGTTTCCAATTCTGTCCACAACAATTGAACTTTCCTTAACATAAAATAAATTACGTCTCTATGACCCCACACAACAATATAAAACACACCCGTTATAGTCCCAGAGATGAAATCAGAGTAACAATCAAATTTTTATTAATCACATTATGAGTTCTTACAATCCAAAAGAATTTCAATATAAATACATACTCTTTGCCATCCATTTACATAAGTCATACTAGACCATATTCTTGGTACTGAAAGAATAAATATATCCTACCAATAGCTTCTTCTTCAGCTCTGGTAGTCTCATCGTCCTCGCCCGCGTCGAGTGCGCCTTGTGCGAGTCATCTGGTCTAGCAGTTGTTGTGATATATTAATAAAGCAAGGGTGAGCAATAGCCCACCAGCAATAATATATAACTGAACGATAATGTATAACAGTTCAAAAGTATCTTTCAAACCATATGGCATGCATTTACGGAAATGATGCCAGTATAATATGAATGATGAAGTTACAAGGTAACTTAAAGTATTTGTTTGTAGAAATATCTGCTACATCAAAAGTAAGCGAGATATTCTCATTGTTATTAAGAAGAGGAACTTGCATAAAAAGGTTGCAATTCCAGTTATGAACACTTTTCCAGCTCTGCCAACAGTAATCATGTTGCAGGAAATAAATAAGTTTGGATGATGAACCAATGATGGAGTATTCACCGCGCCTGCTGTTCCAATCTTGATGATCAGTCGAGATCGTACAGCTCAATTTAGATTTACTACCGGTAGAAGGAAGAACTGACGGCTTTACTTGTATACCGCCTTACTAGCTCTCCCCGGCCAACGGTTGGGCCAAAGGGGATGGACCGGCGCTACTCGGCCTCTTACACGACTCCTAGTTCAAATAGAATTCATGATTCTGAATGTAACGTTCGTCCCCCTTTCCCCAAGTATAATACTTGTTGATAAGACTCCAAAAGGTAGTCGTATCTAGTTGGAAAGGAAAATTTACCAATAACTCCCAAGCTATTACTTGGTAACGGATATCAACTTGTTCCAACAACTCACCCCTCGAAAGATGAGAAGGTAAACAATGACTTAATAAGTCAATAGCACCCGAGTTGCGAGTGAAGAGAATACTTTATGACCGGGAAGTCGACAAGATAAATAACATTTTCCAAGTAAGGTTCCCTTATTTTTAGGGAGATAGACTCAAGAAGAATGATGTCTGAGAACCTTTCTTGATATAAGATTAATAATAATATGTCTCCGAAATATTTTCCGTAATAATCGAAGAAGATAAACCTTATCGAGGTTATTCTAAGTATGGAATAAATATTCAGAGAATATTTATTGAATTAAAATATTTTACAGAATATTTAGGAATATGAAAGAATATCTTTAATCAGAGTATTTCTCAAATAATCCTTGAAGAAATACCGAGAGAATATTTATTGCATAATTAAATATTCAAATGAATATTCAAAATAATATCCATTAATTATTAAGACCTGAAAGGAATATTTAAAATATTTAAAATAATATTCGATGATTAAATAGAACCCTGGATGAATATTCAAAATAATATTCATAATTAATTAGGAATTTAAATGAATATTGAAAAAGTAATATTCATTTAATGAATAATATTCTAAATGAATATCAAGTAATATTCATTTAGTAATCCAAGATTTAAAGGAATATTCGAGATAAGACTCGATAAATAAATCAAGCTTCAGATGAACATTAAAATAATATTCGTCAGGTAATTACTATCTTAAATGAATATTCAAAAGTAATATTCATTTAATGAATAATATTCTAAATGAATATCCAAATAATATTCATTTAGTAGTCCAACCTTTAGAAGAATATTCGAAATAATAATCGATAAATAATTCGACTCTGAATGAATATTAAAAATATTATTCGTCGAATAGTTACGTTCAAATAATTATTTGAAGTAAGGATCGTTAAATAAATAATCTCGAACGAATAGTCAAATAATATTCGTCACCCGAATAATGGAAAATATTTACTTAAATATTTTCCTCCGAGGTAATCTCGATATGTCAAGAAATATTGATTCCCGGTCTATATTTGATAAATAAGATGTATACACCCTTCTCTGAGGGTCTTACAATAACCGGCTTATAATTGATACGATAGCTATCTAATTTATAAGCCAATAACAATCAGGGAACAAGCATAATGATATAACTTGAAAGTAGGCATGCATGCTATGGCATATGTATAACAGAAAACATTTTTATATATATTCAATCACAACAACAGCCTAAAAGAAGGGAATTGAAACTTGCCTGGTAGTCGAGTACGGTAAGGGGTAGTGGTAGCGGGTCCCGGTTCAGCTTGGTGATCTATAAATAGCCAAGGCATTCGGGATTAATCACTTAACATCTTAAAAGTTAAGTTATACTTAAATCGAAACACGTTCTCGAGTTATCTCGTTATACCCCTTTTAGTGGATTCCTTTTATCATCGATCCGACCCGACATTCGTTCGTTAATACGACATGTCATTGTACTTACACTTGGGACATACTTAAGTCATACAAGTTCTAAAGTCGATCGTTACAAATCAATATTATGCTCCGAGTTTTATCGTCCGTTTTCTAAGTGTTTTACCGAAGTTATAATCAAGCGGGTTTTTAGGGGTTCGTTTGCGATTAACTTTGATTCGAACATTTTTATAAAATCAGAAAACGATCCATTTCACATGAGGTTTTCTCTCACACCTTCCTTTTTTCCTCTAGTATTTAATTACCAAGATTCGCCACTGACTTACGTATTTTACGAGGGTTCAATTTTAATAACGAACTCGTACTTACGGTTTCGTACGTCTTTTAGTGAATCGGCCATAATTCCTAAACCGTAAGTCCGTTTCACATGATCTTTATATCTAAACGAAGCTTATAACATGATCTATCTTGCCATGGCAGAACATGATACTGGACAGTGAATTATGGCTACTGTCAAACACGATTTCTTAAGGTTAACAAAAATCGGGCATTACGACGGCTATAAATCGGACGTTCCATAAATCGTAATCAACAACCCAAGCCACACCGGGCATCTAAACAACTTATACACATAATAAGCATCTCAACAAGTCCAGAAGCCACTGATCTTAGTATCAAAATCATCATGTTAATCAAATCACTAAATCACTAACTAAACATGCTTATAGCATGAACATAATCATAACTAAGCTAGATCCATCAAGAACATGCTTAAAACTCAAAGTAGGTCTAGGGTTTTCAAGTCTTATACCTTCCTTGTAGTATGTACTAGCCTCACAAAGCTTGGTATTGCCCTTGGATAGCCTTAACTTAGCTAGGATCAACCATGAAAACAAGAAAAACAAGGATTAGTTCTTGAAAACACTATTCATCATCACCTTTGATGATTTATTTGAAAATGAAAGAAAGTGAATTTGAGGCTGAAATTTTTAGAGGATCTAAGTTATGATATGAAGTACTCACCATAAATATTTCAAGATCAAATGATGGTTGGAAGCCTTACTTCTAGCACCTTGGCAGAATTTTTCAAGGAAGAAAGGAAAATGGAGAGTTCTTTGTGTTTGCTTGGTTGTTTTGATAATAATTCATAAAGTGATGAGCCTTGGATGATATCTCATCTCTTTTTACTTTATTAAAGTGCTTTTGGAATGAATGGTGAGATTTGAAAGCATGTGTAGCACTTGGATTGATTTATGGCTAACTAGAGTTTGATTTGGCTAACTACTAGTTCAATCCTTAACATGCTAGTTACTTAGCCCACTTGGTTGCTAGATATTTATCTAGTAGCTTATGCATGACTCTTGCTTCCACTGCTTGTTTCTTTTGTCCGGTTATTGCTCGTTTCGATTGATCGTTCGGGCGAATAACTAAGTAGTTTCACCTCTAGGGTTTACCGGGAAATTTCTCGATATTCATAATACCTTCCCCAATCCTTAATATAATCCTCGTGATGACCATGTAGGATATTTAATCTCGATACGAACTTAATCCGTAATCTAGGATTCGTTCGCTTTATTGATAATCACGTTATAACGTTTTAGCGGTTTCTAGAACGCTTGTTTCACTACCTCAGTGGTTTCCTACCTTCATTCTTAAATCAAATATAATAACATCCCAAAATATCAAATCCTCAAAGTTAATATCTCAATTCTTGTATTATAATAATATTTAATCCACTGTCCGGTCAAATATTATACCGAAAAAGAATTTGGAATTTCTGAATTCCGATCGTCTCTGCATTCACTTATTTCCTCCGCGTATTACTAATATGACTTCGAAACATCCATATCACGTCCCGTACATAGGGTGGCGTGAAAAGTTTTCCAACTTACAAAATCACTATTCATCCACCAAATTACTATGCACGTACAGGAAACACTATGCACGTACGGGAAACACTATGCACGTACGGGAAATACTATGCACGTATGGGAAACACTATGCACGTACGGGAAACACTATGCACATACTCATTTCCCTTCAAGGATCCATTAGCTCCTTCCTGGATGGTAGATTATTCTTATCTAGGTCCTCAACCATCGAATTACTCTATTCTGACAATATACCAATGCATCAGGATCATTGTCCAAAGCAATATCCATTCATTACAATCATTGTTCTTTGAAACCACCATTCATTAGAGCTGGTGACCTTGTTGTCGGAATCATTGTTCCTCATTTTATCATTACTTAATAAAAAGTTTTAATTATATCCAAAATTTTGGGGTTCTTACAGTCTCCCCTCCTTAAAAGGATTCCGTCCCGGAATCAGGTAGGAAGCAAAGAGTCGTTTGCCTGTCGTTCACTTTTTAGCTTCCCGGTCAATTCTTAGTCGTTCTACCCTTCCTCAGCACATCTTCTAGTGCTACAATCCATACTGTATCCTTTTTCCATCAACGTTGCTACTTTTCGTACAACTCACTATCCGGGTTATACTCTTACTCAGTCTTATCCTTATTGATACCTGCAGTAACATTGGTATCACTATCACCCTACGAATTCGGAGGTAACCTCGCTCGTACTGTGCATTTCCTGATCGCTTTAATCTTTGCAATCTCGATCAATATAGAGAAGTGGAAAGATTTATTGAGAGATCACTATGATCAATTGAACATTTGTTATATTGCATAGTTAGTACAGAAGGGGCCAGCCTTTAGTACTTGACAAGCAATTAAACAAGTTATGGTATTCCACTTAGACTTCTATCACATAGACAGATAGTCACGTAGCAGTACCTCCCCTCCTAAAAGGGTTTTTCTTCTCAATTCATAAAGAAGATGAATAAGAGAGAAGAAGAGAACAGAGTTCTAAAGGATTATAGAAAGCTTTCATGATTGTAGAATATCATACTCAGAATTTACCTCTGAACTATAGAGGTTTATCAAAGAAGAAATTAATTATAATTATATCCAATACTATTTGATCGCAAACGCACGTGACAACATATCTTGCTGCTTTGTCCATTATTCTATGGACAAATACTTTTGTTCAATCTTAGCGATACTCACATTCGGGAAATCCTTCAACCTTTCAGGTTAAATCTTAGATTTCTCACTTGACATCATTATTACTGACATCCCATATCATGTTACTAGCTTTTTCATAACTATAATATTGACACTATCAGGTTGTCATCCTGAGAATTCATTAGAAAACCCATTCATAACATTCCTTGCTTCTCATTCCATAGTTGCTTTCCCAGCCTTTTCTTTATCAATCACATCCTTCTTATTATCTGATTCTTACTCATTTCTATTATTTACTTTCACCTTCACCTCTTTATTGAGACACCTTTTTGCACTTGGTACCTCCTTATCGGTATTCCGTCGCATTTATTCTATAATCATCACGTTATTCCAATTTAAACTTTCCGAAATGAATCTGGCCCGATCCCTTTAACTTAGATTCATATAATCTACTTCTGCCAACCTTGTTTCTCATCACTTGTTCTTTTCTATCCGTGGTTTTCCACAAGTTGTCTTTCGTAAGTCAGACCAGGTCGTATATCTACATGCTCGTACTCCTATCATCTGTTGAACATCTGCATTTTACTGGCGTAGCCTTGCCACATGAAAACCCGTTATGACCGTGCTATAAGTTTTGGGGGTAAGGCTGGCTCAAGAACACTTTTGAACTCTCAAATGGCCCAATAAGTCTCGGGCTCAACTGCCCTTCCCTCCAAGTCTCATTAATTCTTTCTACGGGAATACATTTGGCATCATGAATCATCAACCTCATATTCTCTATCTGGTTTGCGCAGAAATACACTAACACAAACTTGCTTTTCATTCATCAACATGCCATTTAGTTTATCAATAGCAACACTTTCTTTATCTTTACGTTGTCATCTACTTTCTTAGAAGAATCACCATCGCTTGTTGTTTACGTAGTGCGTTAATAGCTAACCCTACGGGTTCCAAATCCCTTAGGGAGACAAAGTAATCACTATTCCTTATCCATAAGGAACACTTCCTGAACTTTATGTAGATATAACATGAAGTAGATAGAATTGCAGAAGAGTTTCAAGCATCGCAGCTAGGTCCGGTTGATGAAACTATCACTTATACATCTTCCATAAAAGACTGGAAACCTAACGGTTTACTTCATCAATTTTTATACCATGGTCCTGGTTTGCCTCAAAACGGGACCTTCTAAGGTACGTAATATGCTTAAGACTCCATCAGGAATCGAATCTTTACTTAAACTATTATTACCGTCAATTCTTGCACAGTCATCAGAAGGAATGTAAATTCCTCCATTCCGATATGACCTTCAAGGTCCTTCCAAATATCATTCTGTTTCTTCGGTATAAACATTTGTAATTATTCCTTTATACTTAGATTGTCGGCCACCTCATTGGCCTTTCCTGATACTAACAATTTCTTGTAATCCATGTTCTCTGGATACATTCCAACTCAAACTTTTCTACCTCATTCCCATCACTGTTGGGTTAAAGCATTCTCCATTAAGCTCTGCTGAAGGAGAAAATATAACTATCAGTCTTTTTTTTTTCCATAAGTCATTGCTTCCACCTTCCCGTGGGAACTTTATCAAAGTTACTCTCGATCATACCTAGGATATTTGTTCTCTTAGTTCTTTCTTGTTCTAGGATAATCTCAACCTTTGTTGGTTCAATCCATACTTTCCCATGGTTTCACACATGCCTCGTCTGGCATAATTATTTCTATGTCATATATTCCCTACCAAGCTTCCATTTTGAACTTCAGAATATTACCCTTTTCCTTGTAAGGTTTCTTAGGTAATCCTCATCATTCTTCCTGTATTTTCTGGGTACAGGGCACATCAAAATATCAGTAATTAATCATATAATAATTCTGTCTATATACCTTTCAAAACTGCTTATTTTTTTTATAAATCCTCAAAGTTTGATGTCGCCTTAATCAATTCAATTTATATCATCCAAATTCACAATGTCCTTTATTAGGGGTAATGCCATCCCTTGTCCATTCCCCATGGTTTGCCTTACTCTATGGATATCTTATCCTTAATTCAACTGCCAAGGAATTCCTGCATCCTATAATTGGCAATCAAATCATGTATCCTTAATAAGGGTCTCTTTTCAATCATTCTTATTTGATAATCGATCGGTAGCTTACTGCTAATTTCTTCTTTCAGATAGTGGTCAACCTATTTGACCTTCCAAAAGACAACGTATGTCTATCTGCTCTCTTACAGAACTTGTTAATGGTAGCAAGGATGTTCTGAAAGATATTGGTCGAGTTCAACGTGAATTTCCTAGTGCTTATCGTTCTTCGGAAAGGTACTTGCCTCAGAGAAAATTCCTACAGCATATTGTTCAATTTCTGACCATTTCTATACTCTCTTCATATACCTTCATTGTTTACTTTCCTCCGTCATAATATATTCATGGTATTCATGATACCCTAACATCATACATCTCAAGTCATTATACTCCCATTTTACTCGTAATCTTGGACAACCATATACACATGAGTCACTTTAGTACGGGTGACCCCATCCCAAAAAGGTCTAGTGAATTCCCAATCAGAACATGGGCTGTTCAGCAGAAGATTCCTACGATCTCATTAATGTTTCCTTTATATCAGAAGGCCTTGCAGTCGGTGCTTTCTTAGAAGCAACCCTGCTTTGTCCTTTCATTGCTGGTCCAGTCACTTGATAATCCTTTGTGACTTGGCCTCAACTGGCCACAAATATATATATATATATATATATATATATATATATATATATATGATTTTAGGGGTTGGCTAATAGCATTACTTTTCTAGCAATTGCCGGCATAGTGCCTTCTTCTTTGATACCTTTCTACCTTTCCAAAACTTTACTCCATTTAAGTCTTAATCGACTACTCGGCACCGTCTCCGGTCACCTTTCCTCCACTCTTTTCTTTTCAACTATTCTTATCAATCCCGCGTGCCACACAAGCTTACCATTCCTGGCATAACAGCCTTTTCATTTAAGTCAATCCTGGAATTTCTCAGTTCGGCTGGTTTCTTACTTACATTTCCTGTTTTCGTCCAATCTCACTTCATCATTTTATCACTACCGTCGATTGTAATGCTCAGGGTCCGTTTACTAACCCATTTTACAGCATCCTTACCCAAATCACAGGGTTTGCTCCAGTTTCTACTCTCTTCCATGACATTCTCTGATAATCAGAAAGACAAGGTTTGCCAAAATTCACCGAATTCCTTTCCAGACTCAGGGAAATTTTGATCAATCTACCCACCTACTGGTAACATTAAGGAGACCAGTTTCGAAACCTGAAGAATAGTTCTATGAACCTCCAAGCAGGTGGAATCATAAGCAGTCATAGTTAACGAAATAATCATCATCAGATTGGAAGTTTACCCACTGGAGAGGAATCAATTATATCCATCCCTTAGAAGGGAATCAATAGTTTCAAACTGAAACCTGTCACAACGTCCTGATATTCAATACTACCAAATGTCGATCTACCTAACCCTTTATGCGAAGCGTCGTTGGAAGCACAAAGTCTCCTTTTTTCATTAAGCAATGCCAGCTCTTGGTCATTACCAATTTCACCTTTTAGCTCCAGGAAGATTTTCTCACATTTTTCTCTTTAACTGCTGATCGTATTACTTGATCTATCATAATTCCGTGTCGGAGTAAACTTAAGGTAACTACTATAATCCATTCAAAGAGAAGAAGGAATTTAATATTCCTCTGAATCACATGCATCTAACGTTTCTGGTTCATCATTTAACTGAGTTGAATTAACTCTATACTCAGTCTCTGGCAGTAGTCTCATTACGAGTTCATCTTGACTCACTGGTCTTATCTTCCGGTAGGTTCTGAGATCCTTGTCTTGCTTACTACTTCCTTATATAACTTTACCCAATCATGCTGTCACTTCCCAATGTCTTTATTTTCTACTGATTCATTCATGAACATTTCCCTGAATAAAACCACCTCATTAACCTCACTTTGGTTTCGTAAATTATAACCTATGACATCTACCTTCCCGTGGCGAATTATTACTGACAATATTCATACTGATTCATTTATCAAATGATATGGCACTTACTGCCTCATTCTCAACTATTCCTAGGGACTCTGCTCCTTGTCCTATATCGCTGTCTTTGATAATCATACATCCCTCTAGCTCTTTCTTTGTTAAGATGAAAATCTCTAAGGATTCTCATCTATTTCCGTATAAGATCTCAAGTAATTCTTCCAATCCTTCTTTCTTGCTGGTACTACATCTGGTAGTCCGGCTATGAATTGAACATGCATCTTCAGATCTCTTAATAATATCTCGGTTCTTTATACTCACTTTTCTGAGCACCATATCTTAATCATCACAGTCATTCTGGCTGCGACCCTCATTACCCATGGGTAAGCTCCTTATCCTAACAGGATTTTCCTTATCTGCTGGAACCTCTTCCGGGTCTCCAGTAGGGTACTCCATCGAATTACCCGCTGATCTTCAGCATATAAAGCATCATCGCGCTGCTGCTCGTATGCCTCAAGGTCTGTCGCCTTACTCGTCGATACGATATCGAGCTAAGTTACTATCATGATACTTACGAGTTCCCATAAGGGTTTTATATGTCATCACTACATTAAGTAGTCCGACTATGAACTTGGCAAGAGTTCTTATTATCTTATTGAATTTATTGTTTTAACGATACCTCATCTCTGGGGTTTATAACGTACGCTCTGATACCACTTCTGTAACATCCCCAGATCCGGGATCCGGGATCCGGTGGTTACGGTTTCCAATTCTGTCCACAACAATTGAACTTTCCTTAACATAAAATAAATTACGTCTCTATGACCCCACACAACAATATAAAACACACCCGTTATAGTCCCAGAGATGAAATCAGAGTAACAATCAAATTTTTATTAATCACATTATGAGTTCTTAAAATCCAAAAGAATTTCAATATAAATACATACTCTTTGCCATCCATTTACATAAGTCATACTAGACCATATTCTTGGTACTGAAAGAATAAATATATCCTACCAATAGCTTCTTCTTCAGCTCTGGTAGTCTCATCGTCCTCGCCCGCGTCGAGTGCGCCTTGTGCGAGTCATCTGGTCTAGCAGTTGTTGTGATATATTAATAAAGCAAGGGTGAGCAATAGCCCACCAACAATAATATATAACTGAACGATAATGTATAACAGTTCAAAAGTATCTTTCAAACCATATGCCATGCATTTACGGAAATGATGCCAGTATAATATGAACGATGAAGTTACAAGGTAACTTAAAGTATTTGTTTGTAGAAATATCTGCTACATCAAAAGTAAGCGAGATATTCTCATTGTTATTAAGAAGAGGAACTTGCATAAAAAGGTTGCAATTCCAGTTATGAACACTTTTCCAGCTCTGCCAACAGTAATCATGTTGCAGGAAATAAATAAGTTTGGATGATGAACCAATGATGGAGTATTCACCGCGCCCGCTGTTCCAATCTTGATGATCAGTCGAGATCGTACAGCTCAATTTAGATTTACTACCGGTAGAAGGAAGAACTGACGGCTTTACTTGTATACCGCCTTACTAGCTCTCCCCGGCCAACGGTTGGGCCAAAGGGGATGGACCGGCGCTACTCGGCCTCTTACACGACTCCTAGTTCAAATAGAATTCATGATTCTGAATGTAACGTTCGTCCCCCTTTCCCCAAGTATAATACTTGTTGATAAGACTCCACAAGGTAGTCGTATCTAGTTGGAAAGGAAAATTTACCAATAACTCCCAAGCTATTACTTGGTAACGGATATCAACTTGTTCCAACAACTTACCCCTCGAAAGATGAGAAGGTAAACAATGACTTAATAAGTCAATAGCACCCGAGTTGCGAGTGAAGAGAATACTTTATGATCGGGAAGTCGACAAGATAAATAACATTTTCCAAGTAAGGTTCCCTTATTTTTAGGGAGATAGACTCAAGAAGAATGATGTCTGAGAACCTTTCTTGATATAAGATTAATAATAATATGTCTCCGAAATATTTTCCGTAATAATCGAAGAAGATAAACCTTATCGAGGTTATTCTAAGTATGGAATAAATATTCAGAGAATATTTATTGAATTAAAATATTTTACAGAATATTTAGGAATATGAAAGAATATCTTTAATCAGATTATTTCTCAAATAATCCTTGAAGAAATACCGAGAGAATATTTATTGCATAATTAAATATTCAAATGAATATTCAAAATAATATCCATTAATTATTAAGACCTGAAAGGAATATTTAAAATATTTAAAATAATATTCGATGATTAAATAGAACCCTGGATGAATATTCAAAATAATATTCATAATTAATTAGGAATTTAAATGAATATTGAAAAAGTAATATTCATTTAATGAATAATATTCTAAATGAATATCAAGTAATATTCATTTAGTAATCCAAGCTTTAAAGGAATATTCGAGATAAGACTCGATAAATAAATCAAGCTTCAGATGAACATTAAAATAATATTCGTCAGGTAATTACTATCTTAAATGAATATTCAAAAGTAATATTCATTTAATGAATAATATTCTAAATGAATATCCAAATAATATTCATTTAGTAGTCCAACCTTTAGAAGAATATTCGAAATAATAATCGATAAATAATTCGACTCTGAATGAATATTAAAAATATTATTCGTCGAATAGTTACGTTCAAATAATTATTTGAAGTAAGGATCGTTAAATAAATAATCTCGAACGAATAGTCAAATAATATTCGTCACCCGAATAATGGAAAATATTTACTTAAATATTTTCCTCCGAGGTAATCTCGATATGTCAAGAAATATTGATTCCCGGTCTATATTTGATAAATAAGATGTATACACCCTTCTCTGAGGGTCTTACAATAACCGGCTTATAATTGATACGATAGCTATCTAATTTATAAGCCAATAACAATCAGGGAACAAGCATAATGATATAACTTGAAAGTAGGCATGCATGCTATGGCATATGTATAACAGAAAACATTTTTATATATATTCAATCACAACAACAGCCTAAAAGAAGGGAATTGAAACTTGCCTGGTAGTCGAGTACGGTAAGGGGTAGTGGTAGCGGGTCCCGGTTCAGCTTGGTGATCTATAAATAGCCAAGGCATTCGGGATTAATCACTTAACATCTTAAAAGTTAAGTTATACTTAAATCGAAACACGTTCTCGAGTTATCTCGTTATACCCCTTTTAGTGGATTCCTTTTATCATCGATCCGACCCGACATTCGTTCGTTAATACGACATGTCATTGTACTTACACTTGGGACATACTTAAGTCATACAAGTTCTAAAGTCGATCGTTACAAATCAATATTATGCTCCGAGTTTTATCGCCCGTTTTCTAAGTGTTTTACCGAAGTTATAATCAAGCGGGTTTTTAGGGGTTCGTTTTCGATTAACTTTGATTTGAACATTTTTATAAAATCAGAAAACGATCCATTTCACATGAGGTTTTCTCTCACACCTTCCTTTTTTCCTCTAGTATTTAATTACCAAGATTCGCCACTGACTTACGTATTTTACGAGGGTTCAATTTTAATAACGAACTCGTACTTACAGTTTCTTACGTCTTTTAGTGAATCGGCCATAATTCCTAAACCGTAAGTCCGTTTCACATGATCTTTATATCTAAACGAAGCTTATAACATGATCTATCTTGCCATGGCAGAACATGATACTGGACAGTGACTTATGGCTACTGTCAAACACGATTTCTTAAGGTTAACAAAAATCGGGCATTACGACGGCTATAAATCGGACGTTCCATAAATCGTAATCAACAACCCAAGCCACACCGGGCATCTAAACAACTTATACACATAATAAGCATCTCAACAAGTCCAGAAGCCACTGATCTTAGTATCAAAATCATCATGTTAATCAAATCACTAAATCACTAACTAAACATGCTTATAGCATGAACATAATTATAACTAAGCTAGATCCATCAAGAACATGCTTAAAACTCAAAGTAGGTCTAGGGTTTTCAAGTCTTATACCTTCCTTGTAGTATGTACTAGCCTCACAAAGCTTGGTATTGCCCTTGGATAGCCTTAACTTAGCTAGGATCAACCATGAAAACAAGAAAAACAAGGATTAGTTCTTGAAAACACTATTCATCATCACCTTTGATGATTTATTTGAAAATGAAAGAAAGTGAATTTGAGGCTGAAATTTTTAGGGGATCTAAGTTATGATATGAAGTACTCACCATAAATATTTCAAGATCAAATGATGGTTGGAAGCCTTACTTCTAGCACCTTGGCAGAATTTTTCAAGGAAGAAAGGAAAATGGAGAGTTCTTTGTGTTTGCTTGGTTGTTTTGATAATAATTCATAAAGTGATGAGCCTTGGATGATATCTCATCTCTTTTTACTTTATTAAAGTGCTTTTGGAATGAATGGTGAGATTTGAAAGCATGTGTAGCACTTGGATTGATTTATGGCTAACTAGAGTTTGATTTGGCTAACTACTAGTTCAATCCTTAACATGCTAGTTACTTAGCCCACTTGGTTGCTAGATATTTATCTAGTAGCTTATGCATGACTCTTGCTTCCACTGCTTGTTTCTTTTGTCCGATTATTGCTCGTTTCGAATGATCGTTCGGGCGAATAACTAAGTAGTTTCACCTCTAGGGTTTACCGGGAAATTTCTCGATATTCATAATACCTTCCCCTATCCTTAATATAATCCTCGTGATGACCATGTAGGATATTTAATCTCGATACGAACTTAATCCGTAATCTAGGATTCGTTCGCTTTATTGATAATCACGTTATAACGTTTTAGCGGTTTCTAGAACGCTTGTTTCACTACCTCAGTGGTTTCCTACCTTCATTCTTAAATCAAATATAATAACATCCCAAAATATCAAATCCTCAAAGTTAATATCTCAATTCTTGGATTATAATAATATTTAATCCACTGTCCGGTCAAATATTATACCGAAAAAGAATTTGGAATTTCTGAATTCCGATCGTCTCTGCATTCACTTATTTCCTCCGCGTAATACTAATATGACTTCGAAACATCCATATCACGTCCCGTACATAGGGTGGCGTGAAAAGTTTTCCAACTTACAAAATCACTATTCATCCACCAAATTACTATGCACGTACAGGAAACACTATGCACGTACGGGAAACACTATGCACGTACGGGAAATACTATGCACGTATGGGAAACACTATGCACGTACGGGAAACACTATGCACATACTCATTTCCCTTCAAGGATCCATTAGCTCCTTCCTGGATGGTAGATTATTCTTATCTAGGTCCTCAACCATCGAATTACTCTATTCTGACAATATACCAATGCATCAGGATCATTGTCCAAAGCAATATCCATTCATTACAATCATTGTTCTTTGAAACCACCATTCATTAGAGCTGGTGACCTTGTTGTCGGAATCATTGTTCCTCATTTTATCATTACTTAATAAAAAGTTTTAATTATATCCAAAATTTTGGGGTTCTTACACACTTGGTATATACTTAAGTCATGTAAGTGCTAAGGTAGGTCATTTTATTGCTCGTTTTTTAAGTGATTTACCAAAGTTATAACTAAGTGTCCATTTTTAGGGGTTCATTCGCATTTAATCTCGATTCGAACATTTTTATAAAATCGGAAAACGATCCGTCTGACATGAGGTTTTCTTTCACACCTTCCTTATGATCTCTAATATTTAATTTCCAAGATTCGCAACTGAATTAGCTACGTTAAGGGGATTCAATTTCAATTACGAACTCGCACTTACGGTTTCGAACCACTTTTAGTAAATCGCCCATAAATCTTAAACCGTAAGTCCGTTTGTTTCGATTCTTGCGCCAAAACGATCCATGGCTCGATATCTATAAGGTTATGTCATAATATCATTAAGATCAGAAGTTTATCCCAACAGTTATGCACGGTGTTCTAAAGGTTAACGAAAATCGGGCATTACGACGGCTATAAATCGAACGTTTCTAAATTCCATACATCAAAACCAAGCCACACCGGGCATACCATCAATATTACACATATCATACTCATCTTAGCAGTCCATGAACATCTTACTACACCATCATAACATCATAATACTTAGGTCCACTAACAAATTACATAATCGTGCTTATAAGATCATCTTAATCATCACTAATCTAACAATCACCAAGAACATCCATAAACCTTAAAGTAGATCTAGGGTTTATGAGGGTTATACCTTCTTGGAGGATGTAATAGTCTTGATAAACCTTTTTTAGTCCTTAGAACTCCTTAACCAAGCTAAAACTAACAAGAATCATCAAGAATATAATTAGAGATTTTCGGAGTTTCTATAACCCAGCTGAACGATCTTGTAAAACGAGGGCCTTACCGAGCTTTTCTGGACGAGGCTTATAAAGGAGAGTTGTAGAGAATCTTAGCAGATTTCCAACAAGCTAAAGAACACCAAATTTCATTGAGAAACGAAGGAGATATGGCCATTTGAAAATCGTCACAGAAACTGTCAAAATCTGGACAGTTCGGTTATCCATCTTGGGAAGGAGATTTGCCTAGGCTATACTACTTGGATTGCTATGAAATTTTGAGCGAATATTTCCCATAGGGTGGAGAAGGTATGGTTAAAATTTGGTGATTTTATCATGAATAGAAATGGAGATATGAATTTTTCTTTCAAGGTGGTTCTTGCTGGGCAGTTTTAAGAAATGGAGAGAAATGGAGTTTCTTTGCATTGTTTTGCTCTCATCCTTATCCAATACACCTCATTGTGATAATATCTCATAAAGTGGCTTTTGATAAAGTGATTAGGTCATGGGTGATGTTTTATGCATGGACAAGTGTTGATAACTTGTGGTAAGTTGATAAAGTGATGCTAAGTACCAGTTAGCTTTCTAATCTTCTAGTTCCTTGTTGTAACTAGCTTGGTTACTAGATATTTATACTTGCACATGCATGCATCTTGCTTTCTGGCCTGCTTGCTTCTTTGTCCGGTTATTGCTCAATTCATGGATCGTTCGAACGGATATCTCAATCGTTTCTAGCTAGGGTTTTACCGGAAATCTTCTTAATATTTATACTACCATTCTCATTCCTCCTTTATAATCTTTGAATTTAAATCCCTTAAATCTTTTTAATAATCCCTTAAGTCTTTCAGTGTCCAGGGAAATCTCGGGGAAAATAAAAGTGCTATTTTTCAGAATCCGATAACTTTTACATACACTCTTTTTCCCCTTGGATCATTAATTCGAACTCAGAAATCCGTTCCGGGTACTCCTATATAGCATCGTCTACTGATATTCTCATTTCCACCAAAAACACTATTCATCACTTATTCTCTCTTTATTACTTATAATTAGAAAAATGTCCATGCATTTTCTCGAGCGTTCCTTAACCCTTTCACGGAACCACTGGACTAATATCAGATATCGATTTGGATGACATGAGAATAACTCTCCTATTTGAAATTAACATATCTTACTTATCCAGGAGATAGATTATTCTTATCTAAGTCGTCAACCAATAGCATTCTTCAAGACATGTGAACATTGGAATCCATATTCATTCCATAATAAAAGTTTTAATTCCTACCAAAAATCAGGGTTCTTACACCCGAATTGAATAGAATGGGCTCATGGTGTTAAGTGGGTTGTCTTTAAAGCCCAACTTGATAAGGAGCCTTGTAAGTAGTGGGATTAGTGAATTAACAGAAAGTTTTGGATCCAAAGGGGCATATGTAACGATTGGGTAGGCGGGAGAATGCAAGCATTAGTATTATTACTAATAGTATTAGTGGCTTGGGAAGTAGTGAAAATATGGTTGTATAAGGATTTTTTGAGAAGGCCAATTAATCAGTACAGGCCTATAAATAATTCCACTTTTATTACAACCATAATTCACTTTCCACACTTCAGTTACACGTTAAAAGAGAGTAGAAATAGGAGAAAAGTGAAAATGGAGGAAGCGGTTGTGGGTAATATGGAGTTGGTGGATGCAGGAGTTCTCTAGAGGATGCCGAGGGAAGGGTTTGTGAAGGTCAATGTGCATGCATGTTTCTTTGATGACCCTCTCCCTAATGAAAATAGAATAGGTATTGGGTATGTTATCCGTAATTATCATGGGCGTATTATTCGTATGGTTGGAGTATCTTTGAGAATCCAGGAAAGGAGGATCAATGAGTTCTATGCTATGCTGTTGGGGCTTCGAAGAGCTTATTTGGAAAACTACACTCAACTTTCTTTGGAGACAGACAATGCATGTGCTTACTGGGATTGGAGGTTTTCTGGTGATGGAGTAATCCCAGAACATCGTTATGTAATGAACCAACTCAATCAAAGGAAAGAAGATAGGAACCAGGTCTTGGAAATCAAACCAATAAGGGAGGAAGCAAATGCATTGGCTCGATATCTAGCTCATCATGGTGCACACACTTCGACTAGGATGGTAATTATTGAGGGTCCATTCGGCAGAGTTCGTAAAATCTGGGCAAATGACATGGGACTTGCTCCTTTGGGTGAGCAGTTTGAGGAAATTCTTGAAGGTGATTTGCATGCAGAGGTAGTAGTGAAAGAGGAAGCAATGGAGGACATGCCTTAGATGAGGAAGATGGAGAATCATTTCATTCATTTTTCTTTATCATTGTCTGATCATATTTTTGTTGTTTTTGAATTGTTCGATTAAGTCTAGATGGTTGTTGGGCTCTAGGTCTTTTAAAACAATGTAGCATGGTGGTTAAGATATGAACCTATAAGAAGAAGGTTGATGGTTCGATTTCCGATGCTAATAAAAGTTGTTTCATTTTTTACACAAATTATAGAGGAGTGGCACTATTGTTATTTTTAAAAAAATAAGGGCAAAATAGTAATATCACAACCATTTTATTGAATTTTTTACCCTTATATTGAAGTTTAATATATAGTAATAGATTATTAGTTTTATCATTGTCCTGAAACGATTTTCACGAGTTACATCATTTCAGTTTCTGTTGAATAATTTTTTTCCTTTTTTTTTCTTTTATCAAATCATCCTCCTGCATTAGTTTCAACTAGCTTCTATACCCGTGTAAGGCACGAGTTTGTTTCAATATATTTGATTGTTGAGATAATATTCGGTATAATAATTGTATAGATTATTATATATATATATATATATATATATATATATATATATATATATTATATATTTATATATCTTTAAATTTGTTTCGTTAAATCGTGTTCATTTTTTCTAATTTTAAGGATATCATTTAAACATAAAGTGAAATGTTTACTAAATTTATTGGATGTACAAAATGTTTTACATTTCTCAATATAGTCATTAAAAAATAGAATACAACATAACTCATTCTAGTACATAGTACAATTTTGATAGTTGACCATTTTCGTATTCGTTGTTCAGTTCAATTGGAGTATCTACTTTGCTTGTGTTCGAAGTGTTAGCTGAGTTTTTCTGATCTTTACTCAAAATGTTTTCTGAAATATCCAACTCGTTATCAACATCATTCGTTACAGAATATTTCTTGAAGTAATTTACCTTAAAGTCGTAATTTCTTTTATAGACGAAATGTTAATTTTTTCTCTTATCTATCTATTTTCATTACCTTATTCGTAAGTATATATTCTGCATTATGTTATATTACGACTTTATAATTCAATCGATTACCGGTAGCGTTTACATTTTTATCATAAAATAAAAAATGCAAATATATAAATTGTGAAATTATTATGTAATAATAAGTTATATACTATTAATTGCAAGTCAATTAAAGTGTTATAGTTAATAAATATAAACGGATCAATTAAATATTGAGCTATTAATTGATATATATTATTAACAAAGGGTGAAAAAGTAATATACACTTGAATAAAATGTGACATGTTGCTTATCATAAAATAAAAAATGTAAATATATAAATTGTGAAATTATTATGTAAGAATAAGCTAGATACTATTAATTGCAAGTCAATTAAAGTGTATTAGTTAATAAATATAAATGGATCATTTAAATATTGAGCTATTAATTAATATATATTAATTACAAAGGGTGAAAAGATAATATACACTTGAATAAAATGTGACATATTGCCACATTATATATATAGTAGATAGTAGATAATAGATAGTAGATTTATTAGAAAGTTTTAGCATTTAATTGTTCCTGGCTTCATTTCAATTTGCATGCATTCGTTTTTTTATTTGTGATAATAGTTCGTGAAATTTTATAATTGTTCTTCGGTTATAAGGTTCTTTAAATTTCTTGAAAATGTTTGTTTTTAATTTAGATATGTAAATCCTATTTTAATTCTCTTTCGCTTAGTTATAATTTATAATTAAAAAAATAAATATTTCCAAATTCAATTTTTTAATTCGTCTAAATTAAAAATTAAGAATTTACGAAAAATTACATAATCTCTGTGCATCGAATCATAAATATTAAAACGATAATCGTGCGCTTGCAATATTTAAATGTTTATTTTTTAGCACATTAAGCCTTTTCTTCTTTCTAAAACAAACACTTATTCTTACGTCGGATGTGCTGTGGAACAGCAATCCCCACCGACATTATTTTGTAAGAACCCCAAACCCGTACACAGCCTAGTCCCAACATCACTTCAGGAAGAGTATGTTAGTTTACGAAATAATATGTTAGTTTATTTTTCTATTCATTATTTTCTTTTGCTAAATCTATACATTATTTTTATTTTAAATAATTAAATTATAACATATGTTATATTTTAAATTATAAAATTAGAATAAATGTCCGTGCGAGGCACGGGCACTAAACTAATTTCTCATTCGAAAATTTATATATTGAAATAATTATGTAAATAAATATGATAAACGATAAGATTTCGATTTATCGAATGTTTTTATAGTTATTTTGTAATATTGTAATACCAATTTTTTAAACTAAACATTTTATAATTTGATTAGATTTCATAAAAGTTGAATAAACATTCATATGAACATAATCACATGAATACTTATGATTGTTAAATTATTAATTTAGTTTTCAATTGAGTGATATGAATTTTATTAAATTGAATCTTTAAGTATAATATAAATAATTATCTTAGTAAAATTGTCCGTGTATAATAGTGGCGTATGTAAACTCATTGATTTTGTTATTAAAAATTGATCGTATATGTAAAGACTATACTTGAGTCATAGTACAAAATCTCTTAATATTGAGTAAAAGTTTTCCTAATGCTTGTCTCAATCATTTTTTCTAAACATATACATATATATAAACTTTTAAACTTTAATGTTTAGTTTTAGTCTAATGGTTATTACACAATGTAGAATTTCAATAAAAAAAATTGGGTAAATTTAAAAACATTTTATATTACAATTTTTAATTATTTTTTAGCTCAATTTTAAAATTTTCTAAACATTTCAATTGATGTAAAATTTGACAACCTTAATGACCCGTGCAAGTATATTAAATCTAAAATCAATTTTTTGATTTTATGATATATTGATCTAAGTATATGTTATAACTCAACCATTACATATTATATTGATCAATATATTATATAAAAATTCATATGTACCATACTTTATAGTCGACTTATAATCTAATTGATCATTTTAAATAATTATTGTACTTTTGTAATATTTAGTATATCTTTTTTTATTTAATTAGAATGATAATTATATTATTTTTTATATATCACATAGATCATCATATTTTTAGAGTTTTCATCTTTTTAACATAATTTCAATTAATTTTCATATATTTTCAAATATTTATATGACTCGCATATTTAAATCGTTAAAAGTCTAAATAGTTGGTTGACCAAAACCGTCTAATATGTCTCACATATTTAAAAAAAATTATACCTGAAAAGTTTTGTAATGCAATTATTAATTATATTATGATTTGATAACTAAAATTTACATATTTCTTAAAATCAGCTCTTATTTTTTAATAATTTAACTTCTACATGGAAATGCATGTAAATAATTTTTTTTTTTTTTTTTTGGAATCAGTTGCATTATGAGTAATCTAATTTTTTTTCTATATTAATTATTTAAAATGACAAAAGTGAATTGTAGTATGCTCAATCGATTAAAATATTTTTTATAATTTTATTTGTCCAATATTCTAGTAGTAATATAAACCAACATTTTATTTACTTTAAAAAATGAAGAAAAATGCGACGATGAGGCAAAATTATAAGAGAGGTGGTTTATCATATAGGATTTTTAGACAAAACTCAAAATCAACTATAGCACAATTGGTTAAGGCATGAGTTTGAGAGTTGAAAATTAGTGGTTCGAATCCCAATACAAGCATAATTTCACTATTTTTTACATAATTATCAAAGGATGGCATTTTTGTGATTTTTTAAAAATTAAGGGTAAAACCGTAACTTCACACCAATTAAAATGGCCAACTTTACCGTTGTGGAAGTTTAGTATATAGTAATAGATTAGTTGGCTATGCATTAACTAAATCTGATCCAAATTCGACTCGTTAAGTCGTTGATAAGTCTAGATTATAAGCATGTCTCTAGTTTTCTAGTTTTTATTCCCCCTGCCTTTTTTTTTATTTAAATGCATGAAAAATTAGAAAAAAATAAGATGTTCGTGAACGACATCCTGAGCAGGGTTAATGAGATGTTCACGAGACGTTCGTGTGTAGTAGCTCGTGAGATATGTTCGCGAACTATTCGCGAACATTTTCGTGAAGAACATTTTCCTTAATGAGTCGATACACAAACCAAAATATTGGCTCGATAAAAGTTTGAGCTCGAGTTCGAGTTCAACATATTTATAACGAGATGATACATGAACAATCAAGAGTTTGGCTCAGTTTGGCTCATTTACAACCCTAATCAGGGGTGGACCTATAGCTTCTGGTATGGGTGTCCAGGAATCCACTTATCACTCAAAAGAAATTATGTTGCAACTTTGAATCAGTAACCCACTTGTAATTAGGAACCCACTAATATATATTGAAATTCGAATAGATAATAGCCCAAAACCAGAAAAACTCCTATTACTACTTCTAATCTCTATTGCAGGAGCAGAAAAAAATGCGAATTTAATGATAAAACAAAACTTACTCTCTGTATATGCTACTGTTTAGTGAGCGATTCAAGAGTGAATAGCCGAGAATACAGCTCCATTTATACAAGAAACCCACTGGAAAGTATTCTTGGATCCTCTGACTAACCCTTTAAAATATTTCCATGTTTGTTTCAAATGATAATCATAAAATTTGACTACTATCTTTAAATTTTTCTAATCTTACATGAAAACATATTGGAGGATCCTTGGCTATCTTTAGATCATGATGCTTACATCCATACCAGAATTGCAACATTACAAGGTCAGATGTTCTCGTCGCTACTGGCTAGTGATGTCAACTGGGATATAGATCTGGTTTTGGAAGTTTTTGAGAACAGGAATGCCAATGTAATATTAACTATTCCTTTGAATAGTGAGGTAAATGACTCATGGTATTAGAGACGTGAAAAGCTTGGTAATCATTCGGTGAAAAGTGCTAATTTACTTTATAGGAGTGCAAAAATGATCGTAGTATAGAGGCAAATTCAGGCTTTCGACGAAAGTTATGGAACCTCAAAATCCTACCTAAAGTCAAGAACTTTCTATGGCATGCATCCATGAACTGTTTACCAACTAAAGATTTGCTCCGTATGAGAAGAGTTCAGGTGAACGATCTATGCCCTACATGTAATGATTTCTTTGAGACAATATTACATACTCTGGTTCTATATTCTCATGCTACTTCTAGCTGGGCAAGGCTTAACATCCTATCTATAAATTAACTCTTTTTTCGAGTGGCTCCAGTTAGTATTCCAGTAGCAACAAAATGAGGAGATTCATATCATCGTAATGGTTTGTTGGATGTTTTGGAAAAGCCGAAACGAACAAGTCTGAAATCAACACAGTTTGGAGTCTTCTGAGGTGGTGGAATCAGCATGCTCGATCCTTAACCAGTGGAAGATTGTTCAAGACACAAACCTTTGATCATTTTATGGGTTACATGACTCATGAAGACGGTGATGAACACTGACATTGTAACAGCCCGACTTTTCGGACTATTAATTCCAAAGCAAAACTAAAAGGAAAATACAATTTCTTAATCCAAAAGTCTATTACAAGGAAATCTATTACAAAAGTGCAGTTTACATTGATCCAAAAGTCAAACTACTTCAAACCTAAAATCCTCGAACTCCACTGCTATCCCACACGATCTTACACCGAACCTGAAAATTGTAAGTAATGAGCTATACAACCCATCAAGTAACCAATCGATCTAACTAGTAGGGAAAAGTAACACGTATACAAATAATATAATACAATATTCAATACATTCGATACAATACAATACGACACCATATAATAATAATATCTTGAAACCCACAATTCATACCATGACCACTACAAACCAGTGATAACGGTCCTAATTTTTCAGAAAACTGTCACTACAACTCGGTGACTCGATCCTTATTCTTATTGTTTTCAAACCATGGCATAAATCAGATCCCGAAATTATTGTTTACACACAACAGATAACAGTAATACATACAGCTTCAAAATATAATCACTTAGCCCAAGTTTTAATGACAAATACGTACACATAACACAAAATTTCAAAAACACTAGAAAGATCAATCAGAAACTTACCTCGACACGAAAAATCAAGAATTCAAATCATCCTATATCATGTATCCAATCTTGACCAGATATGTATTTAGCCTTTTTGACACCTCTAATCGATGTTTTCCTGAAAAACTCAAAGCACAAAAATGGTAGAGAATGAAAAGATCTTTCCGAAAAGTCCAGAATCAACGAATTCCGACTTACGATGAATTTTCTACGAATTTTACAAGACAACTGTTTTGTGTGTGGAAAAGCCATACAAATTTTATTAATAAAGACGAGGAAGGAGAATAAGATGTTTATATAACGTTAAAAACCCTAACTTTAAGCCCCCTAATTATCAGTACTCAAGTATAATCCATATTTTAGGCCCAGTATTCTATTTCAATTTTAAATCCTATTTATTATCTAATTTTAATCATTTTTTCTATTATTCTTTTATTATTATTATTATTATTCTAAAATTACCAGAAGTGTAGAGGCACTGTCCGGTTTGTAACATCCCGCATCGATTAGAATAAGAGTATTTGGAACCTTTATAGATACAAGTCAATAACTAATGTGTACTAATTTGCTAGCACTTTTGGACTGATCTGTGGTGGGTTGTGTCCGGTATGCATTCGGTTGTGGGCTTGGATGTTATAAATGGTATCATAGCTTGTTATTTCCCAGTTATACACCACGAGATTGTAGAAGGGGGGTTGAATACAATCTTAACAATCTGAACTTAATTCTTTTCGAATCAATGAGGTCTTAGATAGTTTGTAAAGAATAGATAGTAAACAAAGTACATAAACACACGATATAAAAATTTCAGGTGGAGTTTGAGTGGTCCACCTGAGAGTTGTATTTGAAGAAAATACTCTTTGTAGAAATACACAGCTGCGGGTTACAATGTGTTTACAAGAAAACCTATTGATCTCTATCTTATGCTCTGTGTTTTTATTGCTTGCAATATGCTGCTCATACAGCTTATTTAAACTATATAAAGACAAGTAAAATACGTAAAATGTAAAGGTACATTTTTGGTATAACTTGTCACACACACATGCTTGAAGTGATAGCCATTTCTGGAAATGTCTTGAAGGTCTTCTCTTCTTGATTTTGACAATTCCAGCATGCTTCAAGTCCATGCATGTTTCTTTCTTCCAAGCCTACGTGATGCTTTATGCAAAAGATCTTTCTGATTTGAATCTTTATTCCTGAAAAGTTGCTTTAGCAAAAAAGATAACCTTTTGGAAAGTTAATAAGCTTTTCTGCTTATTGAGCTATACTTGAACTTCCTAGGCAAACCAGCTGATCCTTATGCATTCATCAAGATATCCTTTGAATTTTTTAGTGGTAATGTAATCATGTTGGAGATTGCTTTCACTCTTATTGTTGTCCTTGAAGTCGGATAAACAGTGACTAATTTCACCTTTCACTTGGAAGAGTTTGAGCCTTCGTATATCTATAATTGGACTCCCTACTCGTAACATCCTCTGTGTAATTGATCACTGTCTTCAAGTCGCGGGTTGCAAAGTAATTCTGGGTCTGTTCTTCATTTGATTTGTTCCATTCGAGAACTTTAGAATATTCAGGCTGAGTTCTCGAATAGAGACTTCTTAGTAGCCTGACTTCTCGAATATCCCTTTTTGTAGAATTCTCAAATCCACCATGTCTGAGATAAATCGAATAGAGATATGACAATGGTCTGACTTCTCGAACTCTCTCTTTTCTTGACTTCTCAAAATTTACTTGCATGGGTATTGCAAAATCTCTTCTGATTACAGATACTTGATTGTAGCATGTCATGGCTTGTTGCAGAAATACTTCCAAACTGTTTGTAGAGATCCATTCGTAAGATGTAGCTTTAGTTGATCTGCATTTCAGTTAGCTTCCTGATTTATTTGTCAGCTTCGATTTCTTGATCATTTTTTGCCTTGTGGTATATGTAATCATTATCTTTAGACATGTATATCTCAACAATCTCCCCATATTTATGTCTCCAGGAAGAAGACATAAATCAAGAGAGTGATGATAACAAAAACCACTCTTCAAATTTTCTTTTATTTGTACAACAATGTTGATCAAGCTTCAATGACACAAATTTTGGCCTGTACTACTCACCTCCTTTCAAGACTTAGAATTGCTCCCCTTATATATAGCATTTATTTGAGAGTCTGTTCTGTTCCTCCACTTGCTGGGTCTCTCTTTGGTTTGAAGATCTTTCTCCCTTGATAGTGAAAGAAAATAACCATTCTCCCCTATTGATTAGAGAATAGGCTAGGATATAAGTTCTATAACTCTTCATTCTTTAAACTCTTCCCCCTTTCGATAAGGATAAAAGTTCTGAAATCCTTCTCCCCCTTTTCTGTTATCACCAAGAACTATGATACCGTAAGGTCTAGATTCATAGTAATGAGAGGTTAGAATCTGCACATATGAAATTTCTCTCTATTTTTGCATCAAGATCTCATCCTGGCTCAATTCACACAACTCACCTACCTTTTCTAAAGGGGTACTCTGTAACACCCCAGTCCCACATCGAGGAGATTTGGGATTTCAGTTCAGTTTATAAGTCACAGCATTACTACTAAATGCACCAACAAATCATGATCTTTTGGGGGCCTATGCTGGGCTTGTGGACTACCCAAGTTGGTTGCATTTGGGCCAGCTTACTTTTTCTTATTTCGGATTAGAAATCCTGACTTGAACCGATTTTCGAAAAAGGCTCCGGAGACTCGGGTTGTCACATATGGTATCAGAGCCAACTCTCGAAGGCTTGATTCATCAAGTTGTCGGAGGTGGGGACACGAAGGCTGGTGGTATTATCCCACAATGGACAGAGATCCAGAAGTGGGGAAACGAAGCCAGCCGGTATTATCCCACATTGGTTAGAGAGGAGAGAAATGATCTTGGACCTTTGGTATATCCGTTCGGGCCAGACGAGGATGTCAGGAGTTTAAGTGGGGGAGTTTGTAACACCTCAGTCCCACATCGAGGAGATTTGGGATTTTAGTTCAGTTTATAAGGCAAAGTATTACTACTAAGTGCACCAACAAATCATGATCTTTTGGGGGCCAGTGGTGGGCTTGTGATTTACCCAAGTCGGTTGCATTTGGTCTAGTTTACTTTGTCTTATTTCTAATTCGAAATCAGGCCTTGACCCGATTTTCGAAAAAGGCTCGGGATTTGACCCGGGTTGTCACATACTCACCCTCTCCTTCTGCTCTCCTGGAAGAAATAGGAGACCACTCTTGTACACACACTCACCTTTTGCCCTGGAGCAACCAGGCCTCTCCTATTTTTATACTCCATTCCCTCATTCCTAGAAAAGGAACACAAAGATTAGAGAATTATGGGTATAGAGTCATGGAGATACATGAAAAGAACTGAGAATTCAGCAAACTGCCCTGTGTAGAGCTTAGAAGTCTCAGGATTGAGTGTTGGCTTCTTCATGAAATAGAATGAAGAATAAAGAGTGTTTGGTGTGTGTGTTGAAGTGCTATATTGTCACAAACTAGGTATCCATGAATGGGGCTGAATCCTTTCATTTACAGAAGATTCATTAACCTGAATTTGAGAAATAGTTAAGGGTAACCTGTGTGTGTACTCCCCCCGTGTCCCAGCAACTTGTAACAACTTCTGGCTAGATGACAAGTAGTAGAAGGTTGCATGACTGTGTCCCTTACCCTCACTGAGTGTGTTCTTGGTTGGGAACCTTGTTCAATAGTTAGAGTCTTTTAAGAGACGGAAACTAGAAATGTGGATGTCCTTTTAATCATTATGCCTTTTTTGGAAGACATAGGATGGCTAGGCTGGTTTTACACCCTCACCTTCCTTGTTCTTGTGGTTTCTTGATGTCACCACTTCCCTCCCTCACTTTCCTCTTGTTCACTCCCCTCAAGCTAAGATATAAGGAGTTGTCAACTATAGTTTGTTGAAAAACTGTAGAGGGGGTTAAGGATGGTATAAAGTGAATATATGCTGTATTGATTGGGTAGAGAATCTGGGGGACATTTCAGCAATTCTCATTTCAGCTAAGTAAGGCAAAGATTTTAGGACAAGAGAGAGAAAAGTGCTGATAATTTAGAATCAATACCTGAACTAGGTGTATTGGCTTAAGAGCCTTCTCCTCATGAAGGTTTATTCTCTTAGTGGCGAATGACACCTTTGGCTTGTTGTGTTAGGCTGATTATTGTCCTGAAGCTGTACTTAGGGAAAAGAACCAATTTACAGAGATAATCAAGGATAAGAATTGAAGTATGTGCAAATTTGTTAACTTTGAACCTAGTATCATAGCTAATCATTCTTAAGTTAGAGTTCAATTAGAAAAATGAAATTACCAATCCATGTGTTCAAGTTTAACTAATTATTCCCGTTTAAACAGAGTCCAAATTAGTTATTTGACTTTAACATTAATTCTAGATGGTTACACATGGCAAATGACAAAATTAAAGAACCTGGTAAATAGGTTAGCCAAGTTTGCTTGTGAAACACCACCATAACATCATCATCCTCTGTTGATAATTCAAGTCCTTGAGATGCTGCAAGCAGGAAATGAATATGCAGTGTGTAGCTATTAAAGCTCACTTATTTGGTTAGATGAATATGTTAATTAGAACTAAAACATCATGAAAAGGTCTTGAGATAATCAACAGATCTATTAAGTTTTTGTCAAATAAATTTAAACTAAACTGACTAGATTGAAGTGAACTGAATGAAATGTATGCTTAATCACTTATCACACATCACAAATAAACGTAAGTTAAGTTAATCAGACTTATCCACAGGGGTTAGGTTATTAACAAAACTTAAGTGATTTAAGCACAAAACAAATTATCTTATCTAAGTGTCTTTGTTGAATTAGATCGAGCATTAATCTAACAGTAAAACTGTTTCGCAGAGTCATGCGGATAAACATGCATCAAGCAATAGATTTTAACAAAAAAAACAGAACATCAGGACACAATATAGATAAGCAAAAGATCACTTCATTTCATTAAAAAAATACAAAGATGGTCAAAAAGACCATTGATAAAACATTAAAAAACAAAACATAAAAACAACTTTCCCACACCCCAACCTAAAACAACTAAACTAGGCTGTTGATGACGGGCCGTTCCATTAGTCCTTCCGGCTGCGTGCTTGGAGAGCTACCAAAGCTACGCGCATGGCAGCTATTAGGGCTGCACAAAAAAAGGGTTAGACCGGAAAATCGGACCGGACCGGGTCTCTCGGTCCAAAAACCGGACCGGACCTGTTACATCCGGGCCAGCTATGACACGCTCCTCTTCTGCTATGAGCTCGTCGATCTTCTCGTGAAAGGCCAACACCTTCTCATAGATGGGCATGGCCTCAAACTCCTCCACAGATACCTTGATAATGCACTTTGTCATCGTAAAAAAGGTAGAAGAAAGAAGAGAGAGAGGGTGTTTTTAGAAAATGTGAGTCTAAGTGATTCCCACCCATGCCTATTTATAGGCCAAGAAGTCTTAAAGACACAACTATTAACTAGGGGTTTAAACGGGTGAAAGGTTAATCAAAGATCACACCTCTTTAAACACACTAAAGCATGCAAAAGAGAAAACACAACTGCGAATCAATGAGGTCTTAGACAATCTCAACAATCTCAAATTAATTCTTTTCGAATCAATGAGGTCTTAGATAGTTTATAAAGAACAGATAGTAAACAAGTAAACAAACACACGATATAAAAATTTCAAGTGGAGTTTGAGTGGTCCACCTGAGAGTTGTATTTGAAGAAAATACTCTGTGTAGAAATACACAGCTGCGGGTTACAATGTGTTTACAAGAAAACCTATTGATCTCTATCTTATGCTCTATGTTTTTCTTACTTTCACTATGCTGCTCATACAGCTTATTTAAACTAAATGAAGACAAGTAAAACACGTAAGATGTAAAGGTACATTTTTGGTATAACTTATCACACACATGCTTGAAGTGATAGCCGTTTCTGGAAATGTCTTGAAGGTCTTCTCTTCTTGATTTGGACAATTCCAACATGCTTCAAGTCCGTGTATATTTCTTTCTTTATAGGTTACTAAGTTCTGAATTGACTTAGCTTCCAAGCCCACGTGATGCTTTATGCAAAAGATCATTCTGATTTGAATCTGTATCTCTGAAAAGTTGCTTTAGCAAAAAAGATAACCTTTTGGAAAGTCAATAAGCTTTTTCTGCTTATTAAGGCGTGCTTGAACTTCCCAGGCAAACCAGTCGATCCTTATGCATTCATCAAGATATCCTTTGAATTCTTCAGTGGTAATGTAATCATGTTGGAGATTGCTTCCACTCTTATTGTTGCCCTTGAAGTCGGATAAACAGTGACTGATTTCACCTTTCACTTGGAAGATTTTGAACCTTCGAATATCTACAATTTGACTCCCTACTCGTAACATCCTCTGTGTAATTGATCATTATCTATAAGTCACGAGTTGCAAAGTAATTCTGGGTCTATTCTTTATTCGATATGTTCCATTCGAGAACTTTAGAATATTCAGGCTGAGTTCTCGAATAGATATGTCTTGACTTCTCGAATGAGTACTTCTCGAATAAGTAACTTATCGAGTTCTCCAATGACTTCTCGAATAGGCTGCCTTGTAGACTTCTCGAATAGAGACTTCTTATTAGCCTGACTTCTCGAATAGCCCTTTTTGTAGAATTCTCAATTCCACCATGTCTGAGATAACTCGAATAGGTATATGACAATGGTCTGACTTCTCGAACTCTCTCTTTTCTTGACTTCTCGAAATTTACTTGCATGGGTATAGCAAAATCTTTTCTGATTACAGATACTTGATTGCAGCATCACATGGCTTGTTGCAGAAATACTTCCTAACTGTTTGCAGAGATCCATTCACAAGATGTAGCTTTAGTTGATCTGCATTTCAGTTAGCTTCCTGATTTACTTGTCATCTTTGATTTTTTGATTCATTTTCTGCCTTGTGGTATTTGTTATCATCATCTTTAGACATGTATGTCTGAACAGAGCTCTGCCCGATCGGAAGTGCACAGGCACTGCCCGAGTTTTGTAAGTGTGTGTGGGCTCGACGAGGACGTCGACCCAATTAGAGAGGGTGTTTATAACATCCAGCATCGATTAGAATAAGTGTATTTGGGACCTTTATATATAGATACAAGTCAACAACTAATGTGTACCAAATTGCTAGCACTTTTGGACTAACCTATGGTGTGTTGTTGGATCCGGTATGCATTCAGTTATGGACTTGGATGTTATAGGCATCCTTCCATGTTTGACAGAGTTAAGGTTAACACTAATGTGGCCATTTTTGAGGAGACAAATTGCTACATTCATGCATTTGTGATTTGAAATCATGAAGGAGTGTGACAACCCCAAACCCGGTATCTGGATCGGGCGCCACCCAAACAATAACAAATAAGAATGCCTGTATATAAACCTAAATACACCAACGATTCCTCACTGAGGATCGATTCCAGGTTATGGTATGAAACAAGAATCTACACTATACACATTATTACAACTTCTATCTCCAATCCAAATATAAACCTTTATACCTTCTAAACCATAGCGCAAGCCAATTAGTATATGCCCGTGCTGGTTTCGTATCTAACCTTTAAAGAATGCACCATCGCTCTCATTTGAATTATAATGCGTAGGTATCCAACTCCTTAACCCTAACTGAAAGGGAAGGTAAAACAAAGCAAAATCGAGCCAACAATGCTCAACAAGTGAATAATATAGTGAAACAATAATATTCTATGGTTCATTGATGAACAATATCAATGACCAACTTATCTCAAGGGAATAGCTCAATTTCCATCATAGAATAAGACTTTTCATTTTCTTAAAATCATAACTTTTCATTAAAACGTACCTTTCTTTAACACAATTCCATCATTGAAACTTGATTTTCATAAAACCTTTTTAAAATATTTAAGCTGATTGGAGTTTTCTCACGACTCCGGACAATACGGGTGATCAGCCACGTAAAGTCCCCATACCGGACACGAAGTCCCTTTGGTCCTTGAAATTGGGTTCCCAATTAGGCAACACATTGGCCTTTAAATGTTGGACTGGGCACTCCCCCAGCCTCTTAAAAATGCTGGACCGGTGTCACCCAGCCTCTTACGCCTCCAATCTGAAGGAATACGTAGAAAAACATTTAGACGGAATCCCTCAACATAAACCGTTAAAACATTTCACTTTTCGGTCCTTAAACTCACTGATAACAAATCAGCCCAGTATAAGGAAATTTTAAAACATTTTTAATTAATTAAGCCATTTTAATGAGCAGCAATAAAAGATTGAGAATCAGGGAAGCAATTGATATAAGGAATCATAGACAACAAAGCAATAAGATTTAACTAAGCATAATAGGGTTCAGCAAGATAGAATCATATATCAACAAGGAAGCATAAATCAATTAAATAACGGAACAACTGTTAAGATTCTAGAAAATGAACAACAATTATAAAGAAATTAAGGAATAAGGTGATCTGAAGTTCAACAATAGATTTAAGTACTGTACAAGCTATAACCACTTATTTCAAAAGTTACCAGATGATAAAATTTTCATGGCAAAATTCGAATTTATATAAAAGATTTGAATAAGTTACCTCAGGTCTCACTCTTGTCAGCTAAGCACTCATAGGCTTCAGCTGCCAAACCGGCATGACAATAATGAGTTTGAATAATTAAGAAGATCTCAATTCATTCTCGGCTATAACCGTCACTGAGCAATACATGCTTCAACAACAGTATAAACCTCGAATTAGTTTACATAAATTTGAAGGAAAACATACTTTGAAGAATATTAGCATAGATGAGGAATATTGAAATCAAATGATTTTAAAAGAAATCATCACCTGAACGATAGGTGAGGAGCATCAACAATAATAGAATAATTTGAGAATGTATGTTTATAAATTAACAGAAGAAAAATGTCACTGGAAATAAAAATAAAGAGTATAGGCACTAGCAAGATGGTTTGAAAGGAATATCGTATAATTAACAGAACAAGTTTACATTATTCAGAATAAAAAATGAAGAGTATAATTGCTTGCAAGAAGGGATATCGAAAGAACAAATAAATAACACAGAAGGTTTAACATCACTTGAACAATAAGTGAGGTATAGTAAACTTGCCTCAATACACAGGGTTTCCATTTCCAATACTTTAACTCCTTATCACTTTACATCCGTCTCTACTTGACCTTTCTTCGATCACACATCCATTTTTCCTTTATCACTTTGTTAATCCCGATAATTCTCTCATTCCTCTACATTCCATCTACACATGCGCTGGCATTTAGCTGGCCGCCTATGCGTACCTATATACAGGTAAAGTACTACTTCAGTACGCGTATAACCTTAACAGTCTAATTTTGTTCTACCCAAACGCGTCCTATAACACTTTACACTTAACATATATAGTACATATTTGTTATACACGTAAAATAATTTAGTACAATCAAATAAACCACATAAACACTTATCACGTATTATGATCGATATCATATATTAATCACATAAATATGAGTCACATATACCCATAAACTATTAACAATCATAACATATTTTCAGATCATTTGAAATCAAATAAGTTAAATAAATTTAGATACAAGGGAGTTTTAGAAAATTTCGGCATGAAATATTCGTAAATAGGAATATTCACCTGTTTTTTAATTCAATAATTTAACTCTATATACATTAAAAGAGAAATAAAGCTACTCCAACTTGTAGCAAACAATTAAGAAAATAACTGCCCTGATTTGCAGCACCCAGACAATTAAGAAAAATAACTAACAGTTTATCCTTGCTATATAAAATTTTAAAACCATACAATCGTGAAATAAATTCATATTACGTACATTCCACTTTGGTACTTAAAATCCCGCTACAACTCTTAATAGCAATTATAATTATTACCACAAACACTATGTACAAGTCATAAAGCAGATAACATGTCCACTAATTATTAACATTTAAATAAACATTTATACGACACATGATAATATACAACTTACCCCCTAATCCATTGTTAAACCAAATCAATTCATAATTTATAGCCATCATTTAAATACTAGATAATAACATAATTATAATTATTCGCTAAATATGAAAATACTATTTTTAGAAAGTTTATAATTTTAGAAAATTCGGGCGGCATCCCCTTTTGTAACATCCCATAATCCAGGATATAAATTTTGGTGCACGGACCACAACTAATACAATACAAACCTAGATATAAGCATAATATAATAACGAAATACCCCTGATCCAAGATCGCATACAGGTTATGGTATGAAACAAACTATTAAATTACATCTTTACATTCTAATCTTCGAATAAAATTAGGATACAATTTGATATCAACTAATGCTATCCGTTAACCAGTTAACCAACCTCTGATAAGCTCAAAACCAACGTCATCAACCTGAGCGTCATCTTTTACTGCAGGAATAAGACTGCTCACTAACTTCTAGGTCTATCCGTCCTCTCTAAACTGAAGAAAGAAACAACAAAAATGCAGAAGTGAGCCAACAATGCTCAACAAGTATAATAGTATAAGTCAACATCAAGAACAGATGTAACTTCTAATCAACAAGAGTATTCATCATAGGTTCCAAAGGAAATCAGGCTTTTAAGCAATTCAAACTCAATATATGGAATAGAATTGGATTTTTTTATGTATTTAAAATAAAACAGTGGAGTTAGGCGGCTGATCAGTCCCGCACTAACCCCGGACAATGCACACAGCAAAGTTCCCCCTCTAAATGGATCCACGGCACACATTCGCCTCAATTTTGACCATTAAACTGGTCTCCCCGAAGGGACTCCTCTGACCATAATATGGTCTCCCCGAAGGGACATCTGAAAACATTCCAATTCTATATCCAACGCACTAGGTGTCGGAACAATCGACAACCCTTGCCAACCAACTAACTGGAAACTCACGTTCCAAAACAACAACTCATAATCCAAGAATCAATGAAGGATTCAAGATCAATAGGTGTCGACAAGTTCGACACAACAATTGGGTAATAAATGAAGAACAACAACCTCAAAAGGTATCAACAAGTTTGATAGAATATAAGGTGATAACCGAATAATCAAGATCTTCAATAAATAGCAACGAGTTCAATAATAAATGGGGTGACATCATAATCAAAAATAATTAAAAGTAAATTTCACTTGAACAAGAAGTGAAGAGAAGTACTTGCCTGGTAATTACAGCTTAACCCGTTTAATTGTCTGAACGTCTCTCTTAACTACTGACTTTCATACGTCTCGTCCCCTCGGTTTTACAATCCTTATCTCATATCACTATCTCTGACTGACCTTTTTCTACTTTAAACATCTCTCGCAGACACACCGGATTCAAATAGAGTATTTAAATACTCAGTCAAACAAGTAATCACTTTTATGACTCACTAACACATATTGCACGTAAATCACTTAAATAGACCACACTAAATAGACACTAATCACAGTTAGCATTTAATCAACTTCAGGAATAGTTTTAAAATGATACTCAACCTCTGTTTCAACATAAAACTGGACTTGGGATATTTAAAAACAATTTAAAATCATTTTCTGGATTTATTGAACCACAAATACATTTATTTTTAAAACAATACACACGCTACTTTCAAGCACAACGTGACTCCAAATATTTTTGAACTTGCAAATCATTTTCAAGATTTTTAGAAATTTTTATAGAATTTTTAAATCATTTACTGCATTTTTAAACAATTAGAAACTATTTTTAAAGAAATCTAAACAGAAAATAGATTAATTAAGAATTAAATAATTCTAATTAGATTAATTAAAATCAACTAATAACTAATTAATAAAATTATTCAATAAATGATTACATTTATCAAATAATTAAATCAATTAAATTATTATTCGAAATTAATTAAAGTAATTAAAAGTAATTAACTCTTAATCATTTTTTAAATTAAAATAAATAAATAAAATAATTTTTGAACACCAACAACATAATTCAGAATTTAATCTGAATTTTCTAAAATAATTTTTGGAAATATTTTCTGAAATTTTGAATTAAAATTCAGAATTTAAAAGTAATTAAAAGTAATTTTTTTTATAATACTATTACTGTTCATCGTCTCCTCCACCCACCCCTAACACTGTTCACGTCGGCCGCCGCTACCGGTGGGAAGAAATTCTGGCGACCCGAATAAACTCGTTTTTTCTCGTTCTTTTAAGCGGGTTTTGACAGCGAAATCAAGTACTACGAATTCTGGGCACATTATAACACACAAAACAACATGAACGGATCTGAAATGGCAAAAATCCGGTGAGCTCGAAAATATTCCGGCCAAAATCGGTTTTCCCTCGTTTCTCCATCAAATTGAGTGTTCTATATAAAAAAAACAAAGCTCAAAACGTGGGTAAACTAACCTCTAACACCTGTAACACGAACAATCAACGTACACAACGGACTAATGATTTGAAAATTTGTTATAAACTAACAAACTTGAACATCATTAAATCGGAACCAATCGAAGCAATTGAACATATGAATCAACTCTAAACAACTCAATAATGCTAAAGGAAGCATCAAATTCACCAAATGATCAACCAAGAAAAAATCCCCAAATTTCTATTCAAGAACCCTAGAAAAACGCAGATTTCTTCAAAAATAATATAAAATCAGAAACTTACCCTACATGAAATCTGATGGTAGATTATGAAACTAGATGTCAAGAGCTTCGTTTTGAGTATTTGTACGTCGAAATCAGATTCCAAAATCACCTCCAAATTGATGATCGATCTTCAAGAATCTTCAAGAACACTATAATTTTACTTATTAATATATATATATATATATATATATATATATTTTTTTTTTTTTTTTTTTGAAAAATGTTTTTCCTTGGATTTGATTGGCCAGCTGTATTAAATCTGATTGGGTAGGAAGTGATAAGATTTTATTGGTCAAAATAATTATTGTAGTGTATCTTTGTTTCCGAAATGCTCGGAACCCTAATTAACTTTTAATCGGTTCGGAACGTGCCAATTAAATCAATTACGGGTCCGACTCGAACGGAAACATTTTGACAAAAATAATGAATCGATCACTGAAAATTTGTAAGACTCATAAAACGAATAAAATACGAGGTTGGCAAATTTTGAGATTTATCTGACGAATATAGATATGAAAAATAATTTTAAATCGAAGCCCCAGAGATTTTGAAAACAGCTTTGAATGGATAAGAACAAACTGATTGCCCAGATTACGAGAAATTTTAAAGATAATTATCCTGGAGTTTAATACAATCATGAAACACATAAAGGGTTCCCAAACCATCCTTCCCGATCCTTTTACTCATATCTAACGATACCATATCATCTCCGCGATATAATTATCCTCCAAACCGAATCAAAATATTTATCTAAATTCAAAATAAACTAAAATAAATTATAATAAAATATTTGTCATCTTGATCACATAATAATAACATATACCCTCAGATACCAATCAACGGACACCATGACTTGTCAAACTGGAATAAAATAATTCAAAATATCTTTATTCCAATTTACAAGAAATAATAATTATATAAATTTAATATTCTCGGTTCTTACAGTCTTCCCCCCTAAATAGGATTTTGTCCTCAGAATCAAGACAAGCAACAAGTGGGGAGACTTCTCTGACATCACACTAACAAGTTACCAAAACTCTCCTATCCTGGGACTCTTTCACCATATTCTTACTGACAACACAATACTAACTTACTTCTCTGCACTCTATCTCTGAAATTCTTTCAGTTTATATTCTATGACACAATGAAATCAAAACAATATTCTTAACATCACTACGCGGAACACATTATAGATATGCTGCATATAAGGCGATAAAGCTAACTCATAGGCAACCCTCCTGACTTTCTTCAAACCTCAAAAGATCTAACAAATAGTGAACTCAACCTTCTTGGCAATCGAATCCCACTAATCCCCCTTTACGAAAATAATCTCAACAAAGTTTTGGTTCTTCTTCTCACAGCGTACATTTCTCGTGGCAAGTTGGTGTATTTCTTTTGTCGACTTTGAGCTGTCGTTAACCCTTCTAACAAGGTCGATTACTTCTTTTGTCGGTGGCACCAACTCTGGTCCTAACATTTTCCGTTCATCCACTTCTCCCAACATACCGGAGATCGACACTCTCGTCCGTATAGCGCTTGTAAAGCGGTAATCCAACATTGGTATGAAAACTACCGTTATACGAGAATTTCATCAGTGGTAAATGATCGTCTCAATCGCCTTTGAATTCAAGTGTATATATACTCTAAACACATATTCGCTGGTTTGAATCGTTCCTTCGCTTTGGCCGTCTGTCCGAGAATGACAAGGCACACTTACCTCTAACTCAATGTCTAAACCTTTCTTGAAAACTATCCTGAAATCTCGAGTTGAATTTCGTGTCTCATACGAGCCATAATACTCCATTATAAACTTGAATACTTCGTCTACAAGTCCCGATAATTCGAAACGCTTACTAGTCATAAATGAATGTCCTGTCCATAGAAAAATCGGACATGACCCTTTCGTTTAACGGACTATACCCTGTGTAACAACTTCAAATACCAACCGAACTATTTTTAACAACTCATTTTTGTACTCCAACATTTCACAATCTCAATTTAATTATGCACAATGCTAATACGAAAGCTGCCTTGACTTGCAGTAAACAGGTATATAAACAAATCTATGATACCTTGATTCCAATATTTGAACCAAACTTCATATCATCTATTCTCGATCGCGTCCTTGAAATCAAATACTACAATCAAACACATACGTCATTAGATACACGTCAAACATGATTCGATTATCAACTCAATTCTTACTCTTATAAAAACATTTTGGTTTGTTAAATTTTTTTTTTTTATCATCTTGCTCCATCTTGGTCAACTCTCTTCTACTCTTAATTATTATGATTCTTTAAACTGCGCTCACACAAGTTGTTAATTCCAATACAATCACCTTACTTCATATTCATGTTTCAACTCCTCCTGCTAGTTCATACAAACGAATCCGTCCTACTTTACTTAAGTTATTCTGGTTTGGGTTCTAAAATTTAAACCCAATCATTAGCCTCAAAACATTTAAAATCCTATGATATTCTATTTACTACCTCCAAAATTAAACCACTGTCCATAGTAATTTTCATCAATACCAACTATCACGTACCAAATATCTCCAACATCATTCTCTTTTCAATCTTTAACAAAGCCCGCAATCTTGTGCTCCTGTAACCTGCTTTTCACTCTTACTCAATTCTCAGTAATATAGAATCTTTGTACCTGTGTCATCAGTTCAATAAGTAATCCAATTTGATATGTCATCTCTGTTTTAACACCACTTCTCAACTTGCTCAACCAATTCTTCATCAACATAATTGTAATTTCACCGACTTAGGATGCCGTCGCGTCCATCTTTGCAGCTCTTCATCGCTGGTAATTCAGAATCAGCAAGGATTTTGGCAAAAGAAGTTTATAAAATGAATAGGTACCAAGTAGAAATATACACTGTGTTTTGCTTCATAAAACTTTTTGTAAAAAGGGTTTAACCGAGAGACTAATATGATCATTGAACTATTTTCAGGTTGCATTTGTCACTTGGTCAACCACCATAGTATATAAAGATGGCCAGTCTTTAGTACTTTCATAACAAACACAATTAGTGGCGTCCCACCAGACTTCTATCACAGAGATAAAACGTCCCTGAATCCCCTATATACATAGGTTGTTCATCTCAGTTTGAATAAAGAAGATCAAATATTCAGGGAAAATGGAAAGAGGTCAAGAGTCTCAAAATTTTGTATATAAAGTTGGATCAAGTATTCTCTGAAAAATAGGGATATTTCTGAAAGAATAGGACTATGGGTAAATAAATCTGATTTACAAAGCTCATAATCAATTGAAGTATAGTTGATCATCAATCGTAGGCAGCAACTATCGATTAAACAAATGTTCAAGAAATTCCTAATTATTCAGCATCTCACTTTTGTCGACTAAGCACTAATATACTTAGCTGCCAAAAACCGACCCGACAATAATGAGTTGAATAAATAAGAAGATCTCAATTCATTCTCGATGTTAACCGTCACTGCGCAACCAATGCTTCAGCAATGATTTAAACCAGGAATTAATTCACAATAATTAATAGCAAGAATAAGAATTTTCCAAAACATTTGACAATTCCCTCAGATAGTAAATTGAATGAGATCAATGACTAGGGTGCATAGCTACGCCCTAACTTCCAACCCATACCAATAATTGCTTCCCACATCGTGTTTATAACCTTCTCGTATGCTCTCTATAACGTTCACATCGTAGAAAAGTTCTAGATTATACGTGAAAACCTCGAGATAATATCTTCCAGACTGGTAGATCCAACTGCCCAATTAGCTCATGCTGCTCCGGATTAGCTGTCTCGCTCATAGCCAAATCCCCAAACAAATCGAATTCCTATTCGTGCAATCCGTCAAAAGACCGTATAACGTCACAACACTCATCGTGATAACCCAAGGCGAATCTTATCCTAAATCGTTCTACCCAACGTCTATCTTAGACACGTACACCTAACCCTCCTAATCTGATTCAGTGACCAAAACCTGTAGCTCTGATACCAACCTGTAACATCCCATAATCCAGGATACAAATTTGGGTGCACGGACCACAACTAATACAATACAAACCTGGATATAAGCATAATATAATAATGAAATACCCCTGATCCAAGATCGCATACAGGTTATGGTATGAAACAAACTATTAAATTACATCTTTACATTCAAATCTTCGAATAAAATTATGATACAATTTGATATCAACTAATGCTATCCGTTAACCAGTTAACCAACCTCTGATAAGCTCAAAACCAACGTCATCAACCTGAGCGTCATCTTTTACTGCAGGAATAAGACTGCTCACTAAATTTTAGGTCTATCCGTCCTCTCTAAACTGAAGAAAGAAACAACAAAAATGCAGAAGTGAGCCAACAATGCTCAGCAAGTATAATAGTATAAGTCAACATCAAGAACAGATGTAACTTCTAATCAACAAGAGTATTCATCATAGATTCCAAAGGAAATCAGGCTTTTAAGCAATTCAAACTCAATATATGGAATAGAATTGGATTTTTTTATGTATTTAAAATAAAACAGTGGAGTTAGGCGGCTGATCAGTCCCGCACTAACCCCGGACAATGCACACAGCAAAGTTCCCCCTCTAAATGGATCCACGGCACACATTGGCCTCAATTTTGACCATTAAACTGGTCTCCCCGAAGGGACTCCTCTGACCAAAATATGGTCTCCCCGAAGGGACATCTGAAAACATTCCAATTCTATATCCAACGCACTAGGTGTCGGAACAATCGACAACCCTTGCCAACCAACTAACTGGAAACTCACGTTCCAAAACAACAACTCATAATCCAAGAATCAATGAAGGATTCAAGATCAACAGGTGTCGACAAGTTCGACACAACAATTGGGTAATAAATGAAGAACAACAACCTCAAAAGGTATCAACAAGTTTGATAGAATATAAGGTGATAACCGAATAATCAAGATCTTCAATAAATAGCAACGAGTTCAATAATAAATGGGGTGACATCATAATCAAAAATAATTAAAAGTAAATTTCACTTGAACAAGAAGTGAAGAGAAGTACTTGCCTGGTAATTACAGCTTAACCCGTTTAATTGTCTGAACGTCTCTCTTAACTACTGACTTTCATACATCTCGTCCCCTCGGTTCTACAATCCTTATCTCATATCACTATCTCTGAATGACCTTTTTCTACTTTAAACATCTCTCGCAGACACACTGGATTCAAATAGAGTATTTAAATACTCAGTCAAATAATTAATCACTTTTATGACTCACTAACACATATTGCACGTAAATCACGTAATACTTAGTCATTTAAATCACATTAAATAGACCACACTAATCACAGTTAGCATTTAATCAACTTCAGGAATAATTTTAGAATGATACTCAACCTCTGTTTCAACATAAAACTGGACTTGGGATATTTAAAAACAATTTAAAATCATTTTCTGGACTTATTGAACCACAAATACATTTTTTTTAAAATAATACACACGCTACTTTCAAGCACAACGTGACTACAAATATTTTTGAACACTTGCAAATCATTTTCAAGATTATTAGAAATTTTTATAGAATTTTTAAATCATTTACTGCTTTTTTAAACAATTAGACACTATTTTTAAAGAAATCTAAACAGAAAATAGATTAATTAAGAATTAAATAATTCTAATTAGATTAATTAAAATCAACTAATAACTAATTAATAAAATTATTCAATAAATGATTACATTTATCAAATAATTAAATCAATTAAATTATTATTTGAAATTAATTAAAGTAATTAAAAGTAATTAACTCTTAATTATTTTTGAAATTAAAATAAATAAATAAAATAAATTTTGAACACCAACAACATAATTCAGAATTTAATCTGAATTTTCTAAAATAATTTTTGGAAATATTTGCTGAAATTTTGAATTAAAATTCAGAATTTAAAAGTAATTAAAAGTATTTTTTTTATAATACTATTACTGTTCATCGTCTCCTCCACCCACCCCTAACACTGTTCACGCCGGCCGCCGCTACCGGTGGGAAGAAATTCCGGCGACCGACTAAACTCGTTTTTTTCTCGTTCTTTTAAGCGGGTTTTGACAGCGAAATCAAGTACTACGAATTCTGGGCACATTATAACACACAAAACAACATGAACGGATCTGAAATGGAAAAAATCCGGTGAGCTCGAAAATATTCCGGCCAAAATCGGTTTTCCCTCGTTTCTCCATCAAATTGAGAGTTCTATATAAAAAAACAAAGCTCAAAACGTGGGTAAACTAACCTCTAACACTTGTAACACGAACAATCAACGTACACAACGGACTAAAGATTTGAAAATTTGTTATAAACTAACAAACTTGAACATCATTAAATCGGAACCAATCGAAGCAATTGATCAACTCTAAACAACTCAATAAAGCTAAAGGAAGCATCAAAATCACCAAATGATCAACCAAGCAAAAATCCCCAAATTTCAATTCAAGAACCCTAGAAAAACGCAGATTTCTTCAAAAATAATATAAAATCAGAAACTTACCCTACATGAAATCTGAGGGTAGATTATGAAACTAGATGTCAAGAGCTTCGTTTTGAGTATTTGTACGTCGAAATAGGATTCCAAAATCACCTCCAAATTGATGATCGATCTTCAAGAATCTTCAAGAACACTATAATTTTACTTATTAATATATATATATATATATATATATATATATATATATATATAGCGATTTGGTCCACAACCACCGTTGGTTGGAATAGCCACCAGTACTGCCGCAACTCTTCATTGCTGCAATACTGCCGCAATGAAACATTGCGGTAGATGATGACAGGTCACCTACCGCTACGAAACAATGCGGCAGATGGTGATATAGATTTGTTCTTCTTTTACTAATTAATCATCATGTATTACTTCTATTTAAATATAACTAACTTTTAAATATTAATTATAAGATTTAGTTATTGAAAAAAAAATATTGAGGATAGTGTAATAAAATATTAATTAACTTGGTTGCATTTTGACGAGCATAATAAATATGTTTTTACATATTATTTTATTAGAGTTTTCTATTTTTTTGTTGTAGCAGATAATAGTTTTTATGTTATTTGTATAATAATAAGGAGCTCAAAATGTTATACAAAACAAAATTATAAAAATAATGAGTTCACTCTTAATTTTTTTCTTAAGCATAGAAATATTAATTTACGGGGAAGTAAAAAAAATTAAATTATAATATTTTTTATGCTTCTAATCTTAGTTAATTTATGGATCAAAGTCAACAAAAGAGCTAAAATATTATAATATTAAAAAAAAACTACCTTAAAAAAAGTGAAATTTTGTATGTTGCACACATAAACGATGGGGCAGAGGGTGATGCAGGTTTGTTGCTTTGTGGTAAAGAATTAGTTGCATTAAATTTATATAATTAGATCATCTATTTGTTGCTTTCCACTTTTTATTCTTCTTTTACTAATTAATCATCATTTACCACTTAGTTGCTTACCACTTAGTTGCTTGCCACAATTTTTTCCTTTTTGTATTACTTCTATTTAAATATTATTAACTTTTAAATATTAATTACAAGATTTAGTTATCAAAAAAATAAAATATCGAGGATAAGTCTAATAAAATATTAATTAACTTGGTTGCATTTTAATTTTTATACAAAACAAAATTATAAAAATAATAAGTTTAATCTTAATTTTTTTTCTTAAGCATAGAAATATTAATTTACGGGGAAGTAGAAAAATATAAATGATAATATTTTTTATACTTGTAATCTTAGTTAATTCATTTTGATCAAAGTCAACAAACGAGCTAAAATTATAATATTAAAAAAACCTAACTTAAAAAAAGTGAAATTTTGTATGTTACACATAAACTATTTATACCTAGCATAAATTTATGTAAATGTTTGTAAAAATAGAAGAAGTGAATATTTTATTTATTCATAATGTAAATGCAATTGATTGTAATTGTATTTAATTTAATTTGGTCAAATAACAAGAAATTATTGAAAAAACTTGTATACATTATTTTTATATCAATATTATACGTGCTTAAGAAAAATAAATTTAACTCCATGTTTTTATATTTTTTGTTTTTTATAAAATTTGAACTCTTTTTTTATACAAGTCAAATAACCAGAAAATATTGAAAGAAGTAGTGTAATCTCAATATTATTCATGCTTAAAAAAAAGATTGAACTCACTTTTTTTATAATTATTTTTTACATATAATTTAGAACTCCCTAATTTTATACAAGTGAAATAAGAAAAACAATATTGAAAACACTTTTGTCATTATTTGTATTATCAATATTATCCATGTTAAAGAAATAAAATAATATTCCATATGAATTTATTTTATTATATTGAAAATACAAGTATACATTATTCTTGTTTGTTTATCGATTTATGATTCAATAACTAGTACATATGCATTTATTATATTATATTATTTAATCAATATGTTAAACTTCAAATAACGGTATTAAAATCTTAAACAAGTAAATTTGTATACAAATTCTAATCATAACTGGTTAAAAATTGTATTTACATTCTTGTTTCACATGTGTTCGAGAATGTTTCAATTTATATACTTGAAATTAAAATTATATGTGTAAAAAGTACCTGGAATGCAATATTATAAATATTTTGAAATTCATAAAATTAATTTTTAATTTTTAGATCCATATTAAAGGTTTAAAGTCAAAAAAGAAAAAAAAATATTAAAGGACCACCTGCCGCAATGAAACATTGCGGCCGCAATGAAACATTGCTGCTGAAGAAGCTACTGCCGCAATGTTTCATTGCTGTAGCTGTTGGTTGTTTGCATATATTTTAAATTTAGTTGTAAGTGTTGGTTGACAACCACCTTCCCGCCATGTTTCATGGCGGCAGTATAAATAAATTTATTTTTTCCCTAGTTTATGTTGATTATAAATTTATTGGTTGACATGTAATACATGTAAGTTACCTAGAGGATAGAAATATGTAACATATTTATTTTTTCCCGAGTTTACATTGATTATAAATTTTAAAAGACAACATTTTAAAATAAATATAACTACTTTTATATTTTTATCTTAGAAAAAATAAATTTAGAAAAAATAAATTTATTGTTAAAGTCATATTAACAATTAGAAATGAACTTAGTAGAAAATAAACAATTAGAAATACTATAAACAAAACTATCATAACAAAAATAATATAAACAAAACTATTATAACAAAATTTATATATATATATTTTTTAAAAAAAATATATTAGTAAATTTTAATTTTAACACTAGAGAAAAATAAATGTAACTAATCTAATAAATTATTTCAATTTGTTACTTCAGTCTCGGTTTTCAAATATTTTTAATGTATTTAGACGAGTTCATAAACTTTAAAAAACTAAATTCAAGTAATTTTAACACTAAAGAAAAATAAATATAAGTAATTTAATAAATTTGTTCAATTTGTGACTTCAGTCTTGATTTTTAAATGTATTGAGATCGAGATCATAAATTTTAGAAAACAAAATATATATACATATATATATATATATATATATATATATATATATATATATATATATATATATATATATGGGTCAGCAGCCACAGTTGGATATTTTGTAATATCCAACCAACCCATCTTATACCGTTAAAACATCCAATCAACGGTCAGGATGAGGGGACTTACGCTATATAATATAGCGTATTACGCTATATAATATAGCGTATTACGCTATATAATAGAGCGTAAGTTAAAGTTTTCAAAACCCCCATTTAAATTGTGTCGAAATATATCAAATATGGTATGCAAAATGATCGTTGTGAGATGTAGAAAAATACAGTGAAGTCGGATTTCAAAAATATCTCACCAATTGACGGAAAAAATCAAATTAGAAACGGAGGGATTTTGGTATAAACTTACGCTATATTATATAGCGTAGTACGCTATATAATGTAGCGTAAGCTTTTCAAATCCTAGCCGTGCATTAGCTTACTGGATGGTCACAGATGGGTTGGTTGGATATTAGATTATATCCAACTTTGGCTGTAGAAGGCGTCCCTATATATATATATATATATATTAATAAAAGAAAGTATAGTAGTAAATTTTAATTTTAACATTGTAGAAAAATAAATATAACTAATTTAATAAATTAGTTCAATTTGTTAAGTCTCGATTTTTAAATATTGTTAATGTATTGAGATTAAAGACATATTTCAAAAAACAATATATATATATATATATATATATATATATATATATATATATATATACATATATATATATATATAACTAAATATATTTGAAAAATAAATATAACTAATTTTATTTTTGACAACCATATTAATTCAATTTTTAAATATTGTTAATGTATTGAGATTAAAGACATATTTCAAAAAACTATATATATATATATATATATATATATATAACTAAATATATAAGAAAAATAAATATAACTAATTTTATTTTTGACAACCATATTAATTTTTGTATCTTAGAAAAAATAAATTTATTGTAACTAATTTTATTGTTAAAGTCTTATTACTAATTAGAAATAATATAAACAAAATTATCATAACAAAAAAAAATAAACAAAACTAAACATACTCTTTTCTTGCATTGCCGCAATGTTTCATTGCGGCAGATGGTTGCCACCTGCCTCAATGAAATATTGAGGCTACCGCAATGAACCCTTGCGGTAGTGTAGGAGATGGTGGTTGCGTGCAATTTCCAACCAACGGTGGCTATAGAAGGGCACCCATATATATATATATATATATATATATATATATATATATATATATTTTTGAAAAATGTTTTTCCTTGGATTTGATTGGCCAGCTGTATTAAATCTGATTGGGTAGGAAGTGATAAGATTTTATTGGTCAAAATAATTATTGTAGTATATCTTTGTTTCCGAAATGCTCAGAACCCTAATTAACTTTTAATCGGTTCGAAACGTACCAATTAAATCAATTACGGGTCCGACTCGAACGGAAACATTTTGACAAAAATAATGAATCGATCACTGAAAATTTGTAAGACTCATAAAACGAATAAAATACGATGTTGGCAAATTTTGAGATTTATCTGACGAATATAGATATGAAAAATAATTTTAAATCGAAGCCCCAGAGATTTTGAAAACAGCTTTGAATGGATAAGAACAAACTGATTGCCCAGATTACGAGAAATTTTAAAGATAATTATCCTGGAGTTTAATACAATCATGAAACACATAAAGGGTCCCTAAACCATCCTTCCCGATCCTTTTACTCATATCTAACGATACCATCTCATCTCCGCGATATAATTATCCTCCAAACCGAATCAAAATATTTATCTAAATTCAAAATAAACTAAAATAAATTATAATAAAATATTTGTCATCTTGATCACATAATAATAACATATACCCTCAGATACCAATCAACGGACACCTTGACTTGTCAAACTGGAATAAAATAATTCAAAATATCTTTATTCCATTTTACAAGAAATAATAATTATATAAATTTAATATTCTCGGTTCTTACACCTTTGCACGGGTAGCCTACCAGTCGGACACAGCCGACACAAAACCAACAATCAACAATTATACAATCTCTTGTACATATAGTCGACTAAAACCTTAACAATCAATATACAACTCTTTACTCATTTTTAACAGTCACTTATCACTACCCAACATAAAACTCGAATTACAACATTCAATTTATAATTAGCGAATAAAATGTACAACATACATCATAAATTTCGAATAAAATCAAGAAATTTGATAATTAATAAAATTTCCACATACAACTAGTCAATCGAAATTAAATAATTATTACATGAATTAGGGACCTCAATTTCATCATCGGTCCCACCACCGGCTTACCGGAGTTCATCACCGGTGGCGGCAAAAATTAGGGGGTTCCCCGTCTTGGGGCTTCCAACCACGAATTTCCACCAATTTATTTTTTTGAGTTAATGCCGTACAAAACAATCAGTACCTCAACATAATTAATTGTAATAATAATCAAGAAATTCAGTAAAACGAAACCCATCAAAACTCGAACTCATCTTTCGATTTCTACACATATCGTAGCATCAAGTACAGAGATCAAGCAACAAGTCATTACCACAGCAATTCAAACCACAGTTTTCTCAGTCAATTAACGACTAAGAAATCAGACATAGAAATCACATATTCATACATGCCTTAACCCACACATATAATCAAACACACACAGAGCAGTATAACAACACACACACACACACACATAATTGTTGTATATACACAATCAACTCACGCACGCGGCATACCACTGCAGCACACACGCGCACAGACGCATGCTAAGCACTGAAAACAGGGGAGAACAATGGAGTTTAGAGCACAACACGCAGCAGTACACACAACCACCAGATGTATATATATATATATATATATATATATATATATATATATATATATATATATATATATGTATTATATGCATACACGCGAGTAAAGAGGTGAGGAAAAGAGATTTGGGAGAGATTTCAGGGTGAAGAGAGAGAGAGGTCGATAGGAATTGAGGGATTGAAGAAATCGGTTGAAACAGAGCACAGGGGAAGAAGATTGGGGCTTTATGGATTTTAATTGATTTGGGGGAAATGGATAAGGTTAATTTATACACAACTCACATTTTAATAAATCATCTATTAAATAACTATTATAAATTGCAAAATAATTAGGATAAGAAAGTAAAATACATTTTATATTTTTAAAATAAAGAGCATGAATTTACAAACAAACACATATTTTTAAAATATTTCTAGGATAAAAAATGAATTAAATATGAATTTTACAAGTTTTAATCCTTTAATTGGAGAATAAAACTCCCAAAATCATTTTAAAATACTTAAACACCCAAAATAATTCACCCAATAATTTTAAAAACTAAATAATATCATAAAGATAATAACAAAAGATTTCATGATTTTGAATAACTCCGATGATTTAATAGAATTTTTCGAAGATCAATAATACATGATTTAAATAGTTTTTAATCCTCAAAATTACAAATAAAAAATCATCATATAAATATGTAAACATAGAGTCATATTTATTTAACATAAAATAAAGACAAAAAAATTCCACGCCATATAATTCACATTTAATATTAAATAATAATATCTATAATTAGGAATATTTCTAGGGCGTTAGTTGAAGCAAGATCAAGGCGTATGAGAGGGCAACATAATCAAGATTTAGCTGAAGCCATCGGAATCAAAGAGGCCTTGGGCTGGGTAAAGAAAAAAAGAATATTGCATTGTTATTATCGAATCTGATTGTTTGTAGGTAGTACAAGCTATTCGTGGCTCATTCGTTTGTTTCTCGTACTTATTGAGGGTGATTAAGGAATGTCGAAACCTGCTTGCAAGCTTTAATAAGAAAACGTAACGTTTAGATTGTTAAACGGTTCGCGAATAGAGTAGCTCATTCTTTAGTGTAACAGCCCGACTTTTCGGACTATTAATTCAAAAACAAAACTAAAACAAATTACAATTTATTAATCCAGAAAGTCTATTACAAAGGTAATTATTACAAAAGCGCAGCTAACAGCTATCGAAAAGTAAATCTATCTCAATTCTAAGGTCCTCGAACTCCAACGCTACCAAACTGCATGGTACACCGAACCTGAAATATTAAAAGAATGAGCTACGAAGCCCAGCAAGCAACTATCGTCTGACGGCTCAAAATTATATTTTTATATTTTTCAAAAACACGATTTCCACATGTAGCACATAACATCTATCACATAGTTTCACACAACATACTCAATAACAATTACGACAAAAATTCACACAATATATTCTATAACAAATATCAAATCAATGTACACAATATTTTCAATAACTCACATAATCTAAATTCTGAATCAAATAAATAAGTCTTAATCTTATATCTTTTACTTTTAATTCCCACAGTCCTAAATCACACCTTACGCCACACTTTGCCAGTGACCGGCATCTTATACCTTATGCCACACTTTCCCAAGTGACCGGGATCTTATTCTTATTCGATGGGGGGCTAGTTTACGTCCCTCGTCAAGTGAAACCGAATCTTGACTAGGTATCGATGTGTTCCGGAACGTGCGCAAACTAGTTCTATGTATCACACTATCCAGTGATCGGAATCTTATTCTTATTCGATACATGACTAAGACTGGGTATTTCTGAAAAATTAATATCTTATTAATCACATGTCAAAATCATACTTACGATAACTTGAACACATATTCGAGAACATGTAATCAAACAATACAAAGCACGTTCCATATTAATACGGAGCAAATGTACGAAAAGTTAGTTACACAAATACTTGATAACATATAATCAATAAACATAGAGCATGTTTCACATCAATACGGAGCAACGTATAAATACTCACAATATACGGAGCAACGAATAGTTACTTACCTCAATTACGTAAATCAGGAATTCATATAATCACATCAGAACACATGTAGCAACCCCTCAGAAGCAGAACATCTAAAATCTTGAAAGACTCCATGATTACAATTCTGATCAGATATGTAATTAGCCTTTTTGACCCTCTAAACGACATTTTCTTGAAAAACTCAAAGAACGAAAGTTGTAGAACACGAAAATATCTTTCCGAAAAGTCCAGAATCAATGAATTCCGACTTACGATGAATTTTATACGAATTTTACAAGACAGCAGATTTGTGTAAAGAATAGACCTACGAATTTTGTAAATAAAAATGAAGAAGAAGAATATGATGTTTATAATGTCTTACAAACCCTAATTAAATAAGGGAATTCTAAAAATTAATTCTAATAATTTTACAACCTCCCCAAGTAATTCTTAAAATAAAATGTCCTATTTATGATATCAATCTTCTAAAATTTTCTCACGCTTCTTTCCCATAATAACAAATCTTATCTTTGATTAACTAACTTGTACAAAAAGAAATTAATGCTCTAAATAAGAATTAATCTAGTAGTATATTTTTAAAACTCTAATTCCAATTTCACTAATTATCCTAATTTTAGAATCTCATCTATAATTTAGACTAATATCTTCAAATTCAATTTTAATACCTAACTTTTCAGTAATTTTTTATTCATTTTTTTTTTCTATTATTCTTTTATTATTATTATTCTAAAAATTACGGGATATTACATTTAGCTAGGTACAGTTGTTCAATTGCTGATCGTATTGATGATCGTATTTGGAGGGGGGATGTCCACTCCGATTTGCAGCATATTTTGTTGAATGATTTAAGTTTTCAATGAAATCTGATCCTTTTTGTGACAAAAAAAATGATAAATAGATTATAATCCCTAAAAAAACTTTTTATTCAAAAAAATAGGTTATATATTCTCCAACCAAGTCTTAAAGAGGATTATTATCCTATTCTCCATTATAACAAAATAAATATTAGATAAAAAAAAAACAAAATAGAAGGCCTACTAAATAATTACTGAACGACTTTTTCCTTTTCAATAAAAGAGAACAAGATTATTTACACCATCATCATTTTCAAAGGGATTATTATCCTATTCTCCATTGTAACAAAATAAATATTAGATAAAAAAAAAACAAAATAGAAGGCCTACTAAATAATTACTGAACGACTTTTTCCTTTTCAATAAAAGAGAACAAGATTATTTACACCATCATCATTTTCAACTAATATGATGCTCTTTAGAGCGTCCGGCATGCATGCCGAATTATGTAACTGAAAAAATGCAGCAACTTGGAACAAAAAAAAGAGCACGGTTTGTCCGTTTTTGTAAGTTAAAAAGCGGTAACACTCGCACCATATTATAAAAAACACCGGCAATAAGAAACAAAATCTTCAGTTGATGAACAATGGCAAACTGACATTATGTACTTCCAACATGCAGATTCCTTGCAGTAAAGGGAAATGTTATTTACATAATAATTTTTTACAGTAAAGGGAAATGTTATTTACATAATAATTTTTTAATTTTTAAAATTATATGTCACATATTTCTCCTGTATTTATAATTTGTAGCATATTCTATTCTATTATATAATAAGAATAAAAGAGATGTTTAAGAAGGCCTATCATAGGTCAATGGTTCGATACCCATTAACAACAAAATATTATATAATTTATTATACAAAGAAAAATAAGAAAGATAATATAAAATTCTACGAATAACAAAACAAGATATTGAGTTCTAAAAATAATTGGTAATAAATGCTAAACCGATGTCCTGGACCTTAAGGACCTCAACCAATGTCAATAGACTGATAGACTACATGCACGGCCTTCATCTGTTCATAATGATCTCAAATAAAAAGTTTCGTACAAGTTTGTTTTCCATGTACAGTATCTAAAAAATTTCGTACAAGTTTGTTTTCCATGTACAGTATCTAAATCTCGCATTGTAATCAGTCAAAAAAAAAAAAAAACTCTCGCAATGTAGTGTTTATAGGTTTGGGAAACTAAGAATAGTAATTATAATTTGGAGTTATTAATATGTAAATTATTTTTCAAAAAAATACATAAATTAATTACTAAAAAATCAGTTTTTAAAGTTGATTAACTCACGGTTTATAGTACGTAATTTAAGTACCAAAAATCAGGATATAAAATCTTTCAACAGTTTATTAAAATCTAATGTTTAAAATATTAGTTTAATTTAATTACAAAAACAAAATTTTAATTCCACTAACTGCATATGAAATTTAACATTTAATATATTAACTTCAAGTATACTATCCAAGTTGGGAAAATTAAAACAATTTACAAATAAATAGAAGACGAATATAATAAACCAAAATGAAACATGAAAATCTATGCTATTGACTATATCATAATAGCCAAAACATTGAATGTTTAGTTGCTATTTTTTAGGAAGGAAATCAAAACTTCCTTTTTTAACATTAATATCTTTGGATTAGAAAAGGGTTTTGAATTTGTAGGGTAGATGAATTCAACTTCACATATTCAAAATAGAAAAGAAATTTTATATTTTTATAAATATTCAATCATTGTTTCTAACCATCAATTTTATCACCATGTTTGTAATCATTTTTTTGTTGCTGTTTGCTTTTGTCTTCGTACAATTTTTTTATATTTTTTTATTCATTCTTATATTGTTTATTTCTCAATGTACATGGTTATGTGTGTGCGCCACTGGTTGGTTGCTTTTTTGTTGGTTTTAAGGTTTGAATTTACTAATTTAATATTTGATTTTTTCTTTTCTTTTTTAAATTTATGATTTGCTATGATTTTAGTTAAAATTATGGATTATTAGTAACCACTGGTTGTTCATTGCTTTGCCTTTTGTATTTTTTTGTTAGAAGATTAACATCATCAAAATATAAAAGATTTTCAAACTTGTAAGATGTAACAACCCCGATTTTTTTTCGGATTTATTATTATTATTATTTAAATATTTTATTGATTTTCCATAAAGGAATAAGAAGATTGTGAATATTTACTTTTAATTTGAATGCAGTTATGTGTTTAATTGTTAATAGGTTATTCAGATAGACTGTATTTGGTACTGTCTGTGTTAGTAAAAATGTTTATTTTATTAAAAATTTATATTTTTATCAATAGTGATAAATTGAGTTTGTTTTAAAATTTTATGGATCGAATTGGTATTTTATTGGTACAAAAATTATACCCGGTATCTTATCCGTGCCCCATTAATATTTGGGTGCATTATTAAAATATTTGAAAATTTTGTATTTTATATTTTTGATCAATCAGGGAAAATTTCGTGTATTTTATTATATTAAAATATATTTTTAGTTGATTTTATTGTGTTTTGATTTATTTTTAATGCATTTAAACGCGTTATAATTTTTATTAAATAGGCAAATTATCCCATACGCGTTATGTGACTTCTGTGTAGCATAGAATATTTTATTCTATTTTTTTGTAAATTTTATATTTTTAGAATACAGTTATTTCGCATTTTAATTTCCGGATCCATCCCTTGTATTGAATTCGAGGCCTTGTTTTTGATAAAATTATTTTTATATAATGATAGGATATTTAAAAATGCATTATTTTGTAATTTTTGTAAAATTCATAATTTTTGGAAAATTTTGATATTTATATTATATTTGTTTAAAAATAAAAATTTTACATTTTTATCCCATAAAAATTATTTTTAAGGCATAATAATTTTAATTAGGGGTTAAAAATAGTTTTGGGATATTAATTTCCGATTAATATAAATAGGAATCAGATTTTTTTTTATTTATTAATAATTCATAAAATCAGATTTTTTATATATAAATAAATATAAAAATATATTTTTCTCTCTCATGTTCTTGAGGATCAAATCCAAATTTGAAGGTGTTATTGATATCGGATTTTGGTGTTCTTATGCTAAAATCGAAGCTCTTGACATCTAGTTTCATAATCTACAATCCGTTTTCGTGTTGGGTAACTTTCCAATTTTATATGAATTTTCTTTTGAATCTGCAAATTAGGGTTCTTCTTAAAATTTAGGGCTTTTTGATTCTTTGATTTTCCGGTTTAATTGATGGTTTGTATAGCTTCATATTGATTCCAGGAGTCCAATTATATGTTCAATTTCATTGTTCTATTATTGTTTAATCAATTCGAAAATTAGGGTTCTTGAGCCTAATTTGGGGCTTTTTGATTGAGTGATTTTTCGGTTGTTTTGATGATTCCAATAGCTTTATATGATGATTTAGAGTCGATTCATGTAGTTAATTGTATCATTCTATAGCCGGATTGTGATATTCAAGTTTGTTAGTTTATGCCCAATTTTCAAATCATTCTTGCAAAGCTTGTGTTGATTGTTTGTATGTAAGGTGTTAGGGGTTAGATTATATGAGTTATAAGCTTCATTTTGTGATGTTAAACATACAATTTGGTTTCGAATTGTAGAAAAACGTTTTTTGGCCGGAGTTTAGTTTGATTTTGGCCGGATTTTTAGTTTGGTCGAATCTGGGAATGAATGAATGGTATAATTGAGTTTAGAATGTGATTTGGAGTTAGATTAGTACTTAAAAACGTAACAATTGGTACGTTTTGAGCATGACCGGTGGTTGCCGGACAATTTTTCCGGTGACCGGAAAACTGGGCAACCTCCATTAATGGAGGTGGTGTTCTTGGAGCATTCAAGTGAAGATGGTGATGAATAGTACCTGTTTGATCCTTAAAATCTGAAAATCCAATTCTGAAAAATGGTTTTGGAAAATTATTTTTCAAAATTATTTATAAATTCGAATTTTATTTTCAGAAATTCGAAAAATACTTTTAAAAATTCGAAAAATTATTTTTAAATTTCGAAAAATTATTTTTAATTTCGAAAAATAGTTTTAAAATTTCAATAAAGTATTTTTAATTCGAAATTCATTTTATTTGATTATTTTAAATATATTTAGCTAATATCTTAATTAATTTAAATTGATTGATTAATTAATAGTAATCAATTAATTTAATTAATTAAATATTATTTAAATATGATGAGAAATAATCAAATTTAATTATTTGGAAAATAAAATAATTTATTTATTTTATAAATATTATTTTACCTTTAATATTTATTTCTTTATTTGTTTAAAATGAAATAAAATTGTTTTAAAATTCTAAAAATAATCCGGGAGTGATAAAAATATTTTTTAAAATTCTTAAATTTATTTTTTTATGAGTTGATTAATAAATAATTAATTTGAATATTCAATTAATTTAATTATTAATTGAATTATTCTTATTAATTGCGTATTAATTCAACCGTTCGTCCGTTTTAAACGAGACAAATATTTTTGGAATCATAAAAATGACCCGATTATTATAAAATTGATTTTAATTTAAAATTCAACTTTTAAATTTGGATCGACTTTTTATCAAACCTTTTTATTGAGTCGGTTATATCCGATAATTAGGATTTTGATCCGTTTTCTGTTTTAAAAATATTGGATAAAATCTTTTTATGATCTGATCAACGTGCTATGTGATTATGTGATCTACTTATTAGTCTCTTTACGTGCGATGTGAATTATCGAAGTGTTTACTTCGAAGGTGAAGTGTTTAATTGGTAAGTATTGACTTAGGTTTGTCAGCGGAGATATAATGAAGAGGGTTGGAGATAGATGTGGTATTCTTTGTGGGTTATGAAAATGGTGGAGATGGATACAGTATTATTTGTGGATTGTTGGATTTATTGTGAGGTTTCTTAACACCGGGAAAATGCCTATGTTCAAAGGGGATATTTCCAATTATTTTCTTCCGTCGTAGATATTGAAGTAGACGCGCGGGCTCGATGTCAGCGGATCAGACTCGTGACAATCGCAAGAGCGTCAAACCAACGAATGATTGAAATAGAAGATTTTGATGCCGTAAAATAGAAGAAGATAGTTGTATTATTTCGGTGCTACGTATTAGCTAAGGATCTGAGGCAAGTATTTTCTTGATCATCTTAAACACTTTTATTTTACATCTTAAACACTTTTATTTTATGTTTCATTGATTCATATCATGACAAATACTTATTGTTCAGATCTATTTGTGATTCTTAAATATTTTTATGCGAACAAAGTTACTTGATATTGGTACCCTTGATGTGGGGAATTGTTTAAGATAGTAAATAATAGGGATGTGAACTGTATGTGAAACTAAGCATTTCCTGTTGAATTCGGAAATTGCTCTATTGGATTGGAAAATGGTAAAGCGTAAAAGGCCATGGTTGATGTCATGGTCCAGCAATATTTATTGGAAAATGATAAAGCGTAGGAGGCCATGGTTGATGTCATGGTCCAGCAATATTTATTGGAAAATGATAAAGCGTAGGAGGCCATGGTTGCTGTCATGGTCCAGCAATATTTAAGGAGGATATGGTAACCATTCCATCTTCCTATAGGCTAACATTACGTGCCTATTTTGGTACCCTCATGAAATCCGGATTATACACACGGGTATAGCTGTACCAGTGGAGTATAAAGGGTCCCATTGCTTTTGAACCTGATCAGGGGGCAATGGTGTTTCACTTATTTATATCCAATCCATATCGCTCGAATGGCTATTATATATTGTGAGTTGGCAGATGATTCATTTTTATGACATGCCAAAGGATTTCAGTGATGATTTGAATTATATCACAATTGTTGATTCAGTTTTCTCTATAAACTGTTTTACATTTCAGTTGATTTTATACCCCACTTATCTCGGTTTTTGTATCAAAATTTTTATACGCTTGCTGAGCATTTCTTTCGCTCATACTTGCTGTTGTAAATTCTAACATTTCAGTAAGGTAGTTTGGCGAGACTTATCCGCACAGTTCAGAAAGAGAAGAAGCGTGATGCTATTTCGAAGATGACTTGGCTCAGGATGTAGGGATTTAGTGTAAGATCTATTTTATATGATTGAGTTCTAATATTTATTATTATGTACTAGCCTAGTTGGCCTGGCGTACTTCTTATCGAAGTTACACCAGTGATTTAAGATTTGATCAAAGAGAATGTTGTAAAGAATGAATACTTTTTACTTAATGGAATTTGGATTCTTGTTTCTAGCCCTATAACCTTAAAAGATCTTGGTATGTTTGGGGTCACAGACGTTATACTTCCAGTGTGGGACAATCACAAGTGAATGATTATTATTAAACTGATGTTTTATTTTGAGAATTTTTACGTGAAGACCAAATCTCCTGACCCCGGATTTGGGGGCGTTAGAAGTCAAATTTATATATTCGAAATAGAAAAGAAATTTTATATTCTTATATATATACAATCATTGTTTCTAACAATCAAATTTTATCACCATGTTTGTGTTGGGTTTCGTGGCATAAAACGCAGCGGATAAACGTAAATAAAACAATAAAAATCGAAACCCAAACCAGGATCCATGTATAATTATGGACAGATTATGGATATTACGAATCATACGTTTAAAAAGCTTTACTTTCTCGAACTCAATGGAGATCCTAGCTTTCATGACTTGTGTCTACCTCTCGGAAAACACCTCTATGGTATACACACAAACACCTTCAAGAACGACTCACGAACTTGACTGCGGAATGGATGTACTAGCCTCCTTATTGATGATTCGATTTCTGCCTTTTCTTGCTGCCTTCTCTAGGGTTTTTCACAAAAACGTAAAACCCTCTTAACCTATCATTATCTATTTATAATGACTGGTTAATGGGCCCTCAACAGCAAAAGCCCAACCCTTTTAGGTATAGGATTAAATAATAAAACGAAATTCTATTATTTAATTAATAACTAAGTCACACTTAATTAATATGGGCAGAAATACTCCTCTAATTCGAATTTATATATTATCTCAATTAATTAAGTCTCACTTAATTAACATAATAAAATTCAAATAATCACCAATTAATTTAAATCCATAATTTAAATTAATTATTCCTTTAAGTGCTCAATGTGTGTGACCCTATAGGCTATTATTTAATTGACAATAATTTTATTCTCCAATAAAACTATAAACAATGAGCGGTATCTAGTAATACATCATTGCTACCCAATTAAACAATAATTAAATCGTGATTCGATAAAGCCTTTTTCGTGATTAATGTTTCCGTGTAATATAATCCCTTTAACCAAATATTATAGATTAAACTCGAGCCATGTGTTTAGTCATCCTCTTCAACATTTAATCCGGGTTTACTTGATCCATGAGTAGACTATTAAAAACAAATCATTATTTGAGCACGGCCATGCATTTTATAGTCTCACTCAACCAAGAGGCCAATAATATCTCTCCTAATTCTAGGAGGGTTAAATCCTTTATCTATCATTCATATTTCTCATACGACTCATGATATACCCGATGTCCACTTTTATCATCACCCAATCAAAGGTAACTTTTAATGTAGTCAAAGTATATTAATTCTCATATAGAAATATAATGATCTCAAGTCAAAGGATCATTACACCATTATCACTGTGAGTCTTTCTTATGACTTTATTAAACATGAAGAATCTCACTGTGGGTCTGTCCAGTACCATGTACTCCTACATGTACCTATGTATTGACTTTAGTATCTCCATACTTATAACCAATGAGATGTGGTTATCTGTCAAACAACATACTAGTCTATTTATGCATTATTATTGTCCTATAATAATAATAATCGACCAGGGACCTTTTAAGAATATGATATATTATATAATCTCAAGTTCAAGTCATGTACTTAAACTATATAATGTGTATCATGATTCTAAGGACATTTATTATGCTAACAAATATATCGCAGTAATTAAAGTCATAATAAATACGTTTATTGAATGATCAAATGACATGAAGGTTTATTCAAAGAAACAATGTATTGCCTCTAGGGCACCTATAATAACAATCTCCCACTTGCACTAGAGCCAATCACCCATGTATCTAATACCCATGGAACTAGTATGACCATCGTGCTTCTGCTGCGACAAGCCTTTGGTTAGTGGGCCTCCTTAGCTGCTTCACAAGCTGCAATGTACTCAGCCTCCATTGTAGAATCAGCTACTGTTTCTTGCTTTGAACTCTTCCAGCTTACAGCACCTCTGTTTAGACAAAACACAAAACCAGACTGTGATACAGTATCATCCCTGTCTGTTTGGAAACTTGCATCGGTGTAACCTTTTACAACCAGTTTCTCCTCTCCTCCATACACCAAGAATGAATCTTTAGTCATTTTCAGGTACGAAACATCTGGGCGAGTACATATCATTGCATACATGATAGATCCAATTGCTGAGGCATGTGGAACCTTACTCATGTGATCCTTCTCATCCAATGATTTCGGACACTGGTCTTTAGAGATCGTTATCCCTTGAGACTCGGGGACATATCCCATTTTTGCATTTTGCATACCAAAACGATGCAAAACCTTATCAATATAAGTGCTCTGACTTAGACCGATCATCCTTCTAGATCTATCTCTATAGATCCTCATTCCTAGAATGTAGGTTGCCTCTCTTAAGTCTTTCATAGAGAAGTTGCTCCCTAACCAAGTCTTAACAGCCTTTAGAGAAGGTATGTCATTCCCCATTAGTAGTATATCATCAACATATAGTACTATGAATGTCACATAGCTCCCACTAACCTTCCTGTAAACACAAGGTTCATCTTCGTTTTGAACAAAGCCATACTTTTTGACTGTTTCATAAAAACGAATATTCCATCTCCTAGATGCTTGCTTCAATCCATAAATGGATCGACGTAATTTACATACCTTGCCAACATTCCTTGGATCGACAAAACCTTCAGGTTGTGTCATGTACACATCCTCTTCAAGGCTTCCATTAAGGAAGGCTGTTTTGACATCCATTTGCCAGATTTCATAATCATGGAATGCTGCAATGGCAAGCAAAATCCTTATGGACTTGACCATAGCCACTGGTGAGAAAGTTTCATCATAGTCAATACCATGAATTTGTTTGAAACCTTTTGCTACCAGCCTTGCTTTATAGGTCTGAACATTTCCATCCATGTCAGTTTTCTTCTTGAAAACCTATTTGCACCCTACGGGTTTTACCCCTTCAGGTGGATCAACCAAAGTCCATACTTGGTTTTCGTACATGGAATCCATCTCGGATTTCATGGCTTCAAGCCATCTCTTAGAGTCTGGACTGTTCATAGCATCTTGGTATGTAAGAGGCTCATCTTCATCTATGAGCATCAAATCACCACATTGAGTCAAGAGAAATCCATATCTCTCTGGCTCATGGAGAATTCCACCAGATCTACGAACAACCTGTGTTTGTTGAGCATTATTATCATCCTGCTCTTGTTACACTTCAGGTTCAATGTTGTTTTGAGATTCTCGATCTTCATCGAGATCTATAGTTCTCCCACTGTTTCTTTTGGTAACAAAATCTCTTTCCATGAAGACAGCATCTCGAGCAATAAACACTTTTTGCTCAGAAGGACTATAAAAATAATATGCCTTTGTTTCTTTAGGGTATCCCACAAAATTACACTCTTCGGATTTAGGTCCAAGCTTGTCAGATACTTGACGTTTCACAAACGCCTTGCATCCCCAAACTTTCATAAAGCTCATGCCTGACCGTTTCTCCTCCCATATCTCATATGGAGTCTTTTGACCTTCTTAGTAGGAACACGGTTAAGTGTGAAAGCCGCTGTTTCTAGAGCATAACCCCAGAAACTTATTGGAAGATCTTCATGACTCATCATCGATCGCACCATGTCCAATAAGGTGCGATTTCTCCTCTCTTAAACTCCATTCCATTGAGGTGTACCTGGCGGAGTGAGTTGTGATACAATACCGCACTCCTTTAAATACTCTTTAAATTCAGTGCTTAAGTATTCACCCCCACGATCGGATCGTAAGATCTTAATACTTGCACCACCGCCAATTTGCTTCTCTACTTCAGCCTTGTATTCTTTGAACTTTTCAAAAGAATCGGATTTGTTCTTCATAAGATATACATATCCATATCTACTGAAATCATCAGTAAATGTTATGAAGTAGTAGTATCCTCCTCTAGCCATCACATGCATTGGGCCACATACATCACTATGTATTAGCTCGAGACGTTGAGTGGCCCTTTGACCTTTACCAGTGAAAGGGGCTTTAGTCATCTTACCAAGCAAACAAGATTCGCATTCTTGGTATGATTCAAAATCAAACTTATCCAAATATCCATCCTTATGTAATTTGGATATGCATTTCTCATTTATATGGCCTAGACGACAATGCCCGAGGTATGTTTGATTTGAGTCATTAACTTTAAGTCGTTTGTTTTCTATATTACAGACAGGATTATCTAAATCAAGAACATATAAACCATTAAACAAATGCGCAACACCATAGGTTAAATCATTCAAAGCAAAAGAGCAACTGTTGTTCTTTATTGTAAACGAAAAACCTTTCTTGTCCAAATAAGAAACAGAAATAATGTTTCTGCGAATCGCAGGCACGTAAAAACAGTCTTCAAGTTCTAAAACAAGCCCAGAGGGTAAAGATAAGTAATAAGTTCCTACAGCTAAAGCAGCAACTCTTGCTCCATTGCCTACTCGTAGGTCCACTTCTCCCTTAGCCAAAGTCCTACTTCTCTGCAGTTCCTGCACATTTATACAAATGTGAGAAGCACATCCAGTATCCAATACCCAAGATGTAGAAGTAGACATATTGACTTCTATAACATAAATACCTGATCCAGAAATCTGAACAGCCTTCATTTTCTGCAGATCCTCCAAGTAAACAGGACAGTTTCTCTTCCAGTGACCAGTTTTCTTACAATAGTGACATTCACCCTTAGCAACCCCACCTTTAGGCTTTAAAGCCTGTTTGGGACCTGACTTTGGCTTGGGTGTAGAATCAGATCAAGTCTTCTTCTTACCCTTCCACTTGCCTTTCCCCTTGGCCTTACCTTTATTGCCCACCACCAGTATGGGAGCAGGTTCAGCTATCTTCATGTTGGTCTCATATGTTCTCAACATATGCAACAATTCAGTAGGTGTTTTGTCAAATTCATTCATATTGTAGTTCACAACAAACTGAGTGAATTTGTTATTCAAAGAATTCATGATTAGGTCAATACAAGTTTCCGCAGCAATCGGGAAACCCAAAGTAGCAAGGTACTCAATGTAACCAATCATCTTCAGAACATGTGGGCCAACTGGTTCACTTGCCCCTTGTTTGCAATTAAAGAGTGACTTACTCGTGTTGAACCTTTCTTGATGAGTTTGGCTTGCAAACATGTTTTGCAAGTGCTCATTGATAGTATATGCATCCATATGCACATGCTGTCTTTGAAGCTCAGCACTCATAGTTGCCAACATAAGACATGCAACATCATTTGCATCATTCTCATCCCTTACGTGGGCCGCTATTTCCTCAGCAGTAGCGCCCTCGGGAAGGGGACCTGGCGGAGGGATATCAATGCAATGAAGCTTACGCTCCTGCCTGAGGACAATCCTCAAATTCCTCTGCCAGTCTAGGAAGTTGTTTCCTCCTGTCAGCTTGTCCTTCTCAAGGACTGATCGTACGGATAGTGTGTTTGTGTTGTTTGCCATTATTTAGTATCTACAATGATAAAAGCACATAATAAACATTAGATTGTCTGAATTTATAAATTATTATGTTCAAATGATTATGATATATATTCATAATATATCTCCCACTATTTTTATCAAATCAATAGCCCTTACTATTAATTCGGAAAGTATATCCCATAAATCTTTCTAGTGAGCCAAGATCCATATTTCGTCATGTCCTAAGGCAACCACTGGTAGTCCTTAAAACATGATTATTTAGGTAGACAACAGTTGTCAATTATATCATATATAATTCTTGGATAGTTTGGTGATCAACTATTGATCTTATCTATCAAATAGATTTTCAACCAAACTCCATGCTTCTAAGTTCATAATAGTTGAATATAACCTTTTATTTCCACCATATTATGACGACTCAATTAAGTTAGACCCAATGATACAACGGCCGAATATAACCGTTTATATTCGTCACAACTCACCACGATAGACAGGAGTCCCCTGCCACTGACAGCCCTTCCCCTTATCGATCTAGGATTCGATGAGTGTTCATTCATTGGAAAGCATCTGATTAAAACTTAATATTTTTTTGTTAAGGGGTTTAGAATTAAAAACGACCATGATCCCATCATAAAGGGATTCCCAATTTTCCTTGAATTAAATACTTCAAATCAATATTCATCAATTGTTTGATTTCCAGGTTGTTGGAGGAGTCACAAGTGGCCTCGCTTAATACCCAACTTCCTTACAGGTAAAACTCGTTTTTGACAAAATCTCCCCATATCGAAATAATTGAAAATTCGTATTTAATTCCGTGTTTCATAAACACAGAAATCTCATGATCGTTATGTTAAATTTTAAAATCTCGAATCATTACGGATTTTAACTTATTTAAGCAGGCATGGAATGGGTGATGTATCTAATACATACATGATTAATCTAATCAAACATGCATCTTTATCTCTACACATACATTATATATATCGCATACATTCATATATATGTAAAGTGCAGTAAGTAAACGTACTTGGTTATGGCCTTTATCCTAAATGATCCTTTTCAAGCTAATGAAAAGAATCAAGGTCAATCTATGGTGGATAAATATAAATACAATTACAAGTCTTCATTCTTCTCTTTCTCCTTGGTTGCTTCTCCTCATTGATCGTCCTTCAATCTTCAAGTACATTACATTGAATAATTGAATACAACCTATACTAATGTACTTACATAATAAAACTCGAGTTACATTCGAGGTTAAACAATTACAAGAATGAAGAAAACGACATGCAAGTCGTATTTATAAAACCACAAACCATTAAACTAAGGGTCTTAAGGCCATAATCAGCACCATGCTCAAATAAACAATTAAGAACATATAAACAAACACTGCAGGGGTCCGGGGGCGGCAGCCCCTGGGCGGGGTCCCGGGCGGCAGCCCCGGGCGGGGTCCGGGGGCGGCATCCCCTGGCGGTGGTTGAGCTGGCGGCCACCACTGCATCATATACAGTTCTGGAAGCATGTATCATATACATTCAAATCGTATCCCAGTTTATAGATCGTCCATACACAATCTGTCCAACAGGTTATATCATTATATAAACCTGACAACATGCATAACATACAAAAATCGTATACTTATCAGTCATGACAGATTGTAAACATGCTTGTATCATTATATCATAATATTCAACATTACAGAATCATATATGAACGACATAACAAATTATAATCGACATATCTCATAACTGTTTCATGGCAGATTCATATAACATGCATACATGCATCGAATACAGTAAACACGTAACCAAATCAACCTCTTATACACGTAGCTCTGATACCATTGTTGGGTTTCGAGGCATAAAACGCAGCGGATAAATGTAAATAAAACAATAAAAATCGAAACCCAAACCAGGATCCATGTATAATTATGGACAGATTATGGAGATTATGAATCATACCTTTAAAAAGATTTACTTTCACGAACTCAACGGAGATCCTAGCTTTCACGACTTGTGTCTACCTCTCGGAAAACACCTCTATGGTATCCACACGAACACCTTCAAGAACGACTCACGAACTTGACTGCGGAATGGATGTACTAGCCTCCTTATTGATGATTCGATTTCTGCCTTTTCTTGCTGCCTTCTCTAGGGTTTTTCACAAAAACGTAAAACCCTCTTAACCTATCATTATCTATTTATAATTGTTGGGACAATCAGATCTTGGCACTGCGAATTTTGATACACTAAATTAACGAGTACGAATAGAAAAGTCACCTTGTTAACGGTTGATTCCACGCTCTTCTATTGTATTCCCAAATTCCCTTGAGCGAAGTGTGGCCTTCGTCTTCTCAAGTTAACCTCTCTTCTTGCTCCTGGGTGGCTACCAATTTTTTTCGACCAACCCCCAGCAAGAAGAGAATAAGAATATATATATAGGCTACAATAGGGATCATGGACAATTAGGTTGGGCCTTCTAATTACATCTTGAGCCTAGCCCAATGTAATTAAATATTAATTCAATCCACTAAAGAATTAATATTTGCACTACCTTTCCTAATACCGTAATTTAATTAATTAATTCGGTTCCAATATTATTTGCTTATTAAATTCCCCATGTTTAAAATATCGCATGTCCATTAATTAAATAAATTACTGATAATTCATTTAATTAATATCTTTTATCCTTGATCATCCACTCAACCTTTATTTAATTATGCCGGAATAAATCCACCTGCAGGGTTTCACATAATTAAATCTTTTTGAGCTTTCAAGGGGACATCATTAACCTGAATATTATCAGGACATGGATTCCTTCAATAAATAATATTCACCATATATATTATTTCATCACCCAAAATATAATGAAATAAATCAAAAGAATTATTTCATATATAAATCAAAGCATGTAAGTAATATACACGTGTCAATTACTATATCTGGATTAAGAACCTAAGCATTAATAATAACATAGAATCTTAGTTCACCTTCTTAATCAGTATAAGGGAACAATTCTAAATTTGATCCTGTTCAATATACACAAAGTATACTAGTATTATTTAATAGTCAATATAAACTATTCTAAATAATACTACAGCCATGCCAGTGGATTGTCCAATACCACCTGTGCTGTGAACCTTATTATATTATATAAACAGTATTTAACAATCTAATATTCTGTATCCCATTTGATACTAGATTGTCCACAATATATAATATTAGACAGCACGTAAACATTTAAATGATTCTCAATAAAACTAGGCCAGAAATAAATGTATATACTTTAAATAAATATTTTCAGTATACACCAACAATCTCCCACTTATACTCAAAATATTCTACGAGTATATCAGTGTTTATTTAATCCACTATTACACAAAAAAAACTATGTGTCCATCCATCTGACTCCTATCGCTTCCACATGCCTGTCAAAAACTTTGGTTGGCAAACTCTTTGTGAAAGGATCTGCCCGGTTGTCTTCTGATGATATGTGAGCCACAACTATATCTCCTCGCTTTACGATTCCTCGTATGAGATGATACTTACGTTCAATATGTTTAGCTGCTTTGTGATCTCACGGTTCCTTCGAATTTGCCACAGCACCAGTGTTATCACAATACACTGTCAAGCTCCTAGGCAAATTAGGTACCACATCCAAGTCCAAAAGGAAGTTCCTGAACCATACAGCCTCCTTTGCAGCCTCAGAGGCCGCCACGTACTCGGCTTCCATGGTAGAGTCTGCAATGCATTTCTGCTTTACACTCCTCCATATAACGGCTCCACCTCCCAAAGTAAAAACATATCCCGAGGTCGATTTCCTCTTATCCCTATCTGATTGGAAATCTGAATCAGTATATCCCAAAGGAAATAGATCTGAGGCCTTGTAAATTAACATATACTCCTTAGTCCTTCTCAGGTACTTGAGTATAGTTTTTACTGCACTCCAATGTTCCTGACCTGGGTTCGACTGATATCTACTAACCATGCCTACAGCAAAGCAGATGTCAGGCCTCGTACATAACATAGCATACATAAAGCTTCCACATGCCGAAGCATAAGGAACTGCTTTCATGGTCTCTATATCCTTAGGTGTCGAAGGACACTGCTCCTTGGATAGAGCCACTCCATGCTTAAAAGGTAGAAAACCTTTCTTAGAGTTCTGCATGTTAAAACGAGCTAATACTTCATCAATGTAGGGCTCTTGAGATAAAGCCAACATCCTTTTCTTGCGATCCCTTATTACTTTGATCCCAAGGATGTATGCCGCTTCACCTAAGTCCTTCATTTCAAATTGTTTGAACAACCATGCCTTTATTGATGACAACATCTTAACATTGTTTCCAATGAGTAAAATGTCATCTACATACAGTACTAGAAAAACCACTGCATTACCCTCACTTCTCTTATACACACATGATTCGCTTGGACTTTGATCAAATCCATATGACTGGGCTGCCTGATCAAAACGAATATTCCAGTCCCTAGAAGCTTGTTTTAGTCCATAAATAGACCTCTTAAGCTTACAAACAAGATGCTCTTGGCCTTCCTTAATGAATCCTTTTGGTTGTTGCATATAGATGGTTTCCTCAAGACTTCCATTAAGGAAAGTTGTCTTGACATCCATTTGCCAAATCTCATAATCGAGATGAGCTGCTATAGATAAAAGAATCCGGATCGACTTAAGCATAACAACTGGCGAAAAGGTTTCCTCATAATCGATCCCTTCTTTCTGAGTATACCCTTTCGCAACAAGTCGTGCTTTCTAGGCTTTCACCTTTTTGTCAGATCCTCTTTTCTTCTATTAGATCCACATACATCCAATGGGTTTTACACCTTTGGGTGGTTCCACGAGCTCCCAAACTTGATTAGAATACATAAATTCCATCTCAGATTCCATTGCCTTTTACCAAAGATCTGCATCTTTATCTAGAATTGCTTCTTCGTATGTCCTGGGATCCTCATCATGTTCACCAGAGACCAAGTCCGAGGACTCTCCCAAAAACATGAATCTATCAGGTTGTTGAACAACCCTCCCACTACGACGAAGCACCGGTGTGGTATTAGTGACAGGTTGTGCATTTTCTTGTGGTTGATCTACTTGTACTATTGGCACTTGGGGATTATCTGTCCCTCCCACTAGTTCCTCTAAAACGATACTACTCATGGGTTTATGGTTCATTATATAGTCTTCTTCTAAGAATCTAGCATTGGTGCTAACAATGATATCTCGATCCCTAGGACTATAAAATGAATAACCTTTCGTTCCCATGGGATAGCCTACAAACAGCCTTACTTCTGTACGAGATTCTAACTTGGTCGCGTTCTTGTTCAGCACATGTGCTGGACAACCCCAAATCCGAATATGTCTTAGACTTGGTTTGCTGCCAGTCCACAATTCTATTGGAGTCTTGGGAACCGACTTAGAAGGTACCAAGTTCAGAAGGTAAGCCGCTGTTTCTATAGCATATCCCCAGAACGACTTGGGTAAATCTGAATAACTCATCATCGATCTAACACTTTCTAAAAGAGTCCGATTCCTTCTCTCTGCTACACCATTCTGCTGAGGTGTGCCAGGTGCAGACAACTGGGATGTGATCCCATTTTCTGATAAATATTCCATAAATTCTCCAAGCAAGTATTCGCCACCACGATCTGATCGTAGTGACTTGATACATTTTCCAAGATGTCGCTTCTCCGCACTTGCTTTGTACTCTTTGAATTTTTCAAAGCACTCAGACTTACGGCGCAACAAATAAATGTACCCATATCTAGAATAATCATCAATAAAAGTGACAAAATACTCATAACCTCCTCTTGCTTGGATACTCATAGGTCCACATAAATCAGTATGAACCAATTCTAACACTTCTTTAGCTCTATTCCCCTTTGCTTTAAAAGGCCTATTAGTCATCTTACCTTCCAAGCAGGATTCGCAAACTAGAAATGGCTCCACTGCCAACGAGCCTAATGGCCCATCTACTACCAGTCTTTAATTCCTCCTCAAGTTAATATGACCTAATCTTAAGTGCCAAAGATATGTTTGGTTCAATTCAGAAGGTTTCTTTCTTTTATTTGAGCTAGAAAGAATGTTATTAGTTTCCTTATGTTGCAGCATTGGTTGGATAGGATTAATAATATATAAATTGTCTTGCAATGTACCAGAACATATAACTCGTTTATTCATCATAATAGAAACATTACGATCCAAACAAACATTATAACCATCCATGGCAAGTTTAGAAACCGAAATTAAATTCCTTGTAAATGAAGGTACATAAAGACAATTGTTCAAAACCAAAATCCTATCATCGCCAAAAGATAATGTAATTATTCCAACTGCAACTGCTGCTACTTTCTTAGCATCTCCCATGAACACATATATCTCGCCATCTCTAAGCATTCTGGATTGCTGGAACCCCTGCATAGAGTTACAAACATGGTTAGTGGCTCCTGTATCTACACACCAAGTGCTCGTAGATATAGCCGCTATATATGTTTCTGTAACTAGAGAAAGAGACATACCAGTATTGTTTGTCTTCTTAGGAAGAGGACAATCCTGTTTCCAGTGACCTGACTGCTTACACCTGAAGCACTTGCCCTTAGGCTTTTTCACACCACCTTGAACTCCCACTGTATTAGCAATCTTTCCAGCTTTCTGTGTCTGAGTCTTTTTCTTCTTCTTACCTTTCGGCTTAGATGAAGAAGCCTTCTCGGCCACATTCACTTGAACATTCTGCTTAAAGAGTCTTTCAGCTGCCTGAAGTTCTGTCAGAAGTTCCGCGAGACTATACATCCTTTTGTTCATGGTGTAATTCAAGCGGAACTGCTCAAAACTTTTGGGCAAGCTCATAAGGATGATATCGATCTGGGTTTCCCCATCAATATCAGCACCAAGGATCTCCATTTCATTCAGATGAGACATCATCCTGAGAACATGATCCCTTACAGGTGTTCCTTCAGCCATCTGAGTGTTCATTAAAGCCTTCATTGCTACTTGCCTAGCAGCCCTATTCTGTTCTCCAAAAAGTTCCTTGAGATTAAAGAGCATATCTGAAGCAGTGGGCATAGCCTGATGCTGATGCTGCAAAACACCCGACATTGCTGCCAGAATGTAACATCGCGACATCTCATCAGCCTTAATCCACCGCTTATAATACTCCTTCTCACTTTCAGGAGCATCTTCAGCAGGCTGGTCTGGCTTGGGTTCATAAGTACAAAATTTGTACTCCTCAGCAGTCAACACTATGTCCAAATTACGTTTCCATTCAATATAGTTCGGTCCAGTAAGTTTGTTATCCTTAAGTATGGTGAATAGTGGATTAAAGCCCATAGTGATCTAATCCTGAGAATCATACATGTAACACATAATCAGATAGTTGCATAAATCTTAAATCCTATTGGTTTCCTCTAACAATTAATTAAAATTAATGCACTAATATTTAAACACCATAAGTATCTGGTACGCCACGATGGATGACATATATACCACTTAAATTCGTTTAAATATTACTTCGGTCCTATTACTAAATAATACGCCACGTTAGGGTGGACTATATATTATTTTTCATAGCTAAGTGTATACCATTATTAAATCTTAAATTAATAAAAAGACTGGATACCACCATTAAATATTTCAAATCAATAATCGATAATAGGATAATTCCCAGATCGGGGGGAGCATTGTCAAGAGGCATCACTTAAGACCCCTTTCTAGACAGAATCATCCTTTCTCTCAATATCAAAATCTATATTCAATCAGTGGTACCCTTCTAATTAATTGAATTCTATGAAACTTGGTACGCCACGATGGGTGGCATGTATACCTTTCAATATTCGTAATTAATTTAGGAAGTTTGTTCTAGTAATATCCATAACACTGCCTGACACCATAAATCATACGCCACGATGGGTGGCATGTATATAATTTATATTCGTCTCGGTGTTAAATTACATACAAACAATAATGGAGACCATGAGATTTAATTCCTAATTAATTCCCTCACCCACTTAGAATTTTTATTTAAAAAATGAGGAATTTTAAAAATTAAATGGGCCTATGTCGTTACAATTATGTCTAACATGCATTCCAAATACACACATAATTTAACAACATAAAATATTTAATTAAAGCAATAAATAAATAATCTATGTCCATGTCGTCATAATTATGCTAACATGCAATTAAAAAATTACATACATAATTAACAACACACATAATAATTAATTAAAGCAATAATTAAAAAATTAATTACGGAATTAAAAAAAAATTCCACTATTATGGCCCCTTTAATAAATTGTTGCAGCTCCATGTTTCGAATATTATGTTGCTGGCCACTTTGAAACAAAATGCCTGCCATTCCTGTGAATTACTTATGACACAGCGTGGGGTCCAGTCCCTTGTGGTGGTTGTTCTGTTTCTACCGAAGGCAGTAAAAGGAAAAAAATAAACAAACACACAAAGCCTCCTGTTTCAGGCTCAGCGGACCCGCCAGCAAAAGTAAATTCCTTGCAAGTAAAACAGCCGCATTTTTTCTGCCTACGCCAGTAGCATGACTCGCCGGTCTAAAAATATTCACCAAAAGCTTACGTAACGGAAGTAATTATTTTCTCCCGTTTCAATTTTCAGCCGAAGATAATTGTTACAAGATGTCCGGATTTTCACAAAACCCATCAAACAATTACATAAAAAATAGATCTAATACAAAACTAATTTTGTAAATCTATTCTAACACGATCAACCCTCGTGTTTTACAACCACGATAAACCACGTGGAAACCAAACAAAATAACCACGATTAAACCACGTGGGATCCAAACACATAATTAAAATTACATGGCCATAATAGTGGATACTAAACAACCTGCAAAAGATTATTATCCAAGCACACCACTATACACATGCATATATAATTACGACATGGACATCGTATCAAAATTCGCAGAACCAATGAACCAGGCTCTTGATACCAATTGTTGGGACAATCAGATCTTGGCACTGCGAATTTTGATACACTAAATTAACGAGTACGAATAGAAAAGTCACCTTGTTAACGGTTGATTCCACGCTCTTCTATTGTATTCCCAAATTCCCTTGAGCGAAGTGTGGCCTTCGTCTTCTCAAGTTAACCTCTCTTCTTGCTCCTGGGTGGCTACCAATTTTTTTCGACCAACCCCCAGCAAGAAGAGAATAAGAATATATATATAGGCTACAATAGGGATCATGGACAATTAGGTTGGGCCTTCTAATTACATCTTGAGCCTAGCCCAATGTAATTAAATATTAATTCAATCCACTAAAGAATTAATATTTGCACTACCTTTCCTAATACCGTAATTTAATTAATTAATTCGGTTCCAATATTATTTGCTTATTAAATTCCCCATGTTTAAAATATCGCATGTCCATTAATTAAATAAATTACTGATAATTCATTTAATTAATATCTTTTATCCTTGATCATCCACTCAACCTTTATTTAATTATGCCGGAATAAATCCACCTGCAGGGTTTCACATAATTAAATCTTTTTGAGCTTTCAAGGGGACATCATTAACCTGAATATTATCAGGACATGGATTCCTTCAATAAATAATATTCACCATATATATTATTTCATCACCCAAAATATAATGAAATAAATCAAAAGAATTATTTCATATATAAATCAAAGCATGTAAGTAATATACACGTGTCAATTACTATATCTGGATTAAGAACCTAAGCATTAATAATAACATAGAATCTTAGTTCACCTTCTTAATCAGTATAAGGGAACAATTCTAAATTTGATCCTGTTCAATATACACAAAGTATACTAGTATTATTTAATAGTCAATATAAACTATTCTAAATAATACTACAGCCATGCCAGTGGATTGTCCAATACCACCTGTGCTGTGAACCTTATTATATTATATAAACCGTATTTAACAATCTAATATTCTGTATCCCATTTGATACTAGATTGTCCACAATATATAATATTAGACAGCACGTAAACATTTAAATGATTCTCAATAAAACTAGGCCAGAAATAAATGTATATACTTTAAATAAATATTTTCAGTATACACCAACAATAATGACTGGTTAATGGGCCCTCAACAGCAAAAGCCCAACCCTTTTAGGTATAGGATTAAATAATAAAACGAAATTCTATTATTTAATTAATAACTAAGTCACACTTAATTAATATGGGCAGAAATACTCATCTAATTCGAATTTATATGTTATCTCAATTAATTAAGTCTCACTTAATTAACATAATAAAATTCAAATAATCACCAATTAATTTAAATCCATAATTTAAATTAATTATTCCTTTAAGTGCTCAATGTGTGTGACCCTATAGGCTATTATTTAATTGGCAATAATTTTATTCTCCAATAAAACTATAAACAATGAGCGGTATCTAGTAATACATCATTGCTACCCAATTAAACAATAATTAAATCGTGATTTGATAAAACCTTTTTCGTGATTAATGTTTCCGTGTAATATAATCCCTTTAACCAAATATTATATATTAAACTTGAGGCATGTGTTTAGTCATCCTCTTCAACATTTAATCTGGGTTTACTTGATCCATGAGTAGACTATTAAAAACAAATCATTATTTGAGCACGGCCATGCATTTTATAGTCTCACTCAATCAAGAGGCCAATAATATCTCTCCTAATTCTAGGAGGGTTAAATCCTTTATCTATCATTCATATTTCTCATACGACTCTTGATATACCCGATGTCCACTTTTATCATCACCCGGTCAAAGGTAACTTTTAATGTAGTCAAAGTATATTAATCCTCATATAGAAATATAATGATCTCAAGTCAAAGGATCATTACACCATTATCACTGTGAGTCTTTCTTATGACTTCATTAAACATGAAGAATCTCACTATGGGTCTATCCAGTACCATGTACTCCTACATGTACCTATGTATTGACTTTAGTATCTCCATACTTATAACCAATGAGATGTGGTTATCTGTCAAACAACATACTAGTCTATTTATGCATTATTATTGTCCTATAATAATAATACTCGACTAGGGACCTTTTAAGAATATGATATATTATATAATCTCAAGTTCAAGTCATGTACTTAAACTATATAATGTGTATCATGATTCTAAGGACATTTATTATGCTAACAAATATATCGCAGTAATTAAAGTCATAATAAATACGTTTATTGAATGATCAAATGACATAAAGGTTTATTCAAAGAAACAATGTATTGCCTCTAGGGCACCTACACTAACAGTTTGTAACCCTTTTCTTGCTCCTGTTTGCTTTTATCTTCGTCTATTTTCTTTTAATTTTTTTAATTTATTCTTATTTTGTTTAATTCTTGCTAATGCAGATCATGTGAACAGGAATTAGGAGATCTAAAATCTAAAATTTTTATGTTTATATTAGTCCATTACGACAACTATATAAAGTCTTGCGTTTTTCATTGATTTGCAAAAATCTTAAATAATTTGTATGTGTATGTGTACATACATAGTTATACATGGTTGAAATTAAAGTTCCTTTTCTTATTTTCCTGCAGAAGTTTTCGAAGAAAATGTGACGCCCCCAAATCCACCCTATCTAGGGACCCGGGTCGTCACACAACTCGATATCTTGTAACACACGCTAGCTCACAATAATATATAATAAACATAATAACGGAGCATAACAGTCTCACTCCGCAGATCCAAGAATCGGCCTCAACATCATTATTACATCACAAATTTATTACAACTCGGAATAATATCTTACATAAGTTCTAAGTCATAGTAGAATAAAAGTTCCAGCTGGGCATTCAAATCCCTGGCAGCATGGCTCTGGGCTTTCTCCTTTCCTCTGGACGTTTGGCTGGACGGCTCGCCTCTTTCCTTCTTGACAGCTGAGTAAAAGTGATAAAGTAAGAATGAGCAACCATGGTGCTTAGCAAGTTCTCTCCTTGCTCGGTTTACAAATATAATAATAATTAAACAAAAGACAATGTCCAAGTTTGACAAGATAGTTTGAAATTGAAGGTCAAAGCCGACATAAAACTCATCTCGAGAAATCATGAATACTCGAAAGAAATTACTCGTTACACATCTGATGAATCATGAGAAATGAATACACTGGTCCTCCAACCGCTCGGTACCTCGGTGGTGCGATCAACTACTCGAACGAAAATACCGTCCTCCTATGATACTACACTTCCCGTGATCACGGCTACAATGTAGTATCAACGAAATAACATATATATATGTATGCTAGCATTATATTGGGTTATTAGATCAACCGTGGCAATGTTAATGCCTCAAATATTCTCATGTACACGAGTCTCTTTCTCTCTACCATGGGCCTCTATCCCATGTTGACCAGTAAGAATACAGAATTCCCAAATATTTTAGAAAAAGGATAATTTAAGATAAAGTTTTCAGGAAATAATTGTTTGGCCTGGCTGAGTGCCAGTTTCATAGAAATGTGCCACCAGTCCGAACAATGAACTGATGTAAGACTCCAATAAATATATTTTATTGGTTGGCACGAACAAAGTGCCAACCACTGACAAGAAAGGCAACTATCTCGAAATAATTAGAATAGTTTAGAAAATTAGATATTATGAGTCGTCTCGAATAATGAGCACAACTCGAATGTTTATAATTAAATACACATAACTGATGTACGTTAGATAGAAGATTCTTTTTTTTATTTGATCATCGATAACCGTTCCAGTAATCCTACTATTTACACTATCTACTTGTTTGATTCGAGCAATGAATCAAATAAAAGATGTTCAATAAGTGTTATCCAATCTGTACAATAAATCTGACAGGAAAGATTGAATTTAACTATCTCGAGCGATGAGATTAGTTTGACTGAATGAAGTAAAGAGTCATCTCGAATTAATGAGATCAACCAAATAACAACGAAATCGCTTCTATGTTCACAGGGAATACGATTCACAAATAAATTATTTTAGCAGTAAAATAATCTCTACCGAGAACAAATAATACTCATCAAATAAATCTTGCAACATAAGGAGAAATAAAATAATTCTCATAACTGATAACTCGACATGAAATAATATAACATGAATAAAATACGAAATTTCCGAGAGTAAGGGTAGGAATGAATTTGCCTCTGTCTCGATGCTAAAATTACCGAATAAGAAAAAGGTGCTACCCGCGAGCAAGAGTCTCAAGTCTCAAAAAGAAGTTCTATAATAATTTCAAAATAATTTTTAGTAATCATACCATCCAATACTCAACTAATATCAAGGAATATAATTTGAGATATACTCATATCCCTAAAATCGCACTAACACATTATTCGCACATAATATATATTTTACGATGGAGGCTCTACTCGTTTCCCTAATAAATTTTAATAAAACGTATTTTATGACATCGTTCTAATCAAAATATATTTTACGTGAAAATCTCACTCTATTTATTCGTAAGGGAATTTCTCACTTAGGAGGTCCCTAATTATTCCTAAATAAGTGTTAATAAAGAGTTTTTTTTTAAATCTCATCTCAATATTAAATTAGCTCTTATCAAATTTCTACTAATTATTTTAAATATATATAAAGTATCGCAGTTATCTCTTTTTAGTCCAATTAATAATGAAATTTCTTTTCTTTCTTATGAAACCAATTTTAATAGTCCAATTTTATTCTTAAGGTAAAATAATTCCAGAGTCCATCCTAATGATAAAATTTTATTCTAAAAAATGAAATATCTCAAAAATTTAATTTAATATTCCTATTTTATTCTTAAGGTAAAATAATTCTAGAGTCCATCCTAATGACACAATTTTATTCTCAAAAATGAAATATCTCAAAAATTTAATTAAATCAAAAATCTAGAAAATATATTACCAAATTCTTTATTTTAATCATAACCCAATATTTTAAGGGATATTCTCTTTGGTACACTCGTGAAATTGGCTTTTACCAATGGTACCATCACATTTTTGGATTCTATACGTGGTACACCTGAAATATTGTTTCTCTCTTCGCCATACACTTTTTTAATTAAAACGTTAAAAAAACGTTAAACGCCGTTTAATCACTGTTAATGACTACAAAAAATAATAGGGATATTCTCTTTGGTACACTCGTGGAATTGGATTTTGCCAATGGTAACATCACATTTTTGGCTTTTATACGTGGTGCACCTGAAATATTAACAGTTGTCTAACAGAAGGGCACGACTAAGAGAGAAACAATATGTCAGGTATACCATGTATCGAAGCCAAAAGTGTGATGGTACCATTGGCAAAAACCAATTTCACGAATGTACCAAAGAGAATATCCCATATTTTAATACCATTTCTTTTCCTCTATTATTTAATCATCCCATTTTGATAATCAAAAATTCCATTTTATTGTCATTTTAATACTTCCAACATTTCAAACAAATCAATTAACAACAAAAATAATAATCAATTTCGTTTCTCCTCTTTTTGGGAAAATACTCTTTACTATTTTATTAAAACAATTTCTACAATTCAATAATTCCTATCTTTTTATCAAACAATTAAATAAAATATAACCCCACTTATCAAACCCACTTTCTGCACCACCACCGACGGGTAGCCACCGGCCAGACTCCACGACGGCGACCACCACCAACGTCGGCCTCCTCCTCCTCCTCCTCCTCTCTCTCTCTCTCTCTCTCTCTCTCTCTCTCTCTCTCTCTCTCTCTCTCTCTCTCTCTCCCCCCTCTCTCTCTCGATGTCTCTCAATCTCTCGCCCTCCCTCGATCTCTCATTCTCTCCCAATCTCTCATCTCCCTGTCTCAATCTCTCCTTATCACTTTCTCGTTCAATCTCTCATCTCGCACCTCTCTCTCTACTCCCTCATCCCTCTCTTCATTCTCCTCTCTCTCTTTCCGCCCTCTCCTATCTCTCTTCGCCTTCTTCTCTCTCCCACCACCTTCTTTTCTCTCCCTCCGCCCTATCTCTCTCTCTCTCTCTCTCTCTCTCTCTCTCTCTCTCTCTCTCTCTCTCTCTCTCTCTCTCTCTCTACCTCAATCTCTCTGCCTCTCTTGATCCCTCTATCAATCTCTCCTTGTTTCTCCCCCATCAATCTCCCTTTTCTCCCTTCGCTCGACACCCCCGCCCCCTCTGTTCCATTTTCGGTGACACCCACCACCGTCGGTCACCTCTACCGCCGCAATGGTGTCCTCAAAACTGACATGCAACCACAATTATACCCCCAATCACAAACCCATCTCCTAATACCCCCAAATCAATTACAATCTCACACAAAATTCATTACAAGATCAATCTTACAAAATTTCTAACTAATTATTACAAGCCCTAATTTAAAACATAAAATATAATAACAAAATTCATACAAACATGATTAACAAAAGATTTATAAGGGTATAAGATCATACCCACTTGTGAAAATCAAAACTTTAGAATTTGATAAAAAAGAACCCAACTTCTCGGATTTGTGATTTTAATATATGAAATTGAAGAACCGATTACGGGCTATCCGAAAATCTTATTGCATGTCAATTTTAGGTAGAATCTATGCAGGGATGAGCTTAGAAAGGTTTAGTTTTAATGGATGGTATGTTTTGTTCTTCTCTCGATAGAAGATGAGAGACTAAAATGGTTTCTACTTGTTTTTGTTTCAAAAGCTCTTGTTTTATATGTATGGTATGGTCTTAATTGGTTTGTAATAATCAAATCACTTGGGCTGTAAAAGTTGGCCCAATTCCAACAAATTGTTCTCATCCAACAAAAAAAAACTTACATACTAAATCATTGGGCTCTTAATGGGCCATAAAAAAAACTTGGGTTAAATTACATAATCTACTAAATAATTTAAATACCCACTAACTATTTACTACACAATTTGGATTCTAGTACTATATTCTAAATACCTTTTATTTAGCCCAATATGATAAAAAATACATAAAAATGAAATAAATAAAATGGAAGTAAAATTGGGAACTAATAAGAAAATAATAGCACTAATAAAATAACGTCAAATAATTTATACCTATTCCCCTAATATTTGTCGAAAATCCAAAATTTTAACTTTTACAAAAATTTATTCATAGAGATGGCTTGCAATATAAAAAATAAATTCACGATTATTACAGTCTTCCCCCCTTTAGGATTCCGTCCTCGGAATCAAAGCTATTCGCTAAAAAACCAATGGTATTTATTACGTATTTCATCTTCCAACTCCCATGTAGCTTCTTCCACTCTATGATTCCTCCAAATTAGTTTTACTAAATTTACCTTGTTATTTTGCAGCTCTTGCACTTTGTAATCTACAACTTACACAGGCTGCTCTTCATAAGTAAGATCGGCTTTGCAATCGAGAGGGAGCTCGCAAAGCTGATCTATAGGTTCATAATCTAGTACATGCCAATTATCAGGATGGTAAGCTTTCAAAACCGAGATGTGAAATACATTGTGAACATGTTGAGATCTATTGGTAAGGCTAGCTGATATGACACTACTCCGACTTTCTTTAAAATCTCAAAAGGTCCAATATACCTAGGGATCAACTTCCCTTTCTTCCCGAATCTCATCACTCCTTTCAATGGAAAACTTTTAATAACACTTTATCTCCTACCTCAAACGATCTATCGTTTCTTCCTTGATTTGCATATTTTAGTTGACAATCTTGAGCAGTAACTAATATCTTCCGAATGCTCTCTATGGGTTGTCTTATCTGTTGAACCATTTATGGCCCTAGTATCCTCCTTTCTCCAACTACATTCCAACACAAAGGGGATCTACACTTCCTTCCCTACAAATCTTCATACAGAGCCATACCAATACTAGAGTGGTAACTGTTATTATAAGCGAACTCAACTAAGGGTAGATGATCGTCCCAACTTCCTTTAAAATCCAATGTGCAAGCTCTCAATATGTCTTCAATGGTCTGGATTGTCCTTTCACTATGTCCATCTGTCTGCGGATGATAAGCCGTACTAAAGTTTAGTTTCGTGCCAAGGCATTCCTGAAAAATTCTCCAGAATCTAGAAGTAAAACGAGCATCTCTGTCGGACATAATTGACACAGGTACTCCGTGACGAGCTACAATTTATTTCACGTACAAACCCCACTACTTTCTCTATTGAATACCTTTCGCTGATTGGAAGAAAATGTGCGGACTTCGTAAGTCTGTCGTCTATGACCCATATGGCATCGTGATTCGCTCTGGTCCTAGGCAATCCTATAACAAAATCCATAGTGATGCGCTCCCATTTCCATTCGGGAATCTCTAATGACTATAGTAGTTCACTTGGTCGTTGATGTTCTGCTTTCACTTTCTGACAGGTCAAACACCTACTTACCCATCCAGCAATTTCTCTTTTCATATTGGGCCACCAGTAATTCTGCTTAATGTCCTGATACATTTTTGTGCTCCTCGGGTGTGTAGAATATCTCGAAGTATGCACTTCGGTCATGATCTCATCCTTCAATTCTTCCACATTAGGAATCCATATTCTTGAAGCAAATCTTTTAATTCCTTTATCATCCTTCGGACTCAAGAACTCTTCTCTCGTCAATTCTGATCTGTTTTCATCCATCATCTTTTCTTCGCAGCGATGAATCTTTTCGAGTAAATCTGGTTTTAAGTGAATGCTGTAAACTTGTTCATTGTTTTGGATTGGGATCTTGACTTCTAATTCCATCTTCTCAAATTCTCTGATTAACTCTTTCGAAGAAATTAACGACTTTAGCCTTTCCCTTCTACCTAAAGCATCTGCAACCACATTGGCTTTTCCTGAATGATAGTTTATCGTACAATCATAATCCTTAATCAATTCCAACCATCGTCTTTGTCTCATGTTCAACTCCTTCTGTGTGAATATGTACTTTAAACTCTTGTGATCCGTGTAAATCTCGCACTTTTCTCCATACAGATAATGTCTCCAAATCTTGAGTGGAAGCACAATAGCAGCAAGTTCAAGATCATGGGTAGGATACCGGGTCTCATATTTCTTCAGTTGTCGAGAGGCGTAAGCGATCACTTTCCCGTGTTGCATCAATACGCATCATAAACCCTTGTGAGAAGCGTCACTAAAGATGACGAAATTACCTTTGTCATCTGGTAAAGTTAGAACTGGAGCAGAAGTTAACCTTTTCTTCAATTCTTGGAAACTTTTTTCACATTTGGATGTCCACTCAATTTTTTTGCTCATTCGGGTGAGTCGAGTCAGTGGTATCGCTATCTTTGAGAAGTCCTTTACAAATCTACGATAGTATCCAGCTAATCCAAGGAAACTTGTGACGCCCCCAGATCCGGGGTCGGAGATCTAGGCGCTCACGGTCCATTTTCCATTAATAACATACCTGTTCTTGCACATAATATATAAAACAGCCATCGACCCCACAATAAAACTCACACCGCACACACACACACACAGGTTAGAGTCTCAGAAACGTCATACACTTGATTGAGCAAAAGTAAAAGTTTCAGAGTTATTACAGACCGAATTAAATAGCATTTATGCTACCAGCAACACTTCGATATGAAGCGGTGTTGGCGGCTTGAATGTTTGTTACGGTACACTTCTTTGCACAGGTCATACTTATAAATAAAACGTACTAACAAAAGTTACCAACCAATCTGGCTAATGGGGTCTACCGGTAGAATCTCAACTGCTGCCTCGGGCCTAGTCACCTGCTTTCGGGCAGTCTGCCTGGGTCTTGCCATTTCTCTTAACTGTTGTGTTTGTAAATTTGAAAACAAGCAAGAGTGAGCAACTATAGCTCAGAAAGAAATATATGTATAAGATAAGCAATATGTCGTTACATGTGTTTAGTAGTTATTAAACTCGTTTATAACATTCAGTTATAAAATCATTTGTCATCGTTGATAAATTTCAAAGGTGCACCAATACGTGCCCTTGTTTTCAAAGTAAACTTGCAATTCTAGATACTGCATGAAGTCAACATCTTTCTCATCAAAATAGAACACTATCGGCAACTTGGCACATAGGCCTAAGAAGCAGTGTCAGAGCATTTTTCCAAAGTGGAGGAATGGGACTTAAAGAAAACATAAAACCTGACAGGTATTGACGATGATCAGTCGCCAAATCCAAGTCCAATAATCCGCGGGTCTGCTCTACCGGTAGAAGGATAGAAACTACATCCGTAACTATCCCCGGGTGAAAACTACATCCGTAATCACCCTCGATGAAAACTACATCCGTAATCATCCTTCGGCAACACCTGGGCCGGAATAATAATTGATGGACCGCCTGGCTTACGGCCGCTTACACATCCCGGGAATCGTTCGTCAACGGTTCCCACACCTGCCAGAGTCCCTTTTTCTTTTTCTTGTAAAACTTGATTTTGAATGAAAACTGAGTAGTTGAGGTCCGACATCAGTCGACCGATGATTCTTGAAATCGTACAAGAAGCAAAACCTGACCGGGGGTTTTCGAAAATGTTTTGAGTCCGAAAGTGTTCGAGTTTGAAAGTGCTAAAGGTATCTTGGATTAGCTTTGTCTTTAAAATAATGAACAATAAATAATAAATGATATTTTAAGATTTAATATTAATAATTAATAAAATAATTATTTAATTAAGTAAGCTTTTAATCCATCATAGGTATTTTTGAGTATTTATGATGATATAAAAATAATTACTTAAGTATACGATACTTCCCGAATGACCCTTCGGGTTTTCGCAATTTAACTACGATATAATAATATACCGCGCCCCGGTCAATGGTATATATGGACCGCTACAACCTCTATTGCTAGAGTCGTTGTCCGAAGAAAACATTTCATTCTAAGTTCAAGGGGTACAAGCATATATATGCATATATCTCAAATTTCATCATTTCTTCAATAAGCATAAACATATGATACGATTGAAAACTACAAACACAACAGTGAAAGTCCTTATATATGTAAGTTTTGAAAAGTAAACTTGCCTTGGTGAGGTTGGGGTGGTCGAGCTTGCGGAGTGGAATGATCTATACATAATCAATAGTCGTTCGTTAGTACCTTACCAATATCCTTTTAATTACGAGGTTTTAGGGGTACAAAATTAACTTAATGACTTCGTCTTATGACTCTCTAGCCCCACTATAGGTTCATGTCATCACTCGATTACGCTCGTCACTTATTCGACTTAATTTGGTTACCATATTCGAAGCGTATTCATTCCCCCTTAAATCACACTCCACTTACGACTTTTTCACTTGCGCGAATTTTACTATAACATTTTTATAAAATTGAAAAATACATATTTTAATCCAATTCTTTTTGGGTAGCCTTCACCACTGCAATTACTAGCTCCCCTAATTTTTCCATGATCCTACATAAATTTTTAGGGGTTTAAACAAGGTTCACAAGTGGACCATTTAGTGCAGTTCGGATTCCGGAAACACTTTTCACTTCTCAGGCCATAACTCAAAATCTATACATCACCTAGTTATGAACCTTATATTTCTGGAAACTACATTCAAATACCTTTCCAACCATATGCATTAGGACTTCAAGGTACAAGATTTAGGGGTTGAAAACCCTCCTACAAGACAGTACAAGTTCCCAAAAATTTACACAGCATGCTTTTTCCACTTAACCATTCCAGAATCCCATATAAACATCACAACCATCATCTAAACCACCAAGATCATACTCTATAGCATACATGGAGTTACATACACTAACCACAATCTTAAAAATCACAACCACACATTTAAACTCAAGATCTACATCATCCATAACTTATATGTCCAAGATTCACACTAACATCCATGGATCTAACATTAAACACCATAAATAATTCATGGCCAAGAGGGGTTAGAGTTTTATACCTTCTTGAGTATCTAGGAGCCTTGGGTAAGCCTTACAAGTCTCAAGAACACCTTGGATGAGCCCCTACAATCCTTATAACTCAAGATCTAAAAGAAAACTAAACATAGTTACTATCACTACGCCATAAGTGGGCTACTGTAATGCTTTTTTGTAAGCGTTACACAAATAGTGTTACAATAGCTAGTAAAGTTCATACCTATTGTAACACCGCTCGATTGGTGTTACATTAGCCATATATCTAGTGTTACTCTGAAATTACGGTGTTACGTGAAATGTAACACCACACCGTGGTGTTACAATAGGTAATACTAGTTTTTGAATTTTACTATTTTTTTAAAATTTTTAATACTAATATTTATTTTTTTAATAACTTTTAATTAATAAATCTATTACTCTTTAACCCAATTTCCGGAAAATGAAAACCCTCTTTGATTTTAAATTAACGAACTCCTTATTTGGATTAAATATTAATTTTAGAAATTCATATAATAATAATAAGTACTAAATAAAATAAATATGTTATGAAAATAATATAATATATTTAGATGGTTTCTCTCACTAAAATATAAGAATTAATATAGTAAAAAATTTAGAATATTTTTATCACTAAATTTTATATATAAATATATAACATATATTTTGTATGACTTTTTAAAAATTATGAAAAATGATTAAAAAATAAATTAAAAAATAATAATATATTAGAACTAATAATATATTTGTTTAATTTAATTTATACAAATCGACAAAATTATGCACTAGTTTTTTTATAAAAAAATTATTAATTTTTAAAAAATTAAAGAAAATTATTAATTTTTATTGTAAAGAAAATTATTTTGTCGGGACCGGAAAAAATTATACATTTTATGAGATTATTTTTTTATCGAATATTCATTTATCGAGATTCTACTATAGTCCAATCCCAAATTATTTAAAAAAAATTACAACCCAAATTATCTAAATAAATTATTTTTTTCTACTTATTTAATTTTTAATTAGCAAAAAAATGAAAAGGATAAAACGTTATGGCAGCAATTTTCCCCCCAAACCGAAATTGCATTTTCCCCTTTCCCCCTTAAAAAAATTTAATGAAAAATTTGAAAGCACCGGGTCTTTTTTCGGTAGTGAAATACTTCCCCCCAAAATGAAAACTTAGCACTACGCGTTGCCCCTGAATAAAACACTCACCTAATCTCTCTCAACCTAAATCTCTCTCGACACACTCACCATCTCTATCTCTCTCCACCACACTCACTCACCACACTCTCTCCACAATCTCCGTCTCTCTGAATACACTTTCTGAAGGATGAATTGAAGAACAAAATGGAGATTCAAAATTAGGGCTTCAAAATTGGGGTTAGAAATTGGGGGTTTGAGTTTAGAGATTTTATTAAGGTAAAATTGGGGGTTTTTCTTTTGCATACCCGTATCTAATGGTATCTACGGGAGGAAGCGGGCAGTGGTATGTGGCGTGAGCTACCTTGGACAAAAGAGCAGCCTTGAAGCAAGCATTAGTGATGCCAGGTCTGTTCAAGACTTTCTTGTTAAAAATAGGAGATTTCCGGATGCATCCATCTATCTCCTCACGGGTATATGGTTTGATTTACTTCCCTTGACAATTTCTTGAGTTAACATATTTCTATTGTCTTTATATAAATTGTGACACACTACAGAAGATGAAGTGGATCCGTCCCGGAAACCAGCAAGGGGTAACATACTAAAGGCCTTAAAATGGTTAGTTGAAGGCTGTCAACCAGGAGATTCACTGGTTTTCTACTACACAGGCCATGGCTCGAAAGAACGTGATTTTGATGGAGACGAAATTGATGGCTTCGACGAAGTGTTATGCCCTGTTGATTATCAGAGTGCAGGTAAGATAACAGATGACGAAATTAATGCTATAATTGTTCGACCTCTTTCTCCTGGAGCCAAGCTTCATGGCATCATTGACTGTTGCTTCAGTGGAACTGTCCTAGATCTACCTTTCTTATCAAAAACGGACAGGTCAGTAGCATTTCATCACTTGACACGCATATAAACATTTTTTGATAGTAATATATATAAATAGACATGCACATAGCACTCTTTACCTACATGCTTGGACCCAAAACCTGTCTTTCACTTCCATTGCATAATATATGCTACACACATCCTGCAGAGGGAATTTTAAACAGTGTTACTAATTTTGAATCAATAATGTTGCAGCAAAGGAACAAATAGATGGGTAGATCAGCGAATACAATATGCAGCATATAAAGGAACAAGTGGGGGAATCGCTATCTCCATTAGCGCTTGTACTGATCATCAGAAATCTGGAGACATAACTGTATGATACCACTCCTTTTTTTATATATATTATAGGAATGTTTACAGATATTTCTTCACATATATCGTTGTCAAATCTTAATGCATCGTTTGTCCCTAAGTCATGTATAAAATGTAGTCACATTTTATTCCCAGCACAATTTCACTTGTGCATCATCTGTAATGGCATTATTACTCAACGTACATATAATCATAGCTAGATTACCCATTTTAAACTAGTGAAGTACAATAGTAATACTTGTATACTGCAGGCTTTCACAGGTAGCTCTACTGGAGCTTTAACTTACAGCTTCATTCAAGCACTAACAAAACAACCCAACATAACTTACGGAAGCTTACTGAATACCATGCGAACCACTATCTCTCAAGTTCAACAAAGAGTAGATGCTATTTATGTAATCCATTTTAATGGTACAGAAGACACTGCATAATTATATAATTATACAAGCATATAAGAAAAAGTTTTAATATTGTGCAGGAGAACTTCAGCAACCTGAGTACAATAAGGCGATGTTTAGCTGATTGCAATTAGTGTTGTTCTGTTTTCCATCGGGTGTATACTTATCATGTCTGAACATGTTCTACTACAAATTATTTATCCAAAAAACTCTATAATCTGACCACACGTCGAAATGATTTGTTTTTGAAAATAGAAGATGTCATATATGTTTAGACTTTAGAGAATCAAGTTTAGCAAAGCCTTTTAACTAGTGGCCTCTCCTCATCTCTTGCCAAGTGAACAAGAACTATCAAGTCAGCCATATTTTAGTACCAGTTAAAAAGTCAGCCATTGTAGTACCAGTTAAGAAGTCAGCCATATTGTCCTATCTAAGAGTTGAGCAATATGAAGGCCAAGAAATAGGAAACTCTTTTACGTTAACCTTTCTGTTTTTATAATATGGGGATTGCAATGTTAAAACTTTCCAAACCTAAAGTACCTTTTATACTTTATGTGCCAGGCTCATTTTTCCTTGTCAAAATGTATTAACAATGGCAACGGAAAGAAGCATCTGCTGTTCATCAAATGGAAATACCTTGAAGCAAAGGTGCGCATGGTGCAGACATCCCTCTTAATCTATTACTCTTTCACTAGCTAGTAACTTCTTTCCTTTTGTTCAACTACTAACAGATTCTTAAACTTTTTCAGGCTGCAGCTTACTATTACAATGGCCTAATCGTGGACAAGGGCACCAATCCATCCTGCCACACTACTACTGTGTGTTGCTTTCTTGCTGCAGAAGAACTTTTAACTGAGAGCAAGAAGGTGTGCTTAAACTTTTGCCCAGCCGTGCCTATAACCAGGTTGGATTAGATTACACAATAATTTACTCTTCTTCAATTTTCTTTTCACTTCAGGCATTCTTTAATAACATTATACTATTTTTCCCTCTGATATTTAATGAATTGGTACCTATTTGCATAGGACTCCTCCACTTTGGGGTGCAATGAAGCATCTAAACAAGAAAATTCCAGAAACTGCATTTAAGAAGTCTCAGATGTACGGTTACCTTTTAGATCAGGAGAAGTAAGAAAAAATAAGTTTACCATGTCAACTCATTTTACAACTACAATTTTTTCTATCTTAAAAGTGAAAGCAAGTCCATGGCATGATTTTTTTTCACCCCTGGTATGATGCAGGGGACTACATGGTGTTCCTGATCTTCCAGAATTTGAGTTGTCACTAAAACCCGAAGAGTACGAATTTCCAGAATATGTTTTCCTCTTTACATCTTTGATTTATTATACTAAACATATAGCTATATTATGTGATTATAACATTAATCGTGATTGCAAGTAGATCATATAGTGTGCAATTGCGTAGTGCTACCTTTTAGTTTTATTTCTTACCACATGCAATAATTTTAGATATGCAATAAACAGTTATATTTCAACAGTTCACTAGTATAACATAGAGTGGTTTGTCTCTACAGCATTACAACTATTTTATGTAGCAACTGTTCACTTCCTACTTTACATACAGTGACAAAAACATGCACCAGGACATGTATTTACAGGCATGACAGGTAGTTCCCATTGTTTCATTTGCGTTAGTTGATGTGTGAGTAATTTTACTATATATTCTGTATTAAGTATACAATAACATGGTAAGATATAACTTTCCAGCTGCTACATATTCTTTCAAAGTTTATAGACGGTAAACATATGCAATCATAAAAAGCATTTCCTTTTGTGACGAGTGTACATCTTTTTTGATGCAGTAATGTTGTCGTGTTCATCTATGTGACAGATGTCGACACTCAAAGGTTCCAAACTTTAAAACTACTGTAGCTTACCATTTATATATAGATGACTGATTAAAAATTTAATTTTGTTATTCCAGGAATAAAATCACATGCCTTGCACGGTCGGCTGGATAACTTCGTAGTAGATTTCTAATTGTTGGATCCTTGACTTGGATTGAGAATTGAGTATGGTTAAAGTGTCAGGTGTGATTCAGGTATTCAATAGTTACTAAGCTAATCCAGGAAGATATTGATAGCCATCTTGTCGATATATGCAATATAATTCTTTTTATCACATATAATATGGAGATCATTGGTATGGGTGAAGTGGAAACAATATTAGTGATCTTACTATATTATAACTAGTTGTGCAAATGTCTGTGTTATGTCAGATCCTCAGATATCTCTTTTGCCCCTGGAGACCTGGAACAGTTTGTAAGGATGCCATTAAGGAGATGATGAAAGATGAGGATGATGCATATGTGTTGCTTCCCAGAAAAAAGAATAGATCAGATTGGTTGGTGGGAAGGCAAGAATAGACCAGATGTTTCTAACTTTACTCTTTATCTACCGATTTTTTGCAATCGTAGTTTGTATTGGTTAATTAAATGGTGGTGGTTGAAATTGTTTGGAGTGGTTGAAGGAAGGAGAACTTGTAATTGTATATTTTGGTTTAAATGTTGGTGTTTGGCATAGTTTGGAGTGTTTGAAGGAGGCATTATAATGGTTGAATTTGGTTTGAATGTTAGTTTAGACATGTAATGGATGAATTTGGGTTGCTGTCATTGATTCTTTTATAGGAATAATAAATTTATAGGGTGTCGTGGCCATTTGGTTCGGCTACCATGTCGTCAAGGAATATTATTAATGCAGAGCCTACATTTCAAAATTTCAAAAATTTATCGTTACGTTTGCTTATTGTAGTGTTACATTTGTTAATATATAGTGTTACAATAAATAGAAAATAATGTTACAACAGATAAAAATGGTGTTACAATAGGGTATGTGGGCCCCCTATAAAATATTTACCAAGTCAAATGTAACACTTAATATGTGTTACAATTGCCCAGTATAGTGTTACAATAGAGGTTGGTGACGTGTACACAGTGTGCCACGTGGCGCCACATGTGTTGCCACGTGGCCACGTGGTGCCACGTAATGCCACGTATGCACATGGTGCCACGTCTGAAAAAATTGAACTGAGCTATTGTAACACTCAAAATGTGTTACAATTGGGCCCCTGGTGTTACAATAGGTGCCTATTGTAATACTTTTGCTACTGTTACAATAGAGAAGAAAAGCGTTACATTAGGGTATCTATTGTAATGCTCGTAAACGTAACGCCTCCTGGTGTTACAATAGATCTAATGTAACGTTTTTCGGGCCTATTGCAACATCAGAGAGGCGTTACATATGCTCATCTATGGCGTAGTGTATTCATCTAAACTTCAACAATTTATAACTCAAAAACTAATGGATGAAAGGGGTTGAAATTCATTGCATACCTTCCTTATATAGTGTAGAGGACCTAGGAATTTTATCTTGAATTATGAGTGATGAGAAGTTGAAGAAAGAATTTTCTTCTTCCTCCCCTAGAGCTTGGGCCGATAGCAAGGATGAACAAGGGGGAGAGAGTTGTTTTGTTTTGCTTTTTGTGTTGGGTGAATAAAGTGAAGTGATATGTATTAGTGATATGTATAATTGTATCACATGTTGCAAGTCTAGTACTAGCTACCTAGGCCAGCCATGCCTCCTTGTCTCCTTGGACAATGCACCATAACTAGTTACTATTCCTCTAGTTACTTTTGCATTTCTTGTTTGCTTTTCTAACTACCTAGTTGCATGGTACTTGCAAGTAATATCTTTCCTTGTATCATTATTCCTTCACCAATGCTTGTCACTTAATCTTTAATTTGTATCGTATCTTAATTAACTCCTCGTAATAATATTTTGTCGCGTAGAGATTTCCCTTGTAATTCCCTAAGTACTTAATGGTGTAAATTCCTCGAATATCCATAACTCCTCGTCATAATTCCTTAAAAATCTTTTAATATTTTAATAACTCTCAAATCCCAAGTTCTATGAATCTTACTAACAATAAGACTCTTGCCTTCAACAACCTTCCCTTTATCTCACATAGTGAATGTAGCAACATAATTTCTCAGATAATCAATTCCATTAAACAACATGGATGATTAAAAAGGTTCCAAATTCACAATGTCATATGATATTATATAAAAGAAAATATTACAAAAATTAGGGTTCTTACAGCCTCCCCTCCTTAAAAGGATTCCGTCCCAGAATCAGGTTGAAAACAGTTGGGGCTGCTTTTCACGCATCGTGCTCTCTAGTTCCCATGTTGATTCTTCGACATTCTGGTTCCTCCACAGAACTCTCACTAGTTTGACAACCTTGTTCCTCAGCACTTGTTCTTTTCTATCCATGATTTCTACGGGTTGCTCCACATAGGTTAAGTCTGGTTGCAGATCCACTTGGTCATATTCTATCACGTGCCGAAAGTCGGTATGGTAGGGTCGTAGCATGGACACATGGAACACATTATGTACTTGCTGCAAGCTTGGGGGTAAAGCCAATTCATAGTCTAACTTTCCAACCCGTCTCAAAATCTCAAAAGGTCCAATAAATCTCGGGCTTAGCATCCCCTTCTTACCAAATCTCATCAATCCCTTCCACGGTGATACCTTTAACATCACAAACTCTCCTACCTCATATTCTTTGTCCTTGCGGGTCTGTTCCGCATACTTCTTCTGTCTGTCTTGGGCCGCTACCAGCCGTCCTCTTATGAGTTCGATAGTTTCTCTTGTCTGTTGGACCAGTTCAGGCCCTAAAATCTTCCCCTCTCCAACTTCTTCCCAACACAAGGGAGATCGACATCTTCGTCCGTATAAAGCTTCATATGGGGGCATTCCTATACTCGCATGGTAGCTGTTGTTGTAGGAAAATTCGATCAACGGCAAGTGGTCATCCCAACTTCCCTTAAAATCGATGGCACATACTCTCAACATGTCCTCTATGGTCTGGATGGTTCTCTCGCTCTGTCCGTCTGATTGGGGGTGGTATGCAGTACTCATGTTTAACTTGGTCCCCACACAATCCTAAAAACTCCTCCAGAACCTGGAGTTGAACCTTGGGTCTCTATCAGATACAATGCTCACAGGAACCCCATGCCTTACCACGATCTCCTTTTAGTAAATATCCACCAGTTTGTCGACAGTGTATCTCTCGTTGATTGGAAGAAAACGTGCTGACTTGGTCAATCTATCGATAATTACCCAAATGGCATCATGATTAGTCTTGGTCCTTGGTAGTCCGACCACAAAGTCCATCGCAATATGCTCCCACTTCCACTCGGGTATCTCTAAGGGTTGCAACAATCCACTGGGCCTTTGGTGTTCGGCCTTTACTCTTTGACATGTCAAGCATTTACTTACCCACTCTACCACGTCCTTCTTCATATTTGGCCACCAGTAGTATTCTCTCAGATCTCTATACATCTTAGTGCCTCCAGGGTGAATTGAGTACCTTGAAATATGAGCCTCTTGCAAAATCTCGTCTTTTAATTCCTGAACGTTCGGGATCCACATCCTAGATGCGTACCTCATAACTCCATTCCCGTCCTTTTCACACTTAATTCCCTCGCCAGTCAAAATTTTCTCCATCGAATTCTTTTCTTCTTCTATTTTCTTTTCCTGGCATAACTTAATCTTTTCCAATAGCGGTGGTTGGACTCTTATTTCCCTTAGACTCTCTTGTCCAATTCCTGGTAACCTCACTTCAATCTCCAGTTTCTCAAGGTCCTTGATCAACTCGTCCACTGACGTTATCATCTTGAGTTTCTCCTTTCGGCTAAGTGCATTGGCCACCACGTTGGCCTTCCCTGGGTGATAATGAATCTCACAATCATAATCATTGATTAGCTCTAGCCATCTCCTCTGCCTCATGTTTAACTCTTTCTGAGTGAATATGTACTTTAAGCTCTTGTGATCAGTGTAGATTTCACACTTTTCCCCGTAAAGATAATGTCTCCAGATCTTCAAAGCGAAAACTATCGCCGCTAATTCCAAATCATGGGTGGGGTATCTTATCTCGTACTCCTTAAGTTGTCTGGACGCATACGCAATCACTTTACCGTGCTGCATAAGCACACACCCTAAACCTTTATGGGATGCGTCGCTATAAATCACAAAATCTCCCTTATCATCGGGTAGGGCTAGTACTGGTGCTGTCACCAACCTCTTTTTCAACTCTTGAAAGCTCTCTTCGCATTTTTCACTCCACACAAACTTCTCGGTCTTGCGAGTTAGTCGGGTCAAAGGGGCTGCTATCTTGGCAAAGTCTTGGACAAATCTCCTATAGTAGCCAGCCAATCCTATAAAACTTCTCACCTCTGTCGGAGTGGTTGGTCTCTCCCAATTTGATACAGCCTCTATTTTGGCTGGGTCCACTAGAATGCCTTGATCGCTAATCACATGCCCTAAAAACTGAACTTCCTTCAACCAAAATTCACACTTCGAGAACTTAGCGTACAACTTTTCTTCTCTCAATGCTCCCAATACAATCCTCAAGTGCTCTGCATGTTCCTCCTTTGTCTTGGAATAAATCAAGATGTCATCGATGAAGACTATAACACACTTGTCCAAGTACTTCTTGAAGACTCGATTCATTAAGTCCATGAAAGCTGCGGGGGCATTCGTTAACCCAAATGACATCACTAGGAACTCATAGTGTCCGTACCGGGTGCGAAAAGCCGTCTTTGGTATATCTTCTGGCTTAATCCTTAACTGGTGGTACCCGGTCCTCAAATCAATTTTGGAAAAATAAACTGCGTCCTTTAGTTGATCAAACAGGTCATCTATCCTGGGCAAGGGATATTTATTCTTTATAGTCACCTTATTCAACTCTCTGTAGTCTATACATAATCTCATACTACCATCCTTCTTTTTCACGAATAACACCGGGGCTCCCCACGGTGACACACTAGGTCTTATCATCCCTTTATCAAACAACTCTTGTAACTGAGTGGCCAGCTCTTTCATCTCCAAAGGGGCTAGCCTATATGGGGCTTTCGAAATTGGGGCCGTACCAGGAACTAAGTCTATAGCGAACTCAATGTCTCTATCAGGTGGTAGTCCTGGAAGATCATCCGGAAATACGTCTGCGAACTCATTAACGACAGGGATTTCCTGTAGGTTTGGTGCCTCCTTCTTGGTATCCTTCACATAGGCTAAATAGGCTTCACATCCTTTACGTAACAGCTTCTTAGCTTGAATCATAGTCAGGAACTTTTGGTTTTGCCGTTTCCCGCTAAATACTACTTCCTCGTCCTCTGGTAGTCTCAAACTTACTTTCTTCTTTACACAATCAATTTGGGCTCCGTGGGTTGTTAACCAATCCATACCTACTATTACGTCAAACTCTCCTAGTTTAAAAGGTATTAAATCTACCCGAAAGTGTCGCCCTCCTATTTCTAGGTCACAACCTAGACATACTTGGCTAACAGGGATAATTTCATGATTAGCTATCTCTACTTGCAGTCTGTCTTTCAATGGTTCAGCCTTAAGGCCTAACTGACATACAAAATCTAGGGATATGAAAGACTTGGTAGCTCCCGAATCAAATAAAACATTTGCCTTAACTGAGTTGAGTAGTAGGGTACCTGCAATCACATCCGTGTTCCTCGCGGCATCTTGCACCGTCCTGTTAAAAGTTCTTGCAGTAGGGGCATTGTTAGAAGCAGTTCCACTCACTCTTGACGCAGCTGGCCCAGAGGACATACATTCCCTCATTCGGTGCCCTGGTTTCCCACAATTGAAGCAATTACCTCCGGCATTGGTGTTGTTACTAGTTCCTCGACATGCGTTAGCATAATGTCCTGTCAGCCCACACTTGAAACACTTCACATCCTGTAGGTTACACACGCACGCATGTTTCCTTCCACATTTATTGCAATCCGGGGGTAGGGCTCGGGATGGGGTAGAGTAAGACGATCCCTGCGGTCGGCCGCTCTGGCCCACACTCCAACTTTCAGCTCTCTTGGTTCCCAAGTTTCCGCTGGGTTGGGACGTCGCCCCTCGCTTAAATTTGCTCGGAAAGCTTCCACCCGCAGAGTTTCCCTTTCGACTATCAAACTTCCTCTTCTTTCCTTCCCTCTCCTTCTTTATCTGTTCACTCCCAGCCTCAACAATTGATGCTTTCTGTACCAGGGTGGCATAGTCTATCAGTTCAAGAACCGCCACACGATTCTGAATCCATTGCTTTAGCCCCAGTTGAAACCTTCGGGCCCTCTTTGCCTCAGAGTTCACATATTCTGGCACAAACCTCGACAACTAAGTAAATTTGGCCTCATACTCGGCCACCGTCATGTTACCTTGCTTTAGTTCCAAAAACTTCAGCTCCATTTGTGTCTCCATGAACCTAGGAAAGTACTTTTCCAAGAACAGCTCGCTAAACCTCTCCCAGTCACCACACCTCTTCCTTCCAAATTCCTCTTAGCTTCCCACCAATAGTTCGCCTCACCCTTCAGGAGGTAGATGGCGAAAATAGTCTTCTGCTCCTCGGCGACACCTAGTATCTCGAAAGATTTTTCCATTTCCTTCAGCCAGGCTCTTGCCTCAACCGGATCTGCAGTTCCTTTAAATTCTGGGGGTTTCAGGGATTTGAAGTTTCGGAAAGCATTTGCATTAGCATTGTTGGGTGGTTGCTGAACCGGGGGACGGTCCAAGTTCTGCCTAAGTAGTTCCATGAATTGTTCCATAGGGCCTCCCCTTGGATGTTCTACTTCTCGGGTGTCATCACCAGCTTCTTCTTCGTCATACTCAGAGTCATCAAACAAGTTATGATCGTTGCCCTCATCCTCACTCAGGTTCACATTCTCCCCTTCATGGTTCTGGTGGCCTCTGGTCCCATGGTGGCTACCCTGGCCTTCAGAACTGACCGGGTGAGCTCGAGTGTTCATTCTTCTGGGTGGCATGATTCTGATAATGAAACAAGAAATGGGTTACGGTCTTCCAATTACCTGACAGCGTTTACACGGGTCAGGAACGTATCGTTCCTCCTCATAAGGGTGGAAGTTACAAAAGTTTTAATAACCCGATGCTGGAGATAAAACGTCAAAACATTTTTGGGAATCTCTATGGGGTGCGAAAACATTTGCAGGAGTTTTCAAGATTTCAAAACCATTTTTTTTTTATTTTTTTATTTTTATTTTTATTTTTTTGAAAAATTTATTTTAAAATTTGTATGTACATTTTGGGAATTTGTAGAGAACAATTTGAAATCGCATGTCGTAAATTTGAAACAGCATGGTTGCATTTGCAGTTTGTAGCAATTGTATATTCACAGTTGTATATCAAAGCAGTAAAGCATGGCATCGGAAAATAAGGCAGTTGAGACAATATCAAGGAAACTGAAACTAGATAAATACGGTACAAGAGTTATCACAAAGTTTGGATGTTAGAGCCTAATACATAGTTCCGATGTCAAAGTCTAGCAAAAGTGGAACAATAACAAGTACATCATCTGAATAGTCAGGGATACACAAAAGTAGGGCTACATCCGTACATACTATCCGAAGTCACATCTACATATCTGTAGGTCAGTCTACTCATCCACTGGTCAGAAAGGATACCACTGCACAAGTCAACTATCCCGCAAAATCGACACACTAATGTCATCTGAACCTAGAGGACTGAGCTATCCGTAACACATCGGGAAAATGCACGACACACAACACGCCTAGCATCCCTAGCGTGGACCACTCCGCCCCCGCGGACTCCTAAACCGATAATCCTCGCGCGACTCCTCCTCTCAATCCTATGGAGTCGGGCTCTAGTCCTCCTAGCAACAGCAGTGCTCATCTCAGCATGAATCCTTAATCGCGCCTCGCGCTCCTCCACTAGTGCCCGCCTCGCCTCATTAAGTCTGGCCTCTACAGAAAGTAGATCTCGGGTCAGGAACTGCACCACGTAGGCGTGCTCAGTGCCCGACACTGGGGGTAGGTCCATCGGCGGGGGTGGTATGACAGGAACAGGAGCAGGTGCAGGAGCAGGAGTAGGAGCAGGGGTAGGGTCAAGCTCCTCCTCGTCAGAAGTATCATCCTCGGAGTCACCGTCCGATGAAACAGGGCTCGATGACTGCGGAGAGGGTGGGGGTGACACAACACGGCCCTCACCAGATCTCACACTCTCCTCGTCAGTAGCTATAGGAGAGGGGGTAACAGGCTCAGGCTCAGGCTCAAAGGGCTCCTCATCGGGATCCTCATCATCAGTATCTCCTATCAGCGTAATCCAGGGGCCAAGCTCAGGGTCAGCACCCATATCCTCCTCAGGATCCTCAGTATCTCGCATCAGTGCCTCATCATGCTCTCTCTCAAAGGCCTCAGGGTCTGGTATCTCCGCCATCTACACAAGGGAAATAAGGTGGGTCACTAACCATAAAGAAAGGTTTAAGGAGTAGTTCCCTCACGGGCCTTAAAGTCAGGGCTATATCCGATAACCTGACTGTAAACTCGATGAGAGTTCTAGGTATTATTAGGGTTGTTATTAGGGTTATTGTTATTGTTATTATTATTAGGGTTGCTTTCTTAAATTACTATCATTTCTGAGAACTGTAACCTCGCTCTGATACCATTTCTGTGACGCCCCCAGATCCGGGGTCGGAGATCTAGGCGCTCATGGTCCATTTTCCATTAATAACATACCTGTTCTTGCACATAATATATAAAACAGCCATCGACCCCACAATAAAACTCACACCGCACACACACAGGTTAGAGTCTCAGAAACGTCATACACTTGATTGAGCAAAAGTAAAAGTTTCAGAGTTATTACAGACCGAATTAAATAGCATTTATGCTACCAGCAACACTTCGATATGAAGCGGTGTTGGCGGCTTGAATGTTTGTTACGGTACAGTGCTTTGCACAGGTCATACTTATAAATAAAACGTACTAACAAAAGTTGCCAACCAATCCGGCTAATGGGGCCTACCGGTGGAATCTCAACTGCTGCCTCGGGCCTAGTCACCTGCTTTCGAGCAGTCTGTCTGGGTCTTGCCATTTCTCTTAACTGTTGTGTTTGTAAATTTGAAAACAAGCAAGAGTGAGCAACTATAGCTCAGCAAGAAATATATGTATAAGATAAGCAATATGTCGTTACATGTGTTTAGCAGTTATTAAACTCGTTTATAACATTCAGTTATAAAATCATTTGTCATCGTTGATAAATTTCAAAGGTGCACCAATACGTGCCCTTGTTTTCAAAGTAAACTTGCAGTTCTAGATACTGCATGAAGTCAACATCTTTCTCATCAAAATAGAACACTATCGGCAACTTGGCACATAGGCCTAAGAAGCAGTGTCAGAGCATTTTTCCAAAGTGGAGGAATGGGACTTAAAGAAAATATAAAACCTGACAGGGATTGACGATGATCAGTCGCCACATCCAAGTCCAATAATCTGCGGGTCTTCTCTACCGGTAGAAGGATAGAAACTACATCCGTAACTATCCCCGGGTGAAAACTACATCCGTAATCACCCTTGATGAAAACTACATCCGTAATCATCCTTCGGCAACACCTGGGCCGGAATAATAATTGATGGACCGCCTGGCTTACGGCCGCTTACACATCCCGGGAATCGTTCGTCAACGGTTCCCACACCTGCCAGAGTCCCTTTTTCTTTTTCTTTTAAAACTTGATTTTGAATGAAAACTGAGTAGTTGAGGTCCGACATCAGTCGACCGATGATTCTTGAAATCGTACAAGAAGCAAAACCTGACCAGGGGTTTTCGAAAATGTTTTGAGTCCGAAAGTGTTCGAGTTTGAAAGTGCTAAAGGTATCTTGGATTAGCTTTGTCTTTAAAATAATGAACAAAAAATAATAAATGATATTTTAAGATTTAATATTAATAATTAATAAAATAATTATTTAATTAAGTAAGCTTTTAATCCAAGATAGGTATTTTTGAGTATTTATGATGATATAAAAATAATTACTTAAGTATACGATACTTTCCGAATGATCCTTCGGGTTTTCGCAATTTAACTACGATATAATAATATACCGTGTCCCGGTCAATGGTATATATGGACCGCTACGACCTCTATTGCTACAGTCGTTGTCCGAAGAAAACATTTCATTCTAAGTTCAAGGGGTACAAGAATATATATGCATATATCTCAAATTTCATCATTTCTTCAATAAGCATAAACATATGATACGATTGAAAACTACAAACACAACAGTGAAAGTTCTTATAAATGTAAGTTTTGAAAAGTAAACTTGCCTTGGTGAGGTTGGGGTGGTCGAGCTTGCGGAGTGGAATGATCTATACATAATCAATAGTTGTTCGTTAGTACCTTAACAATATCCTTTTAATTACGAGGTTTAGGGGGTACAAAATTAACTTCGTCTTATGACTCTCTAGCCCCACTATAGGTTCATGTTATCACTCGATTACGCTCGTCACTTATTCGACTTAATTTGGTTACCATATTCGAAGCGTATTCATTCCCCCTTAAATCACACTCCATTTACGACTTTTTCACTTGCACGAATTTTACTTTAACATTTTTAAAAAATTGAAAAATACATATTTTAATCCAATTCTTTTTGGGTAGCCTTCACCACTAAAATTACTAGCTCCCCTAATTTTTCCATTATCCTACATAAATTTTTAGGGGTATAAACATGGTTCACAAGTGGACCATTTAGTGTAGTTCGGATTCCAGAAACACTTTTCACTTCTCAGGCCATAACTCAAAATCTATACATCACCTAGTCATGAACCTTATATTTCTGGAAACTACATTCAAATAACTTTCCAACCATATGCATTAGGACTTCAAGGTACAAGATTTAGGGGTTCAAAACCCTCCTACAAGACAGTACAAGTTCCCAGAAAATTTACACAGCATGCTTTTTCCACTTAACCATTCAAGAATCCCATATAAACATCACAACCATCATCTAAACCACCAAGATCATACTCTATTGCATACATGGAGTTACATACACTAACCACAAGCTTAAAAATCACAACCACACATTTAAACTCAAGATCTACATCATCCATAACTTATATGTCCAAGATTCACACTAACATCCATGGATCTAACATTAAACACCATAAATAATTCATGGCCAAGAGGGGTTAGAGTTTTATACCTTCTTGAGTATCTAGGAGCCTTGGGTAAGCCTTACAAGTCTCAAGAACACCTTGGATGAGCCCCTACAATCCTTACAACTCAAGATCTAAAAGAAAACTAAACATAGTTACTATTCATCTAAACTTCAACAATTTATAACTCAAAAACTAATGGATGAAAGGGGTTGAAATTCATAGCATACCTTCCTTATATAGTGTAGAGGACCTAGGAATTTTATCTTGAATTATGAGTGATGAGAAGTTGAAGAAAGAATTTTCTTCTTCCTCCCCTAGAGCTTGGGCTGAGAGCAAGGATGAACAAGGGGGGAGAGAGTTGTTTTGTTTTGCTTTTTGTGTTGGGTGAATAAAGTGAAGTGATATGTATTAGTGATATGTATAATTGTATCACATGTTGCAAGTCTAGTACTAGCTACCTAGGCCAACCATGCCTCCTTGTCTCCTTGGACAATGCACCATAACTAGTTACTATTCCTCTAGTTACTTTTGCATTTCTTGTTTGCTTTTCTAACTACCTAGTTGCATGGGACTTGCATGTAATATCTTTCCTTGTATCATTATTCCTTCACCAATGCTTGTCACTTAATCTTTAATTTGTATCGTATCTTAATTAACTCCTCGTAATAATATTTTGTCGCGTAGAGATTTTCCTTGTAATTCCCTAAGTACTTAATGGTGTAAATTCCTCGAATATCCATAACTCCTCGTCATAATTCCTTAAAAATCATTTAATATTATAATAACTCTCAAATCCCAAGTTCTATATATTTTACTAACAATAAGACTCTTGCCTTCAACAACCTTCCCTTTATCTCACATAGTGAATGTAGCAACATAATTTCTCAGATAATCAATTCCATTAAACAACATGGATGACTCAAAAGGTTCCAAATTCACAATGTCATATGATATTATATAAAAGAAAATATTACAAAAATTAGGGTTCTTATAGCACTCCTAACTTCTGTCGGTGTCTTAGGTCTTTCCCAACTTGCTACCGCTTCTACTTTTGCAGGGTCTATAGAATTTCATTCACTGTTCATAATATGCCTTAGAAATTGAACTTTTTTCAACCAGAACTCGCACTTTGAAAATTTGGCATATAAATTTTCCTTCCTTAACATTTCTAGAACTAAACGAAGGTGATCCGCATGTTCCTCAGGAGATTTCGAGTATATCAGGATGTCATCAATAAATACAATCACAAACTTATCCAGGTACTTCTTAAACACACGATTCATCAAATCCATAAAAGCAGCTGGCGCATTCGTCAATCCAAAAAGCATAACTAAGAACTCATAATGTCCATAATGTGTCCTAAAAGCAGTCTTAGGAATATCCTCAGGCTTGATTTTCAACTTGTGATATCCAGATCTCAGGTTGATCTTTGAACAATGCGCTGCTCCCTTCAGGTGGTCAAATAGATCGTCGATTCGAGGTAAAGGATACTTTTTTTTAATTGTCATCTTGTTCAATTCACGATAGTCGATTGTAACACCCCCAGATCCGGGGTCAGGGATCGGGTCGTTACGGTCTCATAACTCATACATAATACTTGACTTGAGTCCAAAATCAATATGTAGCATGCTATGACCCTACAATAATATCCACTCACACACACACAGTTATAGTCCCAGAGATGAAATTGAAATAAGTCTTACAAAAAAGGGTTTACGAATAAAAGTTATTACCATCCAAAAGGATAACATCATAAGTTTAAAAGTTTTGCCGTTGATTACATTAATTATACATATAGTTAAACAGGAAACAAAAGCTGTCTAACTATGCTACCTCAGCAATGGCGGCTAGCATCTCAGCGGGGAGTCCGGTGGGTCGGGTAACCCGCTTGCGCCGAGTGCGCCTGACGCGAGCCATCTGTCCTAGCTGTTGTTGTGACATGATAAATAAGCAAGGGTGAGCAATAGCCCACGGATAATAATATAACAGGACAGTGATAGTATATAACAGTTCGAAATATCATTATTTCCATATGCCATGCATTAACGAAGTTAGTGCCAGTATAATATAAAGGATGAAGTTACAGGGTAACTTAAAGTATTTATTTTGTGGAAATATCTGCTAAGTCAAAATAAGCAAGATATTATCATTTATCATATAAAGAGGAGCTTGCAAGGAAAATATTGCAATTCCAGTTATTAACATTTTTCGAAGTCCTACAACCTGAAAGAAGTCTCTTCGATACGTGTTGCGGAAGACACCGTCAACCTGAAAGAAGTCTCTTCGATACATGTTGTAGGGAATTCCCAATTTGGGAGATGAACCAATACTGGAGTTATCGCGCGCTAGCTGTCCCACTCCCTGATGATCAGTCGGGGATGGTACAACCCAATTTAGTTTACTACCGGTAGAAGGAAGAACTGACGGCTCCACTTGTAGATTGCCTTTAATAGTAACTCCCTGGCCAATGGTTAGGCCTTGTGATGGACCGCGCGACTCGGCCTCTTACACACGACTCCAAGTTCGAATAAATCCACAGCATTGAAACGTAGAGTTTGTCCTCCCTTCCCCAAGTGAAATACTTGTTGATAAGACTCCACAAAGTAGTCGTATCTAGTTGGAAAGGAAACTTCACCAACATTTCCCAAGCTTTTGCTTGTTAATGGATATCAACTTGTTCCAACAATCTTACCCCTCGAATGATGAGAAGGTACACACAGACTTAATGAGTCCATAGCAACCAAGTTGCGAGTGAAAAGGATAAATTATGATCGGGAAGTCAACAAGATAAATAACCTTTCTCAAGTAAGGTTCCCTTATAATTTAAGAGATAGATTCGAGTGAAGAATGGAATCTTGAGGACCTTTCTTAATATAATATTAATCGTATGACTCCGAAGAATTTTCAGAATGATCGAAGTTCGAAGATAATATTTGAAGAAGAATAAACAACATTGAAGTTGTTTCCAAGTATTGAATAAATATTTATAGAATATTTATTGAGTCAGAAGTATTTAATGAATGAAAGAATATTTTTAATCAGAGTATTTCTCAAAATAATCCTTGAAGGAATATGAAGAAAATATTTATTGAATAAATAATAACTTAAATGAATATTAAAAATAATATTCATTTAATATATAATTTTGAAAGGAATGTTTGGAATAATATTCGTTAAGTAAATAAGACTTCAAATTAATATTCAAAAATAATAGTCATTTAATAATTAATGATTTAAATGAATATCCAAGTGATATTCATTTAATAAATCAAACCTTAAATGAATGTTCGAGAATAATATTCACTTAATACATGAGGTTCTAAATGTGTCCGAATGATATTTATTTAATAATCGAAGATTTTACAGAAATATTTGAAATATTATTCGATAAATGGTTCGTCTTTGAATGAATATTGAAAAATAATATTCATTGAATAGATAACGTTCAAATAAATATTTGAAGTAGTGATCGTTAATTAAATAATCTCGGACGAATATTTAAATAATATTCGTCAATCTAATAATGGAAATTATTTACTTAAATATTTCCCTCGAAAGTAATTACGATATATCAAGAAGTACTGACTCCCGGTCTATATTCAACAAATAGGATTCATATGCCCTTCTCTAAGGGTCTTAGCAACATCCGGCTTATAATCGATATATTATCTATCTACTTATAAGCCAAAGAACAATCAAGGAACAAGTATATCAATATGACTTGAAAGTAGGCATTCATGCTATGGCATATGTATAACAGAAAGCATATATATTCACAACAACAACCTAAAAAGGGGAAGTTGAAACTTGCCTGGTAATCGAGTACGAGTAGGGGTAGTGGTAGGGTATCCCGGGTCAGCTCGGCGATCTATAAATAGTCAAGAGATTCGAGATTAATCGCTTAACTCTTTTTATTACCGATACGATTTGACATTTGTTCGTCATTAAGACATGACATCGTACTCACACTTAGTGTATACTTAAGTCGTATACGTTCTAAATTCGATCGATTACGAACCAAGATTATATCTTGAGTTTTATCGCTCGTTTTTCTAAGTTATAACCAAAGTTATACTTTTAAGGGGTTCGTTCGCGTTTAACCTTGATTCCAACATTTTTATAAAATCGATAAAAACGATCCAATTCTCATGAGGTTTTCTCTAACACCTTCCTTTTTACCTCTAGTATTTAATTATTAAGATTCGCCACTGACTTACATATTTTACGAGGGTTCAATTTCAGTTACGAATTCTCGTTTACGGTTTCGAACTACCTTTAGGAAATCGGCCGTAAATTCTAAACCGTAAGTCCGTTTCACACGTTCTTTATATCAAAACGAAGCTTGGAACATTATATATCTTATCATGGCAAAATACAAGGCTGGACAGTGAGTTCAAGCTACTGTGATGCTCGGTTTTTAAAGATTAACGAAAATTCGGCATTACGACGGCTATGTTTACACGATTTCCAAAGTTTTCACATCCTCGTGAATCATTCAAGCACTACACCCCATCCATTCTAACACATGATAACATCATGACTAGTCTAACAACATCTTATCTCAACCATCTCATGGATCACAATCCAAACAACAACCATAATCAACTAATAACATAGATCTATGCATTACATGACATACTAACACTAAATCATCCATAAAACACATAAAATCTCAAAATGATACCAAGGGTTTTTGAGCTTGTTACCTTCCTCAGAGAGTGATATAGCCTTATCAATCCTTGATCTATCCTTATGTGACGTTAAGCTAGCTAGATCAATCAAAAGAAACATAAAAATCAAAGGTTAGTTCATAAGAACACTATTCACCCTCCTCTTTGTTGATTTTTTTGAAAATGGAAACAAAGGAATTTGGGCTTGAAATTTCTAGGAGATTAGTTTTGTGAAATATAGGACTCACCTTAAAAATAATTACAAGATCAAATGATGGTTGGAAGTTGATTCTGGTCTTGGAATTAACCAAAAGGCCGAATCGATGAAGAAAGAAAGGAATGGAGAGAGTTTGCTTGTTTTCTTGATTTGTTTTGCTCAATTATGCATAAAGTGACTTTTGACAGATAATATCTCATCTTGGTTGTGTTAGTGGAGTGTGATGTAATGGATGAGGTATTTGGCAAGGCATGTGTTATGTTTTAAATGGTGGAAAGCTAAGTAATGGTTAGATTTCTAAGTACTACTTCCTTTCCTAAGTGTGCTAGTTACATGAGTCATCACTTAGATATTTTCCTAATACCACATGCATGCACCTTGCTTCCTCTGCTTGATTCTGTGTCCGGTTATTGTTCGTTTCGATTGATCGTTCGTAGGAACATTTCACGGATTTCTAATTAGGGTTTACCGGGAATCTCCTTAATATTAATACTATCGTTCTCCATCTTCCTTTCTAACTTTCGAATTTATATTCCTTAAATCCCTTCGTTAAATCCTTAATTCTATCGGTGTCCAGGGAACTCTCGGAGAAAATAAAAGTGCGGTTTTCCAGAATCCGACAGCTTTTACATACACTTATTTTCCCCTGGATCACTAATACGAACTCGGAAATCCGTTCCGAATACTTCTATATAGTGTCGTCTCATATTATTCTTACTTCCACCAAAACACTATTCATTCTTTATTCTTTACTTATTCTCTTAGGGTTGTACAATTGTCCGTATTCTCTTTCGATCGTTCCTTAACCATTTTACGGAACCACTGGATTAATCGTTATCGATCTGGATGACATGAGAATATTCTCCTGCTTGGAATTGCCATATCTTATTCCCCTAGGAGATAGATTATTCTTACCTAAGTTGTCAACCATTAGCATTCTTCAAGACATAGAAATAATAAAGTCGAATTCCATTCATTCTTTCAAAATATCAACTATTACATCGTAGCCGAAACCACTATTCATTCTTACATCATTAAATAAATAAAAGTTTTAATTCTACCCAAAATCTGGGTTCTTACATCGATACACAAATGCATGGATGCTTTTGCGATGGGTGCGGTTCCTGGTGCTAAATCAACTGTGAATTCAATCTCTCTATCGGGTGGTAACCTAGGTAACTCATCAGGGAAAACATCTTCAAATTGGTTAACTACTGGAATTTCTTCAAGTGTAGGAGCTTATTTCTCGTTATCTATCACATGAGCCAGATAAGATTGACATCCTTCCCGAAGTAATCTTTTAGCCTGAATCATTGTCAGAAAATTCTTGGTCGGTTTTCATCCACGGAGCGGAATTCTTTTACCATTAGATCCTCTTAAGCTAAACCACTTTCGACGATAGTTTATTTAAGCATCATAGCGTACTAACCAGTCTATCCCTAGGATTACATAGAATTCTCCTAACTTAAAAGGAATGAGGTCTGCGCCAAAACGTTGTCCATGTATCTCTATATAACAATTTGGGCACAATCGATCCACTGGAATGATTTCCTAATTCGCTACTTCTATATTTAGAATTCCCTCTAAGGGTACAAACTCAAGATTCAACTTATTCATGAAGTTTTCGTAAATAAAAGATTTGGTAGCTCCAGAATCAACCAGAACACACGCATTCTCAGAATTTACTAGAAGCGTACCTGTGATCACATCGCTGTCATCAATAACATCTCCTACAGTCATATTGAAAGTTCGTGTTGTCAGCTTGTTGTTAGGAGGTGCCATGAGTCGAGGTACTAAGGTTCTCTTTTGAAGGCTGTCTGCAATCCTGGGACACATGACCTTTCTTTCCACAGTTGAAACAGGTGACGGATTTCTCTTTACAACTAGAAGCATAATGTCCCTTCTGTCTACAGTTATAATAATTCACATTGGCTTGATGACAGGGTCTAGGGTGTTTCTTTCCACAGGTCTTGCACTCGGGCAGAGGTGGTCTTTCTTGAATCAGATTAGCTGTCTGCGAGGATTTAAACCTATGGTTGTTTCGTCTGGTATCATTGTTCCCAACTCTTCTAGTGTTAGTGCTTCTATCTTCCCTCTTCACAAAAGGTTTCTTCTTGCTCCTGTTATCAAACTTCCTCTCGAAGTTGTTTCCACTACCCTGAAACTTCCGCTTCTTTCCATCCTTGTCCTTCGGGTATAACTCGCTTCCACTTTCTACTATAGCCTCTTTCTAAAAGGTTGCATAATTAGTAATTTCGAACACTGTGACTCGATTCTGTATCCAAGGCTTCAATCCTTGTTGAAAACGCTTAGTTCTTTTCTCATCCGTGTCCATATGATAGGGTACGAACCTTGAAAGTTCTGTAAACTTTGCCTCGTATTCCACCACAGTCATAGCCCCTTGCTTTAATTCTAGAAACTTGAGTTCCATTTGGTTCTCCAAATACTTAGGAAAGTATTTCTCCAGAAAAAATCATGTAAACCTGGTCCAAGGTATCACCACATTTTCTTCCATTGCTCTCTTCGCTTCCCACTAGTAGCTTGCTTCACCTTTTATCATGAAAGCGATGAACACCGTCTTCTTCTCTTCTTTCACTCATACAATCTCAAAGGTCTTTTCTATCTCCCTTAACCAAATTCTTGCTTCCACTAGGTTAGTGGTACCTTTAAACTCAAGGGGATTCAAGGCTTTGAATGATTTAAAAGTCACTGTAACTTGTGTCAGTAGAGCTGGGGGTGGATTTCCTCCTATAGGATATCTGTTCTGTTGAGGTTGGGGATTTTGGGTATGTTGACGAAGAAACTCCAGGAGTAGGCTCATAGGATCATTATTATTCTGATTCGGGTTTGGGGCATGTCTTGGTTCTGGGTTTGGATTTGGGTTCTGAGGTGGATCATTCTCACCTTGATTTTCTTCAGGTTGAGGGCGAGGGTTTCTTGGGGGTCTTCCTCTTCTGGGTGGCATCTTTTTCTATTAAGAGTGAAAACAGTAGGGTATATTACACCAGTGAAACAAACAAATATATGACACCATTGCTGGCACAATAATAATAGGCATTCGTAATTATCTACTTGGTCAAAATTGTTGGTATTCAAGTATAGGTTATACTCGCTGGCTTTCTCGAAATCAAGGTTTTTTTTTCTAAACAGATTCTCTTTTTCATTACTTAAAAAGATTTGGGGTACTTATAAAAATAACGTTCCCGGTTTAACTAGTGGTACTTAACAAAAGGTTTCAAGTTTTAAAACTCAATCGTTGTGTTTATCTTGGTTGTCCTGGTTTTTGGAAAACTCATTTTAAATCATAGTTTCTGAAAAGAAGGTGTTAACTATTTCAGGGGTTACATGGGGAAATAGTTTTGCATGATATTTGAATGCAACATAAATCTACAACAAATGAAGATAAGATAGCAGTACTACTAGCAAGATCATAATAACATAATATCCAGGTACCATACTGGTACAGTCCATGTCATGATACTGAATACATCCACAATAATACAACCTGACAAGCTGAGAATAAGTACATCATGAAACTGTCCAACCAACATACTAAGTACATATGCAGAGATAATTAAGATCACTACCCAATAGGCTGGGCATAAAGTCATCTACATCTATTCAAGATACATGAGATAACAAAATATGTGCATCCTAACAACAGTAAGATCTAACGCGACGCCATCCAAAAATGCGGGTCACTACTAACTATCATATACATACTAACGAAAAGATGGGAATGCGCAAGCGTACATATATGTCATCCCCTAAAACAAAAGACTATGTGATCACAACAGCAGCAGCAAATCACCACTGGCCAAACATCTCGCCAACCCTCCTATGAAACTCTGCTATAACATCTAATATCAAAGTAGCAACTCTACTCCGATCAATTTATTCGGTACTGGATGATGGCAAAGCAGCAATATTAGTCTGAAGTCCAGTCAAAATAGTAAGAGAAATCTGATGCATAATCTCCATCGGTACATCCCTCGCTAACAAACTCCCTCCATGGTGCACAATAAAAGGATCTAGAATAGACAACAGTTGAAGAATACCATCCATAGTAACAAATATCTCTTCATAACGAGCCCATAACAATCGGTAATGCTGAAACAGAGTATGGTGAACATGCCATGGAACCATCTCTCTCACCACACAATCATACACAGGAGGTACCGGAGGTATAGCAGTAGAAGTAGCCACAGTTGTCGAAGCAGGAACAAAGACAGGTATAGTGGGTGCAGGTGGAGTTGTATCACAAGAAGGAGCATCACTGACAGGTGGAAACATGTAATCGGGTATAGTGGGAACCACAGGGGTCGAAGCATACACGAGAACAGGAGTAGTAATCAAATATGAGAAAGCTAATACTCTCGTAGGCGTACCAACTCTGGAGACTAGAGCAACTAAACTAGGTATGACCACAGTACGGATAGGTGATAGCTGGCTCTCATCAGTTGAATCAGAGGTAATAGGCTCTGGTGTCTCATAGCTGAACATCTCTAGTGTATATAGAAGTGTAGTCTCGGTAGTCGTAGTGAGAACTAGAATCTGAGCTGAGTGAAGTATGTGTGTCGACGACACTGGTACAGGAACTGCCTGGTCAACCTCTAGAGCAAGCGTATCTAGATCGATCACTGGTACAAGAGAGTCAACTACCTCTATAGTCTGATCAGGAGAATGTACTAGATCTATCACATGTGGAGGAGAAGGTGTGAGTATCTGAACAGAAGAATCCTCCGAGTCACTATCAATCGGCATAAACTCCTTAGATGGGTCACTGTCCGAGTCTGAGCTGGGATCCAGTGGTACATGAGGGTAAGGCATAGGATATCTATCTCGAACGGGTCAGAAACTAGTAGAACCTGATGATGACATCTACAAAATGCAACGATCTTAGTCATAATAGGTTTTGGTGAACTATGCATGCATATATATAGGGATATTAAGGGGTGTAAGGCACGAATTGCTAAAGTGTACATATATGTATATATATACCCTTTTAGTCTCCGTATATCATAACCTAATTTAACTCTAATGTCATATTATATTCATAGGCTTTCACATTTTCCTAAGAATATAAACCTGGCTCTGATACCAACCCTATGACGCCCCCAAATCCACCCTATCTGGGGACCCGGGTCGTCACACAACTCGATATCCTGCAACACACGTTAGCTCACAATAACATATAATAAACATAATAATGGAGGATAACAGCCCCACTCCGCAGATCCAAGTATCGGTCTCAACATCATTATTACATCACAAATTTATTACAACTCGGAATAATATCTTACATAAGTTCTAAGTCATAGTAGAATAAAAGTTCCAGCTGGGTATTCAAATCCCTGGCAGCATGGCTCTGGGCTTTCTCCTTTCCTCTGGACGTTTGGCTGGACGGCTCGCCTCTTTCCTTCTTGACAGCTGAGTAAAAGTGATAAAGCAAGAATGAACAACCATGGTGCTCAGCAAGTTCTCTCATTGCTCTGTTTACAAATATAATAATTAAACAAAAGGCAATGTCCAAGTTTGACTAGATAGTTTGAAATTGAAGGTCAAAACCGACATAAAACTCATCTCGAGAAATCATGAATACTCGAAAGAAATTACTCGTTACACATCTGATGAATCATGAGAAATGAATACACTGGTCCTCCAACCGCTCGGTACCTCGATGGTGCGATCAACTACTCGACCGAAAATACCGTCCTCCTATGACACTACACTTCACGTGATCACGGCTACAATGTAGTATCAAAGAAATAACATATATATATTTATGCTAGCATTATATTGGGTTATTAGATCAACCCTGGCAATGTTAATGCCTCAAATATTCTCATGTCCGTATGACCGTACATGAGTCTCTTTCTCTCTACCATGGGCCTCTATCCCATGTTGACCAGTAAGAATACAGAATTCCAAAATATTTTAGCAAAAGAATAATTTAAGATAAACTTTTCAGGAAATAATTGTTTGGCCTGGCTGACTACCAGTTTCATAGAAATGTGCCACCAGTCCGAACAATGAACTGATGTAAGACTCCAATAAATATATTTTATTGGTTGACACGAACAAAGTGCCAACCACTGACAAGAAAGGCAACTATCTCGAAATAATGAGAATAGTTTAGAAAATTAGATATTATGAGTCGTCCCGAATAATGAGCACAACTCGAATGTTTATAATTAAATACACATAACGGATGTACGTTAGATAGAAGATTCTTTTTTTTTATTTGATCATCGAGTAACTGTTCCAATAATCCTACTATTTACACAATCTACTTGTTTGATTCGAGCAATGAATCAAATAAAAGAGGTTTAATAAGTGTTATCGAATCTGTACAATAAATCCGACAGGAAAGAATGAATTTAACTATCTCAAGCGATGAGATTAGTTTAACGGAATAAAATAAAGAGTCATCTCGAATTAATGAGATCAACCAGATAATAACGAAATCGCTTCTACGTTCACAGGGGATACGATTCACAAATAAAATATTTTAGAAGTAGAATAATCTCTACCGAGAACAAATAATATTCATCAAATAAATCTTGCACCATAAGGAGAAAGAAAATAATTCTCATAACTGATAACTTGACATGAAATAATATAACATGAATAAAATATGGAATTTCCGAGAGTAAGGGTAGGAATGAATTTGCCTCTGATACTCCTATGGTTTTGATGATTACATTCGGCAAGCTGATTGCTTGTAGTTTGATATAAAACATCATGTTATTTCTGTATTGTACTAACTTGGTTTTGTAGGGAAAATAATCCTATTGATTATTTAATCAGAATATACAAACAGCAATCCATATGGTGCTACAACAGAGACAGTTTGGAAGCCAGTTGCACACAGTCAATACGCAAACAGCAAGCCATTTCCAACTGTCCAGAATTTCTGAAGTTAAAGATCGAGTTCGATTCTCATGGATTTATTTTAGGAAATATATTGTGAGGGCTCTTTATGATATAATACGTACATAATATATTATAGAGCTCAAATCTTTTATCAAAAATCTTTTCTTTATCACTTTCCTAAATTATAGGAGTTTGCCATTTTTAAAAGATTTCTTTCTTCAAAATCTCCTATAGGCATTTTCTATACATACAAACAGAAGGGTTATGTTTTTCATCAATGTTTCTCTTCCAAACCTTCTGGTCAAACGGTCACAAAAACATTTCAAAAATCACTCTAACCAATTGAACGTTAGAATTGGATTCTAGACGTTTGAAATTGATTGATTGATTTTAGAACGTTGGTTGTGAAGCTTTATAAGGTTGCTCCTGTGTTCAATTCGTTTTTATTAATCAGAGAAGCACACAAAGAATACACAACTCAGTTTTTCATTGTTATATCCTTTTCGATTCTCTCGAGCTCTTAATATATTACATAAGTGCTATATCTTAGAGAGTTTATAGTTTGAGTTGTATTCATCTATTGATTTGTATTATTCAATTTGTAAGTTTTAGTTGCTGAACATATTGGCTAAGGAACTAGGGTTTGGTGAACATTGCTAGAGAAGTATACTAGGGAAGTATAGCTTAGAGAGCAAGTTCAGAAACAGGCGTTCAGCAAGCCATTGTTCAGCAGGTGGGTATTGAGGGAGATATATTACTGTATCTTGTAATCATTTTATTATTGATCAATAATATATTCTCTTACCAGGTTGGTAAGGGACCAGGACGTAGACCATAAGGGATTAGGGGTCGAACCTGGCTAAAAGATTTGTGTGTACTTTATCTTTCTGTACTTTACTTACTGCTTGTGCATTTAGCTTACTGTTTTCATTCAGCGTACCATTTGTCTCTGTATAAATTGAAATCCGTAAGTTGTTTCTGGTAATTATTAAAAATTGGACTTAGTTAGCCATATACACCTATTCACCCCCTATAGGTGTGCATTTTCATTTGGTATTAAAGCTTTGGTATATTAACATTTCTGTAATAGGAAAAGTATTCGATCAAAATGGCTGACAATTATTCCGAAGGAAAATCTGATTACAGGCCTCCTCTTTTTTTTGGTACACACAACTACCACTGGTGGAAAAGCATCATGGAAACTCACTTATCCAAAGATCCATTAGTTTTAAGAGTTGTGCAAAAAGGTCCATATGTCTTTCTTGATAAAGATGGCAAGCCAAAGGATGTTGATGATCTTACTCCGGATGAATTAATCAAACTTGGCTACAATGGAAAGGCAAGGAGTTCTATTATGAATGGTTTGAACCAGGCTGAATATGATAAAGTATCTTAACTCAAATCAGCTAAGGAAATGTGGGATGCTTTGGAGACTTATCATGAAGGATCAAAATATCTAAAGAAGGTGAAACTTAGTAAGCTAATGAATGATTTTGGCAATTTCAAGCTCAAGGAAGGTGAAAGTATCAAGGAAAGTCAAGCACAGTTTCAGGTCACTATAAACTCACTAAAGCGGCTTGGAAAATCTATACCACAAGACGAAATCAATATGAAGGTATTGAGTGCAGTACCATTTGTCTACGAAGCTAAAGTTATTGCCTTGGAATCCTCACCACTAATTAATACCATGGATCACTTAGCTGTATTCGCTAAACTAGAACAATTTGAAAACAAGATAAATGAAAGTCAGATGGAAAGTTCTACTGGTAAAGCTCCAGTTGCAAAAATGAAGAATGTAACAGCCCCAGATCCGGGGTCGGGGATCCGGTCGTTACGGTCTCAATTCCATCAATAATACTTGAACTTGAATCAAAAATAAATAAACTACATGCTATGACCCCGCAATAGTATCACATCTCATAACCAGTTATAGTCCCAGAGATGAAATTGAAATAAGTCTCTAATCATATGATCCACAAGTTATAAGTTATTAAAACCCAAAATGATTACATCATAATTTAATAGTTTTTGCCGTTGATTAACATAGGTTATACATATAGATAAGTCTGATAAACAAAAGCTGCCAGCCTAGACTACTGGTTGCTCTGTTGGGACAATCAGATCGTGGCCCTGCGATTTATGATACAATAAATTAACGAGTACGAATAGAAAAGTCACCTTGTTAACGGTTGATTCCACGCTCTTCTATTGTATTCCCAAATTCCCTTGAGCGAAGTGTGGCCTTCATCTTCTCAAGTTAACCTCTCTTCTTGCTCCTGGGTGGCTACCAAATTTTTTCGACCAACCCTAGCAAGAAGAGAATAAGAATATATATATAGGGCTACAATAGGGATCATGGATAATTAGGTTAGGCCTCCCAATGACATTCCGAACCCAGCCCAATGTCATTTAATATTAATTCAATCCACTAAAGAATTAATATTTGCACTACCTTTCCTAATACCGTAATTTAATTAATTAATTAGGTTCCAATATTATTTGCTTATTAAATTCCCCATGTTTAAAATATCGCATGTCCATTAATTAAATAAATTACTGATAATTCATTTAATTAATATCTTTTATCCTTGATCATCCACTCAACCTTTATTTAATTATGCCGGAATAAATCCACCTGCAGGGTTTCACATAATTAAATCATTTTGAGCTTTCAAGGTGACATCATTAACCTGAATATTATCAGGACATGGATTCCTTCTATAAATAATGTTCACCATATATATTATTTCATCACCCAAAATATAATGAAATAAATCAAAAGAATTATTTCATATATAAATCAAAGCATGTAAATAATATACACATGTCAATTACTATATCTGGATTAAGAACCTAAGCATTAATAATAACATAGAATCTTAGTTCTCCTTCTTAATCAGTATAAGGGAACAATTCTAAATTTGATCTTGTTCAATATACACAAAGTATACTAGTATTATTTATTAGTCAATATAAACTAATCTAAATAATACTACAGCCATTCCAGTGGATTGTCTAACTCCACATGTGCTGTGAACCTTATTATATTATATAAACCGTATTTAACAATTTAATATTCCATATCCCATTTGATACTAGATTGTCCACAATAAATAATATTAGACAGCATATAAACATTTAAATGATTCTCATTAAAACTGGGCCAGAAATAAATGTATATACTTTAAATAAATATTTTCAGTATACACCAACAATCTCCCACTTATACTCAAAATATTCTATGAGTATATCAGTGTTTATTTAATCCACTATTACACAAAAAACTATGTGTCCATCCATCAGACTCCTATCGCTTCCACATGCCTGTCAAAAACCTTGGCTGGCAAGCTCTTTGTGAAAGGATCTGCCCGGTTGTCTTCTGATGATATGTGAGCCACAACTATATCTCCTCACTTTATGATTCCTCGTATGAGATGATACTTACCTTCAATATGTTTAGCTGCTTTGTGATCTCGCGGTTCCTTCGAATTTGCCACAGCACCAGTGTTATCACAATACACTGTCAAACTCCTAGGCAAATTAGGTACCACATCCAAGTCTAAAAGAAAGTTCCTGAACCATACAGCCTCCTTTGCAGCCTCAGAGGCTGCCACGTACTCGGCTTCCATGGTGGAGTCTGCAATGCATTTCTGCTTTACACTCCTCCATATAACGGCTCCACCTCCAAAAGTAAAAACATATCCTGAGGTTGATTTCCTTTTATCCCTATCTGGTTGGAAATCTGAATCAGTATATCCCAAAGGAAATAGATCTGAGGCCTTGTAAATTAACATATACTCCTTAGTCCTTCTCAGGTACTTGAGTATAGTTTTTACTGCACTCCAATGTTCCTGACCTGGGTTCGACTGATATCTACTAACCATGCCTAGAGCAAAGCAGATGTCAGGCCTCGTACATAACATAGCATACATTAAGCTTCCACATGCCAAAGCATAAGGAACTGCTTTCATGCTCTCCATATCCTTAGGTGTCGAAGGACACTGCTCCTTGGATAGAGCCACTCCATGCTTAAAAGGTAGAAAACCTTTCTTAGACTTCTACATGTTAAAACGAGCTAATACTTCATCAATGTAGGGCTCTTGAGATAAAGCCAACATCCTTTTTTTGAGATCCCTTATTACTTTGATCCCAAGGATGTATGCCGCTTCACCTAAGTCCTTCATTTCAAATTGTTTGAACAACCATGCATGGCCTTCGGTAACCAAAAAATTATGTTACCTTGGGGTGCTAAAATGTTACTATAGACCCATTTTTGGGCTAAGGTAACATAAATTATAGGTTACAATTTTCGATGTTACCCTAGGGTACCTAAGGTAACATATTTCACCCCTAGGGTAACATGCCCTATCGGTTACCTTAGAGGTCTACTGTAACATAAAAATGACATATTGCAACATAAAATTCGGTTACCTTAGGGTGCTTCAATTTTTTTAAAAAAGTGGGGCCACCAGTGGGCCCCACTACTGGGCCCCACCAGTGGGCCCCACTACTGGGCCCCACCTGTGGACCCCACCTGTGCCCCCTATTTTTTAACCAGGCTAATGTAACACTTTAACAGTCTAATGTAACACTTTAACAGGCTAATGTAACACTTTAACAGTCTAATGTAACACATTAACAGGCTAATGTAACACTTTAACAAAAAACAATTGAACAACACCTCTTTCAAAGTATACAATCCCAAAATACCATTCAACCACAATGAACCACAAAGATCAATCTCAACATCCAAACAAACTTATAAATTCTGATTCAACATCCAAACAAAACAAACTAATTTAACATCCGAATTAGAAGATAAAAGCTAGTTAACATCCATAAGTACTTTTACATCCCAATGCTTAAACTTAGAAAACAGTGATACTAGAAGCTACTGCCTCCAGTGATAGGTGTGCCATCATCAGCTTCACTTGTAGCAATTGCACACAATTGCTCGACATCAACTATGATGTCCGGGTTGGCCTCTCCAAGTTTTTTAAGTGCAAATGCCAAGTTCCGTTGCATCTTCTGTTCAAATTCAGACTCGACTTTCTTCATTTTCTCCTCCACCTCAGAAGCGAGGCTTTCCTTAATCCTTGTGGTCAGCTCTTTCACATATGTTTCTGTTGGTGGATTAGAACAACTGCTCATTCCTGACTTAAAGCATCTTCCTTTTAGCCAATTAGGACCATGTTTTGCACCAAGCTCATCAGAAGCGGCATTTCCGGTGGTGAGTTTTTTTGGTAATATTGTCCTACAAAAGAAAATATAAAAGTCAACTGGTTAAACATGCATAAGATTACTTGATTTAATTATAATATTCTCCTATTTAAACATGCCAAGTCTCCTGGTTAAACATGCCAAGTCTCTGCAGTAGAAATCTAAATTCTAGTTGAAACAAACAAAGACCGAATCAGGTGTGTTCGGAAATTCACAGTTAATTTATTTTAGTCTATAGAGTACCTGATTTTCTGTCTGTAGGAAGGCTACTATAAGAGACTTGTGTGGTGAGAACTTGGAACAGGGTAGGAAACTATCAAATATAGAAACAGTTCCAGATTACACATTATTAACAGCATTTTCCCACTGATTTCACAATGATAGTATCAGGAAAGAGTTAAAGTATACCAGAAGTATTATGGGTCTGGCAAAGAGCTTCTAACAGACGTACCAATATCGCAATGTATTGCATTGCAAACAAAACGTCACAACCTCCAAGTAGAATCCATTCAACAATTAGACAGGCTTATGCTAAGGGCATGAGTTTGAACTTAAGTTCATGTTTTTCTTAGTTAGGTCATAATTCTAAAATCAAGTCTGCCGATATCGGAACATTTTTTCCGAACTCAACTAATGTGGGAGACTTAAGTGTGTGATCTTTTAAATAAAAAGAAAAGATTTCTTTTCAACTAGAATTTAGATTTCTACTGCAGAGACTTGGCATGTTAAACATGCATAAGATTACTTAGTTAATTATAATATTCTCCTGGTTAAACACACCTAGTTAAATATGCATAAAAGAAAACTTGTGTATATATAGATGGGCTAACAGACAACATTTAAAGCCCTAAGCCACACACAGTAATATCCACTTTTCTTACAGAACACAGATAATGTCAACCATATATATAGACAACCATATGTAATGTTACCATGAAATACTTACAATTTTTTTGTGATTATTTCAGGATTGGTCTTGTAGATACGTCCTTCAACTCGCTTCCAAGTTTCAACAAAAACCTCTGCATCACCTGGTTCAAGCTCATCTGCCACAGCTTTTTTTTTCTAGTAAAAAAAATGAACACGAATAAATGAGCAACATTGTGGTATTACTTTGGACATAAACAATGAACAAGTTAAATCGAACAAGAAAATCCAGTAAACAAATAAAAACCTCTGCATCACATGGTTCAAGCTCATCTGCCACTGCTTTTTTTTTTCTAGTAAAAAAAATGAACACGAAACAATAATCAACATTGTGGTATTACTTTAGACAGAAACAATGAACAAGTTAAATCGAACAAAAAAATAATGTTAACAAAAAATTTAAATAAAATAATCACATACCATCTTCTTCCAAGCCTCAAGTTCTATTATCTCTTCAATTGCTCCATAGTAATTGACATCACCGACCTTTGGTTTATCATCTTTTGAGCTTGCAAAACTGGTCGTCAAAGATGTCAAAAAACACCACTATTTTGTGTTGTGCATCTAGCATCCCGGTTCTTCGTGTGGTATCTGTACCCATTGATTACATATCCATTATACCTCTTAGCTGATCGATTAGGGCCCATTGCAAACACTTCTAATTCCTGTGAAATATTTCCTCTTTTGCCAACCTCTTCCTGCATCCAGTTCCAGAAGTCATCGCTATGTTGTTTGGCCCTTTTAAATTTTTTCAACTTTGTTTGACCATCAATCAAAGCTTTATGCTTCCTACAGAAAGTAGCTAGTTTAAAATTCTAGAAAAAAATGACTAATTATATAAAGAAACTAAGTTAGGAATTAGGAATTGAAACTTACGCAATTAACTCCTCTACTTCTTTGTTTCCAGAGTTGAATAGAATATAACGATGCATGTCCATCCACTGAGGTACTTCTAAATGTATAGCTTTTCCATTTTTATTTTTTCTTGTACCAATATGGTATTGCAACTTTATTGGACAACCTTGAAGTTTTCCAGGATTGGTAATATCACCTGATCCGGCATTGTCACCCAAGAATCTTGAACAAAATGTCAAGCATTCTTCTGGAAGGTAACCCTTGGCGATAGAACCCTCAGGTTTACTTCTGTTTCGCACATATATTTTTAACTTGCATAAATAACGTTCAATAGGCCACATGGAACGAAGGTGTGCTGGTCCACCATAAGCTAGTTCACTGCATAAGTGAACCAACAAGTGGAACATTATATCAAAGAAAGCCTGTATAAATATTGTCTCAAATTGACAAAGTACTTCCACGATTTCTTGTTGTAGCCTGTTCACCTCACTTAAGTCGATCACTTTGCTCCAAACACTTCTCAGAAAGGCCCCTAATCTGATTAAAGGGGTGGCAACTGCAGGCTTCAGTGATTTTTTAACAGCAAATTGCAATAAATGGTGCAACACAAAATGTTCATCATGACTCTTATAGCCTGAGACTTTCCTCTCCTTAGTATTAACAAACCGAGCGATGTTAGATGCACTACCATATGGCAATTTGGCATTTTTCAGTACCGAGCAAAATCGATCTTTCTCATCATTCGTCATGTCAAATATGGCAGCTCTGATTTCAAGGTATTTCCCATCACTTGATAAAACAGGATGAAGTTCCTTCCTGATGCCAAGTTCTTGCAAATCTTTGCGAGCATTGACATGGTCTTTTGACTTTCCAGGAATATTCAGTAAAGTTCCAAGTATGCTCTCATAGATGTTATTCTCGATATGCATAACATCGAGGTTATGCCGATGTAAGTTCTGACTCCAATACGGCAAAGTGAAAAATATCGACTTCTTCTTGAAAGGGGAATCAACCTTTTTAAATTTTTTTTGGCCTGGCACCTTCTTTTTCTTTCAAAACTCATTTTGAAAATTCGACAATAATATTTCTATGTCTGTTCCAGTTAAAATTTCAGGAGGCTTCCCCATCTCGATTTGACCATTGAACCTATTCTTATCGAAGTAGCACACTTTTTTACTATGTTTTAGGTATTGTGAAGAAGTCTCGTAATTGCATACGGGACAACCTAAATACCCCTTCGTGCTCCAACCGGATAACATTGCATATCCCGAAAAATCGCTGATTGTCCATAAAAGACTTGCACGTAAGTTGAATGTCTGATCAGCAAAAGCATCGTATATTTCTACACCCTCATCCCATAACTCTTTCAACTCGGCTATTAGAGGTTGCATGTACACATCAATGCTATTCTTAGGGGATTCAGGACAGGAGATAAGCGTTGACAGAATTAGGTTTTCTGGCTTCATACACAACCAAGGAGGTAGGTTGTAATTTACCAAAACTATTGGCCAAGTACTATGATTTATGTTCATCGAACGGAAAGGATTGAATCCATCCGATGCTAGACCTAGTCTGATGTTCCTATTTTCTGACGAGAAAAGGGGATAAAGTGCATCCATCTTCTTCCAAGCCTCCGCATCAGCAGGATGCCTAAGTTTCCCATCCTTTTTACGTCCAAGTGCATGCCACGACATCAGTTTTGAATAGTCTTTGTGCATAAAAAATCTCTACAGCCTTGGCCTTAATGGAAAATATCGCATCACATTTGCCGGGACTTTGCGAGGCATCTTCTCCGTTTCATTGTCATCTGGGCTTGTCGTTCCAACCATAACCCACCTTGAAGTTTCACAGGTTCTACATTCTTGTTCATTTTCATTTTCAACCCAATAAAGCATACAACTATTTGGACACGCGTGTATCTTTTTATAATCGAGACCTAAATCTCTAATTATATTCTTAGCAGCATTGAAAGACAGGGGAATGTCTGCCTGTGGAAAAGCTTCTTTGATCAATTGTAGTATTTCCCCAAACCTTCACTCTGTAATTCCATGAACACACTTTAAGGAATAAAGTCGGACAATGAAACTTAGCTTAGAAAATTTTGTACAGCCTTGATGTAAGGGAAGTTTTCCCTCTTCCACATGTCTATTAAATTTCTTAGCATCAGCGTTTGGTCCATTAATACAATGCAACATCTCTACTAGATTATCTCCAAAATCAATATCGTTCTCCATATTTACATCCTCGTCATTACGTGCACGATCAGGGACAAGATGTTTTGAAACTTCTACAATCCAGTTTGCATACAGGGAAAAAGGACCGCTGCATATAAGATGATCGTAGACAACATCTTGTACATGCCACTTGATGTTCTTACAGTTCTTGCAAGGGCATAGCATTTCGTCACCTACAGCCACTTGGGGGAATGCATTTTCTATAAACGCTTTTATCCCTATCATATACTCTTGACTATACTTTGGAAGGTTTATCCAAATATTTGGCATGTCGTCCATCACTACAGTTATGACAACTCAAAATGTCATAAAATATAAGTACACTCTAGGCTTACAAAAGATTAGGCAATTAAAACTTGTAAAAGCTAAACATAGATATCTATCTGAAGAGCTGCCATAGGCCTTGTCATAAGTTTACAAATCTAATCATTATTACATACGTATACTCATGAACGACAACAATTAGCTAACAAATCTGAATACAACAACATTGGTTTTACATTACTACTTAAACTATATTAATGATAAAAACAGTCAAAACTGAAAATCATAGCAAAATGACAACACTAGCAAACTTCAGCTTTCTCGTATTGAAATCTACCAATCCGATTAAGCAACAATTATTCAACATAAACGAAAATCGCGACGGAGCATAGATCTGCTGGACAATATAACAAACATTTACGATACGAAAAAGTTAATAATACAACAAAAAATCATCAAAACTCAATGTTTAAGTTCACACTCACCGATTCAATTGCAAAAATGAACAAACTAGAAACCCTAAGTGTACTTGCAGAAAATATACAATCTTACCAAATTCAACCACATATATAATCAAGTTTATCAAGTTAATTAACACACACACACACATGCACATAATAGTTAATTCGTACACACACACATAATAGTAACAAAACATATAGGCTTACACAGAGGCTTACAAAAACACATATGCTTACAAAAACAGAGAACAAACATAGAGGCTTACATACGGGCTTACACACATAGGATTACAAATAGAACAAAAACACCAAATCAACATCAAAATGAAAAAACAGAAAATACCTAATTGGAGGAAGCCTAATTGCCGGGTGGAGAAGAAGCCCTAATTGAAGGAAGCCCTAATTGCTGCTCTTCTTGCAATCTGAGAAGAAGCCCGAAGAATTGCTGAGAAGTCGGCTACTCTTGCTACTCTTGTCTTTGGGTGGAGAAAGTAAAGTGATTTGGGGAAAGTAAAGTGACCAAAACCTATATCCCGCTCAACCGAAACAAAAACATCCCGCCCAGCCCAACAAAAATCCCCCCAAAACCTCCCGCCCAGCCCAACAAAAAATAAAGTAAAGTGATTTTTTTTTTGTTTTTTTGTTTTTTTTTTGAAAAACTATTTTTTTGTTAATAATATTTTATTAAAATACTTATAATTTAATATAAAAAATTTACTACACAAACGTAAAGTATTTATTAAAAAAATAATAATTTTGATATTTTTTATAAAAACTTTTTTATTCGATTTTTTTAAAAAATTCGAGAAAAATTTTAACAATTTACAAAAAAATTAAAATTTCTGAAAAAAAATTATTTTTTGAAAAAAAAATTAATTTTAAAAAATAAAATAATTTTCCAACTCATTTAATAAAAAAGTTAAAAAATTTTAAAAACTAAATTTATTTAAAGAATTTAAAAGAAATTTAAATTGGATGAAAAGAGTTGGCATGGTCAGCTCTAATGTAACACGTACAAATTTATGTTACATGCTTTAACACTTTCTAGCTAATGTAACATCATAGTTTTGGCTAAGGTAACATAAAAAACACAATGTTACCTCAGGATGTAAGTAGTATAGCTAAGGTAACATATTGGGGTAACATATTGGGGTAACATTTCTCCGGTAGGGGTTACGGTAGGCCATATATGGTGTAGTGATGCCTTTACTGATGACAACATCTTAACATTGTTTCCAATGAGTAAAATGTCATCCACATACAGTACTAGAAAAACCACTGCATTACCCTCACTTCTCTTATACACACATGATTCGCTTGGACTTTGATCAAATCCATATGACTGGACTGCTTGATCAAAACGAATATTCCAGTCCCTAGAAGCTTGTTTTAGTCCATAAATAGACCACTTAAGCTTACAAACAAGATGCTCTTGGCCTTCCTTAATGAATCCTTTTGGTTGTTGTATATAGATGGTTTCCTCAAGACTTCCATTAAGGAAAGCTGTCTTGACATCCATTTGCCAAATCTCATAATCGAGATGAGCTGCTATAGATAAAAGAATCCAGATCGACTTAAACATAACAACTGGCGAAAACGTTTCCTCATAATCGATCCCTTCTTTCTGAGTATACCCTTTCGCAACAAGTCGTGCTTTCTAGGCTTTCACCTTTTTGTCAGATCCTCTTTTCTTCTTGTAGATCCACATACATCCAATGGGTTTTACACCTTTGGGTGGTTCCACGAGCTCCCAAACTTGATTGGAATACATAGATTCCATCTCAGATTCCATTGCCTTTTGCCATAGATCTGCATCTTTATCTAGAATTTCCTCTTCGTATGTCCTGGGATCCTCATCATGTTCGCCAGAGACCAAGTCCGAGGACTCTCCAAAAAACATGAATCTATCTGGTTGTTGAACAACCCTCCCACTACGACGAGGCACTGGTGCAGTATTAGTGTTAAGTTGTGCATTTTCTAGTGGCTGTTCTACTTGTACTATTGGCACTTGGGGATTATCTGTCCCTCCCACTAGTTCCTCTAAAATGATACTACTCATGGGTTTATGGTTCATTATATAGTCTTCTTCTAAGAATCTAGCATTGGTGCTAACAATGATATCTCGATCCCTAGGAATATAAAATGAATAACCTTTCGTTCCCATGGGATAGCCTACAAACAGCCTCACTTCTGCACGAGATTCTAACTTGGTCACGTTCTTGTTCAGCACATGTGCTGGACAACCCCAAATCCGAATATATCTTAGACTTGGTTTGCTGCCAGTCCACAATTCTATTGGAGTCTTGGGAATCGACTTAGAAGGTACCAAGTTCAGAAGGTAAGCCGCTGTTTCTATAGCATATCCCCAAAACGACTTGGGTAAATCTGAATAACTCATCATCGATCTAACACTCTCTAAAAGAGTTCGATTCCTTCTCTCTGCTACACCATTCTGCTGAGGTGTGCCAGGAGCAGACAACTGGGATGTGATCCCATTTTCTGATAAATATTCCCTAAATTCTCCAAGCAAGTATTCCCCACCACGATCTGATCGTAGTGACTTGATACATTTTCCAAGATGTCGCTTCTCCGCACTTGCTTTGTACTCTTTGAATTTTTCAAAGCACTCAGACTTACGGCGCAACAAATAAATGTACCCATATCTAGAATAATCGTCAATGAAAGTGACAAAATACTCATAACCTCCTCTTGCTTGGATACTCATAGGTCTACATAAATCAGTATGAACCAATTCTAACACTTCTTTGGCTCTATTGCCCTTTGCTTTAAAAGGCCTATTAGTCATCTTACCTTCCAAGCAGGATTCACAAACTGGAAATGGCTCCACTGCCAACGAGCCTAATGGCCCATCTACTACCAGTCTTTGAATCCTCCTCAAGTTAATATGACCTAATCTTAAGTGCCAAAGATATGTTTGGTTCAATTCAGAAGGTTTCTCTCTTTTATTTGAGCTAGAAAGAATGTTATTAGTTTCCTTATGTTGCAGCATTGGTTGGATAGGATTAATAATATATAAATTGTCTTGCAATGTACCAGAACATATAACTCGTTTATTCATCATAATAGAAACATTACGATCCAAACAAACATTATAACCATCCATGGAAAGTTTAGAAACCGAAATTAAATTCCTTCTAAACGAAGGTACATAAAGACAATTGTTCAACACCAAAATCCTATCATCGCCAAAAGATAATGTAATTATTCCAACTGCAACTACTGCTACTTTCGTAGCATCTCCCATGAACACATATATCTCGCCATCTCTAAGCATTCTGGATTGCTGGAACCCCTGCATAGAGTTACAAACATGGTCAGTGGCTCCTGTATCTACACACCAAGTGCTCGTAGATATAGCCGCTATATATGTTTTTGTAACTAGAGAAAGAGACATACCAGTATTGTTTGTCTTTTTAGGAAGAGGACAATCCTGTTTCCAGTGACCTGACTGCTTGCACCTGAAGCACTTGCCATTAGGCTTTTTCACAGCACCTTGAACTCCCACTGCATTAGCAACCTTTCCAGCTTTCTGTGTCTGAACCTTTTTCTTCTTCTTGCCTTTCGACTTAGAGGAAGAAGCTTTCTCAGCCACATTCACTTGAACATTCCGCTTAAAGAGTCCTTCAGCTTCCTGAAGTTCTGTCAGAAGTTCCGCGAGACTATACATCCTTTTGTTCATGGTGTAATCCAAGCGGAACTGCTCAAAACTTTTGGGCAGACTCATAAGGATGATATCGATCTGGGTTTCCCCATCAATATCAGCACCAAGGATCTCCATCTCATTCAGATGAGACATCATCCTGAGAACATGATCCCTTACAGGTGTTCCTTCAGCCATCTGAGTGTTCATTAAAGCCTTCATTGCTACTTGCCTAGCAGCCCTATTCTGTTCTCCAAAAAGTTCCTTGAGATTAAAGAGCATATCTGAAGCAGTGGCCATAGCTTGATGCTGATGCTGCAAAACACCCGACATTGCTGCCAGAATGTAACATCACGACATCTCATCAGCCTTAACCCACCGCTTATAATACTCCTTCTCACTTTCAGAAGCATCTTCAGCAGGCTGATCTGGCTTGGGTTCATAAGTACAAAATTTGTACTCCTCAGCAGTCAACACTATGTCCAAATTATGTTTCCATTCAATATAGTTCGGTCCAGTAAGTTTGTTATCCTTAAGTATGGTGAATAGTGGATTAAAGCCCATAATGATCTAATCCTGAGAATCATACATGTAACATATAATCAGAGAGTTGCACAAATCTTAAAACCTATTGGTTTCCTCTAACAATTAATTAAAAATAATGCACTAATATTTAAACACCATAAGTATCTGGTACGCCACGATGGGTGACATATATACCACTTAAATTCGTTTAAATATTACTTCGGTCCTATTACTAAATAATACGCCACGTTAGGGTCGACTATATATTATTTTTCATAGCTAAGTGTATACCATTATTTAATCTTAAATTACTTAAACCAAATACATCCTTTTGATATATTAATGGAAAATTCCCAGGTCTCGGATGAGTCACAACGGCCTCGCTTAATACACAATTCCTAGACAGAATTCTCCATAGTCAACATCAAAAGAGTATTCAATTTTCGTAACGAATTCTATGAAACTTGGTATGTCAGGTTAGGGTGATCTATATACCTTTCAATATTCGTTATTTAATTTAAGAATTTTGTTCTAGTAATTTCTACAACCTTTTAAAATACCGTAAATAGTACACCACGTTAGGTGATCATATATACCATCTACATTATTTAAAAGGTTATATTACATACAAAATAATGGAGATCATGGGATTTAATTCCTAATTAATTCCCTCACCCACTTAGTATTTTTATTTAAAATTGACGAATTTTATCTAGCATGCATCGCCTTATGTTATTTAGTCGCAGTCCACATGTATCAAAATACACAAAACACATAACATAGCATGCTATACATGATTAAAGCATAATAAATAAATACTATGTCCATGTCGTCCTAATTATGTTAAACATGCAATTAAAAATTAATTACACACATAATTAACAACACACATAATTAATTAATTAAATCAATAATCACAAATCAGTGGAAAAAATTAAAATAAAATTTTCCACTATTATGGCCCCTTGAAAAAAAAATTCCAGCCCTGTATTTTGCTGAAAAAAAAAAAAATTTCTGCCAAAAAAATGCTGTTGCGCAGCTTGTAGTAGCATTACAGCCCTGTAAACCACTGTTGCGCATTTACATCCTGCGTTTCATCGTTCCAGAGCCTTTTGCGCAGGTTCTTCCTGCGTTACAGGCACAGATCAGGCTGTGGCGCAGTCCTGACCTGCGTTACTGCCTTTGACTGTTTTTTTTTCATCGCAGCCTCTTCAGTTTCCATACGTTAATCAGCCACTGTTCAGTTTCTTCCCGACGAAAACAACAACAGTCCCATCAGTTACACAGCGGAACAAATTCTTTTCTCCGTTTTGATATCCGATCGCACGTAATTGTTACAAAATACCCGGATTTTTATAATACCCAACAAACAATTACGAAAAAAATAGATCTAATACAAAACTAATTTTGTAAATCTATTCTAACACGATCAACCCTCGTGTTTTACAACCACGATAAACCACGTGGAAACCAAACAAAAATTAACCACGATTAAACCACGTGGGATCCAAACACATAATTAAATATACATGGCCATAATAGTGGATAATAACCTGCAAAACAGAATTATACAAGCCTACCACTATATACATGCATATATAATTACGACATGGACATCGTATCAAAAATCGCAGAACCAGTGAACCTAGCTCTTGATGCCAATTGTTGGGACAATCAGATCGTGGCCCTGCGATTTATGATACAATAAATTAACGAGTACGAATAGAAAAGTCACCTTGTTAACGGTTGATTCCACGCTCTTCTATTGTATTCCCAAATTCCCTTGAGCGAAGTGTGGCCTTCGTCTTCTCAAGTTAACCTCTCTTCTTGCTCCTGGGTGGCTACCAAATTTTTTCGACCAACCCTAGCAAGAAGAGAATAAGAATATATATAGGGCTACAACAGGGATCATGGATAATTAGGTTAGGCCTCCCAATGACATTCCGAGCCCATCCCAATGTCATTTAATATTAATTCAATCCACTAAGGAATTAATATTTGCACTACCTTTCCTAATACCGTAATTTAATTAATTAATTCTGTTCCAGTATTATTTGCTTATTAAATTCCCCATGTTTAAAATATCGCATGTCCATTAATTAAATAAATTACAGATAATTCATTTAATTAATATCTTTTATCCTTGATCATCCACTCAACCTTTATTTAATTATGCCGGAATAAATCCACCTGCAGGGTTTCACATAATTAAATCTTTTTGAGCTTTCAAGGGGACATCATTAACCTGAATATTATCAGGACATGGATTCTTTCTATAAATAATGTTCACCATATATATTATTTCATCACCCAAAATATAATGAAATAAATCAAAATTTGATTTCATATATAAATCAAAGCATGTAAATAATATACACGTGTCAATTACTATATCTGGATTAAGAATAGAATCTTAGTTCTCCTTCTTAATCAGTATAAGGGAACAATTCTAAATTTGATCTTGTTCAATATACACAAAGTATACTAGTATTATTTATTAGTCAATATAAACTAATCTAAATAATACTACAGCCATTCCAGTGGATTGTCTAACTCCACCTGTGCTGTGAACCTTATTATATTATATAAACCGTATTTAACAATCTAATATTTTGTATCCCATTTGATACTAGATTGTCTACAATATATAATATTAGACAGCATGTAAACATTTAAATGATTCTCAATAAAACTGGGCCAGAAATAAATGTATATACTTTAAATAAATATTTTCAGTATACACCAACATGCTCCTACCTCAGCAATGGCGACATGATATCAGCGGGCAATCCTACGACTGTTGTCACCTACTTGCGCCGAGTGCGCCTTACGCGGGCCATCAGACCAAGCTGTTGTTGTGATATAATAGATAAAGCAAGGGTGAGTAATAGCCCACCAAAATAATATGTAAGTGAACAACAATAATATGTAACAGTTCTAAAATATCATTGAAACCATATGCCATGCATTAACGAATATAGTGCTAGTATAATGTAAAAGATGAAGTTACGAGGTAATTCAAGGTAACTTTTAGTTTTGAACATTTTTCAAACCCTGCCATCATGAGTGATTCTTCTCTTTAATACATTTTGCAGAGAATAAATAGATTTGGATGATGTACTAATACAGGAGTATTGTCGCGCCTGACGACACCACCTTACGATGATTAGTCGTAGGTCGTGCATCTCAAGATTTGTTTCTCTACATGTAGAAGGAAGAACATATGGACACCACTGTGACGCCCCCAGATCCGGGGTCGGAGATCTAGGCGCTCACGGTCCATTTTCCATTAATAACATACCTGTTCTTGCACATAATATATAAAAAAGCCATCAACCCCACAATAAAACTCACACCGCACACACACACACACAGGTTAGAGTCTCAAAAACGTCATACACTTGATTAAGCAAAAGTAAAAGTTTTAGAGTTATTACAGACCGAATTAAATAGCATTTATTCTACCAGCAACACTTCGATATGAAGCGGTGTTGGCGGCTTGAATGTTTGTTACGGTACACTGCTTTGCACATGTCATACTTATAAATAAAACGTACTAACAAAAGTTGCCAACCAATCCGGCTAATGGGGCCTACCGGTGGAATCTTAACTGCTACCTCGGGTCTAGTCACCTGCTTTCGGGCAGTCTGTCTGGGTCTTGCCATTTCTCTTAGCTATTGTGTTTGTAAATTTGAAAACAAGCAAGAGTGAGCAACTATAGCTCAGCAAGAAATATATGTATAAGATAAGCAATATAACATTACAGTTGTTTAGTAGTTATTAAACTCGTTTATATCAATCGGTTATAAATCATTTGTCATCGTTGATAAATTGCAAAGGTGCACCAATACGTGCCCTTGTTTTCAGAGTAAACTTGCAGTTCTAGATACTGCATGGAGTCAACATCTTTCTCATCAAAATAGAACACCATCGGCAACTTGGCACATAAGCCTAAGAAGCAGTGTCAGAGCATTTTTCCAAAGTGGAGGAATGGGACTTAAAGAAAACATAAAACCTGACAGGGATTGATGATGATCAGTCGCCACATCCAAGTCCAATAATCCACGGGTCTTTTCTACCGGTAGAAGGATAGAAACTACATCTGTAACTATCCCCGGGTGAAAACTACATCCGTAATCACCCTCGATGAAAACTACATCCGTAATCATCCTTCGGCAACACCTGGGCCGGAATAATAATTGATGGACCGCCTGGCTCACGGCCGCTTACACATCCCGGGAATCGTTCGTCAACGGTTCCCACACCTGCCAGAGTCCCTTTTTCTTTTTATTTTAAAAACTTGATTTTGAATGAAAACTGAGTAGTTGAGGTCCGACATCAGTCGACCGATGATTCTTGAAATCGAACAAGAAGCAAAACCTGACCGGGGGTTTTCAAAAATGTTTTGAGTTCGAAAGAGTTCGAGTTTGAAAGTGCTAAAGGTATCTTGGATTAGCTTTGTCTTTAAAATAATGAACAATAATTAATAAATGGTATTTTAAGATTTAATATTAATAATTAATAAAATAATAATTAAATTAAATTAGCTTTTAATCCAAGATAGGTATTTTTGAGTATTTATGATGATATAAAAATAATTACTTAAGTATACGATACTTCCCGAATGACCCTTCGGGTTTTCGCAATCTAATTACGATATAATAATATACCGCTCCCCGGTCAATGGTATATATGGACCGCTACGACCTCTATTGCTAGAGTCGTTGTCCGAAGAAAACATTTCATTCCAAGTTCAAGGGGGTACAACATATATGTACATGTATCTCAATTTTCATCATAACCTCAATAAGCATAAGCATATAATACGATTGAAAACTACAAACACAACAGTGAAAGTCCTTATATATGTAAGTTTTGAAAAGTAAACTTGCCTTGGTGAGGTTAGGGTGGTCGATCTTGCGGAGTGGAATGATCTATACATAATCAATAGCCGTTCGTTAGTACCTTAACAATATCTCTTTTAATTGCGAGGTTTTAGGGGGTACAAAATTAACTTAATGACTTCGTCTTATGACTCTCTAGCCCCACTATAGGTTCATGTCATCACTCGATTACGCTCGTCACTTATTCGACTTAATTTGGTTACCATATCCAAATCATATTCATTCCCCTTTAAATCACACTCCACTCACGACTTTTTCACTTGCGCGAATTTTACTCTAACATTTTTATAAAATTGAAAAATACATATTTTAATCCAATTCTTTTTGGGTAGTCTTCACCACTGCATTTACTAGCTCCTCTAATTTTTCCATGATCCTACATAAATTGTTAGGGGTTTAAACAAGGTTCACAAGTGGACCATTTAGTGCAGTTCGGATTCCAGAAACACTTTTCACTTCTAAGGCCATAACTCAAAATCTATACATCACCTAGTCATGAACCTTATATTTCTGGAAACTAAATTCAAATACCTTTCCAACAATATATATTAGGACTTTAGGGGACAAGATTTAGGGGTTCAAAACCCTCCTACAAGACAGTACAAGTCCCCAGAAATTTACACAGCATGCTTTTTCCACTTAACCATTCAAGAATCTTATATAAACATCACAACCATCATCTAAACCACCAAGATCATACTCTATAGCATACATGGAGTTACATACACTAACCACAAGCTTAAAAATCACAACCACAACATTTAAACTCAAGATCTACATCATCCATAACTTATATGTCCAAGATTCACACTAACATCCATGGATCTAACATTAAACACCATAAATAATTCATGGCCAAGAGGGGTTAGAGTTTTATACCTTCTTGATTATCTAGGAGCCTTGGGTATGCCTTACAAGTCTCAAGAACACCTTGGATGAGCCCCTACAATCCTTACAACTCAAGATCTAAATGAAAACTAAACATAGTTACTATTCATCAAAACTTCAACAATTTATAACTTGAAAACTAGTGGATGAAAGGGGTTGGAATTCATAGAATACCTTTCTTATATGGTGTAGAGGACCTAGGATTTTTGTCTTGAGTTATGAGTGATGAGAAGTTGAAGAAAAGAATTTTTCTTCCCCTTTCTTTGTGCTTGGCCGAAAGCTAGGTTGAACAAGAGGGAGAGAATGTTGTTTTGTTTGCTTTTTGTGTTGGGTGAATAAAGTGAAATGATATGTATTAGGTGTATGTATATTGTATCACATGTTGCAAGTCTAGTGCCTAGGCCTTACCTCCTTGTCTCCTTGGACAATGCACCATAACTAGTTACTATTCCTCTAGTTATTTTTGCATTACTAGTTTGCTTTTCTAACTACCTAGTTGCATGGGACTTGCATGCAATATCTTTCCTTGTATCATTATTCTTCCACCAATGCTTGTCACTTAATCTTTAATTCATATCGTATCTTAATTAATTTCTCGTAATAATACTTTGTCGCGTAGAGATTTCCCTTGTAATTCCTTAAGTACTTAATTGTGTAAATTCCTCGAATATCCATAACTCCTCGTCATAATTCCTAATAAATCTTTTAATACTCCAATAACTCTCAAGTCCCAAGTTTTGTAATTCTTACTTACAACAAGACTCTTGCCTTCAACAACCTTCCCTTTATCTTACATGGTGAATGTAACAACATAGTTTCTCGGATAATTCAATTCCATTAAACAACATGGATACTCAAAAGGTTCCAAATCCACAATGTCATATGATATTATATAAAAGAAAATATAACCAAAATTAGGGTTCTTACAGCCTCCCCTCCTTAAAAGGATTCCATCCCGGAATCAGGTTGAAAACAGTTGGGGGTGCTTTTCACGCATCGTGCTCTCTAGTTCCCATGTTGATTCTTCGACATTCTGGTTCCTCCATAGAACTCTCACTAGTTTGACAACCTTGTTCCTCAGCACCTGTTCTTTTCTATCCATGATTTCTTCGGGTTGCTCCACATAGGTTAAGTCTGGTTGCAGATCCACTTGGTCATATTCTATCACGTGCCGGAAGTCGGTATGGTAGGGTCGTAGCATGGACACATGGAGCACATTATGTACTTGTTGCAAGCTTGGGGGTAAAGCCAATTCATAGGCTAACTTTCCAACTCGTCTCAAAATCTCAAAAGGTCCAATAAATCTCGGGCTTAGCTTCCCCTTCTTACCAAATCTCATCAATCCCTTCCACGGTGATACCTTTAACATCACAAATTCTCCTACCTCATATTCTTTGTCCTTGCGAGTCTGGTCCGCATACTTCTTCTGTCTGTCTTGGGCCGCTACCAGCCGTCCTCTTATGAGTTCGATAGTTTCTATTGTCTGTTGGACCAGTTCAGGCCCTAAAATCTTCCGCTCTCCAACTTCTTCCCAACACAAGGGAGATCGGCATCTTCGTCCGTATAAAGCTTCATATGGGGGCATTCCTATACTCGCATGGTAACTGTTGTTGTAGGAAAATTTGATCAACGGCAAGTGGTCATCCCAACTTCCCTTAAAATCGATGGCACATACTCTCAACATGTCCTCTATGGTCTGGATGGTTCTCTCGCTCTGTCCGTCTGATTGGGGGTGGTATGCAGTACTCATGTTTAACTTGGTCCCCACAAAATCCTGCAAACTCCTCCAGAACCTGGAGTTGAACCTTGGGTCTCTATTAGACACAATGCTCACAGGAACCCCATGCCTAACCACAATCTCCTTTAAGTAAATATCCACCAGCTTGTCGACAGTGTATCTCTCGTTGATTGGAAGAAAATGTGCTGACTTGGTCAATCTATCGATAATTACCCAAATGGCGTCATGATTAGTCTTGGTCCTTGGTAGTCCGACCACAAAGTCCATCGCAATATGCTCCCACTTCCACTCGGGTATCTCTAAGGGTTGCAACAATCCACTGGGCCTTTGGTGTTCGGCCTTTACTCTTTGACATGTCAAGCATTTACTTACCCACTCTGCCACGTCCCTCTTCATATTTGGCCACCAATAGTATTCTCTCAGATCTCTATACATCTTAGTGCCTCCAAGGTGAATTGAGTACCTTGAACTATGAGCCTCTTGCAAAATCTCGTCTTTTAATTCCTGAACGTTCGGGATCCATATCCTAGATGCGTACCTTATAACTCCATTCCCGTCCTTTTCACACTTAATTTCCTCGCCAGTCAAAATTTTCTCCATCGAATTCTTTTCTTCTTCTATCTTCTTTTCCTGGCATAACTTAATCTTTTCTAATAGCGGTGGTTGGACTCTTATTTCCATTAGACTCTTTTGTCCAATTCCTGGTAACCTCACTTCAATTTCCAGTTTCTCAAGGTCCTTGATAAACTCGTCCACTGACGTTATCATCTTGAGTTTCTCCTTTCGGCTAAGTGCATCGGCCACCACGTTGGCCTTCCCTGGGTGATAATGAATCTCACAATCATAATCCTTGATTAGCTCTAGCCATTTCCTCTGCCTCATGTTTAACTCTTTCTGAGTGAATATGTACTTTAAGCTCTTGTGATCCGTGTAGATTTCACACTTTTCTCCGTAAAGATAATGTCTCCAGATCTTCAAAGCGAAAACTATCGCCGCTAATTCCAAATCATGGGTGGGGTATCTTATCTCGTATTCCTTAAGTTATCTGGACGCATACGCAATCACTTTACCGTGCTGCATAAGCACACACCCTAAACCTTTATGGGATGCGTCGCTATAAATCACAAAATCTCCCTTATCATCAGGTAGGGCTAGTACTGGTGCTGTCACCAACCTCTTCTTCAACTCTTGGAAGCCCTCTTCGCATTTTTCAGTCCACACAAACTTCTCGGTCTTGCGAGTTAGTCGGGTCAAAGGGGCTGCTATCTTGGCAAAGTCTTGGACAAACCTTCTATAGTAGCCAGCCAATCCTATAAAACTTCTCACCTCTGTCGGAGTGGTTGGTCTCTCCCAATTTGACACAGCCTCTATTTTGGCTGGGTCCACTAGAATGCCTTGATCGCTAATCACATGCCCAAAAAACTGAACTTCCTTCAACCAAAATTCACACTTTGAGAACTTAGCGTACAACTTTTCTTCTCTCAATGCTCCCAATACAATCCTCAAGTGCTCTGCATGTTCCTCCTTCGTCTTGGAATAAATCAAGATGTCATCGATGAAAACTATAACACACTTGTCCAAGTACTTCTTGAAGACTCGATTCATTAAGTCCATGAAAGCTGCGGGGGCATTCGTTAACCCAAATGACATCACTAGGAACTCATAGTGTCCGTACCGGGTGCGAAAGGCCGTCTTTGGTATATCTTCTGGCTTAATCCTTAACTGGTGGTACCCGGTCCTCAAATCAATTTTAGAAAAATAAACTGCGTCCTTTAGTTGATCAAACAGGTCATCTATCCTGGGCAAGGGATATTTATTCTTTATAGTCACCTTATTCAACTCTCTGTAGTCTATACACAATCGCATACTACCATTCTTCTTTTTCACGAATAACACCAGGGCTCCCCACGGTGACACACTAGGTCTTATCATCCCTTTATCCAACAACTCTTGTAACTGAGTGGCCAGCTCTTTCATCTCCCCTGGGGCTAGCCGATATGGGGCTTTCGAAATTGGGGCCGTACCAGGAACTAAGTCTATAGCGAACTCGATGTCTCTATCTGGTGGTAGTCCTGGAAGATCATCCGGAAATACGTCTGCGAACTCATTAACGACAGGGATTTCCTGTAGGTTTGGTGCCTCCTTCTTGGTATCCTTCACATAGGCTAAATGGGCTTTGCATCCTTTACGTAACAGCTTCTTAGTTTGAATCATAGTCAGGAACTTTTGGTTTTGCCATTTTCCGCTAAACACTACTTCCTCGTCCCTTGGCAGTCTCAAACTTACTTTCTTCTTTACACAATCAATCTGGGCTCCGTGGGTTGTTAACCAATCCATACCTACTATTACGTCAAATTCTCCTAGTTTAAAAGGTATTAAATCTACCCGAAAGTGTCGCCCTCCTATTTCTAGGTCACAACCTGGACATACTTGGCTAACAGGGATAATTTCATGATTAGCTATCTCTACTTGCAGTCTGTCTTTCAATGGTTCAGCCTTAAGGCCTAACTGACATACAAAATCTAGGGATATGAAAGACTTGGTAGCTCCCGAATTAAATAAAACATTTGCCTTAACTGAGTTGAGTAGTAGGGTACCTGCAATCACATCTGTGTTCCTCACGGCATCCTGCACCGTCATGTTAAAAGTTCTTGCAGTAGGGGCCTTGTTAGAAGCAGTTCCACTCACTCTTGACGCAGCTGGCCCAGAGGACAAGCATTCCCTCATTAGGTGCCCTGGTTTCCCACACTTGAAGCAATTGCCTCCGGCATTGGTGTTGTTACTAGTTCCTCGACAGGCGTTAGCATAATGTCCTGTCAGCCCACATTTGAAACACTTCACATCCTGTAGGTTACACGCGCCCGCATGTTTCCTTCCACATTTATTACAATCCGGGGGTAGGGCTCGGGATGGGGTAGAGTAAGACGATCCCTATGGTCGGCCGCTCTAGCCCACACTCCAACTTTCAGCTCTCTTGGTTCCAAAGTTTCCGCTGGGTTGGGACATCGCCCCTCGCTTAAATTTGCTCGGAAAACTCCCACCCGCAGAATTTCCCTTCCGACTATCAAACTTCCTCTTCTTTCCTTCCCTCTCCTTCTGCATCTGTTCACTCCCAGCCTCAACAATTGATGTTTTCTGTTCCAGGATGGCATAGTCTGTCAGCTCAAGAACCGCCACACGATTCTGAATCCATTGCTTTAGCCCCAATTGAAACCTTCGGGCCCTCTTTGCCTCAGAGTTCACATATTCCGGCACAAACCTCGACAGCTCAGTAAATTTGGCCTCATACTCGGCCACCGTCATGTTACCTTGCTTTAGTTCCAAAAACTTCAACTCCATTTGTGTCTCCATGAACCTAGGGAAGTACTTTTCCAAGAACAGCTCGCTAAACCTCTCCCAGGTCACCACACCTCTTCCTTCCAAATTCCTCTTAGCTTCCCACCAATAGTTTGCCTCACCCTTCAGGAGGTAGGTGGCGAAAACTGTCTTCTGCTCCTCAGCGACACCTAGTATCTCGAAGGATTTTTCCATTTCCTTCAGCCAAGCTCTTTCCTCAACCGGATCTGCAGTTCCTTTAAATTCTGGGGGTTTCAGGGATTTGAAGTTCCGGAAAGCATTTGCATTAGCATTGTTGGGTGGTTGCTGAACCGGGGGACGGTCCAAGTTCTGCCTAAGTAGCTCCATGAACTATTCCATAGGGCCTCCCCTTGGATGTTCTACCTCTCGGGTGTCATCACCAGCTTCTTCTTCGTCATACTCAGAGTCATCAAACAAGTTATGATCGTTGCCCTCATCCTCACTCAGGTTCACATTCTCCCCTTCATGGTTCTGGTGGCCTCCGGTCCCATGTTGGCTACCCTGGCCTTCAGAACTGACCGGGTGAGCTCGAGTGTTCATTCTTCTAGGTGGCATGATTCTGATAATGAAACAAGAAATGGGTTAGGGTTTTCTAATTACCTGACAGCGTTTACACGGGTCAGGAACGTATCGTTCCTCTTCATAAGGGTGGAAGTTGCAAAAGTTTTAATAACCCGATGCTGGAGATAAAATGTCAAAACATTTTTGGGGGAAAAATCTCTATGGGGTGCGAAAACATTTGCAAGAGTGTTCAAGATTTCAAAACCTCAAAAAAAAAATTTCTTTTTTCTTTTTTTTTTTTGAAAAAATTTATTTTAAAAATTTGTAGGGACATTTTAGGAATTTGTAGAGAACAATTTGAAATCAAATATCGTAAATTTGAAACAGCATGGTTGCATTTGCGGCTTGTAGCAATTGTATATATTCACAGTTGTATATCAAAACAGTAAAGCATGGCATCGGAAAGTAAGGCAGTTGAGACAATATCAAGGAAACTGAACTAGATAAGTACGGTACAAGAGTTATCACAAAGTTTGGATGTTAGAGCCTAATACATAGTTCCGATGTCAAAGTCTAGCAAAAGTGGAACAATAACAAGTACATCATCTGAATAGTCAGGGCTACACAAAAGTAGGGCTACATCCGTACATACTATCCGAAGTCACATCTACATATCTGTAGGTCAGTCTACTCATCCACTGGTCAGAAAGGATACCACTGCACAAGTCAACTATCCCGCAAAATCGACACACTAATGTCATCTGAACCTAGAGGACTGAGCTATCCGTAACACATCATGGTGCCGCACCGCGGCGGAGCAAGGCCCTCACTCGGGAAAATGCACGACGCACAACACGCCTAGCATCCCTAGCCTGGACCACTCCGCCCCCGCGGACTCCTAAACCGATAATCCTCGCGCGACTCCTCCTCTCAATCCTATGGAGTCGAGCCCTAGTCCTCCTAGCAACAGCAGTCCTCATCTCAGCCTGAATCCTCAATCGCGCCTCGCGCTCCTCCACTAGTGCCCGCCTCGCCTCATTAAGTCTGGCCTCTGCAGAAAGTAGGTCTCGGGTCAGGAACTGCACCACGTATGCATGCTTAGTGCCCGACACTGGGGGTAGGTCCATCGGCGGGGGTGGTATGACAGGAACAGGAGCAGGTGCAGGAGCAGGAGCAGGGGTAGGGTCAAGCTCCTCCTCGCCAGAAGTATCATCCTCGGAGTCACCGTCCGATGAAACAGGGCTCGATGACTGCGGAGAGGGTGGGGGTGACACAACACGGCCCTCACCGGATCTCACACTCTCCTCGTCAATAGCTACAGGAGAGGGGGTAACAGGCTCAGGCTCAGGCTCAAAGGGCTCCTCATCGGGATCCTCATCATCAGTATCTCCTATAAGCGTAATCCAGGGGCCATGCTCAGGGTGAGCACCCATATCCTCCTCAGGATCCTCGGTATCTCGCATCAGTGCCTCATCATGCTCTCTCTAAAAGGCCTCAGGGTCTGGTATCTCCTCCATCTACACAAGGGAAATGAGGTGGGTCACTAACCATAAAGAAAGGTTTAAGGACTAGTTCCCTCACGGGCCTTAAAGTCAGGGCTACATCCGATAACCCGACTGCAAACTCGATGAGAGTTCTAAGTATTATTAGGGTTGTTATTAGGGTTATTATTATTGTTATTATTATTAGGATTGCTTTCTTAAATTACTATCGTTTCTGAGAACTGTAACCTCGCTCTGATACCATTTCTGTGACGCCCCCAGATCCGGGGTCGGAGATCTAGGCGCTCACGGTCCATTTTCCATTAATAACATAACTGTTCTTGCACATAATATATAAAACAGCCATCGACCCCATAATAAAACTCAAACCGCACACACACACACAGGTTAGAGTCTCAGAAACGCCATACACTTGATTGAGCAAAAGTAAAAGTTTCAGAGTTATTACAGACCGAATTAAATAGCATTTATTCTACCAGCAACACTTCGATATGAAGCGGTGTTGGCGGCTTGAATGTTTGTTACGGTACACTGCTTTGCACAGGTCATACTTATAAATAAAACGTACTAACAAAAGTTGCCAACCAATCCGGCTAATGGGGCCTACCGGTGGAATCTCAACTGCTGCCTCGGGTCTAGTCACCTGCTTTCGGGCAGTTTGTCTGGGTCTTGCCATTTCTCTTAGCTGTTGTGTTTGTAAATTTGAAAACAAGCAAGAGTGAGCAACTATAGCTCAGCAAGAAATATATGTATAAGATAAGCAATATAACATTACAGTTGTTTAGCAGTTATTAAACTCGTTTATATCAATCGGTTATAAATCATTTGTCATCGTTGATAAATTGCAAAGGTGCACCAATACGTGCCCTTGTTTTCAGAGTAAACTTGCAGTTCTAGATACTGCATGGAGTCAACATCTTTCTAATCAAAATAGAACATCATCGGCAACTTGGCACATAAGCCTAAGAAGCAGTGTCAGAGCATTTTTCCAAAGTGGAGGAATGGGACTTAAAGAAAACATAAAACCTGACAGGGATTGACGATGATCAGTCGCCACATCCAAGTCCAATAATCCGCGGGTCTTCTCTACCGGTAGAAGGATAGAAACTACATCCGTAACTGTCCCCGGGTGAAAACTACATCCGTAATCACCCTCGATGAAAACTACATCCGTAATCATCCTTCGGCAACACCTGGGCCGGAATAATAATTGATGGACCGCCTGGCTCACGGCCGCTTACACATCCCGGGAATCGTTCGTCAACGATTCCCACACCTGCCAGAGTCCCTTTTTCTTTTTCTTTTAAAAACTTGATTTTGAATGAAAACTGAGTAGTTGAGGTCCGACATCAGTTGACCGATGATTCTTGAAATCGAACAAGAAGCAAAACCTGACCGGGGGTTTTCGAAAATGTTTTGAGTTCGAAAGAGTTCGAGTTTGAAAGTGCTAAAGGTATCTTGGATTAGTTTTGTCTTTAAAATAATGAACATTAATTAATAAATGGTATTTTAAGACTTAATATTAATAATTAATAAAATAATAATTAAATTAAATTAGCTTTTAATCCAAGATAGGTATTTTTGAGTATTTATGATGATATAAAAATAATTACTTAAGTATACGATACTTGCCGAATGACCCTTCGGGTTTTCGCAATCTAATTACGATATAATAATATACCGCTTTCCGGTCAATGGTATATATGGACCGCTACGACCTCTATTGCTAGAGTCGTTGTCCGAAGAAAACATTTCATTCTAAGTTCAAGGGGGTACAACATATATGTACATGTATCTCAATTTTCATCATAACCTCAATAAGCATAAGCATATAATACGATTGAAAACTACAAACACTACAGTGAAAGTCCTTATATATGTAAGTTTTTAAAAGTAAACTTGCCTTGGTGAGGTTGGGGTGGTCGAGCTTGCGGAGTGAAATGATCTATACATAATCAATAGCCGTTCGTTAGTACCTTAACAATATCTCTTTTAATTGCGAGGTTTTAGGGGGTACAAAATTAACTTAACGACTTCGTCTTATGACTCTCTAGCCCCACTATAGGTTCATGTCATCACTCGATTACGCTCGTCACTTATTCGACTTAATTTGGTTACCATATCCGAATCATATTCCTTCCCCCTTAAATCACACTCCACTTACGACTTTTTCACTTGCGCGAATTTTACTCTAACATTTTTATAAAATTGAAAAATACATATTTTAATCCAATTCTTTTTGGGTAGCCTCAACCACTGAATTTAATAGCTCCTCTAATTTTTCCATGATCCTACATAAATTTTTAGGGGTTTAAACAAGGTTCACAAGTGGACCATTTAATACAGTTCGGATTCCAGAAACACTTTTCACTTCTCAGGCCATAACTCAATATCTATACACCACCTAGTCATGAACCTTATATTTCTGGAAACTACATTCAAATACCTTTCCAACAATATATATTAGAACTTCAGGGGACAAGATTTAGGGGTTCAAAACCCTCCTACAAGACAGTACAAGTCCCCAGAAATTTACACAGCATGCTTTTTCCACTTAACCATTCAAGAATCTTATATAAACATCACAACCATCATCTAAACCACCAAGATCATACTCTATAGCATACATGGAGTTACATACACTAACCACAAGCTTAAAAATCACAACCACAACATTTAAACTCAAGATCTACATCATCCATAACTTATATGTCCAAGATTCACACTAACATCCATGGATCTAACATTAAACACCATAAATAATTCATGGCCAAGAGGGGTTAGAGTTTTATACCTTCATGAGTATCTAGGAGCCTTGGGTATGCCTTACAAGTCTTAAGAACACCTTGGATGAGCCCCTACAATCCTTACAACTCAAGATCTAAATGAAAACTAAACATAGTTACTATTCATCAAAACTTCAACAATTTATAACTTGAAAACTAGTGGATGAAAGGGGTTGGAATTCATAGCATACCTTTCTTATATGGTGTAGAGGACCTAGGATTTTTGTCTTGAGTTATGAGTGATGAGAAGTTGAAGAAAAGAATTTTTCTTCCCCTTTCTTTGTGCTTGGCCGAGAGCTAGGTTGAACAAGAGGGAGAGAGTGTTGTTTTGTTTGCTTTTTGTGTTGGGTGAATAAAGTGAAATGATATGTATTAGGTGTATGTATATTGTATCACATGTTGCAAGTCTAGTGCCTAGGCCATACCTCCTTGTCTCCTTGGACAATGCACCATAACTAGTTACTATTCCTCTAGTTATTTTTGCATTACTAGTTTGCTTTTCTAACTACCTAGTTGCATGGGACTTGCATGCAATATCTTTCCTTGTATCATTATTCTTCCACCAATGCTTGTCACTTAATCTTTAATTCGTATCGTATCTTAATTAATTTCTCGTAATAATACTTTGTCGCGTAGAGATTTCCTTTGTAATTCCTTAAGTACTTAATTGTGTAAATTCCTCGAATATCCATAACTCCTCGTCATAATTCCTAATAAATCTTTTAATACTCCAATAACTCTCAAGTCCTAAGTTTATAATTCTTACTTACAATAAGACTCTTGCATTCAATAAACTTCCCTTTATCTTACATGGTGAATGTAACAACATAGTTTCTCAGATAATTCAATTCCATTAAACAACATGGATACTCAAAAGGTTCTAAATCCACAATGTCATATGATATTATATAAAAGAAAATATTACCAAAATTAGGGTTCTTACAACCACCATACGTTGGATCTCCCTAGCCATCTTTGGGATTATACGGGACCGGCGCCACTCGGACCCTTTTTCAAGGATGGACTGTCCCACAGCCTCTTACACCGATTTTAATGATGGACTGTCCCACAGCCTCTTACACAAATACTCCTAGTTCGAATAAATCAATGACTTTGAAACGTAATGTTCGTCCCCCTTTCCCCAAGTATGATACTTGTTGGTAGGACTCCACAAAGTAGTCGTATCTAGTTGGAAAAGAAAATTCACCAATATTTCTGAAGTAGTTGCTTGTTAATGGATATCGACTAGTTCCAACAATCTTACCCCTCGAATGATGAGGAAGTAACAAAAGACTCAATTTGATGAATAGCAACCAAGTTGCGAGTGAAAGGAATAGTTTCAAAAGATTTAAGACCGGGCAGTCAAACATAATAAATAACAGTTCTCAAGTAAGGTTCTCTTATAATTTGGTAGTTTTGAGCGAGCATTTAAATCTTCCTATAAGATAGATTTAAATGGAAAAATAGAGTTTTGGGAACCTTTCCTTGATAAAAATAATCATAATAAGACTCAGGAATATTTTAAATAATATTTGAAGGTCAAAGAAAATTTTTGAATAAAATAAATCATATTTAAAACTAGTTTAAAAGTATCAAATAAATATATTAAAAAAAATCATTTACTAAATCATAAATATTTAAAGAATATTCTTAATATAAAATATTTCTCATAAATAACCCTCGAATGAATATATAAAAATATTTACTAAATAAATAATCCTCGAATGAATATTTAAAATAATATCCATTAAATAAATCAATCCTTAAATGATTATTCAAAATAATATTCATTAAATAATAAAAATCAAATGAATATTCAAAATAATATTCATTAAAGAAATAATGGAAAAATATTAATCTAATATTTTCCTCAGAAAATAATCACAATATATACAGAAATACCGACTCCCGGTCTATATTTGAAGGATGAAAATTATATGCCCTTCACTAAGGGTCTTAGCAGTATCCGGCTTATAACTAATATATCACCTCTAGCTTATAAGCCAATATCCAATCATGAAACCAGTATCACAATATAATTTGAAAGCAGGCATGCATGCTATGGCATATGTATAACAGAAATCATATATATTATCACAACAACTGCCTTTAAAAGGTTTGAAAACTTGCCTGGTAATCTGGTAGGGATAGTGTGTCCTGGGTCAGTCCGGCGATCTATAAATAATCAAAATATTCAAAATTAATCACTTAACGCTTTAAAAAGCTAAGTGTATACTTTACTTAGGTTAAAACACGTTTTCAAGCTACCTCGTTATGCACACTCTAGTGTAACTCTTATTAATACCGTTGTAACCCGGCACTTGCTCATTATCAAGGCATGTCATTACACTTATACTTGGTAGGTTTTTAAGTCATATAAGTTCTAAGGTCGGTCATTTACTAGGAAAGATTATACCTCGAGTTTATCGACCGTTTTCTAAGTGGTTTTCCAAAGTTATCGCCAAGTGTTCTTTTTAAGGTTCCCTCGCACTTAACCTTGATTCGAACATTTTTATAAAATCGAAAACCGATCCGTTTGACATGAGGTCTTCTCTCACACCTTTCTTATGATCTCTAATATTTAATTATCAAGGTTTGCCACTGAATTATTCATGTTAAGGGGGTTCAATTTCAGTTACGAACTCGCACTTACGGTTTCTAACGACTTTTACTAAATCGGCCATATCTCCTAAACCGTAAGTCCATTTGTTTCGATTCTTGTGCCAAAACGATCTATGCTTCGAGATCTACAAGGGCAGGTCAGGTAAACATCAAGGTTCGACAATTAGGCCTACTGTGATGCATGGTTTTTAAGGTGTAATGAAATTTCGGTATTACGACGGCTATGTTTACACGTTTTCCCAAATTTTTCAACCAACCAAGATCATATCAAGATCCAGCCAACAACTTATAAACATCATCTTTTTTTTAACAAGCCCAAAACTTCTCACTTTAACCATCATTTGGATCATATCACTTAGATCAACTAAACCAACTACATAATCATGATTATAATAACATCATAATCATAACTCATCTAAACCATCAAGAATATTCATAAAATCAAAGTAAGATCTTGGGTTCATGAGAGATATACCTTTCTTGGAGTGTGTAAAGACCTTACTAAGCCTTGATTAGCTCTTGTATAACCTTAATATAACTTAGATCAACTAAAGAAAACAAGAAAACTAAAGTTAGTTCTTGAAATCACTATTCATTATCAACTTTGATGATTTTATTCACCACTCAAAACTTGGAATCTATGGCCCAAGTTTATAGGATAACTATGATATGAAATGTAGTACTCACCTAATTAATCTAGAGATTTAAGAATGGTTGGAAGTGGGATTTCTCCTCTTGAATTATGGTGAGGCCGAATGGAGCAAAAAGAGAGGAATGGAGTTGTTTTGCTTGGTTGCTTGGTTAGTGTGAATTATTGTGATGTTTTGGATAATATCTAGCATAAATTAGTTTTATTAAAGTGTTTTGGTCATGCATGATGTATTATCAAGGGACAAGTGTTGTGTTTTAGTGGTAAGATGATGAGATTAAGCTAACTTGCTCAGTTTGTTTCTAATGTTGCTAGTTACCTTTGTAACTAACTTGGTTACTTGATCCAATCCACTTGTACATGCTTGTATCTTGGCTCTCTGCTTGTTTCTTTGTCCGGTTATTGCTCAATTTCATTGATCGTTCGGAGGAATATTTCAAGTTTTTCTTGTTAGGGTTTTACCGGAAACCTTCTTGATATTTATACTACCATTCTCAATCCTCCTTTATAATCCTTAAATTTAAATTCCTCAAATCTCTTTAATAAATCCTTAAATCCTTCAGTGTCCAGGGAAATCTCGGAGAAAATAAAAGTGCTATTTTTCTGAATCTGATATCATTTACAAACAATTATTTTGCCTATAGATCATCAATACGAACTTAGAAATCCATTCTGAATACTTCTATATAGTGTCGTCTGATAATATTCCAAAATCCACCAAAAACACTATTCATTGCTTTTTTTTTCTCTTTTATTCCTTGTACTTAAAAAGATGTTATCGCGCTTCCTCGAGCGTTCTCTATCTCTTTTACGGAATCACTAGACTTATACTAGATATCGATTTGGATGACATGAGCTACCAGATATCGATTTGGATGATATGAGAATATTTCCTTTCTTGGAATACCATAGCTTACTCTTTCGACGATAGATTATTGTTATATAATTTTGTCAACCTATTGCAGCATTCATAGCATATAAAATACTTGAATCCAAATCCATTACATAATCATTCATTAGAACCACTATTACATTGTAGTCGTAACCACTATTCATTTCTACACTTAATACATAACAAAAGTTTTTAATTCCTCCAAAAATCTGGGTTCTTACAGTCTCCCCTCCTTAAAAGGATTACGTCCCGGAATCAGTATGAAAAAAAATGGGGGTATTTCTCCAGCATTGCGCTTTCTAGTTCCCAAGTTGATTCTTCTACGTTGTGGTTCTGCCACAAAACTCTGACTAACGGGACAACCTTGTTTCGAAACACTTGTTCCTTTCGATCTATAATTTCCACAGGCTGCTCCACATAGGTGAGGTCTGGTTGAATGTCTACATGCTCATATTCTACTATATGCTTGGCATCCGGATTATATTTCCTCAACATCGACACATGAAACACATTATGCACTTGTTGCAAATTTGGGGGTAATGCTAGTTCGTAAGCTAGTTCTCTGATTCGTCTTAAGATCTTAAACGGTCCAATGTATCTAGGACTCTGTTTTCATTTCTTCCCAAACCTCAACAAACCTTTCCAAGGAGATACCTTTAAAAACACTAGGTCTCCAACTTCATATTCCATGCCTTTCCGAGCTAGATCAGCGTATTTCTTTTGTCGATCATGGGATGCTATCAGCCGTCTTCTGATTAGATCCACTATATCTTTAGTCCAACTTCATCCCAATACAAGAGAGATCGGCATTTTCTTCCATAAAGGGCCTCGTAAGGGCGCATTCCTATGCTTGAATGAAAGCAATTGTTGTAGGAAAACTCAATCAATGGCAAGTGATCATCCCAATTTCCTTTAAATTCTATAGCACAGACTCTCAACATATCTTCTAGCGTTTGGATGGTTCTTTCACTTTGCCCATCTGTTTGGGGGGGATAGGCTGTACTCATGTTTAGCCTGGTTCCTACACATTCTTGAAAGCTTCTCCAAAACCTGGAGTTAAATCTAGGATGTCGATCGGATACTACGGCGACTGGGGCTCCATGTCGCGCCAATATCTCTTTTAATTAGATATCCACTAGTCTGTCGATAGTGTATCTTTCAATAATCGGAAGAAAGTGCGTTGACTTCGTTAGTCGGTCTATATTTACCCATATGGCATCGTGATTAGCTTTGGTCCTTGGTAAACCTACTACGAAGTCCATGGCTATGTGTTCCCATTTCCATTCGGGAATCTCTAATGGGTGTAAAAGTCCACTGGGTCTCTGGTGCTTTGCTTTCACTCGTTGGCCGGTCAAGCATCTACTTACCCACTCCGCTACGTCCTTTTTCATGTTAGGCCACCACTAGTACTCTTTCAAATCCCTATACATCTTGGTATTACCGGGGTGCACTGAGTACCTTGAGTTATGTCCCTCATATAGAATTTTGTCCTTTAGTTCTTGCACATTTGGGATCCATATCCTTGATGCGTATCTCATGATCCCTTCTTTATCTCTTTCACACTTAATTTCTTCTGCGGTCATTATCTCTTCCGTTGAGTTATCTTCTTCCTCCATTATCCGTTCTTGACATAGCCTAATCTTTTCCAACAATGGAGGTTGGATTCGAATTTCCATCAACCTCTCTTGACCATCTCCCGGTATCCTGACCTCGATTTCCAGTTTCTCGAAGTCTCTCACCAATTCTTCTTCTAAGGTTATCATTTTAAGTTTCTCATTCCTACTAAGGGCGTCAGCCACCACATTGGCCTTACCCGGGTGATAACGAATCTCACAATCATAATCCTTGATTAACTCTAGCCATCTTCTCTGCCACATGTTAAGCTCTTTCTGGGTAAAGATGTACTTGAGGCTCTTATGGTCAATGTAAATCTCGCATTTCTCTCCATACAGATAGTGCCTCCAAATCTTTAAAGCGAAAACTATGGCTGCTAATTCTAGATCATGAGTGGGATATCGAATCTCATATTCCTTCAGTTGTCTTGATGCGTACGTAATTACCTTACCGTGCTGCATAAGCATGCATCCTAATCCTTTATGCGAAGCGTCACTGTAAATCACAAAATCTCCTTTTCCATCAGGAAACGCCAACACTGGAGCCCTCACCAATCTCTTCTTTAGCTCTTGGAGTGGTTGGCCGTTCCCAATTTGAAATTGCCTCTATCTTGGAGGGGTCTACCAACACTCCTTCCCTATTGATCACGTGTCCTAAGAACTGAACCTCATTTTTCCAGAACTCACACTTTGAGAATTTGGCATACAACTGCTCTTTCCTGAGTATCTCTAAGGCTATCATCAAATGTTCGGCGTGTTCTGCCTCGGTCTTTGAGTAGATGAGAATATTATCAATGAAAACTATAACGAATTTATCTAAATACTATTTGAACACCCTATTCATCAAATCCATGAAAGCTGCTGGGGCATTGATCAATCTAAATTACATCACCACGAACTCCTAATGTCCATATCTGGTACGGAATGCAGTCTTTGGGATATCTTCGGGTTTAATCTTCAGTTGGTGATATCCGGTTCTCAGGTCAACCTTAGAGAAACACAAAACACCCTTTAGCTGGTCAAACAGATCATCTATTCTGGGTAACGGGTACTTATTCTTTATGGTTAGCTTGTTCAATTCTTGATAGTCGATGCATAACCTCATACTTCCATCTTTCTTCTTAACAAACAACATTGGTGCCCCCCAAGGTGACACACTGGGTCTTATCATACCCTTATCCAATAGTTCCTGTAATTGTTTAGCTAGCTCTTTCATTTCTACTGGGGCTAACCGGTACGGGGCCTTTGAAACTGGCACCGTCCCCGGGGCTAACTCGATAGCAAACTCAATTACTCTATCAGGTGGTAATCCGGGAAGATCTTGTGGAAACACGTCTTTGAACTCATTAACTACCGGAATGTCCTGCAACTTAGGCGCTCCCTTCTGGGTGTCGATAACATAAGCAAAGTTAACCTCGTTCCCTTTTCGTAGCAATCTTTTGGTTTGCGCTATGTTTAGAATTTTCTGGGTCTGTCGTATCCCTCTAAACACTATTTCCTTCTTTCCTGGGGTTTTCAACTTAACCTTTTTCCCTTTACAATCTATCTGAGCGTTATTGCGAGACAACCAATCCATCCCCAAAATGACATCAAACTTCCATAGTTTAAAAGGAATCAAATCAACATAGAAAGATTGTCCTCCTATTTCCAATTTACAATTGTGGTGAATCTGATTAACTGGAACTATCTCTTGGTTGGCTATCTCTACTTGTAAGGAATCCCTTGGTGGTTGGGTCTTAAGTTTAAATTTACGAGCAAAATCCCTTGATATAAAAGACTTGGTTGCCCCAGAATCAAATAAGACGTTTGCACTAACTGAATTCAGAGATAAGGTACCTGCTATTACGTCCGTGTCTTTCACGGCATCTTGTACTGTCATGTTAAAAGTTCTAGCAGTTGGTGGCCTATTGGAGGCAGCTTTACTTGCCCCTGATGCTACTAGTTTGCTCATTAGGCAATCCTTCTTCATGTGACCTTGACGTCCGCACTAGAAACAAGTGGTGCTTTTGTTGGTACTAGGGATAACCGTGGTACAAGAGGTAGCTTAATGTCCTGCTCGTCCTTACTTAAAACAGGTTACCGGTTTCTGGTGACATACAACGGAATGTTTCCTTCCATAAGTTGTACATAGGGGTAATGGAAGTCTAGAATGGTGGGAGTGGATCGCTCCTGATTGCTTGCCGCCCTGGCTCACACTTGTGCTCACAGGTTGTTTGAATCCCATACTCCTACCGGGTAGGGAGATTGTCCCTCGGTTAAACTTATTTGGGGGTTTTCATCCTGTAGAACCTCCACCCATACTTGCATGCTTCCTTTTTATCCCCCCGTTTTCTCTTTCCCTCTGCATCTGATCACTCCCTGCTTCCACAATTGATGCCTTCTGCACCAAGGTGGCATAGTCTGTAATCTCTAAAACTGCTACCCGATTCTAGATCCACTGCTTCAACCCTTACTGGAACCTATTCACTTTCTTCTCCTCAGTATCCACAACCTGTGGGACAAACCTCGATAGCTCGGTAAACTTAGCCTCGTAATCAGCCACTAACAAATTGTTCTGCTTCAGTTCTAAAAACTTGAGCTTCATTTGAGTCTTCACAAACCTTGGGAAGTACTTTTCCAGAAACAATTGTTTGAACCTTTCCCAGTTTACTATAGCATCCGTCTCCATGTTTTTCTTGGCCTCCCACCAGTAGTTAGCCTCTCCTTTCAGAAGGTAAATGGAGAAAAAAGTCTATTGCTCTTCAATTCTTAGAATCTCAAAGGACTTTTCCATTTCCTTTATCCAGGCTCTTGCCTCGACTAGGTCAGCTGATCCTTAAAATTCCGGGGGCTTGAGTGACTGAAAGGCCCTGAAGGAGTTTGCCACGGTACTGTTGTTTCCCTGGGGTGGTTGGGGGTAACGGTTCAAATTCTGCCTAAGCAGATCCATAAACTGACCCATAGGGTCTCTATCCTGGTTCTCCCCTTCTTGCTCAACTTCAGTTTCTGCTCCTTCTATTTCTTCCTTGAACTCCTCAGTGTAAAAGAGTTCATCTGTTGTCCCATACTGGGAGTCATCCTATTCGTTATAATCCTCATCTTGCTATTTGTCATACTCGGGGTCTTCCCTATGTTGATTGTGACTTTCTTGATCGGTAGACTCATGGGGGTTAGCCCTAGATCCCATTCTTCGAGAAGGCATCTTACTGAAATTTTGACAATTACACATTAGGTTTATTTACCCACTTTAAAGATTCCTCCTTGCAAAATCGTTACATATTTGGATTTAGGATCCCACAGTTCTATATTTCATGGCAACTTACTCAAAAATAGTACGTGTAGAAAATAATCTAATAAACTTGTGATCGCGTCACAACATAATTGAAATGACTGAAAGGAAACCAAAATATACTTGCTACTGAAAGATACATGATCCGAGTCACATCGACAATTTAGAAGTACAACCGTCCTAACAACATCTAGTCAAAAGTGAAATACATGGTCTATCCGTCTAGTCAGTAAAAGGGAAACCAAATACAATGAAACTATCCCACAAAATTCGGCACTACTATGTCCGTACATGACTAAAAGACTAGACTACTACATCACCATCTCTAAAATCAGTCACCAGTGCGGCCCAAGGCCCTAACCCTCGCCATAGCAATGCGAAAGTTCTCCTCAGCATCTATCTTGGACACCCTCCCATCTTGTAACACCCCCAGATCCGGGGTCCGGGATCCGGTGGTTACGGTTTTCCAATTCTATCCACAACACTTGAACTTTCCTTAACATAAAATAAATTACATCTCCATGACCCAACACAACAATGTAAAACGCACCCGTTATAGTCCCAGAGATGAAATCAGAGTAACAATCCAATTTTTATTAATCACATTATGAGTTCTTACAATCCAAAAGAATTTCAATATAAATACATACTCTTTGCCATCCATTTACATAAGTCATACTAGACCATAATCTTGGTACTGAAAGAATAAATATATCCTACCAATAGCTTCTTCTTCAGCTCTGGTAGCCTCATCGTCCTCGCCCGCGTCGAGTGCACCTTGTGCGAGTCATCTGATCTAGCTGTTGTTGTGATATAATAATAAAGCAAGGGTGAGCAATAGCCCACCAACAATAATATATATAACTGAACGATAAAGTATAACAGTTCAAAAGTATCTTTCAAACCATATGCCATGCATTTACTGAAATGATGCCAGTATAATATGAACGATGAAGTTACAAGGTAACTTAAAGTATTTGTTTGTAGAAATATCTGCTACGTCAAAAGTAAGCGAGATATTCTCATTGTTATTAAGAAGAGGAACTTGCATGAAAAGGTTGCAATTCCAGTTATGAACATTTTTCCAGTTTTGCCAACAGTAATCATGTTGCAGGAAATAAATAAGTTTGGATGATGAACCAATGATGGAGTATTCACCGCGCCCGCTGTTCCAATCTTGATGATCAGTCGAGATCGTACAGCTCAATTTAGATTTACTACCGGTAGAAGGAAGAACTGACGGCTTTACTTGTATACCGCCTTACTAGCTCTCCCCGGCCAACGGTTGGGCCAAAGGGGATGGACCGGCGCTACTCGGCCTCTTACACGACTCCTAGTTCAAATAGAATTCATGATTCTGAATGTAACGTTCGTCCCCCTTTCCCCAAGTATAATACTTGTTGATAAGACTCCACAAAGTAGTCGTATCTAGTTGGAAAGGAAAATTTACCAATAACTCCCAAGCTATTACTTGGTGACGGATATCAACTTGTTCCAGTAATCTTACCCCTCGAAAGATGAGAAGGTAAGCAACGACTTAATAAGTCAACAGCACCCGAGTTGCGGGTGAAGGGAATACTTTATGACCGGGAAGTCGACAAGATCAATAACATTTTTCCAAGTAAGGTTCCCTTATTATTAAGGAGATAGACTCAAAGAAGAATGATGTCTGAGAACCTTTCTTGATATAAGATTAATAATAATATGACTCCGAAATATTTTCTGTAATAATCGAAGAAGATAAACCTTATCGAGGTTATACTAAGTATGGAATAAATATTCAGAGAATATTTATTGAATTAAAATATTTTACAGATTATTTAGGAATATGAAAGAATATTTCTAATCAGAGTATTTCCCAAATAATTCTTGAAGAAATATCGAGAGAATATATATTGCATAATTAAATAATCAAATGAATATTCAAAATAATATTCATTACTTAATAAGTCCTGAAAGAAATATTTAAAATATTTAAAATAATATTCGATGATTAAATAGAACCCTGGATGAATATTCAAAATAATATTCATAATTAATTAGGAATTTAAATGAATATTGATAAAGTAATATTCATTTCATGAATAATATTCTAAATGAATATCAAGTAATATTCATTTAGTAATCCAAGCTTTAAAAGAATATTCGATATAATATTCGATAAGTAACTCAAGCTTCAGATGAATATTGAAGATAATATTCATCAAGTACTTAATACCTTAAATGAATTTTCAAAAGTAATATTTATTTAATAAAATAATATTCTAAACGAATGTCCACATAATATTCATTTAGTAGTCTCATCTTTAGAAGAGTATTCGAAATAATAATCGATAGTCAATTCGACTCTGAATGAATATTGACAGATATTATTCGTCGAATGATCACGTTCAAATAATTATTTGAAGTAAGGATCATTAAAATAAATAATCTCGAACGAATATTCAAATAATATTCGTCGCCTGAATAATAGAAAATATTTACTTAAATATTTTCCTCCGAGGTAATCTCGATATATCAAGGAATATTGACTCCCGGTCTATATTTGATTAATAAGATGTATACGCCCTTCTATGAGGGTCTTACAATAACCGGCTTATAACTGATATATAACTATCTAGCTTATAAGCCAACAATAACATTCAGGGAACAAGTATATCAATTCAACTTGAAAGTAGGCATGCATGCAATGGCATATGTATATCAGCAATCATATATATATATATATATATATATATATATATATATATATATATATATATATATATATATATATATTTATTCAATCACAACAACAGCCTAAAAGAAGGGAATTGAAACTTGCCTGGTAGTCGAGTACGGTAAGGGGTAGTAGTAGCGGGTCCCGGTTCAGCTTGGTAATCTATAAATAGCCAAGGCATTCGGGATTAATCACTTAACATATTAAAAGTTAAGTTATACTTAATTCGAAACACGTTCTCGAGTTATCTCGTTATACCCCCTTTAGTGGATTACTTATTATCACTGATCCGACCCGACATTCGTTCGTTAATACGACATGTCACTGCATTTACACTTGGGACATACTTAAGTCATATGAGTTCTAAGGTTGATCGTTACGAACCAATATTATACTCCGAGTTTTATCGCCCGTTTTCTAAGTGTTTTACCGAAGTTATAAAAGAGTCGTCTTTTAGGGGTTCGTTCGCGTTTAACCTCGACTCGAACATTTTTAATAAATCGAAAAATGATCCTTTTGACATACGGTTTTCTTTCACACCTTCCTTTTTACCTCTAGTATTTATTTACCAAGATTCGCCATGACGTTACATAGTTTACGAGGGTTCAATTACAGTTACGAATTCTCGGTTACGGTTTCGATATACTTTTAGTAAACCGGCCGTAACTCCTAAACCGTAAGTCCGTTTCATGCGATCTTTATATCAAAACGAAGCTTGAAACATAATCTATCCTATCATGGCAGAAAATGAAGCTGTACAGTGAGTTATAGCTACTGTGATGCTCGGTGTTTAATAGTCTAACGAAAATTCGGCATTACGACGGCTATAAATCGAACGTTCTAAAATTCATAACAATCAATCCAAGCCACACCGGGCATACTATACATGGTTTTCATCTTAACCAGTCCAAGAAGGTTTCAATTAACCATCATAATCATAATCATCAAAACTCTTAAATCATCACTACTAACTACATAATCATGCTTTTATGCATATAACAACACCATAATCTTAACTAATCTAAAACCATCAAGAACATATATAAAACTCAAAGTAAGATCTTGGGTTCTTAAGAATTATACCTTCCTTGGAGAGTGTACAAGCTATAATAACCCTTATATAGTCCTTGTATGGCTTTAACAAAGCTTAAATCATCCAAAGAAACCAAGAAATCAAAGTTAGTTTCTTGAAAACACTATTCACCCTCATCTTTGAGGATTTATTTGAAAATGGAAAACATGGAGTTTGAAGCTAAGATTTCTAGGAGATCATTTTTATGAAATATAGGACTCACCATAAAAATTTGGAGATCAAACAATGGTTGGAAGGTGGATTTTGAAATCTTAAAACTCCAAAATTCGAAGTGCCTTGGTTTTGGGGGAAAAACAGTGAACTTCTCGAATTTATTTACCCATCCAAACGATCTTCAAAAATTATGAAATTAAATCCCCAACTTCACCTTGATGTGTAGAAGCTCCATGAATTTTTTCATGATTTTTAGATGAGTAGATCTAGGTGAAAAAAAATGGCAAAGACCCCTGCCCTGGAAAAATGCAACTGCTGGAAAAATGGGGGAGAGGTGGTGTTTGCTTGGCTTGTTGTCAAATGATATTTGTGATATGTATAAGTGGGTATAGCTGCTAATACTCCTCTTAATACAAGTGTCAAAGGTTTATGGTGTGTTAGAAAAATTGATGATGTGAAGCCTTGTTGTTTTCTTCTTGTCCATCCACCTCATTACTTCCTTTTTCATTTCTTTTCTTCATTTCATTTCCACCAAATATTCTTATATATAACCCCAGCTGATCAAGTAGGGTTTTTTTTTTATCTCGTTACGTATTTAATCCGTAATTTCTTTCGCGTTTGCTTGATCACTTAATCTTGTTATAAAGTTCTAGCGATTTCTAGAACACTTGTTATTCTATCTCAAAGGTTTTCATTCTAAATCCTCAAATCATACTTAATAAATAAAATCCTTGAATCCTTAACATTATAATACTCTTGTCTTGATCGTATTGATAGGCTCTTTACGGTTCGGTCAAATATTATACCGAAAAAGAATTTGGAATTTCTGAATTCCGATCGTCTCTGCATTCACTTATTTCCTCCGCGTATTACTAATATGACTTCGAAACATCCATAACACGTCCCGTACATAGGGTGGCGTGAAAAGTTTTCCAACTTACAAAATCACTATTCATCCACCAAATTACTATGCACGTACAGGAAACACTATGCACGTACGGGAAATACTATGCACGTACGGGAAATACTATGCACGTATGGGAAATACTATGCACGTATTCATTTCCCTTCAAGGATCCATTAGCTCCTTCCTGGATGGTAGATTATTCTTATCTAGGTCTTCAACCATCGAATTACTCTATTCTGACAATATACCAATGCATTAGGATCATTGTCCAAAGCAATATCCATTCATTACAATCATTGTCCTTTGAAACCACCATTAATTAGAGCTGGTGACCTTGTTGTCGGAATCATTGTTCCTCATTTAATCATTACTTAATAAAAAGTTTTAATTATATCCAAAATTTGGGGTTCTTACAGTCTCCCCTCCTTAAAAGGATTCCGTCCCGGAATCAGGTAGGAAGCAAAGAGTCGTTTGCCTGTCGTTCCCTTTTTAGCTTCCCGGTCAATTCTTAGTCGTTCTACCCTTCCTCAGCACATCTTCTAGTGCTGCAATTCATACTGTATCTTTTTTTTTTTTTTTTTTTTTTTTCAACGTTGCTACTTTTCGTACAACTCACTATCCGGGTTATACTCTTACTCAGTCTTATCCTTATTGATACCTGCAGTAACATTGGCATCACTATCACCCTACGAATCGGAGGTAACCTCGCTCGTACTGTGCATTTCCTGATCGCTTTAATCTTCGCAATCTCGATTAATATAGAGAAGTGGAAAGATTTATTGAGAGATCACTATGATCAATTGAACATTTGTTATATTGCATAGTTAGTACAGAAGGGGGCCAGCCTTTAGTACTTGACAAGCAATTAAACAAGTCATGGCATTCCACTTAGACTTCTATCACATAGACAGATAGTCACGTAGCAGTACCTCCCCTCCTAAAAGGGTTGTTCTTCTCAATTCATAAAGAAGATGAATAAGAGAGAAGAAGAGAAAAGAGTTCTAAAGGATTATAGAAAGCTTTCATGACTGTAGAATATCATACTCAGACTTTACCTCTGAACTATAGAGGTTTATCAAAGAAGAAATTAATCATAATCATATCCAATACTTATTTGATCGCAATCTCACGTGTCAACATATCTTGCTGCTTTGTCCATTATTCTATGGACAAATACTCTTGTTCAATCTTAGCGATACTCACATTCGGGAAATCCTTCAACCTTCCAGGTTAAATCTTAGATTTCTCACTTGACATCCTTATTACTGACATCCCATATCATGTTACTAGCTTTTTCATACTATAATATTGACACTTTCAGGTTGTCATCCTGAGAATTCATTAGAAAACCCATTCATAACATTCCTTGCTTCTCATTCCATAGTTGCTTCCCCAGCCCTTTTCTTTATCAATCACATCCTTCTTATTAGCTGATTCTTACTCATTTCTATTATTTACTTTCACCTTCACTTCTTTATTGAGACACCTTTTTGCACTTGGTACCTCTTTATCGGTATTCCGTCACATTTATTCTATAATCATCACGTTATTCCAATTTAAACTTTCCGAAATGAATCTGGCCCGATCCCTTTAACTTAGATTCATATAATCTACTTCTGCCAACCTTGTTTCTCATCACTGGTTCTTTTCTATCCGTGGTTTTCCACAGGTTGTCTTTCGTAAGTCAGACCAGGTCGTATATCTACATGCTCGTACTCCTATCATCTGTTGACATCTGCATTTTACTGGCGTAGCCTGGCCACATGAAAACCCGTTATGACCGTGCTATAAGTTTTGGGGGTAAGGCTGGCTCGAATACCGCCGTCCGAACACTTTAAACTCTCAAGTGGCCCAATAAGTCTTGGGCTCATCCGCCCTTCCCTCCAAGTCTCATTAATTCTTTCTACGGGAATACGTTTAGCATCACGAATTATCAACCTCATATTCTCTATCTTGTTTGTGCAGAAGTACACTAACACAAACTTGCTTGTCATTCATCAACATGCCATTTAGCTTATCAATAGCAGCACTTTCTTTATCTTTACGTTGTCATCTCCTTTCTTAGAAGAATCACCATCGCTTGTTGTTTACGTAGTGCGTTAATAGTTAACCCTACGGGTTTCAAATCCCTTAGGGAGGCAAAGTAATCATTATTCCTTATCCATAAGGAACACTTCCTGAACTTGATGTAGATATAACGTGAAGCAGATAGAATTGCAGAAGAGTTTCAAGCATCGCAGCTAGGTCCGGTTGATGAAACTATCACTTATGCATCTTCCATAAAAGGCTGGAACTTAACGGTTTACTTCGTCAATTTTGTACCATGGTTCTGGTTTGCCTCAAAACGGGACCTTCTAAGGTACGTAATATGCTTAAGACTCCATCAGGAATCGAATCTTTACTTAAACTATTATTACCTTCGATTCTTGCACAATCATCAAAAGGAATGTAACTTCCTCCACTCCAATATGACCTTCAAGGTCTTTCCAAATATCATTTTGTTTCTTCGGTATGAACATTTATAATTATTCCTTTATACTTAGACTGTCAGCCACCTCATTGGCCTTTCCTGATAATAATTTCTGGTAATCCTTGTTCTCTGGATATATTCCAATTCAAACATTTCTACCTCATTCCCATCATTATTGGGTGAAAGTATTCTCCCTTAAGCTCTGCTGATGGAGAAAAATATATTTATCAGTCTTTCTCCATAAGTCATTGCTTCCACCTACCCGTGGGAACTTTATCACGTTTATTCCCAATCCTACTTAGGATGCTTCTTTTCTTAGTTCTTTCTTTATCTTAGGATAATCTCAACCTTTATAGGTTCAACCCATACTTCCTCAGGGTTTCCTACATGCCTCATCTGGAATTATTGTTACGATGTCATACATTCCTTACCAAACTTCCATTTTTGAAGTTCGGAATATTACCTTTTTCCTTGTAAGGTTTCATAGGCCATCCTTATCATTCCTCCGGTATTTTCTGGGTACCGGGTATATCAAAATGTCATTGATCAATACTCTAATAATTCTATCTATGTTCTTTCCAGAACTCTTTTTAATAATCCTTACCGGTCATTGTTGCCTTAGCAAGTCCAGCTCATATCATCTGAAGTCATAATGTCGTTATTAGGGTTAATGCCACCCCTTGTGCATTCCCCAGGGTTTGTCTTAATTTATGGATATCCTATCCTTAATTCAACTGCCAAGGAATTCTTGCATCTTATAATTGGCAATCAGATCATGTATCCTTAATAAAGGTCTCTTTTCAATCATTCTCATTTGATAATCGATCGGTGGTTTAATGCCACCCTCTTCTTTCAGATAGTTGTCAGCCTATTTGGCCTTCCAAAAAGGCAACGTATGCCTAACTCTTCTCTTACCGAACTTGTTAATGGTAGCAAGGATGTTCTGGAAGATATTGGTCGAGTTCAACGTGAATCTCTTAGTGCTTATCGTTCTTCGCAAAGGTACTTGCCTCAAACAATATTCCTACAGCATACTGTTCAATTTCTGACCTTTTTTATACCCTCTTCATATACCTTCATTGTTTACTTTCCTCCGTCATAATATATTCATGGTATTCATGATACCCTAGCATCATACATCTCAAGTCACTCTACTTCCATTTTACCCGGAATCTTGGACAACCATATACACATGAGTCACTTTAGTACGGGTGACCCCATCCCAAAAAGGTCTAGTGAATTCCCAATCAAAACATGGGTTGTTCGGCAGAAGATTCAAACGATCTCATTAATGTTTCCTTTATACCAGAAGCCCTTGCAGTCGGTGCTTTCTTAGAAGCAACCCTGCTTTGTCTTTTCATTGCTGGTCTAGTCACTTTATAGTCCGTTGTGACTTGGCCTCAACTGGCCACACATAAAAATATATGATTTTAGGGGTTGGCTAATAGCATTACTTTTCTGGCAATTGCCGGCATAGTGCCTTCTTCTTTGATACCTTTCTACCTTTCCAAAACTTTACTCCATATAAGTCTTAATCGACTACTCGGCACTGTCTCCGGTCACCTTTCCTCCACTTTTATCTTTTCAACTATTCTTATCAATCCTGCGTGCCACACAAGCTTACCATTCCTGGCATAATAGCCTTTTCATTTAAGTCAATCCTGGAATTTCTCAGTCCGGTTGGTTTCTTACTTACATTTCCTGTTTTCGTCCAATCTCACTTCATCATTTTATCACTACCGTCGATTGTAATGCTCAGGGTCCGTTTACTAACCCATTTTACAGCATCCTTACCCAAATCACAGGGTTTGCTCCAGTTTCTACTCTCTTCCATGACATTCTCTGATAATCAGGAAGACAAGGTTTGCCAAAATTCACCGAATTCCTTTCCAGAATCAGGGAAATTTTGGTCAATCTATCCACCTACTGGTAACATTAAGGAGACCAGTTTCGAAACCTGAAGAATGGTTCTATGAACCTCCAAGCAGGTAGAACCATAAGCAGTCATAATTAACGAAATAATCGTCATCAGATTAGAAGTTTAACCATTGGAGAGGAACCAATTTTATACATCCCTTAGAAGGGAATCAATAGTTTCAAACTGAAACCTGTCACAACGTCCAGATATTCAATACTACCAAATGTCGGTCTACCTAACCCTTTATGCGAAGCGTCATTGGAAGCACAAAGTCTCCTTTTTTCCATTAAGCAATGCCAGCTCTTGGTCATTACCAATTTCACCTTTTTGCTCCAGGAAGATTTTCTCACATTTTTCTCTTTAACTGATGATCGTATTACTTGATCTATTATAGTTCCGTGTCGGAGTAAACTTAAGGTAACTACTATAATCCATTCAAAGAGAAGAAGGAATTTAATATTCCTCTGAATCACATGCATCTAACATTTCTGGTTCATCATTTAACTGAGCTGAATTAACTCTATACTCAGTCTCTGGCAGTAGTCTCATTACGAGTTCATCTTGACTCACTGGTCTTATCTTCCGGTAGGTTCTGAGATCATTGTCTTGCTTACTACTTCCTTATATAACTTTACCCAATCATGCTATCACTTCCCAATGTCTTTACTTTCTGACTGATTCACTCATAAAATGAACATTTCCCTTAATAAAACCACTTTATTAACCTCAATTTGGTTCCATAATTTATAACCTACGACACCTGCCTTCTCATGGCGAATTATTACTGACCATATTCATATTAATTCATTTATCAAATGATGTGGCACTTACTTCCTCCTTCTCAACTATTCCTAGGGACTCTACTCCTCGCCCTAAATCGATGTCTTTGATAATCATACATCCCTCTAGCTCTTTCTTTGTTAAGATGAAAATCTCTAAGGATTCTCATCTATTTCCGTATAAGATCTCAAGTAATTCTTCCAATCCTTCTTTCTTGCTGGTACTACATCTGGTAGTCCGGCTATGAATTCAACATGCATCTTCAGATCTCTTAATAATATCTCGGTTCTTTATACTCACTTTTCTGAGCACCATATCTTAATCATCACAGTCATTCTGGCTGCGACCCTCATTACTCATGGGTAAGCTCCTTATCCTAACAGGATTTTCTTTATCTGCTGGAACCTCTTCCGGGTCTCCAGTAGGGTACTCCATCGAATTACCCGCTGATCTTCAGCATATAAAGCATCATCGCGCTGTTGCTCGTATGCCTCAAGGTCAGTCGCCTTACTCGTCGATACGATATCGAGCTAAGTTACTATCATTATACTTACGAGTTCCCATAAGGGTTTTATATGTCATCACTACATTAAGTAGTCCGACTATGAACTTGGCAAGAGTTCTTATTATCTTATTGAATTTATTGTTTTAACGTCACCTCATCTCTGGGGTTTATAACGTACGCTCTGATACCACTTCTGTAACACCCCCAGATCCGGGGTCCGGGATCCGGTGGTTACGGTTTTCCAATTCTATCCACAACACTTGAACTTTCCTTAACATAAAATAAATTACATCTCCATGACCCAACACAACAATGTAAAACGCACCCGTTATAGTCCCAGAGATGAAATCAGAGTAACAATCCAATTTTTATTAATCACATTATGAGTTCTTACAATCCAAAAGAATTTCAATATAAATACATACTCTTTGCCATCCATTTACATAAGTCATACTAGACCATAATCTTGGTACTGAAAGAATAAATATATCCTACCAATAGCTTCTTCTTCAGCTCTGGTAGCCTCATCGTCCTCGCCCGCGTCGAGTGCACCTTGTGCGAGTCATCTGATCTAGCTGTTGTTGTGATATAATAATAAAGCAAGGGTGAGCAATAGCCCACCAACAATAATATATATAACTGAACGATAAAGTATAACAGTTCAAAAGTATCTTTCAAACCATATGCCATGCATTTACTGAAATGATGCCAGTATAATATGAACGATGAAGTTACAAGGTAACTTAAATTATTTGTTTGTAGAAATATCTGCTACATCAAAAGTAAGCGAGATATTCTCATTGTTATTAAGAAGAGGAACTTGCATGAAAACGTTGCAATTCCAGTTATGAACATTTTTCCAGTTTTGCCAACAGTAATCATGTTGCAGGAAATAAATAAGTTTGGATGATGAACCAATGATGGAGTATTCACCGCGCCCGCTGTTCCAATCTTGATGATCAGTCGAGATCGTACAGCTCAATTTAGATTTACTACCGGTAGAAGGAAGAACTGACGGCTTTACTTGTATACCGCCTTACTAGCTCTCCCCGGCCAACGGTTGGGCCAAAGGGGATGGACCGGCGCTACTCGGCCTCTTACACGACTCCTAGTTCAAATAGAATTCATGATTCTGAATGTAACGTTCGTCCCCCTTTCCCCAAGTATAATACTTGTTGATAAGACTCCACAAAGTAGTCGTATCTAGTTGGAAAGGAAAATTTACCAATAACTCCCAAGCTATTACTTGGTGACGGATATCAACTTGTTCCAGTAATCTTACCCCTCGAAAGATGAGAAGGTAAGCAACGACTTAATAAGTCAACAGCACCCGAGTTGCGGGTGAAGGGAATACTTTATGACCGGGAAGTCGACAAGATCAATAACATTTTTCCAAGTAAGGTTCCCTTATTATTAAGGAGATAGACTCAAAGAAGAATGATGTCTGAGAACCTTTCTTGATATAAGATTAATAATAATATGACTCCGAAATATTTTCTGTAATAATCGAAGAAGATAAACCTTATCGAGGTTATACTAAGTATGGAATAAATATTCAGAGAATATTTATTGAATTAAAATATTTTACAGATTATTTAGGAATATGAAAGAATATTTCTAATCAGAGTATTTCCCAAATAATTCTTGAAGAAATATCGAGAGAATATATATTGCATAATTAAATAATCAAATGAATATTCAAAATAATATTCATTACTTAATAAGTCCTGAAAGAAATATTTAAAATATTTAAAATAATATTCGATGATTAAATAGAACCCTGGATGAATATTCAAAATAATATTCATAATTAATTAGGAATTTAAATGAATATTGATAAAGTAATATTCATTTCATGAATAATATTCTAAATGAATATCAAGTAATATTCATTTAGTAATCCAAGCTTTAAAAGAATATTCGATATAATATTCGATAAGTAACTCAAGCTTCAGATGAATATTGAAGATAATATTCATCAAGTACTTAATACCTTAAATGAATTTTCAAAAGTAATATTTATTTAATAAAATAATATTCTAAACGAATGTCCACATAATATTCATTTAGTAGTCTCATCTTTAGAAGAGTATTCGAAATAATAATCGATAGTCAATTCGACTCTGAATGAATATTGACAGATATTATTCGTCGAATGATCACGTTCAAATAATTATTTGAAGTAAGGATCATTAAAATAAATAATCTCGAACGAATATTCAAATAATATTCGTCGCCTGAATAATAGAAAATATTTACTTAAATATTTTCCTCCGAGGTAATCTCGATATATCAAGGAATATTGACTCCCGGTCTATATTTGATTAATAAGATGTATACGCCCTTCTATGAGGGTCTTACAATAACCGACTTATAACTGATATATAACTATCTAGCTTATAAGCCAACAATAACATTCAGGGAACAAGTATATCAATTCAACTTGAAAGTAGGCATGCATGCAATGGCATATGTATATCAGCAATCATATATATATATATATATATATATATATATATATATATATATTCAATCACAACAACAGCCTAAAAGAAGGGAATTGAAACTTGCCTGGTAGTCGAGTACGGTAAGGGGTAGTAGTAGCGGGTCCCGGTTCAGCTTGGTAATCTATAAATAGCCAAGGCATTCGGGATTAATCACTTAACATATTAAAAGTTAAGTTATACTTAATTCGAAACACGTTCTCGAGTTATCTCGTTATACCCCCTTTAGTGGATTACTTATTATCACTGATCCGACCCGACATTCGTTCGTTAATACGACATGTCACTGCATTTACACTTGGGACATACTTAAGTCATATGAGTTCTAAGGTTGATCGTTACGAACCAATATTATACTCCGAGTTTTATCGCCCGTTTTCTAAGTGTTTTACCGAAGTTATAAAAGAGTCGTCTTTTAGGGGTTCGTTCGCGTTTAACCTCGACTCGAACATTTTTAATAAATCGAAAAATGATCCTTTTGACATACGGTTTTCTTTCACACCTTCCTTTTTACCTCTAGTATTTATTTACCAAGATTCGCCATGACGTTACATAGTTTACGACGGTTCAATTACAGTTACGAATTCTCGGTTACGGTTTCGATATACTTTTAGTAAACCGGCCGTAACTCCTAAACCGTAAGTCCGTTTCATGCGATCTTTATATCAAAACGAAGCTTGAAACATAATCTATCCTATCATGGCAGAAAATGAAGCTGTACAGTGAGTTATAGCTACTGTGATGCTCGGTGTTTAATAGTCTAACGAAAATTCGGCATTACGACGGCTATAAATCGAACGTTCTAAAATTCATAACAATCAATCCAAGCCACACCGGGCATACTATACATGGTTTTCATCTTAACCAGTCCAAGAAGGTTTCAATTAACCATCATAATCATCAAAACTCTTAAATCATCACTACTAACTACATAATCATGCTTTTATGCATATAACAACACCATAATCTTAACTAATCTAAAACCATCAAGAACATATATAAAACTCAAAGTAAGATCTTGGGTTCTTAAGAATTATACCTTCCTTGGAGAGTGTACAAGCTATAATAACCCTTATATAGTCCTTGTATGGCTTTAACAAAGCTTAAATCATCCAAAGAAACCAAGAAATCAAAGTTAGTTTCTTGAAAACACTATTCACCCTCATCTTTGAGGATTTATTTGAAAATGGAAAACATGGAGTTTGAAGCTAAGATTTCTAGGAGATCATTTTTATGAAATATAGGACTCACCATAAAAATTTGGAGATCAAACAATGGTTGGAAGGTGGATTTTGAAATCTTAAAACTCCAAAATTCGAAGTGCCTTGGTTTTGGGGGAAAAACAGTGAACTTCTCGAATTTATTTACCCATCCAAACGATCTTCAAAAATTATGAAATTAAATCCCCAACTTCACCTTGATGTGTAGAAGCTCCATGAATTTTTTCATGATTTTTAGATGAGTAGATCTAGGTGAAAAAAAATGGCAAAGACCCCTGCCCTGGAAAAATGCAACTGCTGGAAAAATGGGGGAGAGGTGGTGTTTGCTTGGCTTGTTGTCAAATGATATTTGTGATATGTATAAGTGGGTATAGCTGCTAATACTCCTCTTAATACAAGTGTCAAAGGTTTATGGTGTGTTAGAAAAATTGATGATGTGAAGCCTTGTTGTTTTCTTCTTGTCCATCCACCTCATTACTTCCTTTTTCATTTCTTTTCTTCATTTCATTTCCACCAAATATTCTTATATATAACCCCAGCTGATCAAGTAGGGTTTTTTTTTTATCTCGTTACGTATTTAATCCGTAATTTCTTTCGCGTTTGCTTGATCGCTTAATCTTGTTATAAAGTTCTAGCGATTTCTAGAACACTTGTTATTCTATCTCAAAGGTTTTCATTCTAAATCCTCAAATCATACTTAATAAATAAAATCCTTGAATCCTTAACATTATAATACTCTTGTCTTGATCATATTGATAGGCTCTTTACGGTTCGGTCAAATATTATACCGAAAAAGAATTTGGAATTTCTGAATTCCGATCGTCTCTGCATTCACTTATTTCCTCCGCGTATTACTAATATGACTTCGAAACATCCATAACACGTCCCGTACATAGGGTGGCGTGAAAAGTTTTCCAACTTACAAAATCACTATTCATCCACCAAATTACTATGCACGTACAGGAAACACTATGCACGTACGGGAAATACTATGCACGTACGGGAAATACTATGCACGTATGGGAAATACTATGCACGTATTCATTTCCCTTCAAGGATCCATTAGCTCCTTCCTGGATGGTAGATTATTCTTATCTAGGTCTTCAACCATCGAATTACTCTATTCTGACAATATACCAATGCATCAGGATCATTGTCCAAAGCAATATCCATTCATTACAATCATTGTCCTTTGAAACCACCATTCATTAGAGCTGGTGACCTTGTTGTCGGAATCATTGTTCCTCATTTAATCATTACTTAATAAAAAGTTTTAATTATATCCAAAATTTGGGGTTCTTACACATCTCCTTCAGTAGGTAAGCCTCGAAGCCTCATCCGTGCCCTAAGCTCAATGCGGGTCACTGCCCTATGTATAGCTCGAGCCCTAGCATGCCCCCCCCGCCTTGGCGTCTCATCCTGGCTGGTCTCTCAGCCGCTAGCTCCATCCTGGACTCTGCTAGAATGGCCTCCGCCACTGCTAAATCTGTAGAAACTCTACTCATAACCCATTTATGCACACACACTGGGACTCCCTCTGTCGGTATATGGGGTGGGGTAGCTGGCTCTGTTGGGGGTACCGCCTCTGTCTGTTATGGCCCAGGGGTAGGCTCCTCAGAATCATCGTGAAAAAGGCTCGAAGGAAATGGTGGAGGGGTAGGGGCTCTCTCAGTAGGATTTGGGGGCAAGCGAAGTCCCGAACTCCCAATAGCATCATCAACTGGCTCATCAATATCCCCCTCAACACCCTCATCCACTATCTGCTCTATGACCGTATCCATCACCTGCTCAATAGTCATCTCAGTGTCCTCCTCCATAACTCTGATATCAGCTATAGCCTGACTCTCCTCTCGATCCTCATCATCGGAACCTAAATCAGCGACCTCAGTATCCTCAGCGACCTGGACCTCCTCCGGGTCCTCATCCTCAGAATCAACCACCTCCGTGTCCTTTGCGGCCTGGACCTCCTCCAAGTCCTCATCCTCGGAATCCTCAGTAACAACCTCGGTACCCTCATCTGCCTGGACCTCCTCCAGGTCCATAGTCCAGAGCAAGTCCTCATCTTGCTGTCGCTCAAAAGTCTCAGGGTCAGAGATGTCGCTCGCCTATAAAATACGAACTATGTTACTATCATGATACCTAAAAGTTCCCGTAAGGGTTTTAGGTGAACTTGGCAAGAGTTCTTATTATCTTAGTGAATTTATTATTATAACGTCGCATCATCTCTGGGATATATAACTCTCGGTCTGATACCATTTCTGTAACAGCCCCAGATCCGGGGTCGGGGATCCGGTCGTTACGGTCTCAATTCCATCAATAATACTTGAACTTGAATCAAAATAAATAAACTGCATGCTATGACCCCGCAATAATATCACATCACACGACCAGTTATAGTCCCAGAGATGAAATTGAAATAAGTTTCTAATCATAGGATCCACAAATTATAAGTTATTACAACCCAAAATGATTACAGCATAATTTTATAGTTTCTGCCGTTGATTAACATAGATTATATATATAGATAAATCTGATAAACAAAAGCTGCCAGCCTAGACTACTTGTTGCTCCTACCTCAGTAATGGCGACTATGATATCAGCGGGCAATCCTACGACTGCTATCACCTTCTTGCGCCGAGTGCGCCTTACGCGGGCCATCAGACCTAGCTATTGTTGTCATAAAATAGATAAAGCAAGGGTGAGCAATAGCCCACCAAAATAATATGTAAGTGAACAACAATAATATTTAACAGTTCTAAAATATCATTGAAACAATATGCCATGCATTAACGAACATAGTGCTAGTATAATGTAAAAGATGAAGTTACGAGGTAATTCAATGTAACTTTTAGTTTTGAACATTTTTCAAACCCTGCCATCATGAGTGATTCTTCTCTTTAATAAACAGATTTGGATGATGAACTAATACTGGAGTATTGTCGCGCCAGACGATACTACCTTACATGATCAGTCGCAGGTCGTGCATCTCAAGATTTGTTTCTCTACATGTAAAAGAAAGAACATATGGACACCACCATACACCAGATCTCCCTAGCCATCTTTGGGCTTAGACGGGACCGGCGCCACTCGGACCCTGTTTCAAAAATGGACTGTCCCACAGCCTCGTACACCGATTTTAATGATGGACCGCCCCTCAGCCACTTACACAATTACTCCTAGTTCGAATAAATCCATGACTCTGAAACGTAATGTCCGTCCCCCTTTCCCCATGTATGATACTTGTTGATAGGACTCCACAAAGTAGTCGTATCTAGTTGGAAAGGAAAATTCACAAATATTTCCGAAGCAGTTGCTTGTTAATGGATACCGACTAGTTCCAACAATCTTACCCCTCTAATGATGAGGAAGTAACAAAAACTCAATTTGATGAATAGCAACCAAGTTACGAGTGAAAGGATTAGTTTCAAAAGATTTATGACCGGGCAGTCAAACATAATAAATAACAGTTCTCAAGTAAGGTTCCCTTATAATTTGGATGTTTTGAGCGAGCATTTAAATCTTCCTATAAGATAGATTTAAATGGAAAAATAGAGTTTTGGGAACCTTTCCTTGATAAAAATAATCATAATAAGACTCAGGAATATTTTACATAGTATTTGAAAGTCAAAGAAATTTTTTGAATAAAATAAATCATTTTTAAAACTAGTTTAAAAGTATCAAATAAATATATTTAAAAAAATCATTTACTAAATCATAAATATTTAAAGAATATTCTTAATATAAAATATTGCTCATAAATAACCCTCGAATGAATATATAAAAATATTAACTAAATAAATAACCCTCGAATGAATATATAAAAATATTCACTAAATAAATAATCCTCGAATGAATATTCAAAATAATATCCATTAAATAAATCAAACCTTAAATGAATATTCAAAATAATATTCATTAAATAATAAAACTCAAATGAATATTCAAAATAATATTCATTAAAGAAATAATGGAAAAACATTAATCTAATATTTTCCTCAGAAAATATTCACAATATATACAGAAATACCGACTCCCGGTCTATATATGAAGGATGAAAATCATATGCCCTTCATTAAGGGTCTTAGCAATATCCGGCTTATAACTAATATATCACCTCTAGCTTATAAGCCAATATCCAATCATGAAACCAGTATCACAATATAATTTGAAAGAAGGCATGCATGCCATGACATATGTATAATAGAAATCATATATATTATCACAACAACAGCCTTTAAAAGGTTTGAAAACTTGCCTGGTAATTTGGTAGGGATAGTGTATCCTGGGTCAGTCTGGTGATCTATAAATAATCAAAATATTCGAGATTAATCACTTAACGCTTTAAAAAGCTAAGTGTATACTTTACTTAGGTTAAAACACGTTTTCAAGCTACCTCGTTATGTACACTCTAGTGTAACTCTTATTAACACCGTTGTAACCCGACACTTGCTCATTATCAAGGCATATCATTACACTTACACTTGGTAGGTTCTAAAGTCATATAATTCTAAGGTCGGTCCTTTACTAGGAAAGATTATACCTTGAGATTTATCGACCGTTTTCTAAGTGGTTTTCCAAAGTTATCGCCAAGTGTTCTTTTTAAGGTTCCCTCGCACTTAACCTTGATTCGAACATTTTTATAAAATCGAAAAACGATCCGTTTAACATGAGGTCTTCTCCCAAATCTTTCTTATGATCTCTAATATTTATTATAAAGGTTCGCCACTGAATTATTCATGTTAAGTGGGTTCAATTTTAGTTACGAACTCGCACTTACGGTTTCAAAAGACATTTACTAAATCGGCCATATCTCCTAAAACGTAAGTCCATTTGTTTCGATTCTTGTGCCAAAACGATCTATGCTTCGAGATCTACAAGGGCAGGTCAGGTAATCATCAAGGTTCGACAATTAGACCTACTGTGATGCACGGTTTTTAAGGTGTAACGAAATTTCAGCATTATGACAACTATATTTACACGTTTTCCCAAATTTTTCAACCAACCAAGATCATATCAAGATCCAACCAACAACTAATAAACATCATCTATGTCTTAACAAGACCAAAACATCTCACTTGGATCATATCACTTAGATCAACTAAACCAACTACATAATCATGCTTATAATAACTTCATAATCATAACTCATCTAAACCATCAAGAACATTCATAAACTCAAATTAAGATCTAGGGTTCATGAGAGATATACCTTCCTTGGAGTGTGTAAAGACCTTACTAAGCCTTGATTAGCTCTTGTATAACCTTAATATAACTTAGATCAACCAAGGAAAACAAGAAAACTAAAGTTAGTTCTTGAAATCACTATTCATTATCTACTTTGATGATTTTATTCACCACTCAAAACTTAGAATCTATGGCTCAAATTTATAGGATAACTATGATATGAAATGTAGTACTCACCTAATTAATCTTGAGATTTAAGAATGGTTGGAAGTGGGATTTCTCCTCTTGAATTATGGTGAGGTCAAATGGAGCAAAAATAGAGGAGATGGAGTTGTTTTGCTTGGTTGCTTGGTTAGTATGAATTATTATGATGTTTTGGATAATATCTAGCATAAAGTAGCTTTATTAAAGTTTTTTGGTCATACATGATGTATTATTAAGGGACAAGTGTTGTGTTTTAGTGGTAAGATGATGAGATTAAGCTAACTAGCTTAGTTTATTTCTAATGTTGCTAGTTACCTTTGTAACTAACTTGGCTACTTGATCCTATACACTTGTACATGCTTGTATCTTGGCTCTCTACTTGTTTCTTTGTCCGGTTATTGCTTAATTTCATTGATCGTTCGGGGGAATATCTCAAGTATTTCTTGTTAGGTTTTTACCAGAATCCTTCTTGATATTTATACTACCATTCTCAATCCTCCTTTATAATCCTTAAATTTAAATTCCTCAAATCTCTTTAATAAATCCTTAAATCCTTCAATGTCCAGGGATGTAAGAACCCAAATTTTTGGTAGAATTAAAACTTTTATTATGTAATGGAGCATGATTTAATACTGGTTACAACTACAATGTATCAGTGGTTTAATGAATGAATATTTAACGGGTTTGGATTCAAATGTTTATATGCCATGAACAATACAATTGGTTGACAACTTAGATTAGAATAATCTATCTCCTAGAGAGTAAGATAGGGTATTCCAAAAGAGGAAAGAAATATTCTCATGTCATCCAAATAGATGTCTGGTAGCTCATGTCATCCAAATCGATATCTAGTAAGTCCAGTAATTCCGTAAAAGAGATAAGGAACGCCCGAAGGAGAAAGAGGACATTTTTCTTAAGTACAAGTAATAAAAAGAGAATTAACAATTAATAGTGTTTTTGGTGGAAATTGGAATATTATCAGAAGACACTATATAAAAGTATTCAGAATGGATTTCCGAGTTCGTATTGATGGTCTATAAGCAAAAAACGATATCAGATTCAGAAAAATAGCACTTTTATTTTCTTCGAGATTTTCCTGGACACTGAAGGATTTAAGGATTTAATAAAGAGATTTGGGGAATTTAAATTCAAGGATTATAAAGGAGGATTGAGAATGGTAGTATAAATATCAAGAAGGTTTCCGGTAAAACCCTAACGACAAATACTTAAGATATTCCTGCGAACGGTAAATGAAATTAATAACCGGACAAAGAACCAAGCAGAAAGCCAAGATACAAGAGAAATAAATTGGTGGAAAAAGAAAGATACAAGTGACTTACATATAAGTCAACAAGCAAGTGAGTGGTGTAGTTGCACTTTGCCAAAAAGGGGGATGCATGTTTCTAGCCTTACACTTGGCTAAGTAAGAGTGTGACACATGGACCAATGGATTGCCAACAACACAAAACGAAGAGATGCATCCATATAATACATGTAGAGATCATAATAAAGCAAAAACACAAACAAACACCACATCTCACTCCTTGTTGCTCTCGGCCTAGCCAAAAAAGGGAGGAAGAAGTGCAAGATTCCACCATTCAAAAATCTCAAGATAATTTAGGTGAGTTCTATAATTCCTAATTAAGGTATCCTATGAATTTCACCTTAAAATTTCATTCCATTCTTGAGTTATAAAATCATGAAGATGATGATGAATAGTAACTCTCTAGAACTAACATTAGTTTTCTTGTTTCTTTGGATGATCTAAGCTTGGTTAAGGTTTTCTAAGGACTATATAAGGTTTATTAAGGCTTATACATACTCCAAGGAAGGTATATCTCACTAAAACCCTAGATCTTATTTTGAGTTTATGGATGTTCTTAGTGGTTTTTAGATTAGTTATGATTATGATGTTAACAAAAGCATGATTATGTAGTTGGTTTAGTTGATTTAAGAGATATGATGATTATGTTGGTGAAATGAGACGTTCATGGACTTGTACGATGTATGGTATGCCCAGTGTGGCTTAGTTGTGATGTAAGAAATTTGGAAACGTTCGATTTATAGTCGTCGTAATGCCGAAATTTCGTTAATCCTTAAAATTCGTGCATAAAAGTAGCCATAATTTTCTGATCTTGATGAATATATGACCTAGTCTTGTAGATCTCGAGTCATAGATCGTTTTGGCGTGAGAATCGAAGCAAACGGACTTACGGTTTAGGAGTTATGGTCGATTTAGTAAAAGTGGTTCGAAACCGTAAGTGCGAGTTCGTAATTGAAATTGAACCCCCTTAACATGATTAATTCAGTGAAGAATCTTGGTAATTAAATATTAGAGATCATAAGGAAGGTGTGGGAGAAAATCTCATGTCAAATGGATCGTTTTTCGATTTTATAAAAATGTTCGAATCGAGGTTAACTGCGAATGAAATCCTTTGAGGAACACTTGGTTATAACTTAGAAATTGGACAATAAATCTCGAGGTATAATCTTTGTTAGTAAACGACCGACCTTAGAACTTATACAACTTAAGTACCTACCAAGTGTAAGTGTAATGACATGACTTAATAACGAACAAGTGTCGGATCATAGCGGTGATAATAAGAGTACACTAGAGGGTGCATAACGAGATAACTTGAAAACGTGTTTTAACTTAAGTAAAATATATATTTAGCCTTTCAAAAGCATTAAGTGGTTAATCTCGAATATTTTGATTGTTTATAGATCACCGGACTGAACCAGGACACACTACCCCCACCAGAGTACCAGGCAAGTTTCCAAACATTTTGGAACTGCTGTTGCGATAATATGTATAATTTAATTTTTGTTATACATATGTCATAGCATGCATGCCTGTTTTCAGATTATATTGTGATACTTGTTTCATGATTCGAAATTTGCTTATAAGCTAGATACAAGATATATTAGTTATAAGCCGGATATTGCTAAGACCCTTAGTGAAGGGCATATGATCTTCAAATAATTTATTTTATTCAAAAATTATCTTTGATCTTCAAATACTATGTAAATTATTTCTGAGTCTTATTATTATTATTTTTATCAAGGAAAGTTCTCAAAAACTCCATTCTTCATTCGAATCTATCTTCCAAATTATAAGGGAACCTTACTTGAGAGCTGTTATTTATTTTGTTTGACTTCCCGGTCATAAATCTTTTAACACTATTCTTTGCACTCGCAACTTGGTTGCTATTTATCAACTGAATCTTTTATTACTTCCTCATCATTCGAGGGGTAAGATTGTTGGAACAAGTCGATATCCATTAACAAGCAACAGCTTGGGAAATAGCGGTGAATTTTCCTTTCCAACTAGATACGACTACTTTGTGGAGTTTTATCAACAAGTATTATACTTGGGGAAAGGAGAATGAGCCTTACGTTTCAGAGTCATGGATTCTATTTGAACTAGGAGTTGTGTAAGAGGCCGAGTAGCGCTGGTCCATCCCAATGGCCCAACCGTTGGCCAGGGAGATCTAACAGGGCGTTAGACAAGTAAATTCGTCAGTTCTTCCTTCTACTGGTTGTAAAACTAATGTGAGCTGTACAATCTGCGACTGATCATCGTAAGAATTTGAACAGCGAGCGCGGTGAATACTCCAGTATTAGTTCATCATCCAAGCTTAAGTCTATCTATTTTCTGCAACATGTATTAAAGAGAAGTACCACTCATGTTGGCAGGGTTTGAATAATGTTAAAACTAAAAGTTACATTTTGAGTTACCTTGTAACTTCATCTTTTATGTTATACTGGCAATATGTTCGTTAATGCATGGCATATGGTTTCAAAGATATCTCTTGAATTGTTATATATTATTGTACAGTCATATATTATTTTTGGTAGACTATTGCTCACCCTTGATTTATTTACTATATCACAACAACAGCTAGGTCTGATGGCCCACGTAAGGCACACTCGGCGCAAGCAGGTGACTCCAGTCGTAGGACTGCCCGTTGATATTGTTGTTGCCATTGCTGAGGTAGTAGCAACCAGTAGTCTAGACTGGCAGCTTTTGTTTTCAGCCTTAATTATATGTATGACTAATGCTAATCAACGGCAAGAAACTTTTAAATTATGCTTTAATCATTCGGGTTGTAATAACTATTACTTGTGGATCTTATAAGTAGAGACTTATTTCAATTTCATCTCTGGGATTATAACTGGTTGTGTGTGATGTGGTATTATTGCGGGGTCATAGCATGCTATTTATTTATTTTGGGTTCAAGTTCAAGAATTTTTTATGGAATATGAGACCGTAACGACCAGGTCCCCGACCTCGGATCTGGGGCTGTTACAAGGGAAATCTCGGAGAAAATAAAAGTGCTATTTTTCTGAATCTGATATCATTTACATACACTTATTTTGCCTATAGATCATCAATACGAACTTAGAAATCAATTCTGAATACTTCTATATAGTGTCGTCTGATAATATTCCAAAATCCACCAAAAACACTATTCATTGCCTTTTTTATGTCTTTTATTCCTTGTACTTAAAAAGCTGTTCTCGCGCTTCCTCGAGCGGTCCCTATCTCTTTTACGGAATCACTGGACTTATACAAGATATCGATTTGGATGAAATGAACTATCAGATATCGATTTGGATGACATGAGAATATTTCCTTTCTTGGAATACCATAGCTTACTCTTTCGACGATAGATTATTCTTATATAATTTTGTCAACCTATTGCTGCATTCATAGCATAGAAAATACTTGAATCCAAATCCAGTGCATAATCATTCATTAGAACCACTGTTACATTGTAGTCGTAACCACTATTCATTTCTACACTTAATACACAACAAAAGTTTTTAATTCCTCCAAAAATCTAGGTTCTTATAGTCTCCCCTCCTTAAAAGGATCCATCCCGGGATCAGTCTGAAAACAAATGGGGGTATTTCTCCAGCATTGCGCTTTCTAGTTCCCAAGTTGACTCTTCTACGATGTGGTTCTGCCACAAAACTTTGACTAACTTGACGACCTTGTTTCGAAGCACTTGTTCCTTTCGATCTATAATTTCCACAGGCTGCTCCACATAGGTTAGGTCTGGTTGCATGTCTACGTGCTCATATTCTACTATATGCTTGGCATCTGGATTATATTTCCTCAACATCGACACATGAAGCACATTGTGCACTTGTTGCAGATTTGGGGGTAATGCTAGTTCGTAAGCTAGTTCTCCGATGCGTCTTAAGATCTCAAATGGTCCAATGTATCTAGGACTCAATTTTCCTTTCTTCCCAAACCTCATCAAACCTTTCTAAGGAGATACCTTTAAAAACACTAGGTCTCCAACTTCATATTCCTTGCCATTCCGAGCTAGATCAACATATTTCTTTTATCAATCTTGGGCTGCTTTCAACCGTCCTTTGATTAGATCCACTATATCATTAGTCCGTTGGCCCACTTCAGGCCCGAGCATCTTTCGCTCTCCAACTTCATCCCAATACAAGGGAGATCGGCATTTTCTTCTATAAAGGGCCTCGTAATTCCTACGCTTGAATGAAAGCTATTGTTGTAGGAAAACTCAATTAATGGCAAGTGATCATCCCAATTTCCTTTAAAGTCTATAGCACAGACTCTGAACATATCTTCTAGCGTTTGGATGGTTCTTTCACTTTTCCCATCTGTTTGGGGGTGATAGGCTGACTCATGTTTAGCCTGGTTCCTACACATTCTTGAAAGCTTCTCCAAAACCTGGAGTTAAATCTAGGATCTCGATCGGATACTACGGCGACTGGGACTCCATGTCGCGCCACTATCTCTTTTAAGTAGATATCCACTAGTCTGTCGGCAGTGTATCTTTCATTGATCGGAAGAAAGTGCGCTGACTTCGTTAGTTGGTCTATAATTACCCATATGGCGTCGTGATTAGCTTTGGTCCTTGGTAAACCTACTACGAAGTCCATGGCTATGTGTTCCCATTTCCATTCGGGAATCTCTAAGGGGAGTAAAAGTCCACTGGGTCTCTGGTGCTCTGCTTTCACTCGTTGGCAGGTCAAGCATCTGCTTACCCACTCCGCTACGTCCTTTTTCATGTTAGGCCACCAATAGTACTTTTTCAAATCCCTATACATCTTGGTACTACCGGGGTGCACTGAGTACCTTGAGTTGTGTCCCTCATATAGAATTTCATCCTTTAGTTCTTGCACATTTGGGATCCATATCCTTGATGCATATCTCATGATCCCTTCTTTATCTCTTTCATACTTAATTTCTTCTCCGGTCATTATCTCTTCTGTTGAGTTCTCTTCTTCCTCCATTATCCGTTCTTGACATAGCATAATCTTTTCCAATAATGGAGGTTGGATTCGAATTTCCATCAACCTCTCTTGACCATCTCCTGGTATCCTGACCTCAATTTCCAGCTTCTCGAAGTCTTGCACCAATTCTTCTTCTGAGGTTATCATTTTAAGTTTCTCCTTCCTACTAAGGGCGTCAGCCACCACATTGGCCTTCTCCGGGTGATAACGAATCTCACAATCATAATCCTTGATTTACTCTAACCATCTTCTCTGGCGCATGTTAAGCTCTTTCTGGGTAAAGATGTACTTGAGGCTCTTATGGTCAGTGTAAATCTCGCAATTCTCTCCATACAGATAGTGCCTCCAAATATTTAAAGCGAAAACTATGGCTGCTAATTCTAGATCATGAGTGGGATATTGAATCTCATATTCCTTCAGCTATCTTGACGCGTACGCAATTACCTTACCGTGCTGCATAAGCACGCATCCTAATCCTTTATGCGAAGCATCACTATAAATCACAAAATCTCCTTTTCCATTTGGCAACGCCAACACCGGGGCCGTCACCAATCTCTTCTTTAGCTCTTGGAAACTCTTCTCGCATTTTTCAGTCCATTAAAATTTTTCAATTTTGTGGGTAAGTCGGGTTAACGGAGCTCCGATCTTTGCAAAATCTTGAACAAATCTTCTATAATACCCTGCCAGTCCGATGAAGCTCCTTACTTTTATTGGAGTGGTTGGCCGTTCCCAATTTGAAACTGCCTCTATCTTGGAGGGGTCTACCAACACTCCTTCCCTATTGATCACGTGTCCTAAGAACTGTTCATCATTTTTTCAGAACTCACACTTCGAGAATTTGGCGTACAACTGCTCTTTCCTGAGTATCTCTAAGGCTATTCTCAAAGATTCGGCATGTTCCGCCTCGGTCTTTGAGTAGATGAGAATATCATCAAAGAAAACTATAATGAATTTATCTAAATACTCTTTGAACACCTTATTCATCAAATCCATGAAAGCTGTTGGGGCATTCGTCAATCCAAATGACATCACCAGGAACTCGTAATGTCCATATCTGGTACGGAATGCAGTCTTTGGGATATCTTCGGGTTTAATCTACAGTTGGTGATATCCGGTTCTCAGGTCAACCTTACAGAAATACACAGCACCCTTTAGCGGGTCAAACATATCATCTATTCTGGGTAACGGGTACTTATTCTTTATGGTTAGCTTGTTCAATTCTCGGTAGTCGATGCATAACCTCTGATAACGCGTATTTTATACGCGTTTTGTCTTTTATTCTTCTGCATTTTTGTTAGTTTCGAATGTTGTTTTATTAATATTTGTTATGTTTTTCATCTTTCAGTGCCTCATGCTTACTTGTTGAAAAGATGGATTATTTTGGGCTTGAAAGCGAAGATTATTCAAGAGAGAAGTTAGAAGATGCAAGCTCGTGATGCCGGGAGGTGTTTAATGCATTATATTGAAGATTTTATCTCGTACGGGCAGCTGTACGGCCGTTCAACAGGCCGTTCAAAGGAGCAGAATTTTCGTACGGGCAGCTGTACGGCCGTACAGCAGGCCGTACGGAGCTGCTGAGTATTAAATGAACATATTATCTCTTAACCTAATATCATATCTTCACATCTTATTCTTGCCTCCTTGCTTAGCCTCTTCAAGAACCAAATTAGGGTTAGTCAAGTAGAGAGAAAAACATCAATTACTCATAATCTAGCATTGATTATGAGTAACTAACTTCATATATTTGGCTCAAGGAGGAGCTCTTGTATCAAAACCCATTTCATTTAAGTAAGATCTATTTCACTCTATCTTGAATATTTGTGTTGTATTGTTTATGATTTTGCTTGGAGATTGTAAGTTGCTTCACCTTACTCTTCTTGTAATTTTAATTGCTAATTGTTTGTGCTAATCCGTAATTGTTAGTGCATTCATTATAGTAGCACAAGATTTAGTGTACCTAAATCCTCAAAATTCTAGTGCAAATACCTAGGTTGAGCTCCTCATCCTTGGGTTTGTCCTAGCCTCTCTTTGGTTGATTCCTTGATTTGGTTAAACTAGTAGTGCTTCATTATTGGTTGCTATAATCAAGAGAACTAATTTATGTGCTTCACTAAATTAGTGTTTAAAGAAGAGAATTAAGTGATTGTGTGCTTCACCAATTATCTTGGTTAGGTAGAGTTGATTATTTCTTGCTCATATGTGTGTGGGTGAAGTTCTTGAGTTCCCATAATCCTTGGGTCAAATATCTCTTTATCTTGCTAATTTAAACATTGTGCCTTGTTGTGTTGGAAAAATTGGATGATCGAAAGTCCCATAATCATATTTCTCTAGCAATTTATTTCTTGTAGTCAAGGTGTTTGATAAAACACCACAAACAACTAAAAACCCCCCACCATTTTACATTACTCTAGTATTGAACGCTATTCCCTTGGGTTCGATCCCTACTTGCCACATTTGCTATATTTTATAGTTAAGTGCGAACATAGTAGAGCATAAACATTCATTATCAATTTGGCGCGTCGGCGACGGGCGTGGCCAAATTTTGGCGCCGCTGCCGGGGAACTAGTTTTAGTTCAATATTAGTGCGCGTATAAAAATTGTGAATATTTTAGTTCCATTGTGCATATTCATCTATTTTTCTTTGATTTTAGAAATTTTTGCTATGTATGACTCGATCCTCTTGTTTAGGTGATCTTGCGTATTCATCCAATCCCGAGAGACTCTTGCGAAGGAATCAAAGGAATTCAAGTGCCAATATAGATTCATCAAGTAAATTTATTTCTAGCTCACCTTCGGAAGAGGAGTTTAACGAGGGTCCTACCCTTGTTATTCCTATCTCATCATCGGACGACAACATTGATCAAGTCATGGAAAATCCTAATCAACGTACACTCAAGGAGATTGCTTCTCCTAGCTCCGTTCAACTACCATTGTGCATTGTATTTCCGGGAGGACAACCATTTGAGCTAAAGGGTGGTCTTATTGCCCTCCTTCCCAAGTTTGGAGGTGAAGGCACGGAAGATCCTTTTAGGCATCTTCAAGAATTTGAAATGGTATGTTCTTCAATGAGACCAAACAATGCTACGGAAGAACAAGTGAAGTTGAAAGCATTTCCCTTTTCCTTGAGAGACAATGCCAAGGCATGGCTATTTTACCTTCTTCCAAACTCAATCACTACATGGGAGCAAATGCGAAGTGCTTTCTTGGGGAAATTCTTCCCTACCTCAAAGGCTACGGGCATCTCCAAAGAAATTTGTGGCATTCGGCAATACTCTGGAGAAACATTATATGAGTATTGGGAAAGGTTTCAAAAGCTTTGTCAAAGTTGTCCTCCACACTTGATATCGGAAGAGTTGCTCATTCACTACTTCTATGGAGGCTTGGAATATTGTGCTAAATTGCACCTTGATGCTTCAAGTGGTGGAGTTCTTGTGGATAAAACGCCGGAGGAGGCTAGAAAGTTAATAACCAAGATTGCCGAGAATTCTCGCCAATTTGGGGATCGTCAAGTGCATGTCAAGAACCCTTCCGTGAATGAAGTGGCAACTCAAAAGTTAGAGGGCCAAATCTCGGACCTTACATCATTGGTTCGTCAATTAGCCGTTGGGAATCTTCAACAACAAAAATATTGTGGTGTTTGCAATATGTCGGATCATTCTACTAACGAATGCCTATCATTCCAACAACCCGAAGAGCAAATTAATGCTATTGGAGGTTTTTCGGGACAACCACCTCAAAGGAAGTATGACCCCTATAGTAACACCTACAACCCCGGTTGGAGAGACCACCCTAATTTTCGATATGGAAATCCCAATGCACCAAACTCTAACCAATACCAAAATCCAAACACTTACAACACCCAACATCAACAAAACCCTCCTCCATACTCACAAAAACGGCCCAATCAAAATTTTCAAGCTCCACCACCACCTCCATACAATTCCCAAGACCATCAAGGGTCTTCTTCATCTTCATTGTCATCACTAGAAGAAATGATAAAGCAATTGGCAACAAACAACCTCCAATTTCAAAACATCACTTCTCAAAATATATCCAACTTGGAAAAGAATACTTCCCAATTTCAAAATAATACTTCTCAAAGTATAGCCAATTTGGAAAAGCAAATGAGCCAACTAGCTACAACCGTGAATCGATTGCAAAGCCAAGGTTCTAGGCAACTTCCTTCTCAAACGGAGGTGAACCCCAAAGAAAATGCTAGTGCCATGACCTTGAGGTGTGGGAAAGAATTGGACGACCTTCATGCTAAGGCCAAGGGGATGGTAAATGATAATGAAAGTGGAAAGGTTGAAAATGATGACATCTTGGGGGCTAATGATGAAAATCGTGAAGATGAGATGGAAATTGAGGAAGAGAAAGTTGATAAGGGAAAGAAGGAAAGTGTTCAAGAAGACGTTCCACAAGCAAAGAAGCCAAGGTTCATTGATGAGGATGTGGTTATTCGACCTCCATTCCCTTCCAAATTTTCTAAACCAAAGAAAGAAATTGTTGATAAGGAAATGCTTGAGACATTCCGAAAAGTGGAAATCACTCTCCCGTTACTAGATGCCATAAACCAAGTTCCAAGGTATGCAAAGTTTCTCAAAGATTTGTGTACTAACAAAAGGAAGTTAAGAGGTGATGAAACTATAGTGGTGGATGAGAATGTCTCGGCCGTGATTCAAAGGAGGTTACCTCAAAAATGTTCGGATCCGGGCACATTCACTATTCCTTGCAAGATTGGAGGTAAATTCTTTGAAAGAGCTATGCTTGATTTAGGTGCCTCGATCAATGTGATGCCCCTCTCCATATTTCAAACTTTAAATTTGGGGGCACTTGAAAATACGAATGTGATCATTCAACTTGCGGATAGATCTAATGCATATCCCGAGGGGGTAATTGAAGATGTGCTTGTTCATGTTGACCAAATGGTTTTCCCCGCTGACTTTTACATCTTGAAAATGGAAGATGGTCCATCTAACATCAAGTCGGCACCAATTCTTTTTGGGCGTCCATTCTTAAAAACGGCGAAGACCAAGATTAATATGGATGAGGGTTCTCTCACTATGGAGTTTGGCGATGAAGTTGTCAAGTTCAACATTTATGATGCTATGAAATTTCCTAGTGAGTCACACTCAATTTGCTCCATGGATGTTATTGATGGTTTAGCCCAACAAGCTTTTGACATGGGAAATAAAGAAGCTCTCCAAGTGGTTATTGAGGGATGTGTAAATGAAGATGATGGATTCCCTAATTCGGAAGAGGCCAATGAGGCAATTATGGAGCTCAATGTATTGCAACCTTTACCCCAAAGGTGTGAACTTGCAAGAATTGATCTTCCCTTGTCTTATTCCAAATTACTCCCTTCTATTGAGAATCCTCCTACTTTGGAATTGAAAGTGTTGCCTAATCATCTCAAATATGCTTATCTTGGGGACAATGAGACTCTTCCCGTAATCGTAGCTTCTAATTTGAGTAACGTACAAGAAGAACGCCTCTTGCGGGTTCTTAAGGATCATAAAAGTGCTATTGGGTGGACCATTGCCGATATTAAGGGAATTAGCCCTTCCACTTGCATGCATCGCATACTCTTTGAGGATGGAGCTAAACCTACTAGAGACCCTCAAAGAAGACTTAATCCGGCAATGATGGAAGTTGTTAAAAAGGAGATTCTCAAGCTACTTGATGTGGGAATCATTTTTCCAATTTCGGATAGCGAATGGGTGAGTCCTGTACATTGCGTTCCTAAAAAGGCGGGTATCACTCTTGAAGAAAATCTTAAAGGTGAGCTTGTATCTACCCGAGTCCAAAATGGGTGGCGAATGTGCATAGATTATCGCAAGTTAAATGCGGTAACTCGAAAAGACCATTTTCCTCTTCCTTTCATTGATCAAATGTTAGAGAGGTTAGCCGGGAAGGAATTCTATTGCTTTCTAGATGGATTCAGTGGATATCATCAAATTGTCATTGCTCCCGAAGATCAAGACAAAACCACATTTACTTGTCCTTTTGGTACGTTTGCATTTCGTAAACTCTCATTTGGCTTATGTGGTGCTCCCGCAACTTTTCAAAGGTGTATGGTGAGTATTTTCTCCGACATGATAGAGAATGGAATTGAAGTCTTTATGGATGATTTCTCTATTTCGGGTGATTCTTTTGATGAATGTCTTCAAATCCTTACTCATGCTTTGGATCGATGCTTGGAAACTAATCTAGTGCTCAACTATGAAAAATGCCATTTCATGGTCCAAGAAGGTATTGTATTGGGGCATATTGTGTCTAGGAAGGGCATTGAAGTTGACAAGGCAAAAGTTGATATTATTGCAAGTCTTCCGTACCCTTCAAATGTCAAGGATGTGCGGTCTTTTCTTGGTCATGCCGGTTTCTATAGGAGGTTTATCAAGGATTTTTCCAAGGTTGCTCTTCCCCTATCATCTCTTCTACAAAAGGATGTGGAATTTAAAATTGATGAAAAATGCAAGGCGGCTTTTGACCATCTCAAGGAAGCTTTAACTTCGGCTCCTATCATTAAGGCTCCGGATTGGTCTCTTCCTTTTGAGATTATGTGTGATGCTAGCAATTATGCAGTTGGTGCAGTGTTGGGCCAAAAAGTTGACAAACGATCTCATGTGATTTATTATGCCTCTCGCACACTCAATTCCGCCCAAGTGAACTATACCACCACCGAGAAGGAATTGCTTGCTATTGTCTTTGCTCTTGACAAGTTTCGTTCATATCTTCTTGGTTACAAAGTCATCATATACACGGATCATGCCGCCTTAAGACATCTCTTGGCGAAAAAAGAGTCAAAGCCTAGGTTGATTCGGTGGATTCTTCTCCTTCAAGAATTTGACTTAGAAATCAAAGATAAAATAGGTGCCGAGAACTTAGTTGCGGACCACTTGAGTCGACTTGTGAGGGAGGAAGATGTTTCTCCTCTTCAAGAATTATTTCCGGATGAGCACTTATTTGGAATTCAAGGCGAGGTGCCATGGTATGCGGATCTTGTGAACTACATTGTATGTAAAACTTTTCCTAATGGCATGCCTAAGTATCAAAGGGAGAAGTTAAGAAGTGAAGCCAAACACTACATTTGGGATGACCCTTATCTTTGGAAACATTGTGCGGATCAAGTATTGAGAAGGTGTGTCCCCGAGTCAGAAATTTCTTCAATTCTTCAATTTTGTCATTCTTATGCTTGTGGAGGTCATTTTGGAAAAGATCGAACGGCAAGAAAGGTGCTTGAATGTGGATTTACATGGCCAACACTTTTTCGTGACTCTCACGATTTTTGTAAGCAATGTGAGCCTTGTCAAAGAACCGGAAATATTGCAAAAAGGAATGAAATGCCCCAAACTCCAATTATTGTGGTAGAAATCTTTGATGTGTGGGGTATTGATTTTATGGGACCATTCCCATCTTCTTCTCATGGAAATCTCTATATTCTCTTGGCCGTAGATTATGTCTCTAAGTGGGTGGAGGCCAAGGCAACAAAATCGGATGATGGTAAGGCGGTTGTTGCATTTCTCAAATCTCAAGTCTTCAATCGATTTGGTGTTCCTAAGGCTATCATAAGTGACCAAGGTACCCATTTCTATAACAAATTGGTGGGAAATCTTCTTAAATCTTATGGGGTCTATCATCGAATGGCAACGGCTTATCATCCTCAATCTAATGGTCAAGCCGAAGTTTCTAATCGGGAGATTAAGTCTATTCTTGAGAAGGTGGTGAAACCTTCAAGGAAGGATTGGTGTGTTCGTCTTGAAGATGCTTTATGGGCCTATAGAACGGCATTCAAAACTCCTATTGGCATGTCTCCTTACAAGTTAGTTTTTGGTAAGTCTTGTCATCTTCCCGTGGAGTTAGAGCACAAAGCTTATTGGGCAATCAAAGCTTGTAATATGGATCTTAATGTTGCCGGGGCTCATAGAAAACTTAACTTGCTTGAATTGGAGGAAATTCGTAACAATGCCTATGAGGATGCTCAATCGTATAAGGCTAGAGTAAAGGACTTTCATGATCGTTCGCTCGTTTCTAAATCATTTCATGTTGGGCAAAAGGTTCTCCTCTACAACTCTCGTCTCAAATTAATGCCCGGGAAGCTTCGATCTCGTTGGTTGGGTCCATTTGTTGTTGTAAAAATCTACCCTCATGGAGCGGTGGATTTGCGAAGTTTGTCTACCAACAAAGAATTCAAGGTAAATGGCCACCGTCTTAAGCCTTTCTATGAGGGCAATTCTCAAGGTACTACCCACTTCTTGTACTGCCAGTACAACTCATAAAACAGAAAAGCAAAAACAATTCCTACTCTTTCCTCCCACCCCCTTTTCACTCATCGCTTTTCAGATCTGTCCATTATCGATCCAAGACTTCAAACAACCCTGCCTCCACTCCACCCCTTCATTCCCTTCCCACCAACTCCAGCCTACATAACACCACCGTCCACCCCTATTTCCCCGTCGCTGCCATCTCTACTTTTTCCGGCCAGACACTCACCAACTGCCGCCTGCAACCATCCCACGCAACCCACCATTCCTCCTCCCGTCTCCATTCCAATTTCACAGCCTAGTCCCTTCCCCTAGTCCCTTCCCCTGCACTTCCACCTTCCATCTCCAGCACCACCGCTGCTGTCCTCCAAACCCACAACTTCTTCACTGCACCACCCATTTCAACATCATCATCCGCCTCCTTCCGCCACTAATTCAAACCCATCTCCTTCCCTCAACTCTCCTCCCACCTTATTCCTCCTAACACCTACAACCAATTTAACATTACCCTTCGACCGCCATTACCACCAACGCCCTTCAATCTCCCCCTTCCATTTCCTTTTCAAGTCGAGCAGCCCCCCTCCTCTGTCCATCAACACCGCCTCCAACCTACGCCAACACAGTCCTATACCCGCAAAACCGCACCCCACTACTCCGTACATCCTCCGTCACAACCCCGACACTCCAACACCCACCGTAACACTACTTCAATCTCCCTCCGGTGCCGTCCAACCATACCGCCCCATCGGCCTTCCCTTTCCGCCTTCTCCACCACCAATACAACAAATCACAGCCCATCCCACAACACCTCCTGCAGTTCTCCCATCTCACCCTCAACACCGCCTCCTCACTGCAACCCAACTGTCCTCCTCCTCACTCCTTTCATCCCCCCCCTCCTCTTTTTTTCTTCCAAACGCCCATACCCCCCCCTGTTTTTCTAACTAAACAGTTACAACACTTCCCCCTCCCCTGTATTATTATTATTAATTTTTGTTTTCATTTTATTTATAGGTTCATTAGTTTTATTTTGTTTTTGTTTTATTTTTATACAATTTTCCTTTTAATTTTGTTTAATTTTGATTTTGTTTATGTTTATGTTTTGATTACTTTGAATGTGATTTTTGAATTTTGATTTTATTATTAATTAGTTAGTTTATTATTATTATTATTATTATTATTATTATTATTATTTGTTTATTCGTTTTCTTAAATTTTATTTTATCTTTTGTTTTATTTTTAATTTATTTTTAATTTGGTTTTTGATTTTATTTTAATTGCTTAGTTATTTTATTTTAGTTTTAAATTTGAATTGATTTTAATTTGATTTTTTTTTCTTATTAATTGGGTAGTTTATTTTATTTTATTTTATTCTATTTTTGTTTTATTTTGTTTTGTTTTATTTTATTTTATTTTATTTTATTTAGTCTATAAAAAATAATCATTTAGTTATTTATATATCCTTAATTATATTGTAGTAGTTTTGAGGGGAGTGGATTTGAATTATCTTGATTATTGTAATTTGTTTGTGGTATGTGGCGGTAATTCATTTCGAGGTTTACCATTTGGTGTTCAATTTGGTGGCGAATTGGTGGTGGGATTAGTGTTGGTTTGTTGGCTATCTTTGTGTTTGTGCTTGGTGCTTCTATTGGGTGGTTGTTTTGTCTGTTATTCGAAGTTGGGATTAATCATCATGAGTGGGGTTTCTTCTCAACGCGGTAAAACGAAGGAAAAGCTTACATCTAAGCGTCGGAAGACCACTTCTTCATCTTCGGATCCTCACATTTTTCTAACTCACAAGGAATGTGAAGAATCGGGTCTCCCATTACCACCTTCAAATTACGGGCTTGACTTGCACTCTGCTAAGCCTAGTTTGTCATTCTCCGGTGATGCTCTTGAGAGGTATAATTCCATTTCATCGCTTAAAGTTTTGCCTTTTCGCTATTTTGATAAGCATGTCATGGAAAAGCTTGATATTTGGGACAATGTTGAGAAAATTTTGACTACTTCCGGTTGGCCTTCATGGTTATATATGGATGAGCCGACTTGTCCGGCTTTGGTCTATGAATTCTTTACTACCGTGAAGTGTGATGTTGAAGTTGTGAATGAGTTAAGCGTACCCTCTCGCTTCACTTTTAGGATGATGGGTATGTGGTTTAGTGTTCGTTTGGAGGAGATTTGTGAGTGGTTTGGGTGGAAATACAATCAAGGCTTCCGGACATTTTCCACTCGGTTTCAATATTCTTTTTGGCGTGAGATTTCTTCGGATACTCAATGGCCTTCCGGTGGTCGGATTAAGTCCACCAAAATCAAGGACCCTAGTTTGTGCTATATTCATCGGGTTATGGTTCATTCTTTGTATGGTAATGAAGGTTCAAATAGCGCCATTTCTTTGGTAGAACTTGGGGTCCTCAATTGGTTGTATGATGAGTTTCTAGTAGATTGGGGGTATGTATTCTCTTCCCGGTTGTTGGAGCTAACTCGGCGTAAAGGAAAGGGTTCCCTTATCTTTGGCGGGTTTATCACCCGAATTGCTACTAAGCTAGGGATTCTTGATCGGGATAACTCCCCTATTTCATGGATGGAGGGTGGCCAACCCGTAGCTACTATTGACTTTGCTGTTTTGAAGAAGATGGGGGTTATCTCAGGGTCTTTTGATAATTTTCGATGGACGGGGCATAAATCTTCTCAGCCCGAGTGTGAACCATCTCCTACTCGGCCCGAGGAGGAGCCGGTTTCTCAGCCTTTGCTACTTTCTGAAGATCGACATGCATCTCCCTCTCATAGTCATGCCGAAGAGTTTTCTGAACCTCAACGGACCTACTTACAACGCATGGAGCAATCCATCAAGGACCATGTTGATATGAGGTTTTCCGAGCATCGAGAGTGGATGGAGCAGTTTTATGCTTCGATGATGGCTCGTGGTTGCACTAGTTCTCGGGATCCACCCTTGGATCCTCCTCACGATGCTTGAGCTTCTTGGCTTTGCTCCCGGTCCTTGTTGCCTATTTCGAGGGGAGTTTTCTTTCACTTTTGTTTCTCTCTCATTTTCATTTGTCATGCATGAGGACATGCCATGATTTAAGTGGGGGAAGGATTGTTTATTTTGGATTGTTTATGTTGATGTTCGTTTCGTTTGCATTTGTTTGTAAAATTTATGACATTGTGAGCTTGTAGTCTTGTTTTCTCCTATTACGTGTCTAGCATTACCATTTTGATGTGAATCTATAAGTTTGATGCACCTTTTTGCACACACACACTTGAAACGGCATGAAAAGTCTAGCTTGTTTGTAATTAAATTGTGAACATGTCGATTATCTCTTAGAATGCATGGAATCAAATCGAGAAGATGTTATTAAAACTTAAACCTTGTGAGGTCTTGAACGATGATTTCTTTTGCTTGTGTGTTTCTCCGTCTTTATGTATGTTTGTTGCTCTAGGGCTTGCATTAAACCTTCATTCATGGATGCACCATAATAAGGAAATTCTATTTAGGATAACCTTTTTGACCTTTTTAGCTTGTGAACCATGAAAATAATCCCTAGTTACCCCTTTGAAGCTTATATCCATATTTTTCTTCGTCACTTTCCACTTTTATACATGAGTCATGGCCAAATACTTCACTCTCGACCTAGTTGAGCTAGTTGGGTCTTGGAAAGAATTGATTGATGAGCATGTGAATTTGGAGAAGTTGTGAAGAGGAAGAATTCTATTTATTTTAAGTGGGAACTAGTTTGATGTGTATATCTAGATGTGGTTCTAAGTTCTTGTAGTATTTATATATGTAATGCATACCCTTTTCTAAAAAAAAAAAAAGAAAAAAAGAAAAAAAAAACAATAAGTAAAGGGGTATGTAAAAAAAAAAAAAGAAAGAAAAAAAGAAAGCAATAAATCTTTGTACTTTATTTTGTTTCAGTTTTCTTGGTAAATGTGGTTGTGTTTTGTAATTGTAAATGAGTGAAGACATTCTTTAGTTTGAGAATTTGGTGGATGAAGCGAGCAAGCGTCATTTTGACTCAACTAGCGAGACTTTTACACCCTCCTTGAACTTAAATTTTCACGTCTTCACCCAAGCCTCATTACAACCCATTTTATGAATTCCTTGTTTTTGGTGCAATTCGGAATTTAGGTGAACATGCAAGGTCAAGTAGAGCGCATGCATTTAGACTTGGAGTTGAGTGAAATTTCTAGCCCATACTTGTGTGATACATAATTGAGAGATGTGAGATTTTTCACCATACAATTTCATCTTCTTAATGCGAGGCTATGTATGCTTTGTGATCATCTTGTCTAGTGTTCACGATTGAAGTGCATTCATTCTATCTTTAATGTCATGGTTACATTTTGCACAAGGTGTGTCATCTTGATTCTTGAATTGGTTGTTAGCTCGTTTTAGTGGATGACAAGGTGAATAGCTCTATATGTTTGATTTTAGTTACAAGTAGACGGCTCGGACATGTGAGTGTAGTAGTTAGCTTATTTAGTAGGTATTGTTAGTTTTTTGTTTGTTGGTGATTTTTGTGATTTTGTGGGTACATCATCTATAAACCCTCACGAGACCTCACTCGTCCACTAGGGCTACCTAGGGGTTCCAAGGGCTTGTTGCATATGCCAAATGCAACCGTGATCACCTACGGAAGTGGTACTAGTTAGAATTATAAAGTTATGTTAATTTTAGTTTGCTCGGGACTAGCAAAGTTTAAGTGGGGGAAGATTTGATAACGCGTATTTTATACGCGTTTTGTCTTTTATTCTTCTGCATTTTTGTTAGTTTCGAATGTTGTTTTATTAATATTTGTTATGTTTTTCATCTTTCAGTGCCTCATGCTTACTTGTTGAAAAGATGGATTATTTTGGGCTTGAAAGCGAAGATTATTCAAGAGAGAAGTTAGAAGATGCAAGCTCGTGATGCCGGGAGGTGTTTAATGCATTATATTGAAGATTTTATCTCGTACGGGCAGCTGTACGGCCGTTCAACAGGCCGTTCAAAGGAGCAGAATTTTCGTACGGGCAGCTGTACGGCCGTACAGCAGGCCGTACGGAGCTGCTGAGTATTAAATGAACATATTATCTCTTAACCTAATATCATATCTTCACATCTTATTCTTGCCTCCTTGCTTAGCCTCTTCAAGAACCAAATTAGGGTTAGTCAAGTAGAGAGAAAAACATCAATTACTCATAATCTAGCATTGATTATGAGTAACTAACTTCATATATTTGGCTCAAGGAGGAGCTCTTGTATCAAAACCCATTTCATTTAAGTAAGATCTATTTCACTCTATCTTGAATATTTGTGTTGTATTGTTTATGATTTTGCTTGGAGATTGTAAGTTGCTTCACCTTACTCTTCTTGTAATTTTAATTGCTAATTGTTTGTGTTAATCCGTAATTGTTAGTGCATTCATTATAGTAGCACAAGATTTAGTGTACCTAAATCCTCAAAATTCTAGTGCAAATACCTAGGTTGAGCTCCTCATCCTTGGGTTTGTCCTAGCCTCTCTTTGGTTGATTCCTTGATTTGGTTAAACTAGTAGTGCTTCATTATTGGTTGCTATAATCAAGAGAACTAATTTATGTGCTTCACTAAATTAGTGTTTAAAGAAGAGAATTAAGTGATTGTGTGCTTCACCAATTATCTTGGTTAGGTAGAGTTGATTATTTCTTGCTCATATGTGTGTGGGTGAAGTTCTTGAGTTCCCATAATCCTTGGGTCAAATATCTCTTTATCTTGCTAATTTAAACATTGTGCCTTGTTGTGTTGGAAAAATTGGATGATCGAAAGTCCCATAATCATATTTCTCTAGCAATTTATTTCTTGTAGTCAAGGTGTTTGATAAAACACCACAAACAACTAAAACCCCCCCACCATTTTACATTACTCTAGTATTGAACGCTATTCCCTTGGGTTCGATCCCTACTTGCCACATTTGCTATATTTTATAGTTAAGTGCGAACATAGTAGAGCATAAACATTCATTATCAATTTGGCGCGTCGGCGACGGGCGTGGCCAACCTCATACTTCCATCCTTCTTCATAACAAACAACACTGGTGCCCCCCAAGGCGACACACTGGGTCTTATCATACCCTTATCCAACAATTCCTGTAATTGTTTAGCTAGCTCTTTCATTTCTACTAGGGCTAACCGGTACGGGGCCTTTGAAACTGGCACCGTCCCCAGGGCTAACTCGATAGCAAACTCAATTACTCTATCAGGCGGTAATCCGGGAAGATCTTGTGGAAACACGTCTTCGAACTAATTAACTACCCGAATGTCCTGCAACTTAGGCGCTCCCTTCTGGGTGTCGATAGCATAAGCTAAGTAAGCCTCGTTCCCTTTTCGTAGCAATCTTTTGGTTTGCGCTATGGTTAGAATTTTCTGGGTCTATCGTATCCCTCTAAACACTATTTCCTTCTTTCCTGTGGTTTTCAACTTAACCTTTTTCCCTTTACAATCTATCTGAGCGTTACTGCGAGAAAACCAATCCATCCCCAAAATGACATCAAACTCCCCTAGTTTAAATGGAATCAAATCAACATAGAAAGATTGTCCTCCTATTTCTAATTTGCAATCGGGGTGAATCTGATTAACTGGAACTATCTCTTGGTTAGCTATCTCTGCTTGTAAGGAATCCCTTAGTGGTTGGGTCTTAAGTTTCAATTTACGAGCAAAATTCCTCGATATAAAAGACTTGGTTGCCCCATAATAGAATAAGACATTTGTACTAACTGAATTAAGAGAAAAGTTACCTGTTATTACGTCCGTGTCTTTCACGGCATCTTGCACTATCATGTTAAAAGTTCTAGCAGTTGGTGGCCTATTGGAGGCAGCTTTACTTGCCCCTGATGCTGCTGGTTTGCTCCTTGGGCAATCCTGCTTCATGTGACCTTGACGTCCGTACTGGAAACAAGTGGTGCTTTTGTTGGTACTACGGATAACCGTGGTACACGAGGTAGCAGAGTGGCCTGCTCGTCCATACTTAAAACAGGTTACCGGTTTCTGGTGACATACACCGGAATGTTTCCTTCCACAAGTTGCACATTGGGTAATGGAAGTCTAGAATGGTGGGAGTGGATCGCTCCTGATTTCTTGCCGCCCTGGCTCACACTTATGCTCACAGGTTGTTTGAATCCCATACTCCTACGGGGTAGGGAGACTGTCCCTCGGTTAAACTTATTCGGGGGTTTTCCTCCTGCAGAACCTCCACCCATGATTGCATGCTTCCTTTTTATCCCCCCTTTTTTTGTTTCCCTCTACATCTGATCACTCCCTGCTTCCACAATTGATGCCTTCTGCACCAAGGTGGCATAGCCTGTAATCTCTAAAACTGCTACCCGATTCTGGATCCACTACTTCAACCCTTGCTGGAACCTATTCGCTTTCTTCTCCTCAGTATCCACAAACTCTAGCACAAACCTCGATAGCTCGGTAAACTTAGCCTCGTAATCAGCTACTGACAAATTGTTCTGCTTCAGTTCTTAAAACTTGAGCTCCATTTGAGTCTTCATAAACCTTGGGAAGTACTTTTCCAGAAACAATTGTTTGAACCTTTCCCAGGTTACTATAGCATCCGTCTCCATGTTTTTCTTGGCCTCCCACCAGTAGTTGGCCTCTCCTTTTAGAAGGTAAGTGGCGAAAACAGTCTTTTGCGCCTCCTTAATGCTTAGAATCTCAAAAGGACTTTTCCATTTCATTTATCCAGGCTCTTGCCTCGACTGGGTCAGCTGCTTCTTGGAATTTTGGGGGCTTGAGTGACTTAAAGGCCCTGAAAGAGTTTGCCACGGTACTGTTGTTTCCCTGGGGTAGTTGGGGGTAACGGTTCAAATTCTGCCTAAGAAGATGCATAAACTGACCCATGGGGTCTCTATCCTGGTTCTCCAATTCTTGCTCAACTTCATTTTCTGCTCCTTCTATTTCTTCCTCGAACTCCTCAGTGTAAAAGGGTTCATCTGTTGTCCCATACTGGGAGTCATCTTGTTCGTTATAATCCTTAACTTTCTCTTTGTCGTACTCGGGGTCTTCCCTATGTTGATTGTGACTTTCTTGATCGGTAGAGTCACGGGGGTTAGCCCTAGCTCCCATTCTTCGTGGAGGCATCTTACTAAAAATTTGGACAATTACACATTAGGTTTGTTTACCTGCTTTTAAGATTCCTCCCTGCAAAATCGTTACATATTTGGATTTAGGATCCCACAGTTCTGTATTTCATGGCAACTTACTCGAAAACAGTACGTGCAGAAAATAATCTAATAAACTTGTGATCATGTCACAACAGAACTGAAATGATTGAAAGAAAACCAATATATACTTAGTACTGAAAGATACATGATCCGAGTCACATCGACAGTTTAGAAGTACAACCGTCCTAACAACATCTAGTCAAAAGTGAAATACATGGTCTATCCGTCTAGTCAGTAACAGGGAAACTAAATACAATGAAACTATCCCACAAAAGTTTGCACTACTATGTCCGTACATGACTAGAAGACTAGACTACTACATCACCATCTCTGAAATCAGTCACCAGTGCGGCCCAAGGCCTTAACCCTCGCCATAGCAATGCGAAAGTTCTCCTCAACATCTATCCTGGACACCCTGCCATCTCCATCAGTAGGTAAGCCTTGAAGCCTCATCCGTGCCCTAAGCTCAATGCGGGTCGCTGCCCTATGCATAGCTCGAGCTCTAGCATGCCCCCCGCCCTGGAGTCTTATCCTGGCAGCTCTCTCAGCCGCTAGCTCCATCCTGGACTTTACTAGCCTGGCCTCCGCCACTGCTAAATCTGTAGAAACTCTGCTCACAACCCAGTTATGCACACACACTGGGACTCCCTCTATCGGGATATGGGGTGGGGTAGCTGGCTCTGCTGGGGGTGCCGCTTCTGTCTGCTGTGGCTCAGGGGTAGGCTCCTCAGAATCATCGTGAAAAGGGCTCGAAGGCAATGGTGGAGGGGTAGGGGCTCTCTCAGTAGGAAGTGGGGGAAAGCGAAGTCCTGAACTCCCAATAGCATCATCAACTGGCTCATCAATATCCCCCTCAGCACCCTCATCCACTATCTGCTCTATGACCGCATCCATCACCTGCTCAGTAGTCATCTCAGTGTCCTCCTCCATAACTCTGATATCAGCTATAGCCTGACTCTCCTCTAGATCCTCATCATCGGAACCCAAATCAACGACCTCAATATCCTCAGTGGCCTGGACCTCCTCCGGGTCCTCATCCTCAGAATCAACCACCTCAGTGTCCTCTACGGCCTGGACCTCCTCAAGGTCCTCATCCTCGGAATCCTCGGCAACAACCTCGGTACCCTCATCTGCGTGGACCTCCTCCAGGTCCATAGTCTGGAGCAAGTCCTCATCGTGCTGTCGCTCAAAAGTCTCAGGGTCAGAGATGTCGCTTGCCTACACAATACGAACTATGTTACTATCATGATACAAGGGTTTTAGGTGAACTTGGAAAGAGTTCTTATTATCTTAGTGAATTTATTATTACAACGTCACATCATCTCTAGGATATATAACTCTCGCTCTGATACCAATTCTGTAACAGCCCCAGATCTGGGGTCGGGGATCTCGTCGTTACGGTCTCAATTCCATTAATAATACTTGAACTTGAATCAAAATAAATAAACTGCATGCTATGACCCTGCAATAATATCACATCACACAACCAGTTATAGTCCCAGAGATGAAATTGAAATAAGTCTCTAATCATAGGATCCACAAGTTATAAGTTATTACAACCCAAAATGATTACAGCATAATTTAATAGTTTCTGCCGTTGATTAACATAGGTTATACATATTGATAATTCTGATAAACAAAAGCTGCCTGCCTAGACTACTGGTTGCTCCTACCACAGCAATGGCTACTATGATATCAGCGGGCAATCCTACGACTACTGTCACCTGCTTGCACCGAGTGCGCCTTACGCGGGCCATCAGACCTAGTTGTTGTTGTGATATAATAGATAAAGCAAGGGTGAGCAATAGCCCACCAAAATAACATGTAACTGAACAACAATATTATGTAACAATTCTAAAATATCATTGAAACCATATGCCATGCATTAACGAACATAGTGCGAGTACAATGTAAAAGATGAAGTTACGAGGTAATTCAAGGTAACTTTTAGTTTTGAACATTTTTCAAACCCTGCCATCATGAGTGATTCTTCTCTTTAATACACGTTACCGAGAATAAACAGATTTCGATGATGAACTAATACTGGAGTATTGTCGCGCCAGACGACACCACCTTACGATGATCAGTCGTAGGTCGTGCATCTCAAGATTTGTTTCTCTACAAGTAGAAGGAAGAACATATAGACACCACCATACGCCGGATCTCCCTAGCCATCTTTGAGCTTAGACGGGATCGGCACCACTTGGACCCTGTTTCAAGGATGGACTGTCCCACAACCTCTTACACCGATTTTAATGATGGACTGTCCCACAGCCTCTTACACAAATACTCCTAGTTCGAATAAATCCATGAATCTGAAATATAAAGTTCGTCCCCCTTTCCCCAAGTATGATACTTGTTGATAGGACTCTACAAAGTAGTCGTATCTAGTTGGAAAGGAAAATTCACCAATATTTCCCAAGCGGTTGCTTGTTAATGGATATCGACTAGTTCCAACAATCTTACCCCTCGAATGATGAGGAAGTAACAAAAAAAAGACTCAATTAGATGAATAGCAACAAAGTTGCGAGTGAAAGGAATAGTTTCAAAAGATTTATGACCGAGCAGTCAAACATAATAAATGACAGTTCTCAAGTAAGGTTCCCTTATAATTTGGAAGTTTTGAGTGAGCATTTAAATCTTCCTATAAGATAGATTTAAATGGAAAAATAGATTTTTAGGAACCTTTCCTTGATAAAAATAATCATAATAAGACTCAGGAATATTTTACATAATATTTGAAGGTCAAAGAAATTTTTTGAATAAAATAAATCATTTTTAAAATTAGTTTAAAAGTATCAAATAAATATATTTAAAAAAATCATTTACTAAATCATAAAAATTTAAAGAATATTCTTAATATAAAATATTGCTCATAAATAACCCTCGAATGAATATATAAAAATATTCACTAAATAAATAATCCTCGAATGAATATCCAAAATAATATCCATTAAATAAATCAATCCTTAAATGAATATTCAACATAATATTCATTAAATAATAAAACTCAAATGAATATTCAAAATAATATTCATTAAAGAAATAATGGAAAAACATTAATCTAATATTTTTCTCAAAAAATAATCACAATATATACAAAAATACTGACTCCCGGTCTATATTCGAAGGATGAAAATCATATGCCCTTCACAAGGGTCTTAGCAATATCCGGCTTATAACTAATATATCACCTCTAGCTTATAAGCCAATATCCAATCATGAAACCAGTATCACAATATAATTTGAAAGCAGACATGTATGCTATGGCATATGTATAACAGAAATCATATATATTATCACAACAACAGCCTTTAAAAGGTTTGAAAACTTTCCTGGTAATCTAGTAGGGATAGTCTATCCTGGGTCAGTCCGGTGATCTATAAATAATCAAAATATTCGAGATTAATCACTTAACGCTTTAAAAAGCTAAGTGTATACTTTAGTTAGGTTAAAACACGTTTTCAAGTTACCTCGTTATGCACACTCTACTGTAACTCTTATTAACACCATTGTAACCCGACACTTTCTCATTATCAAGGCATGTCATTACACTTACACTTGGTAGGTTCTTAAGTCATATAAGTTCTAAGGTCGGTCGTTTACTAGGAAAGATTATACCTCGAGATTTATCGACCGTTTTCTAAGTTGTTTTCCAAAGTTATCGCCAAGTGTTCTTTTTAAGTTTTCCTCGCACTTAACCTTGATTCGAACATTTTTATAAAATCGAAAAACGATCCGTTTGACATGAGGTCTTCTCTCACACCTTTCTTATGATCTCTAATATTTAATTATCAAGGTTCGCCACTAAATTATTCAAGTAAAGGGGTTCAATTTCAGTTACGAACTCGCACTTATGATTTCGAACGACTTTTACTAAATCGGCCATATCTCCTAAACCGTAAGTCCAATTGTTTCGATTCTTGCGCCAAAACGATCTATGCTTCGAGATCTACAAGGTCAGGTCAGGTCAGGTAATCATCAAGGTTCGACATTTAGACCTACTGTGATGCACGGTTTTTAAGGTGTAACGAAATTTTGGCATTACGACGGTTATGTTTACACGTTTTCCAAATTTTTCAACCAACCAAGATCATATGAAGATCCAACCAACAACTTATAAACATCATCTATGTCTTAACAAGCCCAAAACATCTCACTTTAACCATCACTTGGATCATATCACTTAGATCAACTAAACCAACTACATAATCATGATTATAATAACATCATAATCATAACTCATCTAAACCATCAAGAACATTCATAAACTCAAAGTAAGATCTAGGGTTCATGAGAGATATACCTTCCTTGGAGTGTGTAAAGACCTTAATAAAGCTTGATTAGTTCTTGTATAACCTTAATATAACTTAGATCAACCAAAGAAAACAAGAAAACTAAAGTTAGTTCTTGAAATCACTATTCATTATCAACTTTGATGATTTTATTCACCACTCAAAACTTGGAATCTGTGACACCCCTAGATCCGGGGTCAGGGATCCAGGTCATCACGGTCCATTTTCCATTTAAACATATTATACTCTTGATACTTAATTAATTTAATGACATTATATTCATACACTATTGACCCCACACTTATACCAACACACACCAGTCATATGCTCAGAGAATAGCATCCATCATTAAAATAGTTAAAGTAAAGTTATTATTACAAACCCATAATATTTAAGTAGCATTGTTGAAAATGCTTCTGTAGGAAGCATATCAACAACCAAAATATATATTACAACAGACTTTTGATTAACTTACACACGTCTACTCATACCCTGGATATATATATATATAGGCTACCTCAGGAATAGGCGACAGATCCCTATCATATATCCCCGCCCTTACCCACTTCCGGGGTGTGGTGCGATGCATCGTCGGCATCTGATATAGCTGTGATATAAACATAGGCAAGAGTGAGCTAAAATAGCTCAGCAAGATAAAGTTTTAAATCATGTTTGAAGTAAAACAATTTATAAAAGTTTTGGAAGTGTTGATTGTTCATTTAACAAAGTTGTTTCAATAAAGAATAAACGATGAAGTTACAAAGTAAAGTAGGGAAAACATTTTCAGAAATATCTATATTTTGTTTGCGCGGAAATACACCAACATAAACTTTCTTGTTATTCGTTATAAAGATATAATATCAGTTTCTCTTCTAATTCCTTGATTCCATTCATTGTTTTATACCATTTCATTCTTCTCAAACATACTAATGCAATGAAATTTTCAGCAATTATTTAAGAGTTTAGGGGATCTTCATCATTGCCAGATACGACAGGACGATGATCAGTCGCCCTATACGTACCTGTTCCTGTTTACTACTAGTAGAAGGAATGACCCTCTCCGGTAATCATCCTTGGAGGAAAGTTCTCCACAATCCCCCCCTCGGCAACACATGGGCCGGAATAAAATATTACAAGCTGGACTGCATTAAACTCAGCCCAAAGATAGAATCCCCATTATCGATGTTCTTATTCCATTTATTCCGAAAAATTTCCTTTTCATAATACCATTTACCAAATTACCCCTTTTTATCCACAAAGTACCTTGCATTATTGGTATTCATAAATAAATTCAAAATCAGAAACATGTCCATTGCATCGTAATAATATGTAATCATGTGTACATATATACATTTTCAACAAAACCATTTCCTGGAATTTTATAACTTAATAGAGTAAAGATAAAAGAACTCTTGCCTGGAAGGGTCGTAGGGGTAACGTGTCTCCGATCAGTCCGGTGATCTATAAACAATCCCAAAATTATTTAAGGTTAATCACTTAAAATTTTTGAAAAGTTAAGTATATACTTTACTTAGGTTAAACTCATTTTCAAGTTAACTCATTGGACATCCCCCTAACATAACTCTTTATTATCATCATTATAATCAACACTGGCTCAATATCAAGGCATTGCATGGTACTTATGCTTGGGGTACTTAAGTTATATAAGTTCTAGTATCGATCGTTTACTATAAAAGATTACACCTCGCGAGTTATTGACCGTTTTCTAAGTGATTTCCCAATGTTATTACTAAGTACGCTCCTAAAGGATCCGTTCGCACTTAACTTAGATTCGAACATTTTTATAAAATTGAAAAACGATCCAATTGACATGAGGTTTTCTCTCACACCTTCCTTATGGTATCTAGTATTTAATTACCATGATTCGGAACCAAATTATTCATATTAAGGGGATTCAATTCCGGTTAGGAACTCGTACTTACGGTTTTGAACCACTTTTAGTAATTCAGTATAACTCCTAAACCGTAAGTCCGTTTGTTTCGATTCTTTTGCCAAAACGATATATGACTCGAGAACTACAAACATAGGTCTGGTTCTTGTTAAGGTCAGAGGTTATTTATCTCGGGTATGCTCTGTTTTAAAGGTTAATGAAATTTCGGCATTACGACGGCTGTAAATCGGATATTTCAAAAATCCAATCTTTCCAATAACCATGGTTTCCACTCCAAATCACACATACATGTTATTTACCTTTGAACTAAGGCCAAGCACTGCCTTTCCATTCATATAAACTACTTTAGCAATTATCAATACCCAATCATAGTTTTCATGCTTTAAACATACATAATAGTACTAAACTCAAACAATTCTTATAATCCATCAAGGGTTTCAAGTATTATACCTTTGTTTCAAGATTTATAAGGCTAATATACTCTTACAATCCTTGAACCTTGCTTATAATATCCTTTAGAAGTCATAAAACAATGATCAAAAGAAAAGAAAGTTAGTAAGTTACTATTCATCATCTCTTTCATCAAGCTTTTGAACATGATAACCTTAATGAATGAGGTTAAGGTTTTGGATATACCTTCTCCTAGTCTCAAGCTTTATTTTAACCTATAGATTGTAAAATTTGGATGGTGAAATCTCCTCCTCCCCTTTTCTTCTCCTCCTTGGCCGAGAGCATGCAAGAGAGAATGGTGTTTGTCTCCTTTGTTTTTTCTTTCTTTCTTGTTTTATTTTGTTTTAATAACTAATACTTGTAATCATCTACTTTGCTTTTGTGTTGGCTAACTAGCATTAGTCTAAATGTCATTACCATGTTAAGCAAGTCCATTTTTTTGTAAAATTGCAACTTCATCATTCCTTTATTAGTTGACTTGCACTTAAATCACTTGATTTCTCCTTTTTCCACCAATTTAATTCTCTTTGTAACTCATTAATAAAATTAATGCGAACTTAGAAATCCGTTCCGGGTACTTCTATGTAGTATCGTCTAATAATATTTTATTTTCCACCAAAACACTATTCATCACTTATTTTCTTTTATTCCTTATATATTGTAAAAATGTCCTTGTCCCCTCTCGAGCGTTCCTTAACTCTTTCTTGGAACCACTGAACTAATAATAGATATTGATTTGGATGACATGAGAATATTCTTCCTCTTTGGAATTACCATATCTTACTTCCCTAGGAGCTAGATTATTCTTACCTAAGTTGTTAGTCTGTTGCATGGTTCATGGCATATAAGCAATTGATTCCAAATTCATTCCATAATTATTCATTATGACCACCGTTACACTGATACTCCATTACATAATAAAAGTTTTTTTTATTCTTCCAAAAATCTAGGTTCTTACAGTCTTCCCCCTTAAAAGGATTCCGTCCCGGAATCAGTTTGAAAATAGATGGGGGTACCTTTCCACCATTTCGCTCTTTAGTTCCCAAGTCAATTCTTCTACATTATGGTTCTGCCACAAAACTCTGACTAGCTTGACAACCTTGTTTCGGAGCACTTGTTCTTTTCGATCTATGATTTCCACAGGTTGCTCTACATAGGTCAAGTCTGGTTGCATGTCCACTTGCTCATACTCTACAATATGCTTGGCATTCGGGTTATACTTTCTCAGCATCGAAACATGGAACAGGTTGTGTACTTGTTGTAAGTTTGGAGGTAAAGCCAGTTCGTAAGATAGTTCCCCAGTCCATCTTAAAATCTCAAATGGTCCAATGTATCTGGGACTCAGCTTCCGTTTCTTTCCAAATCTCATTAAACCTTTCCAAGGTGACACCTTTAAGAACACTAGGTCTCCCACTTCGTATTCTTTGCCTTTCTAAGCTAAGTCGGCATATTTCTTTTGTCGATCCTGGGCTGCTACCAGCTGTCCTCTGATTAGATCTACTGCATCTTTAGTTCGTTGGACCACTTCGGGCCCGAGCATCTTTCGCTCCCCAACTTCATCCCAATACAAGGGAGATCGACATTTCCTTCCATAAAGGGCCTCATAAGGTGGCATTCCTATACTTGAATGAAAACTATTATTGTAGGAAAACTCAATCAATGGCGAGTGATCATCCCAATTTCCTTTAAAGTCTATAGCACAAACTCTCAACATATCCTCTAGCATTTGGATGGTCCTTTCACTCTGCCCATCTGTATGGGGATGGTAGGCTGTGCTCATGTTCAGCCGGGTTCCTACACATTCTTGAAAGCTTCTCCAAAACCTAGAGTTAAATCTAGGATCTCGATCGGATACTATTGCGACTGGGACTCCATGTCGCGCCACTATCTCTTTTAAGTAGATATCCACTAGTCTGTCGACCGTGTACCTTTCATTGATCGGGTGAAAGTGAGCTGACTTCGTCAGTCGATCTACAATTACCCATATTGCGTCATGATTAGCCTTGGTCCTTGGTAAACCTACTACGAAAGCCATGGCTTTGTGTTCCCATTTGCATTCTGGAATCTCTAAGGGTTGTAGAAGTCCGCTGGGCCTTTGGTGCTCTGCTATCACTCGCTAGCAGGTCAAGCATCTGCTTACCCACTCTGCTACATCCTTGAGTTCTTGAGTTGTGTGCCTCATATAAAATCTCGTCCTTGAGTTCCTGAACATTTGGGATCCATATCTTCCATGCATACCTTATGATCCCTTCTTTATCTCTTTCACACTTAATTTCTTCTCCAGTCGTTATCTCTTCCTTCGAGTTCTTTTCTTCCTCCATTATTCATTCTTGGCATAGTTTAATCTTTTCTAATAATGGAGGTTGAATTCAAATTTCCATCAACCTTTCTTGACCATCTCCTGGTATCTTTACCTCGATTTCCAACTTCTCGAAGTCTTTTTTCAACTCTTTCTCTGAAGTCATCATCTTTAACTTCTCTTTCCTACTAAGGGCATCAGCCACCACATTGGCCTTACCCGGGTGATAACGGATCTCACAATCATAATCTTTGATCAATTCTAGCCATCTTCTCTGGTGCATGTTAAGCTCCTTCTGGGTGAAGATATACTTAAGGCTCTTATGGTCAGTGTAAATCTCACACTTCTCTCCATATAAATAATGTCTCCAAATTTTCAACGCGAATACTATGGCAGCTAACTCCAGGTCATGGGTAGGGTACTTTAACTCATACTCCTTCAATTGTCTCGACGCATATGCAACCATCTTGCCGTGTTGCATAAGTACACAACCTAAGCCCTTATGGGATGCATCAATGAAAATTACAAAGTTCCCTTTTTCATCTGGTAAGGTTAATACTGGAGCTGTCATTAATCTTTTCTTTAGCTCTTGGAAACTCTCCTCACACTTATCCGTCCACACGAACTTCTCAGTTTTACGAGTGAGTCGGGTTAATGGTGCCGCTATCTTGGCAAAATCCTGAACAAACCTCCTATAATATCCAGCCAATCCCACAAAACTTCTTAGTTCCGTTGGAGTCTTTGGTGTTTCCCAATTTGAAATTGCTTCTACCTTTTCGGGATCAACTAACACTCCTTCCTTACTTATCACGTGTCGTAGAAACTGGACTTCTCGCAACCAGAATTCACACTTCGAAAATTTAGCGTACAGCCGCTCTTGCCTCAAGGTTTCTAAGACTATCCTCAAATGCTCCTCATGTTCTTTCTGAGTCCTTGAATAAACCAATATATCATCAATGAAGACTATAACAAACTTATCTAGATATTTCTTGAAGATCCTATTCATTAAGTCCATGAAAGCTGTTGGCGCGTTAGTTAAGCCGAAAGACATTACCAAGAACTCATAATGCCCATAACGTGTGCGGAATGCCGTCTTGGGAATATCCTTAGGTTTAATCTTTATTTGGTGATATTCGGATCTTAAGTCTATTTTCGAAAAGTACTCGGCACCATTCAATTGGTCGAACAAATCATCTATCCTCGGTAATGGATATTTATTCTTGATCGTCAACTTGTTCAGCTCTCTATAATCTATGCACAGCCTCATACTCCCGTCCTTTTTCTTGACAAATAAAACAGGTGCTCCCCACGGAGATACACTAGGTCGAATAAAACCCTTATCAAGAAGTTCTTGCAATTGGGTGGTTAATTCCTTTAGCTCAATCAGGGCTAGTCTGTACGGGGCTTTTGAAACTGGTGCTGCTCCTGGCACCAAGTCTATAGCAAACTCTATCTCCCTATCAGGTGGCAATCCAGGAAGATCTTCTGGAAATACATCCACAAACTCATTAACTATAGGAATTCTACTTAAGTCGGGTGCTTTCTTAGTGGCATCTATCACATAAGCTAAGTACGACTCACATCCATGGCGTATCAATCTTTTAACTTGTATGCTAGTCAGAAATTGTTTACTTTGTCTTTGCCCTTTAAACACCAACTCTTTACCTTCAGGTAACCTTATCCTTACTTTCTTTCCCTTTCAGTCAATATTAGCTTCATTCTTTGATAACCAATCCATTCCTAAGACAACATCAAACTCTCCTAATTTCAGAGGAATCAAATCTACTTGAAGTTGACATCCTTCAAATTCTAGGTCACAGTTTGGATATACTTGTTTAACTGGATTGACTTCCTGATTAGCTATCTCTACCCGTAAGGGTTCTTGTAATAATTCTGCCTTAAGTTTCAGTTTACTAGCAAAGTCTTGGGATATAAAAGATTTGGTCGCCCCCGAGTTGAATAGAACATTTGCATTTAAAGAGTTGAGTTGGAGCGTACCTGTAATCACATCTGGATGCCTCACCGCGTCCCTCAATGTCATATTAAATGTTCTGGCAGTAGGAGGTCTATTCAAAGCACTACCACTTTGCCTTGTTGCAGATGAACCACCAGAACGGCAATCTCTAGCCATGTGTCCCAATTTTTCACATTGAAAACATTTGAGGTCTCTCTTGGCATTGGTGTTAGTTTCTTGACATTTGTCAGAATAATGCCCTTTCTGTCCACACTTGTAACAAGTTATTCTTGGCAGTCTACAGATGCCCGTGTGCTTCTTACCATAAGTATTACAATCAGCTAGAGGTGGCCTTGATTGATTAGGCTGGGATGCTCCCGATGGTTTACTTCCCTGATTGACTGTCTCACCTTGACTTCTACTAAATCCTGGATTCCTTGCGGTTTGAGACCCCTGTCCTTTACTGAATTTGCTAGGAAAATTCCTTCCACTTGAACTTCCTTTCTGACTTTCAGCTTTCCTTTTCCTATTCTCTCGGTCTCTGTGCAATTGTTCGCTTCCTGCCTCTATTATCGATGCCTTCTGAACTATCGCGGCATAATCAGTTAATTCGAAGGCTGCCACTCGAGTCTGTATCCATGGTTTCAACCCTAACTGAAATCTTCATGCTCGCTTCTCTTCGAAATTTACAAACTCTGGTACAAACCTAGACAGTTCCGTAAACTTAAATTCATATTCAGCCACTGATAGATTATTCTACTTTAGCTCCAGGAATTTTGTCTCAATTTGGTTTTCCAGATATTTAGGTGAATACTTGTCTAGAAACATCCGGGTAAATCTCTCCCAGGTTATTACTCCTGCTCCTTCTAAGTTCCTTTTTGCCTCCCACCAATAATTAACTTCTCCTTTTAGGAGATAAGCAGCAAAGATCATTTTCTGTCCTCATCTACATTCAGTATTTCAAAAGCTTTCTCCATTTCTTTCAACCATGCCCTGGCTGCAACTGGATCGGTAGTTCCTTCAAATTCAGGGGGTTTCAATGACTTAAAAGCACGGAATGAATTGGCTACAGGATTTGGTAGAACTGGTGGTGGTTGATGGTTCTGATGCATAGCTAAATTCTGCCTCAATAAGTCCATAAATTGATTTAAGGGATCTCCTCCCTGGTCCCCTTCTTGATCAGAAAATTCATATTCTTCTTCTTCATAATCTGATTCATCAATAGCCCTTTCATTTTGTCTAATATTCTCTACGGTATGGTTGCCTTGGTCCGCAACATTTGGATTTGATCTTGTATTTCTTTTTGGTGGCATGATTCTGTAAATAACAATATTCTCCATTAATTACCCAAATTGGGGCACAATAATCATTATTCCCGTATTCCATAATATATCATTAATTAACAAATTTATATACCGCCATCTAATTAACAACAAGGTATAAGATGACTTAAACAGAATAAAAGTAAACTGCACTGGTTAAGATAAATACATCACAACCTGCGAATAACATTTTCATTACCATATATGCTTCATAATGTACACAGTTTAAGCTTCAAAAGATACTGATACATGCTGATTCTGATACAATAAAAGTACTATCAACAGTCCTCTAATCAAACTAGGATTAATACAGTAAATATACTAGACTAATCCTCCAAAATGACACCACTAAGGTGACTATAGTCTGATCAGTGATTGAGAACTACGAACTACAGATCATGGCAATCTTGCTCTGATAATATCCCTCAGCTGAACCATCGCAGACGTAATAACCTGGTCTACCTCATCTTTCCACTCTGGTGCCCCTCTCCCTGCCGTCAACTCCCTAATGCGAACAAGTGACCGCATCTCTACACTGATCAGCCCTACAGATATCACTTCTGGAATCTGGGCTGCCCTGCCCGTAGGTCCAGCCAACCTCTGCAACAACATATCCACCATACGGCGGGACTCTGACAACTGTCCCTCCAAAAGCTGATAATCTGGAAATAGAGTAACATGAATAGCATCTCCTGCTGGTGGGTGGGCCTCTGGTAGGGGTGCCTCTACAGGTGAAGGTGGAGCTACAGGTGGGGGTGGATCATCAAAGGGGACTGTATCTGCCTCTGAATCCTCCGAAGGATCTGAATCCTCCAAAGGGTCTACCTCCTCCTCAGGGTCGTCCAATGGGTCTGGACTCGGTGTCGGTGATGGCACTAGAGCAGGTGGAACAGGAATCATCTGAATATCTCTAAACACCAGCTGCTCCTCTACCTCAGTCTCAATCCTAGGACGTCTAGCTGGGGGAACGTCCTCCTCCGGAATCTCTGGCCTCACCCTAGAGAGACCTGCCTCACCCAACCCGACTGCTGGTCTCTATCCCCTCACATATGGAACTACTGCCATAGCCTCCAAATACTGCTGTCTATGTCCGACCCGGACTCTCCTCCACAAACCTACTACGACATACGAGGGAATCTCAATACCGCGCTCCTCTAACTGTACAGCCTCCTCCTTTGTAATCCCTCGCCACCCCTTCATGACTCGCCTCACCAGTCCGCTCCTCCTCCTATAATAAAACATAACTCTTATTAATAATAATATATAAAATCTTAATCCCTACTTAGGGTCAGTACTATATCCGATAGACCGACCTTGAACTCGATATGAGTTCACGTATTTTATCAAATATATATTCATATATCTTTACCTTATTAACACTCTTGTTCTTGAGCAATATGACTCTAAGCTCTGATACCATTTCTGTGACACCCCTAGATCCGGGGTCAGGGATCCAGGTCATCAAGGTCCAATTTCCATTTAAACATATTATACTCTTGATACTTAATTAATTTAATGACATTATATTCACACACTATTGACCCCCACACTTATAACAACACACACCAGTCATATGCTCAGAGAACAACATCCATCATTAAAACAGTTAAAGTAAAGTTATTATTACAAACCCAGAATATTTAAGTAGCATTGTTGAAAATACTTCTGGAGGTCATATCAACAACCAAAATATATATTACAACAGACTTTTGATTAACTTACACACGTCTACTCATACCCTGGATATATATATATATATATATATATATATATATATATAGGCTACCTCAGGAATAGGCGACAGATCCCTATCATATATCCTCGCCCTTACCCGCTTCCGGGGTGTGGTGCGACGTATCGACGGCATCTACTATTGCTGTGATATAAACATAGGCAAGAGTGAGCTAAAATAGCTCAGCAAGATAAAGTTTTAAATCCTGTTTGAAGTAAAACAATTTATAAAAGTTTTGGAAGTGTTGGTTGTTCATTTAACAAAGTTGTTTCAATAAAGAATAAACGATGAAGTTACAAAGTAAAGTAGGGAAAACATTTTTAGAAATATCTATATTTTGTTTGCGCAGCAATACACTAACATAAACTTGCTTGTTATTCATTATAAACATATAATATCAGTTTCTCTTCTAATTCCTTGATTCCATTCATTGTTTCATACCATTTCATTCTTTTCCAACATACTAATGCAATGAAATTTTCAGCAGTTATTTAAGAGTTTAGGGGATCTTCATCATTGCCAGATACGACAGGACGATGATTAGTCGCCCTATACGTACCTGTTCCTGTTTACTACTCGTAGAAGGAATGACCCTCTCCGGTAATCATCCCAGGAGGAAAGTTCTCCACAATCCCCCCTCGGCAACACATGGGCCGGAATAAAATATTTCAAGCAGGACTGCATTGAACTCAGCCCAAAGATAGAATCCCCATTATCAAAGTTCTTATTCCATTCATTCCGAAAAATTTCCTTTTCATATAATACCATTTACCAAATTACCCCTTTTTATCCACAAAGTACCTTGCATTATTGGTATTCATAAATAATTTCAAAATCAGAAACATGTCCATTGCATCGCAATAATATGTAATCATTTGTACATATATACATTTTCAACAAAACCATTTCCTTGAATTTTATAACTTAATAGATTAAAGATAAAAGAACTCTTGCCTGGAAGGGTCGTAGGGGTAACGTGTCTCCGATCAGTCCGTTGATCTATAAACAATCCCTAAATTATTTAAGGTTAATCACTTAACAATTTTGAGAAGCTAAGTTTATACTTTACTTAGGTTAAACTCATTTTCAAGTTAACTCATTGGACATTCCCCTAACATAACTCTTTATTATCATCATTATAATCAACACTGGCTCAATATCAAGGCATTGCATGGTACTTATGCTTGGGGTACTTAAGTCATATAAGTTCTAGTATCGATCGTTTACTACAAAAGATTACACCTCGCGAGTTATTTACCGTTTTCTAAGTGATTTCCCAATGTTATTACTAAGTACGCTCCTAAAGGATCCGTTCGCACTTAACTTAGATTCGAACATTTTTATAAAATTGAAAAACGATCCAATTGACATGAGGTTTTCTCTCACACCTTCCTTATGGTATCTAGTATTTAATTACCATGATTCGCAACCAAATTATTCATATTAAGGGGGTTTAATTCCGGTTAGGAACTCGGACTTAAGGTTTTGAACTACTTTTAGTAATTCGGTCATAACTCCTAAACCGTAAATCCGTTTGTTTCGATTCTTTCGTCAAAACGATCTATGACTCAAGAACTACAAAGATAGGTCAGGTTCTTGTTAAGGTCAGAGGTTATTTATCTCGGGTATGCTCTGTTTTAAAGGTTAATGAAATTTCGGTATTACGACGGCTGTAAATCGGATATTTCTAAAATCAAATCTTTCCAATAACCATGGTTTCCACTCCAAATCACACATACATGTATTTAACTTTGAACTAAGGCCAAGCACTGCCTTTCCGTTCATATAAACTACTTTAGCAATTATCAATACCCAATCATAGTTTTCATGCTTTAAACATACATAATAGCACTAAACTCAAACAATTCTCATAAGCCATCAAGGGTTTCAAGTATTATACCTTTGTTTCAAGCTTTATAAGGCTAATATACTCTTACAATACTTGAACCTTGCTTATAATATCCTTTAGAAGTCATAAAACAATGAGCAAAAGAAAAGAAAGTTAGTAAGTTACTATTCATCATCTCTTTCATCAAGCTTTTGAACATGATAACCTTAATGAATGAGGTTAAGGTTTTGGATATACCTTCTCCTAGTCTCAAGCTTTATTTTAAGCTATAGATTATAAAATTTGGATGGTGAAATCTCCTCCTCCCCTTTTCTTCTCCACCTAGGCCGAGAGCATGCAAGAGAGAATGGTGTTACTTGTAACTTCATCATTTACCTTATACTGGCATTATTATGGCATATGGTTACAAAGATGTTTTAACTGCTGTATATATATATATATATATATATATATATATATATATATATATATATATATCATCACTGTTCAGTTATATTGTTGTTGGTGGGCTATTGCTCACCCTTGCTTATTTATTATGTCACAACAACAGCTAGGGCAGTTGGCTCGCGTCAAGCGCACTCGGCGCAAGCGGGTTACCCGACCCACCGGACTCCCTGCTGATATGCTAGCCGCCATTGCTGAGGTAGCATAGATAGACAGCTTTTGCTTCCTGTTTAACTATATATATATATTTAATGTAATCAACGGCAAAACTTCTAAACTTATGATGTTATCCTTTTGGCTTGTAATAACTTTTATTCGTAAACCCCTTTATGTAAGACTTATTTCAATTTCATCTCTGGGACTATAACTGTGCGTGTGAATGGATATTATTGTGGGGTCACAGCATGCTACTTATTGATTTTGGACTCAAGTCAAGTATTATGTATGAATTATGAGACCGTAACGACCCGATCCCTGACCCCGGATCTGGGGGTGTTACAATGACTCAAATGAACAGATGGTGAACTTAGCAATTGTTGGAATTGAAGATAAATCTGTTCAAGGAAATCCAGAAGGAGTTTATGTAGAAACTAATTCTGAAGAGGATCAAAGTGAGGTAAATTCCTTTAATGATTATGTATCTTCAGATGATAGTATGTCAGATACAATAACAATGCAGGAACATACTAATATAAGCACTGTGGAGTTCATGGAACTGAAGACTGAAAACCATGAGCTTGAAAAGGCGAATACCCATTTGAGGAAAATCATTTCTGATCTCATGAACAGAAGGACTCCAGCTATAAATGATGATAAAATTGTTGTGGACCTAAAGGTAAAAGTCACTCAACTAGAAAGAGTAAATCGTGTAGTTCTAAAAAGGAATTACGTACTAATGGAGGAACACAAAGAGCAGATGAATGAAATCAAAGAGCTGAGATATGATGTTAAAATGAAAGATAAAGCATCGGAATCATACAAAATGAAGGAATATAGTCAAGCTGAGTCTTCAAAATCTGCTGAAAAGAGATTTCAGCAAGCCTATATGGGTACCAAAACATTGAGTTACTTTTGTTTGTTTTGTAGATGTGCCTCTCTGCTAAGGTCAAATCAAAGCAATGGATTTTGGATAGCAGTTGCAGTAGACACATGTGTGGAGATAAATTTCAGTTTATGAATCTCCAAATGAAGAAGGGTGGAAGAGTTACATTTGGAAATATCAAGACTCTTCAAATCCTTGGTACCGGTTCTATTGGTAATAGTAATATTTCAATTGATAAAATTCAATATGTCAAAGGTCTTACTTATAATTTGCTTAGTATCACTCAATTATTTGATGATGGGCATCTAATGAAGGGTTTCGTGCATAAAACGCAGCGGAATTAAACGCAAAAAGAATAAAAATTAAACCCTACTGCAAGATCCATGCAAAAACAAAAGATTTAATTCGGAGTTAGATGATTACCTTAAAGAAGCTTTATGAACAGATGACAATTACAGATCCTAGCTACTTGAATCACCACGCATCCCGCTCGCGCGATCTACGCTCTACCGGTATCTACACGAACGCTTGATCTTCGAAGGAGCGATGTACTAGCATATGAAAACTGATTTCTCTCTATCTCCATCTTTGCTCTCAAACGGCTAGGGTTTTTCATTAAAAACTTCCTTGCTAATTTGAGACTTTAAGATGTTTATATAGAGAGACAAATCTGTTTTCTGTGGCCCAATCATATTGGGCTTGTATTAAAATTTGAATTCTTAATTAAATAATTAATTAAGTCACACTTAATCAATATTCTAATATAATTCAAATTCTAATAACTATTAAATTCAAATTTATATTTATTTAATTAATTAAGTCTAACTTAATTAATATCATAAATAAATATGAATTACTATTAAATTTAAATTCATAATTTAAATCAAATCTCCTTCAAGCGTTCTTGTGTGTGACCCTATAGGTTATTATTACGTTGGCAATAATTTTAATTTTCAATATAAATTATAAACAATGAGCGGCATCTAGTAATACATCATTGATACCCAAGTAATAATAACAAATCGGTGATTCGATTAAGCCTTTCGTGAATAATGTTCCATGTAATATAATCCCTTTAACCTTGATATTATAGATTAAACTCGAGGCATGTAATGTGTCATCCTCTTCATAATTTAATCTTAATTTTCTTGATCGATGAGTAGACTATTAAATCAAATAAATATTTGAGCACAGCCGTGCATTTCATAGTCTCACTCAAACAAGAGGCCAATAATATCACTCCTATAACTAGGAGGGTTAAATCCCATCTAGATCATTCATATTTCTTATACGATTCATAAAATACCCAATGTCCACTTTTATCGTCACCCGGTCAAAGGTAACTTTTAATGTAATCAAAGTATATTAATTCTAGTATAGAAATATAATGATTTCATGTCTAAGGATAATTACACCATTATTACTGTGAGAATTACTTATGACAATGATAACATGTAGAATCTCACGGTGGGTCAATCCAGTGCCATGTACCCTTACATGCACCTATGTTTTGACTTTAGTATCGCCATACCTATGACCAATGAGATTTGGTCATCAGCCAACAAACATACTAGTCTCTATGTATTATTATTGTCCTTTGATAATTATACTCGACTAGGGATATTTAGGAAAAAAGATACTACTCATACAATCTCATTTTCAAGTCACATACTTAATTATGCTAACATTTTTAACGCAGTAAATAAAGACATAATAAATAAATTAATAATAATCAACAAAACATAATTCCTAATAATAAAATGTTTTCCCTAAAACATAAAAGTATTGTCTCTAGGGCACAAATACCAACATCTTGTTCATTTTGACATTGATAAAACTATTATTACTATTGGTACTAACAAAGTCCCTCTAGTTGCTAGAAGGGAAGGAAATATTTATATTTTGGATTTTGACAGGTAGGAAACAACGTGCTGTTTAGCTACAGTAGATAATGACCCATATATTTGGCATAGAAGATTGGGACATACACACATGGACTTGCTCAGTAAGTTGTCAAGCAAGAAACTAGTGAGAGGGCTGCCCAAGCTAAAGTATGTCAAAACAGAGGTCTGTTCAGCTTGCCAATTGGGCAAATAGATTAGAAGTACACATAAAGCAAAGAAAATGGTATCTACTTCTAAACCTTTAGAGCTTCTGCACTTGGATCTTTTTGGTCCAGAATCTTATAAGAGTATTGGAGGTAAACAATATGGTTTTGTAATTGTTGATGATTATTCTAGATTTACATAGGTATTGTTTCTTCGTACTAAAGATTATGCTTTTAATGAGTTTGAGAAGCTGAATAAATTACTTGAGAACAAGTTGAATACAAGAATTGTGGGTATAAGAAGTGATAGAGGAGGTGAATTTCTCCATAAAGACTTCATTGCTTATTGTGAAGAAAAAGGAATTACACATGAATTTTCTGCTCCAAGGACTCCACAACAAAATGAAGTGGTAGAAAGAAAGAACAGGTCACTACAAGAAATAGCAAGGACTCTATTGCAAGAAAGCAAGCAGCCTAGAATTTTTTGGGCAGAAGCATTGAATACAGCATGTTATGTGTGGAATAGAGTCATAATTAGGCCTATTTTGAACAAAACTCCTTATGAATTGTTAAGGAAAAAGAAGCCAAACATCAGTTACTTCAAAATCTTTGGCTCAAAGTGTTTTGTGCTCAAGACAATTGGTAATGATGGTAAATTCGATGCAAAATCCTATGAAGCTATTTTTCTTTGCTAATCTTTAACTAGTAGAGCATATAGAGTCTATAACTTAGATAAACGTATAGTTAAAGAATCTATTGATGTTACTTTTCAAGAACCTAACAATGATCTGCCAAGAAAAGAGGAAGAATTTGAAGGTGAAGTTGATAATTTACAATCTCAAGTTACTGGATCAAATCAGCAAGCCAACAACTCTGCTGAAACTGGAAGTCACCAAGCCAATAACACTGCGGAGACTGGAAATCAGCAAGCTAGAACTTCAAATCAGCAAGCTGAAATGACCAATCCAGTAGATGATACAGTAAACAAGATGGCCAGAATGACTTTGGAAGGTCCTAGAGGTTCTAGATCAACTCAGAAACAACCTCTCTACGATGGAGAAGATTGTGCACCAATGGCAAAAATGAGGAAAACTTCACATGAAGAAATTGCTCAACACTCTCTACCAAAGGCTATAAGGACAGTAAAGAACCATCCTCCAGAACTTGTTATTGGAAATATCTCAGATGGAATCACAACAAGGAGAGGAATGGAAAACTTTTGTACTTATGCTGCCTTTCTAGCTCAAGAAGAACCCAAAAATGTGAAGGAAGAATTAGAAGATGAAAATTGGATCATGGCCATGCAAGAAGAACTCAACCAATTCGAGAGGTGTGATGTTTGAGAACTTGTAAAGCCACTAGAAGATGCTTCTATCATAGGAACCAAATGGGTGTTCAAGAACAAAGTGGATGAGTTTGGAACCGTAACTCGAAACAAGGCAAGACTTGTGGCTCAAGGCTATAATCAACAAGAAGGAATTGATTTTGATCAAACATATGCTCCTGTTGCTCGTTTGGAATCAATCAGAATGCTTCCTGCTTATGCATGCTACAAGAAATTAAAGTTATATCAAATGGACGTAAAGAGCACTTTTCTAAATGGCGTGCTGAATGAGGAAGTCCATATCAAATAACCTCCTGGATTCGAACATGAGAAGTTTCATAACTATGTTTACAAGCTCAAGAAGGCATTGTATGGTTTAAGGCAGGCCCCTAGAGCGTGGTATGAAAGACTTAGTAAGTTTCTTCTCAAAAATGGATTCATTCGAGGTAACATCGACCCCAAATTATTTACAAATCAAAATCGTAAATATATTCTTGTTGTATAAATATATGTGGATGATATTATATTCAGATCTACTAATGAATCTATGTGTGAGTGGTTTTCTAAGTGCATGCACAATGAATTTGACATGAGCATGATGGGGGAACTCAACTATTTCTTAGGTCTCCAAATCGAGCAAACCAATGATGGTATTTTTGTGCATTAATCCAAGTATACAAAGAATCTGCTCAAAAGATTTGGTTATGAGAATGTAAAAGCGAAAACAACTCCTATGACTCAAAACAGGAAGCTGACTGCAGACGAAAATGGTAAGGATGTGGGTGTCAAAAGGTATAGAGGTATGATTGGAAGTTTACTATATTTAACTGCCTGAAGACCTGATATCATGTATAGTGTTTGTGTTTGTGCAAGGTTTCAATCCAACCCTAACGAGTCTCACTTAAATGCGGTTAAAAGAATCTTTAGATACTTAAGTGGTACTATCAATCTTGGTTTGTTCTATCCTATCACAAATACTTTTGATCTTGTTGGGTATAGTGATGCAGATTATGCACGGTCTCAAACTGATAGAAAGAGTAAAAGTGGTTTTTGTGCATTCCTTGGACAAAGCTTGGTTTCATGGCAATGCAAAAAGCAAGCTTCTGTTGCTTTATCCATGGCCGAAGGAGAGTATCTAGCAGCTGGTAGCTGTTGTTCTCAGATTTTGTGGATGATTCAAACACTAAGGGACTTTGATATCAAGTGTGACAAGATTCCAATCTATTGTGACAACACCAGCACCATCAATATTTTGAAGAATCCAGTGAATCACTCAAGAACGAAGCACACTGACGTTCGACACCATTTCTTGAGAGATAATATTGCTAAAGGAAAGATTGAGTTGGTTTTTGTTTCAACAAAATTTCAACAAGCAGTTATCTTGACGAAGCCATTAGCTGAAGACAGATTCTAATTCTTACGAAGAGAGCTTGGCATGTGTACTGTGTAGTCAGCAAGCTGACCAGCACAGAATGGGTAACATTGGCTTACCATTTGTATCTGAACTCTTTATATGCCATTACCATGATTTGATTTCTCTACACTTATTCCAGACCTGGACTAATGTTTCTTTTTGATGGATTAAGGGGGAGAAATTTAGGAGAACTTATTTGCTAGTTTGGTCAAGTTACTCGATTTGGCTATGATTAATTATGCTTGTTTATCTTATTCTTGATGGCAGGTAACTAAGTGAGATATGAGTTTGTTTTATATCAAAATTTTCTAATATGCAGGGATTTAGGGGGAGTAACTTTATTCTCCTAAATATTTTGTAATCATCAAAAAGGAGGAGATTGATACTCCTATGGTTTTGATGATCACATTCGGCAAGCTGATTGCTTGTAGTTTGATATAAAACATCATGTTATTTCTGAATTGTACTAACTTGGTTTTGCAGGGAAAATTAGCCTACTGATTGTTTAATCAGAATATACAAACAGCAAGCCATAAGGTGCTACAACAGAGACAGTTTGGCAAGCCAGTTGCACACAGTCAATACGCAAAGAGCAAGCTATTTCCAACTGTCCAGAATTTCTGAAGTTAAAGATCAAGTTCGATTCTCATGGATTTATTTCAGGAAATATATTGTGAGGGCTCTTTATGATATAATACGTACATAATATATTATAGAGCTCAAATCTTTTATCAAAAATCTTTTCTTTATCACTTTCCTAAATTATAGGAGTTTGCCATTTTTAAAAGATTTCTTTCTTCAAAATCTTTTATACGCGTTTTCTATACATACAAACAGAAGGGTTATGTTTTCATCGATCTTTCTCTTCCAAACCTTCTGTCAAATGGTCACAAGAACGTTGCAAAAATCACTCTAACCAATTGAACGTTAGAATTGTATTCTGGACGTTTGAAATTGATTGACTGATTTTAGAACGTTGGTTGTGAAGCTTTATAAGGTTTCTCTTGTGTTCAATTCATTTTTATCAATCAGAGAAGCACACAAAGAATACACAACTCAATTTTTCATTGATATATCCTTTTCAATTCTCTCGAGCTCTTAATATATTACATACGTGCTATATCTTAGAAAGTTCATAGTTTGAGTTGTATTCATCTATTGATTTGTATTGTTCAATTTGTAAGTTTTAGTTGCTGGACATATTGGCTAGGGAACTAGGGTTTGGTGAATGTTGCCAGAGAAGTATACTTGGGAAGTATAGCTTAGAGAGCAAGTTCAGAAACAGGTGTTCAACAAGACATTTATCAAAGCTAGGTATTGAGGGAGATATATTATTGTATCTTGTAATCGTTTTACTATTGATCAATAATATATTCTCTTACCAGGTTGGTAAGGGACCAGGACGTAGACCATAGGGGATTAGGGGTCGAACCTGGCTAAAAGATCTATGTGTTCTTTATCTTTCTGCACTTTGCTTACTGCTTGTGCATTTAGCTTACTGTTTTCATTCAGCGTACCATTTGTCTCTGCATAAATTGAAATCGGTAAGTTGTTTCTGGTAATTATTAAAATTGGACTTAGTTAGCCATATACACCTATTCACCCCCCTCTAGGTGTGCATTTTCATTTGGTATCAAAGCTTTGGTATACTAACATTTCTGTAACAGGTAAAGTATTTGATCAAAATGGCTGACAATTATCTCGAAGGAAAATCTGATTACAGGCCTCCTCTTCTTTTTGGTACACACAACTACCACTGGTGGAAAAGCAGCATGGAAACTCACTTATCCAAAGATCCATTAGTTTTGAGAGTTGTGAAAAAAGGTCCATATGTCTTTCTTGATAAAGATGGCAAGCCAAAGGATGTTGATGATCTTACTCTGGATGAATTAATCAAACTTGGCTACAATGGAAAGTCAAGGAGTTCTATTATGAATGGTTTGAACCAGGCTGAATATGATAAAGTATCTTCACTCAAATCAGATAAAGAAATGTGGGATGCTTCGGAGACTTATCATGAAGGATCAAAATCTTTAAAAAAGGTGAAACTTAGCAAGCTAATGAATGATTTTGGGAATTTCAAGCTTAAAGAAGGTGAAAGTATCAAGGAAAGTCAAGCACGGTTTCAATATGATGGTATTGAGTGCAGTACCATTTGTCTATGAAGCTAAAGTTACTGCGTTGGAATCCTCACCACTTATTGATACCATGGATCACTTAGCTGTATTCGCTGAACTAGAACAATTTGAAAGCAAGATAAATGAAAGTCAGATGGAAAGTTCTAGTGGTAAAGCTCCAGTTGCAAAAATGAAGAATATGGCTCTCCATTCTAAAAATAGCAAGCTAATTGACTCTGATGATGAATCTGATTCTGATGAGGAACTCGCACTTATTACAAAGAAGATCAAGAGGCTAATAGAAAAGAAGAATATGATGAATAAGGAAAGAGGTGGTTTCTCCAACAACAAGAAGGGCTCTAAGGACTCTAAGGAGCAAACATGTTTCGAATGTGGCTAGCCTGGTCCTTATGAAAGGGATTGCTACAAACTAAAGTCAAAAAAGCCTGCTATTTTCATGGATAAGAAGAAATCAAAGGCTCTACTGACTTGGAGTGATGATGATTCAGATTCCAGTGATGACTCAATTGAAGATGAATCTGTTCAAGGAAATTCGGAAGGAGCTTATGTAGAAACTGATTCTGAAGAGGATCAAAGTAAGGTAAATTCCTTTAATGATTATGTATCTTTAGATGATACTATGTCAGATACACTAACAATGCCGGAACATACTAATATAAGTACTGTGGAGTTCATGGAACTGAAGACTGAAAACCATGAGCTTGAAAAGACGAATACCCATTTAAGGAAAACCATTTCTGATCTCATGACCAGAAGGACTCCAGCTATAAATGATGATAAAATTGTTGTGGACTAAAGGCAAAAGGCACTCAAATAGAAAGAGTAAATCATGCAGTTCTAAAAAGGAATGACGTACTGATGGAGGAACTCAAAGAGCGGATGAAGGAAATCAAAAAGCTGAGATCTGATGTTAAAATGAAAGATAAAGCATTGGAATCATAAAAATTGAAGGAATATAGTCAAGCCGAATCTTGAAAATCTGCTGAAAGGAGATTTCAGCAAGCTGAACTCATCAAACAGTAAGCTGAAGTGATCATTCTCCTAGAAAAAAGAAGTTAGCGATCTCAAGAAAGGCATGGAAACATTTGTTCAAGGAGAAGATTGCTTAAAGAAAGTGATGAAAAATGCAAATGTCCTCTTAGTCTGAGAAAGAGTTGGCATGAACTTCAACAAAAAGGATAATGTGGTCAATTATGAAGGAAGGAATGGCGTACCTTAAAATTATGCTATGCCTTGGAAGACATGCAACAAATGTGGTGGAAAAGGTCATGTGGAAAGAAATTGTGTTGTTCAAGTCAATCATAAGAGGAAAACAGCATACCAGAGTGGACCAGTCAGACAACAGTCAGCATACCAGAATGCAAATACCAGAAGACAAACAGCTTACCAACAGAATGACATAAAGCAAAATAAGTCCCCAAAAGTGGTCCAAATGTGGATCAAGAAATCTGATTTAAATGCTTTATAAATTCTTGTAACAAACCAACCTGGACCCAAACCTATATGGGTACGAAAACATTGAGTGATTTTTGTTTGTTTTGTAGATGTGCCTCACTACTAAGGTCAAATCAAAGAAATGGATTTTGTACAACGGTTGCACTAGACACATGTGTGGAGACAAATCTTAGTTTATGAATCTCCAAATGAAGAAGGGTGGAAAAGTTACAATTAGAAATAGCAAGACTCTTAGAATCCTTGGTACCGGTTCTATTGGTAATAGTAATATTTCAATTGATAAAGTTCAATATGTCAAAGGTCTTACTTAAAATTTTCTTAGTGTCACTCAATTATTTGATGATGGGCATCTTGTTCATTTTGGCATTGATAAAACTATTATTACTATTGGTACTAACAAAGTCCCCCTAGTTGCTAGAAGGGAAGGAAATATATATTTTTGGATTTTTACAGGCAGGAAACAACGTGCTGTTTAGTTGTAGTAGATAATGACCCATATATTTGGCATAGAAGATTAGGACATGCACACATGGACTTGCTCAGTAAGTTGTCATGAAAAAACTAGTGAGAGGGCTACCCAAGCTAAAGTATGTCAAAACATAGGTCTGTTCAGCTTGCCAATTGGGCAAACAGATTAGAAGTAGAGACAAAGGAAAGAAAATGGTATCTACTTCTAAACCTTTAGAGCTTCTGCACTTGGATCTTTTTGGTCCAGAATCTTATAAGAGTATTGGAGGTAAACAATATGGTTTTGTAATTGTTGATGATTATTCTAGATTTACATGTGTATTGTTTCTTCGTACTAAAGAATGTGCTTTTAATGAGGTTGAGAAGCTGATTAAATTACTTGAGAACATGTTAAATACAAGATTTGTGGGTATAAGAAGTGATAGAGGAGGTGAATTTCTCCATAAAGACTTCATTGCTTATTGTGAAGAAAGAGGAATTACACATGAATTTTCTGCTCCAAGGACACCATAACAAAATGGAGTGGTAGAAAGGAAGAACAGGCCACTACAAGAAATAGCAAGGCCTCTATTGTAAGAAAGCAAGCTGCCTAGAAGTTTTTGGGCAGAAGCAGTGAATACAGCATGCTATGTGTTGAATAGAGTCATAACCAGGCCTATTTTGAACAAAACTCCTTATGAATTGTTAAGGAAAAAGAAGCCAAACATCAGTTACTTCAAAATCTTTGGCTCAAAGTGTTTTGTGCTCAAGACAATTGGTAATGATGGTAAATTCGATGCAAAATCCTATGAAGCTATTTTTCTTTGCTAATCTTTAACTAGTAGAGCATATAGAGTCTATAACTTAGATAAACGTATAGTTAAAGAATCTATTGATGTTACTTTTCAAGAACCTAACAATGATCTGCCAAGAGATGAGGAAGAATTTGAAGGTGGAGTTGATAATTTACAATCTCAAATTACCGGATCAAATCAGCAAGCCAACAACTCTGCTGAACTAGAAGTCAGCAAGCCAACAACACTATAGAGACTGAAAATCAACAAGCAGGAACTTCCAATCAGCAAGCTGAAATGACCAATCCAGTAGATGATACAGTAAATAAGATGGCTAGAATGACTTTGGAAGGTCCTAGATCAACTTAGAAACAACCTCTCTATGATGGAGAAGATTGTGAACCATCGGTAAAAATGAGGAAAACTTCACATGAAGAAATTGATCAACACTCTCTACCAAAGGCTATAAGGACAGTAAAGAACCATCCTCCAGAACTTGTTATTAGAAATATCTCAGATGGAATCACAACAAGGAGAGGAAAGGCAAACTTTTACAAGAATCTCGTGAGTTCCCTTGAGGCTTGTGTCGTGTGTTATCAAGAATCTCGTAGTTGTTTATTGCGAGGCTTGTAATCATGTTCTCAAGGTGCCTACGTACCCTTGTATATATAAAGATCAAGTTCACATAGTTCTTTTTAGACTAGAAGTCTGGTTAGGCAGCAATAGTCTAGGTTCCTAATTCGTGGGGAACTCCTTTTCTCCAGATTCAACCACGAATTGGTGACCTAAGTCGAGTAGAACTCAAGTTCTAATTTGGCTAGGAGTGTGTTTACTAGTTCTAGTTTTATTAGAAGTATTCAAGGATTATCTGCGCCAAAGGAATACATTCCAATAAGGAGTTGATGTTCATGACTTGCTCCTAAAGAATAGGAGGCATAATCATACTATAAATCTACTGGTATAAATCTGTTCTCTATAGGAAGCTATCTCTCAAGAACCGGTTTGCAGGAACTGTCTCCCGGGAAGTTGTCTGCAGGAACCTGTCTCTCGGGAACCTATCTACAGGAACCTATCTCTCGGGAACCTGAACCTGTCCAGATCCATTTCATATGCTATTTGCCCTATTCATCTTAAGGGACCTCAATCATAACCCATATTAATCATACAAATTGGATCCTTAATCCTAATGGGCCTAAATCTAGCCCGTGGAGATTTTGGGCACAACAACTACCCCCTGGTTCCTCGAAGTCATAGGATGCGAGAGGAAAGCCTGATGTTTTAAGGTCCAATCCCTTTAGTGCTCCCATGTTTCTTCTGAATGAACCATGTAGGTCTTTATCTTCTTGCTTGAATCATGACAAGCGCACAAAGTGAATCCAATTAGGTGCTGAGTAAATCCTTTGACAAGGGCACATAGCGAATCTGATTGGGCACTGAGTGAACCTTAAGAATATCAAGGGAACCAAGTGAATTCAACTAAGGGCATTAAGTGAACCTAATTGGGCATTATGTGAACCTTTTCTGAGGGCACAAAACGAATCCAATAGGGCATTAAATGAATCCTTAAAAGGGACAAGGTGAATCTTAGGGATATCAAGGGAACCAAGTGAATCCAAATAAGGGCATAAAGTGAACCTAATTGGAAGTTATGTGAGCCTATGCTGAGGGCAAAAAATGAATCCAACAGGGCACTAGATGAATCCTTAAAAGGGCAAGAGGTTAACGTTGCAAATCATAACTTGATTGCTCGAGAGGTTGCTTCACCATCTAAGCTGCTTTTCATTTGACTGTCTAATAGAGGTAATCTAGGATCAGCTGTGTCCTAGGAGTACTCTCCAATAATAAATCTGCCTCTTTCTGGCTAGCTTCTAGATCTTTCTGCTGTCTATGCTCAGGAACCTCGTGATTAGGAACCTACATCTTGGAACCTGGTGCTCAGGAACCTATATCTCGGAACTTGTTTCTCAGGAACCTCTTTACAGGAAACTGTACCTATACAAATAACAAATATATTAGTCTGGTCCATTCATAATCTGCTCAGCTACTGGTTCATCAGGAACCTCTTGATACTCATAATCTCTTGACTGTCTTCTCAGCTAGTACTCATTTCTCCACGGTTGGTCTTCAAATTTGGTACTGGATCTATCTCCTAGCTCATACACTGCTTGTGGATAGGATCCTATGACTTAATTGGTCTAAATCTAGCCCATGGTTATTTTGGGCACAACACTAAGAAAACTAGAAAAAATAGATTAGTAACACGAGCTGAATAGCTCACATATTAGTGATGCATGTATGCAAGTATGAACAATTATCCATATTATTATCCGTTTCTACCTTTTCAAATGGTATATTGGTTACCTACTTTGCTGATTCAACTAACAAGTTCGAGATTATAAACTAAGCATATTTGTTGTGTAAGCTGTAAATCTATTGGGCATGATAACATCATAAACGTAAGTTCACATAAATTTCGTTTCTAAGGATCATGCAATATGCGCATTAAAAGCTATATGTATCTAAGCAATACAAAATATAAGCTCTCATCGACATAAATTATGTATGATAGTTAAGGATATAAAGGCATGAAAAACTTATTTGTGCTTCATTGTGCCGGTTTGGATTGAGGTAGTTCCGCTACTGAACCTGGAAGATGGAAGCTCTTCTCTGTGCAAGCTCACAATAATAAGACATAGGGGAATTGAGCTACCCCCTGATCCGTCATGACGCATGCACCTCCTATAGCCTGTTGAAGCGGTTGACTGAAAACTTCTTGTTTTGGATGAATATCACTGAAATTGGAAGCTGTACCTGTAAAGCATAATGTAATGTAATTTGTATAGAGACATATATAACTCAACTAGGATAAAAGATAAATAATATTAACTCTATACAGGGATCGTGAAATTTGAAGAACAGGCATCAACAAGGATCAAGTCGCTGAAAGAAGTTCATTAACATGATCAAGCCTCAGTGACAAAATAAGATGTACAGACGATTCAGTTGAAGGGCCAAAAGATTCCAGTGATAAAGTTTTTATGATTGCATAATTCTTAGCAGTGTTCTTAAAGACATGATATGAAGACCACAAGTGAATGTTAGTCGTCTGTGAACTAGACCAGTTGCACTAGGCATCAACACCTCACAAAAGAATTGAAGTATCTAACTTAGAAAAACTATTCAAGAGGTATGATTGAGTTTAGAGCAGTATTGATATCCTCTAGTTAGTTGGAAGCTGAATATTTAAGGATGTCAAATTAAGAGGAAAATGAATAGTATTCAAAATTACTATTCATATGAATAGTATCCGAAATCACTATTCATATGAATAGTACTATTCATATGAATAGTAACCAACGGTTACTATTTGGGGTTGGTGAAATAGTGTCCGGTTACTATTTGGGGGTTGTTGGAATAGTGCTCGGTTGGAATAGTGTCAAATAGTGACTTTCTATAATCTATAAATAGGCCTATTGTATTTCATTTCAAAACACACCTCAACACACAACTCTCTCTTCTCTCTCTTATATATTCTCTGTGTAAGCTGCTAGACAGTCCAACTAGTAGGAATGCCGGCTTAGCCCGCTTTCAGGAAGTGTCGGGTAGAAGGTCCTCGTGCCTAAACTATCCTTAGGAGTGTAAGCTGCTAGACAGTCCATCTAGTAGGAAAGTCGGCTTAGCCCGCTTTCAGGAAGTGTCGGGTAGAAGGTCCTCGTGCCTAAACTATCCTTAGGAGTGTTCAGGTTTTGAAGCTAATCCATTGGATTAGAAGTTGTAACACCCCTTCGAGTTTATTATCAATAAAGATATATTCAGGGAATTAATTTTATTTTGGTAGTATCGTATTCAACCCCCCTTCTACGATACTTCAGGACTTAACAATTGGTATCAAGAGCAAGCTTCTAACATACAAGAAGTTTAAAAATCACCACCATGGGAATGAAGGATATAGGCGTGAAAATACCAGTTCTTGACAAAGATAATTACTTTAACTGGAAAGTAAAGATGCATTTACATCTCTTATCCATTGATGAAGGTTATGTAAACTGCATCGAGAAAGGCCCTCATATTCCTATGAAGGCTAATACTGCAGTTGGAGCAACAGCTGGAACTGCAGCTACTGGAAGGCCTATTCCCAAACCGCCAGTAGAATTCACAGAGGCAGCAGACAAAGAAGAAGTCCAGAAGGAAAAGAAAACCATGAACATACTGTTCAATGGAATTGATCAAGACATGTTCGATAATGTCATAAACTGCACCACTGCCAAGCAAGTGTTGGATACTATACGAACACTCTGTGAAGGGACAGAGCAAGTTAGAGAGAATAAGATACAACTCCTCATACAGCACTATGAACATTTTCACTTTAATTCAGGTGAAAGTTTAACTGATATATTTAGCAGATTTCAGAAACTGTTAAATGGGCTAAAGCTGTATGAGAGAGTATATGAAACCAAAGATTCCAACCTAAAATTTCTGAGGTCTCTACCTAAAGAATGGAAGCCAGTGACAGTTTCATTGAGAAATTCTCAAGATTACAAAGATTTCACGCTTGAGAGACTGTATGGAATTTTAAAGACCTATGAGCTCGAGTTGCAACATGATGAAGAAGTTGAGAAGAGCCAGAAGAAAAGTGGAAGTGTAGCTTTGGTGGCCAATATTCCAACAAACCAAGATGGAGGGAAGATGAAGAATGTGGAAGCCACACCAAGTCAAAGAACTTGTGAAGGTGGAGCTGTAACTAGCAAAGGTAAAAGCAAGATGATTGAAACCTGATGCATTAAGTGAGGATGAAGCTGAAGATCTAGATGAGTATTTGGCATTTCTATCAATGAGATTTTTGAAGCTAAGATTCAAGAAGAATCCAACAGGAGCCGGGCAATTCAAGAAAAGCTATCAATCGAACAAGGATGTGGTTGAAAGATCAAAGATCAAATGCTATAGCTGTGGAATTGCTGGTCACTTTGCCAATGAATATAGAAAATCCAAAGCTGAGAAAGAGAAGAAATAGTTCGAGACTGTTGATTACAACAAGAAATACTTTGATCTTCTCACGCAAAAGGAAAGAGCATTTGTATCTAGAGATAATGATTGGGCAGCTGGAGGAGACTCAGATGCAGAAAAGGAGTTTGTCAATCTTGCACTCATGGCAAACGAAACTGATGAAGAGGCTAGTTCAGCAAGCAACCAAGTATACTCAACAAACCTAACTGAACTTTCCAAAGATGAATGTGATAATGTTGTTAATGAAATGTCTAATGAATTGTATAACATGCATGTCACATTAAAATCGCTTAACAAGGAGAACAAAAAGATTAAAGATCTTAGTGCTAAGATAAGTGATAGGAATACTCTGTTAGAAACTCAACTAATTGATTTTGAAGCAATGAAAAGAGATTGCCAGGATGCTAAGAATTAGTTACTTGTGGCTCTGAAAAGAGAAGAGTGTTTAATAAAACAGTTAAAAGAGGAACAAACTTAATTGCTAAGTGGAAGGGATCAAAGGCTAAAACTGAAGAAATTTATAGTATACAAGGAGTTGATTCTTTTCAAAAATTAGCAGAAGTTAAGTTAGATGTTGATGGGGAAGTTGCTTCAGACAGTGATTTAGTCGAAAAAGAATGTCCTTTGAGACTTAAGCTTGTTAGCAAAGCAACTTTAACTAAATTGAACAAAAAGTACGGGCCTGTCAATAAGAACTTTGTTAATGGAGAGTGTAGCAAAACCAAGTCGGTTGAACAAGGAAACATAGGCAACTTGTCAATCAAGAAATTAAAGGATAAGTTAGAAAAGACTGAACCTAAGGCTAAGGCTAATAAGAAGAATAGAAATGGCAAGGTAGGAATTAACAAACATAGTAATTACACACCTGATAAATATGCTCCTCGAAAGGATTGTGTGAACTGTGGTAGTGTTAATCATTTATTTGTCAACTGTAAATCTGTTAAGAATGCTTCTGTGCCTAGTATGCCTAAGTCAGTACCTATGCCTGCTATGAATGTTATGCCAAACATGTTTGTCCAGCCTGCTCATGCATCTAGTCATTATGCTAACATGCCATTCATGTATAATCCATATTACAATGCTTTTAATATGCCTCGATTGCCATGGATGATAAATAACATGTTTGCACAGACTATGCCAAATTATACATCTAGTTTTAATGCATGTGAGCAAGTGAAACAACCTATTCTTCAGAAACCTACACCAAGAGTTAAGGTTAATTTAACTCAATCAGAACCCCTGGGTAGTAAGGGCTTGAAAAATAAGAAAAAAGGCTAACAAGGCAGGACCCAAGAAAACTTGGGTACCAAAATCAACTTGATTTGATTTTTATGTGTGCAGGGACACAGAAAGAATCTTTGGTACCTGGATAGTGGTTGTTCTAGGCACATGACTGGAGATTCTACCCTGCTCATAAGTTTGAGGAGAGAGCTGGCCCTAGCATTACCTTTGGAGACAACATCAAAGGATATACTAGAGGATATGGCTTGATTTCAGAAGGGAATGTTGTCATTGAAGAATTAGCACTGGTCGATGGACTTAAGCATAACTTGCTAAGTGTCAGTCAACTATGTGATAAAGGCCATAATGTCTGGTTCACATCTGAAGCTTGTTTCATTTTCAAGAAAAGTGACAACAAGGTAGTGTTGATAGGAGATAGAAGAGGAAATGTGTACATTTCTGACTTCAATTCAACAAATGCAAACATGAGTACATGTCTTCTCAGCAAGGCAAGTGTAGATGAAGGTTGGCTTTGGCATAAAAGACTGTCACACTTGAGTTTTAAAGCAATGAATGGGTTGGTAAAGAAGGATTTGGTTAGAGGTATTCTAAAATTGGATTACTCCAAGGATGGATTGTGTGATGCATGCCAGAAAGGGAAGCAGAAGAAGGCCTCTTTCAAATCAAAGTCAATGTCATCAATTGATCAACCATTGCAACTACTTCACATGGATATCTTTGGACCAGTCAATGTGTTGTCAATCTCAAAGAAGAAATACTGTCTTGTGATTATTGATGATTTCTCAAAATTCTCTTGGACATTCTTTCTGCACTTTAAGGATGAGGCATATGAAGTCATTATAAATCACATCAAGATAGTCAACAACAATCCTTTACTGAAAGTAAGGAGAATCAGAAGTGACAATGGAACTGAGTTCAAGAATTCTGTAATAAGAGAGTTTTGTGAAGAAGAAGGAATTATCCAAGAATTCTCTGCACCAAGAACTCCTCAAAAAATGGTGTAGTGGAAAGAAAGAACAGAACTCTAATTAAAGCTGCAAGAACAATGCTTAATGAGTCTAAGCTACCAACATACTTCTGGGCAGAAGCTATAAACACTGCATGCTACACTCAGAATATTTCTTTGGTCAATCAAGCAAAAGGCATGACACCTTATCAACTTTTCAAAGGCAAGAAACCAACAATCAACTTTCTGTATGTCTTTGGATGCAAATGCTTTGTACTGAAAAATCATGGTGAGAATCTTGGAAAATTTGATTCAAAGGCAGATGAAGCTATCTTTGTTGGATACTCACCTAGAAAATCCTACAGAGTCTACAACCTAAGACTAAACATTGTAATGGAGTCCATACATGTTGTATTTGATGACAAGAAAATATCTGGTCTAGTAGATGAAGGTTTTCATGAGTCTCTCTCATTTGAGAATGAGAGAAGTGGTGAAGAAAGTGAAGATGGTGATGAAGAATGGAGATCAAATGGTGTGAGAAACAGACAAGGATCATCAGTTGAAGTGCAAAATGAACCACCTGTTGAAGAGCAACTTATGTGACGCCCCCAGATCCGGGGTCGGAGATCTAGGCGCTCACGGTCCACTTTCCATTAATAACATACCTGTTCTTGCAAATAATATATATAACAGCCATCGACCCCACAATAAAACTCACACCGCACACACACACACACAGGTTAGAGTCTCAGAAACGTCATACACTTGATTAAGCAAAAGTAAAAGTTTCAGAGTTATTACAGACCGAATTAAATAGCATTTATGCTACCTGCAACACTTCGATATGAAGCGGTGTTGGCGGCTTGAATGTTTGTTGCGGTACACTGCTTTGCACAGGTCATACTTATAAATAAAACGTACTAACAAAAGTTGCCAACCAATCCGGCTAATGGGGCCTACCGGTGGAATCTCAACTGCTGCCTCGGGCCTAGTCACCTGCTTTCGGGCAGCTGTCTGGGTCTTGCCATTTCTCTTTACTGTTGTGTTTGTAAATTTGAAAACAAGCAAGAGTGAGCAACTATAGCTCAGCAAGAAATATATGTATAAGATAAGCAATATATCATTACATGTGTTTAGAAGTTATTAAACTCGCTTATATCAATCGGTTATAAAATCATTTGTCATTGTTGATAAATTTCAAAGGTGCACCCATACGTGCCCTTGTTTTCAAAGTAAACTTGCAGTTCTAGATACTGCATGAAGTCAACATCTTTCTCATCAAAATAGAACACTATCAGCAACTTGGCACATAGGCCTAAGAAGCAGTGTCAGAGCATTTTTTTCCAAAGTGGAGAAATGGGACTTAAAGAAAACATAAAACCTGACAGGGATTGATGATGATCAATCGCCACATCCAAGTCCAATAATCCGCGGGTCTTCTCTACCGGTAGAAGGATAGAAACTACATCTGTAACTATCCCCGGGTGAAAACTACATCCGTAATCACCCTCGATGAAAACTACATCCGTAATCATCCTTCGGCAACACCTGGGCCGGAATAATAATTGATGGACCGCCTGGCTTACGGCCGCTTACACATCCCGGGAATCGTTCGTCAACGGTTCCCACACCTGCCAGAGTCCCTTTTTCTTTTTCTTTTAAAACTTGATTTTGAATGAAAACTGAGTAGTTGAGGTCCGACATCAGTCGACCGATGATTCTTGAAATCGTACAAGAAGCAAACCTGACCGGGGGTTTTCGAAAAATGTTTTGAGTGCGAAAGTGTTCGAGTTTGAAAGTGCTAAAGGTATCTTGGATTAGCTTTGTCTTTAAAATAATGAACAATAAATAATAAATGGTATTTTAAGATTAAATATTAATAATTAATAAAATAATTATTTAATAAAGTAAGCTTTTAATCCAAGATAGGTATTTTTGAGTATTTATGATGATATAAAAATAATTACTTAGGTATACGATACTTCCCGAATGACCCTTCGGGTTTTCGCAATTTAATTACGATATAATAATATACCGCTCCCCGGTCAATGGTATATATGGACTGCTACGACCTCTATTGCTAGAGTCGTTGTCCGAAGAAAACATTTCATTCTAAGTTCAAGGGGTACAAACAATATATACATATATATATATATATATATATATATATATCTCAAACTTCATCATTTCTTCAATAAGCATAAACATATGATACGATTGAAAACTACAAACACAACAGTGAAAGTCCTTATATATGTAAGTTTTGAAAAGTAAACTTGCCTTGGTGAGGTTGGGGTGGTCGAGCTTGCGGAGTGGAATGATCTATACATAATGAAAAGCCGTTCGTTAGTACCTTAACAATATCTCTTTTAATTGCGAGGTTTTAGGGGGTACAAAATTAACTTAATGACTTCGTCTTATGACTCTCTAGCCCCACTATAGGTTCATGTCATCACTCGATTACGCTCGTCACTTATTCGACTTAATTTGGTTACCATAATCGAAGCGTATTCATTCCCCTTTAAATCACACTCCACTTACGACTTTTTCACTTGCGCGAATTTTACTCTAACATTTTTATAAAATTGAAAAATACATATTTTAATCCAATTCTTTTTGGGTAGCCTTCACCACTGCATTTACTAGCTCCTCTAATTTTTCCATGATCGTACATAAATTTTTAGGGGTTTAAACAAGGTTCACAAGTGGACCATTTAGTGCAGTTCGGATTCCAGAAACACTTTTCACTTCCCAGGCCATAACTCAAAATCTATACATCACCTAGTCATGAACCTTATATTTCTGGTAAAGCTTCATATGGGGGCATTCCTATACTCGCATGGTAACTGTTGTTGTAGGAAAATTCGATCAACGGCAAGTGGTCATCCCAACTTCCCTTAAAATCGATGGCACATACTCTCAACACGTCCTCTATGGTCTGGATGGTTCTCTTGCTCTATCCGTCTGATTGGGGGTGGTATGCAGTACTCATGTTTAACTTGGTCCCCACACAATCCTGAAAACTCCTCCAGAATCTGGAGTTGAACCTTGGGTCTCTATCAGATACAATGCTCATAGGAACCCCATGCCTAACCACGATCTCCTTTAAGTAAATATCCACCAGCTTGTCGACGGTGTATCTCTCGTTGATTGGAAGAAAATGTGCTGACTTGGTCAATCTATCGATAATTACCCAAATGGCATCATGATTAGTCTTGGTCCTTGGTAGTCCGACCACAAAGTCCATCGCAATATGCTCCCACTTCCACTCGGGTATCTCTAAGGGTTGCAACAATCCACTGGGCCTTTGGTGTTCGGCCTTTACTCTTTGACATGTCAAGCATTTACTTACCCACTCTGCCACGTCCTTCTTCATATTTGGCCACCAATAGTATTCTCTCAGGTCTCTATACATCTTAGTGCCTCCAGGGTGAATTGAGTACCTTGAACTATGGGCCTCTTGCAAGATCTCGTCTTTTAATTCCTGAACGTTCGGGATCCATATCCTAGATGCGTACCTCATAACTCCATTCCCGTCCTTTTCACACTTAATTTCCTCACCAGTCAAAATTTTCTCCATCGAATTCTTTTCTTCTTCTATCTTCTTTTCCTGGCTTAACTTAATCTTTTCCAATAGCGGTGGTTGGACTCTTATTTCCCTTAGACTCTCTTGTAACCTCACTTCAATTTCCAGTTTCTCAAGGTCCTTGATCAACTCGTCCACTGACGTTATCATCTTGAGTTTCTCCTTTCGGCTAAGTGCATCGGCCACCACGTTGGCCTTCCCTGGGTGATAATGAATCTCACAATCATAATCCTTGATTAGATCTAGCCATCTCCTCTGCCTTATGTTTAACTCTTTGTGAGTGAATATGTACTTTAAGCTCTTGTGATCAGTGTAGATTTCACACTTTTCTCCGTAAAGATAATGTCTCCAGATCTTCAAAGCGAAAACTATCGCCGCTAATTCCAAATCATGGGTGGGGTATCTTATCTCGTACTCCTTAAGTTGTTTGGACGCATACGCAATCACTTTACCGTGCTACATAAGCACACACCCTAAACCTTTATGGGATGCGTCGCTATAAATCACAAAATCTCCCTTATCATCGGGTAGGGCTAGTACCGGTGCTGTCACCAACCTCTTTTTCAACTCTTGAAAGCTCTCTTCGCATTTTTCAGTCCACACAAACTTCTCGGTCTTGCGAGTTAGTCGGGTCAAAGGGGCTGCTATCTTGGCAAAGTCTTGGACAAATCTCCTATAGTAGCCAGCCAACCCTATAAAACTTCTCACCTCTGTCGGAGTGGTTGGTCTCTCCCAATTTGATACAGCCTCTATTTTGGCTGGGTCCACTAGAATGCCTTGATCGCTAATCACATGCCCTAAAAACTGAACTTCCTTCAACCAAAATTCACACTTCGAGAACTTAGCGTACAACTTTTCTTCTCTTAATGCTCCCAATACAATCCTCAAGTGCTCTGCATGTTCCTCCTTCGTCTTGGAATAAAATCAAGATGTCATCGATGAAGAATATAACACACTTGTCCAAGTACTTCTTGAAGACTCGATTCATTAAGTCCATGAAAGCTGCGGGGGCATTCGTTAACCCAAATGACATCACTAGGAACTCATAGTGTCCGTACCGGGTGCGAAATGCCGTCTTTGGTATATCTTCTGGCTTAATCCTTAACTGGTGGTACCCGGTCCTCAAATCAATTTTAGAAAAATAAACTGCGTCCTTTAGTTGATCAAACAGGTCATCTATCCTGGGCAAGGGATATTTATTCTTTATAGTCACCTTATTCAACTCCCTGTAGTCTATACATAATCTCATACTACCATCCTTCTTTTTCACGAATAACACCGGGCCTCCCCACGGTGACACACTAGGTCTTATCATCCCTTTATCCAACAACTCTTGTAACTGAGTGGCCAGCTCTTTCATCTCCACTGGGGCTAGCCTATATGGGGCTTTCGAAATTGGGGCCGTATCAGAAACTAAGTCTATAGCGAACTCAATGTCTCTATCAGGTGGTAGTCCTGGAAGATCATCCGGAAATACATCTGCGAACTCATTAACGACTGGGATTTCCTGTAGGTTTGGTGCCTCCTTCTTGGTATCCTTCACATAGGCTAAATATGCTTCACATCCTTTACGTAACAGCTTCTTAGCTTGAATCATAGTCAGGAACTTTTGGTTTTGCCGTTTCACGCTAAATACTACTTCCTCGTCCCCTGGTAGTCTCAAACTTACTTTCTTCTTTACACAATCAATCTGGGCTCCGTGGGTTGTTAACCAATCCATACCTACTATTACGTCAAACTCTCTTAGTTTAAAAGGGATTAAATGTGACACCCCCAAATCTGAGGTCAAAGATTCAGGTCGTCACGTCACCATCCAACCATATCATACCTATATTGACATTACAACTCAACAATACATCCATCCATACCTCAATCTTACACACAATCAAGTTAGAGCCTCAGAAACGATAATCAAAAGTAACACTAAATATTACAATTCATCTGTACAATCCAGAGTCTTACGCAATTCCACTTATACAACTACACTTGAAGACAAGTCTTACTATTACAGTTGAAAACCTATCAGACTTACTCTGTAGTATTTATCAGGAACTAAATCATCTCCGGGGTAAATCTTCTACTCCTCTTCTGCTGTCGCGGAGTTAACCGACCAAATTCTTCTCTTTCTGAAAAGTTTTTATAAACCAAGAATGAGCTACATAATGCTCAGCAAGTTCACCATTTTGAAAAATAATAATGTGGTTTATTTCGAAAACATTGCCAACTATATGGGTATATATCTCAGATTTCAAAACATAATTGGACAATATATATGTCCGAGTTTGAGTAAAACATCTATACTCACTAAGGAGCTTTAAGAATAACATATGAACCCTTTATAAGGTTCCCATTTCAATATATCTCAAGTTTGAAAATATATACATATGAGTATATCATTTTTGGCAAAACACTCTACGATTAACATACTGTACAGGGAATACATCATTGCAAACCTCTTTCCTTCCATTAGCTTAGAAGGTTTCTTATACAAAAACATTTCATTCTTTGAAACAATTGCAAGAGTGCACTAACACGTGCCAATCTTTATAGAAATCTTGCAGTTCTAGATACTCCACGATGTCAATATTTTTCTTATCAAAGACCACACTATCGGCAACTTCGCACTTAGGCCCAAGAAGCAATGTTTGAGTATTTTTCCAAAGTGGAGGATGGGACTGGAAGAAAACATAAAAACCTGACAAGGATTGACGATGATCAGTCGCCACATCCAAGTCCAATAATCCGCGGGTCTTCTCTACCGGTAGAAGGATAGAAACTACATCCGTAACTATCCCCGGGTGAAAACTACATCCGTAATCACCCTCGATGAAAACTACATCCGTAATCATCCTTCGGCAACACCTGGGCCGGAATAATAATTGATGGACCGCCTGGCTCACGGCCGCTTACACATCCCGGGAATCGTTCGTCAACGATTCCCACACCTGCCAGAGTCCCTTTTTCTTTTTCTTTTAAAAACTTGATTTTGATTGAAAACTAAGTAATTGAGGTCCGACATCAGTCGACCGATGATTCTTAAAATCACACAAGAAGCAAACCTGACCGGGGGTTTTCAAAAATGTTTGGAGTTCGAAAAGTTCGAGTGTGAAAGTATTAAAGGTATCTTGGATTAGCTTTATCTTTAAAATAAAGAACAATAATTAATAAATGATATTTTAAGATTTAATCTAAAATAATTATTTAATTAAATAAGCTTTTAATCCAAGATAGGTGTTTTGAGTATTTACGAAGATATAAAAATAATTACTTGAGTATACGATACTCCCCGAGTGACCCTTCGGGTTTTCGCAATTTAATTACGATATAATAATATACCGCTCCCAGGTTAATAGTATATACGGACCGCTACAACCTCTATTGCTAGAGTCTTTGTCCGAAGAAAACATTTCATTCTAAGTTCAAGGGGTGCAAACATATATGTACTTATACATCTCAATTTCATCGATACTTCGATAAACATAAACATTTGATATGATTGAAAACTACAAACACAACAGTGAAAGTCCTTGTATATGTAAGTTTCGAAAAGTAAACTTGCCTTGGTGTGGTTGGGGTGGTCGAGCGTGCGGAGTGGAATGATCTATACATAAGCAATAACCGCTCGTTAGTACCTTAACAATATCTCTTTAATTGCGGGGTTTTAGGGGGTACAAAATTAACTTAATGACTTCGTCTTATGACACTCTAGCCCCACTATAGGTTCATGTCATCACTCGATTACGCTCGTCACTTATTCGACTTAATTTGGTTACCATATCCGAACCATATTCATTACCCCTAAAACTACACTCCACTTACGACTTTTTCCCTTGCGCGAATTTTACTCTAGCATTTTTATAAAATTGAAAAATTCATATTTTAATCCAATTCTTTTTGGATAGCCTTCACCACTACATTTGCTAGCTTCTCTAATTTTTCGATGATCCCACATAAATTTTTAGGGGTTTGAACAAGGTTCACAAGGGGACCATTTAGTGCAGCCCAGAATCCAGAAACACATTTCACTTCTCAGGCCATAACTCAAAATCTATACATCACCTAGTCATGAACCTTATATTTTTGGAAACTACATTCAAATACCTTTCCAAGAATATATATTAGGACCTCAGGGGACAAGATTTGGGGGTTCAAAACCCTCTTACAAGACAGTTCAAATTTCTGGAAAAACTCAGCATGCTTGTTTTACTAAATCAACCAAGATTCTTACATCCACAACACAACCAACATCTAAGTCACCATGTTCATACTTTATAACATTCTTGGAGATACATATACTATCCACAAGCATCAAAATCACAACCACAACACTAAAACTCAAGATCTATATCATCCATCACTTATATATCCAAGATTATCACAAATACACATGGATCTGTCATCAAACATCATAAACACTACATGGCCAAGAGGGGTTAGGGTTTTTATACCTTCTTGAGTATCTAGGAGCCTTGGGTAAGCCTTAAAAGTCTCAAGAACACCTTGAATAAGCTCCTACACTCCTTAAAATCCAAGATCTAAAAGAAAACTTAACATTGTTACTATTCACCAAAACTTTAACAATTAATATCTTGAAAACTAATGGATGAAAAGGCTTGGAATTCTTAGTATACCTTTCTTAGATGATGTAGAGTGCCTAGGAATTTTGCCTTGGATTATGAATGAAGAGAAATGGAAGAAAGAAAAATTTTTCTTCTTTGTTTTAGCTTTGGCCGAGAGCTTTTGTTCTTGGGGGGGGGGAGAGTGTTTTTGTGTTTTGATTTTTGGTTGGTTGAATAATTGTAAAGTGGTTGGGTGATACATGTATTAGTATATAGATATGTATTGCATGTTGTAAGTCTAGGTATAGGCCACCATGCCCTCTTGTCCCCCTTGGAAAAAGTAGTAACTAGTTACTATTCCTCTTGTCCATTTGGTACTACTAGTTACTTTTCCTAACTACTTAGTTGCATGGGACTTGCATGCAATACTACTCCTTGTATCATTATTCTTCCACCAATGCTTGTCATTTAATCTTTAATTCATATCGTATCTTAATTAATCTCTCGTAATAATATTTTGTCGCGTAGAGATTTTCCTTGTAATCCCTTAAGTACTTAATTGTGTAAATTCCTCGAATATCCATAATTCCTAATAAATCTTTTAACACTCCAATAATTCTCAAATCCCAAGTTTTATAAATCTTACCAACAATAAGATTCTTGCCTTCAACAATCTTCCTTTTATCTTACATAGTGAATGTAACAACATAGTTTCTCAAACAATCAATTCCATTAAACAACAGGGATAACTAGAAAGGTTCCAAATTGACAATGTCACAGGATATTAAATAAAAGAAAATATAACAAAAATTAGGGTTCTTACAGCCTCCCCTCCTTAAAAGGATTCCGTCCCGGAATCAGGTTGAAAACAGTTGGGGGTGCTTTTCACTCATCGTGCTCTCTAGTTCCCACGTTGATTCTTCGACATTCTGGTTCCTCCACAAAACCCTCACTAGTTTGACAACCTTGTTTCTCAGCACCTGTTCTTTTCTATCCATGATTTCTACGGGTTGCTCCACATATGTTAAGTCTGGTTGCAGATCCACTTGGTCATATTCTATCACATGTCGGAAGTCGTATGGTAGGGTCGTAGCATGGACAAATGGAACACTTTATGTACTTGCTGCAAGCTTGGGGGTAAAGCCAATTCATAGTGTAACTTTCCAACTCGTCTCAAGATCTCAAAAGGTCCAATAAATCTTGGGCTTAACTTCCCCTTCTTACCAAATCTCATCAATCCCTTCCACGGTGATACCTTTAACATCACAAATTCTCCTACCTCATATTCTTTGTCCTTGCGGGTCTGGTCCGCATACTTCTTCTGTCTGTCTTGGGCCGCTACCAGCCGTCCTCTTATGAGCTCGATAGTTTCTCTTGTCTGTTGGACCAGTTCAGGCCCTAAAATCTTCCGCTCTCCAACTTCTTCCCAACACAAGGGAGACCGACATCTTCGTCCGTATAAAGCTTCATATGGGGGCATTCCTATACTCGCATGGTAACTGTTGTTGTAGGAAAATTCGATCAACGGCAAGTGGTCATCCCAACTTCCCTTAAAATCGATGGCACATACTCTCAACATGTCCTCTATAGTCTGGATGGTTCTCTCACTCTGTCCGTCTGATTGGGGGTGGTATGCAGTACTCATGTTTAACTTGGTCCCCACACAATCCTGAAAACCCCTCCAGAACCTGGAATTGAACCTTGGGTCTCTATCAAATTCAATGCTCACAGGACCCCATGCCTTACCACGATCTCCTTAGATATCTCATAAAATTTGACCATTCGAAATAATGGGTTTCGTGAAAAACTAATGACTTTTACATACACTTGTCTGTACCGTAAAGACGTAATATCAATTCGAAATCTTCATTTGATAATTCGTACATATCGTGATTGCAAAAATTTCTCATCCACCCATAAAATTACTATTCATCCAGGTTTCGAATATTCCCGAAAGTTAGGGTTAATACAGTCTCCTCTCCTTAAAAGGATTCTATCTTAAGAACCTAAGGATAATAGTTGTGGATACAATTCCAACCTTACCTTTTCCAACTCTCAGGTTGACACTTCAACCCTATTGTTCTCTCCCTTCGTCTCACCAACGCCTTAATGTTGTTCCTCAACGCATACTCTCCTCGACCTGTATTTCTTATCGGTTGTTCTTATGATTAAAAATTTCTATCCCACTACTTACACGTTCCTCTTCTACCTTGTTCATAGTATCCGTGTTGAGTCCTTGTATCGTTGGCCCGTGAATGCTTTGTGGTCGTGTTTTGTAATCTGAGACAACGTCAATACGCACGGTATTCCTCATATTCCTTCGCTTGATTAGTAGGCATGTGTTGCCTCCCGTCAGCCGTTACCACTTTCTATGGATACTGTATAGTCTTCGGTATACGTCGAACCAGTTCAGCTACTATGTCCCTCGTTCATTGACTTCTTCGTATCGCAAGAGAAGCGAAACTTCTTCTTTCGTACTACGCTCTACAGGAGACGTCCTTACGTTCGCATGGTGATGATCGTGATAACAACATTCATTTCATGGATAAGTTTTTATTCGCGACTGCCCCGTGAAACCTAAGGCACGACACTAAATATAAATTCGATCGTCTGGACAATTCTTCTTCCCTGTCCGTCAACCACAGATCAAATTAGTACATACGCTCAATCTCTTTGTTAAATATACCTGAAAGCACCTTCAATATTCGAAGTTTAACCTTAAGTCTTTATCTGACGTAATCAATGCAGAAGTTTTATATTGCACCACCATCTCTTCCGTATAATATTCGATAATCTTCTCAATGGAAAGTCTCTCGTAGGTAAATCACTTGGTCCAACAATTATAACTCAACTAGGGCCATCTCTTGGCTCGGTCTTTGGCGACCTACTTATGAAATTCATTATAATTCTGTCCACGTTCAAGATTTTCTACAGGCGGAATTAATCCACTAGAGCTCTATCATTCTGCTTTTGGCATGTCGCGTTTGTACTTAATAGTTTGCCAATACCATTCTTCATTTCAGTTTACCAAACATTCCCTTAATTCTCTATACATCTTTTTCCTTCCCCATAATTTAGTCATTTTCCTCTAATATTATTCTTTATGGTATATACTCTATTTTCTTGGTCAATACCGACTGAATTCCCATTTCGAATAAGCCCTTCTATAGGTATCGGCCACCACACTGGTCTTTCCTGGGTAGTAACAAATTTCTCCATTATACCCCCTGCTCCCTTTCGTCACCTTCTCTTTCTTATGTTTGGTTCTAATATGAAGATATATTTATAGCACTTGTGGAGAAATTTTCACACTTTCTCATAAGGTTAACGTCTCAGTTTTTATGCTTGAACGCCATCATGACTAATCCCAGACTCACGGTTAGTATATCATATCCCGTAACCTTTATGTTGGTTAGAAGTATAGGCTATCATCCCCTTTCTACTGCATCAGCACACCTCTTAAACTCCTGGAAGACGCATCATCGTGACTCTTAAAGTCCTCTTTTTATCATCAAGTATAGCTAACAACGAGGTTGTTGCTAATATCTCATTTCATCCCAAAACTTTGTTCATTAATCCATAAAGGCTTCTGACTCATTAGTCCATTCAAACGATACTACCATAATTTTATAACGTTATATTAGTGTGAAATGCCAACTTTGGCACAGTACAGAGGTCGATCTTGAGTTGGTGAAAACTTCTCTTCAACCTTATCTTAAAAAAAACAACTACTCATTTTAACTAGTCAACAATTTCCCCATTTCTGATAAGGGTATCAGTTCTCGATGGTATATGTAAGATGTCATATGCTCGTCCTCCTTCACAACTGGCGCCAATCAGCCTGAGGCCTGCATGCGGCTGCGATTCCCAATAAACTTGATTAGGTGGTAATCTCGAAGAATCATTGGCATATATCCATGCATCCATTTGCTATTAGGGGCCTGTTAAACTATATGTCTCTCTATGTGCATCAATCCCTTTAAGCTAAGTAAAGCTTCACATTCTTGCCACGATATTTCTTCCTTTCTTGCCCATCTCACTTCCATGTTAGTTTCCTCTAAGGATATGTTTTACATCGCAATCGATTTGCATTTCCTGGATCAGGAAAAGGCTTGGTAACTCCAAAATTCATTAATATAACATCCTGACAACGGTTGGTAGAAGCGTACTCCCAACCACCTCATCATTTCTTATAACTTTCCCCACACCAATATTAAAGGTCTTGTGGTATGCCCCGACATGTTATCTCTACTTTAATAATTACTCGGCTGCACAATTACAACATTTGGTTTTTGATCTCATATTGGTGTAGCGGTTCATAATTGTACCTCCCGTTCACCTTAGAGTAATCACTTTGAAAGGAATGGTTTCAAGATAACAAGGTCCAATAGATAATTTTAATAAGAATTCCACATTGGATGTTCCAAGAATGTTGATGGTTCCAAATACTAGGAGTCTCGATTTTTGGAGATGTAAAGATGGATAGAAAGAATGCAACAAGGTTTATTCCTTCCCGTCCTGATAATTCTGTAATATGATACCATAGAGAATGTTGCACAAGGACAATGATTGTTGGATACAAAAGTCATAAAGACGATCTTTATACAATTCTTACATCGGGTGGATACTTTTCCTCCTGAATAATAAGAGGAAATCTAAAGTCGCATTGATGAAGGTCAGCCAATAGAAAGCAATTCTACTCCATGACAATTAAAGAATGAAGTAGTTTATCATTCAAGTAATCAGTGGTTTCAAATGAATTCTCATTGTGTGAATGAAAGAATAAAATATTCGAGTGATATAAAGGCTGGTACGAAGATGGGTAGAATTCGAGTTGAGTGGGCGACCTCATTAGGTCTCAATCAAGTTATTCGTCAAAACTTTCATCATCATACTTTACCACATGCAAAATGCATTGCAGAATGAATTAAATTGGGAGTTGGACCAGTGAAACAATAACTAGTCCTTTTCAAGAAACACTAGCAACTAGCTAGACAAAATTTGCTAGTTCACCTGTTTGAGACATCACCACCAGCTAGGACAATTAGCTAGGTGTTCTTCACAACATTACAATTTTGAGTAGTTAGAACAATCAACTAGTCATTCATATTGACATAACGACTAGCCAGTTTCAATTGGATAGAACGGAATTTCAACATCGTAGCCACTGAAGAAACTTTAGGCTTCTCGGACAATGAATGAAAATAAGAAGTTATTAAGTTTGAAAAAGAAAACTATAAAAACTGAAGAGAATTTTCTAGGTATCGGAACAATCGATAACCTCTCATCAAATATTACTTATCCGTGAAACGGTCCACCCAAGGGTGCCTCCGTACACATGCTTTATCAGATCCAACAATAGAATTAAATTCGGAATACCAATATCAAAATGATATCCTTACTATGATTTCAATGTACGATGTACAATCTTATCTTGAATAGAAGAAAAGAATTCATGAGGGATGTCTGGACATTAGATCATCCATGTCCTCAGTAATTTGTTGAATATTTATGAGCTCAACTCAAGAGTGCAAGTATGAAAGAAGCAATAAAATATCGATATTCGTTAAGTAGTAGTCGTCGATTAATTAAGGAAATATTTGTTGAACATTCCTTGGATAATTGAAAGAGAGTGTAAATAGTCCTGAGCAAAAATAATTATAAACTTCAAATAGAATGCTCGGGGATCAATTAAGACACTTTGGATGAGTCCCGGTTTAGAGAAAGTATATCACTGGTTGTTATTCCACAAGTTTGAAGTAGAAAGCTAGGAGGGTTACCTGATATACTAATCGAGGTAACATGGTTAGTGAACAGTTTAAAATGAAGTAGTGCACCAGCCGGTAGTTACCAAAATAAGTTGATAATCTTTCGTGCATCTCATTATCACCATTATGAGGGTAACTCCATATCTTCGTCTTCGTAATACAAGGCATCAACTAGTGCGTCCCTCAATCATCATCTTAAAGTCATTTGTCGAGTTGGGGTTTCACAAATATATCTGTCATTTCCGTGCTTTATTTTGAAGACCAAGCTTCACATCATTCCGGGGACACCTGCTAAGTCCGTAGGGTCCTACTTCATGCCTTCCGACATGATTCACAAGTGGCCAGTTCCCCCTGGGAACAGAACAAAGAGATCTCTCAGGGATCTCAGTGCAGTCCATAGGTTCAGTGGCGGGTGTGTGTATGTGAGCATATACCAAAATATTGGGGTCTACAATACATATATACTGTAATAACCCTGATTTTTGTACTACTGTAGAAAAGACCCGGATGAATAGTAACTTCGGTGTGTAAGAAAAACAAATCCCACCCATAATTATGTAATGGAAATTTGAGGATGATTAATTCATATTAAAATTATATAAGCAAAATGAGTGTATGTAAAAGCCGTCAAAAATTAGTAAACCACACTTCGTAAGAAATTACGATTTTTGAGAAAGCGATAAATACGAAAGCCGTGACATGGCCAAGGACTTTATAAACATGAGAATATTATGGAATAAGAATTAAGAAGATATTGGAGAAATGAGAACCACTTGAAGAGATTTTATTAAGAAAATTTTTAAGGAGTGGTATAACATTGCATGGAAAATTAAGTAATAAACTTGGAAAATAACCAAGGGCAATACCCATGCAAAATCCATGCAAATTATATGCAAGGTGGTTGATTTAGCTAGTAACCAAACCAAGGAACTAGGTAACTAGTAGTTGGTAGCATGGTTAGAAAACCAAGTACTAGTTAGAAACAAACCAACTAGTTAGGAAACATAGTTAGCATAAAAGATGGATCACCAAGCAAATTGTGTAGGCTTTTTAGACTTGGAAAATCTTGACCAACTAGCCATAGCCTTTATACATATAAGATATTAGCACATTATTGTAGTTAAAAGAAAAAGCAAAGCAAGTAGCAAACACCACTTCTCTCTTCTTTTTTTCTGCATTCTGCTGAGCAACAGAACAAGGAGGAGGAAATAATTTTTTTCCTTGCCTTCCACTATCTCACATATTCCCAAATTAAATCCCAAGGTTCTTCAGAGTACTAGTGAGGTACGTTTTAATTTTCATAATATTATATGAATCGTAGCATACCTAGAAAAATTGTCAAAGTTGCTTGGTGAATAGTGATCTTATGAAATCTTTGTTTTTGGATCTTAAAGATTAAGCCATATATTGATCAACCAAGGAGTTTGAGAAGGATTTCAAGACTTGTTGAGATACTTTGAACTCCAAGGAAGGTATAATTTCTTAACCCTAGTAGCCATTGCAAGATTTTAAGCTTAGTTTGATGAGATCTAAAAGTTCTAGTGATAAAAATGTTGGATCAAGTTTGATTATTGGAAAATCTTCGATATTGATGAAAATTGTTGTAATGAAAAATTTTGTTATGTTATATGAAGTCATGAGAGTAGATAAAATTTGAGTTTGGTATATTTGTGATGATATTGAAGTGGGTGGAAATTTTGGAAGTTGTATGTCTTGTAATAAGTGGTTTTGACAAATCTGCAAATACCCCTGTTTCAAGCTGTGATTCGGAACCCTAAATCTACTCCCCTGGAAACCTACCTTATATGCTTGGAAAGGTCTTGATCTTTAGTTTTTAGAAATGTAAAGTTTACTTCCAAGGGATTTGTAGATTTTGAGTTATGGACGATTTAGTGAGATGTGTTCTGAGTAGGGAGTTGTAGAGAATTGTCCCCTTGTAAATAATTTTTGGACCCTTAAAATCGGTGTTGAACCTATGGTAAAAATTGAGTAGCAAGTTCTTACGGTGGAGTAGATGACATAAAAAGAATTAGGTGAAAATTTGAATTTTCCAATTTTATAAAAAACGTAGAGTACAAACTTCGCAGTAGGAAATCCCTGCAGGAAAGAGTATGGTTTAAGGGCTTGGTTAAGGACCTTAGAAAAATCCTTGGGATGTGTGAAAATTATATTTACACCACATTGCAGTGAAGAAAGTATAAGAAAAAGAATTTTGTAAAAAGGATTATTTTTTTCGATTTTATAAAAATGTTAGAGCGAAGTGCGCGCGAGTGAAAAATCACCTAGGAGGTTAGTTTAACGTAGTTTTAAGAGTACTCACTTGTGTTTCAAGTTGAGGAATGGATTCGAGTCGAATGGGTAACGAATGTGATAAAGTGATGACATGGTCATATGGGAGGGTTAGTGGTCACAAATTGGAGTCTTTAAGTTGGTCTTACATCCTTTAAAACCTTACAATTAAGTAGTGTTGTTAAGGTACTAACGTACGAATATTGATTATGTATAGATCTTCGTTCCACGTCACGAGCTCGACCACCCCACCCTACCAAGGCAAGTTTACTTTTGAAAACTTATATATAAGGATTTTCACTGTTGTGTTTGTGGCTTTCAAACGTATTATATGCTTATGCTTTATGAGGTTATGTTGAAGTTTGAGATATATGCACATATGTGTTTGTACAACCTTGAACTTAGAATGAAAATGTTTTCTTCGGACAACGACTCTAGCAATAGAGGTCGTAGCGGTCCTAATATGCTATTGACCGGGGAGCGGTATATTATTGTATCGTGATTAAATTGCGAAAACCCGAAGGGTCATTCGGGAAGTATCGTATACTTAAGTATTTATTATTTTTACATTATTATAAATACTCAAAAATATCTATCTTGGGTTAAAAGTTATTTTTATTAAATAATTATTTTATTAATTGTTTATATTAAATCTCAAAATATCATTTATTAATTATTGATCATTATTTTAAAGACAAAACTAATCCAAGATACCTTCATCGTTTTCAAACTCGAACTCTTTCGAACCCAAAACATTTTCGAAAACCCCCGGTCAGGTTTTGCTTCTTGTACACTTTTCAAGAATTATCGGTCGACTGAGGTCAAACTTCAACTACTTGAATTTTCTATCAAAAATGATTTTTGACAGGAAAGAAAAAAAAAGGGACTCTGGCAGGTGTGGGAATCGTTGACGAACGATTCCCGGGATGTGTAAGCGGCCGTGAGCCAGGCGGTCCATCAATTATTATTCCGGCCCAGGTGTTGCCGAAGGATGATTACGGATGTAGTTTTCATCGAGGGTGATTACGGATGTAGTTTTCACCCGAGGATAGTTACGGATGTAGTTTCTATCCTTCTACCGGTAGAGAAGACCCGCGGATTATTGGACTTGGATGTGGCGACTGATCATCGTCAATCCCTGTCAAGTTTTATGTTTTCTTCAAGTCCCATCCTCCACTTTGGAAAAATACTCAGACACTGCTTCTTGGGCCTAAGTGCCAAGTTGCTGATAGTGTGGTTTTTGATAAGAAAAATATTGACATCGTGCAGTATCTAGAACTGCAAGATTTTCTATAAAGATTGGCATGTGTTAGAGCACTCTTGCAATTATTTCAAAGAATGAAATGTTTTTGAATGAGAAACCTTCTAAGCTAATGGAAGGAAAGAGGTTTTCCATGATGTATTCCCTGTACAGTATGTTAACCGTAGAGTGTTTTGACGAAAATGATATGCTCATATGTATATATTTTCAAACTTGAGATATATTGAAATGGGGACCTTATAAAGGGTTCATATGTTATTCTTAAAGCTCCTTAGTGAGTATAGATGTTTTATTCAAACTCGGACATATATATTGTCCAATTATGTTTTGAAATCTGAGATATATACCCATATAGTTGGGAATCTTTTCGAAATAAACCACATTATTATTTTTCAAAATGGTGAACTTGCTGAGCATTATGTAGCTCATTCTTGCTTTATAAAAACTTTTCAGAAAGAGAAGAATTTGGCCGATTAACTCTGCACCAGCAGAAGAGGAGTAGAAGATTTTCCCCGGAGATGATTTAGTTCCTGATAAACACTACAGAGTAAGTCTGATAGGTTTTCAACTGTAATAGTAAGACTTGTCTTCAAGTGTAGTTGTATAAGTGGAAGTGCATAAGATTCTGGATTGTACAGATGAATTGTATTTAGTGTTACTTTTGATTATCGTTTCTGAGGCTCTAACTTGTTTGTGCGTAAGATTAAGGTCTGGATGGATGTATTGTTGAGTTGTAAAGTTAATACAGGTATGATATGGTTGGATGGTGATGTGACGACTTGAATCTTTGACCTCGGATTTGGGTTGTCACATATACGTAGTCCCTGCTAACATCTCTATCAAAGGATCCCACTCTAGACCCGCTGGTCTTTTCTTTTGGTAGACTCTGAGATCACTGTATCGCTCGTTGCAACCATATTCAACTTCTCTCGAGTCCCTTTGTTAATTCTACTTGTTTGTTCTCTAAGTTGAACTACCATGCTCTAGTGTCCGAATCATGCGTGGAATTATCTAGCACGCTCGTCTTATGATAACATTCTCGTATGACACATGTAAAATTCGCCATCAAGGGTAATGAAATCCACAATGGCATAGTAACCACCTCTCAGGTAAACCCGTTACTTATCGAAAATCGGATCTTATAGCCAAAGTAAGAGACTTTCATTATTCCAAGTACTAAGTACTCTTAATTATGTAGGGAAGTCTTAACTTCTTGATTCTTAAAATGCCGCCTCCTAAACTGTGGAGGACTATGGGCCACAAAATTTATGCCGACCTAGTCATCCGATCATATTGGCAATATCGCCTCTACCTCAGCTGTTCTTGAGATTTCGCTCTGCTTCCTATATCGTTACCTATGATAGGTCTTGTACGACTCTCAAACCTCTATTCATCATTCTGAAGGTCTCTAAGGATTCTATCGACCCTAGTATAATACCTTCAATCAACACTCCAGTCCATTCTACTCACCGGTACCTCTGCCGGTAGTCCAATAATAAGTTTACTACGATCTCTTATGTCATCCTCCTACTTAGACTTAACTCTCAACACTCTCATTTCTGAGTACTGTAACTTATCGCTCTGATACCATTTCCGTGACACCCCCAAATCTTAGGTCAATGATTCAGGTCGTCACGTCACCATCCAACCATATCATACCTGCATTGACTTTACAACTCAACAATACATCCATCCATACCTCAATCTTACACACAATCAAGTTAGAGCCTCAGAAACGATAATCAAAAGTAACACTAAATATTACAATTCATCTGTACAATCCAGAGTCTTACGGAATTCCACTTATACAACTACACTTGAAGACAAGTCTTACTATTACAGTTGAAAACCTATCAGACTTACTCTGTAGTATTTATCAGGAACTAAATCATCTTCGAGGTAAATCTTCTACTCCTCTTCTGCTGTCACGGAGTTAACCGACCAAATTCTTCTCTTTCTGAAAAGTTTTTATAAAGCAAGAATGAGCTACATAATGCTCAGCAAGTTCACCATTTTGAAAAATAATAATGTGGTTTATTTCGAAAACATTCCCAACTATATGGGTATATATCTCAGATTTCAAAACATAATTGTACAATGTATATGTCCGAGTTTGAGTAAAACATCTATACTCACTAAGGAGCTTTAAGAATAACATATGAACCCTTTATAAGGTTCCCATTTCAATATATCTCAAGTTTGAAAATATATACATATGAGTATATCATTTTCGGCAAAACACTCTACGATTAACATACTGTACAGGGAATACATCATTGCAAACCTCTTTCCTTCCATTAGCTTAGAAGGTTTCTTATACAAAAACATTTCATTCTTTGAAACAATTGCAAGAGTGCACTAACACGTGCCAATCTTTATAGAAATCTTGCAGTTCTAGATACTGCACGATGTCAATATTTTTCTTATCAAAGACCACACTATCGGCAACTTGGCACTTAGGCCCAAGAACCAGTGTTTGAGTATTTTTCCAAAGTGGAGGATGGGACTGGAAGAAAACATAAAAACCTGACAAGGATTGACGATGATCAGTCGCCACATCCAAGTCCAATAATCCGCGGGTCTTCTCTACTGGTAGAAGGATAGAAACTACATCCGTAACTATCCCCGGGTGAAAACTACATCCGTAATCACCCTCGATGAAAACTACATTCGTAATCATCCTTCGGCAACACCTGGGCCGGAATAATAATTGATGGACCGCTTGGCTCACGGCCGCTTACACATCCCGGGAATCGTTCGTCAACGATTCCCACACCTGCCAGAGTCCCTTTTTCTTTTTCTTTAAAAAACTTGATTTTGATTGAAAACTGAGTAATTGAGGTCCGACATCAGTCGACCGATGATTCTTGAAATCACACAAGAAGCAAACCTGACCGGGGGTTTTCGAAAATATTTGGAGTTCGAAAAGTTCGAGTGTGAAAGTATTAAAGGTATCTTGGATTAGCTTTATCTTTAAAATAAAGAACAATAATTAATAAATGATATTTTAAGATTTAATATAAAATAATTATTTAATTAAATAAGCTTTTAATCCAAGATAGGTGTTTTGAGTATTTACGAAGATATAAAAATAATTACTTGAGTATATGATACTCCCCGAGTGACCCTTCGGGTTTTCGCAATTTAATTACGATATAATAATTACCGCTCCCCGGTTAATAGTATATACGGACCGCTACGACCTCTATTGCTAGAGTCGTTGTCCGAAGAAAGCATTTCATTCTAAGTCCAAGGGGTGCAAACATATATGTACTTATACATCTCAATTTCATCGATACTTCGATAAACATAAACATTTGATATGATTGAAAACTACAAACACAACAGTGAAAGTCCTTGTATATGTAAGTTTCGAAAAGTAAACTTGCCTTGGTGTGGTTGGGGTGGTCGAGCGTGCGGAGTGGAATGATCTATACATAAGCAATAACCGCTCGTTAGTACCTTAACAATATCTCTTTAATTGCGGGGTTTTAGGGGGTACAAAATTAACTTAATGACTTCGTCTTATGACACTCTAGCCCCACTATAGGTTCATGTCATCACTCGATTACGCTCGTCACTTATTCGACTTAATTTGGTTACCATATCCGAACCATATTCATTACCCCTAAAACTACACTCCACTTACGACTTTTTCCCTTGCGCGAATTTTACTCTAGCATTTTTATAAAATTGAAAAATTCATATTTCAATCCAATTCTTTTTGGATACCCTTCAACACTGCATTTACTAGCTTCTCTAATTTTTCGATGATCCCACATAAATTTTTAGGGGTTTGAACAAGGTTCACAAGGGGACCATTTAATGCAGCCCGGAATCCAGAAACACATTTCACTTCTCAGGCCATAACTCAAAATCTATACATCACCTAGTCATGAACCTTATATTTTTGGAAACTACATTAAAATACCTTTCCAACAATATATATTAGGACCTCAGAGGACAAGATTTGGGGGTTCAAAACCCTCTTACAAGACAGTTCAAATTTCTGGAAATACTCAGCATGCTTGTTTTACTAAATCAACCAAGATTCTTACATCCACAACACAACCAACATCTAAGTCACCATGTTCATACTTTATAACATTCATGGAGATACATATACTATTCACAAGCATCAAAATCACAACCACAACACTAAAACTCAAGATCTATATCATCCATCACTTATATATCCAAGATTATCACAAATACACATGGATCTATCATCAAACATCATAAACACTACATGGCCAAGAGGGGTTAGGGTTTTTATACCTTCTTGAGTATCTAGGAGCCTTGGGTAAGCCTTAAAAGTCTCAAGAACACCTTGAATAAGCTCCTACACTCCTTAAAATCCAAGATCTAAAAGAAAACTTAACATTGTTACTATTCACCAAAACTTTAACAATTAATATCTTGAAAACTAATGGATGAAAAGGCTTGGAATTCTTAGTATACCTTTCTTAGATGATGTAGAGTGCCTAGGAATTTTGCCTTGGATTATGAATGAAGAGAAATGGAAGAAAGAAAAAATTTTCTTCTTTGTTTTAGCTTTGGCCGAGAGCTTTTGTTCTTGGGGGGGGGGAGTGTTTTTGTGTTTTGATTTTTGGTTGGTTGAATAATTGTAAAGTGGTTGGGTGATACATATATTAGTATATAGATATGTATCACATGTTGTAAGTCTAGGTATAGGCCACCATGCCCTGTTGTCCCCCTTGGAAAAAGTAGTAACTAGTTACTATTCCTCTTGTCCATTTGGTACTACTAGTTGCTTTTCCTAACTACTTAGTTGCATGGGACTTGCATGCAATACTACTCCTTGTATCATTATTCTTCCACCAATGCTTGTCATTTAATCTTTAATTCGTATCGTATCTTAATTAATCTCTCGTAATAATATTTTGTCGCGTAGAGATTTCCCTTGTAATCCCTTAAGTACTTAATTGTGTAAATTCCTCGAATATCCATAATTCCTCGTCATAATTCCTAATAAATCTTTTAACACTCCAATAATTCTCAAATCCCAAGTTTTATAAATCTTGCCAACAATAAGATTCTTGCCTTCAACAATCTTCCTTTTATCTTACATAGTGAATGTAACAATATAGTTTCTCAGACAATCAATTCCATTAAACAATAGGGATAACTAGAAAGGTTCCAAATTGACAATGTCACATGATATTAAATAAAAGAAAATATAACAAAAATTAGGGTTCTTACATTAAATCTACCCGAAAGTGTCGCCCTCCTATTTCTAGGTCACAACCTGGATATACTTGACTAACAGGGATAATTTCATGATTAGCTATCTCTACTTGCAGTCTGTCTTTCAATGGTTCAGCCTTAAGGCCTAACTGACATATAAAATCTAGGGATATGAAAGACTTGGTAGCTCCCGAATCAAATAAAACATTTGCCTTAACTGAGTTGAGTAGTAGGGTACCTGCAATCACATCCGTGTTTCTCACGGCATCTTGCACCGTCATGTTAAAAGTTCTTGCAGTAAGGGCCTTGTTAGAAGCAGTTCCACTCACTCTTGACGCAGCTGGCCCAGAGGACATACATTCCCTCATTCGGTGCCCTGGTTTCCCACACTTGAAACAATTGCCTCCAGCATTAGTGTTGTTACTAGTTCCTCGACAAGCGTTAGCATAATGTCCCGTCAGCCCATACTTGAAGCACTTCACATCCTGTAGGTTACACACGCCCGCATGTTTCCTTCCACATTTATTACATTCTGGGGGTAGGGCTCGAGATGGGGTACAGTAAGACGATCCCTGTGGTCGGCCGCTCTGGCCCACACTCCAACTTTCAGCTCTCTTGGTTCCAAAGTTTCCGCTGGGTTGGGACATCGCCCCTCGCTTAAATATGCTCGGAAAGCTCCCACCCGCAGAGTTTCCCTTTCGACTATCAAACTTCCTCTTCTTTCCTTCCCTCTCCTTCTGCATCTGTTCACTCCCAGCCTCAACAATTGATGCTTTCTATACCAGGGTGGCATAGTCTGTCAGCTCAAGAACCGCCACACGATTCTGAATCCATTGCTTTAGCCCCAATTGAAACCTTCGGGCCCTCTTTGCCTCAGAGTTCACGTATTCCGGCACAAACCTCGACAACTCAGTAAATTTGGCCTCATACTCTGCCACCGTCATGTTACCTTGCTTTAGTTCCAAAAACTTCAGCTCCATTTGTGTCTCCATGAACCTAGGATAGTACTTTTCCAAGAACAGCTCGCTAAACCTCTCCCAGGTCACCACACCTCTTCCTTCCAAATTCCTCTTAGCTTCCCACCAATAGTTTGCCTCACCCTTCAGGAGGTAGGTGGCGAAAATAGTCTTCTGCTCCTCAGCGACACCTAGTATCTCGAAAGATTTTTCCAATTCCTTCAGCCAGGCTCTTGCCTCAACCGGATCTGCAGTTCCTTTAAATTCTGGGGGTTTCAGGGATTTGAAGTTCCGGAAAGCATTTGCATTAGCATTGTGGGGTGGTTGCTGAACCGGGGGACGGTCCAAATTCTGCCTAAGTAGCTCCATGAACTGTTCCATAGGGCCTCCCCTTGGATGTTCTACCTCTCGGGTGTCATCACCAGCTTCTTCTTTGTCATACTCAGAGTCATCAAACAAGTTATGGTCGTTGCCCTCATCCTCACTCAGGTTCACATTCTCCCCTTCATGGTTCTGGTGGCCTCCGGTCCCGTGGTGGCTAGCCTGGCCTTTAGAACTGACCGGGTGAGCTCGAGTGTTCATTCTTCTGGGTGGCATGATTCTGATAATGAAACAAGAAATGGGTTAGGGTTTTCTAATTACCTGACAGCATTTACACGGGTCAGGAACGTATCCTTCCTCCTCATAAGGGTGGAAGTTGCAAAAGTTTTAATAACCCGATGCTGGAGATAAAACGTCAGAACATTTTTGGGAAAAATTCTCTATGGGGTGCGAAAACATTTGCAGGAGTTTTCAAGATTTCAAAACTTTGAATTATTTATTTATTTATTTATTTTGAAAAAATTTATTTTAAAATTTGTAGGGACATTTTGGGAATTTGTAGAGAACAATTTGAAATCGCATGTCGTAAATTTGAAACAGCGTGGTCGTATTTGCGGCTTGTAGCAATTGTATATTCACAGTTGTATATCAAAACAGTAAAGCATGGCATCGGAAAGTAAGGCAGTTGAGATAATATCAAGGAAACTGAAACTAGATAAATACGGTACAAGAGTTATCACAAAGTTTGGATGTTAGAGCCTAATACATAGTTCCGATGTCAAAGTCTAGCAAAAGTGGAACAATAACAAGTACATCATCTAAATAGTCAAGGCTACACAAAAGTAGGGCTACATCCGCACATTCTATCCGAAGTCACATCTACATATCTGTAGGTCAGTCTACCCATCCACTGGTCAGAAAGGATACCACCGCACAAGTCAATTATCCCGCAAAATCGACACAATAAAGTCATTTGAACCTAGAGGACTGAGCTATCTGTAACACATCATGGTGCCGCTCCGCGATGGAGCAAGGCCCTCACTCGGGAAAATGCACGATGCACAACACGCCTAACATCCCTAGCCTGGACCACTCCGCCCCTGCGGACTCTTAAACCGATAATCCTCGCGCGACTCCTCCTCTCAATCCTATGGAGTCGAGCTCTAGTCCTCCTAGCAACAGCAGTCCTCATCTCAGCCTGAATCCTCAATCGCGCCTCGCGCTCCTCCACTAGTGCCCGCCTCGCCTCATTAAGTCTGGCCTTTGCAGAAAGTAGGTCTCGGGTCAGGAACTGCACCACGTAGGCGTGCTCAGTGCCCGACACTGGGGGTAGGTCCATCGGCGGGGGTAGTATGACAGGAATAGGAGCAGGTGCAGGAGCAGGAGCAGGAGCAGAAGTAGGAGCAGGGGTAGCGTCAAGCTCCTCCTCGCCAGAAGTATCATCCTCGGAGTCACCGTCCGATGAAACAGGGCTCGATGACTGCGGAGAGGGTGGGGGTGACACAACACGGCCCTCACCAGATCTCACACTCTCCTCGTCAGTAGCTACAGGAGAGGGGGTAACAGGCTCAGGCTCAGGCTCAAAGGGCTTCTCATCGGGATCCTCATCATCAGTATCTCCTATCAGCGTAATCCAGGGGCCAAGCTCAGGGTCAGCACCCATATCCTCCCCAGGATCCTCGGTATCTCGCATCAGTGCCTCATCATGCTCTCTCTCAAAGGCCTCAGGGTCTGGTATCTCCGCCATCTACACAAGGGAAATAAGGTGGGTCACTAACCATAAAGAAAGGTTTAAGGAGTAGTTCCCTCACGGGCCTTAAAGTGAGGGCTATATCCGATAACCCGACTGCAAACTTGATGAGAGTTCTAGGTATTATTAGGGTTGTTATTAGGGTTATTGTTATTGTTATTATTATTAGGGTTGCTTTCTTAAATTACTATCGTTTCTGAGAACTGTAACCTCGCTCTGATACCATTTCTGTGACGCCCCCAGATCCGGGGTCGGAGATCTAGCCGTTCACGGTCCACTTTCCATTAATAACATACCTGTTCTTGCACATAATATATATAACAGCCATCGACCCCACAATAAAACTCACACCGCACACACACACAGGTTAGAGTCTCAGAAACGTCATACACTTGATTAAGCAAAAGTAAAAGTTTCAGAGGTATTACAGACCGAATTAAATAGCATTTATGCTACCAGCAACACTTCGATATGAAGCGGTGTTGGCGGCTTGAATGTTTGTTGCGGTACACTGCTTTGCACAGGTCATACTTATAAATAAAACGTACTAACAAAAGTTGCCAACCAATCCGGCTAATGGGGCCTACCGGTGGAATCTCAACTGCTGCCTCGGGCCTAGTCACATGCTTTCGGGCAGTCTGTCTGGGTCTTGTCATTTCTCTTAACTGTTGTGTTTTTAAAATTGAAAACAAGCAAGAGTGAGCAACTATATCTCAGCAAGAAATATATGTATAAGATAAGCAATATATCATTACATGTGTTTAGAAGTTATTAAACTCGCTTATATCAATCGGTTATAAAATCATTTGTCATTGTTGATAAATTTCAAAGGTGCACCCATGCGTGCCCTTGTTTTCAAAGTAAACTTGCAGTTCTAGATACTGCATGAAGTCAACATCTTTCTCATCAAAATAGAACACTATCGGCAACTTGGCACATAGGCCTAAGAAGCAGTGTCAGAGCATTTTTTTCCAAAGTGGAGGAATGGGACTTAAAGAAAACATAAAACCTGACAGGGATTGACGATGATCAGTCGCCACATCCAAGTCCAATAATCCACGGGTCTTCTATCCCAGGGTGAAAACTACATCCGTAATCACCCTCGATGAAAACTACATCCGTAATCATCCTTCGGCAACACCTGGGCCGGAATAATAATTGATGGACCGCCTGGCTTACGGCCGCTTACACATCCCGGGAATCGTTCGTCAACGGTTCCCACACCTGCCAGGGTCCCTTTTTCTTTTTCTTTTAAAACTTGATTTTGAATGAAAACTGAGTAGTTGAGGTCCGACATCAGTCGACCGATGATTCTTGAAATCGTACAAGAAGCAAACCTGGCCGGGGGTTTTCGAAAAATGTTTTGAGTGCGAAAGTGTTCGAGTTTGAAAGTGCTAAAGGTATCTTGGATTAGCTTTGTCTTTAAAATAATGAACAATAAATAATAAATGGTATTTTAAGATTTAATATTAATAATTAATAAAATAATTATTTAATAAAGTAAGCTTTTAATCCAAGATAGGTATTTTTGAGTATTTATGATGATATAAAAATAATTACTTAGGTATACGATACTTCCCGAATGACCCTTCGGGTTTTCGCAATTTAATTACGATATAATAATATACCGCTCCCCGGTCAATGGTATATATGGACTGCTACGACCTCTATTGCTAGAGTCGTTGTCCGAAGAAAACATTTCATTCTAAGTTCAAGGGGTACAAACAATATATACATATATATATATATATATATATATCTCAAACTTCATCATTTCTTCAATAAGCATAAACATATGATACGATTGAAAACTACAAACACAACAGTGAAAGTCCTTATATATGTAAGTTTTGAAAAGTAAACTTGCCTTGGTGAGGTTGGGGTGGTCGAGCTTGCGGAGTGGAATGATCTATACATAATGAAAAGCCGTTCGTTAGTACCTTAACAATATCTCTTTTAATTGCGAGGTTTTAGGGGGTACAAAATTAACTTAATGACTTCGTCTTATGACTCTCTAGCCCCACTATAGGTTCATGTCATCACTCGATTACGCTCGTCACTTATTCGACTTAATTTGGTTACCATAATCGAAGCGTATTCATTCACCTTTAAATCACACTCCACTTACGACTTTTTCACTTGCGCGAATTTTACTCTAACATTTTTATAAAATTGAAAAATACATATTTTAATCCAATTATTTTTGGGTAGCCTTCACCACTGCATTTACTAGCTCCTCTAATTTTTCCATGATCCTACATAAATTTTTAGGGGTTTAAACAAGGTTCACAAGTGGACCATTTAGTGCAGTTCGGATTCCAGAAACACTTTTTACTTCTCAGGCCATAACTCAAAATCTATACATCACCTAGTCATGAACCTTATATTTCTGGAAACTACATTCAAATACCTTTCCAACAATATATATTAGGACTTCAGGGGACAAGATCTAGGGGTTCAAAACCCTCCTACAAAACAGTACAAGTTCCCAGAAAATTTACACAGCATGCTTTTTCCACTTAACCATTCAAGAATCCCATATAAACATCACAACCATCATCTAAACCACCAAGAACATACTCTATAGCATACATGGAGTTACATACACTAACCACAAGTTTAAAAATCACAACCACAATATTTAAACTCAAGATCTACGTCATCCATAACTTATATGTCCAAGATTCACACTAACATCCATGGATCTAACATTAAACACCATAAATAATTCATGGCCAAGAGGTGTTAGAGTTTTATACCTTCTTGAGCATCTAGGAGCCTTGGGTATGCCTTACAAGTCTCAAGAACACCTTGGATGAGCCCCTACAATCCTTACAACTCAAGATCTAAAAGAAAACTAAACATAGTTACTATTCATCTAAACTTCAACAATTTATAACTCAAAAACTAATGGATGAAAGGGGTTGGAATTCATAGCATACCTTCCTTATATAGTGTAGAGGACCTAGGATTTTTGTCTTGAGTTATGAGTGATGAGAAGCTGAAGAAAAGAATTTTTCTTCTCCTTCTTTGGTGCTTGGCCGAGAGCTTCAAGAACAAGGGGGGAGAGTGTTTTGTTTTGCTTTTTGTGTTGGGTGAAATAAAGTGAAGTGTGTTGGATGATATGTATTAGGTGTATGTATTATTGTATCACATGTTGCAAGTCTAGTACCTAGGCCAACCATACCTCCTTGTCTCCTTGGACAATGCACCATAACTAGTTACTATTCCTCTAGTTGTTTTTGCATTACTAGTTTGCTTTTCTAACTACCTAGTTGCATGGGACTTGCATGCAATATCTTTCCTTGTATTATTATTCCTTCACCAATGCTTGTCACTTAATCTTTAATTTGTATCGTATCTTAATTAATTCCTCGTAATAATATTTTGTCGCGTAGAGATTTCCCTTGTAATTCCCTAAGTACTTAATGGTGTAAATTCCTCGAATATCCATAACTCCTCGTCATAATTCCTAATAAATCTTTTAATATTCTAATAACTCTCAAATCCCAAGTTTTATAATTCTTACTAACAATAAGACTCTTGCCTTCAACATCCTTCCCTTTATCTTACAGGGTGAATGTAACAACATAATTGCTCAGATAATCAATTCCATTAAACAACACGGATGACTCAAAGGTTCCAATTTCACAATGTCATATGATATTATAAAAAGAATATTACAAAAATTAGGGTTCTTACAACTTACACCATCAGTTGGAAATCAAAGAGAAGCATCTGTTGATGAATCTGCAAGAACTCCATCAATCTCGAGGGCCATACACTCAGGGGGAGTTTCTCACAGTCAAAACTCAATAACAAGCCACACTGATCAACACAGAGAAAATGAAGCCACTTCATCAAGGTCAAACTTACCACCATAAAGAAAATGGACCAGGGATCATCCATTTGAGCTTATCATTGGAGATCCTAATGCAAAGGTCCAAACCAGAAGAGCAACTCAAGAAGAATGCTTATATAGCAGTTTTATATCCAAAGAGGAACCAAAGAGAGTTGAACATGCTCTTCTGGATCCAGACTGGGTTTTAGCAATGCAAGAAGAGCTAAACCAGTTTGAAAGAAGTATGGAAACTTGTACCCAAACCTAAAGACAAATCAGTGATTAGCACTAAGTGGGTATTCAAGAACAAGATGGATGAGAATGGCATAGTCACAAGGAATAAAACTAGATTAGTAGCTAAAGGCTACTGTCAAGAGGAAGGAATTGACTTTGAAGAAACCTTTGCACCAGTGGCAAGGTTAGAAGCAATAAGGATCTTCCTGGCCTATGCAGCACATGCCAATTTCAAAGTCTATCAAATGGATGTCAAGAGTGCATTTCTGAATGGTATTCTGGAGGAAGAGGTGTATGTTAGTCAACCGCCTGGTTTTGAAGATCCAGACTTTCTAGAATATGTGTTCTTTCTACTCAAAGCACTCTATGGCCTGAAGCAAGCACCTAGAGCCTGGTATGACACACTCTCACAGTTCCTTATAGAGAATCACTTCATTCGAGGTACTATTGATAAAACTCTCTTTTATAGAAATGTCAATGGCTCTATGATACTTGTCCAAATTTATGTAGATGATATAATATTTGGGTCTATAAATGAGAAACTTTGCAAGAGATTTGCCAAACTCATTCAAATTAGATATGAAATGAGTATGATGGGTGAATTAACTTATTTTCTTGGTTTACAAGTTAAACAAGTGAATGAGGGAATTTTTATAAGTCAAACAAAATTCATTTATGATCTTTTAAAAAGGTTTGATTTATCAGATTGCTCTTCTGCAAAAACACCCATGGCCACTGCCAGTAAGGAACTGAATACTAAGGAAAAGAAGGTGGACATGACAAGCTATAGGGGCATAGTTGGATCTCTTTTATACTTAACAGCTAGTAGACCTGATATTATGTTTGCTACATGTTTATGTGCTAGATTTCAAGCTGATCCTAGGGAATCTAACTTAGTAGATATTAAAAGGATTTTCAGATATCTGAAGGGAACACCAAACCTTGGCATTTGGTACCCTAGAGATTCTGGTTTTGATCTAATTGGTTACTCAGATGCAGATTATACAGGTTGCAAAATGGATAGAAAAAGTACCACAGGAACCTGTCAATTCTTGGGAAACAAGCTGGTTTCATGGTTCAGTAAGAAGTAGAACTCAGTATCTACCTCAACTGCAGAGGATGAATACATAGCAGCTGGGAGTTGTTGTTCATAGATTCTATGGATGAGAAATCAACTACTTGACTATGGAGTTAAAGTTGAAAAGATCCCAATTTTCTGTGATAACACTAGTGCAATTGCAATATCACAGAATCCAGTGCAGCATTCTAGAACCAAGCACATAGAAATCAGATACCATTTCATTAGGGAGCATGTGATGGAAGGCACTGTGGAACTGCATTTTGTTCCTAGTGAAAAATAGTTGGCAGACATTTTTACTAAAGCTTTGGATGAAGCAACCTTTTCAAGGTTGGTAAGTGAGCTTGGTATGTTAAATTTCACATGATCTTTTAAAATGTCTGTTCAATTAGTTGCAGCCAGTGAATTTCATTCTCTAGATTTTGTTTGTTTTATTTTCTTATCTGTATGATTATTCTGGAGATATCATTGTAGCATAATTAAATAAATATTTTATTAACATATATCATTTAATGATATTTTATTAATTTTATGTCTATTTAATTATGAGTTTGTCTGATTATTGTGGATTAATTCTTGAATTATTGATTGGTTATTTTAAATCCACGATAATTAGAAATAATAAGTGTGTATGTGTGTGTACATAGGCTGATAGGTCTCGGTGATAAGATGTTTTTTTGGCTGACAGGTTTCGGTGATAAGATGTTTTTCGGCTGGTTAGGTTGTTTGGTTAGAATTATTGAGCGGTGATAAATGCATTTAATTTCTTTTCTAACCTAACCTGTCACGCTCTCACCTAACCCACTAGTCCTTGAAACCTTATAAATGATGATTTTTTGTTTGTGTTTAACATCATCATTTTTCAGATATACAGAGCATATACACACAATTGCTGAATATTTCGAGCTTTGATCGGAAAGATCTCCCAAAATAGCTGGTGGTTTTTAGATCGGATTTTATATTCTTGCTTTATACATCATCCTTTATAAAAGCTAACCCTTGTTTTTGAATTTCCTCAAAGTTTTGAAAATGGCATTGCAGGGAAGTTTTTTAATTGCTAAAGTTAATCCTATTTCCATTCAGCAAATCGAAACCATTCTGGATGAGCAATTTCGGGCTTGGACACAATTTCTGAATGAACATTCATTAATTCGCTATGCTTTAGTTACACCAGTGCAGCTTAACCATGATGCATTGCGTGAACTATATTGCAGTGCGGTTAACACTTCTGGACAGGACGGGTGTGCAATCACATATCGACTGTTTGGTAGGTCGATTAGGGTCACTGAACGAGATGTTAATCGAATTCTTCATTTTCCTATAGAAAATCTTGTTTCTGATCCTACACCTGAATAGATTGAAATGTTCTTTCATTTTATAAGGTACAAAAATGGCAATTTCAATACTGGTAATCTTTCTAGAACGTTTCTAACCCAGTACTGGAATTTCTTCTTTCACACTCTAAACCATGTTTTTTCCTCAGATAGAACAAACCAAGATCGATTACCTGAATTTATTCAACAATTAGGGTATGCGGTCGGCAATAATTTGAGGATTAATTTTGAAAAATAGTGCTTGGTCAAATCATTTTAAAGATGAAACACTTGAGAAGAAGAGATGTTCAGACTCAAAATGTCAAATGTCTATATCCAAGGTTTCTACAGCTAATATTAAATTTTTGAATGATGAAGACAGGGTACGCTTGGAAAATGGTCGAAAGGTGGAATGTTCTTACATGAAGACGAATGTAATTAATTCCATAAGTAAAAAGAACTATACGGATGTGCCTACAGTCCTAACTGAATATCTAAAGATTGTCCCACTTCCGTTGTTACCAAGACCAGTGAGAGCAGGTATACGACAAGGTAATATTTCAATCCCTGCTATTCCAACCTCTGTATTCCATGTTGTGTCACAGGAAATATAGTTTCTACAGCCCCTAATGGCCATCTTACCCGACCAAGAGCAGGAAATCCCACCGACTCTAACACAGGTCGAAGAGCCCATTCTACAAATGCAAACACAAACATAACAAACTCCTACACCTCAATTGTCACTTAAACGACCATCCATCAACACTTTTGAGGGATATAGTGCCTCAGCAGCACCACATAAGGAGTTAGTTACATCAGCCGCTCTACCTCATTCTAAATGGTGTAAACCCAATGAACCTGAGGTAACGGCAACTGTTATTGAAACAATTCTTCCTCATCCAATGAGTGAAAATGTAAATGAGGTTGAATTGATGGGAGAAACTATCTTGAGTTCCATTTCACGGAACATAAGAGTGGTTGATGATCTTTCTAAAGATTTAATGCCTTCGCAGGCATCCGAGGTGGAATTACCTACCTCAATAACTGCTGGTGAATCTTCCATTTTACGGAAAGATCCATCTGTAGGTGGTTCTTTTATGAACCAAGTGTCTTCACAAACATACGAGGGAAACTTGGGTTTTGTGCCATTTAATCGATTCAAGTTTAACCTCCCAGAGTGAAAATCTCTGGATCTCTTTCGAGATTAACCACTCTTTACCAGTGATCGGCAACTCGCTTCACGCGAGGATGGAAGCTCACGAACTTTCATTGCACCATCTGTGACCTCTGAAAAAGGGGCTAGGATGATTTCATTTGCAAGTACACATCTCGGTGGAAGCTCTGGAAGAGAGTTGATGGAAACACAAACAAAACATGTAAGTGTAACCCAAACCACTGAACCGAGTGAATATAGAGTGTTGAGTGAAACACCTGCAGAATGTACGAGTGAGCAACCTACTCAACCACATGCACCTGTAACCAAAAAGGAATACAACAAACTCCTTACACGGGTCCAAACAATGGAGAAAGAGTTGCCAAATATTTGTAAGTCCGTTACAGAAATAAAAAATTTGCAACTTATTCAACATGATGTATTCCAGGTTCAATTGAATACCATGGCAGCCCAGTTAAAAGATGCAATCAACTCCTTGGTAAAGCCATCTTTGTCTAATTTACCAACTCCACATCCTACTACTCTGGAGGATAACCCAACTGAGGGGGAGAACTTGGATATCCTCTAGTTAGTTGGAAGCTGAATATTTAAGGATGTCAAATTAAGAGGAAAATGAATAGTATCCGAAATTACTATTCATATGAATAGAATTTGAAATCACTATTCATATGAATAGTATTCATATGAATAGTAACCAACAGTTACTATTTAGGGTTGGTGAAATAGTGTCCGGTTACTATTTGGGGGTTGTTTGAATAGTGCTCGGTTACTATTTGGGGGTTGTTGGAATATTGTCAAATAGTGACTTTCTATCATCTATAAATAGGCCTATTGTATTTCATTTCAAAACACACCTCAACACACAACTCTCTCTTCTCTCTCTTATATCTTCTCTGTGTAAGTTGCTAGACAGTCCATCTAGTAGGAAAGTCGGCTTAGCCCGCTTTCAGGAAGTGTCGGGTAGAAGGTCCTTGTGCCTAAACTATCCTTAGGAGTGTAAGCTGCTAGACAGTCCATCTAGTAGGAAAGTCAGCTTAGCCCGCTTTCAGGAAGTGTCTGGTAGAAGGTCATCGTGCCTAAACTATCCTTAGGAGTGTTCAGGTTTTGAAGCTAATCCATTGGATTAGAAGTTGTAACACCCCTTCGAGTTTATTATCAATAAAGATATATTCTCGGAACTAATTTTTTTTGGTAGTATCGTATTTAACCCCCCTTCTACGATACTTCGGGACCTAATAGTAGCTATAAACTGTGGGTTGGAAGCTAGAAGCTATTAACTGGAAGCTTCCAATGATCATCAAGGATGCTGCAAGCTTGATGAGGGCACAAGGTGAATCCTGGGAAGGGAACTTAGATAATTCAATCGGGCGCTAAGTGAGTCCTTTGTAGGCCATAAGATGAATCCAGTTGAGCTTTAAGTGAATCCTGAGAAGGGCACTCAAAGAATTCGACTAGGCGTTAAATGAATCCTTTGGTAAGGCATAAGACGAATCTAGTTGAGCTTTAAGTGAATCCTGAGAATGGAACCTAAAGAATTCGGCTGGGCATCAAATGAATCCTTTTTGGCTTTTGGGAGCACGAAGTGAATCCATCCGGGCTCTAGGTGAATCATGGAAAGAGCACGAAGCGAATCCGGTTGGGCACTAAGTGAATTCCTTTGTGGCATCATCAAGTGAATCCTAATAGGCTCTAAGTGAATCCTGAAGAGGGCACAAAGAGAATCTATAGGGCACATGATAAATCATTTCAAATTCTAGGGGCACCAAGTAAATTCGTAGGGGCACAAGGTGATCCCTTCAAATGCTAGGGGCACCAAGTGAATCCGTAAAGGCACAAGGTGAGTCCATTCAAATGTTAGGGGCACCAAGTGAATCCGTAAGGGCACAAGGTGAATCCATTTGAAAGCTTTTCAAGTACAAGCGAAATCTAGATTTGGTTACCCATGCTTAGGTTCCCAAAACCCTTAACTAGGTGCCCATATGCTTATGGGACTTTTGAATGTGTTCCTATGATTCATAGGGCTTTTCAAATTGAATCTTTCATGCTTGCAAGTCTTTTTTGGCAATCGAGTGCCTGCAGCTGACAGGGCTTTCAAAGTGAATCTTTCTGGGCTCTATGCAAATCCTTGTAAGGCATAAGGTGAATCCAACTTGTCATTATATGAACCTCTACTTAGGCAAAAACCGAAACCAATTGGGCACCAAATGAATCCATAAAAGGGTACAAAGAGAATCCATCAAGATACCAAACAAATGCGCGTGGATGCATGAAGCACCAAGTGAATCCTTTTGGGCTCTAAGTGAACCTATACGGGCATATAGAGAATCCGTAAGGGCACTAGGTAAATACATGGATATTCTTAGGGAACCTAGTGAGTCCTTCTGGGCTCTAAGTCAATCCTTGAATGGAGCACAAAGAGAATCCATAAGGGCACCAAACGAACACATGAAATTTCTTGGGGAACCTAGTGAATCCTTCTAGGCTCTAAATGAATCCTTGAATGGAGCACAAAGAGAATCCAGAAGGGCACTAGATTAATCCTCTAAAGGCATGGAGCTCTTGCTGTAAGTACACTTTCTTATAGTCAGGTATCGGTTGGCTGGGAACTTCAAGCAGGAAGCTGCTAATTAGAAAATGTCAACAATTGGCTTCTAACAAATGTCAATGAACTTGGAAGCTGTTACATACTAGCTTCAGGTAAATATTAATGAACCTGCAAGATGTTAGTTACAATAAAATAACGAGTAATCTACTAGACACATATAAATACAACTAGACCTGGAAGTTGTTACCTATGAGCTTTAGGTGAGAAATACGGAACCTGTTAACTAAAGGTAAATATATGGAACCTATAAGCTGCAGGTAAATATCAAGGAACCGGTAAGCTACAGATAAATAATAAGGAACCAGCGAAATGCAGGTAAATATTAAGTAACCTACGAGGTGCAGGTAAATAACAAGGAACCTGCGAGGTGCAGGTAAATATCAAGGAACTTGCAAGGTGCAGGTAAATATCAAGGAACCTGTAATCTATTAGGTACAGGTGCATTCTAACATCTAGAAGCATAATCAAGACATAATCATAGCTTTATCGTATATAAGACCACAATAGCATAGATGTTTAAGCATGCTTTACATATAGTAAAAGTTTGTTGCGCGTACCTGGGAGGTTTTCTACGAATATGTAAGCATAAAAGGAGAGGTATCACCTGGATCTTTCTGTAGGCTGATCAGAAGTCAAGTGGAAGCCTCCGTTAAGATTTGAAAACTCATTGATATGTTCATGATGCAATCATGCTGGTCTTCAAGATACTAGACCAAATCAATTCTCAAGGTTCCTGAACCAAATATGAGCCATGAGGTTCCCAAACTACATCCTAGCCGTGAGGTTCCTAAACCAAATCATGAGCTTCCTGGACCTAATGGTGAGGTTCCTCACCTGAATTCTCAAAATTTTGAAATCCTTAATTTTCAAAGTACCATGTGTAATAGTAATTATACTACCCCCCCCCCAGTTCTTCAGGGAAGCTTGTCTTTGATGAAGAACTAACTCCAGGAAGCTTCACAATTCTTTGATAATCTCTAATAAGTCATTGAATATTCATCCATGAAGTTGAGTACTGTGTGTTTTCTTCAAGATGCTTATACCATATTCTTGTAGTTACTCTTCATCAAAATCCTCAACTATGTCGAATTTTCCTTAATGCTCGAATAGATACTATAACTTCTTCACATCATTCCTGCTTGTAGCTTTAACATGTCTCCTCTTTTCTTCTTAAACCTCTTACGAAACACGCTGAGAATGAACCTCTATATCTAATACAAGTATCCCAATACAGCACCTCTAAGCTTACGCGAGCTAACTCATTGTAAGAAACAAGAGATACTTAAAGAGATTACTTGTGAAGTATTGCTAGCAGCTCACTGAATTGAATGAGGTACATTCCTTGTTTTACAAGCTAAATATAAGCTCATGTACGAGGTACATTCCTTGTCGCACTTTGTCTTTAAATTTGCTTTACTTCTTTTGGAGGCAGCTTGATCCCCAATAACATATTCTTTGTAACACCCCCAGATCCGGGGTCAGGGATCTGGTGGTTACGGTCTTACATCCATTCATAATACTTGACTTGAGTCCACAATAAATAAATCACATGCTGTGACCCCACAATAATATCCACTCACACACACAACAGTTATAGTCCCAGAGATGAAATTGAAATAAGTCTTACATTAAAGGGTTACGAATAAATGTTATTACAATCCCAAAAGGATAACATCATAAGTTTAACAGTTTTGCCGTTGATTACATTAATAATAAATATAGTTAAACAGGAAACAAAAGCTGTCTAACTAAGCTACCTCAACAATGGCGGCTAGCATCTCAGCGGGGAGTCCGGTGGGTCGGGTAACCCGCTTGCGCCGAGTGCGCCTGACGCGAGCCATCTGTCCTAGCTGTTGTTGTGACATAATATGAACGAAGCAAGGGTGAGCAGAAGCCCACCAACAATAATATAACCGAACAGTGATGCATATATACAGTAGTTCAAAATATCCTTTGAAATCATATGCCATGCATTAATGAAGTTATTGCCAGTATAATATAAAGGATGAAGTTACAAGGTAACTCAAAGTATTTGTTTTGTGGAAATATCTGCTACATCAAAAGTAAGCGAGATATTCTCATTGCAATTAAAAGAGGAACTTGCATGAAAAGATTGCAATTCCAGTTATGAACACTTTTTCAGCTCCGCCAACAGTAATCATGTTGCAGGAAATAAATAAGTTTGGATGATGAACCAATAATGGAGTATTCACCGCGCCCGCTGTTCCAATCTTGATGATCAGTCGAGATCGTACAGCTCAAATTAGATTTACTACCGGTAGAAGGAAGAACTGACGGCTTTACTTGTCTACCGCCTTACTAGCTCTCCCCGGCCAACGGTTGGGCAAAAGGGTATGGACCGGCGCTACTCGGCCTCTTACACGACTCCTAGTTCAAATAGAATTCATGATTCTGAATGTAACGTTCGTCCCCCTTTCCCCAAGTATAATACTTGTTGATAAGACTCCACAAAGTAGTCGTATCTAGTTGGAAAGGAAAATGCACCAATAACTTCCAAGCTATTGATTGGTAACGAATATCAACTTGTTCCAACCATCTTACCCCTCGAAAGATGAGAAGGTAAACAACGACTTAATAAGTCAATAGCACCCGAGTTGCGAGTGAAGAGAATACTTTATGACCGGGAAGTCGACAAGATAAATATCATTTTCCAAGTAAGGTTCCCTTATTATTAGGGAGATAGACTCAAAGAAGAATGATGTCTGAGAACCTTTCTTGATATAAGATTAATAATAATATGACTCCGAAATATTTTCCGTAATAATCGAAGAAGATAAACCTTATCGAGGTTATTCTAAGTATGGGATAAATATTCAGAGAATATTTATTGAATTAAAATATTTTACAGAATATTTAGGAATATGAAAGAATATCTTTAATCAGAGTATTTCTCAAATAATCCTTGAAGAAATATCGAGAGAATATTTATTGCATAATTAAATATTCAACTGAATATTCAAAATAATATTCAATGATTAAATAGAACCCTGGATGAATATTCAAAATAATATTCATAATTAATTAGGAATTTAAATGTTTATTGAAAAAGTAATATTCATTTAATGAATAATATTCTAAATGAATATCAAGTAATATTCATTTAGTAGTCCAACCTTTAGAAGAATATTCGAAATAATAATCGATAAATAATTCGACTCTGAATGAATATTAAAAAATATTATTCGTCGAATAGTTACGTTCAAATAATTATTTGAAGTAGGGATCGTTAAATAAATAATCTCGAACGAATATTCAAATAATATTCGTCGCCCGAATAATGGAAAATATTTACTTAGATATTTTCTTTCGAGGTAATCTCGATATGTCAAGAAATATTGACTCCCGGTCTATATTCGATGAATAAGATGGATACGCCCTTCTATGAGGGTCTTACAATAACAAGCATAACGATATAACTTGAAAGTAGGCATGCATGCTATGGCATATGTATAACAGAAAACATATATATATATTCAATCACAACAACAGCATAAAAGAAGGGAATTGAAACTTGCCTGGTAGTCGAGTACGGTAAGGGGTAGTGGTAGCGGGTCCCGGGTCAGCTTGGTGATCTATAAATAGCCAAGGCATTCGGGATTAATCACTTAACATCTCAAAAGTTAAGTTATACTTAAATCGAAACATGTTCTCGAGTTATCTCGTTATACCCCTTTTAGTGGATTCCTTTTATCATCGATCCGACCCGACATTCGTTCGTTAATACGACATGTCACTGTAATTACACTTGGGACATACTTAAGTCATACAAGTTCTAAAGTCGATCGTTACGAATCAATATTATACTCCGAGTTTTATCGCCCGTTTTCTAAGTGTTTTACCGAAGTTATAATCAAGCGGGTTTTTAGGGGTTTGTTCGCGTTTAACTTCGATTCCGACATTTTTATAAAATCGGAAAACGATCCGTTTGACATGTGGTTTTCTTTCATACCTTCCTTATGACCTCTAGTATTTATTTACCAAGATTCACCACTGAGTAACATGCTTTACGAGGGTTCAATTGAAGTTACGAACTTTTACTTACGGTTCCGAACCAATTTTAGTAATTTGACCATAACTCCTAAACCGTAAGTCCGAATGTTTCGATTCTCACGCCAAAACGATCTATGACTCGAGATCTACAAGGACCAGTCATAATATTATCAAGGTCAGGAAATTATATTAACTTCCATGTTTGGTTTTTAAGTGTTAACAAAAATTCGGCATTACGACGGCTATAAATCGGACGTTCTAAAAATCGTAACAACACAACCAAGCCACACCGGGCATCAACACAATTCATAAACATGATTCTCATCTCAACAAACCCTAGAACCACTGATCTTAACCTCAAAATCATCATGCTTCTTAAATCACATAACTAACTACATAATCATGCTTATAATCACCACTATAATCATACAAAGCTAAAACCATCAAAAACATATATAAATCTCAAATCAAATGCTAGGGTTTCAAGAGGTCTACCTTCCTTGGAGTATGTTCTAGCCTCACTAAGCTTTGTATGATCCTTGAGTGGCCTTAAGCTAGCTAAATCAACCATAGGAATCAAAGAAAACAAGATTAGTTCTTGAAGAACACTATACATCACTCAACTTGTAAAAATCATAAAAAATCGAAAAACAAGAGTTTAGCTCTCAAATTTTTACCACATCTTGGGTTCTTCATAAGCTTTGTTTTGAGTCCTAGATCATCATATTTGAAGCTTCCTAGATAGGGTTTTGATCCCCCTTTCTCCTCTGGACAGAAACTGTCAAGCACAGATCAGTTTGGCTTCTTCAACTTTGAGCATGGATTTGACTAGGCTATACTACTTTGTTGGATATGAAATTTTGAGCGAATATTACCCATGGAGTGGAGAGGCTATGGTTAAAATTTGGTGATTTTATCATGGATATAAATGGAGATATGAATTTGTCTTTGGAGAGTGTTTCAACTGGACAGTTTGAGAGAATGAGAGGAATGGAGTTTGTTTTGCTTGCTTTGATCTCATCCTTGTCCAAAATGCATTATTGATGATAATATCTAGCATAAAGCTACTTTATTAAAGTGCTTTGCTCATATATGATGCAATCCAAGGGACAAGTGTTGTGATTTTGTGGTGGAAAGGTGTCATGCAAGCTAACTAAGTGATTTGGTTTCTAAAGATGCTAGTTACTTTGTAACTACTTAGTTACTTGATCTTATCTATTTGCACATGCATGTATCTTGGCTCTCTGCTTGTCTCTTTGTCCGGTTATTACTTAATTTGATTGATCGTTCGGAGGAATAACTCATTCGTTTCTAGTTAGGGTTTTCCCGGAAACCGTCTTAATATTTATACTATCATCCTCCATTCTCTTTAATAATTCTTGAACCTATTTTCCTTAAATCCCTTCAATAATTCCTTAAGTCTTTCAGTGTCCAGGGAAATCTCGGGGAAAATAAAAGTGCTATTTTTCAGAATCCGACAGCTTTTACATACACTTTTTTTCCCCCTGGATCACTAATACGAACTCAGAATTTCGTTCCGGATACTTATATATCGCGTCGTCTAATAATATTCCTATGTCCACCAAAATCACTATTCATCCATTTTTCTTTAATTATCCTCTTAGGGTTGTACAATTGTCCCTGATCTCTTTTCGATCGTTCCTTAACCTTTTTACAGACCCACTGGACCAATAACAGATATCGATTTGGATGACATAAGAATAATCTTCTCCTTTAGAATTATCAAATCTCAATTCCCTAGGAGATAGATAATTCTTATCTAAAGCGTCAACCAATAGTATTCTTCAAGACATAAAAACATTTGAATCCAAATCTATTCTTTTCATTCATTATCTCAATCGTTACATCGTAGTCGTAATCACTATTCACCATTACCTTAGTACATAATAAAAAGTTTTAATTATATCCAAAATTTGGGGTTCTTACAGTCTCCCCTCCTTAAAAGGATTTCGTCCCGGAATCAGGTAGGAAGCAAAGAGTCATTTGCCTGTCGTTCACTTTTTAGCTTCCCGGTCAATTCTTAGCCATTTTACCCTTTCCAAGCACATCTTCTAGTGCTACAATCCATACTTTATCCTTTTTCCATCAACGTTGCTACTTTTCGTACAAAACACTATCCGGGTTATACTCTTACTCAGTCTTATACTTATTGATATCCGCAGTGGCTTTGGTATTACTATCGTGCTCCGAATTCGGAGATAACCTCGCTCGTACTGTGCATTTCTCGATCGCTTTAATCTTCGCAAACTCGATCAATATAGAGAAGTGGAAGGATTTATTGAGAGATCACTATGATCAATTGAACATTTGTTATATTGCATAGTTAGTACAGAAGGGGGCCAGCCTTTAGTACTTGACAAGCAATTAAACAAGTTATGGTATTCCACTTAGACTTCTATCACATAGACAGATAGTCACGTAGCAGTACCTCCCCTCCTTAAAGGGTTGTTCTTCCTAATTCATAAAGAAGATCAATAAGAGAGAAGAAAAGAAAAGAATCCTAAAGGATTATAGAAAGTTTTCATGATTGTAAAATATCATACTCAAAATTTACCTCTGAACTATAAAGGTTCATCAAAGAAGAAAATCATCATAATTATATCCAATACTATTTGATCGCAATCTCACGTGTCAACATCTCTTGCTGCTTTGTCCACTATTCTCTGGACCTGTACCCTGGTTCAACCTTAGCAACACTTACTTTTGGAAAATCTTTGAACCTCTCTGGTTAAATCTTAGTTTCTCGCTTGACACCATTGTTACTGACATTCCATGTCACGCTACTAGCTTTTTCATATCCATAATATTAACACTATCAGGTTGTCATCCCGAGAATTCATCGGAAAACCCATTTATTAAACCATTCCTAACATTCCTTGCTTCATATTTCGTAGTTGCTTTCCCCGTCTTTTCTTTATCAATCACATCCTTCTCATTATCTGATTCTTATTTACTTCTGTTATTTACTTTCACCTTCATCTCTTTATTGAGACACCTTTTGCACTTGGTACCTCCTTATCGGTATTCCGTCACATTTACTCTATAATCATCACGTTATTCCAATTTAAACTTTCCGAAATGAATCTGGCCCGATCCCTTAAATATAATCTACTTCTGTCAACCTTGTTTCTCATCACTTGTTCTTTTCTACCCGTGGTTTTCCACAGGTTGTTCTTCGTAAGTCAGACCAGGTCGTATATCTACTTGCTCGTACTCTTATCATCTATCGAGTATCTGCATTTTACTGGCGTAGCCTTGCCACATGAAACACGTTACTACCGTGCTATAAGCTTTGGGGGTAAAAATGGCTCGAATGCCACCTTCCGAACACTTTTAAACTCTCAGGTGGCCTAATAAGTCTCGGGCTCAACTGCCCTTCTCTCTAAGTCTCATTAATTCTTTCTACAGGAATACAGTTAGCATCCTGAATCATCAACCTCATATTCTCTATCTTGTTTGCGCAGAAGTATACTAAAACAAACTTGCTTGTCATTCATCAACATGCCATTTAGATTATCAATAGCAACACTTTCTTTATCTTTACGTTGTCATCTACTTTCTTAGAAGAATCACCATCGCTTGTTGTTTACGTAATGCGTTAATAGCTAACCATACGGGTTTCAATCCTTTAGGGAGACAAAGTAATCACTATTCCTTATCCATAAGGAACACTTCCTGAACTTGATGTAGATATTACATGAAGTAGATAAAATTGCAAAAGAGTTTCAAGCATCGCAGCTATGTCAGGTTGATGAAACTATCACTCATGCAGCTTCCATAAAAGACTGGAAACTTAACGGTTTACTTCATCAATTTTGTATCATGGTCCTGGTTTGCCTCAAAACGGGACCTTCTAAGGTGTGTAGTTTGCTTAAGATAATATCGGGAATCGAATCTTTACTTAAACTATTATTACCGTCAATTCTTGCACAGTCATCAGAAGGAATGTAAGTTCCTCCACTCCGATATGACCTTCAAGGTCCTTCCAAATATCATTCTGTTTCTTCGGTATGAACATTTGTAATTATTCCTCTACACTTAGACTGTCGGCCGCCTCATTGGCCTTTCCTGATAATAATGATTTCTTGTTATCCATGTTCTCTGGATACATTCCAACTCAAATCTTTCTACCTCACTCCCATCACTGTTGGGTGAAAGCATCCTTCCTTAAGCTCTGCTGAAGGAGAAAAACATATCTAACAGTCTTTTTCCATAAGTCATTGCTTCCACCTTCCCGTGGGAACTTTATCACGTTTATTCCCAATCCTACTTAGGATACTTCGTTTCTTATTTCTTTCTTTATATTAGGATAATCTCAACCTTTATAGGTTGAATCCATACTTCCTCAGGGTTTCATACATGCCTCATCTGGCATTATTGTTACTATGTCATACATTCCTTACCAAACTTCCATTTTGAAGTTCGGAATATTACCTTTTTCCTTGTAAGGTTTCTTAGGTCATCCTCATCATTCCCCTTGTATTTTCTGGGTACAGGGTATATCAAAACGTCATTGATCAATACTCTAATAATTCTATCTATGTTCTTTCCAGGACTCTTTTTAATAATCCTTACAGGTCATTGTTGCCTTAGCAAGTCCAACTCATATCATCTGAATTCATAATGTCGTTATTAGGGTTAATGCCATCCCTTGTGCATTCCCCAGGGTTTGTCTTAATTTATGGATATCCTATCCTTAATTCAACTGCCAAGGAATTCTTGCGTCCTGTACTTGGCAATCAAATCATGTATCTCAATCATTCTCATTTGATAATCGATCGGTGGCTTAATGCTAACCTCTTCTTTCAGATAGTTGTCAGCCTATTTGACCTTCTGAAAGACAACATATGTCTATCTGCTCTCTTACAGAACTTGGTACTGGTAGCAAGGATGTTCTGGAAGATATTGGTCGAGTCGAGTTCAACGTGAATCTCTTCGTACTTATCGTTCTTCTCAAAGGTAATTGCCTTAGACGAAATTTCTACAGCATACTGATCCATCTCTGACCATTTCTATACTCTCTTCATAAACCTTCGTTGTTTACTTTCCTTAGTCATAATATATTCATGGTATTCATGATACCCTAACATCATACATCTCAAGTCATTGTACTTCCATTTTTTTTTTTTCGCAATCTTGGACGATCATATACACATGAATCACTTTAGTACGGGTGACCCCATTCCAAAAGTCTAGTAAATTCCCAATCCAAACATGGGTTGCAAAGGGTTCAGTAGAAGATTCCTACAATCTCATTAATATTTCCGTCATATCAGAAGCCCTTGTAGTCGGTGCTTACTTAGAAGCAACCCTACTTTGTCCTTTCATTGCTGGTCTAGTCACTTAATAGTCCTTTGTGACTTGGCCTCAACTGGCCACACTAAAATAAAAATATATGATTTTAGGGGTTGGCTAATAGCATTACTTTTCTAGCAATTGCTGGCATAGTGCCTTCTTCTTTGATACCTTTCTACCTTTCCAAAACTTTACTTCATATAAGTCTTAATCGGCTACTCAGCGCCATCTCCGGTCACCTTTTCTCTATTTTTATCTTTTCAACTATTCTTATCACTCCCACGTGCCACGCAAGCTTACCATTCCTGGCATAACAGCCTTTTCACTTAAGTCAATCCCGGAGTTTCTCAGTCCGGCTGGTTTCCTACTTACATTTCTTGTTTTCGTCCAATCTCACTTCATCATTGTATTTCTACAATCAATCGCGATAACCAGGGTCTGTCCACCAACCCATATAGCGGTTACTTTACCCAATTCACGGGGTTCGCCCCAGTTTCTACTTTCTTCCATGACGTTCTTTGATAATCAGAAAGACAAAGTTTGCCAAAATTCTCCGGATTTCTTTCCAGAATCAGGGAAATTTTGGCCAATCTATCCACCTACTGGTAACATTAAGTAGACTAGTTTCGAAACCTGAAGAATGGTTCTATGAACCTCCAAGCAGGTAGAACCATAAGCAGTCATAATTTACGAAATAATCGTCATTAGATTGGAAGTTTAACCACTGGAGAGGAACCAATTATATACATCCCTTAGAAGGGAAAACAGTTTCAAATTGAAACCTGACACAATATCCTGATACCTATACGTCCTGACATTCAATATTACCAAATGTCAGTGTACCTAACCACTAGTCTCAGAAGGAACATTACCGTCGGAGTTGGTTCCGCAAAAATTGGCACTATTAAGGCCATCCGAACCTGGTGAACCGTGCTGTCCGAATGCATCCGCAAGTACTTTGTCGTGTTGCGCAAGCACACATCCTAATCTTTTATGCGAAGCGTCGTTGGAAGCACAAAGTCTCCCTTTTTCCATTAAACAATGCCAACTCTTGGTCATTACCAATTTCATCTTTTAGCTCCAGGAAGATTTTCTCACATTTTTCTCTTTAACTACTGATCGTATTACTTGATCCATTATAATTCCGCGTCGGAGTAAACTTAAGGTAACTACTATAATCCATTCAACGAAAAGAAAGAATTTAATATTTCTCTGAATCACATGCATCTAACGTTTCTGGTTCATCATTTAACTGTGTTGCGATAACTCTATACTCAGTTTCTGACAATAGTCTCATTACGAGTTCATCTTGACTCACTGGTCTTATCTTCCGGTAGGTTCTGAGATCATTGTCTTGCTTACTACTTCCCTATATAACTTTATCCAATCATGCTGTCACTTCCCAATGTTTTCACTTTCTAGCTGATTCATTCATAAAATGGACATTTTCCTGTGTAAAACAACTTCATCAACCTCAATTTGGTTTTATAAATTACAACCTATGACATCTGCCTTCTCATGGCGAATTATTACTGACCATATTCATACTAATTCATTTATCAAATGATATGGCACTTACTGCCTCCTTCTCAACTATTCCTAGGGACTCCGCTCCTCGCCCTAAATCGATGTCTTTGATAATCATACATCCCTCTAGCTCTTTCTTCGTTAATATGAAAGTCTCTGAGGATTCTCGTCTATTCCCGTATAAGATCTCAAGTAATTCTTCCAATCCGTCTTACTCGCTGGTACTACATCCAGTAGTCCGGCTACGAATCCAACATGAATCTTTGGTTCTCTTGCTAATAGCTCAGCCCTTTATGCTCACTTTTCTGAGCACTATACCTTAATCATCTCAGTCTTTCTGGCTGTAGCCCTCATTCCTCGAGGGTAAGCTCCTTATCCTAACAGGATTTTCCTTATCTGCTGGAACCTCTTCAGGGTATCCAGTAGGGTACTCCATCGAATTTACCCGCTGATCTTCAGCACATAAAGCATCATCGCGCTGCTGCTCTTATGCCTCAAGGTCTGTCGCCCTATTCGTCGAGACGATATCGAGCTAAGTTATTATCATGATACTTAAGAGTTCCCATAAGGGTTTTATACGTCATCACTACCTTAAGTAGTCCGACTATGAACTTGGCAAGAGTTCTTATTATCTTAGCGAATTTATTGTTTTAACGTTGCCTCATCTCTGGGGTTTATAACGTACGCTCTGATACCATTTCTGTAACACCCCCAGATCCGGGGTCAGGGATCTGGTGGTTACGGTCTTACATCCATTCATAATACTTGACTTGAGTCCACAATAAATAAATCACATGCTGTGACCCCACAATAATATCCACTCACACACACAACAGTTATAGTCCCAGAGATGAAATTGAAATAAGTCTTACATTAAAGGGTTACGAATAAACGTTATTACAATCCCAAAAGGATAACATCATAAGTTTAACAGTTATGCCGTTGATTACATTAATAATAAATATAGTTAAACAGGAAACAAAAGCTGTCTAACTAAGCTACCTCAACAATGGCGGCTAGCATCTCAGCGGGGAGTCCGGTGGGTCGGGTAACCCGCTTGCGCCGAGTGCGCCTGACGCGAGCCATCTGTCCTAGCTGTTGTTGTGACATAATATGAACGAAGCAAGGGTGAGCAGAAGCCCACCAACAATAATATAACCGAACAGTGATGCATATATACAGTAGTTCAAAATATCCTTTGAAATCATATGCCATGCATTAATGAAGTTATTGCCAGTATAATATAAAGGATGAAGTTACAAGGTAACTCAAAGTATTTGTTTTGTGGAAATATCTGCTACATCAAAAGTAAGCGAGATATTCTCATTGCAATTAAAAGAGGAACTTGCATGAAAAGATTGCAATTCCAGTTATGAACACTTTTTCAGCTCCGCCAACAGTAATCATGTTGCAGGAAATAAATAAGTTTGGATGATGAACCAATAATGGAGTATTCACCACGCCCGCTGTTCCAATCTTGATGATCAGTCGAGATCGTACAGCTCAAATTAGATTTACTACCGGTAGAAGGAAGAACTGACGGCTTTACTTGTCTACCGCCTTACTAGCTCTCCCCGGCCAACGGTTGGGCCAAAGGGGATGGACCGGCGCTACTCGGCCTCTTACACGACTCCTAGTTCAAATAGAATTCATGATTCTGAATGTAACGTTCGTCCCCCTTTCCCCAAGTATAATACTTGTTGATAAGACTCCACAAAGTAGTCGTATCTAGTTGGAAAGGAAAATGCACCAATAACTTCCAAGCTATTGCTTGGTAACGAATATCAACTTGTTCCAACCATCTTACCCCTCGAAAGATGAGAAGGTAAACAACGACTTAATAAGTCAATAGCACCCGAGTTGCGAGTGAAGAGAATACTTTATGACCGGGAAGTCGACAAGATAAATATCATTTTCCAAGTAAGGTTCCCTTATTATTAGGGAGATAGACTCAAAGAAGAATGATGTCTGAGAACCTTTCTTGATATAAGATTAATAATAATATGACTCCGAAATATTTTCCGTAATAATCGAAGAAGATAAACCTTATCGAGGTTATTCTAAGTATGGGATAAATATTCAGAGAATATTTATTGAATTAAAATATTTTACAGAATATTTAGGAATATGAAAGAATATCTTTAATCAGAGTATTTCTCAAATAATCCTTGAAGAAATATCGAGAGAATATTTATTGCATAATTAAATATTCAACTGAATATTCAAAATAATATTCAATGATTAAATAGAACCCTGGATGAATATTCAAAATAATATTCATAATTAATTAGGAATTTAAATGTTTACTGAAAAAGTAATATTCATTTAATGAATAATATTCTAAATGAATATCAAGTAATATTCATTTAGTAGTCCAACCTTTAGAAGAATATTCGAAATAATAATCGATAAATAATTCGACTCTGAATGAATATTAAAAAATATTATTCGTCGAATAGTTACGTTCAAATAATTATTTGAAGTAGGGATCGTTAAATAAATAATCTCGAACGAATATTCAAATAATATTCGTCGCCCGAATAATGGAAAATATTTACTTAGATATTTTCTTTCGAGGTAATCTCGATATGTCAAGAAATATTGACTCCCGGTCTATATTCGATGAATAAGATGGATACGCCCTTCTATGAGGGTCTTACAATAACAAGCATAACGATATAACTTGAAAGTAGGCATGCATGCTATGGCATATGTATAACAGAAAACATATATATATATTCAATCACAACAACAGCATAAAAGAAGGGAATTGAAACTTGCCTGGTAGTCGAGTACGGTAAGGGGTAGTGGTAGCGGGTCCCGGGTCAGCTTGGTGATCTATAAATAGCCAAGGCATTCGGGATTAATCACTTAACATCTCAAAAGTTAAGTTATACTTAAATCGAAACATGTTCTCGAGTTATCTCGTTATACCCCTTTTAGTGGATTCCTTTTATCATCGATCCGACCCGACATTCGTTCGTTAATACGACATGTCACTGTAATTACACTTGGGACATACTTAAGTCATACAAGTTCTAAAGTCGATCGTTACGAATCAATATTATACTCCGAGTTTTATCGCCCGTTTTCTAAGTGTTTTACCGAAGTTATAATCAAGCGGGTTTTTAGGGGTTTGTTCGCGTTTAACTTCGATTCCGACATTTTTATAAAATCGGAAAACGATCCGTTTGACATGTGGTTTTCTTTCATACCTTCCTTATGACCTCTAGTATTTATTTACCAAGATTCACCACTGAGTAACATGCTTTACGAGGGTTCAATTGAAGTTACGAACTTTTACTTACGGTTCCGAACCAATTTTAGTAATTTGACCATAACTCCTAAACCGTAAGTCCGAATGTTTCGATTCTCACGCCAAAACGATCTATGACTCGAGATCTACAAGGACCAGTCATAATATTACCAAGGTCAGGAAATTATATTAACTTCCATGTTTGGTTTTTAAGTGTTAACAAAAATTCGGCATTACGACGGCTATAAATCGGACATTCTAAAAATCGTAACAACACAACCAAGCCACACCGTGCATCAACACAATTCATAAACATGATTCTCATCTCAACAAACCCTAGAACCACTGATATTAACCTCAAAATCATCATGCTTCTTAAATCACATAACTAACTACATAATCATGCTTATAATCACCACTATAATCATACAAAGCTAAAACCATCAAAAACATATATAAATCTCAAATCAAATGCTAGGGTTTCAAGAGGTCTACCTTCCTTGGAGTATGTTCTAGCCTCACTAAGCTTTGTATGATCCTTGAGTGGCCTTAAGCTAGCTAAATCAACCATAGGAATCAAAGAAAACAAGATTAGTTCTTGAAGAACACTATACATCACTCAATATGTAAAAATTATAAAAAATCGAAAAACAAGAGTTTAGCTCTCAAATTTTTACCACATCTTGGGTTCTTCATAAGCTTTGTTTTGAGTCCTAGATCATCAGATTTGAAGCTTCCTAGATAGGGTTTTGAGCCCCCTTTCTCCTCTGGACAAAAACTGTCAAGCACAGATCAGTTTGGCTTCTTCAACTTTGAGCATGGATTTGACTAGGCTATACTACTTTGTTGGATATGAAATTTTGAGCGAATATTACCCATGGAGTGGAGAGGCTATGGTTAAAATTTGGTGATTTTATCATGGATATAAATGGAGATATGAATTTGTCTTTGGAGAGTGTTTCAACTGGACAGTTTGAGAGAATGAGAGGAATGGAGTTTGTTTTGCTTGCTTTGATCTCATCCTTGTCCAAAATGCATTATTGATGATAATATCTAGCATAAAGCTACTTTATTAAAGTGCTTTGCTCATATATGATGCAATCCAAGGGACAAGTGTTGTGATTTTGTGGTGGAAAGGTGTCATGCAAGCTAACTAAGTGATTTGGTTTCTAAAGATGCTAGTTACTTTGTAACTACTTAGTTACTTGATCTTATCTATTTGCACATGCATGTATCTTGGCTCTCTGCTTGTCTCTTTGTCCGGTTATTACTTAATTTGATTGATCGTTCGGAGGAATAACTCATTCGTTTCTAGTTAGGGTTTTCCCGGAAACCGTCTTAATATTTATACTATCATCCTCCATTCTCTTTAATAATTCTTGAACCTATTTTCCTTAAATCCCTTCAATAATTCCTTAAGTCTTTCAGTGTCCAGGGAAATCTCGGGGAAAATAAAAGTGCTATTTTTCAGAATCCGACAGCTTTTACATACACTCTTTTTCCCCCTGGATCACTAATACGAACTCAGAATTTCGTTCCGGATACTTATATATCGCGTCGTCTAATAATATTCCTATGTCCACCAAAATCACTATTCATCCATTTTTCTTTAATTATCCTCTTAGGGTTGTACAATTGTCCCTGATCTCTTTTCGATCGTTCCTTAACCTTTTTACAGACCCACTGGACCAATAACAGATATCGATTTGGATGACATAAGAATAATCTTCTCCTTTAGAATTATCAAATCTCAATTCCCTAGGAGATAGATAATTCTTATCTAAAGCGTCAACCAATAGTATTCTTCAAGACATAAAAACATTTGAATCCAAATCTATTCCTTTCATTCATTATCTCAATCGTTACATCGTAGTCGTAATCACTATTCACCATTACCTCAGTACATAATAAAAAGTTTTAATTATATCCAAAATTTGGGGTTCTTACATTCTTGCGGGCTTGGAGACCTCTCTCGCTTGCTTCCTTTGTGACTAGCTTCATCTCCAAGATCTTCTGTTTCTCTCAACTTCAACAAGGATTCTTCCACACACTTATATAGTTCAGCTTGTTTGTAGAACTTAGCTAGTGTACCAGGTTCACGTACTTGTAACTCCTTCCGGAAGTCTGAACCAGCTCTAACTCCAGTAATCAGGAAGCTCATAATGACCTCGTCAGAAGCTTTCTTAACTCTGGGAACCTCTGCATTGAAACGTTTGAGGTATTCTATCAAGGTCTCATCTGCTCTCTACTTGATGTTGGCCAATGTATTGGTCGGGGGTGGAAAAGCAACGGAAGCTCTAAACTGAGTAACGAAGAGCTTCCCCATATTCTCCCAAGAATCTATAAAATCTGATGGTAACCTCTTGAACCATTGATGGGCTCCACCATGAAGGGTTGCAGCCAATAATCTACACCTTGTTGGCTCCTTAACTTGATAAACTTCCATCTCGGTATTGAAATGACCCAGATACTCTACGGGATCCGTAGTGCCATCAAATTTAAACTCGTTTGACATACGATAGGATTTACGTAACTGGGATTTTCTAACCTTCTTAGTGAATGGAGATGAGGTTATTGCACCTGTTATTGACTGCTTTTCTTCCTTGAGTATCACTAGAATCTTCTTGAGGTCTTCAACATTCAAATCAATAGCTCCACCATCATTTGCTCCCTTATCTTTATCATCGACTTCCTGTGAATCTGTTATGCTCGAATCGTTCGTGGTCTCATATGCACTTGAATCATCTTTAATTATCTCGATGGAAGGTTCCTTGGCTTTCTTCTTATTCTTAAGCCCTGCCAAGATCTATGATTGAATATTCTTAACAGGAGGCTGCTTATCTTGTGGTTCGCCATCTCTTTCTTTTTCATCATCTTTTTTTGGGTCTTCGATCTATTCCTCAACCTTTTCTTCATGTTCTTCTTCATCAACGTCCAACTACTTGGGATAAATCATAGCTTTTTTACCAATTTCACTTGATGCCAACTTTGACTTCTTCTTCTTCTTCTTCTTCTTTTGTGTTGTCTATTCGAGGGTTGTGAGTCTTTCTCCAATCAACTTGAGATGCTCTAGGACGTCAGAAGGAGTAATCTTCTTTGCTCTTGGGGTTTGATCTTTTCCTTAGGGTTCCTTCTCTACAGATTGTGTTGCTTCGCTATCAGAACTGCCTGCCATCTTTCCACTCTTAAGATGATAACTCTGCCCTCCTTCTAGCGCCAATGTTGTTGAGTGGATTTCGTAACAACTTTTGAGAGGTTTATGATGAGTTGTAAAGGATAATGATCAACTAATCTATGGAGAATGGAGGTTTTTTGTGGGGGTTGAACTGAGCTCGAGAGCGTTTACAAGAATCTCGCGAGTTCTCTTGAGGCTCGTGTCGTGTATTCTCAAGAATCTCATAGGTGTTTGTTGCGAGGCTTGTAACCATGTTCTCAAGGTGCCTACGTACCCTTTTATATATAGGGATCAAGTTCACGTAGTTCTTTTAGACTAGAAGTCTTGTTAGGCAACAATATTCTAGGTTCCCTAATTCGTGGGGACTCCTTTTCTCCAGATTCAGCCACGAATAGGTGATCTAAGTCGGGTAGAACTCAAGTTCTAATTTGTCTAGGAGTGTGTTTACTAGTTCTAGTTTTATTAGAAGTATTCAAGGATTATCTGCACCCAAGGAATACATTTCAATAAGGAGTTGATGTTCATGACTTGCTCCTAAAGAATAGGAGGCTTAATCATACTATAAATATGCTGGCATAAATCTGTTGTCGTACAAGAAGCTGTCTCTCAGGAACCTGTCTTCAGGAACCTGTCTTCCGGGAAGCTATTTGCAAGAACCTGTCTCTCGGGAACCTGTCTACAGGAACCTATCTCTAGGGAACCTGAACTTGTCCAGATCCATTTCACATGATATTTGCCCCATTTATCTTAAGGGACCTCAATCATAACCCATATTAATCATACAGATTGGATCCTTAATCCCAATGGGCCGAAATCTAGCCCATGGAGATTTTGGGCACAACAGGAAGTATAGCTTAGAGAGCAAGTTCAGAAACAGGTGTTCAGCAAGCCATTTGTCAGCAGCTGGGTATTGAGGGAGATATATTATTGTATCTTGTAATCGTTTTATTATTGATCAATAATATATTCTCTTACCAGGTTGGTAAGGGACCAGGACGTAGACCATAGGGGATTAGGGGTCGAACCTGGTTAAAAGATCTGTGTGTTCTTTATCTTTCTGCACTTTACTTACTGCTTGTGCATTTAGCTTATTGTTTGCATTCAGCGTACGAATTGTCTCTGCATAAATTGAAATCAGTAAGCTGTTTCTGGTAATTATTAAAATTTGACTTAGTTAGCCATATACACCCATTCACCCCCATCTATTTGTGCATTTTCATCCTCTGTCTCGACGGTTAAATTACCGAATAAATAAAAGGCGCTACCCGTGAGCAAGAGTCTCAAGTCTCAAAAAGAAGTTCTATAATAATTTTCAAAATAATTTTTAGTAATCATACCATCCAATACTCAAGTAATATCAAAGAATATAATTTGAGATATACTCGTATCCCTAAAATCGCACTAACGCATTATTCGCACATAATATATATTTTAGAATGGAGGCTCTACTCGTTTCCCTAATAAATTTTAATAAATCGTATTTTATGACATCCTTCTAATCAAAATATATTTTACGTGAAAATCTCACTCTATTTATTCGTAAGAGAATTTCTCATTTAAGAGGTCTCTAATTATTCCTAAATAAGTGTTAATAAAGTGTTTTTTTTAAATCGCATCCCAATATTAAATTAGCTAATATCAAATTTCTACTATTTATTAAAAATATATATAAAGTATCTCAATTATCTCTTTTTAGTCCAATTAATAACAAAATTTCTTTTCTTTCTTATGAAACCAATTTTAATACTCCTATTTTATTCTTAAGGTAAAATAATTCTAGAGTCTATCCTAATGACAAAATTTTATTCTAAAAAATGAAATATCTCAAAAATTTAAATAAATCAAGAATCTAGAAAATATATTACCAAATTCTTTATTTTAATCATAACCCAATATTTTAATACCATTTCTTTTCCTCTATTATTTAATCATCCAAATTTGATAATCAAAAATTCCATTTTATTCTCATTTTAATACTTCCAACATTTCAAACAAATCAATTAACAACCAAAATATTAATCAATTTCTTTTCTCCTCTTTTTAGGAAAATACTCTTTACCCTTTTATTTAAACAATTTCTACAATTCAATAATTCCTATTTTTTTACCAAATAATTAAATAAAATATAACCCCACTTATCAAACCCACTTTCTACACCACCACCACCGACGGGCAGCCACCGGCCGGATGCCACAACGGCAACCAGCACCAACGTCGGCCTCCTCCTCCCCTCCCCTCTCTCCCTCTCTCTCTCTCTCTCGACGTCTCTCAATCTCTCGCCATCCCTCGATCTCTCGTTCTCTCCCAATCTCACTACACCATAAAAGGCCTACGGCAACACCAAAAAAATGTTGCCGTAGACCCGAAATATGTTGCCTTAGGCCCAAAAAACCCCAAAGGCAACATTTTGTTGGTGTTGCTATTTTGGTCGTTGCCTTTGGGGTCAAAGGCAACATTCTACTTCCCTATGGAAACATCAGTTTTCTGTTGGCGTAGACTAGCTACGGCAACAATATTATCAGTTTTGAGCAACATTATATTATGTTGCCTTTGAGTTAAACATTTTGCAAAAAGTGGGCCCCACCAGTGGGCCCACTGTTTGGGGTCCACTGTGGGGCCCACTTGTGGGGTCCACTATATGGCCCACTTGTGGGGCCCACTTTTATGCCAACACAAATTTTGACTAGAGCAACATTTCTTTACATTAATTTTTCTTTTTGCCAACACTTTACAACATCAATGACAACACTTAACTGTTTTCGATAAAAAATACATAATTCGAATATATTCAATCCCAGATTAACCAAATCGGAATTAAGCAAATCATCATAACCTGTTTTTTCATTACCACGTAACATAACACATAATAATCCTTACAAGTATGAAAATAATTAAAATTCCCAAGCATCGTAATATATGCAACCATCTACATTACAATAATCCAACTAAATTAAGAACTGATGTCTCTGCCTTTCTCTTAAGAGAACGCAACTTTTGCACATAATCCAGGCATTAGAGAAGGTGTGCCTCATCAACAATTTGATTTCCAGTAGAGGTTTTCCCCTGTCTTTGTGTAGACCAAGACGATATCTAATTCAAGATTTAGAGACAACGGAGGCACAGTCAAAGTATATGGACTCAGGCACATCCTAAAAATTTCCTTTATGGTCCACAAACAGCTCAGGCCATGCTGCTTCCAAATTTATGGAGCTGCCAGAGAAGAATGAAAATTAAGATCATCCTCAACATCTTTAGTTAATATACAAGAACAGAAATATGAAATATGAACAGCTGCAATTAATGAAAATTAAGATCATCCTCAACAGCTGCAGTTAATATACAAGAACAGAAAATGAAATATGAACATCTGCAATTAATATACCATTAGCCCTGGCAGGATTTTCCTGAAATATGAACATGTTATTCACCTTCTAGTTCTATAGTCAAAATAGACTATAATAGAGTTCATATGTCCCACACAAAACAGAATGATTAAAAATAATAGAAGTCATTTCGACTACTAGAGAGCCTTAAAACAAGATCGACAAGATAATTTCAAAGAAAGGGTATCCATAAAGGAAAGAGTACTGGAAGAAAATGACTCTAACTCCACAAATCTTCAAGTCATAACTGAAGAGCAATCTAATCTTATTACTCTGTACACAATTAGAAATTAACTGAAGTCAACAAGAAACTTGAAACTGAGTAAAAATATACTAGCAACAGCATCTAGAACAATCATGGGTGTAAAACATTCAGACATTATATAACTTCATTCAAAATTTATTTTAAGAATATCACGCAACATATAAGAGGTACTTCTATACATACCCTTTTCATATTGCTGACTTTATTTCCTATACATACCCTAGACATATAAGAGATTTATTTCCAAACTTTATTGTTTATCTTATATTCTATCATAACATATAATATTCAGACAAATCAGTACTGGTACACAAATTATTTACACTAAGCTGACACAAACCGAATGCAATTGTAGACTAGTAATTAACAATAAAAGGTTCACAATTAGTACAGGCAACTAATTCCTTTTATTCAATTAGTACTGGAATTTCCATTAGAAAGTTAAACAAAATTAAATTGGACATTCGTCTGTTACACAGGGGAGTTACCATTCTTTTCAAAATTGGACAGAATCTGGAGGCACTTGAAAATGACTCTTGCACCAAGTGAAAACCCTAGTAATGTCACGGGCCTAAAACAAGTACACACATATAAGGTAGTATTATAAACAGCCAATCAAATTAATTGAGGAAATCAATAACAAAAAATTTCTTTTCTTTGATTCTATCTCTCTCCAGGCAATCAACAACAATATTTGTAATATTAATAAGAATGTTAACCTGTGTCCTTGCAATCCCCTCAGTAAAACTTCTTCAGCAAGAGCATAATATGCTAACCTGCAAATATATTGTCTATTAAAGGTCACATAAGTAAGAGCAGCATAAGCCTAATATGGTAAGGTTCTTACTTCTATTACTGGCCCATACTTGGACGCGTGAGCAACTGTACACTGATCATGGTCATGACCATAAAGGACAAACACCTGCTCAGAAAGATTGTCAAACATCAAATTTCTCTATATTAGCAGAAAGATTGTACCAATATAAATATTGTAACGAAAATCATAGAAAGAGATGGAAAATTTACAATATATCTTCATCAAGGTCATCACGACGGACTCTCTAAACAAGAAACAAAGGTATACATAAGTTTTACTACTAATACAAGCATTTGCATCAAGATTCAGAACCCAAAAAAACTGACAAGAGTGCTACACAGACTAAGACAGGTGATAAACATAATTATCTAACGTTTATGAAACTAATATCCAAAGTTTAACTTCATGTAATTTAGAACATGGGACTCGTATTCTGGGCCAGCCATCGTAGGTAATGGGGCATTAGGTTCTCATTAGCGTAAGCCCTAGCAGTAATTTAAAATTTATGATTTTCCATAACAATTCAAAAATATTACCCCACAACTAACACATAGGAAGAAAAAAATGAAAGGCTTTACCTGGTCAATAATTTTTGAAGAACGATATGGACCACAAGAAGTCCCATTTTTCCGATACAGTGGGATGTGAGTCAATAGAACTCTTGGTGTCAAGCTATAATCTACACATATAGCAAGGATTCTAAGATTACAAAATAATGCAGAGCAAGTACCCATTTAACAACTTGTTATCAAAGTTAGCATCAGATACCCATGGAGACATTTTGTACAAAATTCCAGGTAGCAGATGTCAGGTCTCATTGTGGATGCCCTGCCAATAGGAAATATCATTTTTCAGACAGGAAATATCATCTTTCATAAATCAATTTGTGATGCTACTCAAAATTCTTTTACTAGACCAGTACAATTATTACTTGCAGGCACTAAAACGTGACATGATGACAGAAGATGTATTTTATCAGTCTATGGTCTATTGCAGGATCAAGATTTTGACAAGATCCGGAATGCAAGGATAATTTACATATATACTCATGAATATTACAAGAAATAGTACTAAGTTACCCTTATTCAACAATACTACTAGTCTGCCATATATACTCCAAGATATTCCAACCCAAGCCAAAGCAAAAGGAGACCATACTGAGAAACCTCTAAGCATACAGTTTAGAGAACAGAACTGAAGAGCTTTTGCCTAAATCAATATCAATATTAACATAAAATATTAGAAGTTAAGCCCACAAAAAAAATAATAAATGTAATACATATAACACAAAAGATAGAATTACCTTAACTCAAAACCCCAAATTAAACCTGACGAATCCCCAATTTTGAATCCCCAAATTGAACCCAATTGAAGCCCCAAACTGAACCCCATTGAAACCCTAATTTATATATCAATCTTGATGCAACAAGAGGTACATATCGAAATCAACCATAATTTCAATTACAAATCGAGCTGAAAAGGCCCTAAAGTATATAAGCACTGAAATCAAAGGAAGTCCAAAAGAGCATTCAAATCGAAGTATAGTTACATGTATGAATATGTATGTATTGAGTATAGTACTTATGGGGAGTGTTTATGAGAGTTGGAGAGAAAAAGAGAGAGAGACATAGAGAGACGGAGAGAAAGTGAGAGAGCTACCAGAGAGAAAAATGAAAAATGAAAGTGAGCGTGGGTGAAAAATGAGAGTGGAATTGGTGTAATTTTGGTGTTGTTCGAAAAAATTGGATTAGACTGGGCGATTTATTTTGCCGCTCATCCAATTTTCATTTATTTTCGACTTTGCAAAATTTTAAAATTATTATTCAATTTATATTTATTAAATAATATTTTTAAAATTTTAAAAATACTTATTAAAAAATATAATTACTCTTTAACAACATATTAGAATTTTTTTATTAATTATTCGTCTTTTTGGCATATTCTTATTTTTTTATAAAATTTCTTAAATATTTTTATCAAAATCATTTAGTTTTGTTGCCAAAGAAAAATAAAAATTTCTAAATTTAATTAAAAAATTGAAATTTTGTTTGTCAAAAAACTATGGTAACACAATTTTTACATCTTGAGTGATCTTGCAACGTGCTTGTCAAGGAAAAAACAATTTACTTTTTCACTTTTTATTTATTTGGAAAAATAATTTAATTTTATATTAAATGTTCAATTCCTTTTACATAATCTAGAATATTATATTTGAGTATTTGTAATCATATACAAAAATATTTCTAATTTAATGATATTTTAAAATATATTTAGAAAAAAAAATCATTTTAATAATTTTGTTTAATAATATTTAATGAACATAAAAATAAAATTATTCATTTAAAATATTTTAACATTTTTATTTAAATATTCTTTTTTACTGAAATATTCTTGATTTTTATAAAAATTTCTTGATTATTTTTATTCAAATAAATTAAATTTCATGTAAAAAAGGTTAAAATTTTTATTTTAATAAGTAGAAAATGTAAAATTTTGTTCATTAGAAAATTATGGCAACACAATTTGATATCTACGACAACATTCAAACACTTTTTATTCTTTAGCAACATAATTTTTCTAGATGAGGCAACATAAAAAAGATAATGTTGTCTTAGCAAAAAATATCATGACAAAGACAACATATTTGATGGCAACACAGACTAAAAATGTTGTCGTAGGCCTTTTATGGTATAGTGTCTCTCATCTCTCTGTCTCAATCTCTCTATGTCCCTCTCTCGTTCAATCTCTCATCTCGCACCTCTATCTCTACTCTTTCCTCCCTCTCCTTGTTCTCCTCTCTCTCCGCCCTCTCCTCTCTCTCTCCTCCTTCTTCTCTCTCCCTCCGCCCAATCTCTCACTCTCTCTCTTTACCTCAATCTCTCTGCCTCTCTTAATCCATCTCTCAATCTCTCCTTGTTTCTCCCCCATCAATCTCCATTTTCTCCCTTCGCTCGACACCCCCGCCCCCTCTGTTCCATTTCCGGTGACACCCACCACCGCCGATCACCTCTACCGCCACGGTGGTGTCCTCAAAACTAACATGCAGCCACAATTATATCCCCCAATCACAAACCCATCTCCTAATACCCCAAAATTAATTACAATCCACACAAATTTCATTACAAGATCAAACTTACAAAATTTCTAACTAATTATTATAATCCGTAATTTAAAACATAAAATATAACAACAAAATTCATACAAACATGATTACAAAAAGATTTATAAGGGTATAAGATCATACCCACTTGTGAAAATCAAAACTTTAGAATTTGATAAAAAAACCCAACTTCTCGAATTTGTGATTTGAATATATGAAATTGAAGAACCAATTACGGGCTATCCGAAAATCCTAATGTATGTTAATTTTAGGTAGAATCTATGTAGTGATGAGCTTAATAAGGTTTAGTTTTAATGGAGGGTGTGGTGTGTTTTGTTTTTCTCTCGTAGAAGATGAGACACTAAAATGGTTTCTACCTGTTTTTGTTTCTAAAGCTCTTGTTTTATATGTATGGTATGGTCTTAAATGGGTTGTAATAATCAAATCACTTGGGCTCTAAAAGTTGGCCCAATTCCAACAAATTGTTCACATCCAACAAAAAAAACTTACATAATAAATCATTGGGCTCTTAATGGGCCATAAAAAAAAACTTGGGTTAAATTACATAATCTACTAAATAATTTAAAGAGATTAGGGAGTCTAAGATGTATCTCAGATAAATTCCCTGAGATACATGAAATTTATATGCAAATGAGAATTTTTATGGGGTGGGTATTTTTGTAAAATCAGAACTTTTTTACTTAGCCCTGCGGGTCCAATCATATTTAAAGTATATTTCTTATGTATCTCAGGAAAAGTTCCCTGAAATCAATCTCAGGGTCCTTTTTCTCTAATTTAAATACCCACTAACTATTTACTACACAATTTGGATTCTATCGCTATATTCTAAATACCTTTTATTTAGCCCAATAAGATAAAAAAAAGTACATAAAAATAAATAAATAAAATGGAAGTAAAATTGGGCACTAATAAGAAAATAATAGCACTAATAAAATAACGTCAAATAATTTATACCTATTCCCCTAATATTGGTCGAAAATCCAAAATTGTAACTTTTACAAAAATTTATTCATAGAGAAGGTTTGTGATATAAAAAAAAAAAATTCACTGTTATTACAGAAAACGTGAGTAAAAATTTGAGATCCAAAATCAAATTTCAGGTACGGAGGAAATTGATTTGTCCAAAATTTAATTTTACATGATTTATCACTTTTTCTTCTTAATGTCTTTGGTTTCACAACTTTAGATTTCTCTAAAGTTCAAGAGTTCTTCTAATTATTAACGTAATTTGCAGTATTTAACTAATTTAGTTTCAAAGTTATTATCGAGAAAATTTGGTCATGCTAGAACATAGTTGAACAACTTTAATGTGTTCATATATTTTAATCAACCTTATATTATAATCAACCTTATATTAATGAAAGTTGATGCCATATAAATTTTTCTGTGAAGCATGCATGCATGTATATAAACAAGAACCCACAAAAGCTCCAAATTGCTCGAATCTTATTTATCTATTTTCCTATAATTCCTCTATTTTAAATAATTAAAATCAAAATTTCCTTCTTTAGTTCCTATTTTTTAGGAAAAAAATCAAAACTTCCTTTTTTAACATTAATATCTTTAAAATAGAAATTTTTTAAATTCTAAAAATTATATTATAGTTAGGATATAACAAAATTTACATATTCGAAATAGAAAAGGTTATTAAATTTGTAGAGAAGAATAATTCAAATTTACATATTCGAAATGGAAAAGAAATTTTATATTCTTATATATATACAATCATTGGTTTTTTTTTAAAATCTACAATCGTTGCTTTTAATAATCAAATTTTATCTCCATGTTTTAACCCTTCTTACTTCTGTTTGCTTTTGTCTTCGTCTATTTTTTTTTTATTCATTCTTATTTTGCTTAATTCTTAATGTACATGGTTATGTTTGTAAGCCTTTTCTTGCTTCTGTTTTTTTTTGTCTTCGTCTATTTTTTTTTTAGTTTTTTATTCATTCGTATTTTGTTTAATTCTCAATGTACATGGCTATTGGTTATGTGTGTGCGCCACTGATTTTTTATAATTTTCAGGTTGTTTTTTTTTTTTGGTCTTTAAGGTTTGAATTTACTGAATTAATATTTATTTAAATTTTTATTGTTGTGTACTCTTAGTATTTTATAATATATACAACGGGTGCCGGCCTAAAAAATCGTGACACAAAATCGAAATAGAAAAATATATAAATACTTTATTTCATTTGGTGGAGCTTTGAAATGATTCGAAAGCTATTTATCTAATTTTTTATATTATCTCAGTTTTCAAACATAGAATATGCAATCAAGGAAATAATTGATATTATGAAAGGCAAGTTTCACTTCTAAATTATATTATAGTTAGGATATAAAAAGGAAGTTCTAACTTTTTTTTTTTTACAATAGTATTTCCACAAAAAAATCTCACCTGTGTGCAAACCAAAATCAAAGTCAAAGAGGATTTTGGTATTTAGTTTTTTATTATTTTGTAAGCTTAGTAATTTTGTAATATATACAACGGTCAACGGGTGTCGACCCAAAAAATTGTGAGACAAAACCAGTATAAAATGAATAATTTATCATATTATCTATGTATATTTAATTTATACAATATTGTGCTCTCTAATTGTTATTGATATTTACAGATATATTTTTGTTCATTAATCTTTATTTAAAATGTTAAAAAAATTGTTATAAGGCCGCCGCGAAGCGCGGCTTAGTCGACTAGTTAGTATATATTAACCTACATATCCTTACTCACATCTATCTATGCTATTATATTAAGTCAAAATATTGAAAGATATAAAAAAAATTATAAAAAACAAATCAGTTTTCTTTTTTATGTAGAGCATATTACCTTTTATATTCTTTCAATAACTAATCGATTTCTTTTTTTCAAGTAAAGCTTACCTATTCTATTTAATAAAATATTATAATTCCTAATAATTTATCGATTACCTTTTTTAGATAAAATATATTATATTTTCTGTATTATCTAAGTAAAATCCCACTTTTTCTTAAAATATCACGGGTATCATACATGTAATTATTATAATTAGATTATATCATTTAAATTTAAATCTTTATATCCTTATTATATATAATAAGCGTAAGAGGGATCTTATCCATAATTTTGGTTACTATACCGCCAAAATAATCTCAACCGTCGAATCTAATATTTTTAAAAATAAATGATCTACATTATATCATATTATAAAAAATTATAATCTAAACTTAATATAATTAGAAAATTTTGTATAAGAAGTGAATTTTAAAAAGATAATTTTAATCTAAAAGGGATATAATTTAAAAAGGTTGTATATTGAATTTTAAAAAGAAAATTATAATCTTCATATCTAAAAAATTTTCAGATCTATTTGGCCTCTATCTTCAGATCTAAAAATCAGATTTGGAAGATTTTACAATATAAGCGAAACTTATAAAATTATCTTTAATTTAGTGATGATTTAATAATTATTGTTCAAATGAAAACACTCACAATCTCAAGAGAAAATATAATTACGAATTTTTACATTAATCTTATTCAATGTTGAAGTCCTACATTGATAATGATTTTCAATGTTGAAAACCTAATTATATATGATTTAAATCATTGACATACATCTTTTCGTATTGATAAGTGCATATTTTTGCATATTTTTATTACCTTTTTACTGCTTGAACTCATATTTTAATAATTTATTTTGTTGCATTTCAGGAAATTCGTGAATAAATAAAGAAATGACAAAATAAAGAATAAAGAGCAAGGAAGGGAAAAAGAGAAAGAAAAAGGACTTAAATGAAAAAAGGAAAAAGAATTAGGAGCTTGGAGGAAAAGGTAATCTTTCAAGACACATGGAAGGTAGAGATCATCCCAACACACTAAATAAGTGTATGGCCAGGATCCACTCAACAAAACTTAAGAAGGAAGGAAACAATTGGATGGCTAGGATTTCTCCACCACATTAGAAGCTGTATGGTGGAGATTCACCCAACACACCCCTAAACCCTAATTCTTATCCTATAAATAGCCCCTTACCCCCTTGTATTTATCAACCTAGATTTTAGTGTAGTTTTATGGTAGTGTAAATTTCATTTCTTTTTCTTGTTTTGTAGCTTTAACTTTTGTAAAAACTCCTTTTAAGTTTAGTGCAATTTCAAGTTTCCTTTATTTTCTCGTCTTGCTCTTTCGTTTATTTTGCCTCCCTTTCGTTATTTTCGTAAATCCGATTAGTGGACAAAGTGACGAAATGCTAACCACTTGGGGTTGAAAGTAACGATTTTATTTTCTTGTTCTTAGTTAATAATCGTAATTGAGCCCCTTTAAATCTCAATTTTATTGTGGGCACTTTAATTTTAAATCATCATCTTAGTGTAATTTAAATTTCGTAGTTAATTTATTTGTTCTAGTATTTAATTTTCAAATAAAAAAAGAACAAAAAGATTAGGAATATTAAGTTTCATAAATTTTCAGCAATTTATTGTTCTGTCTCGTTTGCTTAACCTTTAATTCGAAGCTTTAGTATTACAGCTCCCCTGTTTTTCTTTTATTTCAAACACCCATTTCCTCCCCACAAAACTCCTCCTTCCCCCTCCCCTTCTTCTTCCTACGTACCTTTCAAAAAAACACACAACTCCCCTGTCCCTTTCTTCTTTTTCGTAAATCAAACACAGAACCCCACTTTCCTCTTCTTCATTTCCTGTTCTTTTTCTTCGAATTCTCTATTTTTCTTTCTTTGATTTCTTCTCCTAAGTCCATCCACGAGTTCGTTTGTAGCTAAGTTTTCAATCTGGGTTTGATATGAGTTGTCCGGTCTGCTGGTTGTTCTTGTCAGATTGTTTGATTGTGTTCGTTGTCGGATTTTGGTTGTATAATGACTGATTCGACTGGGCTGAGTTGGGTTTTCGTTGATTTCGAGTTTTGTTTTTGTGCTTGTTGTTTTTCTTGAGCTTTGTTTTGCGTTTATGTTACTGAGGCTCCACCAAGTTTTCGTTGCTTTTAGTTTTGCTTTTTAGAGTTCTCGTTGCTGCATTTTGAGTTGCTGAGTGTACTGAGTTGCTTGTTATTCGTTGTTTGTTTTGCTGTTAGAATAGGATGAGTTGTTTTCTAGTGCGTTTGCTATTGATTCGGTTCTATAATATGTTGTCGAATGTTAATTACTGTAGTTAATTCGCTTAGATTCATTTGCGAGATGTTGTTGCTGAGTTTACGATTTCTGAATATGTAGTTCGAGTGTTGAGTTTTGAATTGCTGCCAAGTTCTGGGTCGTTGTCTTTGTTGGAGTTTTGAGTTGTAATCGAGTTGTTTGTGTTTTTTTTTCTCATTGTTTTGCGAGTTCGAGTTTTTCTTGGGTTACCGAGTCCAGTGTTGTAGTTCTTCATTTTGATGTTTGTTGGTTCTGAGTTTTGCTGTTCGTTGCTGTTTAGTTGCTGGTTTCCGAATTGTGCTTGTCCTGCTTCGATGATTTGTGGTTCTTTCGATTTGTTAATGTTACGAGTTTTTCTGTTTAATTCTGATTTTCTGTTTTGTTTTGTTTTCTGTGAATTCTGGGTAATGCAGTAAACTGTTGCTGGCTAGTTCAATTCCCGAATACCTCATGTCCAATTTTTTTTTAAAATTTTGTGTAAATAAAATCTTTTAAACTAAAAACTTTTAGTTCGATTTTAGAATAAAATCTAGTTTAGATTCGACTTTAAATTTTTAGAGTAATTTAGCTTTTGTTTTTCTCATTGTTAATTAATTAGTTTAGAAACAGAATGATAAATTAATGTTCTTTTATAAATGTTTCGTTTTTAGGAATTAAAATAGTAAAAATCCAATTCTCTAAAAATCCAAAATTGTTCTAATTCGCTTAAATTAAAAATCAAGGAATTGCGAAAAATATATAATCTCTGTGGAATGATATCTTACATATTAAAACGATGAAATTGTGCACTTGCAATTTAAATCCTTATTTCTAGCACATTAAGTTTTTGGCGCCGCTGCCGGGGACTAATTATTTTTCGCGCCTTGATTTTTAATTTTCCGGATTAATTTTACTTGTCTTATTTTTGTCTCGTTTTTTTAGGAAAATTGGAAATTTCGGGAACCTCCTCTCGAAGCTTGGAAAAAAATGGGAATTTTTGGAAGCGTGCTTCGGTAACCCGTTTTTCTCTCTTTTCGCCTTTTTATTATTTTAGAGATTCACAAAAAAAATCAAAAAAATAAAAAAATCACAAAAAATTGAAAATTTAAAATCTAAAAAAAATAAATTAGTTAGAAATTACATAATTGTTGCATCATGCATTTAATCACTTAGGGCACATCATCTAGACTTTCATTTTCCTGTTTTTAATTTTTCGTACCTTATAAATTGTGGTGATCGCTGGAGGACCCAAAGGTGCGTTAAATTCTTTCTTTTCTTTCGATTAGAGCACGTAGTTTAAAGCATCCATAAATGTTTATAGTTTTTTATATCTCGTTGTTTGTTGCATTCATTTGTAAGTAAATCTTAAGGGCAAAACCACTCACAAGATAAGGGAAGGGATTTCATCACTTTTTCCTTGGCCCAAAAATAGTTAATTCTTCATTTTTGCATACCCAAGCCTTAATAAAATTAAATTAGACATGGCTCCTAGGATTTTCGCGCTCAAGTACAAAGGTACCTAAAAATGATGTAATCTTTAATTATTCCGACTTTTTGGTGTCTAGGCAAGCGAAAGCTTACCTGGCCAATTAGGATTGGTGTTTAGACTGGTGTTTAGCCTCTTGGCAATGCTTGCACCTACCTGGCCAAATCGGTTCGAATAATTGTTGATTTACCGAATTTTTGGCGGTCCTTAAAGTTAGGAGCAAGGTCTAGTTTATTTTCTTAAGGAACCCTAGATATGTGATTTTTCTTTTGATTTTTCACCCTTTCTTTTTGTGTGTTTAAATTTTTCGCACTTATTTGCTACTAGTTTACTTTCGTGATTTATGCGAACTACTTGGCATAGGGATAATTCTGTTAGGCTAGTGAGATCATTTGAGATTCCGTCCTCTTTTGAATCCGAGTCTTTAGAAAATTCCGAACCAATAGTAAACATGGCCATGTCTCTTAAGGACCGTTGTTATCCATCCGTTCGGCCCAACCCTCGTGTATCAATCTTCCTCCCGTTAATGGTAATAATTTCGAGATTAAAGCTCATCATATTAGTATGTTACCTAAATTTACCGGGAGTGATGGTGAGGACCCGTATCTTTTTCTTCATGAATTCGAGGAAGTTTGTGCCTTACACAAACTCCAACATTTAACCGAGGACTCAATTAGGCTTAGGCTCATTAATTTTGCTCTTAAAGAAAATGCTAAAAAAGGGTTATATAGCGTACCAGTTAATTCTATTTCCACGTGGGAGGGATTTGTGGTAATTTTTCTAAAAAAATATTTTCCTAATCACAACACTACAAGGATTACAAATGAGATAAATCAATTTCATCAAAATGAAAACGAGTCTTTTTGGAAATATTTTGACCGTTTTAAAAATCTGTTGTCCCAATGTCCCCACCACAGAATAGAAAAATGGAGACTTTGTAAGATTGTCTACGAGGCCTTAGATAGTCCAACAACCGCTTTGTTAGAGTCTATGTGCCAAGGTAAATTCATGGAAAAAGATGAGGACCAAGGGTGGGCATTTTTCGAGGAATTAGCCGAAAAGACCATGTTGTGGGAGTCTACTAGGGAGCCTAATAAATCGAATGAGTCATCTAGTACATCTAGGGTTTGCATTCGATTGGAAATTCGATTGCAAACGATGCCAAATTAGCTACTTGAACTAGAAGACTCGAAGCCCTAGAAACTAGTAACGCCCCCTTACAAGTGTCTATATGCTCTAATTATAATCAAGGTTTTCCAAACTTTCCCGGTTGTGATCAAGTCAATTCGGTGTTTCAACCAACCCCTAGGAATGATCCTTTTACACCTACATACAATCCAAGTTGGAAGAATCACCCGAATTTCTCGTGGATCCAAAGCCAAAACTACCAGTCTCCGCCACCTTCTTTTCAAAGGCCCAATCAAAACTCTTGATGCACCCGCCCACCAAATTCCTTTTCCAAACCTGACTCAAAATCACGGTCCTTATCCAACTCAAGCACCCGCCCACCCTCCTGGCTTTCATGAGTCGGATAAGAGAATTAATTCTTTGGAAAAGACTCTTGATGCGCTTTTGAAATCAACAACTAATTTGGCTCAATCTCAACAAACCTTCATGCAAACCATGACTCAAGATAGGCAAATTTTGAATGCTAGTACTCAAGCCATATCTAAGTTAGAGGTTCAAGTGAGTCAATTAGCCAATGCCATGTGTGAGCAAGAGAAGAACAAACTCCCGAGTTAACCCGAGGTCAACCCTAAATTTCCTACCAACCAAAGACCTCACGAAAATGTTAACGCCATCATTTCTTTAAGGTCGGAAAACAAAGATGATAATCAAGTAGGTGTCAAGTATCCCGAAGAAATAGAGTCAGATTATGAACCGAACCCTAGCCTTGATCACTCTACACAAATCCCGACTCCCGTGTCACCAGAATCTTCTCATAAATCATCATCATCTAGTGAACCTTCTTCATCTTGAAAACTTCCTTCACCTAACGAGTCTTCATTTGTCATTCCACTTTCGAAATCCATTCCTGAAGAACCTAGCGAACGAGTCTTTAAGCCTAAAGCTCCTTATCCTCAAAGACTCCTTTCAAACAAACAAGCGGCTCAAATGGATAAGATTTTGGAAGTCTTTAATCACATTGAGGTCAACATTCCTCTTTTAGATGCCATTCAACAAATTCCCTCTTATGCTAAGTGTCTAAAAGATTTGTGTACTCATAAGCGCTCCACCCACGTCCCTAAGAAAGCCTTTTTGACCTCTCATGTTAGTTCAATTCTTTCGAATCAAATTTTCGTGAAATATAAGGACCCCGGTTGTCCTACAATTTCATGTGTCAGGCAATACTTTTGTAGACAAGGCGTTACTTGACTTAGGTGCTAGTGTGAATCTTCTTCCATTTTCGGTCTATCAAGCCCTAGGTCTAGGCGAACTTAAAAAGAGGAACATGACACTTCAACTAGCTAATTGTTCTGTCAAAATGCCTAAAGGAATAATTGAAGATGTCTTAATTAAGGTTGGTGATTTCATTTTTCCGGTTGATTTTGTTGTTCTCGAGACTCTACCCGTCACGAACCCAAAGAACCAAATCCTGATCATTCTAGGATGACCTTTTCTTGCTACATCCAATGCCTTGATTAATTGTAGGGATGGTTCGATGAAACTTACTTTTAGTAATATGACAATTAACCTTAACATCTTTAATGTCGAAAAAGAACCCAATGAGCTTTATGAACAAACAGTAAGGGTTAATCTTGTTGATGACATTGTTAATTGGTCAAACCTTGAGGATAGTGAGATTGAGTCTCTTCTTGTTGAGGATTTTCAAATAAATCACGAAACCAATCGAGAGAGCTTCATGAGTTGTTTAAGGATATGACCTCAGAAGAGATGTTGAGACAGTTGGATAACATTTGTTCTAAGTGGGAAACCAAACCCGAGGAGGTCTCTTGTGAACCAAATCTTATCGTTAAAACTCCCGTTGGTGAACCACCTACATTTGATGAATTGTTAGGAGATTTGAATTAAATTTGTTCCAAGTAGGAGACCCCACCCGAGGTTGTTAATGTTGATCCCGTTGTTAAGAGTCCCGCGGGAAAACCTCCTGCATTTTACTCAACTTTCTATCATCCCAAGTTTGATCAACAGCCCTTAGGAGAAGATGGATCATTATCTTATGTCATTCCTAGTGACTCAACCCATGACCAAACTTTCATTATCTCTAATTTTCTTAGTCAAAATAAAGAAGCCCTAAGTTGGTTCAGGGATAACATTAGTGTCACTTGTTCAATACGGTTGAATGATTCCATGTTGCTTGAGAAAGTCTTTTCTAATCGAAATTTTAAAAAATGTCTTGATTCTTTCTCAAAGCTGCACCCCAATTTTCCCATCGGTATCGGCTGATTCGGTTTTATTCTTTTGCCTCCCCTCGTGATGCAGGTATGGGGGAGTAAAAGTGTGCGTGTGTGAGTTGTTTTCTTTCGTAGTTTTTAGAAGTTTTCAGTCTCCGTCATCCCTTGTCAGGTATTATCTCCTCATTCTCCTTTACTAATTTCTCGTGCTATTGCATACATTGAGGACAATGCATGATTTAGGTATGAGGGAGATTTTTAGTGTAAATAAATAAAATTGAAAAATCCAAAAAAAATTAAAAAATTAAAAAATCCAAAAATAGAGATATTTTAGCTTAGTTGTCCATCCTACTCTTTAAATTTTAGAACTAGTTGGTGTTAACAATTTTTTCGAAAATTGTATGTATAATGCCTTTAGATGATTTGAACGTAGTCAAGTAAGGTTTTACTCATGAAACTTGTGTCGAACAAATTTTTGCTTAAAAGTCCAAGACGGCGCATTTGCACAAGACCTTTGATGGAAAGATTGTATAGGGATGTTATTCGATACCTGAGAGAGAACCCACATGTTAAAACAATGTCGAATCAAACCTTTGCGATAAATTGTTCATATAGTGTCTAAAAAAAGTCAACAAATGTTTGTAGTTGTAGAGTGTTAATGGAAGGAATGGCTAGATTGGGCTCATTAGTACCCGAGCAATTAAGTTTGAGGGGACTTTGTGCCTAGTAACCTAAAGCCCTTTGTGGTTTGGGATTGCTGACCCAACGCTCGTTACATGGGTATTAGTGCATAAGTCTTTTGGGACCTCAATCATTGCACGATCATTTCAACCATTAGTTTTAATAAATTCTTAAGTTCTAATAAATTCTTAGTAGGGAAATCGGCTAGATTGGGCTCATTGATAACCCGAGTAAGTAAGTCCGAGGGGACTTTGTGCCTAGCAACCTAAGGTCCTTTGTGGTCTGGTATCATTTCGATTTGTTAATGCTGCGAGTTTTTCTGTTTAATTCTGATTTTCTGTTTTGTTTTGTTTTCTGTGAATTCTGGGTAATCCAGCAAACTGTTGTTGGCTAGTTCAATTCACGAATACCTCATGCCCAATTTTTTTTCTAAAATTTTGTGTAAATAAAATCTTTTAAACTAAAAACTTTTAATTCGATTTTAGAATAAAATCTAGATTAGATTCGACTTTAAAATTTTTAAAGTAATTTAGCTTTTGTTTTTCTCATTGTTAATTAATTAGTTTAGAAATAGAATGATAAATTAATGTTCTTGTGACGCCCCCAAATCCACCCTGTCCGGGGACCCGGGTCATCACATCAGGTCTCAGTATCTTGCAGCACACGTTAGCTCAATAATAATAAAATATTTATTACAACGGAGCGGAGCAGTCCCACTCCACAGATCCAAGATCGGTCTCACACATTATTACAATACGATTTATTACATCTCTGAATAATATCTTACACAAGTCTAAAAAGTAGAAAAGGTAACAGGATTCCAACTAGTCTCATCAGTCCTTGTTACCATAGCCCGGAGCTTCCTCCTTCCCTTTATTCTTCTGGCGGGACGTCTCGCCTTTTTCCTTTTTGACAGCTGAACAAATGTCGTAAAGCAAGAATGAGCAACTATGGTGCTCAGCAAGTTCTCTCCTTGCTCGGTACATAAATATAATAAGATTTACCAAAATAATTACTCGAAATTAAATGAATAACTGGATATAAAAAATCTGACACTTTGACTCAAGACTCATCTCGAAAATAGATTACTCGAAAGACTCAATTGGTGAAACTCTGATGACTCATGATAATGAATAACTGGTCTTCCATCCTTTCGGTATTTCGGCGGGGCGATCAACTATCCGACTGGGAATACCGTCCTCCAATGACACCGCACTTCGCCCGATCACGGCTACAATACGATATCAAAGAATATAATATATAGTATGAATGCTAGCATCATAATGCCTAAGATACTCTCGTGTCCATATAACACAAGCCTCTTTCCCAGAATTGACCAGTAGAATACAGAATTCCCGAACATTTAATGAACTGATATTTTGAGATAAACTTCACAGGAAAATATTTGATTAATCTGGCGGACTGCCAGTATCCGAACAATGGATTGATGTAACTCTTAATAAACGTATTTTATTTAGGTGACACGAACAAAATGCCAACCCTTGACAAGAAAGGTAACTATCTCGAAATAATGAGAATAGTCTTAAAACAAAATGTGGGGAGTCGTACTGAACAAATAGTACCACTTGAATATTTATAATACTCACAATTGATGAACGTTAAATAGAATGTTTTTCACTTGATCAACGAACATACCCTCTAATAATCCTAATTTCATCACGCTTAGTTGTTAATTCAAAAGATGAACCAACTAAAGATAATCAATAAATATTGTCGAATTTGTACAATAAATCCGACTAAAAAGAATCAAATTAACTATCTCGAACAAATGAGATTAGTTTTACTGAAAAATAATAGTAGACGTCTCAAATTAATGATATTAGATACTTGCAATAATAATAGTAGTAATAATAAATCGAAAAGAAACCAAAAGAAAAGGAAAAAAACAGCGTTGTGCTAAATAATTACTAGATTCTTGTAGCGCACTAAAAAAATATTTTCACGCGTCTCTAAAAATAATTAACACAGAGTCAAATCTTTACCAAAATTTATTTAAAAGAGACTCGAAATATTATAAAATTTTTACGGTTATTACAGTTCTTTCATAAATGTTTAGTTTTTAGGCATTAAAATAGTAAAAATCCAATTCTCTAAAAATCCAAAATTGTTCTAATTCGCTTAAATTAAAAATCAAGGAATTGCGAAAAATATATAGTCTCTGTGGAACGATATCTCAAGTATTAAAATGACGAAATTGTGCACTTACAATTTAAATATTTATTTCTAGCACATCACGTATTTCAATATAAATACACTTTTTAGTTTATAACATATTAAAATATAAAATATTTTTTTATGCTAGATACAACGGTTTTTATCTATTAATTTTAAAATCTTTGTCGTACGGAGGACTAAACTACCGATTATCAAGGCGTAAAATATTATTTATGCTAGATTCAACGGTTTTCATCTATTAATTTTTAGATCTTTGTCGTACGGAGGACCAGACTATCGATTATCAAAATCTTGGACAAAATACCTCTTACACTTATTATTAAAATTGTATTTTGTTGTTAGTAGAACCATCCTCAATTTCAAATAATAATAAGGGTATTTTGATAATGAAAATGAATTATAAGTAGAATTCATAAATCGAATAGAATTTTCAATGTAAAGAATCGTCAATTTCTTCTCTCTTTTGTTTATGCTTAGATTTAATTGTAAAATAATTGTTAAACCATCACTAAATTAAAAATTATTTGGTTAATTTCACGTGAGTTGTAAAATCATTCAAATCAAAATTTAGGAATTCAAGATAAAGTACAAATATTAAATCGAACGTGTAAAATCTAATATATATCAATTTTTTAACAACAATTTGTTATGTAAATTAATAACAAATAAAAATTTAAAAATTTAATTTAATTATAGATTATAAAAAAATAGCCGTGCGTTGCACGGGTTATAAGTTAGTTTTAGTATAATATGTAATAAATAATTTTGAAAATATAAAATCAGCTCCAGGAATAATATTTTACTAAAAGATTACTTAAAAACTTATATTTAAACAAATTTTTTGAAATAAAAATGTCCAGAAAAGATTAACTTTTTATTTGGTCTAAGAAAAGTTAAAAAATTAATTTTTATTATGTTTTTTTAATTTTTTGAATAACAGTATAAATTAAAATAGAAAAATCTAATTAAGAATCAAATTTAAATATTATTTGAATACGAACAATATACGTCTTTGAATTCAAATTTTTAAATTCGAATTCGAATACAGGCCGATAGAACCGTATCCAATATATCCATTTGATAGCTCTATGACAAATTTAATGAATTTTTTTTGTTATGTGTGTTGTTTGTTTCTGAAGATTTTTTTTTTTTTTTTGAAAAGCAGGGAAATATATTAAGGGACTAAGCCCAAATAAAACGAGTCCAACAACAACCAAGGTAATATCACCACAGCCCACATATGGCCCAATCAGAGTAACCAAACACTACAATAAAGAACTACTACTACGACGAAGCCCAACCAGTTCAAACAGACAATGAAATGCTAATAAAGGAAATACAGAACATGCCCAGAAAACATGCCCAGAACATAGAGCTTCAACTGCAACTGTAATAGATTACCAATTTTCCATACCTACAAAGACGTTACCAGCATGGAGCTCCTCCTCAATGTTAACAAACCCTATCTGATTCTCCAAATGCTCAACCCGATTAGGTGGATTCTCGACTTCTGCTACCATAGCTTGGACATTCACTTCTTCCTCATGAATCCTATGAAACTCAGGACCAATCCTTCCTAAACCCATGTCCAGACTCCATATCTCAAACAGACGCCAAAATGACCTTTCAATGCCAACCATTTGCTTCCAATTAGCTGCACCATGCTGTGCCAGATACGCAGCCAAAGCATTGTCAGTAGCATTCGTGAGACGGATCTCAATGTTAAAGTTCTTATCAGCTTTCCTAGTATTAAGTTGTTTCTGAAGATTCTTCATAATTTTATAATATAAAAATTGCTAAATCAAAAAGAATCAAAAATATAAATAAATATATCTTTCTATTAAATATACATCATAAAATTAACACTTCGGGGGTGTATTTTGTTAGGATTTTGAAAGATTATTTTGGATTTTAAAAATTCAAATACATTTAATTTGGATTTTAAATAATTAATTGAAATATGAGAAATATTCATTCAGAATTTTAAAAAGTACTTTAACATGTATTCAATTTAAATTTTAAAAAGTGTTTTAAAATTTGATAATATTCAATGAAGATTTAGAATAATCCTTCAAAATTTCCTGATATTCAAAAAATCATGAATCTCTTAATTGATGAATTTTTATAAATTTTATAATGTTTTCACATCTTTTAAATCTAGTAAAATTCTATGAAATTTTGAAATATATTTTAATAAATTAGTAAAACTTTACATTCAACCACGGAATTTCATAACAATTTAGTCAAGCTCAAAGTAGATTCGAAATCAATGACAATTTAAAAAAATTATAAATTATTATAAATCGGTTAAAATCTTTTATAATTTAAATGGTAATAAGAAAGTAAGATACCAATGCTAATTTTATATATATATATATATATATATATATATATATATATATATATATATAGTAGTACACTAAAATAATTAAATATTTGCAAGCGTCACTAACAATAATTAAAACAAAATTTTAAATCTTATGAAAATTTATTCAAAAGAGACTCGCAATCTTGTAAGAATTTCACGGTTATTACAATTTTAGTTAGAGAAAAGAGAAACGGTAACATGTTTTGGCGGAAAAAGATAATTGATTAGTTAATAGTAAGTATAATATAATTATGTTATTTTATTAAGCAAAATTGCTCGTTCTATTTTTAGAAAAAGATAAATGCGGTGATGATGTCACTACTGACGTGGCACTGCCACGTCAGCAGTGATGACGTGGCAGTGCCACGTCAACAGTGGTGACGTGGCATTTTAAAAAAAAAATTAAAAAAAAAATTTTGAAACAAAAAAAAATAGCATGAACATGCTTAAGTGTGGGCTTCTTTCTAGTCTTCAAGTTGTAGGGCATCTATCCACTATTTTTGTTGATGAGAGTTCTGTTTTGAATATAGCTTGCAGTACTCAGGGCCTCAGCCCAAAAATATGTAGGCATTTTTGCATCAAGTAACATTGTTTTGGCAACCTCAATCAGAGTTCTATTCTTTCTCTCAACAACTCCATTTTGTGTGGAGTCCTTGGAGCCGAAAATCGAACTATGTTTGAAAAGTATGCCCGGAAACATGGTCCTAATCCTTACAATTGTTGTTCTTGGTGTGTCAACTCTATTTATTCAGCTGCATCGCGTCTGAAATATCTTTTTATCAATGTTAAGCTGAACTTCCATTATTTATTGGCATCAAAAGTTCCGAAGTATAAAAACATTATTCACATGATACAACTAAATCTTGCAAGTACTATATAAAGTATGGTACATATGCATTTTTTATATAATATGACAAATTGATCAATATAACATATAATGGTTGAGTACTTAGATCAGTATATGATAAAATCAAAAGGGTTGGCTCAATAAGGAACTCTAATCTATTAAGGAATTGGGTAACTAAATGTCAACCATCCGATTAGACAAACCACCAGTCACACACAAAGGCCCACTTGCTATATGTTTATCTTTTTTTACACTCCCAATATATCAGAAGTTAAAGTTTTAAACATTTGCTATTTGTAACTTGTAAGTTAAATTTACGAATTTAATGTTTTGTATTTGAAATGAATCAAAATTTAATGTTCTATATTTTAGTGATAAATTGTAGATAAATGCTAAGAAAATATAGAATTTAATATTTTCAGATGTTGTAGATCATGAATGAAGCATTGTTTTATAATTTTTTCAGTACAAATATTCGGTATTTTTATAACTATGTTCTGTATTTTCTAAAGTTATGTTTTGTATTTCTTTGAAATGCTCTATTTACGTAAATAAAAATGTAAAGCTTTTATGTTTCAATTTTACAAACAATCACATATGTTCTGTATTTATTTAGGAATTATATTAAAATATATTAGTCACTTTGTTATGTGTCGAAAAAAATCATATTTTTCATTTTAATAATTGAATTAATAAAATTAAATGTGCACCTTTGAGAAAAAAAAGGTATGTAAATTCTATGTTCTGTATATAATAAAAAGACAAATTTCATAATTATAAACAAAAATATTGATTCTGTATTTTCTAAAGTAATGCTTTGTATTTCTTTAAAATGCTCTATTTAATAAATAAAAATGAAGAGATTTTACGTTTCAATTTTACAAACAATCACATATGTTCTGTATTTAGGAATTATGTTAAAATATATTAGTCACTTTGATATGTGTCAAAAAAAATCATGTTTTTCGTTTTAAAAATTAAATTTATAAAATTAAATGTGTACCTTTTTTAAAAAAAGGTATGTAAATTCCGTGTTCTGTATATTAAAAGACAAACTTTATAACTATAAACAAAAATATGGGTTTTGTATTTTATGTTAGGGTTTTGTATTTAATAAATTTGTTCTGTATTTACAAAATCAATAAAAATGGTAAAATACAAAATGTGTAGGACATTAAAAAATTTATTTTATAAAATTTATTAAGACTACTGTAACAGTTAATAATACATGCAAGGCAAGGTAGTTTTGTTTTTGGGGGTAACTTCTTGTGTTTGTTTGGTGTTGTGTACTGTAATCCACATAATGTGTATCATGTCCGTCCGTTTCATTCAGTAATGAAGAGTTAAAATATTAGTTCCTAGGTTACTCAACTATTATAGTTCCTCACTGAGAAGGACCATATATATATATATATATATATATATATAGGGGTTACTCCAATACAAACCTCCTTAGAATACAAACCTAAAAATCAAATTTCAATCCAACATTTCAAGTTAATCTAATGACCCAACTAGGGATACCCCTGTTTACAGTAATACACGCAAGCGTACGCGGTCACAAGTAATATAGAATAAAGTTGAGTTCGTTCCCACAGAGATCTGGTTATGGTTTTAATTCAGTTATTGTACCTATGCAACAATGTATGGTTATTACTCACTGCTAAGACAAATAACAAATTTGGGTTTTAATTAACTAAACTAACTAAGATGCAAATTATCAACTAAGAATTAACTAACTAACGAGAATTGGAATCGAATTACTTCTACAAGAGTAACATGGGATCCTAACTTTATTAAATACTTCGCTTAGATCTGACGCCTTTAATCACTATATGCAATAGTTATGATATCTGATCGGATAACACGAAACAAGTACACGCTACCTGTCAGCATACGTATACCAAACTAAACATACATCCACAAAAGAGATAGAAGATGAATAGACAGCAATTATGCTTAGACCATATATGTCTATAGAATTTGAAAACATAATGGTTGAAGAACAATTTATCCATAAAGATCACACAGGGCAATATAAGTATTTTCATCTCATACTACGAATCATATTGATAAACAATTATGAACTTATGCTAGCATGGAAAGTTCTAAATCTCAAGATCCACTTTCACTTCACAAGAGATTAACAGATTAGATGTTAGCTACGCATCTAACGATTAAGCATAACCATACGAGGATATCAGATATACATCACACACAGATTTTTAAAGCAATCAAGATACTAAAGCTCCATAAATAAATCCGTTAGAATCCCATGACAACGATTAGTTCATAATCGAACCTCTTGTCATCATGGGATCTGATGAAACCATGATAAAAACAAAGTATGAAAATATACAAATAAAACTAAGTAATTGATATGTAATGATGATCCCAATTACAATGGTAGGATGTGTTTAAATAGGCTCTAGAAGTCTTGCCCAACAAGGAAACACCCTAAAATACAATTTTAATTCAATTTAGGTGCAAGAAACTACCTAAAATACAATTAGAATTAGAAAAAGGACAAAACAGTAAATTCCCTGCTCCCATCAGTCTGCTTGTCACGCTGCCTGCGCCCACCACGCGCAGCCTGCGCGTGGGAAATTTGTCTTAAGTTGTAGAAAATCTCCCAGGCTTCGCGTGGACAGTAAGATCGCTGAAAACGGACTTCTAGAACTCCAAATATGGCCAAAACAGTGTAGACTGCGAAACCTTCTCAGAAATCCGAATTTTAATCAATTTATCCTCCAAAAACGATAGAAGCATCAACCATAATCGATATTCTTGAAAACCTGCACAACTACACAAAACACATCAAAACTACAACAAACTTGAGTCCAAGACAATCAATTTAAGCCGATATGGAATGCTCCAAGTGGATATAAAATCCACTTACCAACCCCAATACAAAAAATGTATAATAATCTACCCTCTATTTAGTAAAAAAAAAAGTCACTGTTCACTGTGCTGACGTGGCAGTGACGTCAGCGTGAACAGTGATTTTTTTTTTTTGCTGGACGTTGGTGAGTTAATTTAGGACATTTTTTGTGATGGTGCCCCTCTCGGGGCCCTTAGAATAGATGAAATATAATTTATTTAGTGTTGGTTTGTGGCTCTCATTTTAACATTTTAAGAATGGTTTGTATTTGAACAAAAGCCTATATATATATATATATATATATATATATGGTCTGATTCAAATGAGAACCACTATCTAAAAGAGAACCGGAGAACCATTGGATTCTATTGCAGAACCTATTTTGTTGCGTAATAAAAATATAGTGTTCTGCTACTGAATTTCAAAGTTATGCACATGAAATAAAATTTCTACAACAGAACTTGCTTCTTCTACAAAATTCTACAACCGAACTTACTTACCATTGAGTTCTACTGCAAATCTATTTTATTTCGTACTAAAAATATAATGTTTTGCTACTGAATTTCAAAGTTATGCACATGAAATTAAAAGTTCTACAACTGAACTTGTTTTTTCTACAAAGTTCTACAAATGAACTTACTTTTGTAACAAACATTCTGCTACTGAACTTAAAAGTCTGAATTTAAAGTTATTTTAACAAACATTTTGCTACTGAACTTAAAAGTCTGAATTTAAAGTTATGCACATGAAATTAAATTTTTTACAAATGAACTTGCTTCTTCTACAAAATCCTACAACCGAACTTACTTATTACCATTGAGTTCTACTGCAAAATCTATTTTGTTTCGTATTAAAAGGATAATTTTTTGCTACTGAACTTCAAAGTTATACACATGAAATTAAAAGTTCTACAACCGAACTTGCTTTTTTTACAAAGTTCTACGACTGAACTTACTTTTTTCAACAAACATTCTACTTCTGAACTTAAAAGTTATGCATCTGAATTTTGAAGCCAACACATGAATTCTAAAGTTCTGCAACTATATATATATATATATATAGTTGCACTCTAGTAAGAACACATTATATAAATAACAATATAGAACACTTTCATAATTCTTTATTTTTCATGAAAATTGATTTGTTATGATAAGAATCACGAATTTAAAGAAAAATTAAGTTTAACATATCGAATCTAACGTAGAATCTCATTTATATTTAAAAATCAAATGTCACCTAGAATCCACTATAGAATCTTATATATATTTTGTAACAATAAATTATGTATAATCATGTTATATTTGATCTTAATTTTTTGTTGAATTCTAATTTAATTCATAAAAAACCATTGTTGATGTGAAAATTAGAATCTAATTTAATATAAGATTCTATGATGTTTTTATTGTGTTTTTCATGGAGAAATGGCCTATATATATATATATTGAGAGGAGACACAAAGAGTTCTTTGATTATCAATTAAATAAGAGTAGGGCTAGAGGTACAAAAATTTGTTACCAAATGACATGACACTAATTACTTGGCATTTTGGGATGTTTTAATTGGATAGTCCTGGCAGGCTAGTACAATTATAACCAATCAATGTTTAGTAACAATTTTTGGTACCCAATTTGGTACCTCTAACATTTTCCATTAAATAATCGAAGAAAAAATACAAGAATGGTGTCTAAGCTTTTTTCTTGTCCTCCTGATCTCAGTATGTCGTCTTCTTTCCCCAGGTTCAGTCTAAATCTTATTATTTTCTAAATTACGTAATTTATGTTTTGCAAGTTAAATAAATATAGGTGGAAAGTAGTTATGAGATGACAATGAACTAAGAAAGTCATGTTAGAATATTGGTGTGGTGTTGTGTGGATTGTTAGAGTAATTACATAGTATGAATGTTGTACGATATTTTGATGTACGCACTCTTACATTTATGTTGTGCATTACTGTATATTCCCGTAAAGAATCTCAATTCAGTCACACGGTATGGAACAAGAAGAGAAGACACAGGATAGGGAGCCTAAAGCCTGGTCCGTACTTCAAATTTAAATTAACACCGTAGAAATAAAGACGAAAAGATTGATTATGTTATCACAAAGTTTACAACCACCAATATATGTTTAGCCCCAGCGCTATTACAATTTACAAGTACATACCAATAATACCACCAAGTTATGTGTGCTCGAAAAACTTTAGTGGTTATAGACTTTATTGTGTTGGAAGCCCGTCTTCCCATTGGGCCGAACACAAGGCCCAATATCAAAACAGGCCATACGTTCAGTCGGCCCATGAACGTTCGGCCAATATTCGACCCATTCCATTTTTCTTCAACGGTCACATGGTCCTCTCACCTTTAACAGATCACACAGTCACTTTACTTGAGTACTGGGGACAATGAAGAATAATGATGTCTCCTCATCATACCGATCCAGATCGGATCCAAGAAGAAAAAGGTGAAACCAAGTCTATAAAAAGGGAAGTACAATTAAACTTCAACAACAACCAATTTTGAACACACACAAACACTCTACGTTTTACATTATTCTCTCTAAAAATCGATTTACTGATTCTTACACCGGAGGTGAATCGGGGGGCCAATCCCTCGCATTCTTCTCGTTTTGCAAGTGGAGCCGAACCAAGGCTTGGCAGAAATCCGGTTATAACATTTGGCGCCGTCTGTGGGACCGTAGAGATACGATTTGTGTTGAAAATCACCACCTACCAACTGTTATGGCTAACGAAGAGACTCCAATAAGCACCCAGGCAGGAGGCAGCCGTCCACCTCCTGTTACACCAAGAAATTTAAACTTCGACGAGGAAGGAGAAATGCCAACCCCCGAAGAACAACAACAAATGCTCCAAAAGTGGAGAGAGGAGCAAAAAACCAAAGGGAAACGAAAAGAAAAAAGCGACAAAGACGCAGAAAGATTGGCCAAACAAAAAATGGCCGATCAGTTGAAATTACAATCCTTGAAACTCCAAAGGGAGGAAATAGAACTCCAGGAGAAATTGTTACGAGAAGCCCTGGAAACCGAAGGTCACGAAACCGAAAGCCGAAGAGAAAAAAACACCAGAGATGACGAAGACGACTCAGAAAATTCTGAACCATGCTCCATACGATCCCGATCGAAGGTGGTTTATACCTCAGATTCAGACGAGGATGACTCACATGTAGGGGACAGAATAAAAAGGATTGAGAAGGTAATGTTCGGAGATAGGAAGGTTAGTCACGAACCTGTGGTGACCGAAGACATTGAGCACTACCGACCACCACCTGGAAGACAGTTCCCGAAGATGCATGAGTTCAACGGAAAGGGTGATCCCGAAGACCATTGTGAAAAATACGAGTCTCTCATGACTGGTATGGGGCACTGTGATGTCATGCTATGCAAGATGTTCAAAACTTACTTAAAGCGAGCGGCGTCTATGTGGTACCGTTCGCTAAGACCAAGGTTGATCGGTTCATACGGACAAATCAAAAGAAAATTTTTGAGGCACTACTCCCACCTGTGCTGAAGAGAAAAGGATACCGAAGCCCTAATCCACTATAGACCAAAACCGAACGAAGAGCTTGGCGATTATCTGGCCAGGTTTAAAGAAGAAGCGGGAATGGTGACAAACTTAGATAAAGTTAAAGCCGCAGGATTCCTCTCCGCAGGCCTCGACCCCATGAAAGGGAAAAAGCTTCGATCTTCATTATATGACGTACCACCGAAATCATTAAACGATATATACCTTCAGGGGGAAGCCATTAGAAGAAAAATGGAGTCAATAGGAGGGTATAAAGAAGAAAAAAGGAGCGGTTCCAACAAAGGCAAAAGAAAGGACGATCGACGAGAAGACCGAAGAAGCCGAGGGGATATTAAAATCCGGTTGAAAGACCTCAGGCCATACAAAGGAGCCGAACGAAGACGAGATAGAGATAGCGTGGTGTTTACACCCTTAAATACACCTATCTCGAAGATTCTCCACGAGATTAAAGGTAAGCCCAGATTCGTTCGGCCAGCCAGGCTGAGAACCCCAGAACACCGAAGGAACGAGAACAAGTATTTTGAATACCATCAAGATAAAGGGCACAACACCGACGAATGCTTCCATCTGAAGAGATTGATAGAAAAAATGATCAAGGATGGAGACTTAACATAATTCATTGAAGATCTGAGGGAGAAGCTAGATAACAAGGAAAAGAAGAAGGATATCGAAGGATCGGAAAAATTCTGAGGTGAAGTGAGAACCATTTCTGGGGGGACGATATTAGATTGGGACAGTAAAACAGCCTGAAAGAAATACGCCAGACAAATCTACAACTTATATCAGTCAAGCGCGGCGAAACAACCATTGCATATCTCCTTCACAGAGGATGACTATGAGGATGTAATTTGGCCGCACGAAGACCCACTCGTCATCAACCCTGTCATCGGGGAAAACAAGATTTGGAAAGTGCTGGTCGATGAAGGGAGTTCGGTAAACATTCTATACCACCGAACATACTGCAAAATGAACTTGGGAGGCGAACAACTAGAGCCATGCCATGAGGCACCGCTATACGGCTTCGGGAATCAACCCGTGCCGATCGAAAGAACTATTACACTCTCTGTCCTAATGGGAAAAGCACCGTATACAGCAACGAATGAAGCTAAGTTCTACGTTGTTCGGGTAGACAGCCCATACAATGGAATCCTTGGGAGGCCAGCTTTATCACTGTTCCAGGCTGTATCATCGATCCCTCATTTAAAGTTGAAATTCCCGACCGAACATGGGATCGGAGAAATGGGAGGCGGCCAGAAGGCCGCACAGATAATTATGCTGGAGGACCTTGAAAAAGACAAAGACGTGGAAATGACCGAAGCCAGAAAAAGAAAAAGGGGCGAGAGTGAGGCCGGAGGCAGTCACCAACTATTAAACATTGAGTTGGAGAAATTCGGAGCCGACCTATCCAACCCGATAGCCGAACCAGCAGCCGTAACCGAAGAGGTCGAGTTGTTTGTGGGTCAATCAAGAAAAATGATCCAAATAGACAAAGACATGGAGCCTGAATTAAAGGAGAAGGTCATCAAAATCATTAGACAGTACCATGACGTGTTTGTTAGGACAATCAGATCGTGGTCCTGCGATTTATGATACAATAAATTAAACGAGTATGAACAGAAAGGCCAACCTTAATTAATGGTTGATTCCACACTCTTCTATTGTATTCCTTTACTCCCTTGAACGAAGTGTGGCCTTCGATCATCCAAGGTTTCGCCTCAAAGATCTAGAATTCAGAACCCTTATTCTTGGAGACATAATAAGTATTTATAGGCTACAATATGGATCGAGGAGTAAATTAGGTCGGGCCTTCTAATGATAACTTGGGCCAAGCCCTTTATCATTAATATTAATTAATTCCACTACATAATTAATATTGCACCACCCACCTAATTCCGGTAATTCATTTAATTAATTAAATCGGCCCCTTTATTATTTGCTTATTAAATTCCCCATGTTTAAAATATCGCATGTCCATTAATTAAACAAATTACTGATAATTCGTTTAATTAATATCTTTTATCTTTGATCATCCATTCAACCTTTATTTAATTATGCCGGAATAAATCCACTTGCAGGGTTTCACATAATTAAATCTTTTTGAGCTTTCAAGGGGACATCATTAACCCGAATATTATCAGGACATGGATTCCTTCAATAAATAATATCCACCATATATATTATTCCATCACCCAAAATATAATGATTTAATTCGCAAGAATTATTTCATATATAAATCAAAGCATGTAAATAATATACACGTGTCAATTATTATATCCGAATTAAGAACCTAAGCATTAATAATAACATACGTTCAATATGAGATGATACTTACGTTCAATATGTTTAGCTGCTTTGTGATCTCGCGGTTCCTTCGAATTTGCCACAGCACTAGTATTATCACAATACACTGTCAAACTCCTAGGCAAATTAGGTACCACATCTAAGTCCAAAAGAAAGTTCCTAAACCATACAACCTCCTTGGCTGCCTCAGAGGCCGCCACGTACTCGGCTTCCATGGTAGAGTCTGTAATGCATTTCTGCTTTACACTCCTCCATATAACGGCTCCACCTCCCAAAGTAAAAACATATCCCGAGGTTGATTTCCTCTTATCCCTATCTAATTGAAAATCTGAATCAGTATATCCCAAAGGAAATAGATCTGAGGCCTTGTAAATTAACATATACCCCTTAGTCCTTCTCAGGTACTTGAGTATAGTTTTTACTGCACTCCAATGTTCCTGACCCGGGTTCGACTGATATCTACTAACCATGCCTACAGCAAAGCAGATGTCAGGCCTCGTACATAACATAGCATACATTAAGCTTCCACATGCCGAAGCATATAGAACTGCTTTCATGCTCTCTATATCCTTAGGTGTCGAAGGACACTACTTCTTAGATAGAGCAACTCCATGCTTAAAAGGTAGAAAACCTTTCTTAGAGTTCTGCATGTTAAAACGAGCTAATACTTCATTAATGTAGGGCTCTTGAGATAAAGCCAACATCCTTTTCTTACGATCCCTTATTACTTTGATCCCAAGGATGTATGCCGCTTCACCTAAGTCCTTCATATCAAATTGTTTGAACCACCATGCCTTTACTGATGACAACATCTTAACATTGTTTCTAATGAGTAAAATGTCATCTACATATAGTACTAGAAAAACCACTGCATTACCCTCACTTCTCTTATACACACATGATTCGCTTGGACTTTGATCAAATCCATATGACTGGACTGCATGATCAAAACGAATATTCCAGTCCCTAGAAGCTTGTTTTAGTCCATAAATAGACCTTTTAAGCTTACAAACAAGATGCTCTTGGCCTTCCTTAATGAATCCTTTTGGTTGTTGCATATAGATGGTTTCCTCAATATTTCCATTAAGGAAAGCTGTCTTGACATCCATTTGCCAAATCTCATAATCGAGATGAGATGCTATAGATAAAAGAATCCGGATCGACTTAAGCATAACAACCGGTGAAAAGGTTTCCTCATAATCGATCCCTTCTTTCTGAGTATACCCTTTCGCAACAAGTTGTGCTTTCCAGGCTTTCACCTTTTTGTCAGATCCTCTTTTCTTCTTGTAGATCCACATACATCCAATGGGTTTTACACCTTTGGGTGGTTCCACGAGCTCCCAAACTTGATTGGAATACATAGATTCCATCTCAGATTCCATTGCCTTTTGCCATAGATCTACATCTTTACCTAGAATTGCCTCTTCGTATGTCCTGGGATCCTCATCATGTTCACCGGAGACCAAGTCCGAGGACTCTCCCAAAAACATGAATCTATCTGGTTGTTGAACAACCCTCCCACTACGACGAGGCACTGGTGCAGTATTAGTGTTAAGTTGTGCATTTTCTTGTGGCTGTTCTACTTGTACTATTGGCACTTGGGGATTATCTGTCCCTCCCACTAGTTCATCTAAAACGATACTACTCATGGGTTTATGGTTCATTATATAGTCTTCTTCTAAGAATATAGCATTGGTGTTAACAATGATATCTCGATCCCTAGGACTATAAAATGAATAACCTTTCGTTCCCATGGGATAGCCTACAAACAGCCTTACTTCTGTACGAGATTCTAACTTGGTCGCGTTCTTGTTCAGCACATGTGCTGGACAACCCCAAATCTGAATATGTCTTAGACTTGGTTTGCTACCAGTCCACAATTCTATTGGAGTCTTGGGAACCGAATTAGAAGGTACCAAGTTTAGAAGGTAAGCCGCTGTTTCGATAGCATATCCCCAGAACGACTTGGGTAAATCTGAATAACTCATCATCGATCTAACACTCTCTAAAAGAGTTCGATTCCTTCTCTCTGCTACACCATTCTGCTGAGGTGTGCTAGGTGCAGACAACTGGGATGTGATCCCATTTTCTGATAAATATTCCCTAAATTCTCCAAGCAAGTATTCGCCACCACGATCTGATCGTAGTGACTTGATACATTTTCCAAGATGTCGCTTCTCCGCACTTGCTTTGTACTCTTTGAATTTCTCAAAGCACTCAGACTTACGGCACAACAAATAAATGTAACCATATCTAGAATAATCGTCAATGAAAGTGACAAAATACTCATAACCTCCTCTTGCTTGGATACTCATAGGTCCACATAAATCAGTATGAACCAATTCTAACACATCTTTGGCTCTATTCCCATTTGCTTTAAAAGGTCTATTAGTCATCTTACCTTCCAAGCAGGATTCATAAACCGGAAATGGCTCCACTGCCAACGAGCCTAATGGCCCATCTACTACCAGTCTTTGAATCCTCCTCAAGTTAATATGACCTAATCTTAAGTGCCAAAGATATGTTTGGTTCAATTCAGAAGGTTTCTTTCTTTTATTTGAGCTAGAAAGAATGTTATTAGTTTCCTTATGTTGCAATGTTGGTTGACTATGATTAATAATATATAAATTGTCTTGCAATGTACCAAAACATATAACTCGTTTATTCATCATAATAGAAACATTATGATCCAAACAAACATTATAACCATCCATAGCAACTTTAGAAACCGAAATCAAATTCCTTCTAAACGAAGGTACATAAAGTCAATTGTTCAAAACCAAAATCCTATCATCTCTAAAAGATAAAGTAATTATTCCAACTGCAACTACTGCTACTTTCGTAGCATCTCCCATGAACACATATATCTCGCCATCTCTAAGCATTCTGGATTGTTGGAACCCCTGCAATGAGTTACAAACATGGTCAGTGGCTCCTGTATCTACACACCAAGTGCTCGTAGATATAGCCGCTATGTATGTTTCTGTAACTAGAGAAAGAGACATACCAGTATTGTTTGTCTTCTTAGGAAGAGGACAATCCTGTTTCCAGTGACCTGACTGCTTGCACCTGAAGCACTTTCCCTTAGGCTATTTCACACCACCTTGAACTCCCACTGCATTAACAATCTTTCCAGCTTTCTGTGTCTGAGTCTTTTTCTTCTTCTTACCTTTCGGCTTAGATGAAGAAGCTTTCTCAGCCACATTCACTTGAACATTCTGTTTAAAGAGTCCTTCAGCTACCTGAAGTTCTGTCAGAAGTTCTGCGAGACTATACATCCTTTTGTTCATGGTGTAATTCAAGCGGAACTGATAAAAACTTTTGGGCAAGCTCATAAGGATGATATCGATCTGGGTTTCCCCATCAATATCAGCACCAAGGATCTCCATCTCATTCAGATGTGACATCATTCTGAGAACATGATCCCTTACAGGTGTTCCTTCAACCACCTGAGTGTTCATTAAAGCCTTTATTGCTACTTGCCTAGCAGCCCTATTCTGTTCCCCAAAAAGTTCCTTGAGATTAAAGAGCATATCTGAAGTAGTGGTCATAGCCTGATGCTGATGCTGCAAAACACCCGAAATTGCTGCCAGAATGTAACATCGCGACATCTCATCAGCCTTAACCCACCGCTTATAATACTCCTTCTCACTTTCAGGAGCATCTTCAGCAGGCTGATCTGGCTTGGGTTCATAAGTACAAAATTTGTACTCCTCAGCAGTCAACACTATGTTCAAATTACGTTTCCATTCAATATAGTTCGGTCCAGTAAGTTTGTTATCCTTAAGTATGGTGAATAGTGGATTAAAGCCCATAATGATCTAATCTTGAGAATCATACATGTAACACATAATCAGAGAGTTGCACAAATCTTAAAACCTATTGGTTTCCTCTAACAAATAATTAAAATTAATGCACTAATATTTAAACACCATAAGTATCTGGTACGCCACGATGGGTGACATATATACTACTTAAATTCGTTTAAATATTACTTTGGTCCTATTACTAAATAATATGCCACGTTAGGGTGGACTATATATTATTTTTCATAGCTAAGTGTATACCATTATTAAATCTTAAATTACTTAAACCGAATACATCCGTTTGATATATTAATAGATCATTCCCAGGTCTCGGAGGAGTCACAACGGCCTCGCTTAATACCCGATTCCTAGACAGAATTGTCCATAGTCAACATCTAAAAGAATATCCAATTTTCGTTACGAATTCTATGAAACTTGGTACGTCACGTTAGGGTGATCTATATACCTTTCAATATTCGTTATTTAATTTAAGAATTTTGTTCTAGTAATTTCTGCAACCTTTTAAAATACCGTAAATAGTACGCCACGTTAGGTGATCATATATACCATCTCCATTATTTAAAAGGTTATATTAAATATAAAATAATAGAGACCGTGGGATTTAATTCCTAATTAATTCCCTCACCCACTTACAATTTTTAATTAAAATTGAGGAATTTTATCTAGCATGCATCGCCTTATGTTATTTAATCGCAGTCTACATGTATCAAAATACACAAAACACATAACATGACAGCATGCTATTCATGATTAAAGCATAATAAATAAATACTATGTCCATGTCGTCCTAATTATGTTAAACATGCAATTAAAAAATAATTACACACATAATTAATTAATTAAATCAATAATCAAAAATCAGTGGAAAAAATTAAAATAAAATTTTCCACTATTATGGCCCCTTGGAAAAAAAATTCCAGCCCTGTGTTCTGCTAAAAAAACATTTTTCTACCAAAAAACTGATGTTGCGCAGCTTGAAGAGGCGTTACAGCCCTAGAATCCCTGTGACGCATGACGCGAATGCGTTATACAGCAGAAAGACCCTGTTGCGCTGTGCAGCCTGCGCAACTCCAGTTTTCACTGGTAACGCAGGCTGCACATGCGTTACTACCTTTTTACCCGTTTTTCCCACGCGCCGCAGCTCCTCTTTCTGTCGCCAGTTTCTTCGAACTCATGTCTTGTTATTCATCAGTAACAGCAAGCCCCATCAAAGTTTCGTAGCGGAACAAATTCTTTTCTCCGTTTTGATTTCCGATCGCACGTAATTGTTACAAAATACCTGGATTTTTACAAAACCCATCAAACAATTACATAAAAAATAGATCTAATACAAAACTAATTTTGTAAAATCTATTCTAACACGGTCAACCCTCGTGTTTACAACCACGATAAACCACGTGGAAACCAAACAAAAATTAACCACGATAAAACCACGTGGGATCCAAACACATAATTAAAATATACATGGCCATAATAGTGGATAACAACCTGCAAAACAAAATATACAAGCCTACCACTATATACATGCACATATAATTACGACATGGACATCGTATCAAAAATCGCAGAACCATTGAACCTAGCTCTTGATGCCAATTGTTGGGACAATCAGATCGTGGCCCTGCGATTTATGATACAATAAATTAAACGAGTATGAACAGAAAAGCCAACCTTAATTAATGGTTGATTGCACGTTCTTCTATTGTATTCCTTTACTCCCTTGAACGAAGTGTGGCCTTCGATCCTCCAAGGTTTCGCCTCCAAGATCTAGAATAATAACTATTTATAGGCTACAATAGGGATCGAGGAGTAAATTAGGCCGGGCCTTCAATAATTATTTACTCACCCAAAATATAATGATTTAATTCGCAAGAATTATTTCATATATAAATCAAAGCATGTAAATAATATACACGTGTCAATTATTATATCCGGATTAAGAACCTAAGCATTAATAATAACATAGAATCTTAGTTCACCTTCTTAATCAGTATAAGGGAACAATTCTAAATTTGATCCTGTTCAATATACACAAAGTATACTAGTATTATTTAATAGTCAATAGAAACTATTCTAAATAATACTACAGCCATGCCAGTGGATTGTCCAATACCACCTGTGCTGTGAACCTTATAATATTATATAAACCGTATTTAACAATCTAATATTCTGTATCCCATTTGATACTAGATTGTCCACAATATATAATATTAGACAACATGTAAACATTTAAATGATTCTCAATAAAATAGGCCAGAAATAAATGTATATACTTCAAATAAATATTTTCAGTATACACTAACAGTGTTCGCCTGGGGCCTCAAAGATATGCCTGGATTAGATCCGTCAATAGCCAAACACAGTCTCAACGTCAAGGCCGATGCTCAGCCAGTAAAACAAAAGAAAAGAAACTTCGCCATGGAAAGGCAGCAAGTCATTCAGGCCGAAGTAGAAAAATTGCTGGAGGCAAAGTTCATAGAAGAAATTGACTACCCCGATTGGCTGGAAAACGTGGTGGTAGTCAAAAAATCGAACGACAAATGGAGAATGTGCGTGGATTACACTGATCTGAACAAAAACTGTCCGAAAGACCATTATCCCTTGCCGAACATCGATCAACTGATAGATGCCACTTCGGGGCATCAAATACTCAGTTTCTTAGACGCTTTCTCAGGATACCACCAAATAGCGATGAATGTAGAGGATATACCGAAGACAGCATTCATCACACCGAACGGCACATATGCTTACATAAAAATGCATTTCGGTCTGAAGAACGCAGGGGCAACCTTCCAAAAAATGATCAACAAGGTCTTCAAACATCAGATCGGCCGAAACATGGAGTGCCTCAAATCATTGGACAAAGATCATGCCGAAGACCTTAAAGTATGTTTTGAAACATTAAGAAAAAACAATATGAAGATCAATCCGAACAAGTGTACGTTCGGAATGGGCAGTGGCAAGTTTCTAGGCTATATGGTCAGTGTACGAGAAATCGAGGCAAATCCTGAAAAAATACAAGCTGTAATCGACATGAAAGCGCCGAAGACAATTAGGGAAATCAAAAAGCTGACCGGACAAATAGCAGGCCTAAGGAGATTCATCTCTAGATCAGCCGAAAAAGCTCTACCATTCTTTGAAGTACTTCGGGGGACAAAGACCTTTGAATGGGGTCCAAATTGTCAAAAAGCATTTGAAGAACTCAAAAAATATCTGGCAAAAACCCCCTTTTGATGAGACCAAACCCGAACGAAACTCTGCAGCTATATTTAGCAGTGAACGACCGCACACTGGGGGCAGTTCTGATCAAACAACATGAAGGGAATCAATATCCAGTGTTCTACGTCTCTCACATACTAAAAGATGCAGAAACAAGATACCCCAATGCAGAAAATTTCTCTTATGGGGTGGTTATGGCCTCAAGAAAGTTATGACATTACTTCCAAGGCCGAACGGTGCAAGTGGTGACCGATCAACCATTGAAAAAAATCATGCAACGACCCGAAGCTTTGGGTAGAGTGGTCGCCTGGTCAGTCGAATTAGGAGAATTTGACCTAGAATTTGTCCCAAGAACAACAATTAAAGCACAAGCCCAAGCCGACTTTATATTGGAATTCACATTCTCTGGTTCAAAGGATTTGGTCCTCGAAGAAAAATCGATGCGGTCACTGGGAAAATGGAAACTCTTTGTTGATGGTTCGGTAGTCGGATTGAAGTATGGAGCAAGACTCATCCTAACTAGTCCCGATGGCTTTGAGATATGCCAAGCAATCAGATTCACCTTCCCATTGACCAAAAACGAAGCAGAATATGAAGCATTGATAGCAGGATTGGATTTGGCAAAAAGCTTGGAAGTAAAACACCTAAGAGCCTTTAGTGACTCTATGCTAGTCGTCAAGCAGTTCTCGGGGGAGTATGGACAAAAAGACCCACAAACGAAGGCCTATGCTACGAAGGTACGCGAAAGTTCGGAGCTATTTGAATCATTTGAATTAAGCCAAGTAGCTAGGGAGAATAACAGCCGAGCCGATGCCCTATCAAGGTTAGCTTCAGCAGAAACGCAGAACCTCACAGATTCAATTTATCTGACCGAAGTAAAGAGACCTTCGATAGACAAAAAACGATGCCTGGAAATACACCAAGGAATTAATTGGATGGCACCAATCAGAGCCTTCTTGGAGAAAGGTACCCTTCCACTTGACAAAAGATGCCCAAAGAATCAAATATCGTTCAGCCAGTTACTCCATTATTGAGGGAAGGCTATTCAGAAGGTCAGTCACTCAACCGTTGCTTCGGTGCCTAGATCCCGAAGGACAGAGAATGGCTCTAGAAAGTGTCCACGAAGGCATTTACGGAGAGCATCTCGCCGGACGATCACTAGCCTTCAAATTCCTAAGACAAGGATTCTTTTGGCCAATAATAAGGGAAGATGCATTGGAATATGCGAAAAAATGCAAACAGTGTCAGTTGTTCAGCAGTGTGCCGAAGCAACCCCCAGAGGAAATGACATCGGTGCTAAACCCCATTCCCTTCGCAATGTGGGCTGTAGACATTGTTGGTATCCTCCCGACCAGCACTAAACAAGCAAAATACTATATTGTCGCCATTGATTACATGACCAAATGGGTGGAAGCCAAACCCCTCTCAGCTATCACCGAAGAAGCGGCAAAAAAAGTTCGTATTAGTACAGATAATATTAAGATTCGGCATCCCGATGATCTGTGTGTCAGACAACGGAACATAATTCATTGGAAGCAAATTCAGGAAATTCTTAGCTGAATTTGGGATTCAACAAAAGTTCAGCTCAGTCGATCATCCTCAAGGGAATGGGGCGATCGAATCAGCTAACAAAATCATTTTCGATGGAATCAAGAAAAGACTTGGAGATTCAAAGGGACTTTGGGCCGAAGAACTGCCATATGTGTTATGGGCCTACCGAACAACTCCAAGATCGTCAACCGGAGAAACGCCATTCAGACTGGAGTCATATCGGACACAAGTATTTAATGTGGAAACAAATGAACACGGGCTCCGAACGAACGTTGATTTGCTTGAACAAGAAAGGGAGGCAGCCTACCGGAGGAACTTAAGATACCAGCTTCAGGCAGCATAGTATTACGATTCGGGAATAAAAAAGAAATCCTTCCAAGTGGGAGACTTAGTACTTCGAGAATTAGCTACTTCCATGCCAACAAAACAGGGGAAACTCATGCCCAACTGGGAAGGACCCTACACAGTGGTAGAAATAGTTCGCCCGGGCACATATAAGCTAGCCCATTCGGACCGAAGCCTTATTAAAAACACCTGGCACGCAGCACGCCTTCGTCGCTTCTATCAATAAGCTTCCTAATACGTGTTTATGCCTACGATTGTTAGCTAAAGCACAATGAAAATCAAATGATGAGTTATGCTTAACGAACCCATGTTCGGGAACGAACGAATAAAACATGTGTTCTTATATTTGTTTCAGTATTTAGTTATTTTGACATGATTAAGGCAGGGAGGAAATATTTTTCACCGACCGAATAAAACCTTAATCATTTACAAAACAACAAAACACTAGGGACAAACAGGCTATGACCTAATATAACTAAACATGCTAGGCCGAAGGCCGAAGATGCATAAATCCGAAAGAAAATATGCTAAGGCCGAACAAGCCGAAGATGCATAACAAAGTTAAAATTATGCTAACGCCGAACAGGCCGAAGATGCATAACAAAGTTAAAATTATGCTAAGGCCGAACAGGCCGAAGATGCATAACAAAGCTAAAATTATGCTAAGGCCAAACAGGCCGAAGATGCATAACAAAGCTAAAATTATGCTAAGGCCGAACAAGCCGAAGATGCATAACAAAGCTAAAATTATGCTAAGGCCGAACAGGCCAAAGATGCATAACAAAGTTAAAATTATGCTAAGGCCAAACAGGCCGAAGATGCATAACAAAGCTAAAATTATGCTAAGGCCGAACAGGCCGAAGATGCATAATAAAGTTAAAATTATGCTAAGGCCAACACGGCCGAAGATGCATAACAAAGCTAAACACACTAGGCCGAAGGCCGAAGATGCATAAAATCAAAAAGAAAATTATGCTAAGGCTAAAGCCGAAGATGCATAAAAATATAGAAATTATGCTAAGGTAAAATAATGTCGAAGATGCATAAAAGAAGAAATTATGCTAGGCCGATGCCAAAGATGCATAAATAAAATAAAAGTAATTATGCTAAGGAAACATAACACCAAAGATGCATAAAAATAGACCAAGTCAAATATTAAGAAGCTTGAAGGCAAAGTTAAGATTTACAAACCCGAAGGATACCAAAATAAATAGTTCAAAAGAAAACTACAAAGCTACTAGTCGGAAAGAGGCTCATCTTCGCCCGAAGAGACTACCAGGGGTTCATTGGATTTTTCCCTACCAACGGGATCCGATATACAAAGCTCGGCATCAAGTAGTTGAGTATGGTCAAAACCGAGAGTATGTGCCTTCACCACAGCATCTTCGTAACCCATCTGGTAGAATCTCTCTTCGGTCAACTCTATCGTCTTCTGCAGCTTCCGGACGTTCTTCCTGCTAGCCTTTAGCTGCTGATTTCTCCATTCAATGCGCTTCTTCAAAGTATCAACCTCTTTCAATTTCTCCTGGAGAGCATCATTGTTTAACTTCAAGGCTTCGGCTTGACCAGTCACTCGCTCCAACTCAGTCGTCGAGTTTCGAATGTCCTCTTCCGCCTTAACTGCCCGAACCTCCAACTGGTCTACTTGCTTCAACCGGGTTTGCATTTGTTCTACCCGTTCGGTCACCACAGCTGACCAGGCAGCACCCTGAAAATAAACATGAAAAAAAAAGTTAAAAAAGAAATCTAAGGCAAGTAAATATGGCCGAAGAAGAAGAAACTTACCATGGACAGAAGGGTCATCATTTTGGTGCAAGCTTGAAGGTCATCGACCTTAGCAATCGTCGGCCGATCAGCCGGAAGAATGAGACCATGACAGAGATCAGGACCCATATTCCTGGATAAAGGAGGAACAGGAACAATTATTTTATCACTCTCCAAAACTCCCCATTGAGGATAATACACCTTCAGCTCCGTATCCCCCGACCGAAGCCTCTTTCTTGGTTCGACTGGAGTGTTCGGATCCGCTCCCTTCGATCCTGATTCCCGAGGAGGTGAAGAAACAGGTGGAGTAACGACCAAACTCCTTTCCCCCTGGTCGGAAGTCGATTTCTCCAACCCTTCGGCCTGCTTAGCAGCAGCCTCTTCAGCAGCCAGAGCGGCAGCAGCAAGTTCGGCCGCCTTCCTCCTTTTCCGTTCCAGAATTTCCTCTCGAGAAGCCACTGCACAAAAATAAAGAGATTAAAACATAAAACAAAGGGAACACGCAGTTAAGACAGAATAAACTTGGAAAAAACGAAAGAATGTTACCACTACCCCAAAGACCGAGCAGCCAGTCGTTATCCCGACTGTCCGCTAAGGGAACCTTATCCATTTTGAGTTCACAGAGAAGCTTATAATCATGATTATCCGCCTCCAAAGGATCTGCAAATCTCAATTTCTGTGGATCGACCTCTTTCCATATGCCGAACTTCTCCATCCTTGGGCCCGAAACAAACACCCACTTGATGTGAGTTTCTTTGTTACTCGAATTTGTTTATGCCCAGTCGGCTCAGTTAGTCCTACGAGTGATGGAGTAGAAACCCTTACTCTTCGGGTTCCTACGAAACTCATAGTGAAGCTAAAAGAGACTCGTTCTTGGTACTATCTCACACGCCAAACATCGGGCCTGGAAGGTGTTTATGTGTATGAAACTATTCGGATCTAGTTGTCCTAGAGCGATCCCGGTCTGTTTCAATATGCTTTTGAGAATATGAAGCATAGGCAACCGAAAGCCGCATCTAAACGCAGCTTCAGATATGCCCGTTGCTCGACCTCCTCCTCCGCAAAACACGGGAACCTCGGGGTTGTGCCAGATCCTATCGTTCTTCCTAGGAGCAAAAAAGTACCATGTGTACTTATCTATGAGGTAATACGATGGATATGACCCAATATCGTCTTCGATCAGTTTAGATCGTAAATTGGCGGTCGGATATAACTCGGCATCACTAAAGGGATTTTTCTGACCCTCATCTTCGGTCGGCCGATCCATGTCCCTGCATCCGGAAATGAAGAGACATTAGCCATGTACTCGGACAGCAATAAAAGATGATAGAAATTAACCGACCGAGTACAGCGGGCCAAGATCGGTCGGGGACAATTCCATGACCTAAAGCAAAGAAAATCGAAGATCCTAAAATCTACGGTCAAAAGATTGGGACAGCCCGAAGGAAGTTATCTAGACCCCAAAATCCCGAAGGTCGTTCTTGTCCCAGATTATTTTAGATGAACCCCAAGAACCCCGGAAAAGTTTTTTCGCCCAGACAAAATTAAGAAAATTTAAAGCAGAAAAGGAGCACAAACACGTATGCGCTTTGCCCAAGAAATGCAGGTGAATTCAAACATATACATACAGTTATACATGTTAGTATTGGTGCCCTAGAGGCAATGTATACATTATATTTATGTTTGAGTGATATTATATATTCGATATATATATGTTTATTATTGGCTTTATTTATTGCGAAATAAATAAAGTATAATAAATGTCCTTAGAACCTTGATACAAATTATATAGTTGCAAGTATGTGACTTGAACATGAGATTATATAATGATTGTATCATATTCTTAAATGTCCCTAGCCGAGTATTATTATTACTTAGGACAATAATAATACACTGAGGCTAGTATGATAATTGACTGATGACCACATCTCATTGGTCATAAGTATGAAGATACTAAAAGCAATGCATAGGTAACTGTACGAGTACAGGGTACTGGACAGACCCACAATGAGATACATCATGGTAAATAATAAATGTGTCATATGTATTCTCACAGTGATGGTGTAATGATCCTTAGACCTGAAGTCGTTATAATTCTACATGAGAATTAATATATTTTGAATTCGTCAAAAGTTATTATTGTGGAATAAAAACTAATTTACGATTTGTAATTAATGCTAGGGTGGTTGAGCTTCGAGCTTTAATGGCTGCTTCTGCGTTCGAGACTAAACGGTCCTCACAGAATGCCTACGTATCTCTGTATTAGAGAATCAAGCCAAGAAAACGTAGTTCTAGGATGAGGGGTCAGGCCCTTTATATAGGCTGATAAGCCTTTAGAATTATGGTAGGAGTTAGAGACTTGGTAGAAAAGTATTTGAGGAAAGTTCTAGATCTATTCCTTGTAGGAATCAGTTTCCATATTGAATTGGATGCCTTATAGGATAAGTCTGAAAGGGATATTATCCTTATCCAACTCTTATTTGCTGAGCTGTTTATTTCCCCCAATATTAATTACGAAATTAATATTATAATAGGGGTTTTGGGCCCATCTGGTGGGCCCCACGTTTGGACCATTCAGGGTCTAATTAATGCCATATTAAATGTGTCTTTAGGGCTTATTTTCAGCCCATATCATTTGCCCCCCAACTTCTAGGAAAACTGATCAGGTTTTCCTTGAAGTTTTAACGGCCTTTTTCGAGACTCGGGTCAGGGTTTATCTTTGATATCGTTTTTGACGTAAAGCGTGGAGCGACCGACGCGTTTACAACGACGCTAAACGGTGCTAAACAGCCTTAAACGACGTTTAAACGATGTTAAACGACACTAAACGGCGATAAACGGTGCTAAACGGCACTAAACGACACTAAACGGTGCTAAACAGCCTTAAACGACGTTTAAACGATGTTAAACGACGCTAAACGGCGATAAACGGTGCTAAACGGCACTAAACGACACTAAACGGTGCTAAACAGCCTTAAACGACGTTTAAACGATGTTAAACGACGCTAAACGGCGATAAACGGTGCTAAACGGCACTAAACGACACTAAACGGTGCTAAACAGCCTTAAACGACGTTTAAACGATGTTAAACGACACTAAACGGCGATAAACGGTGCTAAACGGCACTAAACGACACTAAACGGTGCTAAACAGCTTTAAACGACGTTTAAACGATGTTAAACGACGCTAAACGGCGATAAACGGTGCTAAACGGCACTAAACGGTGCACCTGAAAAAATCAAGATTCAGGTTCAGAAGCTGCCCGAGAATTGCTGAAAAACCAAGATTCAGGACCACAAGCTGACCCGCGATCGGCCGGATCGAGGGCTAGCTTGTGGTCGGCTAGCTCCTGGTCGGCCGAAGGGCCTCCAACCAAGGTGGTCGGCTGACACCTGGTCGGCCGGAGGGCCTTGACCCCAGGTGGTCGGCCGGTACCTGGTCGGCTGAGGGCTGGTCGGCCGGGGCTCCTGAATTTGCCTTGGTCGGCTAGCTCGTGGTCGGCCGGGGCTCCTGAATTTGCCTTGGTCGGCTGCAAGGTGGTCGGCCGGGGCATCTGAATGTGCCTTGGTCGGCTGCAAGGTGGTCGGCCATGGCTCCTTCGGGTGTTGTGGTCGACCATTTCGAAGGATTCAGAAGCTAAATCTCGATCCTCGGTTGGTTTTTTGGTCACCCGTGACTTTCAAGGATTCAGAAGCTGAATCTCGATCCTAGGGATTCAGAAGCTGAATCTCGATCCTAGGTTGGTTTTTTGGTCATCCGTGACTTTCAAGGATTCAGAAGCTGAATCTCGATCCTAGGGATTCAGAAGCTGAATCTCGATCCTAGGTTGGTTTTTTGGTCATCCGTGACTTTCAAGGATTCAGAAGCTGAATCTCGATCCTAGGGATTCAGAAGCTGAATCTCGATCCTAGGTTGGTTTTTTGGTCATCCGTGACTTTCAAGGATTCAGAAGCTGAATCTCGATCCTAGGGATTCAGAAGCTGAATCTCGATCCTAGGTTGGTTTTTTGGTCATCCGTGACTTTCAAGGATTCAGAAGCTGAATCTCGATCCTAGGGATTCAGAAGCTGAATCTCGATCCTAGGTTTAGTATTTTGGTCAATCGTGACTTCTATCGGGATTACACCTTAATTCAGGATTAGCACTACTAACCTCGTGTTTAAGATTAAACTCGTTGTTTATCTCTTTAAGTACAACATCCATGCAGTAAATATTTCAGCTGTTTCTTTTCCGACAGATATGAATTATAACGATTCTTTCTGTATAACGTGGATAATTTCCGTCCTTTTTCGTCTGGAAACGATAGATGACCTGTTAACACGAACCGAGCTGAGATTCAACCTGATGTACCAGGTCATGTATTTTCTATAAAAGAGGAGAAGTAGCCTTCATTTCCATTCACTTCTTCATTTCTGAGCTTTCAGATTCTTAAGTTCTCTTAGGTTCAAGTTACAAGATCCAGTTCGAGCTTCAAGATCAAGTTTCAGATTCAAGATCAAGTTTCAGCTCCTGCATCAAGATGTCGGAAGGTGATCAACCAACGGCTCCCCCGGTCTCCATGATGGAAGCCATGTCAAAGAGGAGTAAAATGAGGACTGCCAAAGGTAAAGAAAGAATTCAACCTCCTACATATGTTGAACATAGATTCGAATCCTTGCTAGAACTTCTAAATATCATGAGGGATACATTTCCCAACTGCTCTAGTCTAGATTCTTTTAATAGTTCCAGTAAATTGTCGGAACGGGACGTTCAGAAGATAAGGGAGTCTTATCACTTTCCAAGTGCCATCCAGGTTCGTCTCCCGAGTCCATCAGATAGAACTTGCAACTGGCATCCTGAAAGGATCTGTGTTTACTGGGGTGCCTTAGATGCTGGGTTCAGGTTCCCAGTTGACAATTTTATTATTAGGCTGCTGGCTGAATATCAAATCCACCCCTGTCAATTGTATCCCAACGCCTGGAGGTACATTTCTATTTTCTTGATAAGGTGTCGGGAGCTGGGGATTCATCCGTCAACCACAATGTTTCGAAGTATCTTCGGGGCCAGCAACTCTTCTGAATCCAAAAAAGGATGGGTGAGCCTCAAGCACCGAGCCAAGCTTCCACACATGGTGAATCCCTTCTCCTTTCCAGATTCACAACATTTCTGGGAAAGGGAGTTTGTAGTTCTTGAATGGAAGGACGGTGATTGGGGCAACTTCTTTGTGAAGAAATTCGGGTCTGTCGAAGATAGTTCCCACTTCGTGTGTGACCTTTCTGATCCGGAATTGTTGGACCGGGATAGGCTTCTTGCTGACGACGGTCGCACACACTATAAAACTATTTTAAGCGAAAAGAATCTCATTGGGGCTGGCCTTAGCTTTCTTTCCATTGAGGGTAACTTTCTTACTTGAACTTATTGTGAACTCTGTTTGTTCTTATACCGATGTTTTTCTCTTTGTATTTCAGCTGCTGAGGAGATTGATAATCGTCCCGAGAACCGGCCAACTGTTACCAAGAGGATGCAGAAAAGGGCTGAAGAGAAGCTGAATCCAACTAAGCCTCACATCCCTAATTTCTTGGAGCGTTGTTCTCAAGGTGGTAAACGATCCCGAAACGCTGACGGGGATGTCCGGACTCCTTTCATACCTCCTTGGGGCATCTGCGAACAAGACTCGGTCTTCGGGAGTCCTCATCTGGCCCTAGACTGGTCTAAGCTTTCCATCACTCCGCCTGACCAAGCGACAATGCATGCAGGTGACAAGCTGGATGAGTCTCAACTCATGGGCGCCCAGGCCTTGTATCAGGTATGAAATTCCTTCTGTTATGTTTGACATTGTCATTGATTTCAATTCTGCATATTCCTTGTGGCTCACTTATTTCCTTGTTGCAGGCCAACGCCTATTTTCAAACCATTTCGACCCAAGGCCGGGCCTTTAGGGACGAAAATGTTAGCTTGAGAAATGACTCCATGAGGTTCAGGGAAGAGATTGACGATCTACACTCCCAAGTTGTTCGAGCTGAGGCCAACGCCGCATCTACCCGCAAACAGCTTGCTTCTCTAGCCAGAAAGAAGGCCTCTGATGCAGACAAGGTGATCCAGGCCTACCATAGGTCTGAAGATTTCCTCAAGCTCATTGATGATCATGATGATGAGGTGCGTCCCTTCAACATGTCTGTTGGTTGGGAGAAGGCTATTAACGCTGTGAATCATAGGCATCCATCTGTTGTCAATCCAGCAGACTTTCCTTGCCCAAATTAGGGTGCCCTCCCGGTTAACCTAGCTTCTGGTTCGGGAACTAAAATTGTTCCCCAGGCATCAGGATCCGGTTCCAGAGGCAGTCACCGTCGTTCCGGGTCCAACTCAAAGGGGGTTGTTCCCGCTGCTAGCCAAGACTCACATTCTTCTGGCTCCCGTGGGAAGAAAGTCCTGAATGCAAAGAAGGTTGGAGTAGTTCGCCAACCCATCCCTGGGAAAAGGCTAATCCGGAACGAGGGCAGTTCTACTTCTTCTTCATCTTCCGAGGGAAAAGGAGCCAAAGTTGCTAGAGCTCAGCCAATGGTAATAGCAGAGTCCGGTGGTGATTCCAGCGAAGACTCAGAGGAGGAGAGTGAGGAAGAGGAGAGCGGCGGTGAGGAGTCTGGAGAAGAGGGTTCTGGGGAGGAGTAGCTGGAGTTAGTTCGTGGCCTTGCATGGCCTTGTTAGCCAGATGTGGCTTTATTTGTCTAGATTTCATTCACGGTCCTTGGGGACCAAACTTTTATCTATCTTGTTGATATAACTTAACTGTTGGCCCTTCGGGGTCTTTATTTATGCATTTGTTTCCTCATTAGTTTGTTTACTTGTTTTCGGTACTTGTCCTTCCTAGACTCACACTCAACAGGTGCTTGGTACATAAACAAAATCACAAAATCATTGAAGGGAAACAAACTTTGCATTAATAATCTGAAATGGGTTTAACCCTTACATATCTCATTATTGTCCTACTCGGGGCGTAAAGCCCTGAAATGGTTTCATCGAACCTTATTTCTACTCCTCATAATAAATAGATAGAAAGCTGAATCCATGCAAGGATAGCTTATACATAATAAACTTTGAGGTTCAAAGCATGCCAAGTACGGGGCACCTCAACCCCGTCCAAGGTCTCCAACTTATATGATCCTCGTCCCAACGTCTTCTTGACTCGATACGGCCCTTCCCAATTAGGGGCTAGCTTTCCCTTCTGGCCGACTCCAGAAGCCTCGATCTTCCTTAGAACCAGGTCGCCTTGTCGAAAGAACCTTTCCTTAACTCTATGGTTGTAATAAAAGGATGCTTTCTTTTGATGTTCCACATTTCTAGCGTTTGCCTCATCCCTGACTTCGTCAATCAGATCTAGGGCGAGTCTCATGCCCTCTTCGTTAGTTTCTGGTTCAAAAGCCTCAACTCGAGGTGACGCTTGCATGATCTCCAAAGGCACAACTGCCTCAGCTCCGTAAGCCAGCAGGAACGGGGTTGCTCCAGTGGTCACTTTACAAGTGGTACGGTATGCCCATAGTATGGGCAACAACTCATCTACCCAAGTGTTTCTAGATCGTTCAACCCTCTTCTTCAGTCCATCAAGGATAATTCGATTAGCTACCTCAGCTTGCCCGTTGGCTTGTGGATGAGCCACGGAGGTAAAACGAAGCTCAATTGCATTCTCCTCACAATATTTCTTGAATTCTTCATTATTGAACTGTGTCCCATTGTCTGTCACCAAAATTCGGGGGATTCCATACCTGCAAATTATATTCTTTCAAAAGAACTGGGCAACTTGTTTGGTGGTTATCTTGGCTAGAGGTTTAGCCTCAATCCACTTAGTAAAGTAATCAATGGCCACTATCAGAAATTTCCTTTGTGCTGAAGCTACAGGGAAGGGACCAAGTATATCCATCCCCCACATCGCGAATGGAATAGGGGAGTTAACCGATGTTAACATCTCGGGCGGCTGCCTTACTATCGGAGCATGCTTCTGGCATCGATCGCACCGCTTGACATAGCTCTGTGCATCGGCCAGCATTTCTGGCCAGTAGAATCCCAAACGAGTTATTTTGTGAGCTAGGGCTCTGCCCCCCAGGTGCTGCCCACAAATTCCTTCATGAACTTCTTCCAAAGCTTCCCTTGCCTCTTGGGGCCTCAAACATTTCAAGTACGGGATAACGAAAGATCTTTTGTAAAGAACGCCCTCGATCAAGGCATATCTTAATGCTCTCACGGACAGCTTTCGTGCCTCCAAGGCACTGCCGGGGAGCCAACCAGTTTCTAGGTGAGCTTTGATAGGATCTATCCAACAGCTTCCCACATCAATTGGTGCCACTAATTTTGAGTTGATAGTCGGGGCCTTCAAGACCTGGAAGTAAACACTCCCTGCATAGTTTTCTATTTCGGAAGAAGCGAACTGGGATAGGGCATCGGCCTTAACGTTCTCTTCTCTCGGAATGTGTTCTACATAACACTCATCAAACTGAGTCATGACAGCTTTCACAACTCGCAGATACTTTGCCATAGTTTCATCCTTGGCCTCAAATTCACCATTCACTTGAGAGACTACTAATCTTGAATCTCCACAAACTTTGAGGTTCTTGACTCTCATGATTCTGGCCAAGCCTAAACCAGCTATCAAGGCCTCATACTCAGCTTCATTGTTAGTTGTCTGGAAATCCAATTTCAAAGCATATTCGACTATGAACCCATCGGGGCTTTGCAACACTAAGCCTGCGCCACTAGATTTTGTTTTTGATGCTCCATCAAAATAGAGCACCCAATATTCCTTCTGATCAGGTTCAAGTTCTCCATCTTTATCTTGCTTCTCAGGGGTTATTATTGTCTCCTGCCCCCCCGACTTCTTGGTTGCTAATGGTGCATTCAACCACGAAGTCAGCCAATGCCTGAGCCTTAATGGCTGTTCGAGGCTTATACGTGATGTCAAATTCTCCAAGTTCAATTGCCCACTTGATTAACCTTCCACTAGCCTTTGGGCTATGCAATATGTTTCTCAACTGTTGGTCCGTCAGGACTTCAATCTTATGTGCCTGGAAGTACGGGCGTAACTTCCTCGAGGCTGTTATCAAAGCCAAGGCGAACTTCTCAATGGGAGAGTAATTCAGCTCAGCCCCGTGCAATACCTTGCTCACATAATAGATAGGTTTCTGGACCTTCTTTTCTTCTCGAATAAGAACGGCGCTCAACGCTTGTTCAGATACCGCCAGGTATAGATAAAGAGTCTCCCCAGGACTAGGTTTGGCCAGCAACGGGGCTTCAACCATGTACTTCTTCAATTGTTCAAAGGCCTCTTGGCTCTCAAGGGTCCACTCAAAATTTTTCACCTTCTTCAATGCTTGAAAGAACGGCAAGCATTTATCACCAGACTTGGAGATGAATCTTCCTAAAGCCGCTACACGGCCTGTCAACTTCTGCACATCTCTTATAGAGCGTGGTGGCTCCATGTCTAAGATTGCCTTAATCTTGTCAGGGTTGGCCTCTATGCCTCTCTTTGAAACCATCAGACCCAAAAATTTACCTGATCCAACGCCAAAGGCACACTTGGCTGGATTCAACATCATTTTGTGGTGCCTCAGCACTTCGAATGCCTCTCTGAGGTGCTTAATGTGGTCTGCCTTGAACAGGCTCTTGACTAGCATGTCATCAACATAGACCTCCATGGTTTTTCCAATTAGATGGGCGAATATCTTATTCACCAGTCGCTGGTAAGTAGCTCCTGCATTTTTTAGACCGAAAGCCATAACAAGATAGCAGAAAACACCAAAGTCAGTTATGAAAGATACCTTAGGGACGTCATCCTTGTGCATCTTAATCTGATTGTAGCCGCTGAACCCATCCATGAAGCTCAGCATCTCATGTCCAGCTGTGGCATCTATTAACATGTCTATCCTAGGTAAAGGGAAGCAATCCTTAGGGCATGCATCATTCAAGTCGGTGAAGTCTATACACATCCTCCACTTACCGTTGGCTTTCTTGACCATCACAGGGTTAGCCAACCATTCTGGAAACTGAATCTCTTCAATAAACCCAGCTTCTAAGAGCTTTTCCACTTCTTGCTTTATGGCCTCTTGCCTTTCAGGTGCAAAGTTCCTCTTCTTCTGATGTATTATCTTTCGATTAGGATCGACATTCAATCTGTGAGTTATAAGTTGGGGATCAATCCCCGGCATATCAGCTGCTGTCCAGGCAAACACATCGCTATTTTCTTGCAAGAATGCTATCAATTTGCCTTTCAAGGGTTCCTTCAGAGAGGCTCCTATATAAGTCACCTTTTCAGGGTCGCCTAGCTCCAGAGGAATAGGTATTAAGTCCTCCGCTGGCTTTCCTCTATGTTCATCATCACCACGGACATCCATGTCTTCGATCGGAAGTACCTGCCCCCCGATTCCATCAGCCCTTAACGCGGATACATAACAACTTCTTGCCATCTTCTGATCACCCTTTTGTTCTCCAACACCATTCCTGGTTGGAAACTTAATCTTCATGTGATATGTGGAGGCCACAGCCTTGAATGCATGAAGTCCAGTCCTTCCGAGGATCGCGTTATAGGTCGAGGATGCCTTGATCACAAGAAAATTCAGCATCTGAGTAGCTTCTTTAGGTTCCTGTCCAATCGTCATGGGTAACTGAATAGTCCCTTCAACCTTGGACTCAATTCCATTAAATCCGTAGATTGGCATGTTGGTGGGGGTCAACTGAGAATCGGTGTACCCCATTTTCACAAACGCATCGTGAAACAAGATATCAACAGAAGCTCCATTGTCGATCAAGACTCGTTTTACCTCCGAGTTTCCAATTACAGGAGTTATGACCAACGGGTCGTCATGGGGGAACTTTACCCCTTCGAGATCTGAATCATCAAACCCAATAACTATTTCAGTCTTGGCACGTTTTGGAGCTTCCCCCACAATGTGCATTACTTCTTTGGCATATGCTTTTCGAGAGTTTCGAGTCGTGCCGGCCGCTGTCGGGCCTCCCCAAATCATATTAACAACTGGCCCTCGGGGCTGTGGGTTACGATCACGATCACGATCGTTATCTCTTTTGTCATTATCCCTTCTTTGGGTTCCACGATCATCATTCTTCGTGAACCTGCTCAGCTTTCCTTTTCGGATTAAGAACTCAATCTCATCTTTTAACTGTCTACAATTATCTGTATCATGACCCACATCACGGTGGTACCTACAGTATTGATCCTTGTTTCTTTTTGTGGGATCACCCCTAAGTGGCTTCGGCCATCGGAAATCTTTATCCTTCTCAATATCTAGCAAGATCTGACTCCTAGGAGCATTCAGTCTCGCATAGTCGTTGAATCTTGATCCCAAATTCTTCTTCGGGGGTGAATCAGAATCCTTGCTAGTCCGGGGATACTTGTCCCTAGCATCGTACTCTTGCTCTTGCTTTCGTTTCTTCGAATCGTTAGAACCCTTGCCATTGCTTCCTGTGGTATCCTTCTTCATGCTGTCTTCGGCCTTGATATATTTATCGGCCCTCCGTTGGAGCTCGGCCATATTTTCAGGAGGGTGTTTTGCCAAAGACCTTTTAAAGAAGAGATCTGTGGTTCCGTGTTCCAGGGCTACCATGGCCACCTTATTTTCCAGATCAGTAATATTCAGCGTCTCCTTGGTGAATAGCTTGAGGTAATCTCTCAGATTCTCGTTCTTCCCCTGTACCATATACATAAGGGATGCAGAACTTTTTTCATGAACTCTCCCACTAATGAACTGGCCGACAAAGGCGGCGCTCAGCTCTTTGAACGAGCCGATTGAGTTTGCAGGTAAGCGGCTATACCACCTTTGAGCCATGCCCGACAAGGTTTGAGGGAACGCCCTACACTTTAAGGCATCGCTTGCAGGCTGCAACAGCAGTGCGTTTGAGAACGTCCTAACATGGTTTGCGGGATCGCCCGTTCCATCATAAGCCTTAATTGTCGGCATCTTGAACTTCCTTGAGATGCGAGCATTCATTACCTCCTCAGTGAACGGAGGTGTAGGATCATCAGGATCCCCAAGGGGCATCAGATCCCTAGGGTTACTTTTGGGGGTCTCCACCCTTGTTGATTTTTCAATCGGGGCATCGGCCCTTCGTTGCCTCCTTGAGGGCCTCTCCAGATTTATAATGGGAATCCTCCCTGTAACTGGAGGAGGTTGAATCAGACTTCGCCTTGCTTGCTCTCTAGCAATATCGTCCTTCAGCCTTTGGATCTCTGCCTCATGAGCCTTAATCCTTTCCTCGGCCGTTTGTGGAGGTTCATCCTGGATTCTTTGGGACCTCCTTCGAGGTTCTTTACTAGCACGTCGCCTCCTCGGGGCTTCATCACGATCATCATTGTCATCCTCAGAAGTTGAATCATCAGAATAGGGACCAGAGTAATCATCGTACTCCCGATCTCGGATCTGTAAGGCATGACCGCTCGGTCCAGGTTCCCTACGTTGAGGGGGATAATTAGGCAGCCCATACATCGGGTTGGTGTTCAAAGGGAGATCCGTGGTGTGGATCTGTACCCCCGGAGGTAGCGTACGACCAGCGCTATCAAGAGGAGAAACCACCATCTGAAGAGGGTTAGTTTCTCGGTTTTGAGGAATAGCCACAGTTCCCTCAACATGGGGAATCGTCCCTGAGGGTTGAGAGGTTAGAGGTTGAATGACCGTCCCTGTTGGTGGGGGTAATTGTCCTCCCTCAGCGGTGACGAGCGGATCAGAGACAGCAGGTGGAGCAGAGCTAAGAGGTATGGCCTCAGTTGATGTTGTTCTTCGTGTTTGAACCATGGTTGATGTCTTCGTCCCACAGACGGCGCCAAATGTTGTGGAATAAAAACTAATTTACGATTTGTAATTAATGCTAGGGTGGTTGAGCTTCGAGCTTTAATGGTTGCTTCTGCGTTCGAGACTAAACGGTCCTCACAGAATGCCTACGTATCTCTGTATTAGAGAATCAAGCCAAGAAAACGTAGTTCTAGGATGAGGGGTCAGGCCCTTTATATAGGCTGATAAGCCTTTAGAATTATGGTAGGAGTTAGAGACTTGGTAGAAAAGTATTTGAGGAAAGTTCTAGATCTATTCCTTGTAGGAATCAGTTTCCATATTGAATTGGATGCCTTATAGGATAAGTCTGAAAGGGATATTATCCTTATCCAACTCTTATTTGCTGAGCTGTTTATTTCCCCCAATATTAATTACGAAATTAATATTATAATAGGGGTTTTGGGCCCATCTGGTGGGCCCCACGTTTGGACCATTCAGGGTCTAATTAATGCCACATTAAATGTGTCTTTAGGGCTTATTTTCAGCCCATATCAGTTATCTTTAGCCGGATAATGATAAAGGTGAATATTGGATATATTATGAATCATGTGAGAAATATGAACGATCTAGATGGGATTTAAATCTCCTGATAAAGGAGTGATATTATCGGCCTCTTGTTTGAGTGAGACTATGAAATGCATGGCCATGCTCAAATGTTGATTTGATTAAATATTCTACTCATCGATCAAGAAAATGAAGATTAAATTATGAAGAGGATGACACATTACATGCCTCGAGTTTAATCTATAATATCATGATTTAAAGGGATTATATTACATGGAACATTAGTCATAAAAGGTTGATTGAATTGTTGATTTAATTATTGTTTTATTGGGTAGCAATAATGTGTTACTAGACGCCGCTTATTGTTTACAATTTTATTAGAGAATAAAATTGTTGCCAATTAAATAATGACCTACAGGGTCACACACAAAGAATGTTTAAAAGGGATATTAATTTATTTCATGAATTTAAATTAATAATAATTTAAATTATGATTTTTAAATTAATAATAAATAATAATTCGAATTTTATAAAATTAATTAAGTGAGACTTGATTAGTTAAAGATAAAATTTGAAGATGTATTTTCTTGACTTATTTGATTAATTAAGTGTGACTTAATTAATTAATTTAAATAAATAAGAATTGTTTAAATAAAAATGGCCTAATAGTTTAATGGTCCATTTTTCTTTATTTCTCTTTATAAGCCAAGGGTAGTCTTCTAAGTTGAACACAACTGAAAATTTCAGTTTATACACAACTTAGAGACAAGGGAGAAATTCAAGATTTGTCAAGAACACATCCTTGATTATTTATTTTGGCTAGTACCTAATTCCTTGGCGAAATCGTTCGACGATTCGAGCAAGCATTCAAGTGTGGATTCTGGTGGAGGAGTTATAATTTTAGCTCTCAAAATCAACAAGCTAGGATCTCCATTTGTCATACATTGGAAAGCTTTAAGAGGTAAGACCTTGATCTTGAGAATTTTAATACCATGATCATCAATTTATACATGGATCCGGGACTTGGAATTCGTTTTTAATTGTTATTTACGTTATTTCCATTGCATTTTCATGCCCGAATTCCAACAATGGTATCAGAGCTACATGTATAAAAGGATGATTTGGTGTTGTGTTCTTGAAAATGAAACATACATGAATTTATGAATTATGCCATGCTTCATTTTAACATAAAAAGATCATTTATAAATTGTTATAATTGTTTGTATGATGTTATAAATTGTTATAACATGTTTTGAATGATGTACCATATGTTAGATATGTTAATCACATCATTAGAATATTTTTGGAACTGATTAGAACTGAAAAAAAATGCATTCTGCAAGTTTCTGGACATTCTGCAGATTCTGGGAAAATTCTGGAATACAGGTGTTGCGCATTCTGGTAATGCGCAACAGCAGAACAAGCAGGAGTTGCGCATGTCGGACATGCGCATCACCAGTATACAGCAGGTGTTGCGCATGTCGGACATGCGCAACAGTAGTGGACAGATACAGAGATGTGTGCGCAGTGTTGCAATTGTATTATTCTATTTCTTTTCTTTTTCTTTTTCTATTTTAACCTTTTCCTTTTGCTTTTGCTTTAAGAATAATGTTAGTGGCCATTATAAGACTTATTGGTTTTAATCATTAGATTCCTAAGTTTTTAATGATTAAAGTTTTAATAATTGAATATTTAAATTATGAATTTATATATTATTATTAATTCAAAATTTTATTAATTAATTTAATTTCGAATTTTGCAATATATTTAAATTATGAATTTGAATATTATTATTAATTCGAATTTTATTTTAATTAATGCTTTTAATAATTGAATATTTAAATTTTGAATTTAATATTATTATTAAATGCGATTTTGAATAATTTTAATTTTTTTAAATTCGATTTTTAATTATTAAAATTGATTTTTTAATTCCTTTTTAAATAATTAGGTATTTAAATTAAGGAGTTAAATATTAATCGATATGATCATGATTAATGCGATGTCTATAAATTGTTATATGAGCATGGTGCATTGGTTATGGCCTAAATACTCGTAGAATAAATGTTTTAATTTTATTTATGGTCTGTAATAATTAAATACGACTTGCATGTCGTTATTCTTGTAATAATTATTTCTCGAATGCAACTCGAGTTCTTTTGTAATTTGTTTCAAAAGGGAAGCTGAAGGCAATCAATGGAGGCTTGGGAAGCAAAGAAGAATTTTGTAATAATTAGTTATTACAACCATAGATTGACCTTGAGCTTTTCATTAGCTCGAAAAGATCGCATAGGATCGGGCCATAACCATCGCACGTTTAATTTTTGCGTAACTGCACTTTACATATGATGCATGGATATATTAGATATATGTATGGATGCATGGATGTATGGAAATTTTAGAATGTATGTATTAGATACGTCACATATGCCATGTTTAAACAAGATAAAATCTGTAACGATTTAAGATTTAAACAAACGATCAAGATCGTTAAATTTTTCTAAAAATCCCTTAAGAAATATTAAGTTAAACATATGCTTTGCAACAAATAACACTCATTAAATCCTAGATCATTGAGGAGTGGATTTGCCAAAGCAAGGGCTTCTCTTTTATCGTGGTGAGATGTGATTAAGTAAACAAGCTTACTTGAAATGTTATTGTTGGGTCCAACTTAAATAAGTCAACATAATAGGATTATGAACTTATAAGCATAGAGTTTAGTGAAATCTATTAGATAGATCGGAGCAATATGTTGTTCACTAAGCTATCCAAGAGTTATATACGATATAATTGACATAACGGTCTACCTAAATAATCATATTTAAGAGGAAAGCCAAAGCTGACCTAAAATATGACGAAATATGGATCTTGGCTCACTAAGAAAGGTTTTATGGGAACCATTTTCCGAATTGATAGTAAGGGCTATTAATTTGATAAAAATAGTGGGAGGTATATTACGAATATGCTATAAATCAACTTGAACATAATTGGTTTTACGAAAGATGCAAACTAACTCATTTTATGCGCTTTTACAAAATTGTAGATAATAAATGGCAAACAACACAAACCAATTTTCGATACGATCAGTCCTAGAAAAGGAAAAGCTGACAGGGACAAACTTCCTAGATTGGTTTAGGAACTTGAGGATTGTCCTCAGGCAGGAGCGAAAGCTGTATGCCATTGAAGTTCCTCACCCAAATCCTCTTCCTGCTGGAGCCACACGTGCCGAGCATAATGCTTATCAGAAGCATTTGGATGACTCAACTGATGTGTCATGCCTTATGCTTGCATGCATGGCTCCTGAGATTCAAAAGCAACATGAATTGATGAATGCTTATGAAATAATTGAGCACCTCAAAAGCATGTTTGAGGGACAAGCTCGTCAAGAGAGATATGATACGAGCAAGGCATTGTATGCTTGCAAACAGGGAGAGCGAGACCCGGTTGGACCACACGTTCTTAAGATGATTGGGTATATTGAGCAACTAGATACCTTGGGCTTCCCGATTGGTCCGGAGGCTCAAATAAATCTGATCTTACAATCACTCAACAAGAACTTCTCTCAATTCGTCATGAATTACAATATGAATGAGATTGATAAGACACCCACTGAATTGTTGGGCATGTTAAGAACTGCTGAAACCAACATTCAGAAGGAATCCCCTACTCCCATGCTGATGGTGAACAAAGGGGGTGCCAAAGGGAAAAGAAAGTGGGAAGGCAATAAGAAGAGGATTGCATCCAAATCTGCTGCCAATCCTAATTCTGCTCCCAAGAAGGCTACCAAGCCTAAAGGAGGTGTCGAAAAGGGTGATTGTCACCACTATGGTAAACCGGGACACTGGAGGAGAAACTGTCATGCTTATTTGGAAGAGCTGAAGAAGAAAAAGGCTGCTGGGCAGACTTCTACTTCAGGTATTTATGTTATAGAGGTCAATTTGTCTACTTCTACATCTTGGGTATTGGATACAGGATGTGGTTCTCACATATGTATAAATGTGCAGGAACTGCAAAGGAGTAGGACACTGGCTAAGGGAGAGGTAGACCTACGAGTTGGAAATGGAGCAAAGGTTGCTGCTTTGGCTGTAGGGACTTACCATTTATCATTGCCCACTGGGCTTATATTAGAACTTGAAAACTGTTTGTATGCGCCTTCTATTTGTAGAAACATTATTTCTGTTTCTTGTTTGGACAAGAAAGGTTTTTCATTTACCTTTAAAGACAATGGTTGCTCTTTTGGATTGAATGACATTACCTATGGTGTTGCACAGTTATTTAACGGTTTGTATGTTCTTAATTTAGATAGTCCTATCTTGAATGTAAATAACAATCGACTTAAGACTAATGACTCAAATCAAACATACCTTTGGCACTGTCGTCTAGGCCATATAAACGAGAAACGCATTTCCAAGTTACATCAAGATGGTTTCTTGGATCAGTTTGATTTTGAATCATATGATGAATGCGAGGCTTGTTTACTAGGCAAAATGACTAAAGCTCCTTTTACCGGTCAGGGTAAGAGGGCCACCGTACGACTAGAACTAATACATAGCGATGTATGTGGTCCTATGAGATCGATGGCAAGGGGTGGCTATTTCTACTTCATTACGTTTACTGATGATTTCAGTAGATATGGATATGTGTATCTTTTGAAGAACAAATCTGAAGTATTTGAAAAGTTCAAAGAGTATAAGGCAGAAGCAGAAAAGCAAACTGGCGAAAGCATAAAAACTCTAAGATCTGATCGAGGAGGTGAATACTTAAGCCATGAGTTTAAGAACTATTTGAGGGAGTGTGGTATTGTATCAAAACTAACTCCTCCTGGAACACCACAATGGAATGGGGTTTCTGAAAGGAGGAATCGTACCTTGTTAGACATGGTGCGATCAATGATGAGTCAAGCAGATCTTCCAATTAGTTTCTGGGGTTATGCCCTGGAAACGACTGCATATACACTAAACCGTGTTCCTACTAAAACGGTTCAACAAACTCCATATGAGATATGGATAGAGAAACGGCAAAGCATGTCCTTTATGAAAGTATGGGGATGTGAAGCATTTGTAAAACGCCTAACATCAGACAAGCTTGGACCGAAATCTGAAAAATGTAATTTTGTGGGATACCCAAAGGAAACAAAGGGTTATTCTTTCTATAGTCCCTCGGAGAACAAAGTAATTGTTGCTCGAACTGCTGTATTCTTAGAAAGAGAGCTAGTCTCTAGAAAAGACAGTGGGAGGAAAATAGATCTCGATGAAGATCGAGAACCACTTGATAACGTTGAACCAGAGGTGGAGCATGAGCAAGAAATACAAGATAACATTGCTCAAGAAACACAAGTTGTTCGCAGATCTAGTAGAATTCGCCATGAGTCAAAGAGAAATTCTGGATTTCTCTTAACTCAAAATGACGATGTGATGCTCATAGACCAAGATGAGCCTCTCACCTACCAAGATGCTATAAACTCACCAGACTTTGAGAGATGGCAAGAAGCCATGAATTCTGAGATGGATTCCATGTATGAAAACCAAGTATGGACTTTGGTTGATCCACCTGAAGGGGTAAAACCTATAGAGTGCAAATGGATTTTCAAGAAGAAAATCGACATGGAAGGTAAAGTACAGACCTATAAAGCTCGACTGGTTGCAAAAGGTTTCGAACAAATTCATGGTATTGATAAAATCAATCAGAATTTTGCTTGCAATAGCGGCTTACTATGATTACGAAATATGGCAGATGGATGTCAAAACAGCCTTCCTTAACGGAAGCCTTGAAGAGGATGTGTACATGACACAACCTGAAGGTTTTAGAAATCCAAAGGATGCTGGAAAGGTATGTAAGCTGCATAGATCCATTTATGGATTGAAGCAGGCCTCTCGGAGATGGAACATCCGGTTTGATGAAATAGTCAAAGGTTTTGGCTTTATTCAGAACGTGGATGAACCATGTGTTTACAAAAAGTTTAGTGGGAGCCATGTGGCATTCCTAGTATTATATGTCGATGATATATTAATAATGGGGAATGACATTCCTTCTTTACAGGCTGAAAAGACTTGGTTAGGACAAAGTTTTTCTATGAAAGACTTGGGCGAGGCTACCTATATATTAGGGATCAGGATCTATAGAGATAGATCAAGGAGATTAATCGGCTTAAGCCAGAGTACATATATTGACAAGATTTTGCATCGTTTTGGAATGCAAGATGCAAAAAGGGGATATGTCCCCATATCTCATGGGATAACGATCTCAAAAGAGAATGGTCCTAAATCATTGGATGATAAAGACCGCATGAGTAAGATACCATATGCTTCAGCAATTGGATCTATCATGTATGCAATGATATGTACTCGTCCGGATGTCTCGTATGCTTTGAGCATGACGAGCAGATACCAGTCTAATCCAGGTGAAGGTCACTGGACGGCGGTCAAGAATATTCTTAAGTACTTGAAAAGAACTAAAGATTCATTCTTGGTGTATGGAGGAGAAGAGAAGCTAACGGTAAAGGGTTACACGGATGCTAGTTTTCAGACTGACAGAGATGACTCTGTTTCTCAGTCTGGATTTGTGTTTTGCCTAAATGGAGGTGCTGTAAGCTGGAAAAGTTCGAAGCAAGAGATAGTAGCTAATTCTACAATGGAATCCGAGTATATTGCGGCATGTGAAGCAGCCAAGGAGGCTGTATGGATACGGAAGTTCATTACAGTACTTGGTGTAGTTCCATCGATCGCAGATCCCATAGATCTTTACTGCGATAATAATGGAGCTATAGCACAAGCCAAGGAGCCGAGAGCTCACAGCAGAACAAAGCATATACTTCGGAGATATCACCTTATTCGAGAGATAAATGATAGAGGAGATATTCACATATGTAAAGTGCATACTGATGATAATATTGCAGACCCGCTGACTAAGGCTCTGTCGCAGCAGAAGCATGAATGTCACACTAGTAGCATGGGTATTCGATACATGGGTGATTGGCTCTAGTGCAAGTGGGAGATTGTTAGTATTGGTGCCCTAGAGGCAATGTATACATTATATTTATGTTTGAGTGATATTATATATTCGATATATATATGTTGCAAGTATGTGACTTGAACATGAGATTATATAATGATTGTATCATATTCTTAAATGTCCCTAGCCGAGTATTATTATTACTTAGGACAATAATAATACACTGAGGCTAGTATGATAATTGACTGATGACCACATCTCATTGGTCATAAGTATGAAGATACTAAAAGCAATGCATAGGTAACTGTACGAGTACAGGGTACTGGACAGATCCACAATGAGATACATCATGGTAAATAATAAATGTGTCATATGTATTCTCACAGTGATGGTGTAATGATCCTTAGACCTGAAGTCGTTATAATTCTACATGAGAATTAATATATTTTGAATTCGTCAAAAGTTATCTTTAGCCGGATAATGATAAAGGTGAATATCGGATATATTATGAATCATGTGAGAAATATGAACGATCTAGATGGTATTTAAATCTCCTGATAAAGGAGTGATATTATCGGCCTCTTGTTTGAGTGAGACTATGAAATGCATGGCCATGCTCAAATGTTGATTTGATTAAATACTCTACTCATCGATCAAGAAAATGAAGATTAAATTATGAAGAGGATGACACATTACATGCCTCGAGTTTAATCTATAATATCATGATTTAAAGGGATTATATTACATGGAACATTAGTCATAAAAGGTTGATTGAATCGTTGATTTAATTATTATTTTATTGGGTAGCAATAATGTGTTACTAGACGCCGCTTATTGTTTACAATTTTATTAGAGAATAAAATTGTTGCCAATTAAATAATGACCTACAGGGTCACACACAAAGAATGTTTAAAAGGGATATTAATTTATTTCATGAATTTAAATTAATAATAATTTAAATTATGATTTTTAAATTAATAATAAATAATAATTCGAATTTTATAAAATTAATTAAGTGAGACTTGATTAGTTAAAGATAAAATTTGAAGATGTATTTTCTTGACTTATTTGATTAATTAAGTGTGACTTAATTAATTAATTTAAATAAATAAGAATTGTTTAAATAAAAATGGCCTAATTGTTTAATGGTCCATTTTTCTTTATTTATCTTTATAAGCCAAGGGTTGGCTAGTCTTCTAAGTTGAACACAACTGAAAATTTCAGTTTATACACAACTTAGAGACAAGGGAGAAATTCAAGATTTGTCAAGAACACATCCTTGATTATTTATTTTGGCTAGTACCTAATTCCGTGGCGAAATCGTTCGACGATTCGAGCAAGCATTCAAGTGTGGATTCCGGTGGAGGAGTTATAATTTTAGCTCTCAAAATCAACAAGCTAGGATCTCCATTTGTCATACATTGGAAAGCTTTAAGAGGTAAGACCTTGATCTTGAGAATTTTAATACCATGATCATCAATTTATACATGGATCCGGGACTTGGAATTCGTTTTTAATTGTTATTTACGTTATTTCCGTTGCGTTTTCATGCCCGAATTCCAACAATACATACATATACACACGATATGAACTATGAAGAAACAAAATACGCAAATCATCGTGTTTGAGAATTACGAAGAAAGGAAAGGGAAAAAGAACTTAATTGAAGCAATAAGATCGAGTTCTTGAGGATATTTATTTCGAAGATAGGCTGATACCAGAACCGGAGAACCAAGACTTTCCGGCGATGAAGCGACGGTCCCAATCTTTGGCAGAGGTTTTCTGAAAGGGTATTTGTTTTATAATCTTTGAGAAATAAAGTGTATGAAAAAGGAGAATGAATTACAGGGATTTAAATAAAAGGTCACGACACTTGGATCGAGGGCCTTTTCAGATTCAACGGTCAAGATTGATACGTGAATCTCGAGAATAGACAGCTGTAGCCCATAAATAGACACGACTTCCCAAGAAATATCTCGGCCTTGTCCATCGGCCAACTTATCCGAACAAGGCGTCCGAAGGGTATATCCCGAAGATGGAATTAGGTTTTGACCTTCGTCCTGACTCCGAACGAAGCCCGGGGACATGTTGGAAGCCCATCTTCCCATTTGGCCGAACACAAGGCCCAATATCAAAACAGGCCATACGTTCGGTCGGCCCATGGACGTTCGGCCCATTCCATTTTCCTTCAACGGTCACATGGTCCTCTCACCTTTAACAGATCACACAGTCACTTTACTTGAGTACTAGGGACAATGAAGAATAATGATGTCTGGTCATCATACCGATCGAGATCGGATCCAAGAAGAAAAAGGTGAAACCAAGTCTATAAAAAGAGAAATAGAATTAAACTTCAACAACCAATTTTGAACACACACAAACACTCTACGTTTTACCTTATTCTCTCTAAAAACCGATTTACTGATTCTTACACCGGAGGTGAATCGGGGGGCCAATCCCTCGCATTCTTCTCGTTTTGCAGGTGGAGCCGAACCAAGGCTTGGCAGAAATCCGGTTATAACAAGTTGTGTGTTAATTTGGTTAGAACATAATTCTGATACTACTTTGTATATTTTGCTTACTACTAGTTTGTGATTTGTGATGATGGTATGTACCAATGTCACCAATATAGTACATGTTCCATGCTTTTTAATGTTGCTTGCAATTTGTTTTCTCATTGTGAGTTCTGATTATAGTAAAACGGAACTGACATCTTACCTGTTTAACTCAGCGATGGACCTCCATCACATCCGATGAATGTGGTCGCTGAAATCTTATCTCACCTTCCAGTTAAGATTCTGCTGCGTTTCAGATGCGTATCTAAGCTATGGTGCTCACTTATTGATAGTCCACGTTTTGTCAATGAACATCTCAAGAGATCCACTCAAGGCAAAACCAAACCTGGTATCATTATTAGTAGTTTTATTTCTTACTCGGTGGACTTTGATTCTCTACTTCTCTACATAATAATGCCACTACTGCTATAGAAATTGATGAACCGTTATAGACTCTTCTCTTTGCTACTGGTGATGTGGGTCATGCAATGGCTTACACTGCTTGTATAATTTGAAGACAGATTTGTTCTTCTGGAACCCAGCATTGAGAAAATGCAGAAAGTTACCTACTGCACCGGCAGAATTTCTTCGCCCTTTCGAATTAGACAAGTCTTCCCTATGTGGCTTTGGCTATGATGCTGGAAATGATGATTACAAGGTTCTGAGAATTGTTCAGCCTGCTAGTCATGATTTGTGTGGCTCCAAGGTCACAATTTACAGCCTAAAAACTAACTCATGGAGACGACTTGAAATTATTTCTGGTCACTTCCAATTAAGGGGCACATGGGGTATATTTATTGGTGGAGCTCTGCATTGGATTACAGTTACATCTCTGGGATCCCCATCAATTCTTGCTTTTGATCTTGGGGTTGAAAACTATAGGGAGGTTCCAATGCCTAGACTTCAGAATAAGGACATGATCAATATAGTTATCTTTGCATAATCCCTTTGCATGCTTTGAATATTTTCATCCTAATCGTATAGATTGTTGTGTATTTTGTTGGTTATATTTTTTACAATGACTTAATACATCTTTATATAGCATCCTAACTAGCATCTATTGGAGTGTTAACATGGACAAGCTAGGTATAGCTTCATGTTCTTACATGGGCAAGCATAATGGGTAAGAAGGCAAGGTATTGTCTTCATGTGCACATATTCTCCAATTTAATTTAATTCACAAATTCCTCCCTTAAGATTCAATTGGCGTTTATCTCTGAGTCCGAGCTCAAACTTGCCGTGCTCGAACAAGTTGCTTGGTAATGCCTTTGTCAAAATATCCGCCTTCTGCTCCTTGGTTGGGATATAACTCAGCTCCACCTCTCCTTTCTTCACTTGCTCTCTGATGAAATGAAAACGCACGTCTATGTGCTTGCTCCACGCCCTCGGCGCCTGCTTAAGCCCATACAAAGCTTTCCTTAGTCTGAGCACCAGGTGCTCCTTTCCGGCCTTGGCATAGCCGGGCGGCTGCTCCACGTAAACCTCTTCCTCCAGGGTCCCATTCAGAAATGCTGACTTCACATCCATCTGGTGGATTGGCCATCTTTGCTGAGCGCCTTGCGCAATCAGAAGTCGGATTGTGTCCATCCGAGCAACTGGTGCGAAGACTTCATCGTAGTTGATCCCGGCCTTCTGCCTGTATCCCTTTGCAACGAGCCGAGCTTTGTATCGCTCGACTTCACCCTCTACGTTGCATTTCTTCTTGTATACCCATTTGACTACGATGGGTTTATGATTCTTTGGGAGGTCGACCAACTCCCAGGTCTGATTTCTCTCGATGGCATTGATCTCGTCATCCATCGCAGACCTCCACTGTTCGTCGTGGATGGCTTCTTCAAAACTAATGGTTTCTCCTTCTGCAAGGAGGCACACCAAGTGCATCTCTGGAGCCTCATCATAGATCTCATTCAAACTTCTGTATTTTGTCACTCTGCGTTCATCTCCTAAGTTATCGTAAGTGGTGCTTGGCCTAGTAGGTCGCCCGGATGTTTCTTCCGACCTTGAGGTTGAGGTGATTGGCAGGGACACTGCGTGCTCGACATTCATTTGTTCGGGCTGATTTTGTTCGGCCAGTTCATGCTCGGCCTCTTTCCAGTCCCAGCTCCTTCCCTCGTCGATCTCTACGCCTCGACTCACAATAATCTGCTTTGCACTTGGATCGTAGAGTCGATAGCCTTTCGTATTCTCATCATAGCCGACCAGCACCATCTTTTTGCTTTTGTCCTCAAGCTTCGTTCTCCTCTGGTCGGGAACGTGGGCATAAGCAAGACTTCCAAAGATCCTCATGTGTGACACGGTCGGCTTCTGACCTGTCCATGCCTCCTGAGGTGTTTTCTCCTCCAACGCCGCATGTGGACACCTGTTCTGCACATACACGGCACATCGAGCCGCTTCAGCCCAGAATTCTTTCGGCACCCCTTTGCTGACGAGCATGGACCTCACCATGTCCATAATGCTTCGGTTTTTTCGCTCCGCAACCCCATTCTGTTGCGGTGAATAGGGGGCAGTCATGAACCTTCTTACTCATTCGTTCGTGCAAAAGAGTTTAAACAGTTGTGAGGTGTACTCACCACCTCTGTCAGACCTTAACGCCTTCACCTTGTGTTCGGTCCTCTTCTCCACTTCTGCCTTCCATGCTCGGAATGTGCTCAGCGCTTCCGATTTCTCCTTCAAAAAATATATCCAGGTCTTTCTCTTGTAGTCGTCAACGAATGTCATGAAGTAACGCCGACCACTGAAGGACCCTGGTGTGACCGGTCCACAGATATCTGTGTGAACTGTCTCTAGCGGTGCCTTCGCTCGGTACTTGGCTTTCTTGGGAAAGCTTTGCCTTGCGTGCTTTCCCAGCACACATCCTTCACAAAACTTCTTAGGGTAGTCCATTTCAGGCAACCCGTGCACCATCCCCTTCTTGCTCAGCTCGGTCAATCCTCCGTAGTGCAAGTGGCCGAACCGTTGGTGCCACAGATCGGACTTGTCTGTCAGGTCAATTTTCAAACATTTGTGGTTTACCGTCCTTAGGTCGAGTTTGAACATGCGGTTGCTTGCCATTTGTACTCGTGCAACTGTTCGGCCTGCTTTATCCTTCAAGCTCATCACCTTCTCTCGCATGTCAACTGTGCAGTCCTTCTCCATTAGTTGACCCATGCTGATTATGTTTGTCTTTATGTCTGGAACATAATAAACATCTTCGATCACGCCTTCTTGTCCGTTCTTCTGTAAGAACCGAACTTTGCCTTTTCCCTTCACGTCGATCTTCGATCCGTCTCCGAATGCAATGCTTCCTCCCTGGAACTCAGTCATTTCTGTGAATAGATGCTTGTAACCAGTTATGTGGTTGCTTGCACCCGTGTCCATGTACCACGTAGCATCCGATGTTGGACTGCCATCGTTGTTTACCAATAACAGAACACCCTCTTCGTGTTTGTCGACCACGTGCTCGGCAACATTGACTTGCTCGTCCGTCCTTCTAGGAGACCAGCAATCACGCGCAAAGTGACCATGCTTTCCACAATTAAAGCACTCATCAGCCCGGTCTCCACGACCGCCTCGACCTCGTCCTCGTCCTCGGCCCCGACCTCTGTTGGTCAGCCGTTGTTGACCAGCTCCATCATTATACCGTTGTTCTACTTGGACACGACCTCTTCCTCGGCCTCGTCCTCGACCACGACCTCGGCCTCGTGATTGCTGAGCCATCAACACAGTGTCATCCTTGATGACTACTTGTTTCTGCATGGCTTCCTCGAGCGCCTCCTGTCGTTTCATCTTTCGCTTTTCGTGGGCTTCCAACGAACCCGTGAGCTCGTCCAATGTGAGTTCATCGATGGTTTTGTTTTCCTCGATCGCACACACCACGTTCTCAAACCTGTCCGTCAATGACCGAAGTATCTTCTCGCATACTCGGCTCTCGGTGAGTGTCTCACCGTTCCTCTTTATTTGATTTGTAACAAATGTCACCCGACCGATGTAGTCGGTGACGGTCTCTGTCTCCTTCATTCGCATACCTTCAAGCTCGCCTCTGAGCGTCTGTAGCCGCACCTGTTTTACATGGTTGGCGCCTTTATATGTGTTCTCCAAAGTTGCCCAGGCCTCCTTTGCGGACTTGCTGTCGGCGATTTTTTCAAACCCAGCACTGTCCAGGCCTTGGAACATCCATAGCAGCGCCATCTTGTCACGCTGCTTCATCTCCTTCAACTCTTTGCGTTGTGCGATGGTCTGCACTGCTCCTTCGGCGGGTTCCTCGAACCCTTCTTGAACGACGTCCCAGACGCCTTGTGCACCAAGGAGCGTCCGCATCTGAATGCTCCATCGCTCGTACTCTCCTTTTTGTAACTTCAGTACGGGCAGCTGTCCGAGAAGGTTTCCGACCATTTGTGCGAATGAACACGACACCTGCTCTTGATACCAATTTGTTGTGTATTTTGTTGGTTATATTTTTTACAATGATTTAACACATCTTTATATAGCATCCTAACTAGCATCTATTCAAGTGTTAACATGGACAAGCTAGGTATAGCTTCATGTTCTTACATGGGCAAGCATAATGGGTAAGGAGGCAAGGTATTGTCTTCATGTGCACATATTCTCCAATTTAATTTAATTCACATAGATGTATAGGCGATGAAGGATTATGGCGTGGGAAATTCTTGGTGCAAGCTATTTTCAGTGAAACAACCAGAGATAACTAGACGTCGTATTAGGCCTATTTTTTATTCAAAGAGTCGTGAGGATGTTCTTTTAGAAGTGGAAAACAAAGAGGTGATGTGGTATAACCTTAAAAGAAAGAGAGCCAATACTGCTAAGATTGATAATCTCCCGGAATATTTTGATTTCGAAGTCGACACTGAGAGTCTAGTTTCACCAGACTATAATTTCAGTTGGGCCATAGCTGCCGAGCCAACCACAAGAGAAGAATAAACAGCAGCAACAGAGGAACAAGAGGTAAGCATTTTCTACTTTTATCAAATGTCAAGTTGTTAATATGTTGGATTTTAATTTCAAGCTTGATATTGGATACTAATACATGAATAACCTAGAGGTAATATATTAGCTAAAATTTCAGTTATTGGTCTTTGTAGGGACGAATTCCTCTCTAAGGGATTCAAATTAGTGTTATGAGACACTAAGCGTTAGAAATGGCGGGAGATTAAGGTAACGTAGCTTGTTTATCATCCTCTGGTTTTCTTTATTATTTTGAGCAAGACATAAATTGTAAACTAGCCTGAGGACAACCTCAGGAGCAGTATTCTCAATTATTAATGGTATATATTCAAATGTAAGTTGTCAGTTAATGTGGGAAAAAAATGTTCCAGGTCTAGTTTCAAGTTTTTTGCTTGGAGGAGACAATGTGGCAGAAAGAAGATCCTGGAATTTCTTATCATTGTCCAAGTGCTTTTTGACCAACTAATATGCATATGTATATCTTCTCCCAGTGGATCTGTATTTCTCCTCTCTTCTCGATACGCTAGCGCTCGCAAATTACTTAATATGTTATTAAGGTCTTTAATTTTGGTTTTGATCGGAAGAATTGCTGGAAGGAACTGTATTAAGATGTTTTGCTATATGGAGATTGTGGATATCGTCTACTTAAATGAATGTCCTCTTTTTGAAGTGCTTTTGTTTAATTTTAAAGATTTTTGCCAAAGTATGGTAGCCTTTGTATGCATGTGCAATTAGGAGTAGGTACATCCTCTTTAGATCCCGGCCTCCCTCACTCTACACATACACAGATCCATATATGGTTTCAAAAAATGGTTTATATGTGTAATTGTAGCGCATGAATTTAGGGTGTTTGAATTTGTAAATTTCTTCTTTATCTCATCTTGTGGTATAGCGAGGGATGGATTCAGAAACTTTTGTCTAGGAGGCATCATTTTAAGGGGAACACGATATCCTCCCCTAGTATAATTCTTGAATTTGTTTTTTGATAGTTAAACACACTCACACACCCACCTTGTCTTTGACAAGGTTCGAACCATCGACATCCAGTAAAGAAAGCAAGGAAGATATCGCTACATCATGAGGTGAGAGGTATAATTCTTGAAGTTTGTCTATATAGAGCAAGGGCGTTTGCCAATGATTCTAACCGAAGATCCCACATTCTTCTTGAGAAGTAGCAGTTGAGATATAGAGGTTAAACAAATGGTTTCAACTACAAATTGCAGATTTTGGTGCTCCATCTTTGATGTTTTTGGCCAGTTTATGAATTCTAGCGACTCTTTAATCATGACAATAGCCATAAAGATTCCAACAGATAGAGTAAAACATGCATATTACATTTTAAAAAAACAGTGAATCAATGAGTCGTACTTTATGGATCTTGACACTTATCAAAGAATAAAAATCAGGCACTTAAACCTTAAATTGTGTCCGCATCACAGGGATCAACTTTTTATCGACCTGGAAAGCCTTCGCCAAAATGTCACTAGGAATCGAAGGGTTTGACCCAAACAATGCGTTAGCAACTGTAATAACACCAGGGTTCTGGCTGTTTAGAGCTCCGATTGCAATTGCATGAGACTTTCCGATATTTCTCTGGTAATGAATAAGACCCTCAGGGAAGACAAACACATCTCCCTTTGTTAGTATCTTGGTAATGTGGCGATTATCAGGGTTCGAGGTAATAAATCCAACTTCAAGGATACCCTCTATAACTGTAAGAATTTCGGTAGCACGTGGGTGTGTGTGGAGAGGTTTGATGCCCCATGGTGCCAAGTCAAGTCGCACCATTGAAATGCCAAGGGTGTTGAGTCCTGGTATATGTGCAGCAAAAGCTGGAGTCACCCTTGAGCCAACGGCATTCGAGGTGTTACCAGCTAGATGAAGGCCTGTTAAAGAAAAATCACTGGCTGTAACAAGCTTAGGGTCCTTGCATGCCTTGCCATTTACTAGAGCTGTCATAACATAAAATTGGTGTGCAGTTAGTGATATTTTCGTAACGATTTTGACCATCCAGCACAAATGATGAAATTATTGTACATTATGGAATGAAATTCGTATAACTAATGTAAACAGTTAGCAGGACACTGGAAATATTAATCGTATAGAGTAAATTCAATGAATTGTCATCATGATCTTACTGGAACTTTTCGAATCAGCAACACAGAAATCTTGTAGAGAGGAAATGTCAGAGGCCAGAGCAACTGCAGACATCATGAACAAACCTAGGTAAATAAACATTGTAGCCATTAAAAATGTAGATATTGGTCAAGTAAAGTACTAATGGGTTTAATTGAGCTGTGATAACTAGTATCAGCATTTAGTGTTTATATAGAGTAAAAGTGTCCAACTATATGCCACTATTTCGGTCCGAACAAATGGAAAAGAAACAACCCCCGAAGTTTTAAATTACAGGCCGGCCACAAACAAATTCGTGATAATTTTAATTCAGGCAGTACTTGCAGTGTTAGTTCCCTATAAATGGAGACCAGGTATTGGATTTACTTGAACTTGTCCATATTCAATTAATAAAAACTATGAACATGTCTATAGTCAAGAACGATTAGAGTCTTGGAAGTATGTAGCTGCCAAAATGCAGCTATAATTAGTCTGAATGTGACTCAGTAGCGACTGCGAAAATGGCCTTTTTCGATGGATAATTAAATTATCCATGTAAAAATTAATTTTATTAATTATTATATAAAATAAATATTTTTTTGATAATGTGAATTAAATTCCCAATTATTTGATTTGCTTCACTCATCTTTATGTAATTTGTATCTATATATCACTTTGTTATTTTATTTTGCAGTTGGTAACATAAACTCTTAGAACCTACTAACATAATACCTTGAACATCAAAGCATATCTTGAGGATCTAATGTACATTGTTTGTTCATCTAGTTAATCTTAAGCCAATCATATCAGTTTATAATTAAAAATAAAAACATGCAGGTAATCTATAATACTAAATTCGTAATAATAAAGCTAGATTTTTTGTATAAAATGAAAGTCAATAAAGGATGAATTAATATATATAATGTAATATATATACTTCACTGTGAGGTATTAACCTAATTAACTTTTTAGTATTATTAATAAGTTTGGACTAGACATGTTAATTTAAATGGACTGATCACTGATAGATTTATAAAATATATAAAATACATATAATATATGTTTATGTATATATAAATATAATTTATTAAATATTGCGGTGCGGTTTGAATCGCGTGACTGAAATTCGAAACCGCAACCCGTACCGCACCGCGTGGTTTGTCAAAATTTTAAACCGCAATCGCACCACAAAAAATAAAAACCACGTTTCGTGGTGCGGTGTGGTGCGGTGCGGACGATTTTTGCGATTTGTGCGGTTTGATGAACACCTAGATAATTTCCAGCTGAATACATTAGGAATAATATGTATACGACAGATTTTATCCATGGAACTATTAAATGGTCTTGACCTGTTCTGTTGGCCATTATGCATTGTCCAAATGAATCCATAGCCTACCTGATAAATATCACTTAATTTAGGCCCCGTGGAGATTAAAAGTCCCTTTTAGTACTCTTTCTATCCACTCGTTGAAATGGCTAAATGTGTGTGTGCGCGCGCAAAATAATTAAAATATTTTAGATGGATATAGCATGGATGGAAGTAAGTAGCAAACAAATCGAGGGTCCTTGAGTTCACTAACCAATGTTACATCGTCCAACCAGCACTATTACATTGAAACTTCGATTACAAATTAGCAAAGGGGTCATATGCAAGAACAAAATACAAAAGTAATTAACTACTAAAAGTACTTGTCCTTGAACACTAGTAGCGCATGCACCGCTAGGACCAACCACAAAATTCCTATGATGGCTTCCATGCTTTTAGTTGATACAAAGAATTCATAAAGAGATTACTTAGAGGGAAGACCAGATGGGAACACCTGTATTGGTATAACCAGCATCTACGACAAAAATGTTGCCCGTAACATATTTTGATGAGCCGTTGAGCAAGTATCGAACCAATTCTGTCAGTGATGGATCTATGGTAGCATCGTAAAAATTTGCAACTGGCATAATTTTATCCGAAACACGCCTGCCCCATTTCATCTCAAAAAGTCCCTTCGTTATTTCTGAAGGAAATATTGCTGGTGCTATAGCATTCAGCCGTTCACCCTGATATTGTATTCTCCAAATTCAAGGGCCATTAAATGGGTCATGGTGTGCAGTGCTGCTTTCGACGAACTGTAGGCAAGGCTTTCAGCGTTTTTATTCCTTTTAACTCCAGATATACTTGAAATGATGATGATGATGACGATGATGGATCCTCCTCTGCCAGCGTTTCGCATATGTGAACCTACATATTTTGAACATAACCAAGCTCCATCTAGGTTTACCTTGAACACTCTACTCCATTCCTCATTGCTTAATTTTAAAGTTGTAGTTGTGCTACATGCATGATCATGGATAAAACAACACTAGTTGTAATTAACGTACTCCCTTTTAAGAATATATTAAAAAGTCCTAATGGAATTGAGCATTACTTAATTTGATCTGTTACCTGAGACTCCGGCATTGTTGATTAAAACATCAATATGGCCAAAGGCTGTCCAAGCCTTTTGTACAGCTGCCTCAATGACTGAAGGATCAGATGTGATATCGAGCTCGAGAGGCATGGCCTGGGTAGTATCAGGGGAACTGGATTTGTTAATGAGGTTACAAAGAGTTTTGAGGCGATCCTCTCTTAGAGCAGCCATGATTACCTTGCAGCCAATTTTAGCAAGGTTCATGCTAAAGTCCCAGCCAAAACCTGATGGTGCACCCGTCATAAGCACCACCTTTCCTTTCAGATCAGAGATCAGACCATTCCTCTAACTGGTCAGAGACATTGTTTGAGTTATTAGCCATTGCTTTCTTATATATTCTGGTTTACTGCGAGTATATGGATGCTACTGACCAGTATATCAAATACGATATCACCTTTTAAAGGATGGTTACGAAGTCTTTTGAGATTTATTATGTAAATAAAAGTCGTATTTTGTATTTGAGACTGACTCCATTTGACATGGTAAATATATTATCAGTTTGGTCCTTTTAATTTCAGGGGAGAAGGTGCATGAGAAGGGCGAACGGTTGTCTTGTTTTGACAAGTAGTACAATACCACAATTAATTTAATTGTTATAGGGAGAATATTGTATAACAATATTTTGGAGGTTTGCTGTATTATCGGAGCAAAATATCGATATTTTGCTAACAAAAGAAGAACAAAGGATTAGGGTTTGTGTGTATGGATGTGGCTGAGCTTGATAGGTGTTTTCAGGTAAACTGTTTCTCATCCGTATCAAGGTGCCTACGTACCCTATTTATAGGGATCAAGCCTGACGTAGTTCTTGGGCCACAAGTTACCTAGGCGGGTTAGGGTTTTAAGAGATAAGCCAAAGTCCAAGCCCATGTAGCTAGGGCTGACGTGGCAATGAGTCATCAATCCTATCCATGATCCATGGTCTAGCTATAGAAATCCATGGCCTCGAACGGATAGGTTTGGAATGAAAGATCCATCAGGGCTCTTGCATGCGACCTTGAGAGGCCTGGCCACGCGAAGCGATCCCTATGCTTAGCTACTCATGCGACCTTGAGTCTGGCCATGAGCCTTCCAGAGAAGAGATGATGATCTCGTTGTAAGTGACGGATGTGATACAAAAACGAGGCGTCACAAAGCGAGGCGCAAAAAAGCGAGGCGCAATTATGAAGCGAGCGAGGTGCTCCTGTGATAGAAATATTATTGCCAAGGCATGCTGGGCTGATTCCAATAGTGGGCTTTAGTGACCCAATCTTCATCTTCTAGGCCCATCATAGATTATGAACCATCAATTTAGCTAATTAAATCAATTTAGCCATTATGCCAGATTTGGGCATAACAACTACCCCCCGAGTCCATATTGCCATTGGAGATGCGATGTGGACTCAAAAATTACGAGTTGTCACCGCGAAGCGAGCCCAAGTATAGATATAACCATTGGAGTAGTCGCGACCCCAAGAATTTGAAAGGTTTTGACAGCTGTTGTGTCTCGAGATCCGCTCTGGATTGCTAGGATGATGACACGTGTAGCATACCTTTCTCTCTCCTGCCTACAATATAAACTCAGATTTTCCAATCATTTGTCACTTTCCTTATAAACAACACAACGAATTGCTGCCAGTTTGCTCCCGGATTAAACAGAGAACCAGATCGCCTTCGTACAAGAACGAGCTCCAACTTTTCTCAGATCTTCACACTTTTCTTCAATCAACAGTAAGATTTCTTCCCTTGTTCTTCATTTTTAATTCATTTAAATACATGCATAGTACATAATTCCTTCTCTTATCACTTATCCATGTATGCGACGCGAGCCCGAATATATGCGACCCCTTCTTTATAATTTAACCCTGCGAGCCTAGCCCCGCTAGGATAGAAAATGCGATCCCCCATTTAGATGCAAAACAGTCCTTTCCTTTTAAGAATACAAGTCAACTCTTCCACCGCGTGCGATGTGAGAACACTTAGATCCTTCTATATTTCTGAATCCCCTTAATATTCTGTAAGTGCACACACTAATAATTCACTTTTACAGATGTCTGACGATAGCTCAAGGACTCCTTCACCCCTTCCCCACATCAAAATCAGCGAGCAAGCGGCCGCTAACATTGCCAAAGCTATTAGTGCAAGTGACAGCTCGTTCAAGTTGTACTTGGATCACCATTGGTCCAATGAGGAATATACACGGGAAACCGATCCATGCTCCTGGAAAACCAAACACCCGTTTGCCTCGCAGAATACATCTGTCGGAGTCCCTTCCAGTTCGCAGAATCAACCGTCTCCCCAAATTCCTTCATCTATTCAAGACGAAGTGAATGAACTCCTAGAAAAGGGAAATCAGCTTTTCTCCAGTATCCCCAGCCTCCTTTCTCCTATTAATAAGAGCTTTCTTCCTCCGACCCCCATAGAGATTGCTAGCGACTCCTCCACAAACTCACTAGGTACCGCCTACTATGAGCATGAGGGTGGAGATGACAACGAGGCCAACTCTGATGACTCTGACTATGAAGAGCCTTCCTCAGATGATGGCGGCCTCGATGAAGTAGCCAAGGTCGTCAATTTCACTGATTACAATTACATACCAGAAGCTTCTCCCGAGCCTTACGAACCAACTCCCCAGCCTGAGCTAGAAGGGACCATATATGTTGGCGGTCCTCGTCCTGAAGACATCGAACCAGGTTCGAAAGTGAAACCCGGCCAACCTCGCGTCTTAGGCTGCAGGGATCTGTCAACGACCCTAGATACAGAATCTTTAGCTAAGGCGGTCGACATTTTCAGGCCAGAAGGCAAAATTATTCTCCCTAAGTCTGCGATGCGATGCTACCGCTTCGATCATCAAGAGAATGGTGGCAGAGTGCCTCGAATGGTTCTGACTTCGGCAATGATGAAGATAGGCGTATCCTCTCCCCTTCACCCTTTTATTAGGGATGTTTGTGAAACGTACCATCTAGCCCCGATTCAAATAAATCCCAATGGCTACAGAGCTATGATTGCCCTTTACATTCTTTACCACAAGCTCGGCTATCCTGAGTTGGATGCGAGGACCATGGGCTATTTTTTGCAACTGAAGCGATGCGGGGCATCAGACTTTGGCTACATTTATTTCTTCATGTGGCCAGAGTTTAACAAGAAAGAACTATATCATAGTGCCCCAAGTAATGCCGGCTCGTGGAAAGGTCCTTATTTCTATGTCCACGACGTGCCCAGAGTCAAGACTTCTTTTAACTATCTTCCAGGTATGGAACTTATCCTTTTAACTTCATCCTTCTTTCATTCGATCCATACGTTAACTCGTCCTTCCTGAGATCGCAGTTGGTCAAGTGCGAACCGTCCTGAAGGGCGAAGAGAAGCAGCGTGCTGATGACGTGCTGAAGACCCCGCGAGAGGCCCGCAACATTAGAACTCTTCTTTCTCTCGAGAACCTAATTGAGTGCGGTTTTTTGAAAGAAGGGGTTGGTCTTCCTTCGCAAACGAGGCCCTCAGTAGCGAAGAAAACCTATTTGAAAAGGAAAGCTCGCGAGGAGGCCTCGTCCTCTCGAGTTGTCGTTACCACAAGCGAGGGTATTCTCCTCGTCATAACACGATCATTACTCCGTCCTCGTTAACTTTAACACTGCATTCATCCTTACTGTTCTTGCATTTGTATAACTTGTATTATCATTATGCTTCTAATGTTATTTTACTTCCATTTTTCAGGTATGTCGGGTAAGAGCGGCCGCAGACCTCCTTTCCTCCAAAAAAGCGGGGCCATCCCCGTCGCGAAGACTGCTCCAATCCCTCCTAAGCCAAAAACCGCTGAACTGCCACCTCCTCCACCTTTGTCGCAGAACACTGAGATTGCTCAGCGAACCCAGGGTACCCCTGAGGATCATGTCTCCAAGAAGGCCAGAAAAGACGAATCTGTGCTTCCTGCTCCCAAGCACCCAGCAACCGCTACCCCTGTTCATCACCTCTTTGCGAAGCATGGGTATAATCATGCTACTGAAGAGGAGTGTACGAGCTGGGTGGGAGCCGAGCTGATTGATAATGCCGAATCTCTTTCCAAATGCCTGTCTGAAGCATTCATCCGTCAAACCTCTCATCTCAAGGAGTTAAAGACCCTTGCATCCGTCAAAGCCAAGCTGGAGAAGGAGGTCGCAGTCCTTAAGTTCCAGAAGGAAGAGGATAAGAGATCACTGATGAAGACTCACAGACTCGTCCTCGTAACAGAAACTGCGTCTCTGCGATCCGAGCTCAAGAAAATCACTGATGAGAGGAATACATTCAGCAAATCCCTGAAGGAGGCAGAGGAGCTCGAGGAGGCTCTTAGGAGAGAGCATGGGGAAGAGATTGGCAAGCTGAAGAAGGAGCTCGAGGCTGCCAAGCTTGATCACGATGCTGTAGTGGAGGCTGCCCAGGTTGAGTTTATGAAGACCTTTATCCAAAAAGTTCCTGACTTTGACTGGGAGAAGCTCGGGCCTGGAAATGCTGAGTTCGCAGAGTCTCTTCGCAAAGAGATCGAAGAAGAGGATGCGAAGGAGGCAGCCAGGCTCGCTAGCGAAGCCACACAAACCCACGCAGCTGAAGCCGCAAACCCTTAAGTTCTTCTTTTGTTTCTAAGTACTGAACTGGGGATGCGGACACCCCTTGAATGTCTCGCAACATGTAATAATATTTTGTTTAACTCTGATAACACCTTAACTCTGCCAACTGCATTGGGATCGCGTAGCGACCCTCTAATTATGGATTGAAATCGCTTTTTACTTTTCCATCCTGTGTTGTTTATTTTTGCACATTACATGTTTGCCTGAGTAATTTAGCTTCGCTTCCTTAATACTTTAACTTCGAGATTATATCTTTATTTCATCTTTGTTGAATTGTCTTGAATAGTGCTAGATTTGCATGCCTTTGCTTACATTCCTTAGATTGTTGTAGCAGTAACTTCAAATGCGATCCTTGCATCGTTGAGATGGCTTGGACCTTAGTATGTTAATGTTAACAAACAAGCAAGTACAATTTGAATACACAATAAAAAGTAATTCGTAAAGAAATTGAACTTTTGTATTGATAAACGGGACGAAGCCCAAACAAGTTGACAAGCGGGGCGAGGCCCAATAAATGATAAGTGGGGCGAGGCCCAATAGTTGATACGTGGGGCGAGGCCCAATAAATGATAAGTGGGGCGAGGCCCAATGCCATTACATCATAAAGGGAGGGTGTCTATACGACCACTACCCCCCAGTATTTTGTATGGATTTATTCATGCGAAATAGATAGAAACTACTAAGAACGATGCCTTCACTCATAGTATTTGCGTAAGTGTTCCGCATTCCAAGCTCGCGGAATGACTTTATCCTTCATGTCTGTGAGGTAGTAAGTTCCTTCTGAGAGAGTAGCATAGATTTTGTAAGGCCCTTCCCAATTAGCACCAAAGACACCATGACCCGGGACCTTAGTGTTAGGCATGACTCTCCTAAGCACGAGGTCGCCTGTCTTTAAAGAGCTTACTTTGACCTTCCCATTATAGTACCTAGCTGTCCTTTGTTGGTAAGCCACGAGGCGAAGCTGAGCTTCGCTTCTTGTTTCTTCTATCATGTCCAGGTACAATCTATGATTCACCTCGTTTGCTTCGGGATCGTAGTGTTCCCTTCTGAACGACCCGGAGCCCACTTCAACAGGGACCATGGCCTCGTAGCCATATGTTAGGGAAAATGGAGTCTCTCCAGTTGTGGTCCTTGGGGTCGTGTTGTATGACCACAAGACCCTTGGTAATTCTTCAGGCCAATTGCCTTTGCTCTCCTCTAACTTGGCCTTCAAAGTATGCTTGATAATTTTGTTGATGGCCTCAGTTTGACCGTTTGTCTGGGGTGACTCACAGCTGAAAAACTCTTTTTGATCCCAAAATTCTCACAAAATTCCTTCATGTCCTTGCTGTCAAATTATTTTCCGTTATCTGATATGAGCTGATAAGGAATCCCATAGCGACACACAATTGCCCTGTACACGAAGTCCTTGAGTTTCTGTGCAGTAATAGTGGCAAGTGGCTCAGCCTCGGCCCACTTGGTGAAATAATCAACAGCCACAACTACGTACTTGACACCTCCTTTAGCTTTAGGCAGCTCCCCAATTAGATCAATGCCCCACATAGCAAAGGGCCATGGGCTCGTTAGCGAGGTGAGGTGAGAGACAGGAGCGTTGCTGTAGTTAGCGATCCTTTGGCAATTATCACACTTCCTTGCGAACTCAAAAGCATCTCTTTTCAAAGTAGGCCAGTAGTACCCTTGGCGAAGAATCTTTTGGGCCAGAGAACTACCCCCCGAGTGATTGCCACATATCCCCTCATGAACCTCTCTGAGAATATAATTGCATTCTTCTCCATCTACACACCTTAAGAGCGGAGTGTTGAACCCTCTTCGATATAGGGCCTTGTCATAGATGACATAGCGAGCAGCCTGATATTTGATTTTTCTTGCTTCTTTTTTATCGTGAGGCAGGACTCCGTTTTTCACATACTCCCATATGGGGGTCATCCAGGTCGACCCCGAGGTCGCTATCTCCACAACAAACTCTTCCGGTATACTGGGCTTTGTCTGGATTTCCAGTGGGATAATTCATAGTAGGGTGGCCTCTCGACGCGACCCCAGTTTTGCCAGTGCATCTGCTCCCTGATTCTTCTCTCTTCTAATATGAACCACTTTGATATTGTTGAACTTTTTCATCAACTTCTGTGCACATCGCAGATATAGCTCAATCTGCTCACCTCTAGCTTGCCACCCACTCCAGAGTTGATATGTTACTAGCATGGAATCGTTGTAAGCTGTGAGATTCTCTACCTTCATTTCCAGTGCCAGTTTGAGGCCAATAATGAGGGCCTCATATTCTGCTGCATTGTTGGTGGCCTCGAAGGCGAAGTGCACTGCACTTTGTATCTTGCGACCCTCTGGAGTTACTAACTCGATGCCGGCCCCAGATCCTTCCTTATTGGATGCCCCATCTACGTATAGTTCCCACCACGAGGCTGAATTTTCTTTTTTGTCCTCGCTGACTATAACTTCTGGAGCTGCTATGATGGCCCAATCATCTCCCTCAGATTGGGGAGGAAATTCCAAGATAAAGTCCGCAACTGCCTGTCCTTTTATAGGGCCACGAGGCTTAAATTCAACGTCAAACTGACTAAGCTCCACCGTCCATTTCAACAATCTCCCTGAGGACTCTGGCTTGTGCATTACCTGTCTCAGCGGGTAGGCAGTGCGAACCTCAATGCTGTGAGCCTGAAAAAAGGGCCTTAACTGCCGCGAGGCCAAGATCAGGGCATAGGCTAGCTTCTCCATGTTCGTATATCGAGTCTCAACATCCAACATTCTTTTACTGACATAGTAGACTGGATATTGAATTTTTCCCTCCTCGCGAACCAATACTGCACTGACCGCATGTTCAGACACGACGAGGTAGATAATGAGGACCTCGCCTTTAAGGGGCTTCGAGAGAAGTGGTGGCGAGCCCAAATGTTCCTTTATCTTCTGAAAGGCCTCCTCGCATTCCAATGTCCATTCAAAGTTTTTTCCCACCTTTTTGATGGCCTTAAAGAACTCATGGCACTTATCTGATGATTTAGAAACGAACCGATTGAGAGCTGCGATCCTTCCTGTTAGACTCTGTACTTCTTTCACATTTCTTGGGGATCGCATGTCCATTAGAGCCTTTATTTTATCTGGGTTCGCTTCAATTCCTTGGTGGTTGACAATGAATCCCAAAAACTTTCCAGATTCGACCCCAAAGACACACTTCTAGGGGTTAAGCTTCATTCTGTACTTTCTTAATATATCAAACATCTCTGCGAGGTGAGAGATGTGATCCACATCTTCCTTGGATTTGACCAACATGTCGTCTACATAAACTTCCATTGTCTTTCCAATTTGTTTCTCGAACATCATATTAACGAGCCTCTGGTAGGTGGCCCCAGCATTAAAGAGACCGAAGGGCATCCCTATGTAGCAATAGAGACCCCTATCTGTGATGAACGAGGTGTGCTATTGGTCAGGGCCATACATGGGTATCTGATTTTACCCAGAGTAAGCATCCATGAAAGAAAGAAGTGCATGCCCTGCTGTTGCATCCACTAGCTGGTCGATCCTTGGTAGCGGAAAACTATCTTTGGGACAGTGTTTATTGAGGTCGGTAAAGTCCACACATGTCCTCCACTTTCCATTTGGCTTTTTCACAAGGACTGGGTTCGCGAGCCAGTCAGGGTAGAATGATTCCCTAACGAGCCCTACCTCGAGGAGTCTGTCCACTTCTGCCTTCAGAGCCTCAGCTCGTTCTCCACTTATGGGTCGCCTCTTTTGTCTGACCCCCTTCTTGTTCGGATCCAGGTTTAGCCTATGGCACATTACATTAGGATCGATCCCAACCATATCTTCATGTGACCAGGCGAACATATCGAGGTTTGCCTTTAGAAAAATAACCAGCCTTTCCCTTAAGTCAGGATTGAGTTGCGGCCCTATTTTCAACACTTTTGAAGGATCCTACACATCAACGAGAACAGGAATTGTGTCTTCAGCTGCCCCGGCTCGCTCCACATGTTCTGGGATGCGAGGATCAAGATCTAGATTATACTCGCGAGCCTGACTTGATTCTGCCTCGCAGGGGTTTGCACCCGCGTGCCCATACTCCTTAACAACAGTGGTGGTCTGTGTAATTCCAATCGGCAGTTCTGTCAGTGTGGATGTTTCTTTGCGAACCCATTTTCCCTTTCGGGCTCGCACAGCGGCCTGCTCCGGGCTCTCCTCACTATCACTATCTGTAGCCTCTTCCACAATCCCTTCCTGGAGAGCCATAACTGGCTGTGAGGTTCCCATCATTAAAGCCCCTGGTACTGGCTCTACTTGAATCCCCAAGTTATCAAAATAATCGGCTGGGAGTTCATCAATCGAGATCATGTTACAGTCTGTTGGGGGTACGAAATTCATCTTCGAGGCCTACCTTCCTCCTCGCACTCCATCTTGTCTGTCATAGAACTACTCCCCTTTTCTGCTGACTTGAGAGCCCTGTTGTAACATTCACGGGACTCATGTTGTGCCCCCCTGATGCATCCAACTCCATTTGGGGTAGGGAATTTCATAGAGAGGTGGTAAATAGAAGTAACCACCCTCATTTCTTTGAGTATCGGCCTCCCCACGATGGCATTATAGGCCGAAGGTTGATCAACCACCATAAAATCTGCAATTTGGGTGGTAATGCATGGCTCGTCCCCCAAAGTGACAGGGAGCTTTACGAGGCCCTTGACATTGACTAAAGCTCCAGTAAAACCATAAAGATGCCCCACGGTAGGGATAAGGTCTTTATCTACGTACCCCATTTTCTGATAGACCTCGTAGGTTAGGACATTCACTGCGCTTCCATTATCCACAAGGACCCTGTGAACATTCTGCGATCCAATGCGAACACGGACAACAAGGGCGTCCGAATGAGGATGGTGGACCCACTTCGCATCTTCCTCAGTGAACATGATATTCGTATCTTCCCCCTTAAAGAGCTTTGGGGGTCGCTCCTGCAAGTGATGGATATTGGTGAGGGGTCGCTCCTTAGCTTCGCGGGCATATCTTTCTCTAGCCCTATTGCTATCCCCCCCGATGTGGGGTCCCCCAATTATTACGTGAATACTTCCGCCTCGCGCTTCCCTTTCTTTAATGACTGGATTCTGTTCAGGTGGGGAGGCTTGATTATACCCAAGACCAGACTTGGGATTATGCTTCTTCACCTCGCGAACTGCCCACTCAGTTAACTTTCCCTCACGAATTAACTGATCCACTTGCTGCTTCAACTCTCGGCAGGTTGATGTATCATGCCCTGTTTGTTCATGAAAGGCACAATACCTGCTAGTGTTTGCGGTCCCCTTCGGACCCATCGGTGTAGGCCTTCTAAATATCCCCTTGCTTTCATTGACTGCATAGATATGATCAATTGGGGCGACCAGAGGGATATACTTGTCTTCATCCCTCACGGGGCGTGATCTCGGTGGGGATCGCCTCAAGGGATCGCGGTCTCTCCTTTTTGGGCTGGGGCTTCGACTTCGATCCCGTCTTCGCCTTGGACTCCTGGAGTCCTTTCTTTTTACCCCCCGGTTCCTACTCCAACTGCCACTCCTCTCATTATTCTTCTTTAAATCCGCGAGTGACTTTTCAACACGCTTGAAAGGCTCAGCGACCTTGTGCAATTCAGAGAGAGTGCTAGGGGTCTGTTCTTGTGGCTTCTTCCAAAATTCCGTACCTTCCCTTACTCCAGCGATGAGGAAATTTTTCACAGCTTCGTCATTTGCACCTCGCACGCGAGGCACCTCAGCATTGAACCTCTTGAAGTAATCATGAAGGGTTTCACCTTCCTTCTGTTTTATGTTTGCCAAGGTGGACACAGGGGGTGCGTAGAGCATTGAGGACTGGAACTGTTTGATGAAGATGTCCACAAATTGCTCCCAAGAATCGATGACAATCAATGCCCCTAGCTTCGAAAACCACTGCTGAGCACTTCCCCTCAGCGAGGCCGCAAATAGTCTACACCTCGCTAGTAATGAGACCTGATAAACATCCATCTCATTATTAAATCGAATCACGAACTCCGCTGGATCAGTGTCGCCATTATAGGTCATATCATGCTGATGGCCTCGAAACACTGCAGGAAGCGGAGCGGTTCGAATTTCATGAGTAAAGGGCGATGACGAGCCCATAGTGCTAAAGATTCCTTTCTCATTGTTCATCGCGTCCAAGGCCTTCTTCAACTCCTCCAGCTTATAGTCTCCTACCTTGACCTCCTTTTCAGCCTCCTTTTTACCTCCAGTACTTCCATGATGTGACTGGGTCTTTTTAAGGACACTAGACTCCTCCTGGTCATTCCTGCGATCCTTCTTTCTACGATCCTCTTTAAGATATTGAGATCGTTCCTGGTCTCGATGAGACGGGGGTCTGTCATCGCGACGATGGGACCGCTCACGCTCTCTACGGGGAGAGGGGGTCTGTCATCGCGACGATATGACCGCTCACGATCTCGAGGAGACAATGGTCGACGTGTGCCTCTGCTTCTGTTCTTAGATTCTTCACGTCGAGGCGCATTAACTGTTATAGGGAGAATATTGTATAACAATATTTGGGGGTTTGCTGGATTATTGGAGCAAAATACGGATATTTTGATAACAAAAGAAGAACAAAGGATTAGGGTTTGTGTGTATGGATGTGGCTGAGCTTGATAGGTGTTTTCAGGTAAACTGTTTCTCATCCGTATCAAGGTGCCTACGTACCCTATTTATAGGGATCAAGCCTGACGTAGTTCTTGGGCCACAAGTTACCTAGGCGGGCTAGGGTTTTAAGAGATAATCCAAAGTCCAAGCCCATGTAGCTAGGGCTGACGTGGCAATGAGTCATCAATCCTATCCATGATCCATGGTCTAGCTGTAGAAACCCATGGCCTCGAACGGATAGGTTTGGAATGAAATATCCATCAGGGCCCTTGCATGCGACCTTGAGAGGCCTAGACACGCGAAGCGATCCCTATGCTTAGCTACTCATGCGACCTTGAGTCTGGCCATGAGCCTTCCAGAGAAGAGATGATGATCTCGTTGTAAGTGACGGATGTGATACAAAAACGAGGCGTCACAAATCGAGGCGCAAAGAAGCGAGGCGCAATTATGAAGCGAGCGTGGTGCTCCTGTGATAGAAATATTATTGCCAAGGCATGCTGGGCTGATTCCAATAGTGGGCTTTAGTGACCCAATCTTCATCTTCTAGGCCCATCATAGATTATGAACCATCAATTTAGCTAATTAAATCAATTTAGCCATTATGCCAGATTTGGGCATAACATTAATTATGGCACGTTTTATTCTTAAAATGATGCGCATTTTAGTACTAATACATACCATTATTGTTGATTATGCTCATTTGCTCACATCTTTCAATCACTTCTTACAAAATCCTGCAACATTATTAAAATAGGTTTGGAGTATTAAACTAAAACTTCTGGTGTTAGAAGCCTGTCTTTTACGCTGCCTAGCATATCAAGCGACAACAGTTAGTGACTTTATGTCACAATAGTTAATGATGCAGTGAAGAAGTTGAGATCAATCTTTCATATCTCCATTAACAACTACTTTAAGAAGAACTGATATCATCTCTTTACATTTCTGTATATTGTTAAAGAACGAGTACTGAAACCAAAATAGATCTAACTAACTAACTCTGAGCTATTCTTTGCCTTATATACAACTTATTCTATAACAGAATTCTAACTAACAAACTGACTTGTCATGCCATTTGTAAGCTTAATCCAGCTTAGTTGGTGACTCATCTTATTCAGTAGTCTGTAATGTAAAATTATCAGCTGGTTGAACTGCAGTATTCAAATGATGAGTAGAAATTAGACCTGACAACAATCTGTCCCATACAAAATGACAGTCAATTTCTATATGCTTGGTACGTTCGTGGAATACTGGGTTAGAAGCTATATGCAAAGCAGACTTGTTGTCAGAGTATAGAGGAACAGGAAGAGGAGAATGAGAGTGAAGAGATTTTAGCAAGTTGACTGGCCAGACAACTTCACAACTTGTGTCAGCCATTGCCCTATATTCAGGTTCTACAGATGATCTAGACACTGTATGCTGTTTTTTACACTTCCAAGACACCAACGATGAACCCAACATTACACAGTATCCAGTGACAGATCTTCTTGTTTCTTTACACCCACTCCCAGTCTGAATCACTATAGGCTGTTAATTTCAGAGAGTTATCATGAGGGACAAATAGTCCTTGACCTGGTGTAGCTTTAATATACTTAACCATTTTGTATGCTGCTTGCAGATGATCAACCCTAGGTGCAGAAATAAACTGGGACAGAACATGGACACCATAGGACAAATCAGGTCTTGTTATTGTCAAGTACAATAACCGCCCAACTAATCTCCTATAGACAGCAGTATCTTTAGAAGATAAAAGATCAGAAGTGTTGTCTAACAATTGATGATTTTGGTCAATAGGAACCAATGATGGTTTAACTACAGATAAATCAGTATCATTAAGAATGTCACATGCATATTTTCTTTGATTAACAAAGATACCAGCAGGTGATCTAGCAATTTCCAAGCCCAGAAAATATTTCAAGGGACCTAAATCTTTAATTTTGAACTGAGTATGAAGAAACTTTTTGACATGAGCAATGAGAGCAGCTGAGTTACCCGTAATCATTATATCATCCACCTAAACAATTACCACTACAAAATGATTATTCTGTTTCATAGTGAACAAACTATGATCACAAACCACCTGAGTAAAACCAAATGAACATAGACCAGATGCCAATTTCATGTTCCAAACTCGAGGTGCCTGTTTGAGGCCATATATAGATTTTCGTAGTTTGCATACAAATTCAGTATCAGGAGAAAGAGATTGAGTAGCAGTACTAAGATGTAAGAAACCTGGAGGAAGCCTCATGTAGATTTCTTCAGAAAGAGTGCCATGGAGAAAGGCATTATTTACATCCATTTGATGTAAATGCCAATTGTAGTTATCAGCTAATGTAAGAACTTCCCTCACCGTTGTCATCTTAGCAACAGGAGCATATGTTTCAAAATAATCAACTCCAACAGTTTCAGTGAATCCTTTAGCTATTAAGCGAGCTCTATATTTATCTACTTTGCCCTCAAGTGTATATTTGACTTTAAAAAGCCATTTGCAATCAAAAATATTTTTATCAGCTGGAAGAGGTACTATGTCCCAGGTGTTGTTTGTTTGATTATAAAGCCCTTATTTCAGACAGCATTGCACCTGTCCATTGAGGAGAAGCATAAGTAGACCTGGCAAATTGGGTCTGAAGAACCGATCCGAAATTCATGGAACCGAGATCCGATTTTATATCCGAATTACATTAACCGAAATTTAACCGAATTCGAAACAATTCGATCCGAAATGAAATCCGATCCGATATAGTTAAATCCGATTATTGTTCAAAAACCGATCTCATCCGATCCGAAAATTACCCGAACCGAATATCTAACCGATAATAATCCGAAATACTTGATTCGATGATGATCCGAAACTGATCAAATTCGAAAAAAATATTGTTCGAACAGAATATGAATCAAAGTACTATATCCGTTCTAAATTGGAAACTAAAAACACCTATACCGAAAATTATGTGATGAAATAATATTATTAAGATTATATTTTATTTCTCTCCCTAACTCAAAATATTCTATATTTTAGGGAAAAAAATGTTTCAAGATATCATATATGTATCAAAATATTCATGTATAGTAAATATTTTATTTTAGAAATAAAAACGAATGATATTATTTATTCTGGAAAATAGGTATTAAATATACTGTATATCTACACATGTTGAACCTTCATATCTCCTGGATACAAATGTTTAGTAGTTAGTACGTTTGTGAATTGTAATTAACTATATTTTTTTACATAAAATAAGGTAATAACTAATTAATAACTAATATCTATTGTTCATTATTAAATAATGGTTTTTTTTAACTAAATACTCATTCGTAATATGTGTATCAATCCATCCCGTCAAGATTCTTGTCAAATAAAATAAAAACCTAATAAATAATTTTTGAACATTTTTTTATTAAATAAAAAATAAAAAATTATTATACAAGTCTATTTTTCAACTAATTGAAAATCTTTTTTTTAAATGATTAAGAAATAAAATCCATATAGTAAAATAAATGATTAAATGAGACTTATTAATTACAATAATATATTCATTTTAAACCACCTAAAAAAATCTTAATCAATTAAAAAATCTTTAAAAGACAAAATAAAAATTTAGATTAAAAAATTATCACGTATAATTAAATATGCTTGAAAGTTGAAATAAGATATGTAAATCAATAATTTTTTTAAAAAAAATAGTATTATATATTTTTCGGTTTTTGCTGAAAATATCGAGCAATATTGCATGTATATATAATTAAATTATATATGGTATAGTATGTATTCCATAATGATAAAATTTAAAAAATCGAAATTAACTTTTAAATTTTTGAGAAGTGAAAATAAAGGTAAATCGAACCCATATTTTAAAAATAAATGGATAATGTAATAAATAGTAAATATTATTTTGCTAAAATTATAATATTATACAGTAAGCATACATATTATTTTATATTACTGATATGGGTTAAAAATAAATCCTAATGACACATTTAATGTGGCATTAATTAGACCCAATATGGTCCAAGTGTGGGGCCCACCAGATAAGGTCCAAAACCCTATTTATGATATTAATTTTGTAATTAATATTAAGGGTAATAAACAGCTCATCAATTAAGAGTCAAATAAGGATATTACTCCTTCCTGACTTAGCCTCCAAGGCACATACTTCGACATGGAAACTGATTCTTATTAGGAAGGAGTCTAGAACCTTCCTCAAGGCGGTGACTTGCCCACCAAGTCACCTAATTCTACTACGATTCTAGGGCTTCTCAGCCTATATAAAGGGCCTGACCCCTCATTCTCAGAACTACATCTTGGCTTGATTCTCAATAACGAGATACGTAGGTACTCTGTGAGGACCGATCAGTCTCGAACACGGAAACAACCATTAAAGCTTGAAGCTCACCAACCCCTTAGCATTAAATACACGCAAACCCTAGCCGCAATTCGATAACCCATTTTTTATTCCACAACATTTGGCGCCGTCTGTGGGAAGACAACATCAACCATGGTTCAAACACGAAGAACAACATCAACCTCGACTGAGGCCATACCCCTTAGCTCTGCTCCACCTGCCACCTCTGATCCGCTTATCACTACTGAAGAAGGACAATTACCCCCATCAATAGGGGCAATCATTCAACCTCTAGCCTCTCAACCCCCAGGGACGATTCCCCATGTTGAGGGAACTCTACCTATGGTTGTCCATCAAAACCAAGAAGCTAACCCTCTTCAGATGGTGGTTTCTCCTCTTGGTAACGTTGATTGTACGCTACCCCCGGGGATACAGATCCACAGTACGGATCTCCCCTTGAATACCAACCCGATGTATGGGCTGCCTAATTATCCCCCTCGACAAAGGGAACCTGGACCAAGCGGTCATGCCTTACAGATCCGAGATCGAGAGTACGATGACTACTCCGGTCCCTATACTGATGATTCGACATCTGAGAATGATGATGATGATCGCGACGAAGCCCCAAAGAGGCGACTTGCTAGTAGAAAACCTCTAAGGAGGGCCCAAAGAATTCATAATGGACCTCCACAAACGGCTGAGTAAAGGATTAAGGCTCATGAGGCTGAGATCCAAAGGTTGAAGGATGATATTGCTAGGAAGTAAACAAGGGAAAGTTTGATTCGACCTACTCCAATTACAGGGAGGATTTCCATTATAAATCTAGAGAGGCCTTCAAGGAGACAGAGAAGGGCCGATGCCCCAACTGAAAAATCGACAAGGGTGGAGACCCCCAGAAGCAACCCCAAGGATCTGATGCCACTTGGGGATCCTGATGATCCCACACCTCCGTTTACTGAGGAGGTGATGAATGCCCGACAACGGCCAGTACGACTCGAAACTCTCGAAAGGCGTATGCCAGAGAAGTGATGCACATCGTGGGAGAAGCCCCGAAACGTGCTAGGACTGAAATAGCCATTGGATTTTATGATTTAAACCTCGAAATGGTGAAGTTCCCCCATGACGACCCGTTGGTCATAACCCCTGTGATTGGAAACTCGAAGGTGAAGCGAGTCTTGATAGACAATGGAGCTTTTGTTGATATTTTGTTTCATGATGCGTTTGTGAAGATGGGTTACACCGATTCTCAATTGACCCCGACCAACATGCCAATCTACCGATTTAATGGAGTTGAGTCCAAGGTTGAAGGAACTATTCAGTTACCCATGACAATTGGACAAGAACCTAAGGAGGCTATTCTGATGCTGAATTTCCTTGTGATCAAGGCATCCTCGACTTATAACGCGATCCTGGGAAGGACTGGACTTCATGCATTCAAGGTTGTTGCCTCCACATATCACATGAAGATTAAGTTTCCGACCAGGAATGGTGTTGGAGAACAAAAGGGAGATCAGAAGATGGCAAGAAGTTGTTATGTGTCCGCATTAAGAGCTGATGGAATCGGGGGGCAGGTACTTCCGATTGAAGACATGGATGTCCGTGGTGATGATAAACACCGAGGGAAGCCAGCAGAAGACTTAGTTCCTATTCCTCTAGAGTTGGGCGACCCTGAAAAACTAACTTATATAGGAGCTTCTTTGAAGGAACCCCTGAAGGGCAAGTTGATAGCATTCTTGAAAGGGAATAGCGATGTGTTTGCTTGGACAGCAGCTGATATGCCAGGGATTGATCCCCAACTCATAACTCACAAGTTGAATGTTGATCCTGAACGGAAGACAATAAAATAGAAGACTGAAAGGAAAGAGGCCATTAAGCAAGAAGTTGACAAGCTCTTAGAGGCTGGGTTTATTGAAGAGATTCAGTTCACCGAATGGTTGGCTAACCCTGTGATGGTCAAGAAGGCAAATGAGAAGTAGAGGATGTGTATAGACTTCACTGATTTGAATGATGCATGCCCGAAGGATTGTTTTCCCCTGCCAAGGATAGACATGTTGATAGATGCCACGGCTGGACATGAGATGTTGAGCTTCATGGACGGATTCAGCGGCTACAATCAGATTAAGATGCACAAGGATGACATCCCAAAGGTATCTTTCATAACTGACTTTGGTGTTTTCTGCTATCTTGTTATGGCTTTTGGTCTAAAGAATACAAGCGCTACTTATCAATGATTAGTGAATAAGATATTCGCTCATCTGATTGGAAAAACCATGGAGGTCTATGTTGATGACATGTTAGTCAAGAGCCTATTCAAGGTAGACCACATTAAGCACCTCAGAGAGGCATTCGAAGTGTTGAGGCACCACAAGAAGATGTTGAATCCAGCCAAGTGTGCTTTTGGTGTTGGATCTGGAAATTTTTTGGGTTTGATGGTTTCAAAGAGAGGCATAGAGGCCAACCCTGACAAGATCAAGGCGATTTTAGATATGGAACCGCCACACTCTATAAGAGATGTGCAGAAGTTGACGGGCCGAGTAGCAGCTTTAGGAAGATTCATCTCCAAGTTTGGTGATAAATGCTTGCCTTTCTTTGAAGCATTGAAGAAGGTGAAAAATTTTGAGTGGACACCTGAAAGCCAAGAGGCCTTTGAACAACTGAAGAAGTACATTGCTGAAGCCCCGTTTCTGGCCAAACCTAGTCCAGGAGAGACTCTTTATCTATACCTGGCGGTATCTGAGCAGGCGTTGAGCGCCGTTCTCATTCGAGAAGAGAAAAAGGTCCAGAAACCTATCTATTATGTGAGCAAGGTATTGCACGGGGCTGAGTTGAATTACTCTCCCATTGAGAAGTTTGCCTTGGCATTGATAACAGCCTCGAGGAAGCTACAACCGTACTTCCAGACACATAAGATTGAAGTCCTGACGGACCAACAGTTGAGGAACATATTGCATAGCCCGAAGGCTAGTGGAAGGCTAATCAAGTGGGCGATTGAACTTGGACAATTTGACATCACGTATAAACCTCGAATAGCCATTAAGACTGAGGCATTGGCTGACTTCGTAGTTGAATTCACCATTAAGAACCAAGAAGTCGGGGGGCAGGAGATGGTAACTACCCTTGGGAAAGAGGATAAAGATGAGGAGCTTGTGCCTGATCTGAAGGAGTATTGGGTGCTCTATTTTGATGGAGCATCAAAAACAAAATCTAGTAGTGCAGGTGTGGTTTTACAAAGCCCCGATGGGTTCATGGTGGAGTATGCTTTGAAGTTGGACTTCCCAACGACCAACAATGAAGCTGAATATGAAGCTTTGTTAGCTGGGTTAGCCCAAGCTAGAATCATGAGGGTCAAGAATCTCATACTTGAAGTGTTTAAGGCCCCAAGAGGCAAGGGAAGCTTTGGAAGAAGTTCATGAAGGTATCTGTGGGCAGCACTTGGGGGGCAGAGCCCTAGCTCACAAAATAACTCGTTTGGGATTCTACTGGCCAGAGATGTTGGCCGATGCACAGAGCTTTGTCAAGCGGTGCGATAGGTGCCAGAAGCACGCTCCGATTGTAAGGCAGCTGCCTGAGATGTTAACGTCAGTTAGCTCCCCTATTCCATTCGCAATGTGGGGAATGGATATACTTGGTTCTTTTCCCGTAGCTTCAGCACAGAGGAAGTTTTTGATAGTTGTCATCGACTACTTCACTAAGTGGATTGAGGCTAAGCCTTTGGCCAAAATAACCACCAAGCAAGTTTCCCAGTTCTTTTTGGGAGAACATCATTTGCAGATATGGGATCTCTCGAGTCCTTGTGACGGATAATGGGACACAGTTTAATAATGAAGAGTTTAAGAAATACTACGAGGAAAATGCCATTGAGCTTCGTTTTACTTCAGTAGCACATCCGCAAGCAAATGGACAGGCAGAGGTCGCCAATCGAATCATCCTTGATGGGCTGAAGAAGAGGGTCGAACGTTCTAGGAACACTTAGTTGGACAAGCTACTGCCTATACTATGGGCGTATCACACCACTTGTAAAGTGACAACTGGAGCAACCCCGTTCTTGTTGGCTTACGGAGCCGAGGCAGTTGTTTCCCTTGAGATTATGCATGCATCACCTCGAGTTGAAGCATATGAACCAGAAGTTAATGAAGAAGGCATGAGACTCGCCCTTGACCTAATTGATAAGGTTAGGGATGAAGCAAATGCCAGGAATGCAGAGCATCAAAAGATAGCGTTTTTCTACTACAATTTAAGGGTTAAGGAGAGGTTCTTTCGACAAGGCGACTTGGTTCTAAGGAAAATAGAAGCTTCTGGAGTTAGACAGAAAGGAAATCTAGCCCTTAACTGGGAAGGGCCGTATCGAGTCAAGAAGACACTAGGATGAGGATCTTACAAGTTGGAGACATTAGATGGGAACGAAGTGCCACGTACTTGGCATGCTTTGAACCTGAAGATTTATTATGTTTGAGCTATCCTTGTGAGGATTCAGCTTTCTATCTATTTATTAGGCGAAGTAGAAGTAAGGTTCGATGAAACCATTCCCGGGCCTAGTGCCCCGAGTAGGACAGTAGTATTACATATGTAAGGGTTGAACCCACTTCGAATTATTAATGCAAGTTTGTTTTCCATTCTATGATTTTGATTATGTACCAAGCACCTGTTGAGTGTAAGTTTAGAAAAACCAAGTACCGGAAATAATTGAACATATGAATGAGGAAAACAAATGCTTAAATAAAGTGCCCCGAAGGGCTAAGGTTTAAATTACAGACCACGAATAAAAGTTAATTCCCGAAGGACCTTGATTGAAAACTGAAAAGATAAAGCCACATATGGCTGTAAAGGCCATGCAAGGCCCTGGATCAAAGACATCTACTCGTCAGAGGACTCCTCTACCACTTCATGCTCTCCTCCCTCCTCCTCTTCGTCTTCCTCTTCTTCATCTCCCTCCTCTTCGGAGCCCTCATCATCATCATCTTCGGCTTCTGTCTCCATAGGCTGCGCCACTCCCCTCTTCACCACGTCCCCTTCTTCGTCTGAAGTCTCAGTCGAGGAGTTGGGTCTAGCCCGAAGTTGTTTGCCAGGAAAAGATTTCCTCACGGTCGCCTCCCTCCCCGGAGCTAACAACATTGGCCGCCTTCCTCAAGCTAAAACCAAAAGGACGGCGACAACCCCCGGAGCCCAATGCATGATCCCCGTGACTTCCGCCAGCAGCAGCCTAATTAGGGCAAGGGAAGTCTGCTGGATTCACCACCGAAGGATACTTGTGGCTAACAACGCCAACAGCTTTGTTCCATCCAACTGGCATGTTAAAGGGCCGCATCTCATCATCATGATCATCTATAAACTTGGTAAAAGCTTCCGACCTATGGTAGGCATCAATCACCTTGTCAGCATCGGAGGATTTCTTCTTGGCAAGTGAGTGAAGTTTCTTTTGATAAGACAGGCTACTTGCCTCAGCTCGAACATCCTTGGAGTTTAGGTCTTGAACTTGTTTTTTGAATCGTGCTTGCTCGTTCAACAGTTCCGCGTTGCTATCCCTATAGGCTCGGCCTTGACGGGTGGCGGATTTAAGATAAGCATTTGCCTGCAATAAAGAAATTGGTAAGGCACTTAACAAAAAACTAGGCAAACAAGAACATCGAATACATAATTTGGTACCTGATAAAGAGCCTGAGCTCCAAGGCGCTCAGATTCGTCAATCTTATTCCCTGCAGTAACTGATAGGAGATCAGGAGCAGTGATAGAGAGCCTGGACCAGGCCAAGGCTAAGGTATAACTTCCCAAGATAGAGTCCTGCTCACAAATACCCCAATCCGGAGTGAAGGGGACTCTAGCACCTTCAGCAGCATTCTGGGACCTCTTCCCCTTTTGGGAACATCCCTCCAAGAACGTAGGAACCTTTCGACCTATAGGATTCAGTTACTCTTCCGCTTACTTTATCATTCATCTGGTAACATTTGGCTGATTCTCGGGACGACTGTCCAACTCCTCAGCAGCTGAAACAAAAAAAGAAAGAGATATCGGAATAAGAACAAACATAGTTCATGATAAAGCAACGAAGAAAAATTAGCCTCAAAAGAAAGAATGCTTAAGCCAGCTTCGATAAGTCTCTTCTCTGTCAGAATAGTTTTGTAATGGGTGCGACCATCATCAGCAAGCAATCTATCTCTGTCTAGCGATTCTTGATGGTTGAGATCACACACGAAGTGCGAACTATCCTCCACATATCCAAAACAACAAACTCTCTATCCCAGAAATGATGGGAGCTAGGAAAAGAGAAAGAGTTTACTATATGAGGAAGATTACTTCAAAGTTGGAAGTTAATCCGTACTGGCTTAGAATTAGAAGAGTTTTTCAATGAGAAGATGCTCGTAAACATTGTCGTGCTCAAAGGGATCTCCAATTCCCGGCATCTCAACATGAAAATAATGAGGAACCTCCATGAATTGGGGTACAGCTGGCAAGGATGAACTTGGAGCTCCGATAAGAACCTGATAATGAATGGATGGACGGGGAACCTCAACCCCGCTTCTAAGGCACCTTTGTATGTGCAGATCCTTTCGGGATGCCAATTGCAAGTTCTATCTCCAAGGCTTGGAAGGCAAACTTTAATCACACTTGGAAAACCGTACGTGCTTTCAATCATCTCTACATCCTTTCTTTTTAACTTGCAAGGGCTATGAAAGGCATCTAAATCTGAACTATTGGGAAACGACTCTCCCATAGTGTTTAACAAATCTAATGTAGACTCGAATCAACGCTCAATATATTTAGGAGGCATGAGTTTTAGTTTTCCTTTCATGGTTCTTGCCATGCTCCTCTTTCTGAAGGCTTCCTCCATGCAGATTTGGGGGGCAGATGCATGCTTGTCGGCCATATTGAACTCGAAGCTTGAACTTGAAGCTTGAACTTGAAAGCTTGAAAACTAGAGAGATAAAGAGCTTGAAGACTTAAGAAAAGTTTGAGAAATGAAGAAGTGAAGAAAAATGAAGGATACTCCCCTCCTTTTATAAGAAAAGGATGACCTGCTACATAAGGTTGAAATACAGCCCGGTTCGCATTTACAGGTCAAGTATCGGTTATATATGAAAAAGGAACAAAAGCTATCTGATATGGACAAAAAAAATCGTTGTAACTCGTGAAATTCTGAAAAAGAAACGGAGAATTTAAATGAATATCTGGACTAGAGCAGTCAGTTGGATTTTGAAAGCTAAGCACGCTTAAGAAGGCTCAATCAGGAAATTAGTCCTAAATGCGGGATTAGTGATGCTAATCGGGGTTTATGTAAAACCTTAAGTAAAAGTCATGAATGGCCAAGTTGATTTGAAAGTCGATGTTTGAATATTGATGTCGAGGTTCAATATCGATGATCAAGGTCGATACTCAAGGTTGAAAATCAAGTTTGCTAACCGGAAACCGGCCGACCAAGGCGAGAAAACACCCTAGCCGACCAACAACAGGCCGACCGAGGCACCTCCGGAAGCCCTGGCCGACTGGAGATCGGCCGACCGAGGCATACGGGACACCCTAGCCTACCACAATGCAGCCAACTGAGGCACTCAAGGCGCTACGACCGACTGAAGAGTGGCCGACTGGCTCCTGGTCGACCGGCTTACCGGGAACCTCTCAGCCGATCGACGTTGATCGTTGAGTTGGAGTTTTGCTTCGACCTACTAAAAAAAAAATTGGCCGACCGGGTCTCGGCCGACCGGCTCACCGGGGACTTCTCGGCCGACCGACGTCAATCGTCAGCACGTGTTTTCGAAATTTTCAGCCGACTCATATGATGTTTAGTACGCGTTCTAGAGCTGATATTTGACTTTAAACTTGACGAACCGAACGCAAAAATCAGTGACCAAATTTTAGAAATTCGAGCCGAAACGATAAAAATAGTACGTGTCTTCGGAAATAAAAATTTTTCAAGCTCGACCCCAGCCAGGGGCTCTGCCCCTTGGACCCCGCCCGGGAGCTTCTGCCCCCGGACCCCCGCTAGCACCGTTTAGTGCCGATTAGGACCATTTAGTGCCGATTAGCACCGTTTAGCATCGATTAGCGCCGTTTAGTGCCATTATGTGCCGTTTAATGTCGTTTAACATCGTTTAAACGTCGTTTAAGGCTAATTAGCGCAGTTTAGTGTCGTTTCATATCGTCATAAATGCATTGGTCGCTCCACGCTTTGCATCAAGACGGTATTCATGAAAATGCTAATGTATAACAGTAAACCCTGACCCGAGTCTCGTAAAAGGCCGTTAAAACTTCAAGGAAAACCTGATCTGTTTTCCTAGAAGTTGGGGGGCAAATATTATGGGCTAAAAATAAGTCCTAAAGACACATTTAATGTGGCACTAATTAGACCCAATATGGTCCAAGCGTGGGGCCCACCAGATAAGGTCCAAAACCCTATTTATGATATTAATTTCATAATTAATATTAAGGGTAATAAACAGCTCATCAATTAAGAGTCAAATAAGGATATTGCTCCTTCCTGACTTAGCCTCCAAGGCACATACTTCAACATGGAAACTGATTCCTATAAGGAAGGAGTCTAGAACCTTCCTCAAGGCGGTGACTTGCCCACCAAGTCACCTAATTCTACTACGATTCTAGGGCTTCTCAGCCTATATAAAGGTCCTGACCCCTCATTCTGAGAACTACGTCTTGGCTTGATTTTCAATAATGAGATACGTAGGCACTCTGTGAGGACCGATCAGTCTCGAACACGGAAACAGCCATTAAAGCTTGAAGCTCACCAACCCCTTAGCATTAAATACACACAAACCCTAGCCGCAATTCGATAACCCGATTTTTATTCCACAACACAGTTGATCCAAATTTGGATCGGATCCAAATTCTATTCCAATCATGTGATCCAAATATAAATCTAAATTCAATCATCATTATTATATTCATATAGTTTGAATTTAAGTATTTTGAAAATAGACTAATTAATTTCATTATAAATCATATTAATAACATCAACAACTAAATTATAAATAAAATAGATTTGAGTAAAAATAAAACGTTGCTAAGTACATTCGAAATAAATAAAATGTTTTTTTAATTTTTATTTCGCTTTATTTGAAGTTGTATATATTGTGAGGTTTTCTATGTTGTATTTCTTTATTTTATGTTTTTAATTTTCATGTATTTTTGAAATTAATGTATTTTGAAATTTAATGTATTTTGAATTTTTCTGTATTTTAAATTTATCGTTATTTTAATTATATTCCAAAATTTATTAATTTACTTTTAATGAAATTAACAAAATCAATAAAATTGAAAAGATAACAATTTAAAAAGATAACAATATTATAATGATATAAAGATTTGGATCAGTGAATAGTAGTGATCCAAATTTGGATCGGTACTATTCACTGATCCAAATTTGGATCACTTTTTAGTCCCCGGTTGTAATGATTTAGGACAAAACTGTCTCAAATTTGGATTTTCAGTCCACGGTTGGAGTTGCCCTAACTATACTTCTACAAACTTACTAATGACGTTTATTCAGTTTCAATGATAATTCAAAATTGATACAACGTAATTGAAATCAACTTTTTTCGATCGACAAAATCCAATCCGAAAAGATCCGATCCGAATTTCATCTGATCTTAATCCGAAATTTATCCAATTTTAATCTGAAATCGACCCGATCCAAAACTAGACCCGAACCGAAACCGATTAAAATTTTGTTAAACCGATTCTAGACCCGAACCGAATTAGATCTGATCCAAATTGTATCCAAATAAATCAAATCCGAAAATTGATCCGATCCGAAATGGATCCAATCCGAAACCGATAACCTTTTTGAGCAAATGGATAGCCAAGAAAAATTCATTTAAGACCTCTAGGACTGAGTTTATCAGATGGACTAGTGATATCAGCTATATAGCACAAACAACCAAAAACCTTTAATGAGTGATAATCAGGCAATTTGTTATACAGAAGCTTATAAGGACTTTTGAAGTCAAGCTGTTGAACTTGAAGTACATTGATTAGGTGGACTGCAGTAAGAAGACAGTTTCCCTAGAAAGACTTGGGAAGGCCTGCTTGAAGTCTTAAAGACCTTGCAAAATTAAGCAAATGCTGATGTTTGCGCTCCACTACCCCATTCTGTTGGGGAGTATGAGGATAGGATTTTTGATGAATGATTCCAAGAGGATCAAAAAATGTAGACAAATTGTGATTTATAAACTCTGTACCATTATTAGAACGAATTGTTTTGATTGTAAGATGAAATTGAGTACAAACATATTGAACAAACTTTTGTAAAAGACAAGGTACTTGAGTTTTACTTGATATAAGAAAGATCCAAGTACATTTTGAAAATTCCTCAATAATGGTGAGGAATTGAGTACAATTCCCATGAGTAGGCTTTTTATATGGTCCCCAGAGATTACGATGGATCAAATCAAACAGCTTATAAATATTATTTGTACTAGTAGGAAATGGAAGTCTGTGATGTTTAGCTTGAAGACACACATCACAGGTGCTAAATAGAGAAGTTTGAACAGCAAGCATAAGGTCAACTTTGTTTAGAACAGTAGCAGCAGGATGCCCCAGCCAGTTGTTCCATAACTGTGCTTCAACAGAAGGTTTAGTATGTAACCTACTACAGTTACTAGCAAAAGAAAAGGACGGGATATTTACAGATGAAATCTGATATAAACCATCTTTTACTTTACCAATCTCTACCATCCTCTTCTGGGAATGGTCCTGTAGAATACAAGTAGCATTGGAGAATATAACAGATAGAGATGAATCTTTGGTAAGTTGAGAAACTGAGATAAGGTTATAATGAAATGAAGGAACATATAGAACATTTAGTAGCCTTATCCGAGGTGTGAGTTGAACCTCACCAATATGAGAAATGGGAACATTATCACCATTAGGAAGGTGAAGGTTTGACAGTAGAGGTTTAGGATTAACTAATAAAGAGACATTAGCTACAATATGATCAGTAGCTCCTGAATCAAATATCCAATTGAGTGGAGATGTAGTATGAATATTGTAAGTAAAGTGATGAGAAGAAACACTGTGAGACAGATGAGAAGATGAGGCAGTAGAATTCCAAGGATTCATTGCCTTCATGCTTTGTTGAATTACTTTAGTAATCTGTTCACATTGTGCCTCAGTAAAACCATCTTTAAAAACATTCTAAGTAGCAGACTTAACATCAGATTCAACATCCTTTGTGGTCACATGTGCTACTTTCTTATTGGTATTATTTTCAATTTGCTTAAGCTTTAGCTTAGGCTTGCCATACAAACGATGCCACTATAGGTATCCATGAAGAAAAGAAACACTTGGATTTCACATGACCTTGATTCTGACAATAGTCACAAATTTCAATAGATGTAGTAGAAGCTTTCCTTGAGGAACTAGTATGAGCCTTATTTCCAGGGAATTTAACATTGTGATAAGTGGATTTCATATTCACTTGGAACGCTTCGTTTCGGCTTAAATTAATTAACTTGGCCTCAAGTATGTCGTGTTTTTGATTCATTTTAGTGAGATTGTGCAGGGTTGCTATATTGAGGTTGGAAGATATTAATTGCATATTTTATGGTGGATTTGAGTTCAAGAAGCAAGGAACGACATCTCGCGAGAGGAACGGAGGAAAAAGGAGTCAAAATGAAGAAAAACAGCAAAATCAGCATTTCGGCAGACTGCAGGCGTCCAGCCGCGCTTGCCTGGCACGCAGCCACGCGTGGGAAGGAGCTGGGCAGCGCAGGTGTGCGGTATTGAGGTGCAGCCGCGCGGTGGCCGGCTGGAAATTTCCTGATTCAACTCTAAATCGATTTTTTTGGTATTTCTTGATGTCCAAGACTTCCATGGCTATATAAACACCTCTAGACATCAGAGAAAAGACGTTTTTATCAGAGAAACAAGGGAGACAAGTTGGAGAAGGATTTACGAAGCTCGTGACAAGCAACGGAGATCTAGATCTACTTCATCTTTTTTTTTCTTCTATTAGGATACTTTGGATCTTCAGATTTCGGATTTGTTTTCTAAACCTTATTACTCTAGCATAATTATTTTTATTCAGACTTTGTTTATTACCATGGTTTCATCAGATCCCATTATGATGAGCCATTCGATTATGAACTAATCGTTGTCATGGGATTCTAACGGATTTATTTATGTAGTTTAGTAGTTTGAAGCGACAGTGGATATTGAGATTTAGAACTTGGCATACTAGCATAGTTTTATGTATGCTTTGACATCATGATCTGTAGCGTAATTTTAACCATCTTATGATGCCCTATGTGATCACAATGGATAACTTGTGCTTCAGCCGTAATGTTTTCAAATCTTATAGACATATAGGGTCTAAACATAATTGGTGTCTACCCATCTTCTATCTCTTTTTTGGATGTATGAGTAGTTTGGTATTCGTATACTGACAGGTAACCTGTACTTGTTTCGTGTTGTCCGATCAGTTATTATAACCATCACATGCATTGATTAAAGGCGTCAACTATAGACGAAGTATTTAATGAAGTTAGGATCCCATGTTTTTATTCTCATAAGTAATCAGTTTTAAATCTCGTTAGTTAATTAGATCTTAATATTGTTAATTTGCATCTTAATTAAAGTAGTTAAACAAACCCCATCTTTAATATTGTCTTAGCAGTGAATAATAATCATACATTGTTGCATAGGTGTATTAATCTGTATTTAAACCTAAACCAGTCTCTGTGGGAACGAACTCAACTTTATCATATATTACTTGTGACAGCGTACGCTTGTGTGAATTAGTTCGAACAAGTTTTTGGCGCCGCTGTCGGGGACTCGGTGTTATTTATAGTTTATGTGCTTGTCATCTGTGGTCATTAAATTTCACTGACTCGGATTATTTTCGTACTTAGTTTTCTTTGTTTGTGTGTTTCAGGTACTTGAGCGTGTATGCGTACACGTTCTCAATCTCGTAAGGATAAACAGGAAGAAGAAGAACTTGAAGCAGCAGTAGATATGGGAGAACCAACAACAGCTAAGGCTTTGAAGGACTATTCTCAGCAGAAAATCAATGACACTCAATCTAGCATTGTCAGACCAGCCATTGCAGCTAATACCTTTGAAATCAAGCCTGGCACGATTCAGATGGTACAGAATTCAGTTCAGTTTGGGGGTGCTCCTACGGAAGATCCTAACATGCACCTCCGGGATTTCATTAAGATCTTTGACACTTTCAAGTTCAACGGTGTGTCGGAAGATGTTGTTAAATTGAGACTTTTCCCATTCTCTTTGAGGGATAAGGCTAAAGGCTGGTTGCACTCTCTACCAGCTGGTTCTATTACAACTTGGGAGGTTCTTGCTCAGAAATTTCTCACTAAATTCTTCCCCATGGCTAAGATAGCAGCAATAAGGAACGCTCTTACTCAATTTGCATAGCAGTCGGGAGAATCTCTATGTGAAGCTTGGGAGCGCTACAAAGAGATGCTTAGATCATGCCCTCATCATGGTATGCCAGACTGGATGGTAATCAACTGTTTCTACAATGGATTTGGATGGCAGTCGAGTCCGATGGTGGATGCAGCTTCAGGAGGAGCATTATGGGCAAAGAGCTACGAGGAAGCTTACGAGCTAATGGAGATGATGGCTGCTAATGAATACCAGAAACCAACTCAGAGACTATCTCAAGGCAAAGTAGCAGGAATTCTGGAAGTTGATAAAGCTACAGCTATTGCAGCTCAGTTGAAGGCTTTAACTATGAAGGTGGATTCTCTGACTAATTATGGAATTCAACAAGTGGCTAGTGTTTGTGAGCTTTGTGCGGGTGCACATGAGACGAATCAGTGTGCCATATCTAGTGAATCTGTAAAGTTTGTGAGCAACTTTCAGCGACCTTCGCAACCAGCTCTAGCCACCTATCATCCTAATATCAGAAACCATCATAATTTCAGCTGGAGTAACAATCAAGGTGCTCAACAACCACAGCCTTATCAGCAGTTTCAAGGTCAGAAATATGGAGCTAAGCCATTCAATCAAGGTTATCAGCAGCAGTATGCTCCAAGGCAGCAATTCCAACCTCCGGGATCTCAACAACAGCCGCATGCAAGTGCGGGGCAATCTTCTTCTGAAATTCTGAATTGGAAGAGTTGAGGATGATGTGTAAGAGCCAAGCAATGTCTATCAAGACCCTGGAAAATCAGATTGGGCAGATTGCTAATGCGTTATTGAATAGGCCACAAGGAACTCTGCCAAGTGATACAGAGGCTAATCCAGGCAAGAAGGAAGTCAAGGAATAGGTGAAGGCAGTCACTTTGAGATCCGGAAAGGTTACAACCGTGCAGAAATCAGCAGCTAAGGAAGATGAAGAAGTTCAGAATCATCAGGTTGAAAAATCTGCAGCACCAGAAATTGAAAAATCTGACTTGGTGGCTGATCAGCTAGATGGTGAAGTGGAAAAGAGCCAGAAATCTGTTAAAAAAGCTTCTCCGGAGCAGTCTACAAAGAACAATCAGATCTACCCTCCTCATTCATATCCTAAAAGACTCCAGAAGCAGAAGTTGGATAAGCAGTTTCCTAAGTTCCTAGAGGTGTTCAAGAAGTTGCAGATCAACATACCTTTTACGGAAGCTCTTGAACAGATGTCGAGCTATGCCAAGTTCATGAAGGGTATTCTTTCACGTAAGTTGAAGCTCGAGGAATTGGAGACTGTTGCTTTGATGGAAGAATGTAGTGCTGTATTGCAGCAGAAGTTGCCTCCTAAACTGAAAGATCCGGGAAGTTTCACCATACCGTGCACTATTGGCAACTTATCTTTCGACAAGTGTTTGTGTGACTTGGGAGCTAGTATCAATCTCATGCCGTTGTTTGTCTTCATGAAACTTGGTTTGCCTGATCCAAAACCTACGAACATCTCTTTACAGCTGGCTGATCGGTCGATCACGTATCCAAGAGGAATAGTGGAAGATGTCTTGGTAAAGGTGGATGAGTTTATCTTTCCTGCTGATTTTGTCATTCTAGATTTTGAGGAAGATAAGAAGATTCCCATCATCTTGGGAAGGCCATTTCTAGCTACTGGTCGAACTTTGATTGATGTGCAGAAAGGGGAGCTAACTATACGAGTGCAAGATGATAATGCCACCTTTAATGTGTTTGCTCCTACGAAGATTTCAGATGATCCAGAAGTGTGCTTTTTTGTGGAATCTCTTGCTGATGAAATGGATACCCATATTATAGAGCATAACACTAGTGAATCCCTCGCATTGTCTCTCCAAGAAGAAAAAGGTGATTTAAAATTGGATGCTTTGCATAGTGTTCCAAATTTTTCGGAGAATTCTGAATCAGTTAATTTGTTCGAGAAAAGTATTGATGCTGATAAATCTTCCTCGCAAGATCTCTCGAATGTAAAGCTCGTAAAACTTCCATCACATTTGAGGTATGTCCTTTTGAATGATGAGTTAGTGATTTTTGAAGAATGCCATGATAATGTGTTAAGAAGGTGGATCGTTGATGATGCGGGAGAAGAGTGTGTGGTTCAGTCAACTGACAGGGATAAGCACCTTAGAGCTGTGAAGAAGAAAAAGAAGAAGTCGATTGGTGGAAAAGTCAATGTGAAGAATGAAAGAAAAGTTGTGTTGGGAATAAGCAAACAAGATGTCAGCATTGGTGTGAAGGTTTCTTCTGTTAGGGACGATCCTATTATTCTCTTGCAACCGCCATGAAGTGAGGAGGCAACGTCCGGCTAAATGACATCAACGACAGTGCTTCGTGAGAGGCAACCCACGCTTTTCGGTATTTTTATTATTATTAAAAAAAATTGCACATGAACAGTAGCCAGCTGCGCAGCCGCGCAGGTCTCAAGCGCGGGCGCGCGTCCCTTCTCTGCCCAGAAAAATTTTTAGCCGAATTTTTTGAGTTAATACCCAAACACAAAGCCCATACCTCTACTTCTATTCTTAAAACCTCCATTCAAGCTTTGAAGGAATCTCTAATTCAAGTTTGGGGGATTCAAAGGGCAAGATTCAGATCTCCAATTTGTAGGCTACGGGTATTGAGGTTCAGTGGCCAGTTTTTGGAGCTCATGCCACTTATCCATCACCAGATTCACAACCCGAGGAGGGTGGCCCTGATGACAGCTAGGTAAGTTCTCTACTATCCTTTTTATTACCTTCAATGAGGACATTGAATATTTTAAGTTTGGGGGTGATTGAGGATTAGTAGTTAGTAGAGTCATTGTTTATGTAGGAATCATATTGCATATTTTACATGTGTAGTGTAGTTTCATTCATATTATTGCATGATTGTTTCATGTAGAGCATATTTGTTTGCACATTTGTTTATGTATACCATGTGAGTCCATGTAGTTGCATTTTCATAGCATATTTCATGATCCCGTAGGATTTGGCCATTTCTGGTTGGTAGGTAGATGTTGATTTGAGTGTGGTAATGATGAATAGATGGTTGATTTAAGTACCTAGGAATTGACTTGCATGTTTCAGAAACAAAATTTTTACACTCTCATCGTTTGCTTTTGGGCTAGATTGGGTCATACTTGTTTGGTTGTTTGAAATTTAATCACTTGTTTATATATTGAATGTTCTTTATTCCCTTGATGGCGTAGGGACACTAAAGTATAAGTTTGGGGGAAACCAGGGATTTCATGCTAGTTGTAATAAAATTTAGGTGTCAAAAAGGCTAGTAGCCGCTCATAATTATGAGTAGTCTAGGGTTGGATGAGATGGAGCGAAATGCACTCATTCCAAGTTAGTTGTGTGAAAGAAAAAGAAAAGAGTCAAAAGAAAAAAAATGTTATGTGAAATGTTTAAATTGTTAAATGCAGAATTAACCAGGGTGAGCTCTTTAATACTCGAGCAATTAAGTTCTAGGGGACTTTGTGCCTAGTGACCTAAGGCTTTTATAGTTTGGGATCCACTAACCTAACGCTCGCTACATGGGTATTATTGTATAAGCCTTTAGGGGTCTCATCCATTGCACGGTTAAATAAACATGCGTGTTGTGTATAGTACTATGTGTCGTAGATTGTTTAGTAATAAAGCATGAATTACTGTCTAACTTAAATGATGATGGAGGTGTTTCTAGGTTATGAAGAAGTGTTTACCGTTCATTCTATTTATAAATTTTTGATTGTCTTGGCGAAGAATATTTATGATTTTGGTCTAGTTTTAGAAGTATATCTGATGAGCATCGCACACACCCACGTTTCTGTTCAAGTAATGTTAGTATACGGGGAATTAGTCGAGCTCTGTTTGGATTTAGTTGCATTCTTTGAGATATTTGCTTGCTAATTGGTTTTGGTTAGTTCGAGGGGATTTTTGCATTTTCATAATAGTTGCATTCATGCATTGCATTAGTTCATATAGAGTCTGTTTATGCTTGAGGACAAGCATCGGTTTAAGTTTTGGGGGTGTGATAAGTGGATTTCATATCCACTTGGAACGCTTCGTTTCGCTTAAATATTAACTTGGCCTCAAGTATGTCATGTTTTTTATTCGTTTTAGTGAGATTGTTCAAGGTTGCTATATTGAGGTTGGAAGATATTAATTGCATATTTTATGGTGGATTTGAGTTCAAGAAGCAATGAACGACATCTTGCTAGAGGAACGAAGGAAAAAGGAGTTAAAACGAAGAAAAACAGCAAAATCAGCATTTCGGCAGACTGCAGGCGCGCAGCCGTGCTTGCCTGGCATGCAGTCGCGCGTGGGAAGGAGCTGGGTAGCGCAGGTTCGCAATATTAAGGCGCAGCCGCGCGGTGGCCGGCTGGAAATTTCCTGATTCAACTCTAAATCGATATTTTTGGTATTTCTTGTTGTCCAAGACTCCTGTGGCTATATAAACACCTCTAGACATTAGAGAAAAGACGTTTTTATCAGTGAAACAAGGGAGACAAGTTGGAGAAGGATTTACGAAGCTCGTGACAAGCAACGGAGATCTAGATCTACTTCATCTTTTGTTTTCTTCTATTAGGATACTTTGGATCTTTAGATTTCGGATTTGTTTTCTAAGCCTTATTACTCTAGCATAATTATTTTTATTCAGACTTTGTTTATTACCATGGTTTCATCAGATCCCATGATGACGAGCCGTTCGATTATGAACTAATCGTTGTCATGGGATTCTAACGGATTTATTTATGTAGTTTAGTAGTTTGATTGCTTTAAAGATTTGTGTGTGATGAATTGTTGATTTCCTAGTATGGTTATACTTAATGCTTTTGGATGGGTAGCTAACATCTAAATTGTATTGTTAATCTCTATTGAAGCGACAGTGGATATTGAGATTTAGAACTTGCCATGCTAGCATAGGTTTATGTATGTTTTGACATCATGATTTGTAGCTTAATTTTAACCATCTTATGCTACCCTATGTGATCACAATGGATAACTTGCACTTCAACCATTATGTTTTCAAATCTTATAGACATATAGGGTCTAAACATAATTGGTGTCTACCCATCTTCTATCTCTTTTGTGGATGTATGAGTAGTTTGGTATTCGTATACTTACATGTAACCTATACTTGTTTCGTGTTGTCCGATCAGTTATCATAACCATCACATGCATTGATTAAAGTCATCAACTCTAGACGAAGTATTTAATGAAGTTAGGATCCCATGTTTTTATTCTCATAAGTAATCAGTTTTAAATCTCGTTAGTTAATTAGATCTTAATATTGTTAATTTGCATCTTAGTTAAATTAGTTAAACAAACCCCATCTTTGATATTGTCTTAGCAGTGAATAATAATTATACATTGTTACATAGGTGCGTTAATCTGTATTTAAACTAAACCAGTCTCTATGGGAACGAACTCAACTTTATCATATATTACTTATGACCGCGTATGCTTGCGTGAATTAGTGTGAACACATTCATAGCCAAACTTTCAATAACAGAACAACTTGTATGACTCTCCCTCTGACTCTCTTCTTGCAACAACAATGAATATGCCTGACTGAGTGTAGGCAAAGGCTACATCATGACTATCTGACCTCGAATTGCAATATAGGTATCAATTAATCCCATAAAAAACTAGCTCAGACTATTCAATTTTTCATAAGACTCCAGTTTAGTTCGAACACCATAATTACAATTAGTAGTGGCACAAGTACACTTAGGTAAAGGCGATAACACATTCAATTCATCTGTGAGAGTTCGACATTTGGTAAAATAGGCAGTTATAGACATTGAACCTTGATTTAATGCAGTTAACTCTTTTTTGAGTTGAAAGATCCGTGGAACATTCTATTGAGTAAAACGAACCGCAAGATCATCCCATATGTCTTTAGCAGTGCTAAAGTACACGACACTATCTCGAATCTGACGAGAAATTGATTTAAGAAGCCAGGACAGAACCATGTCGTTACAACGACTACAAAGAGCAAACATATTAGACGACTCAGCAGGTTGAATTAAAGTTCCATCAATCATTCCTAACTTGTTCTTGGAAGATAGAGCAAGTTTAACTGAACGACTCCATTGATTGTAGTTTTGAGACGTAAGAGATTGAGTAACCAGTGCGATACCTGGATTGTCAGAACTTTGCAGATAGTACAGATAATAAGCATCAATTATTCCAGTGTTCTGTTGTTGAGTTTGATTTGTAGCTTGATTTGAAGAGGTTGCCATATTGCGTTGAAGATTTGAAGAGACAACAGCGGAATATGATAGTCGATTCATACACAAACAACAAACACAAGATGAACAAGAACAAGACGATGAAGAAGACAATGGCGATTGAAAGAATCAAGAAGAAGACGATCACAGATCAACTACAGATCTCAAAGACAAGATGAACACAGTGCTTAAGATGATGATCGTAAGTACAAATACTCAATTAAATCGATCTACAGAAATTAAGAAATGAATTGATAGTGAACACGATGATTAAGTCCATCACAATGATCAGATGTATCAAATGAAAAACAAGAAATGAATCAAAATCACTACACCTAGCTCTGATACCATGTCACAATAGTTAATGATGCAGTGAAGAAGATGAGATCAATCTTTCATATCTCCATTAACAACTACTTCAAGAAGAACTGATATTATCTCTTTACATTTCTGTATATTGTTATAAGAACGACTACTGAAACCAAAATAGATCTAACTAACTAACTCTGAGCTGTTCTTTGCCTTATATACAACTTATTCTATAACAGAATTCTAACTAACTATCTGACTTGTCATGCCAGTTGTAACCTTAATCCAGCTCAGCTGGTGACTCATCTGATTCAGTAGTCTGTAATGTAACACTTTGTTTATTAAATGGTCTCGATCTGTTCCACAAATGCACAAATGAATACATGGCCAAATGAATCTGAAGCTACTTGATAATATTACTTAGTTAAGGCCCCTTATAGTACTGTTTCTATCTGCAAATAGAATAGGCGAAATGTGTGTATGTGGCTGGGTGCATAATATATGGATTATTGGAATGGAATGGAGAAGGAAATGAATAAAATTTGTGTAAATGTTCTTGAGCATGCAATGGAATGATTGTGTTGGGATGCATGTAACAAGTTATTATTGGGTTTTCACTACGCCAAATAATTTAATAGACATCAGTTCTGGACCGATGTTAAAAATTTTCAAAACCGATGTCTAGCTGTGTGAGGTTAAAAGTCTATGTGTTTTACATCGGTTCTGGACCGATGTTAAAAACTACTTATTACATCAGTTTTTAACCGATGTGAATAGTTGTCAACAACATCAGTTTTAAAATTTGAACCGATGTCTCAATCCCTGTACTACATCGGTTTTGGTTAGAACCGATATTGTAAAGTGTATACTACATCGATTTTTAATAGAAAACCGATGTTGTAAATTGTATACCACATCGTTTTTTAACCGATGTAGAATAAATCCATGAAATTGCCAAATTAGACATCAGTTTTCAAGTGATGTGGTATAGGCTCAAATTGATGTATATTTTTTTGCAGGAACATCAGTTTTGCTTTAAAAAGTGATGTCTATGCCCAAAAATTTACCAAAATCAACATTGCATTAAAATACATTTATATACCACCAAAGTTAGTAATACAAAACATTCACCCAAAAGAATAATTCATTAACAATCCACTACTACACCAAACTCCATATCCACAACTACCTCACCTGTAAGAACCCAGATTTTGGGTGGAATTAAAACTTTTATGTATTTAATGATGTAAGAATGAATAGTGGATATGGCTACAATGTAATAATTGATATTTGGGAAAGAATGAATGGAATTCGACTTTATTATGTTTATGTCTTGAAGAATGCTAAAGGGTGACAACATAGGTAAGAATAATCTATCTTCTAAGGGAATAAGATATGGCAACTTCAAGCAAGAGAATACTCTCATGTCATCCAAATCGATAACGATTAATCCAGTAGTTCCGTAAAAAGGTTAAGGAACGATCGAAAGAGAATACGGACAATTATACAACCCTAAGAGAACAAGTAAAGAATACAGAATGAATAGTGTTTTGGTGGAAGTATACAATAATATGAGACGACACTATATAGAAGTATTCGGAACGGATTTCCGAGTTCGTATTAGTGATCCAGGGGGAAAATAAGTGTATGTAAAAGCTGTCGGATTCTGAAAAACCGCACTTTTATTTTCTCCGAGAGTTCCCTGGACACTGATAGCCTTAAGTATTTAACGAATGGATTAAAGGAATATAAAATGGAAAGTTAGAATGAAAGATGGAGAATGAAAGTATTAATATTAAAGAGGATTCCCGGTAAACCCTAATTAGAAATCCGTGAAATATTCTCACGAACGATCAATCGAAACGGGTAATAACCGGACACAGAAACAAGCAGAGGAAGCAAGAGTCTTGTGCAAGCTACTAGTATAAATATCTAGTAACTAAACTAGAAGCAAGGAACTAGCACCTTAGAGGAAGAACTAAGTACTTAGCAAGTAACTACCTAGTTAAGCTTTAACCACCATAAAACCAACACATGTCTTGCCATTTGATCATCCAACACCTCATCACTTTAATAAAGTGACTTTTACAAGATATTATGTTGTAAGTGGATGAGAGTGAATGAGATTAAAACACAAAAAAATCAAAAGAACCAAGCAACTCTCCCCCCCCCATTTCAAGAAACCATTCGGCCTCACCATTAATTCAAAATCCAAACTCCACCTTCCCACCATTGTTTGTTCTTGAAATAATTAAGGTGAGTCTTACATTTCATAAAACTTATCTCCTCAAAATCTTAGCTTCAAACTCATCATTTTCCATTTTCAAAAAAATCAAACAAGAGGAGGGTGAATAGTGTTCATCATGTACTAACTTTGTTTTCTTGATTTTCCATGGTTAATCTAGCAAGCATAATCACTCCTAAGGACCATACAAGGCTTAGTAAGGCTATATCACTATCTAAGGAAGGTATAAAGCTCTTGAAACCCTAACCCTTGTTTGAGATTTAAGCATGTTTATGATAGTTATAACTTAGTTATGGTTATGTTAAGATTATAAGCATGATTATGTATGGATTTTGGATTGATGATGTAAATAGCTAGATGAACGGAAAGGCATTGCATGGCCTCAGTTCATGTATATAAGTCATGTATATGTTGTTTGGGTTGGATACTATGTTTATGGGAAGATTCGAAATTGATAGATATTCGATTTACAGCCGTTATAATGCCCGATTTTACAATACCATGTTTTGTATGCCATTTTCCATGTCGAACCCCTACTATCCAGAGACATTATCTGCCATGATAGGATAGGTAATGTTCTAAGCTTCGTTTTGATATAAAGATCACGTGAAACGGACTTACGGTTTAGGATTTATGACCAAATTACTAAAAGTAGTTCGAATCCGTAAACGAAAGTTCGTAACTGAAATTGAACCCTCGTTAGCTATGTAACGTCATGGTGAATCTTGGTAAATAAATACTAGGGGTAAGAAGGAAGGTGTGAAAGAAAACCGTATGTCAAAAAGAGCATTTTTCGATTTATTAAAAATGTTCGAGTCAAGGTTAAACGCGAACGAACCCCGAAAAGACGACTCTTTTATAACTTCGGTAAAACACTTAGAAAACGGGCGATAAAACTCGGAGTATAATATTGGTTCGTAACGATCAACCTTAGAACTCATATGACTTAGGTATGTCCCAAGTATAAGTGCAGTGACATGTCGTATTAACGAACGAATGTCGGGTCGGATCAGTGATAATAAGTAATCCACTAAAAGGGGTATAACGAGATAACTCGAGAACGTGTTTCGATTAAATATAACTTAACTTTTAATATGTTAAGTGATTAATCCCGAATGCCTTGGCTATTTATAGATCACCAAGCTGAACCGGGACCCGCTACCACTACCCCTTACCGTACTCGACTACCAGGCAAGTTTCAATTCCCTTCTTTTAGGCTGTTGTTGTGATTGAATAAATATATATATATATGATTGCTGATATACATATGCCATTGCATGCATGCCTACTTTCAAGTTGAATTGATATACTTGTTCCCTAAATGTTATTGTTGGCTTATAAGCTAGATAGTTATATATCAGTTATAAGCCGGGTATTGTAAGACCCTCATAGAAAGGCATATACATCTTATTAATCAAGTATAGACCGGGAGTCATTATTCCTTGATATATCGAGATTACCTCGGAGGAAAATATTTAAGTAAATATTTTCTATTATTTGGGCGACGAATATTATTTGAATATTCGTTCGAGACTAATTATTTTAACGATCCTTACTTCAAATAATTATTTGAACGTAACCATTCGACGAATAATATTTTTCAATATTCATTCAAAGTCGAATAGATTATCGATTATTATTCCTAATATTCTTCTAAAGATTGGACTACTAAATGAATATTATTTGAATATCCATTTAGAATATTACTTTATTAAATGAATATTACTTTTGAATATTCATTTAAGATATTACTTACTTGATGAATATTATTCTAATATTCATCTGAAGCTTGATTTATTTATCGACTCTTATCTCGAATATTCCTTTAAAGCTTGGATTACTAAATGAATATTACTTGATATTCATTTAGAATATTATTCATTAAACGAATATTACTTTTTCAATAAACATTTAAATTCCTAATTAATTATGAATATTATTTTGAATATACATCAAGGGTTCTATTTAATCATCGAATATTATTTTAAATATTTTAAATATTCCTTTCAAGACTTATTAAGTAATGAATATTATTTTGAATATTCATTTGATTATTTAATTATGCAATAAATATTCTCTCGATATTTCTTCAAGAATTATTTGGGAAATACTCTGATTAAAGATATTCTTTCATATTCCTAAATAATCTGTAAAATATTTTAATTCAAGAAATATTCTCTGAATATTTATTCCATACTTAGAATAACCCCGATAAGGTTTATCTTCTTTGATTATTACCGAAAATATCTCGGAGTCATATTATTATTAATCTTATATCAAGAAAGGTTCTCAGACATCATTCTTCTTTGAGTCTATTTCCTTAATAATAAGGGAACCTTACTTGGAAAATGTTATTTATCTTGTCGACTTCCCGGTCATAAAGTATTCCCTTCACTCGCAACTCGGGTGATGTTGACTTATTAAGTCGTTGCTTACCTTCTCATCTTTCGAGGGGTAAGATTACTGAAACAAGTTGATATCCGTTACCAAGTAATAGCTTGGGAGTTATTGGTAAATTTTCCTTTCCAACTAGATACGACTACTTTGTGGAGTCTTATCAACAAGTATTATACTTGGGGAATGGGGGACGAACGTTACATTCAGAATCATGAATTCTATTTGAACTAGGAGTCGTGTAAGAGGCCGAGTAGCGCCGGTCCATCCTCTTTGGCCCAACCGTTGGCCGGGGAGAGCTAGTAAGGCGGTATACAAGTAAAGCCGTCAGTTCTTCCTTCTACCGGTAGTAAATCTAAATTGAGCTGTACGATCTCGACTGATCATCAAGATTGGAACAGCGGGCGCGGTGAATACTCCATCATTGGTTCATCATCCAAATTTATTTATTTCCTGCAACATGATTACTGTTGGCAGAGTTGGAAAAGTGTCATAACTTGAATTGCAACCTTTTCTTGCAAGTTCCTCTTCTTAATAACAATAAGAATATCTCGCTTACTTTGATGTAGCAGATATTTCTTCAAACAAATACTTTCAGTTACCTGGTAACTTCATCGTTCATATTATACTGGCATCATTTCCGTAAATGCATGGCATATGGTTTGAAAGATAGCTTTGAACTGTTTTAAATTATCGTTCAGTTATATATTTGTTGGTGGGCTTTCGCTCACCCTTGCTTTGTTTATATTATGTCACAACAACAGCTAGGACAGATGGCTCGCGTCAGGCGCACTCGGCGCAAGCAGGTTACCCGACCCACCGGACTACCCGCTGAGATGCTAGCCGCCATTGCTGAGGTAGCATAGTTAGACAGCTTTTGTTTCCTGTTTAACTATATGTATAATTAATGTAATTAACGGCAAAACTTTTAAACCTATGATGTTATCCTTTTGGAATTGTAATAACTTTTATTCGTAACCCCTTTAATGTAAGACTTATTTCAATTTCATCTCTGGGACTATAACTGTTGTGTTTGTGAGTGGTAATTATTGTGGGGTCACAGCATGTGATTTATTTATTATGGACTCAAGTCAAGTATTATGAATGGATGTAAGACCGTAACCACCAGATCCCTGACCCCGGATCTGGGGGTGTTACAGAGATGGTATCAGAGCGAGAGTTATATATCCCAAGAGATGATACGACGTTATATAATAATAAATTCAATAATATAATAAGAACCCTTGCCAGGTTCACCTAAAACCCTTACGGGAACTTTTTAAGTATCATGATAGTAACATAGTTCGTCTTGTGTAGGCGAGCGACTTGTCGGCCCAGGAGGCAGCTGCGAGACAGCATGATGAGGACATGTTCTGGACTAGGGACCCATACTATGAGCACTTGCCTGAGGAGGATACTGAGCCTAAGGAGGAGGACACTGAGGAGGTCCAGGTTGATGCTGATACTGATGTGATCGAGTCTGCGGAGGAGGACCCTGAGGAGGTCCAGGATGATGCTAACACAGATGTTGTTGAGACTGAGGGGGAGGAGGACCCGAAGGGGATCCAGACAGGACAGGATGCTGAGTTAGCGGTTGAGGATGATGATTATTGGGTTGTGACTGAGATCAGGACTTTGGGATATGACACTGACATGACCACGGATCAGGTGGTGCCGGTAGATGAGGGTGTTGAGGGAGATATAGATGAGCTAGTAGTTGGTGCTGTAGGGAGTTCTGGACATTCTGTGCCACTCCTCCCTGTTGAGAGAGCCCCTACCCCACCACCACTACCTGTGAGCCCGTACCCTGACGAGTTTGAGGAGCTTACCCCAGAGCCCCAGCAGACAGAGACTGCCGCTCCAGCTGAGCCATCCACCCCACCTCATGCCCCGATAGGAGGAGTCCCAGTATGTGTTCACAACTTGATTGTGAACGGGCTTTATAGAGAGTTGTCTGTGGCAGATGCCAGGTTGGCAGAGTCTAGGAGTGAGTTAGTAGCAGAGAGAGACGCCCGGATGAGGTTGCAGGGCAGGAGGACCATCAGTGACAGAGTTGGGTATAGGGATGTGACCCGCATCGAGCTGAGGGCTCGGGTGAGGGTACGACAGTTGCCTACTGATGGGCATGGTAGGGTAGACAGAGTAGAGGCTGAGGAGGTTTTCCGCATCGCCATGGGGAGGGTTCGGAGGATGTTTCGTCGTGGCGGCTGATTTCAGATGTAGTGATGCAGTGGTCTAGTTGTCTAGTCATGTACGGACATAGTAGTGCCGGCTTTTGTAGGGATGGTTTTCTTGTACTTGTTTTCCCTTTTTGCAGACTAGACAGATAGACAGCGTATTTCACTTTTGACTTGTTGTTGTTGTTAGGATGGCTGTACTTTAAACTATCGTTGTAACTTGGATGTTGTACCTTTTCGGTACCTGGTATATATTTGTTTCCATTTCAGTCATTACAATCTTGTTGGGATGTGATCACGAGTTTATTAGCATATGTATTACTTTTCGATTAAGTTGCCATGAGTTATAAAACTGTGGGATTTTAAACCCAATCATGTAAAGAATTATGCAAGGAAAAATCCTTTAAAACAGGTAAGTGAACCTAATGTATAATTTTCCAAATTTTCAGTAAAATGCCTCCAAGACGAATGGGCACTAGGGCTAACCCCCGAGAATCTACTGACCAAGAGAGTCACAACCAACGCGAGGAAAACCATGAAAGTAGTGAGGAACAAGATCAGGACTATAATGAGCAAGAAGATTCCCAGTATGGAGCAGAGGATGAACCCCTGTACTCTGAAGAATTTGAAAGGGAAATAGAGGGTGGAGAAACTGAAGTAGAACAGGAAGGGGAGAACCAGGGCGGAAACCCCATGGGCCAGTTTATGGATCTACTTAGGCAGAATTTGAACCAATACCCCCAACCACCACCAGGCAACAACACTTCAGTGGCAAATTCCTTTAGGGCCTTTAAGTCCCTTAAGCCCCCAAAGTTCCACGGATCGGCTGATCCCGTTGAGGCGAGGGCCTGGATCAAAGAAATGGAAAAGTCTTTTGAGATTCTGAGTATCAATGAGGCTCAGAAGACTGTTTTTGCTACTTACCTACTAAAGGGAGAGGCCAATTATTGGTGGGAAGCCAAGAAAAACATGGAGACTGATGCTGTCATAGCCTGGGAAAGGTTCAAACAATTATTCCTGGAGAAGTACTTCCCGAAGTTCATGAAAACCCAGATGGAACTTAAGTTCTTGGAACTGAAACAGAACAATATGTCAGTGGCGGACTATGAGGCCAAATTTACTGAGCTATCGAGATTTGTGCCAGAGTTTGTAGACACAGAAAAAAAGAAAGCTAACAGGTTTCAACAAGGGCTGAAGCAGTGGATCCAGAATAGGGTGGCTGTTTTAGAGATTACAGATTATGCCACCTTGGTGCAGAAGGCAACCATTGTGGAGGCTGGTAGTGATCAGATGCAGAGAGAGAGAGAGAAAGGGGGGATAAAGAGAAAGCATGTTAGTATGGGCGGAAGATCCGCTGGAGGAAAACCCCCAACCAAGTTTAATCGAGGAGCGGTTTCCCTACCAGGGAGGAATGTAGGGTTTAAACCATCTGCGAGTGTAAGTGTGAGCCAAGGCGGCCATCAATCAGGAATGTCCCGTTCCAACCCTTCTCGACCTCCATTGCCATTGTGTGCTACTTGTGGGAAGAGGCACTCCGGGGTGTGCAACCTGAAGCAGATAAACTGTTATAAGTGTGGGCGAGCTGGGCATTATGCTACCGCTTGCACCACGGTCATCCCTAACAGCACAACCTGTTTCCAGTGTGGACAGAGAGGGCACATGAGGAAGGATTGCCCAAAGAGCAAACCAGCAGCATCAGGAGCAAGCAAGGTTGCCTCAAATAGGCCACCAACTGCTAGGACTTTCAATATGTCAGTACAAGATGCCGTGAGGGACACAGATGTGATAGTAGGTACTTTTTCTCTCAATTCAGTCAGTGCAAATGTCTTATTTGATTCAGGAGCAACTAAGTCTTTTATATCTAGAGATTTTGCGCATAAGTTGAAACTTAAAACCCAGCAACTAAGAGATTCCTTACAAGTAGAAATAGCTAATCAGGAAATCGTACCGGTTAATCAAATTCACCCCGATTGTAAGCTAGAAATAGGAGGACGATCCTTCTATGTCGATTTAATTCCTTTTAAGCTAGGGGAATTCGATGTCATTTTGGGTATGGATTGGTTGTCTCGCAATGATGCGCGGATAGATTGTAAAGGGAAAAAGGTTAAGTTGAAAACCCCAGGGAAGAAAGAAATAGTGTTTAAGGGGATGCGACAGACCCAGAAAATTCTGACCATGGCGCAAACCAAGAGATTGTTACGAAAAGGGAACGAGGCTTATTTAGCCTACGTTATAGATACTCAGAAGGAAGTGCCAAGATTGCAAGACATTCTGGTAGTTAATGAGTTCGAGGACGTGTTCCCACAAGATCTTCCCGGACTACCACCTGATAGGGTAATTGAGTTTGCCATCGAATTAGCCCCGGGGACGGCGCCAGTTTCGAAGGCCCCATACCGACTAGCCCCAGTAGAAATGAAGGAGCTAGCTAAACAATTACAGGAATTGTTGGATAAGGGCATGATAAGGCCCAGTGTGTCGCCTTGGGGCGCACCAGTGTTGTTTGTTAAGAAAAAGGATGGAAGTATGAGGTTATGCATCGACTACAGAGAATTGAACAAGCTAACCATAAAGAATAAGTATCCATTGCACAGGATAGACGATTTGTTTGACCAGCTAAGAGGAGCTGAATACTTCTCTAAGATTGATTTGAGAACGGGATATCACCAACTGAAGATCAAACCTGAATATATCCCGAAGACTGCATTCCACACCAGATATGGACATTATGAGTTCTTAGTTATGTCATTTGGATTGACCAACGCCCCAGCAGCCTTCATGGACCTAATGAATAGAGTGTTCAAGGAATATTTGGACAAATTCGTGATAGTTTTCATTGATGATATTCTCATCTATTCAAAGACAGAGGCAGAACACGCTGAACATTTAAGGATAACCTTAGAAATACTCAGGAAAGAGCAGTTATATGCCAAGTTCTCCAAGTGTGAGTTTTGGAAAAATGAGGTACAATTCTTAGGGCACGTGATCAATAGAGAAGGAGTGTTGGTTGACCCCTCCAAGATAGAAGCAGTTTCAAACTGGGAACGGCCAACTACTCCAACCGAGGTGAGGAGTTTCATTGGACTGGCCGGATATTACAGGAGATTTGTCCAAGACTTTGCGAAAATCGCAGCTCCATTAACTCGACTTACCCGTAAAACCGAGAAATTTGAATGGACTGAGAAATGCGAGAAGAGCTTACAAGAGTTAAAGAAGAGGCTGGTGACAGCCCCAGTGCTGGCATTACCTGATGGAAAAGGGGATTTCGTGATTTACAGTGATGCTTCGCATAAAGGACTGGGATGCGTGTGCTTATGCAGCACGGCAAGGTAATAGCGTATGCGTCTAGGCAATTGAAGGATTATGAAGTCAGATATCCCACGCATGATCTAGAACTAGCAGCCATAGTCTTCGCTTTAAAGATTTGGAGACACTACCTGTATGGGGAAAAATGCGAGATTTACACAGACCATAAGAGCCTCAAATACATTTTCACTCAGAAAGAGCTTAACATGCGCCAGAGGAGATGGTTAGAGTTAATCAAGGATTATGACTGTGAAATTCGCTATCACCCGGGCAAAGCCAATGTGGTGGCTGACGCCCTTAGTCGGAAAAAGAAGCTCAAGATGATAACTTCAGAGAAAGAGCTAGTGAAGGATTTTGAGAAGTTGGAAATCGAGGTAAAGTTACCTGGAGAGGGCCAAGAAAAGTTGATGGAAATTAGAATCCAACCTCCATTGCTAGAAAAGATTAGACTGTGCCAGGAACGGATGATGGAGGAAGAAAAGAACTCCACAAAAGAGCTAATGACCGGGGAGGAAATTAAGTGCGAAAGAGACAAGGAAGGGATCATGAGGTACACATACAGGATATGGATCCCAAATGTTCAGGAACTCAAGAATGAGATTTTAAATGAGGCTCACAACTCAAGATACTCAGTGCACCCCGGTAGCACCAAAATGTATAGGGATTTGAAGGAGTACTACTGGTGGCCCAATATGAAAAAGGACGTAGCAGAGTGGGTAAGCAGATGCTTGACCTGCCAACGAGTGAAGGCAGAGCACCAGAAACCCAGCGGACTTCTACATCCCTTAGAGATTCCAGAATGGAAATTGGAACATATACCCATGGATTTCGTAGTAGGTTTACCAAGGACCAAGGCTAATCATGACGCCATATGGGTAATTGTAGATCGACTGACGAAATCGGCTCACTTTCTCCCGATCAACGAAAGGTACACGGTCGACAGACTAGTGGACATCTACTTAAAAGAGATAGTGGCGCGACATGGAGTCCCAGTCGCAATAGTATCCGATCGAGATCCTAGATTTAACTCCAGGTTTTGGAGAAGTTTTCAAGAATGTGTAGGGACCCGGCTGAACATGAGCACAGCCTACCACCCCCAGACAGATGGGCAAAGTGAAAGGACCATCCAAACGCTAGAGGATATGTTGAGAGTCTGCGCGATAGACTTCAAGGGGAGTTGGGATGATCACTTGCCATTGGTTGAGTTCTCCTATAATAACAGTTATCATTCAAGCATTGGGATGCCACCTTATGAGGCCCTTTATGGAAGAAAATGTCGATCTCCCTTGTATTGGGATGAAGTTGGAGAGCGAAAGATGCTCGGGCCCGAAGTGGTCCAACGAACTAAAGATGTAGTAGATCTAATCAGAGGACGGTTGGTAGCAGCCCAGGATCGACAAAAGAAATATGCCGACTTAGCTCGGAAAGGCAAGGAATACGAAGTGGGGGACCTAGTGTTCTTGAAAGTGTCACCTTGGAAAGGTTTAATGAGATTTGGGAAGAAAGAAAGCTGAGTCCCAGATACATTGGACCATTTGAGATCTTGAGACGGATTGGGGAACTAGCTTATGAGCTCGCATTGCCCCCGAATCTACAGCAGGTGCACAATGTGTTCCATGTTTCGATGCTGAGGAAGTATAATCCGGATGCTAAGCATATTGTAGAGTATGAGCAAGTGGACATGCAACCAGACCTGACCTATGTGGAGCAACCTGTGGAAATCATAGACCGGAAAGAACAAGTGCTCCGAAACAAGGTCATTCAGCTAGTCAGAGTTTTGTGGCAGAACCACAATGTAGAAGAATCCACCTGGGAACTTGAAAGCGCAATGCAAGAGAAGTACCCCCACTTGTTTTCAAACTGATTCCGGGACGGAATCCTTTTAAGGAGGGGAGACTGTAAGAACCCAGATTTTGGGTGGAATTAAAACTTTTATGTATTTAATGATGTAAGAATGAATAGTGGATATGGCTACAATATAATAATTGATATTTGGGAAAGAATGAATGGAATTCGACTTTATTATGTTTATGTCTTGAAGAATGCTAAAGGGTGACAACATAGGTAAGAATAATCTATCTTCTAAGGGAATAAGATATGGCAACTTCAAGCAAGAGAATACTCTCATGTCATCCAGATCGATAACGATTAATCCAGTAGTTCCGTAAAAAGGTTAAGGAACGATCGAAAGAGAATACGGACAATTATACAACCCTAAGAGAACAAGTAAAGAATACAGAATGAATAGTGTTTTGGTGGAAGTATATAATAATATGAGACGACACTATATAGAAGTATTCGGAACGGATTTCCGAGTTCGTATTAGTGATCCAGAGGGAAAATAAGTGTATGTAAAAGCTGTCGGATTCTGAAAAACCGCACTTTTATTTTCTCCGAGAGTTCCCTGGACACTGATAGCCTTAAGTATTTAACGAATGGATTAAAGGAATATAAAATGGAAAGTTAGAATGAAAGATGGAGAATGAAAGTATTAATATTAAAGAGGATTCCCGGTAAACCCTAATTAGAAATCCGTGAAATATTCTCACGAACGATCAATCGAAACGGGTAATAACCGGACACAGAAACAAGCAGAGGAAGCAAGAGTCTTATGCAAGCTACTAGTATAAATATCTAGTAACTAAACTAGAAGCAAGGAACTAGCACCTTAGAGGAAGAACTAAGTACTTAGCAAGTAACTACCTAGTTAAGCTTTAACCACCATAAAACCAACACATGTCTTGCCATTTGATCATCCAACACCTCATCACTTTAATAAAGTGACTTTTACAAGATATTATGTTGTAAGTGGATGAGAGTGAATGAGATTAAAACACAAAAAAATCAAAAGAACCAAGCAACTCTCCCCCCCCCCATTTCAGGAAACCATTCGGCCTCACCATTAATTCAAAATCCAAACTCCACCTTCCCACCATTGTTTGTTCTTGAAATAATTAAGGTGAGTCTTACATTTCATAAAACTTATCTCCTCAAAATCTTAGCTTCAAACTCATCCTTTTCCATTTTCAAAAAAATCAAACAAGAAGAGGTTGAATAGTGTTCATCATGTACTAACTTTGTTTTCTTGATTTTCCATGGTTAATCTAGCAAGCATAATCACTCCTAAGGACCATACAAGGCTTAGTAAGGCTATATCACTATCTAAGGAAGGTATAAAGCTCTTGAAACCCTAACCCTTGTTTGAGATTTAAGCATGTTTATGATAGTTATAACTTAGTTATGGTTATGTTAAGATTATAAGCATGATTATGTATGGATTTTTGATTGATGATGTAAATAGCTAGATGAACGGAAAGGCATTGCTTGGCCTCATTTCATGTATATAAGTCATGTATATGTTGTTTGGGTTGGATACTATGTTTATGGGAAGATTCGAAATTGATAGATATTCGATTTACAGCCGTTATAATGCCCGATTTTACAATACCATGTTTTGTATGCCATTTTCCATGTCGAAACCCTACTGTCCAGAGACCTTATCTGCCATGATAAGATAGGTAATGTTCTAAGCTTCGTTTTGATATAAAGATCACGTGAAACGGACTTACGGTTTAGGATTTATGACCAAATTACTAAAAGTAGTTCGAATCCGTAAACGAAAGTTCGTAACTGAAATTGAACCCTCGTAAGCTATGTAACGTCATGGCGAATCTTGGTAAATAAATACTAGGGGTAAGAAGGAAGGTGTGAAAGAAAACCGTATGTCAAAAAGAGCATTTTTCGATTTATTAAAAATGTTCGAGTCAAGGTTAAACGCGAACGAACCCCTAAAAGACGACTCTTTTATAACTTCGGTAAAACACTTAGAAAACGGGCGATAAAACTCGGAGTATAATATTGGTTCGTAACGATCAACCTTAGAACTCATATGACTTAGGTATGTCCTAAGTATAAGTGCAGTGACATGTCGTATTAACGAACGAATGTCGGGTCGGATCAGTGATAATAAGTAATCCACTAAAAGGGGTATAACGAGATAACTCGAGAACGTGTTTCGATTTAAGTATAACTTAACTTTTAATATGTTAAGTGATTAATTCCGAATGCCTTGGCTATTTATAGATCACCAAGCTGAACCGGGACCCGCTACCACTACCCCTTACCATACTCGACTACCAGGCAAGTTTCAATTCCCTTCTTTTAGGCTGTTGTTGTGATTGAATAAATATATATATATATATATATATATATATATATATATATATATATATGATTGCTGATATACATATGCCATTGCATGCATGCCTACTTTCAAGTTGAATTGATATACTTGTTCCCTGAATGTTATTGTTGGCTTATAAGCTAGATAGTTATATATCAGTTATAAGCCGGGTATTGTAAGACCCTCATAGAAGGGCATATACATCTTATTAATCAAGTATAGACCGGGAGTCATTATTCCTTGATATATCGAGATTACCTCGGAGGAAAATATTTAAGTAAATATTTTCTATTATTTGGGCGACGAATATTATTTGAATATTCGTTCGAAACTAATTATTTTAACGATCCTTACTTCAAATAATTATTTGAACGTAACCATTCGACGAATAATATTTTTCAATATTAATTCAAAGTCGAATAGATTATCGATTATTATTCCGAATATTCTTCTAAAGATTGGACTACTAAATGAATATTATTTGAATATCCATTTAGAATATTACTTTATTAAATGAATATTACTTTTGAATATTCATTTAAGATATTACTTACTTGATGAATATTATTCTAATATTCATCTGAAACTTGATTTATTTATCGACTCTTATCTCGAATATTCCTTTAAAGCTTGGATTACTAAATGAATATTACTTGATATTCATTTAGAATATTATTCATTAAACGAATATTACTTTTTCAATAAACATTTAAATTCCTAATTAATTATGAATATTATTTTGAATATACATCAAGGGTTCTATTTAATCATCGAATATTATTTTAAATATTTTAAATATTCCTTTCAGGACTTATTAAGTAATGAATATTATTTTGAATATTCATTTGATTATTTAATTATGCAATAAATATTCTCTCGATATTTCTTCAAGAATTATTTGGGAAATACTCTGATTAAAGATATTCTTTCATATTCCTAAATAATCTGTAAAATATTTTAATTCAATAAATACTCTCTGAATATTTATTCCATACTTAGAATAACCTCGATAAGGTTTATCTTCTTCGATTATTACCGAAAATATCTCGGAGTCATATTATTATTAATCTTATATCAAGAAAGGTTCTCAGACATCATTCTTCTTTGAGTCTATTTCCTTAATAATAAGGGAACCTTACTTGGAAAATGTTATTTATCTTGTCGACTTCCCGGTCATAAAGTATTCCCTTCACTCGCAACTCGGGTGCTGTTGACTTATTAAGTCGTTGCTTACCTTCTCATCTTTCGAGGGGTAAGATTACTGAAACAAGTTGATATCCGTTACCAAGTAATAGCTTGGGAGTTATTGGTAAATTTTCCTTTCCAACTAGATACGACTACTTTGTGGAGTCTTATCAACAAGTATTATACTTGGGGAAAGGGGGACGAACGTTACATTCAGAATCATGAATTCTATTTGAACTAGGAGTCGTGTAAGAGGCCGAGTAGCGCCGGTCCATCCCCTTTGGCCCAACCGTTGGCCGAGGAGAGCTAGTAAGGCGGTATACAAGTAAAGCCGTCAGTTCTTCCTTCTACCGGTAGTAAATCTAAATTGAGCTGTACGATCTCGACTGATCATCAAGATTGGAACAGCGGGCGCGGTGAATACTCCATCATTGGTTCATCATCCAAATTTATTTATTTCCTGCAACATGATTACTGTTGGCAGAGTTGGAAAAGTGTCATAACTTGAATTGCAACCTTTTCTTGCAAGTTCCTCTTCTTAATAACAATAAGAATATCTCGCTTACTTTGATGTAGCAGATATTTCTTCAAACAAATACTTTCAGTTACCTGGTAACTTCATCGTTCATATTATACTGGCATCATTTCCGTAAATGCATGGCATATGGTTTGAAAGATAGCTTTGAACTGTTTTAAATTATCGTTCAGTTATATATTTGTTGGTGGGCTTTCGCTCACCCTTGCTTTGTTTATATTATGTCACAACAACAGCTAGGACAGATGGCTCGCGTCAGGCGCACTCGGCGCAAGCAGGTTACCCGACCCACCGGACTACCCGCTGAGATGCTAGCCGCCATTGCTGAGGTAGCATAGTTAGACAGCTTTTGTTTCCTGTTTAACTATATGTATAATTAATGTAATTAACGGCAAAACTTTTAAACCTATGATGTTATCCTTTTGGAATTGTAATAACTTTTATTCGTAACCCCTTTAATGTAAGACTTATTTCAATTTCATCTCTGGGACTATAACTGTTGTGTGTGTGAGTGGTAATTATTGTGGGGTCACAGCATGTGATTTATTTATTGTGGACTCAAGTCAAGTATTATGAATGGATGTAAGACCGTAACCACCAGATCCCTGACCCCGGATCTGGGGGTGTTACATCACCTACAAATATATTCTTAAGTTCACAATAAAAAACAAACTCCTCAACTACTAATAATTTGAAACTTAACAATAGTACTATATAAACTTCACACAGCTAAAGTAAAGCTAAAGAAAGGAGACACTTTGACCACCAAAAAGGTTCATCTTCTTCCGCCAGTTCCCACTCATGGTTTGGCCTTCACCTCAAGACTGCTGCACCATAAACCAGCAAGGCACGAGACCATAAGGTAAATAAATTGCTAATTCAAGCGAAAAGAAAAGCTTTCGTACTCTAATGAATATGTAACATCGGAGCAGGTTACAATTACATCAGAAATAACTATAAACTCTCAGTAAAGTTGTTGCTCAAGTCTAAATATCAGAAAGCATGAGAAAAATGTTCATAGAGCAAATTCAAGGACATTCACATGTTTTAGAGAAGATAGGAATAATAAGCATAGAACTGACAGAGAAGAAATATTTATTAGAGTTAGCAATGAGGTAACTCAAGGAGGAAAGCAATGAGAACATATAATTTTATTAATATGAGATCATAAATTGTATATAATAAATCATTTATGACCATAAATAGTTTCAAGTAAAATAGTAAATGGTTTTAGGACTGATATCAAGCTAAAATTATGTTTCCAACCAATTAGCATTACAATATACAACAAATGAAGAAACACGCTGGTGCAGCAACAACTAAATACCAGAATCCAACCATGTGCTAAAAGAATAGAATGGAGTCAGGACCTTTTTGTAGCAAGTCAAACTTCAGTGGCAACCCTGACCAACTACAATAACCATAACACTGAGCATACAATTATACAAAACAAGAAATGCATCTCAATAGTGAAGGACTTACGTTACATAATAAAAGTCATAGCAGCTTCATGAATAGCGTGACATATCACTCTGACAACTGTTCTATAAGATATAATGTACTATAATAAAAAATTTCCAATTCAGAGCACAAGGTTTTACTTGGAGATAAGGGTGTTTTTTCTTGGAGATGAATGATTCGACCACATGGATTTACTGACCTTTAAAACTTAGCTGCAGGACAAATAGAATGATATAACTTACTGGCAACTGCCAATTTAAGTTGTGCTGGGTGCATATTAAATTATCAACCCAATTCTTAAAGACAGTCATGTCAGTCCTCGGAAATTAAGGAACGAAGGCCCTTGCACAATTTAAGTGCTAGTGCAGTTATGAAGGCATGGGCAGTGTGTTCTCATCATAAGGGAAACTGGCAGAAATATAGATAAAGGTCTGCAAAATCTAATTCCTACTGGGCTGGAGAGTAGGAATAAAAATTAACCAAAGATGTTTGGAAGAATAAGGAACCCCGTCAAGGCATGGGAAGTGTTGTGGTCTCATCAAAAGGGAAACAGGCGGAAATATAGTAGATATAGGTCTGCCAAATCTAAAGCTTAGCTTCTCGATATTACAGAAGTTGGTTACTCAGGGTGGACGGATGACTTAGACATAATATTTTGACCTTTTTGGAGTGCCAGATTACAGAGTACATACAAATGACAATAGCTGCTCTATTCTTTTATGACAGGCTTCAAGGTTTTGGTATAATCATTCACGTGAGGAGTAATCATGTCTCACAATATTCATTAGAGAGATCCTATATAGCCAAATGACAAACCTGGATCTTAAGAAAGTGCACAATGGTACGATGTTAAGAAAGTGCACAATGGTATGCTAGTTATAAACATTGCAAGGTTGCAGGAAATTTCAATGTTCAGCTCAAAAACCAAAGGATGTGATATCAAGCAGTTACAATTGCAAACATTTAAAAAAAAAAGAATCATAAGACCTAGGGAAAAGGCATGGTAGAGAATACCTTAAACCGGGATCTGCAATGCAAGGGGTGAAAAACCACCCCTGTGTGCAAGTGAAACAGGAGTAAATAATCTGCAAAAAAAGAACCCATATGTTAATCAGAAGTTATTAATTACAATGTAACAATAAAAATCTGAAAACCAAGCTCGTGCAAGGAAGTTTTATTCAAGTGGCAGAAATAGTAAAGTTTATACCTTATTTTAGGGCTGTAAATGAACCGATACACTCGCGAACGGCTCGACGTTCGGTTCGGAAAAAGCTCGATTCGGATTCGGTTCGATTCACAAACGAGTCGATCTTGAACATGATTTTAAGGATCGAGTTATAAACGAGCTGAACTTGATCACGGTAAAGTTCGACTCGATAGCTCGCGAATATGATTGATTAACGTGCTCATGAACATAGTTCGTGAACAGGCTCGTGAACATAACTCATGAACATGTTCGTGAATAAGTTTGATAATTGAGCGGTATACAAGTTCATTACCGGTGCATAAAAAAATTCGATAAATAACCTCGTATATATAATACATGTTTGATTATTAGAATATACTCTCGAAACTCTTATGAATTGTACACCATTATTAGAATATCTTATATAGATATTATAATTGTTTATTTTATAATTTTGATTAATTTTAATAATAATAATAATAACAACAACAACAGCAACAACAACAACAACAACAACAAGAACAACAACAAAGTCTAACTAGTTTATATTATTCAAAATATGTTATCAAATTAAATATTACATTATTTTACGTGCTAAATTTTAATATTAAATATTAGTGATGTATAAATTTATTTATACTACTTAAATATACAAAAAGATATTAATATATCTTAATGATTGTGTAAAATTTAAAACTAAAATAACTTGCTATACCTGTAAATATTTAATTCAAAGACCAAAATGAGTTATTTTAACACAACAATTATATTAATAATTATTTTTTCTATAAATTTGTGCTTCGGACTTATAGAATATCATGAGATAATATAGTAAATGTGTAATATGTGTCAAAATTTGCATTTAAGATTGTAGTTTCTATGTAAGAAAACTAATATTTTTGTATGATTATGATATTTTTAATAGATTTTATGTAAGACAAACTAGTATTTTTATATGATTATGATGACAATAACGATCAGTAATATTTTAAGTTTACAATATATAAATTTAACTTAATTTATATTATTTTGTAATAAAATTGATATTTTTTTACGATGTACAAAAAAATGAGTCAACTTTTAAGTAGATTACAAGTTTCTCGTAAAATATTAATCAGAATATGTTTCTCAAATATTTAAGATTTATTCGTTAGTACAATTTCATGAACGAGCTTATGAACAAAGTTAATGTGTTGTTCGAAGTAAAAGTTCGTGAGCAAGCTCATGAGACATGTTCATGAGTTGTTCGTGAACCGTTCGCGAACAACAATTTTTCTTAACGAATCGAGCTCAAACACATTTTTTTGGCTCGATTTAAGTTCGAGCTCGAGTTCGAATTCGATAATTTCTTAACAAACGATACATGAACATTCTAAAGTTCGGCTCGACTCGGCTCATTTACACCCCTACCTTATTTGCAATTGGACCTTGTGCAAGGTAAGGTTTTTCGTTGCACAAGTGATGAAATCCATAGGCAATTTGGGCATCCATTCCTGTAATTTGTTCAGAAACACACCAAGTGAGCAAAAATAGAAGCAAGATCATTGCAGCTCACAAGGTAGTAAAGTAAGCATTGCAGAAAAGAAACAGTTCTAAATAACTTCTCTAGCTAAGTACGAACTTCTTCTTTCCTGTCCTTATGTTAAGCGAGTGTTGTCTTCTGAATGACAAAACCCTCTGTAAAAGTTAATAAATAAACAAAACTGAAGGTAACAGAGTTTTAAATTTCACAGAAGCTATCTCCTTTTTAAGGGTTCTGTGTTCACCCTATGATAGACCTCGTGGTAAAGTACCCTTAATTTCAGCCTTTCTGTAAAATTTTATCCGCAACTAACTGTACAACATGAAGTTTCCATGCTTGATCAGGTTATAAAATCATATTAGTGCTTTTCACACAAGCTTTCACAATCTTTTTTTTTCACAGTTAGCACTGTCGTGGTATCAATTTTCTTGACATATATGTGCTAACCATATGCCACGCATGTGCCTGAAGTGATATTTATCATGCATTTACCAATGTACCACAATATTAATAGTTTAAACAAATGAGAGATATAGTGCAATACACCCACGATAACAATGGTGTCCCGAATCCCCTTAGCACCATTCGTGGTCGATAAAAATGTTTATATAACATCTATAAAAAGCAAGTGTTCTAAACATGTGAAAAAACGTTGCCTTCCTAAAAGACTAGACCCAGTATGAACAGCAGCTCGAGGCATACGTGATGCCCGCCATAATAACAGACCTCAAAACAACACGAACGGAACTGACGCCACTATAAAAGTATTCTTTGACCACTAGTAACTTTATGTATGACATTCACGTCAAATTCCAACTAAAAATTACATGTAAGAGTACAAATTCAAATTGAAACAACCACCCAATTAAACTAACATTAACAAATTCAATACACAAAATATCTCCCTTAAACTAACATTAACAAATCCACTAACAACACCACCCAATTAAACAACCAAAAAACCTAAAACATGAAACGCACACAACCTGTTCGACAAAATGCCTCACCTAAAAAAACATAAAAATGAATTACCGAGCATACTGATGAATCTCCAAGAACCAATCAAGCTCCAAATCCAAATCTATGAAAATAAGAGATAATTAAAAAACAAAAATTGAAAATATATAGTTCGAAAAATACTTACCAATTGCATAAAACTTAGCTAATTCGAGCTAAATATTTGAGAAAATAGCTAGGGTTCATCTTAATTTTAATTGAATATCGATTTCAAACTAGGGCTTCGATTGAATATCGATTTTCAATCTAGGGCTTTCATTACCAACCCTCGTTATGTGTATAAGTGAGTGTGTGTTTTGAAAGAGATATTGAGAAAGAGAGGGGCAAGGGAGAGAGATGAGTGTGTGTTTTGAAAGAGATAGTGAGAAAGAGAGAGGCGAGGGAGAGAGATGCAGAGAAGAGAGAGTCAGGGAAAGATTTTGATAGTGAAAAAGAGAGAGGCGAGGGAGAGAGATGCAGAGAAAACGGGGAGTAGAAAGGGGGCTTGCTATTCTTGAGAAAGGGGGAGAAGTCGGGGGGTCTGAAGGGGGGAAATGTTTCTATGCGGGCTGAATATTTGCATTATTAGAGGGAAAGAAGGCTCAAAAGGAACCGCACTTGTTTTTTTAATTTTTTTAAAAAGTAGTTAAGACATTGGTTTAAAGTGCAACTGATGTCTAAAACCTACTTTAACATCAGTTTTAGTAAAACCGATGTAAAACACACCTTTAACATCGGTCAGAAACGCAACCGATGTTAAAGGGGTGATGTCTATTAACAGTTTTGGCGTAGTGTTTGTGTATTTAATTTTTAGCAATGCCCTGATTAAGAAAGTAATACCGCTTTTGGCCGGTATAACTGTATTCTAGCAACTTTTTTATCATGATACTAGCCAAATAGATTCAAACAGATATAGATAAACAAATTACAGTAAGAAAAAAACAATGAATCAACAGAATTAATTGTACAGTATGGATCTTGACACTTCTTGAAGAGTATAAATGTAGTACTTATATCTTAAACTGTGTACGCATCACAGGGATTAACTTTTTATCGACCTGGAAAGCCTTAGCCAAAATCTCACTAGGAATCGAAGGGTTTGACCCAAACACTGCGTTAGCAATAGTAATAACACCAGGGTTCTGGCTGTTCAGAGCTCCAATTGCAACTGCATGAGACTTTCCGATATTTCTCTGGTAATGAATAAGACCCCCAGGGAACACAAACACATCTCCCTTGTTTAGTATCTTCGTAATGTGGCGATTATCAGGGTTTGACGTGATAAATCCAACTTCGAGGGTACCCTCCATAACTGTAAGAATTTCGGTGGCACGTGGGTGTGTGTGGAGTGGGTTTATGCCCGATGGTGCTAAGTCAAGGCGCACCATTGAAATACCCAGGGTGTTGAGTCCTGGTATATGTGCAGCAAATGCTGCAGTTACCCTTGAGCCAACAGCATTCGAAGTGTTACCGGCTAGATGAAGTCCTGTTAAAGAAAAGTCACTGGCTGTAACAAGTTTAGGATCCTTGCATGCCTTGCCATTTATCAGAACTGCCATCAAAATAATTTTATGAAACTGTTATTGATATGTTCCTAACGATTTAACGCATCCATAGCAAATGACAACATTAATGTTTGTGCAGTAAAATTCGTATGAATAAAAAAAACTGTTGGTATGACACTGCAAACATATTATTTACATAGCAAACATCTAATGAAATATCTTACTGGAACTTTTCAGATCAGCAACGCAGAAATCTTGTAGAGAACCAAGATCAGAGGCCAAAGCAACAGCCAGCGTCATGGCCAACAGGCCTAGGTAAATAAATTTTATAGCCATCAGAATGTGTAAAAAAATCAAGTTCGAAACTCCTGAATTATATTTAGAAGCTAAAGAGTACAGAGTATTGAGCTGTGATAATATAGTTTCAGCTCTTAGTGTTTTTATAGAGTTCAAGAGTCCAGCTTTATGCCACCATTTCGATAATTAACAAATGGAATATACACAATCCCGAAATTTAAAATTACATGCCGGCCGCTGGAAGATGTGATATTTTTACTTGAGGTAGACTGGAAGTGTTATTTTCATACTTATGGAGACCAAGTTTTGGAGGTACTTGACCCAGTCCACTTTTAACTAAACCATGAACGTGTCTAAATTCAAGAACAGATAAGAGTTTCTGAGCTAGGTATGTAGCTGTGCTAAATGTTGTTTGATAATGCAAAATAAGATGGATTATAAACTGTGTACACACCCTCACAAAGACCAGCAAAAACGTTGAGAACAAAGGTCTCTTTTCTCTCTTAATTGATACTGAATGAAACTACAAAGATTATATAGAAAACAAACTATCTATCAACTCCTATAAACTAGGAAACAGAAAACAGAAAGATATTGCAAATCTCCTAACCATACTCCACCTCTCCCTTTATTCGCTCCTACAAGTCCTCTTTGATTGCTTATAAGCAAATCAACTACTCCGATCCAAACGGACCCTAAAAGGGTTGCATTTGCCAAATGAGTCCAAGTATATTGTAATGGTGACAAGATCAAAAACCTAATACAAAATTATATATTCTGTACTTTTAGAGTTGTAGTGGGTGTAGTCGGAGACACCCCTTAAAGCCATTGCATTTCGAAATGGATGGTGATGAACTTCTTGATCAGATCATCCCACTTAGAAGGGATCCATGCACAAAAGGATCTTGTCACAAACATCACAACTAAAGTTTGTTAAATAAAATCCATTTAGTTATCCTCAATTCATACATTCTAAGTGATTTCTGGCAAAGCAAATGGGAGCTTATTTCATGTGCAGGTAACTATTTTGAAAAGCCTGTTGATTTTAAAAAAAAAAAAAAAAAACCATAAATGGTGCATAAAATTGACGGGAATGGACGAGATTAAGACGTAGTAAAGGCACATAAGATTGCCAGAGTCAAATCGAAATTACAGCTTCACTAAGTTCGATATTAGTAAAATTGTTATTCTTGGACGACGTTTTTATATCTGATTGTGCACTGGAATCAGTAAATTGGTGAAGTTGCTAACTTTTTGCTTTGGTTTAATTTAGCATAACAACGACTTGTTTTATTTTTACTATTATTGACCAGTGACCTCTGGCCGATTTCAAGTATTTATTATGCCAGGGTATGGGACTGGCTCACTGGAGTAGTCTACGGTGACCACCTGGAGAACAATTTCCCCTGCCTCCATCAATAATTAGTTTCTTTTGGTAGTCGATATATTCTTAAGTGTAGGGGCGGATGTGAGGTGAGAATCGAACCAAGACGTCTTGTAAAATTACAAATATTTTTGCCACCGCTTGATCACTTTTTGATTTTCTAAGAAAATACTTTTACTCACCAGGAAGTCTGTGGACGCAATTATGCTTTTGTTGATTTGTAAAATATGATTAATGACATTTAGAGTTTCAAAGTTCATAATGTTTACGATGTGATATGTTCTAGTAGTGACAATTTTTGCAAGCTTTTAGGATGCCTGTACTTTGTCTTTTCCTGTTCGGGCTATGATCAGGCGCATTAGATAGTCTACCTCACTCCAAGCAGAGTAGAAGGGGGACAGATGAAGCCTATGAATATATGATTTTTTTTTTTGGGAATATTTTGGTGATGGAGCAGTGTCAAGTGATCCTGGCGAATATATTTGGTATGAGACAAATCTAAGTTACGAATTCTCTTGTGGCCCTGTGTATTGATGCAACTGGATAATGGACGATCACTGCCTCAAAAGAATGTGGCCTGTTGAAAGAGGATTAGCACCCTACATCTGATCAGTTGGGATTCCGAACCCTTTTCTACTTTTCGATTTTTAATTGACGAATTCAATGAAATTGACAAAAATTAAAATAGCATTTAATAAATTAATAAAATGGCCTTTCATAATGATTCAATAAGCAGTTCATCCATATCAAATTTTCTTCCTGTTAAATTTTGTAATCACTTGTGAAAAAAAGTATTGTGCTATGTTTGGGTGTATCATAGATTGACAGACATGTTTGCAAAGTCTGTCCACGACATGTACAGATTACGGGAAGCCAGCGAACGAAATTAATGTCTCAACCATGCATTATATATGTAGTTAGTTTACTACAAAACTCAAGTAAAAAGGAAATGTGAAAATGTAAATGGCAGCAACATATATCAAATTACAGTGGTCCATCCATTTATTACATATGCTATTAAGTTGGATCTAATTATTATGTCTAATCTTAATTAAGAAGTTTCCACTAAATTTAACTGGTTATAAGTAGTTGAAATTCTGCAGGTGGATGTCTATAAATGGAAGAAACAGCAATCTGCAGATAAGCATGAAAGCCAGAAAAACAAGAAAATTATCAGTAAATTTACCAGAAGCAGTAACATTCTTCACAGTCATATATCTACTACAACTATACATGATTTTCGGAATACCCAAATGGCTGCAAGATACGATACAAATAGACCTGTTCTGGTTCCAGCATTATATCCTAATTGTTGTGCTAAAGTAAAATTAAAGTTTGTTGTATGAAAAGCAGCAATGTGCCCTATATGTCTTGATATGATGAAACAAATATTGAAAGTTTGATTTGGTAACATTGTCTTGTCAAACTATTAACACAAAGTACATATATTTACTTCCCAAAGCATGCAATTACTTGTGGAATACAAAGATGTGTTGCTTTTATAAACCAAGTGATGAGGGGGGGAAAAAAAATTTAACTGCACTTAATTATGAGAAAGAAGGAACATGATTTTAATTTTTCTTGTCAAATACGATCATTTAACACATACCAGTATAATATGCCACTGTACAGTCATAAATATTGTTATCAGTTACAATCGTTTTATACAAATTTCTATGATAATCAACTATAAGGAGAAAGCGGCAACATCTCACATTACAGAGAGAAAGAAACTGCATGCTCAATGAATAATGTGTTCTTACTATAGACATCTTTAATCTTATTTAGGCATACGATGAAAAATAAACGATTTCATGACAAAATGCAGATTCTGTTTATGAAATTGTTACGAGCACTTACCTAGTAACTACTAGTTGGTTGGCTGGCTGCATACTCTCTGTCCACAACATCAATTAGCTTGTTTGCTATTGCACTTGCATACACTGAAGAACCTTCATAAATCTGGAAAAACGATTGAGATTAATATTATTAAAAAAAAAAATTAATCATCCAACTAGATTTAAATTAATTATTTAAAGCATCAAACAATTGTTTGAATGACAGGATAAAGCATGCGTGTTAACATCGAAAAGTCTTTTACCTTTGTGTTAAACAGAAAACTGTAGAAATCACCAATAAGTCCACCAGCAACATGTTGAAGATCCAACTGCAGCTCATCAAGAACTTTAGACACAAACAACAAACTATTGATCCTCTTCTGTTGAACCAGTTTAATGGTTACTTCATCGTCGATGATTCGAACATCAACCTCAGTGTTCTTGGACTTCCTCTGGAGCCATGAGCTTCTTAGTGCATTCCCGTTATAAGCCTGGTCTGAATCACCATGAGGCTTCATAATGTTTTTGCTCTCAACTTCCAACACAGATTCATCCTCAGTCTTGTGCCTTCTTAGCCTTTCTCTGCTATACCGTTTTTTCTCCACCAGAATTTGTAGCTCATTCACTGTTCTCTGGAGTTCTTTTATGTAGTCAATTGCATCCCCCACAACCGAAGCTCTATCAGGCTTTAAAATTCACTCACAAACAACAAATTAACATGTATACCACACATGAAATAAACAAGATATTGTTTCTGCTACACTTTTAATAATGCAAATTCAATTAAGAAGATCAAATTATGTTGCGTTAATTTCACAATTCGCATTTATTCAGGGAAGGGAAAATAATAATGTAAATACCTTGGTGGATATAGAAATTAATGCTTTTAAGACTCTGTAATTTGTCATTCAAGTGCAGAACAACAAAATATATGATTGTTTATCAGACATGAAAAACACAAACAATCCAATAGTATATTTTCTAGAATAGTAAGCACAATATCCACAAACATTTTCAAAAAGAGTCCAGAGAGAGAGATGTGTGGTGCATGCATACCTTGGTTGAGATAGGCACTAATTCCTTCAAAACATTGTACTTGCCATTCAAGTGCACTCTCCTTTGCTTTTCAGTTGCAAAGTGTTTGATATCTTTACCTCCCTTCCCTTTCCCTAAACAGTTCAAGTCTCTGCTGAACTCCAAAACTCCAGCATCAAATTCACCATTACCATCAGTATCTTCCATTCCATCAAACAACGCTCCATTTCTCGTGCCAGAAAAATTATACCCATGTGGAAAATTAGTCTGAAACAAGTCCCTAAATATCGGAGGAGGTGGAGGAAGGTTCAAATGAAACATTGGGTCATAAAGAACAGTACTTGAGCCCACCGCGGTGTCTTGAGTGTTTGGTAAATCACCAAAAAAGGCTGATTTGTGAGTCGGGTTCGTGAATGAGATTGATGAATTTGGAAGCACAGAAGATGAGCAATTAGGCAAGTGAAAGAGATTTAAAAGGTCAGGTGTTTGAGGGTACTGAGAAGCACTGTTTTCCAGTGAACAACTATTGTTATTATTATGTTGCATGTCTTGAATTTGCTGGTAATGATTAAAGTTCAAAACCTGATGAGTTTCCCAACCAGTCTGATGATGTTGGTCTTGCATTAAATGTGTTTCACCATTATTGTTTGGATTGTAACAATTTTCAAGGTCTATCCCCGTTTGCTGGTTGATTTCGAGCTCCATGTTGGCTGCAGCTGCCGCGGCTGCTGCAGCAGCATCTTGCTGAGGATAAGAGAGTAGTTGTTGCTGATCATTTATCGAAAAATTAGTGGAGTTGCAATTTTGGACCATAGTTTGTGAGTAACCATCTTCCTCAAGTGCCTGATATTGCATGTGTGATGGATCAATACATGCACTGCCCTCTTCATACAATTCTGGATTTACAATCATGTTTTCTTTGCTTTGTTTCTGCAATGTAACAATAAAACGATCACCACAAAATCAAGAAGAGGAGGAAAAAAAAATTGATTTTCAGGTAAGGAGAATATATGATCGAAGGCCTGACCTTGTGAAAGAAAATTTTGAGCCACCTGCCTTCTAAAAAATTTCTTGAAAAGAAACAAAGTTTTTCAAGAACTGTTTTTCAAGAACTGCTCAAGCTTGAAGTAAAAAAGATTAAAAAAAATAGAGGTATTATGGGAATGGATATATAGGCAGGTTGGGGTTGGTTTGGCTGAACTGAAACCTGAAAATATGTGATATATGTATTTAACTAGTAATTTGATTTTAAAAAGAGAAAATAAAAATCCCCTGGAAAATGTTTTTTGCAATTTTCCTACGCATGCAAGTTTGTTACTGAAATTTTGTTGTAGGGGGCCCCAGAGAAGCCTTGAATATCAACATCATCTTAGTTTTGTGATGCAAGTACTTGACTGAAGCTCTGATTCCCCTTGTCCCATTATTTTTTGGCTCCATATAATCTCACTCTTTTTTGTTCTCACAAAAATCTCTCTTCCTAAATGGTACAAATATTGCATGTCCAAAAACAACTTCTTGACAGTGTAGTATAATTACAGGCCAAATTGGTATTCAAATGGTTTTCAAATTTTATACACAATAACAATTATATTTAATTTAAATTTCTTGTTGATGAGTTGTTACCATGAAATTTCCGACTTTAAGGGATTTTTATATAAAAAAACACGGAAGATTTTCTATGATGTTCAAAATTCCTATGTGAATTAGAAAAAAAAAAATCTGGTGGATCGATCATCTTTAAAAACTGGGAAATGCAAAACAAAATGAAAGAGATTTATACGACAAAATACTAGTAGTAACCAAATGCAGAACTCGGTCATACTAAGTAGCTTATATTTCCAGAATTATACATAGAAAAACTGTTCATACAAAAAAGAGAATTGGCATCTATGCCTAAATGCCAAACTGCCATGTTCTTAAATCATAATCTGTATGCATGGCTAACTGCTGCAGACTGCGGTTTTGTAAGCCTACTGTTATGCCCAAATTTTGGCATAAGCCCTAAGCAGATCTAATAGGATGAAATAGTGGTTCACAACTCATAGTGGACCTAAAGATGAAGATTGGGTTACTAAAGCCCACCACCAGGAGTTAGTCCAATATATTGTCAACACAATATGGAAGACAGCAACCCTAGCTACGGGTTGAGTTCGCCAGCAAAGTCCCTAGTACGGGATCGCGCCTCGCCTCACCTCTATCTCTTGAAAATGCTATTTCATCTTAGGGGTCGCCTCACTGTAACCTCCTACTTATACTCAGGGCATGCTCTCATGCCAATGACAAAGGAAAAGGGGTTTCATTCATTCTAGGTCTTTAGGCGTCTCATGCTAGCCCGGCCCCAAGGTCGCATCTACAGGGATTACCTCTCGTATAACTCCCGTCAAGGGATCGCTTCGCTACGACTTCCCTCCTTGGGATCGCTTCGTACTATCATCACATCCCCAGACTACACGAGATTGCTTTCTCATTCTCTACTGGAAGGCTCATGACGCAACCCCTCGAGGTCGCATGAGTATCAATACACTTGGGTCCGCTTCGCATGACTCAACCCCTCGAGGTTGCATGCTACACCCTTGCTACTTTTCTATTAACCTCGCCCAAGAGGTCCCGACTCTAACCATGCGAGACCATTTGCTTCCTTCTTTGGACCATGGATCATGGATAGAATTGATGACTCATTGCCACATCAGCCCTAAAACGAGTGGGCTTGGGCCATGACTTATCTACTAAAACCCTAGCCCGTCTAGGTAACTTCTTCTCTAAGAACTACGTACGGCTTGATCCCTATAAATAGGGTACGTAGGCACCTTGTTACGGATGATTGACAGTTCACCCCTGGAATATCAACAAACAAGATCAGCCACAAAAAATCACCAATCTCCTTCCGTGTTCTTCGCGTTCTTAGCAGAATATCCGTATTTTGCTCCGTGATTCCAGCAACATCCAAAAATATTGTTATACAATATTCTCCCTATAACATTTGGCGCTAGAAGGAGGGGAAGTCATCATATTGGGGGAAAGATGACTAAGTCGAACAAGAAGAAGAACGGAAGGCACAACAACGGGGAGACCCCGGGGTCGCACAAGATACCCAAAGGTGATCCCCCCAGGAGCGAGGAGAGCCCGGGAAGGTGTCAACAGTACAAGAAAGGATGACTAGAGTGAAGAAGCGGCATAGCTCGAGGGGCGTGAAGAGGAATGCCAGGAAGAGGCCCAAGTCCTATCAGGAGGAGAGCAGTAAGGGTCCCACCAAGAAACTCTTGGATGAATTTGATGATGTTACGTATCAAACAAACCATTACTTCTATGAAGACCTCGAGTGGGAGGAGGATATAGAGGCTACTAAGACAAAGGAGGGATCTCAGCGTGAGGCTGCCTCATCTGAGGGGAGGTCAGTAAGTGTCTTTGATCTCATTGGAAAGAAGTTAATTGAGAATGATCTCCACTTCAAGCTCGAGAAGCTCACTGTTGACAGAAGGATTAACGACCCCATGGTAGAGGCTAAGGCAAGGGTCAAGGTTATAAGAGACCCCCTTCTCCTCATCGAGATAGTGAGCGGTCCCATTGTCGTCACGACGGACCCCCTTCTCCTCGTCGAGAATGTGAGCGGTCCCATTGTCGTCACGACGGACCCCCATCTCCTCGTCAAGATCGTGAGACCCCCTATATGATGTAGCTAACGAGGCTCCCTCTTATGTGACCACTGAGTCCCCTATATGATGTGGCTATCGAGATCAAATAGATGCCTCTTTGTGAGATTTCCCTTCGTGGGATGCCTCTACATGAGATGATTCTTGGTGGAATACCTCTACGTCGAGGAGAGGGGGGACGCCCCCGATCCTTGGGGAGAGGGGGGACGCCCCCGATTGATTCCAGAAGCATTTCCAGCAGCCCACGTGTTATTTAGAAGTCAAATTTACCTACTTCACCTACCTACTTCACCTAACTACCTACTCCACCTACCACCATTTATTTGCATTTAAGGACCTCATTATTTGCATGTAAGGACCTCTAGCATTAGTATAAATAGGCATGATTAGAGCATTGTAAAATGACCTTGAATTTGAGTAATAAAAGTGAGTGATTTAGAGAATTTACTCTCTTGTTCCTGAGCCATATTTTGGTATCAGAGCAAGTTTTTAGATCCCGGAGTTGAGTGAAAAAAAAAAAAATTCCGGTCACTATTTCGGTCGGAAGTACTGTTCACTATTCACTGTTCATCGTCGGAGACGAAGCACTGTTCACGCCGGAGACGAAGGTACTGTTCACGCCGGAGACGAAGGCACTGTTCACTAGTACTGTTCATACGGTACTGTTCATACGGCACTGTTCATACGACATTGTTCATACGGTACTGTTCATACGACACTGTTTATACGGTACTATTCACTGTTCACAATTACGGTTCTGTTCACCAAAAAAATTTAAGTTGAAAACGTGCACACTTTCAACTACTCTCTTCACGCCTAGTGTCAAGAGAGCCACCACTGTTACCTCATTGTGATTGAACCTCCACATCAGAAAATTTATTTTTCAACATGCCTCCACGAAGACAACCTCTTCGAGATGTTGAAATGGCAGACATGCGGAGACAAATTCAGGAACTTCAAGATGCTTTGCAAGCCCAACAAGTCTTGTTAAACGAACGTCAACCAGAAGATGAAGAATATTCCAGTGATTCTTCAAAACCTAGAAATCGTCGCCCTCAAAGGCCACAAGTCAGACATGATGACATTAAAGTTGACATTCCTAACTTTGAAGGAAGACTTCAACCAGATGATTTCATCGATTGGCTTCAAACAGTCGAAAGGGTGTTTGAATATAAGGATATTCCCGAAGAAAGAAAGGTGAAGATTATTGCTGTGAAATTGAGGAAACATGCTTCCATTTGGTGGGAAAATCTTAAAAAAAGGCGAGACCGAGAAGGAAAAAGCAAGATCAAAACATGGGAAAAAATGCAAAAGGAATTAACCCAAATGTTTCTTCCTCCTCACTACTACCAAGACAAGTTTATCCAACTGCAAAATCTTCGTCAGAAGAATTTATCAGTCGAAGAATACACAAGAGAATTTGAGAAGTTGATGATGCAGTGTGATATACAAGAGAAAGAGGAGCAGACCATTGCCAGATACCTCGGAGGATTAAATACTGATATTGCTGATCGTGTTGAACTTCAACAATATTGGTCGTTTGAAGATGTTATTCGTCTTGCTACGCGAGTGGAGAAGCAGCTACCCAAAAGATCTACCAATAGAAATTTCTCTCCAGCAAACCAACCACCTTACAATCAAAAGCCACCTACCAACCAAGCCAGCTCTTCCACCCAACCCTCTTCTAAAACCATTTCTACAGAAAACAAAAACAAGGCCATTAAATGCTTTAAATGCCAAGGTTTTGGTCACATTGCTTCAAACTGTCCAAACCGGAGAACCATCACAATTATCAAAGGAGAAGCCTATGAAGTTTCTGAGGAAGAAAATACTCGAGAAGACACTGAAGGAGAATATTACGCAGATCCAATATACGATGAAGAAATTACTGCTGCTGATCAGGGTGAGTCCTTAGTAATCCGACAAAGCCTAAACATAATGGCTAATAAGGAAGAACCTTGGTTGAGACGCAATATTTTCCACACTCGTTGCCCTTCTGCAGGAAAAATCTGTGATGTTATCAATGACAATGGGAGTTGCGAAAATGTCATTTCAAGTTACATGGTAGAAAAATTGGATCTACCAACCCAGATTCATCCACACCCCTACAGTTTGTATTGGATCAATAAAGGAAGTACAGTCAAAGTTGACAAGCGTTGCCTTGTGACATTCTCTATTGGTCAGAAGTACCAGGATCAAGTATGGTGTGATATTGTGCCTATGGATGCCTGTCATCTTCACCTAGGTAGGCCATGGCAGTATGATCGTCAAGTACTTTATGACGGTTATGCAAACATCTACTCATTTGTCAAGGACGGAGTAAAAATCAAGCTAGCTACTCTGCCGCCAAGTGAGCTTGATAAAAATAAGAAGGAATCCAAACCATTAGTGTCCCTAGTCACGAAGAAACAACTGGAGGAAGCTATAGAGGAAGTTCAAACCATGAGTTAATTTCTATTATTCGAATCAAATAAGGAGACTCATGTTCCAGTCGAAATTAAACCACTACTTGAAGAGTTTCCCGATGTGGTTCCAGAAGACATTCCATCTGGACTACCCCCCATGCGAGACATCCAACACGCTATTGATTTCAGTCCAAGAGCAACGATTCCAAACCGACCTGCGTATAGAATGAGTCCTAAGGAGCATGCTGAAATTCAAAATCAAGTTGAAGGGTTATTAAAAAAAAGGATTAATACAGGTTAGTGTTAGTCCTTATGCGGTTCCTGCCATTCTAGTCCCTAAGAAAGATGGAAGCTAGAGAATGTGTGTTGGTAGTCGAGCTGTCAACAAAATTACCATCAAGTATAGATTTCCAATTCCTAGACTTGATGATTTGCTAGATCAGATACATGGTTCCACTATCTTTTCAAAGATTGATCTTCGAAGCGGATACCATCAGATCAGAATTCGACCAGGAGATGAATGGAAGACTGCCTTTAAAACAAGAGATGGTCTTTATGAATGGACAGTTACGCCCTTTGGGTTGTCCAATGCGCCAAGTACATTCATGAGACTTATGAATCAAGTCCTTCGACCCTTTAATGGTAAATTTGTCTTCGTCTATTTTGATGACATTCTGATCTTTAGTAAGGACAAGGAGGAACACTTGGACCATGTCCGACAAGTGTTACAGACTCTTCGTGAACAAAAACTCTATGCCAATTTGAAGAAATGTGATTTCCTGACAAATGAAGTTACTTTTCTTGGATACAACATCACATCTGAAGGCATACGAGTTGATCCAGAAAAGATAGAAGCAATCAATAGCTGGCCAGTTCCGCAATCAATCCATGAGGTCAGAAATTTCCATGGATTAGCCTCCTTTTACAGAAGATTCATCAAAAATTTCAGCACAGTTGCCGCTCCCCTCACAGATTGTATCGAAGGAGACAAGTTTCAATGGACCGAGGCTGCACAGAAAAGTTTTGACAAGCTGAAGAAATGTTTAACTGAAGCACCAGTATTAGCCCTTCCCAATTTTGATCAAGTATTTGAAGTTAGCTGTGATGCTTCCCACACTGGAATTGGTGTTATTCTAAGTCAAGAAGGTCATCCTATAGCCTTCTTCAGTGAAAAGCTTAACAATGCTAAACTTCGGTATTCAACATATGACAAGGAGTTTTATGCAATTGTTCGAGCCTTGCACCATTGGAGTCATTACCTGTTAAATAAAGAATTCATTCTTTATTCTGATCATGAAGCTTTAAAATATTTGGACTCTCAACAGAAGATTAGCCGTCAACATGCCTCTTGGAGTGAGTTTTTACAGTCTTATCCATTTTTAATCAAGCACAAGGCTGGAATTCAAAATGTTGTTGCAGATGCTCTCAGTAGGCGCCATACTCTACTGTCTACACTCCAAACAAAAGTAGTTGGTTTTGAAATGATAAAGGAGTTGTACCCAGATGATCCTAACTTCCAGAAAATTTGGAATACTACTGAAGTGCAATCCTCCAAAGATTACTACAGGCATGAAGGATTTTTATTCAAAGAGAAGACTTTGTGTATTCCTCGATGTTCACTACGAGAAGCCATTATCTGGGAAGCCCATGATGGAGGATTAGCAGGTCACTTTGGCCGAGATAAAACTATGGCCCTGGTAAAGGAAAATTTTTATTGGCCAAGAATGGAAAGAGATATAAATCGGCATATCCAAAGATGCAGAATCTGTCATTTGGCTAAATCCAAACGTCAAAACACTGGTTTATATATGCCACTTCCCGTACCAGAATCACCATGGTAAGATGTTACTATGGATTTCATTTTGGGAATTCCACGAAGTCAACGTTAGAAAGATTCAATTATGGTTGTAGTGGATAGATTTTCAAAGATGGCCCACTTCATTCCTTGTCAAAAGACCAATGATGCTGTTCAAGTTGCTGATTTGTATTTCAAAGAAATAGTTCGTCTTCATGGAATCCCAAAAACGATCACTTCTGATCGAGATGTGAAGTTTTTAAGCCATTTTTGGAGAACTTTATGGAAGAAGATGGGAACAAAGCTGCAGTTCAGTAGTGCGAGCCATCCTCAGACTGATGGACAAACCGAAGCTGTCAACCGACTGTTGGGAAATCTACTTCGAAGTCTTGTTGGTAAAAACTTGAAGCAGTGGGATCTTATTCTGGCTCAAGTTGAATTTGCTTACAATAATTCAACTAATCAGTCCACGGGAAAGTGCCCTTTTGAAGTTGTATATGGCACCCGTCCACTTAGCCCACTTGATTTGACTCCGTCAACCAACAAACAACAATTCAGTTCTGATGCAGATAGTCGAGCGAAGGAAATCAAGAAACTGCATGAACAAGTTCGAGAGCAGATACAAAAATCAGCGAGACAAACATCGGAAGCAACAAATTTTTAAAGTTGGAGATTTGGTCAGGATTCATCTACGAAAAGAGAGATTTCCTAATCAACCAAATGCCAAGTTGTCACCTAGAGCTGATGGACCATTCAAATTTGTGCAGAAAACCAATGACAATGCTTACAAAGTAGAACTTCCTGGAACATATGGTGTTTCTGCAACTTTTAATGTTGCTTATCTTTCACCTTATTTGGACAATGAAGAATACTAAAACTCGAGGTCGAGTTCTCTCCAACCCGGGGAGTATGATTCCAGAAGCATTTCCAGCAGCCCATGTGTTATTTAGAAGTCAAATTTACCTACTTCACCTAACTACCTACTCCACCAACCACCATTTATTTGCATTTAAGGACCTCATTATTTGCATGTAAGGACCTCTAGCATTAGTATAAATAGGCATGATTAGAGCATTGTAAAAAGACCTTGAGTAATAAAAGTGAGTGATTTAGAGAATTTTCTCTCTTGTTCCTGAGCCACCGATCCTTGGCGGCAATGAGGAGGTCCTCAACTACCTCAGTACACCAGGAAGATCATCTATCAAACAAGCCCCCTGCTTGGTATGGATTTCACTAATATCAGCGTACATTGCCCCAATTTGAAGGAGAACTCATAGTGGGGTCACATTAAATTCTCTTCATTACAAATGGTGTCAACTCCAAATAATACAAGAAGGTTGCAGAAACATGTTGATTCCTCATCACATCTACAATTATAATAAGGACTCGGGGGGTAGTGGCATTAAATAAACACCACTCCTAGCAGGACATTTGAAAATTTGCGAGACAAGGCCAGCACCTAGCGTTGCGAGGCCGGCAGCTAGCATTGTGAGGCCGGCACTTAGCGTTGCGAGGTCGAACCTAGCGACGCGAGGCTGCAAACTCGACACCTTGTGATGTGCGACCTCTCGGCCCTATAGGCGCAATCAGGGTCATTTGAAGACCCAATCAGCTATTCTAAAACACTTGGGAAAAATTTAACAGATATGAAGAGGCGTTATGAAGGAATCTATACATGCTAAAATCATGCGACAAGAGTCCCTTGTGCAAGCAGATACGAGGCCTGTGGTACTTTGCAATATTATAAACATCAAATAAAGGAGCATCAATAAAGCAAGCCAATCCAGGTTCAAGGAGTATCCAAATAAACAAAAGAAATTAAGTCTACAAGCGCGAGGCAAATAAAGGGAGTGCCCGCATCTCCTCATATTACATTTATCAACGACACCTATATCGTCTACTCCCTTGGGAGGAGTGATGATATTCTTTTTCGTGGTCGTTCTCGCCCTTTGCCTTAGGAACCCACACTGAACTAAATTCTCTTCGGTAAGCAAGAGCTGAAGGTTTCTCTTCTCGGCAGGAAGTTTAAGAATGTTGTCTGCTCTCTGCCTGTGTTCGCCTTCAAGAATGGGACGTCGTGGTGTATATATAATGAAGCAAATAAATGTAAATATGGTTGGTGCCACAACCCACGATACTAATGAATTTTGTAGGAAGAAAGGGTGCTAATTCAGAGAAACTTACCTTTGTTAATGTTAAAGGCGGTCGGCATACATGGCACATCATAAACATAGAAGTACGGACTTTTCCAGTCTCTAGGATCTCTTGAGCCACCCATAATCAAGTTCTTGCCATAGAAATCTGGCCAGACAGAGAAACAAACATAACCGAATTCCTTAGCTTTACAACTCTTGTTGGTGATAAATTAGTTGAGTTGCTCGGCGGTCAGTCTGGGGTATCCCTCGATGTTATATATGATGTATAGACCAATCATAAGTTTGTACCCGTTCGAATTAATCTGGATGGGAGCAACCTTAAAATACTCGCACACCTCACGAATGAATGGATGAAGAGGTGAAGAAACTCCAAGTTCAAGGAGTGTAGTAGTTAAAACCATGCGGGGTGGCCTGCCCCCATTCTCTTTATGATTGAAGCGATAACATCGTATATGCTCTTGAGGAAGGATAATGCGACCTTCTACTTGATACTTTTCGATGGCCTCTGCTAAGGTATCCTGATCGAGGCTGGTTGGAAGATCTCTGCAGCAGAGGATGTGCCCTACCCTCTTCTTTCCTTGGGGATACATGGTACCTTCAAGCATTGGTTGACTAGGAGGGACATATGCTTCATCATCAGAGAGCTCAGGAACATAGTCATAATTACAAAGATTAACTATACGGGTGATATCCTCCAACTCTTTTGTGGTAAGGGACTCATCTTCATCTGTCTCATCCTCGAGGTTTTCCTCAGTAATCTTGGTCTGAGAAGGGACCACTTCAGTTGCGACATGAGCATGGACGATGCCTTTTTGCGAACAAGAGCTTGAATCACTAGGCACCTCAGATTGTACCTCTTCAGATGATGATGGGGAGGCCAAGGAAGGATGAGCATTCTTTTAGCATAAGCCCTCTGGAGCTGCTCTGGAGCCTTTTCTTTACTTAGAGGCTGTCTCTTTGATAAAAGAACGCGGGAGGAACTGCAACTAGGAAGAGTCATCTTCTTCAGTCTCCAAGCGTATGGACGAGTCTCTCTATTAAAGCTTTCGTTAGGACTTACAATGATTTTAGTCCTTTTATGCTGCATATGAGTCTGTTCGTTGTCACTTCTCTTCAAAAACAAGATTGATACATGGGGGTGGACAACTCAGTTACGCAGAAAGCATGAATGTATGTGTGAAACATGTATGTGATAATTATTCAAGCATAAAAAGTACTAGTACGAGGCTGGGACAAAAAGTTTAAAAAAAAAAAACAAAACTTGCGGGACCGCGTGGATACAACATGGAAACCAGGACCTCACGAGGCTATTCTATGTTATTCTTTTGCAAAATACCACATGTGGGGCCACATGTGATGTTTCTTTCTCAATATGGAAACCAAAACATACACACTTAATATTCAAGCTGGTGCGAATTGGTTTGCGGGGAGAATTAAATTTACGAAGCAAGCAGACAGCTTACATGGCAGAAAAATAAAGCGTAGCGAGGTGGCCAGTACGAGGAGACATGGGCGCGTATTAAATTAAAAATTTGAAAGTTGTCAAGCGAGGAGGCTTCTCGACAAATCAAATAATTATTTTGATTTTATTTTTGAAGATTGCTACATCTGCGTGAACCGAAGAACTGGGGGTAGTTGCTATGCTTGAAAATTAATACAAACTCTATGCATATTCATTACAAGAATTGAGGAGGCCTCACGATGTATGAGGCTGCGAGGAGGCCCCGCAATGTATGAGGTTGCAAGGAGGCCTCGCGACGTATGAGGCTGCGAGGAGGCCTCGTAATGTAAGAGGCTGCGAGGAGGCCTTGCAATGTATAAGGCTGCAAGGAGGCCTCGCAATATATGAGGTTGCAAGGAGGGCTCACAACATATGAAGCTATAAGGAGTCCTCTCAACTTATGAGGAGGCCTCTCATCATAATAATAAGGAACAGCGGAGAGTCATCTCATCATACTTTAAGAAGACCTGAAAATATTGGTGAGAGCCCGAGCTCACATATCAGCATGACAGAAGATATAATTGTAACAACTTATGACTACAAGGCCCTATGGGGTCACCTCTCAAGGTCCCTGCATGAGCATATTGCGCTTGGAAGGACCCTTCGAGGTCAGCATCACTCACTTATACATGGCTTCGCATTAATTGAAAGACACACAACACATGTCATCATCTTAGCAGCTGGGAGAAGATCACGAAATACGACAGTTGTCTGCAATCATTAAAATTCATTGGGATCGCGATGCAATTCCAAGGCACTTGAGATAGTTATGCTTTCATCTACAGCAATCTATAGCGAGCACAGGCCTCGCATCGAAGTTTTGACTCCACATCGCATTTTCTATGGCAATATGGACTCGGGGGGTGGTTGTTATGCCCAAATCTTGGCATAAGCCCTAAGCAGGCCTAATAGGCTGAAATAGTGGTCCACAACTCATAGTGGGCCTAAAGATGAAGATTGGGTTACTAAAGCCCACCTCCAGGAGTTAGTCCAATATACTGTCAACACAATATGGAAGACAGCAACCCTAGCTATGGGTTGAGTTTGCCAGCAAAGTCCCTAGTACGGGATCGCGCCTCGCCTCACCTCTATCTCTTGAAGATGCTATTTCATCTCAGGGGTCGCCTCACTCTAACCTCCTACTTATACTCAGGGCATGCTCTCATGCCAATGACAAAGGAAAAGGGGTTTCATTCATTCTAGGCCTTTAGGCATCTCATGCTAGCCCGGCCTCAAGGTCGCATCTACAGGGATTACCTCTCGTATAACTCCCGTCAAGGGATCGCTTCGCTACGACTTCCCTCCTTGGGATTGCTTCGTACTATCATCACATCCACATACTACACGAGATCGCTATCTCATTCTCTGCTGGAAGGCTCATGACGCAGCCCATCGAGGTCGCATGAGTATCAATACACTTGGGTCCGCTTCGCATGACTCAACCCCTCGAGGTTGCATGCTACACCCTTGCTACTTCTCTATTAACCTCGCCCAAGAGGTCTCGACTCTAACCATGCGAGACCATTTGCTTCCTTCTTTGGACCATGGATCATGGATAGAATTGTTGACTCATTGCCACATCTGCCCTAAAACGAGTGGGCTTGGGCCATGACTTATCTACTAAAACCCTAGCCCGTCTAGGTAACTTCTTCTCCAAGAACTACGTACGACTTGATCCCTATAAATAGGGTACGTAGGCACCTTGTTATGGATAATTGACATTTCACCCCTGGAATATCAATAAACAAGATCAGCCACAAAAAATACCAATCTCCTTCCGGGTTCTTCGCGTTCTTAGCAGAATATCCGTATTTTGCTCCGTGATTCCAACAACCTCTAAAAATATTGTTATACAATATTCTCCCTATAACACCTACAGTTAAAAAGATAACTATGACATAATATATAATCTCAGTAACTTTGTCAAATTTGCAAATGGGAAAAGGGACATTTTCACCATTGTACTATTTCCGGAATTGCAATTGCACTACTGTACTACAAACGGACTACTGTACTTTAGCGTTTTTAACAAATTCACCACTCCCGTCGTTCAAATTGTAAAACAGTAGTGGTGAATTTGTTATAATTTGACTGACGGGAGTGGTGAATTTGTTAAAAACGCTAAAATACAGTAGTCTGTTTGTAGTACAGTAGTGCAATTGCAATTCCGAAAATAGTACAGTGATGAAAATATCCTTTTACCCATTTGCAAATTGTACTTATAGTGCTTTTGAATTACACATTAACTTACATATCCATGTGTTTGAATGAGGTAAAATGGTAAAAAAGCTTTTTCTTTAAAAGTGAAAAATAATAATAATTCAATTTCAAGAAAATAGAAGTATACAAGCTAACCATTAGTTCATGCTAGCTGTTGATCTAACATCAACCGGAAAACATTAATTTACCAAAAAATAGAACAAGTGAACTATAGATAAAGGCTATTTTATGAGCCAATAGCAATCATGTAACCGTATGTTTTAAAAATTATCTAAAATTATATGTTCTCTAAAATCTTAAGTATTAGAAGAAAATTGTTACTCCGAAATTTTCATAAATTTTTCTTAAGACAAAGTTAAAGATTCCTAACTTTTTTCTGAAAAACTTAACTTTTTTTGCAACTTGTGAAATCTTAAACATACATTAAATACTTGTATAAAAAAAATTATCAAAATATGAAATTTTTACCCGAAAATAAGTCCATAAGAACTTATTTTAAGTCGTAGCCAAGCAGGCCAAAAGATTCCTAATTTTTTCCTGAAAAAATTAATTTTTTTTGCAAATTATAAAATCTCAAACATACATTAAATACTTGTATAAAAAAAATTATCAGAATATGAAATTTTTACCTAAAAATAAGTATATAAAGACTTATCTTATCTTAAGTCTGTAGCCAAACAGGCCAATAATGTCCAAGAACCAAATAACATCGTATGTTATCTTTTAACACTTGAGCTAAATTGTGTTGGCAACTCTCACTAATTGTTCTCTGCATGCAACAAACCATCTACCTAACTCTAGTAACTACTTACACTTACAAATCAGTACTCTCCAAGAATATTGTTTATATATAGAAAAAAAAAAAAGAGGTAATTACATTATAGATATATGGCACATAATACAAATAATAAATATTATGGATCTGCAAAATGACACAAATGGGAAGGCTATTTGAGCCATATTACACACAATGTTAAGGTAAATGTTTAAAATTCTTTTAATGATTCCTATATCATTTGACTAAAAGTACACTTTTACGAATGTAGAAGCTATCATTAGTTGCATTTAGACAAAAATCAAGTCGTGAAAAGTTGAAGACCATTCACATTTATTTATTTAGTTTGATTAAAAAATTGCTTTTGTCAATACGATTTCGAAAGATTCTGAAATATTCAGTGCTTTTTACTTTGCGATATAGAGAACAAGTTTAGGAACTTATTAAATTATCAAATATATGATCTGCACCTTCTCAGTTTCAACAGCAATATTGTCATACTTCACTTCACTTATTTTCCATGTATTTTGGATAGTCTCCTATAAATTTCTTAATACAAAATGTGTTAAAACTCATGTAAAAATTACTAACCTGATCACATAAACATATATTGTACTTCTTGTAAAACAAAAAATCTTGTTCATCTACAACACTAATTTTAATAGATACAGTACAGGTATACAAAAGATTGTATGTATAGAAATGTACACTTTGGATTGTATGAGAGTCCCATACAAAATATATTTAAATTAGTTAGAATATGGAAGTTGGGAAATGAGAGACATGCCTCTTAACAACCGGCCAATCAAGATTTTATTAAACTACCAACCTGGTTGTTTCCCTGCACCCACGCAACTTTGTTACCCTCTTATTATTTCATTTAGACCTTCCAGATTTTTAATCAAAATAGAATAATCACAAAAAAATACTCCCTCCGTATCATTTATTGTGGCCACATTTCCTATTTTGCTTGTCCAAAAAAAGTGTCCACATTCTGTTATATATAATAAATTTAATATTATTTATGTCAACTTATTTTAAAAACAATATATCTCTATGTTAAAAATCATTGTAGTCATTATCATTGAATAAAATGTGGAAATCTGATTGGTGACAAAATGAATGGGGCGGAAGAAGTAATAAAAAATCTCCTTTGAACTACCCTCAGTGAAAACTGGCATGTAAATATTAAAAAAAAAAGGGCATGGAGTTTCTAAAGTACATAATAGAGAAGTCCTCTATTAGTGCATCTTAAATCTTGTATTTTATTATTATTTTTGATAGTCCAACCATACGGATGAAAAGTTTATGTCGAAATAACATTGTATACAATTTTTTATTATATTTGAAGTAGTGGAGCATCACTTTTATAATAATATTATTTTCTATATATATTCAACAACATAGATTTATCATAATCTTATTGCTATAAATTTATAGTTCCAAAATAATTAAATTACACGAAAATTTGTACATTCACGTATTTTTGTATGAATTTAACATCCGTACGGTTAGATTGTTCAAATAATAATTAATTTATCATATTTTAGGCCGCACTAATAGAGAACTTCTCTATTGTGTGCTTTAGATACTCTTTTCCCAAAAAAAAAATCAATGTGAATAAATCGAGAATATAAAGATGACATATTTTCTCTAAAGTTCAAATTATTTTATCATCAATTTCTTGTTTTTTTTTTTGAATAATTAGGTTTATATGCCTTACAAATGAGTATCTGTTCTGATAAATCTCGGGATGAGCGAGAATAGAACCCATCTGGGACGACAAGAGATAAGACCTTAATCACTTGAGCTATCTCATCGCGCTGCATCAATTTCGTGCTTATTCTTACCAAGTATCATGTTTCTTCCAGAATTGTATTCATTTAATTAAAATACGTGTCAATCCCTTCTATCCCAGATGTAAAGATTTGAGAAAAATAGCGGAAATATATATTATTATTAAATTTACGGTATAATAAAAGGATTAATAAATAGACACTATGGTAACTGTTGTGGATCAAAAACTAGGTTACGATTTGTAATTAATGCTAGGGTGGTTGAGCTTCGAGCTTTTATGGCTGTTTCTGCGTTCGAGACTTTAATCGGTCCTCACAGAGTGCCTACGTATCTCGTATTGAGAATCAAGCCAACGTAGTTCAGAGAATGAGGGGTCAGGTCCTTTATATAGGCTGAGAAGCCTTAGAATTATGGTAGGATTCGGAGACTTGGTGGGCAAGTCTTTGGGGAAGGTTCTAGATCTATTCCTTGTAGGAATCAGTTTCCATATTGAATTGGATGCCTTGGTGGCTAAGTCTAGTGGAAATAATATCCTTATCCAACTCTTTTTGCTGAGTTGTTTATTATCCCCAATATTAATTACGAAATTAATATTATAATTGGGGTTTTGGGCCCAGTTGGTGGGCCCCACGTTTGGACCATTCTTGGCCTAATTAATGCCACATTAAATGTGTCTTTAGGGCTTATTTTCAGCCCATATCATTTGCCCCCCAACTTTTAGGAAAGCTGATCAGGCTTTCCTTGAAGTTTTACTTGTCTAACTCGAGACTCGGCTCAGGGTTTATCTTTGTACACTAGTGTTTCACGAGTATTGTCTTTATGTGAAGCGTGGAGCGACCGACGCGTTCACGACAATGTTAATTCGATGCTAATCGGCACTAATCAGCCTTAACGATGCTTAAACAATGTTTAAACGACGTTAAACGGCATAAAACGGTACTAAACGGCGCTAAACGGCCTTAAACAATGCTTAAACAGTGTTAAACAGTGTTGAAAGGATAAACTGGCATTCACGGTGCTTAAACGACACTAATCGGTGCTAATCGGCACTAAACGGTGCTTAAACAACACTAATCGGTGCTAATCAGCTTTAAACGACGTTTAAACAATGTTAAACGACGCTAAACGGTGATAAACAGTGCTAAACGGAGGCGATTCGGGACAATTGTAACCTCTTCCGGGCAGCGAATCAGCCGACAAGGGTCCTGGTCAGCTGCCAGGTGCTCCTGGTCGGCTGCCAGGAGATCCTGGTCGGCTGCCAGGAGATCCTGGTCGGCTGACCCTCCTTGAGGCACCTGGTCGGCTGCCAGGAGATCCTGGTTGCCTGCCGGGTGCTTCTTGATCGCCTGACGTGTGCTTCTCGATCGCCAGACATGTGTTTCTCGATCATCAGACATGTGCTTCTCGATCGTCCGACATGTGCTTCTCAATCGTCTGACATGTGCTTCTCGATCGTCAGACATGTGCTTCTCGATCGTCTGACATGTGCTTCTAGATCGTCTGACATGTTGACGGGAGATCCAGGTTGACATTAATGATGTCACACGATGCTTAAACGACGTTTCAATATTTATGTAAACGACGTTAAATGGCATAAAACGGTACTGAATGGTGCTAATTCGAAGGTCGATCTTTGTCACGGAAATTGAGAAACTTTCAACAAAACCATCAAACGATTCAATCAAACGATGGGGGGTGCCATGGTGAGCATCGAGAAGTCAGATGGAGCCTCTCCGTGGCTCCTGGTCGGCTGCCAGGTGCTCCCGGTCGGCTGCTAGGAGATCCTGGTCGGCTGCCAGGAGATCCTGGTCGGCTGCCAGGAGATCCTGGTCGGTCGGACCTTCTCTGTGGCACCTGGTCGGCTGCCAAGAGATCCTGGTTGCCTGCCAGGTGCTTCTGGTTGCCTGCCGGGTGCTTCTTGATCGCCCGACAGGTGCCCCAAGTTGTCTGGAAGTGTTTAAACGACGTTTCAATCTATGTTAAACGACGTTGAATGGCATTTAACGGCACTACACGGTGCTAATCGATGCTCGAACGATGTGTAGTTGGAGGTCGATGTTCGTTTCAGAAAGTAAGAAATCTTCAACAGAACCATCAAGCGATCCGAACAACTGACGGGAGGTGCCAGGAGGTCGGCTGCCGGGAGATCCTGGTCGGCCAGACCCTCTCCATGGCACCTGGTCGGCTGCAAGGAGATCCTGGTCGGCCAGACCTTCTCCATGGCACCTGGTCGGCTGCCAGGAGATCCTGGTCGGCCAGACCCTCTACATGGCACCTGGTCGGCTGCCAGGAGATCCTGGTTGCCTGCCAGGTGCTTCTGGTTGCTGTGTCGTGCCTCTCGGAGCTTTTCGCAATGCCTGGAGTCTCATTCTAGAATCACGTCCTTGATCATGGATGTATGAGTCTCGTTCTAGAATCACGTCCTTGATCATGGATGTATGAGTCTCGTTCTAGAATCACGTCCTTGATCATGGATGTTGTATACCTTCTTTCAGAGCATAATCAGTCTCTTTAATAGCAAAGACTAATTGATTGTATTCTATCTCCCTTAAACGTAATTAGCTCCTTAAGCTCAGATGAGTGCCTTGGCACAGCTTATTACTATATCTTCACGTAAATCCTTCTTTTCTTTCCCGGAATCATACATACTGGTATAATTATTGCCGGATATAGCAGATGAAATCCATTTTTTTTGTATACGAACGATAGATGACCTGCAAACACGAACCAGGCTGTGTTTCAACCTGATATAGGAGGTCATCCATCTTCTATAAAAGAGTGGGATGAGCCTTCATTTTCATTCACTTCACTTCTTCTTACTTCTAAAATTCTCTCTGAAGCTCTCAAGTTCTAAAGCTCTCAAGTTCTAGCTTCAAGTTCGAGCTCAAGATGGCAGATGGCGACCGCGCTCCAGCTTCGCCATTCTCTATGTCCGAGGCGATGGCCAAAAGAACTTTGGCCAAAACATTGCGAGGTAATCTTCGACTGAATCCCCCTAGATATATTGATCGTCGATTTGATTCTTTAATTGATTTGTTGAGTACCATGAGGGATGCATTTCCCAACAACTCTGAATTAGCTGCGTATCATAGTCCGTGCAAGTTCGACAAGCAAGATGTCGAAAAGATCAAAGAGTTATATGGCTTCCCGGACGCGATCAAGGTTCGCCTTCCTGGCTTAGCCGATAGAACCTGTAATTGGCACCCAGAAAGGTTATGTGTCTACAAGGGTGCCCTTGAAGCAGGCCTGAGATTCCCGGTAGACCAGTTCATCATAAGGCTCCTAGCGGAGCTTCAGGTTCATCCCTGCCAATTGTATCCCAATGCATGGCGGTTGATTATCATCTTCATGCTGAGATGTCGAGATCTAGGTATCGAACCGACTACTACAATGTTCCGAAGCATATTTGCCACCAAGAATTCTTCTGAGATTCAGAAGGGATGGGTCACTATTCAGCATAGATCCAATGTTCCACATATTGTGAATGCCTTTTCATTCCCGGATTCCCATCACTACTGGGACAGAGAGTTCGTGATTCTGGTATGGCGTGGTGGCGACTGGGGCCAATTCTTTATGTCTAAGTTTGGGGAAGTGCATGATGCTACGCACTTTGTATGTGATCTTGACGTGAAGGAGCTTCTCGATCGTGATAGACTACTTGCTGACGACGGTCGTACTCACTACAAAGTTTTCTTAACCGAGAAGAGACTTGTAGAAGCTGGCCTTAGCTTACTTTCTGCTGATGGTAATTTTTTACCTTCATATTATGAACTATGTTTGTTCTTATTCCGATATCTTTTCTGTTGTCATTTCAGTTGCTGAGGAGATCGACAGTCGGCCCGAGAACCAGCCGAAAGTTACTAGAAGGATGATCAAGAAAGCCGAGGCGGCTTGCGTTCAACCTGGGCCGAAGATCCCTCAGCTCATTGTCGGGATGCTCTTCAAAGAGATCGCGGAATGCTGATGGGAGAGTCAAGACCCCCTTCATCCCTGGTTGGGGGATTTGTGAGCAATATTCTGTCTTGGGATGCCCAGAGTCAGCCTTGGATTGGTCCAAGTTCAGCATCACTCCCCCCGACCTTTTGACAGTAACAGCCGGGGACAAATTTGATGAAACGGAGAAACTCGGAGCTCAAGCCCTATATCAGGTTTCCAATCTTTCATCCTAGAAGTAGTGTTTTCACTTAACTTGTGATTATAATTGTCTCATTGCTTCTTTGTTGCAGGCAAATGCCCAGTTCCAGGCTAGCACTCGGCTAGGTCGTGCATACCGAGATGAGAATGTGGCCTTGAAGAAGGAGAAAGCAACTCTTGATGAGAAATACCAAGACTTGGAGTCCAGGGCCATCCGGGCTGAAGCTGATGCTCATTCTCTCCAGAGACAGTATGACTCCTTGTATAACAAGAGGGCAGTAGACTGCAAGCTAGTGGTGAAAGCTTACCAGGAGTCTGAGGATTTCTTTCAGCTTATAGATAAGCATGACGATGAAGTACGCCCGGGTATCATGTCTGTTGGCTGCGATCGAGCCATCAATGTTGTGAGTAAGAGGCACCCTACTGTGGTTTTCCCGAGGGACTTTCCAAGTCCTTACTGTCAAGTTGCTTCGGGCGCCGAGGCCATCCCAGTAGCTCAAGCTTCGGGCTCCGGCTCTAGAGGAAGTCATCGTCGTTCCGGCTCTGGTTCGAGGGGTGTCCGAGCAACTATGGATGGCTCAGTTTCCTCGGATCCTCGAGGGAAACAGCCTATGACCGTGCAGAAGGGGAGAGTAGTTCGTCAAGCAGTCCCCTCAAACAAGGTGGTTGAAGATAGCTCATCTTCCGAGGAGGAAGAGGTTGAGGCGATGGAAGTGACAGCTCCACCAGTGGCGGTAGCCGAACCGGGTAAGGGCCATGCTGAGGAAAGCTCTGAGGAAGAGAGTGACGAGGAGGAGAGTAGCGAGGAAGAGACTGATGAGGAGGAGAATGGCGAGGAGGATTCTTCGGATGAGTAGTAGGGATCGCTTCGGGCCTTGCATGGCCTAGCTTAGCCGTATGTGGCTTTTATTTCTAGTATTTCAATCACGGTCCTTCGTGATTAAACTTTTATTTGGTTTAAATGATGTAACCCTAACTGTTGGCCCTTCGGGGTCTTTATTTATGAACTTGTTTGTTTTATTCGTATGTTCATTTATTTTCGGTACTTGGTCTTCCTAGACTCACACTCAACAGGTGCTTGGTACATAAACAAAACATAGAATTATAGAATGGAAAACAAGTTTGCATTAATAACTCAAAAAGGGTTCAACCCTTACACAGCTCATTATTGTCCTACTCGGGGCATCAAAACCCTGGGATGGTTTCATCGAACCTACTAGATAAATAAAAAACTACATCCTCGCAGAGGCAGCTTAAACATAATAAATCTTGAGGTTCAAGGCATACCAAGTACGGGGCACCTCAACCCCGTCCAAGGTCTCCAAATTATATGATCCTCGTCCCAATGTCTTCCTGACTCGATACGGCCCTTCCCAGTTTGGGGCTAGTTTTCCTTTCTGGCCAACTCCAGAAGCCTCGATCTTTCTCAGAACCAAATCACCTTGCTGAAAGAACCTCTCCTTAACCCTGTGGTTGTAATAGAAGGATGCTTTCTTTTGATGCTCCACATTTCTAGCGTTTGCCTCGTCCCTGACTTCATCAATCAGATCTAGGGCGAGCTTCATACCTTCTTCATTTGTCTCAGGTTCAAATGCTTCCACTCGAGGTGATGCATGCATGATCTCCAATGGCAAAACTGCCTCAGCTCCATAAGCTAGCAGAAACGGGGTTGCTCTTGTGGTCACCTTGCAAGTAGTGCGATAAGCCCAGAGTATAGGCAGTAACTCGTCTACCCAAGTGCTCCTTGAGCGTTCAACCCTTTTCTTAAGTCCATCAAGGATGATCCGATTGGCCACCTCGGCCTGTCCATTTGCTTGCGGATGTGCTACTGAGGTAAAACGAAGCTCAATAGCATTCTCCTCACAGTACTTCTTAAATTCTTCATTATTGAACTGTGTCCCATTATCCGTCACAAGGATTCGTGGGATGCCATATCTGCAGATTATGTTCTCCCAAAAGAACTGGGAAACTTGCTTGGTGGTTATTTTGGTTAAAGGCTTAGCCTCAATCCACTTGGTGAAGTAGTCAATGGCGACAATCAAAAACTTCCTCTGTGCTGATGCCATAGGGAAAGGACCAAGAATGTCCATCCCCCACATTGCAAATGGAATGGGGGAACTGACTGATGTTAACATCTCAGGCGGCTGCCTGACAATTGGAGCATGCTTCTGGCACCTGTCACACCTCTTGACATAATCCTGTGCATCAGCCAGCATCTCTGGCCAGTAGAATCCCAAACGAGTTATTTTGTGAGCCAGGGCCCTGCCCCCCAGGTGCTGCCCACAGATCCCTTCATGAACTTCTTCCAAAGCTTCCCTTGCCTCTTGAGGCCTCAAACACTTCAAGTACGGGATGACAAATGATCTCTTGTACAGAATGCCCTCAATCAAAGTGTATCTCAATGCTCTTACTGAAAGTTTTCGTGCCTCTAAGGCATCGTCTGGGAGCCACCCGGTCTCAAGGTGTGCCGGATCTATCCAAGAGCTTCCCACATCAATTGGTGCCACTAATTTCGAGTCGATGGTCGGGGCCTTCAAGACCTGGAAGTAAACACTCCCTGCATAGTTTTCTATCTCGGAAGAAGCGAACTTAGATAGGGCATCGGCCTTAACGTTCTCTTCTCTCGGGATGTGTTCTACATAACACTCGTCAAACTGAGTCATGACAGCTTTCACAACTCGCAGATACTTTGCCATAGTTTCATCCTTGGCCTCAAATTCACCATTTACTTGAGAGACTACTAATCTTGAATCTCCACAAACTTTGAGATTCTTGACTCTCATGATTCTGGCCAAGCCTAAACCAGCTATCAAGACCTCATACTCAGCTTCATTGTTGGTTGTCTGAAAATCCAACTTCAAAGCATATTCGACTGTGAACCCATCGGGGATTTGCAATACTAAGCCTGCGCCACTAGATTTTGTTTTTGATGCTCCATCAAAATAGAGCACCCAATATTCCTTCCGATCAGGTTCAAGTTCTCCATCTTTATCTTGCTTCTCAGGGGTTGTTATCATTTTCTGCCCCCCGACTTCTTGGTTGCTAATGGTGCATTCAACCACGAAGTCAACCAATGCCTGAGCCTTAATGGCTGTTCGAGGCTTACACGTGATGTCAAATTCTCCAAGTTCAATCGCCCACTTGATTAGCCTTCCACTAGCCTTCGGGCTATGTAAAATGTTTCTCAACTATTGGTCCGTCAGGACCTCAATCTTATGTGCCTGGAAGTACGGGCGTAACTTCCTCGAGGCTGTTATCAATGCCAAGGCGAACTTCTCAATGGGAGAGTAATTCAGCTCCGCCCCGTGCAACACCTTGGTCACATAATAGATAGGTTTCTGGACCTTCTTCTTTTCTCGAATGAGAACGGCGCTTAACGCTTGCTCAGATACCACCAGGTATATATAAAGAGTCTCTCCGGGACTAGGTTTGGCCAGCAACGGGGCTTCAACCATGTACTTCTTTAGTTGTTCAAAGGCCTCTTGGCTCTCAGGGGTCCATTCAAAATTTTTCACCTTCTTCAATGCTTGAAAGAAAGGCAAGCATTTGTCACCAGACTTGGAGATGAATCTTCCTAAAGCCGCTACCCGGCCTGTCAACTTCTGCACATCTCTTATAGAGCGTGGTGGCTCCATGTCTAAGATCGCCTTGATCTTGTCAGGATTGGCCTCTATGCCTCGCTTTGAAACCATAAGACCCAAAAATTTGCCTGATCCAACGCCAAAGGCACACTTGGCTGGATTCAACATCATTTTGTGGTGCCTCAGCACTTCGAATGCCTCTCTGAGGTGCTTAATGTGGTCTGCCTTGAACAGGCTCTTGACTAGCATGTCATCAACATAGACCTCCATGGTTTTTCCAATCAGATGGGCGAATATCTTATTCACCAGTCGTTGGTAAGTAGTTCCTGCATTTTTTAGACCGAAAGCCATAACGAGATAGCAGAAAACACCGAAGTCAGTTATGAAATATACCTTAGGGACGTCATCCTTGTGCATCTTAATCTGATTGTAGCCGCTGAAACCATCCATGAAGCTAAGCATCTCATGTCCAGCTGTGGCATCTATCAACATGTCTATCCTTGGTAAAGGGAAGCAATCCTTAGGGCATGCGTCATTCAAGTCGGTGAAGTCTATACACATCCTCCACTTACCATTGGCTTTCTTGACCATCACAGGGTTAGCCAACCATTCTGGAAACTGAATCTCTTCGATAAACCCAGCTTCTAAGAGCTTTTCCACTTCTTGCTTTATGGCCTCTTGCCTTTCAGGTGCAAAGTTCCTCTTCTTCTGCTGTATTATCTTCCGATTAGGATCGACATTCAATCTGTGAGTTATGAGTTGGGGATCAATCCCTGGCATATCAGCTGCTGTCCAAGCAAACACATCGCCATTTTCTTGCAAGAATGCTATCAACTTGCCCTTCAGGGGTTCCTTCAAAGAGGCTCCTATATAAGTCACCTTCTCAGGGTCACCTAGCTCCAGAGGAATAGGTATTAAGTCCTCTGCTGGCTTTCCTCGGTGTTCATCATCACCACGGACATCCATGTCTTCGATCGGAAGTACCTGCCCCCAGACTCCATCAGCCCTTAGTGCGGATACATAACAACTTCTTGCCATCTTCTGATCACCCTTTTGTTCTCCAACACCATTCCGGGTTGGAAACTTAATCTTCATATGATATGTGGAGGCCACAGCCTTGAAGGCATGAAGTCCAGTCTTTCCTAGGATTGCGTTATAAGTCGAGGATGCCTTGATCACAAGGAAATTCAGCATCTGAGTAGCTTCCTTAGGTTCCTGTCCAATGGTCATGGGCAATTGAATAGTACCTTCGACCTTGGACTCAACTCCATTAAATCCGTAGATTGGCATGTTGGTGGGGGTCAACTGAGAATCGGTGTACCCCATTTTCACAAACGCATCGTGAAACAAGATATTAACAGAAGCTCCATTATCTATCAAGACTCGCTTCACCTCCGAGTTTCCAGTTACAGGAGTTATGACCAACGGGTCGTCATGGGGGAATTTCACCCCCTCAAGGTCTGAATCATCAAAACCAATCACTATCTCAGTCTTAGCACGCTTCGGGGCTTCTCCTACGATGTGCATCACTTCTCTGGCATAGGCCTTTCGGGAGTTTCGGGTAGTGCCAGCTGCTGTTGGTCCTCCCCAAATCATATTGATTACTGGCCCTCGGGGCTGTGGATTACGATCACGATTGCTGTCTCTTTTGTCATTGTCTCTCCTGTCATAGTCCCTTCTTTGGGTTCCACGATCATCATTCTTCGTGAACCTGCTTAGCTTTCCTTTCCGGATCAAGAACTCAATCTCATCTTTCAATTGTCTACAATCATCTGTATCATGACCCACATCACGGTGGTACCTACAGTATTGATCCTTGTTCCTTTTCGTGGGATCACCCCTAAGTGGCTTCGGCCATCGGAAGTCTTTATCCTTCTCAATATCTAGCAAGATCTGGCTCCTAGGAGCGTTCAGCCTTGCATAATCAGAAAACCTCGATCCCAAACCCTTCTTTGGCGGTGACTCAGAATCCTTGCTATTCCGGGGATACTTGTCCCTAGCATCGTACTCTTGCTCTTGCTTTCGTTTCTTGGAATCATTAGAACCCTTGATCATTATTCGACTTTGTTCTATAAACTTTGTTATCATTGATTTATTTATCATTATTCTCTTCATCTTTATCATGTTTACATCAAACCCCATGATAACGAACGGTTCGATTATGAACTAATCGGCGTCATGGGGTCCTAACGGATTTACTTATGGAATTTAGATGTTGATTGCCTAACTTAATATATGTGTGGTGAATTTGCTATATCCTTGCATGGTTGTATTTAATTCATATAGATGCGTAGCTAACATCTATCTTGTTAATCTTTAGTGAAGCGACAGTGAATCTTTAGATTTAGAACTTGCCATGCTAGCATAAGTCCATGAATATTATTCATGTTTGTGGTGTGTTTCTAACCGTCTCATACTACCTTATGTAATCTTATGGATAATTGATCTTCAACCATTATGTTTTAAAATTCTATAGACATATAGGGTCTAAGCATAATTGGTGCCTGCATGATTTCTATCTTATGTGGATATTGTGTAGATTGGTGTGCGTGTACTGAAAGGTAACGTATACTTATTTCGTGTTGTCCGATTAGTTATCGTAACCACCACATGTGTTGATAAAAGAGCATGATCTCTAAAGGAAGTTTGTATTGAAGTTAGGATCCCATGTTTTCCATCTCATAAGTAATTCGAAATCACTTAGTTAATTAATTTAGTTGTTAATTAATTCTTCTTAGTTAATTTAGATAATCAAAACCAATTTGTCCATTGTCTTAGCATTGAACGATAATCATACACTGATGCTTAGGTACAAGAACTAAATTATACAATCTCTGTGGGAACGAACTCTACTTCATTCTATATTACTTGTGATCACGTGCGCTTGCGTGATTTTGTGCTAACACCCGTCAGGGGCAATATTCAACTGAATGCAACTGAAATTAGAAATTTAGTTGCATATGGTTGCATTCAGTTGCTGATTTCATGTTCCATTTTTCAGTTGTCATTTTCGAACTCATTTTTGGACTCTATATATATATATATAGAGTCCAAAAATGAGTTCGAAAATGACAACTGAAAAATGAAACATGAAATCAGAAATTTAGTTGTATATGGTTGCATTCAGTTGCAAATTTAGTTCAATATGCCCCTGCGGGGCTATGCAACCTCAATCCACCAAAATATTACCCACCTTATATATATATATAATTAGTTGCATGTGGTTGCATTTAGTTGAATATGCCCCTACGGGGCCTTGCAACCCAAATGAACCAAAATAGCACCCCACCTTAAAAAAAAAAAAAAAAAAAAAAAGTACAACCGCCGCCTGCCAAAGAAAGATGGGGGAGGGGGGCTAGGGTTAGGGTTAGTATTTTTGCAATTTTGAAACTTAGTTAGTAAAATTGCAAATAGCTATTCTTTACAAAAGTAAATGTGCAAATATTTACTTTTCCCTATTTATTTATCAAAAAACCTCTAAAAATAATTGGTTAGTTATTATTTAGGTGTATAGAAAAGATATTAACTTTTAGCTCGAAAAAATAATCAGTTAATTATTAGTAATTATAATATTATTAGTCTATTTCCTTAATTAGAACGATTATATTTTTGAAAGATATTACATTTTAGCTGTAAAAGATAGCCAATTAGTTATTAGTAATTATAATATTATTAGTTTATTTCATTAATTAGAACGATCATATTTTTGGAAAAAAGAAATTTTAGTTACAAAATTTAGAAAATGTAATAGCTGTAATGGGTTAGTTATTATTTAGGGAAAGTATTGGGAGAGTTGCGTGTGATATTTTGAGAAAAAATTGTGTTTTATTTTTTAATAAATAAGTAAAATAATTAATAGTAATAAAGTAAAATAATTAAATAAGGTAAGAACTATGAAAAGATAATTGGTTAGTCATTATTTAGAAGAAAATGAGATATTTTAGTTACAAATTATAGAAAAGATATTACCTTTTAGCTGGAAAAAATAATCAGTTAGTTTTAAGTAATTATAATATATTAGTTATTTCATTAATTACAACGATCATGTTTTTGGAAAAAATAGATTTTTGTTGAAAAAGTTAGAAAATGTAGTAGCTGAAAAAGGTGGTTGGTTAGTTATTTTTTATGGGAAATGTCGTATCATATTTTGAGAAAATATTGTGTTTTGTTTTGTAATAAGTAAGTAAAATAATTAATGGTAATAAAGTAAAACAATTAAATTAGGTAAGTACTGTACTGTACCGTACCGAAACTTTTAATTTTTCGTCTTTTATAATATACTCCCTCCGTCCCACAATACAAGTCTCTTTTGAAAAAATTACGCATCTTAAGAAAACATTAACTAGATGATACATTTCCTTTTATGCCCATAATAAATACATTGACTTTTAAGAATATGAGCTATTTTATACTCTTGGTCATTCCTCATTAATTACAATACAATTTTCAAAAAGGGTAGTTTAGTAAAAGTGATCACAAATTTACATTGAAAATTGGAAATGGACATGTATTATGGGGAAAAAAAATCTCTCAAAAGAGACTACTATTGTGGGACGGAGGGAGTAGTATAGATAGCTTACGCGCTAATTAACTAAATTAATCATCAAACTAACCTTCTTTAAAGAATCATATTTATCCAATTATATACTCCCTCCGTCCCTCTTTAGTTGGCACATTTGCAAAAAAAATTTGTCCCTAAATAGTTGTCACATTCCTTGTTCCAATATATATTTTTACCAATTTTTCCATATATACCCCTTTATTTCTAATACCAATGTTTGACTTTATATTTAATATACACACTCATAACTCTTCATTTAATGTTAAAATTAAGGGCAAACATGGAAACAAATTACATAATTAATTCTTTCTTAATATGTGTGTTTTTTGCAAAAGTGTCAACTAAAAAGGGACGGAGGGAGTATTCAATAATATACAAATATTGCATATTTATTACTTAGTTTCCAAGGCCCTTGGAATTAGAAACAAACACGTTTCTTGAATGGAGTTCTGGTCCGACAAGTTGCTACTTGCTAGTATGTTGCTAAGTTATTAATCTAGGCAAATCTAGGCATAAAAGTTGCTAGTTACCAGGTGGCAAGATATTCATGTGTTTCCCTGGCCTACTCTTTTTCCCAAAGATTCAGTTTTGTAATTCTTTTATAACTTTTTTGAACAAATCATGGATCATTATTTACTAAACAATTCAAGGTTTCTCATTATTTACTAAACAATTCAAGGTTTGTTATAATTTCATCTTTTTCGCTAAAAGTTTATTCTTTAATTATAGTTACAATACAACTATACCATGCACCCTGCTGCAGTAGGACAAAAAAACCAGAACATCCTCCACAAAATAAATTGTGCAAGACAAGGCTCTGAACATCTGCCTCGAAACATATCCTTTTACATTGCACTTAAATCGCTATCTTTTAAAATTTATGATGTTGATGAACCGAAAATGCATTCATGTGTTCTACTTGTTATATCTAAATTCTAGAAAGTATACTGGCCCTTCGTGCTGCTTAATCTGCCATATGCTTAGCACCTTTAAACACAGATTTCTGCTACTTGCCAAAGGGTTCTTACTCTAGTGGTATCAGAGGTCAAGCCTTGTCAAAGGCATAGTGAGTGTGTCAATTCCCTGTGTGTAATTTGTTGGGAGACAACTAAGCTACTCACTATAATTGTTCTATATTGAAGGACCTCAACTTAAATGTTCTAAAAGAAAGGAGGTCTGTGAAGATAGCAGTGCAACATTCAACAACATGATTGCACTATAGGAATGAAATTCTCTATTAACTCTATTTGATCGAACATAATAAAATACAAAATTTAAAGCCTAATTCCATTCATGGCTCTGATTACTTCCATCATTTCATTGATTTTTTCTTTTTTAACATTTTCACATACCGGTCGATTCATGGTATAATCAAGACAGCTAACAATGCTTTTAAAGTTTTCCTTTATATGTAGCATGTAATCATTTACGACGCTTCTATAGACACGAGTGAACTTGAAACAAAGCAATCATATATTATGGTCTTCTAGCAATATGAACATTAGCCGCCTAAGGAAAATTCCATGCACAATGAGCTTCTGAAGATTTCACTACTATGTAGGTGATTATGCTACAAATTTGCAAAGCAACTGCCTCGGTAAACAAAATGATATCAATTAATGTACCTAATTTCATCAAAGAGATGCGACATTGTGTAACTTCAAAATTCAAGTGAAATGATGGCTTCTACGAGGCCTCTTAGTCAGAAACTGAGCCAAATGTTATTTTTTAAGTTATAAATCAAACACCAAGGGACAAACTTCCACATCAGTGAGATGCCTCAGTGAGAACAAGCCGATGTGTATCATATTCATATTCATATGATAAGCATACAAGACTTTAGTTTAACACGTCAAGTAGGCATTTTATTCGTCACAATTTTTTGCTAAATGACAAGTCTTAGTAAATGACAAGAAGAATGATATTAGTATATGTATTTTGGGATTTCGCCTTCCCTCAAGGGAGAGGGCATACTTGCCTGTCCATATGTTGAAAACTGGGTTCCCACCACTTTACAAGGGGACGGTGATAAGGGAAATTAAGCAGCGGAGAGACTTTTACCACATGTACTTGCTCTATAATCTAGGACCTTAATTGAATGTACTAAACGTAAAGCGTTTGATCATTTCAAACTCTCTCATTGAAACCGCATTATTATAACATGATAAGTATTATCTAAGAAACTGCATGAATGCAAAATAATTTCTTTCTAGTTACTTGTGAAGGTTGCAGTGCAGATTTCAACAAGTACCTAAGACAATAGCAATAGTGATAAACAAATTACTTTCAAATCTTTCACAACTGTAGGAATAAAATTCTCTATTTGCACAACTTGATCGCGCATAATACAAATATAAGGCCTAATTCCAATAAGGAGATTCTATTACTTTCGTCATCACGTAATATCAGTTAATCTTCACTAAATTGTTTCCAGGTAGATTCAAGGTAGCTAACAATGCTTTTAACGAATTTTCCATACATAGTACAAACTCTTTCTTACGATTCTACACACGAGTTAAACTTAAATGAAGCAATCATAAATTCAGTGCAACAATGACAGTCCAAGAGCAATGTGAACCTAAACTGATTAGGGAAGATTCATGTGAATTGAGTGTCAGAAGTTTTCACTATTCTTTAGCTAACTACACCAGAGATTTACAAAAAAAACTACCTCAGTCAAGAAAATGGATTCGATAACTTATGTACCTAATTGCATCAAATAAATGCATTACTGTGAAAGTGTAAAATTCAAGTGAAACAAAGGTTTCTATGAGGCCTCTTAGTGTAAGTGAGTTGAAGTGTTTCTTCAAGTTATATCTCAAACACCAAGACACATATAAAAACAATTAGTACCTTGTCTATACTAGAGAATACAGCTAACATGCTGAGGAACCTTATATATACTAAAGAAAGAGTTATTAAGCTAAAGACTAGAAATATAGCCAGCACAAAATCAGATTCCACTAGTAGAAAATTCATAATCATTAAGCCTCATCAAATTCACATTTTTTTAATCATTATTTTCGATAGGCGATTATTAAAAATCATGCTATTGGATATAATTATAGAACTATTACAAGTTTCCCCACTTGCATACCAAAGAAAAAGATTGGCCAATAGATACTTGGAATTTTGAACAGTATCAAGAAGCTAGAAAACAACTTCTACATCAATGAGATGCCTCAGTGAGAGCAACGTATTCTGCATCATTTTCAATGATATGCATACAGGACTCAAATTTAACATGTAAAGTAACCATTTTAACTTTAGGAATTTTATGCAGAAAGGACAGATCTTAGTAACTGATGAGAACATTGATATTACTGAATGTGTTTTGGGATTTCACCTTTCCTCAAGAGGGAGAGAGCGTACTCGCCTGTATCAATAAGATCATCAACATTATGCAATGATCGTTCCTCAGAAGCCAGCATAAAGATGGCACGAACCTCTGCTTTCTTGTGTAGTCTTGCAGCCAAGTTTAATGGCAGATTAGGTGAGTTGAGGCTTCTCAATAACTGGCGATATAGTGATAGAACCCGACCTCTATTTCGAGCCAAATCTTCGGCTGTTGCCCATATCAAGCCTTTCGCCATTTCAAAACACTTTGGCAAACAATTAACACAAGTCAGATTACACTAAGTGTACACTTTAGCAAACAAATGACACGAGTCAGATTACACTAAGTTTACGTACACCTACGTTCAATGAAATACCAATATAAACTAATAATTGCAGGGTATTAACAATTTCAACTCGTTATACAAGATACTACTTTACCAACTGTTAGTCCACTGCACATTAGCATGTTACCCATATAAAATTAACACCACAATACCATTCCAAAACCTTCAATATTACATCCAAAGCATTCGAAAATAACATGTATACAACCACATGCATTCAATCCAACTTATCGTCAATATCAAATTTTTACACCTCAATTATTTTAATGGGCAGAAATACAAATAAAATACAATCACAAATCCACTATCTTGCCCTTAAATTCTTAGAAGAATTATATCATACATCTTATGCATAGTACACAATACACATATATACACACATATATATAAATATATATTAGATGAGAGCAACTTCAGTCTAAAGTAGTTGAAAGGCCTGTACTAGATCAAGATTTACGATAACCAATAAACCAAGAGGTTCAGAAATGTGATAATACAGTACAGCATCTTCCCGAAGCCTGAGTAGTTCTATCTATGTTTCTGACCATTATTGTATATCAAAAGTTTCTACTATCAAAGTAATTTTTTAGTCTTGTATACATATGCTATATGTGATCTTCAAAATGATTTCAAATCACTGTACATATATCAACTTAAAAAGTGATGCAATAGATTTCGTGTCACTGAATTAAAATAGTAAAAAAAAAAACAGGTTTGAATCAATGTAAGTAACCTTGTCCAACTGATTAAATTAAGAGTGAGTAGTAAAATACTTATCAGAGAAAAATTAAACTTGAAGAGGAGCAAAGCTAGGCATATATAGAACACATAGGTCCCTTGCAGGAAAGTTAAATTTGTCTGGGTAAAAGTATTCCAGAAAACAACAGTTCTATTCATTATAAAGAACCTGCCAAGTTTAACAAATGTAAGAAAAGGGTGTATAAGTACTATTGCTAATTTTAACAAAGTCTAACTGAACAACTGATTATAAAGAGTATAAACATTGATACTCAACAATTAGCATGTAAGAGAAAAACTTGAATACTCAGCTTACTTGAACTCAACTTCCAAACTAGTATTGTAAGCAAAACATAACTAAATAACCGGAACACTTAGATTAAAAGGAACCAGAAAACAAATACAAGTGCACTACAACTTAAAATAATGTAATTAGCATGTTAAAGGGACTGGGGTAAGATTGCAATGGCGAATGAAACAAGTACGTTAAACATGACTTGGACGAGAGAGTAATGGCCCAATACATGTACTCAAGTAAGCAAACATTTTAAAATATACTTTAGCATCATTTGGTGCTTGGAGGAGTGATCAACACATGAGAAGAGCGTATTTCAATGTATATACAAGGGTACTGCTATCGTGATGACATTTTAAATTCATATTGCCTTCCTCTCCGCTTGCTACAGTTACCTCCCTATTTGTGTATTTTTTAAAAATATATTTTAGAATCCTTATTTCCTCCAGGTTAATAACATCCACGGTACTTACAATACAATCTAAAAAATCCCAAAATTAGGTCTAGAACAATAAAAAACCCACACTCTACTGCATCAAGCTTCGGAGTAATGTTCTCAGCTAATTTTCGAGAAATCTAGTTTGGCTCAGCATAAAAATCCAGCTCATCTAGTAGATATTACTAAGTAATAAAAGAATTTCAAAAAAAAAAAAAAGAAATTGCACATTTGTATATTAGATTGAGTATAATATTGACATAAATTAACTCATAAACCCTAAACACAACAAATGAGATATAAATAACATGTATAAGATAAGTTTGTTCACTATCTAGCTATAAAATTCTTACAGACAATTCATCAAACATCTTATGGGTGTGTCTATATTCAACACATAATGCAGTTATATACATATAAAATGAGATAGTAGAAGTAGAGGGCACCTGCTAGTTGAGTCCAAATGGGTGTAATATGTAAAGGGTTTGTTTGCAAGGATGTTTCTTGAAACCCCTTTGAAAGTTTAGTAAAAAGACCAACCCAATTGAAAGTGAATTACAAAAAGGGCTTGTTTATTAGTGTTTTTATTGAAACCCCTTTGAAAACTGGGTCAAAAAAAAGAGTTCATAAGTGCACATCTATGTGCACACCCTAGAATATCCTTAACTTGCATTTTTTATTAATGGAAGCATATTTTACATATTGAGAAATAAAAAATAATCACCGATAATTATTAAATAATAATAATAATAATAATAATAATAATCAATAAATAATGATATATGAATATTAAATTATTAAACATATTTTTATGCTTTTTTTTAAATACATATGTACTTTTCATGCTTGATTTTTTTTTACTATGCTAATAGGAAATTTTGAATATTGAAATTATATATATATATATATATATATATATATATATATATATATATATATATATATATATATATATATATATATTTGGCAACAATCATTCAACAAGTACTCAACCAGTACAAACATACCAATCACCACAAATTACTATTATTTGATTATTACCATTCAATAAAATAATATGGGAAATTCTCGATGGTACGCTTGTAGATTTGATTTTTCTAAATGGTACACCATATAAAATTGTCTTCTCCTTGTACTAATTGTCTTCATTGTACAAGGGTACCATCGAGAAGACAATTTTATTTGATGTACCATTTAGAAAAGCCAAATCTATAGGCGTACCATTGAGAATTTCCCAAATAATATTTTATTATTGAAAATACATCATGTGCAAAATAGCTACCATTTTACAGTCCAAGTACTAAAAATTATTATTTATTATTTTATCAAGCCCGAAATAATAGTCATATTTGATTTTCAGTGGTCAATTTGACCCATCTTTAATTAAAATATAATTTTTTATTGTAATTTTAAAAAATTCATTATATTGTAGAATAGGTTAAATATAAATTTCTTATAATAGTACCAAATTTTATAATTTATGTATGATTCATGAAAAAGACATGTATTTGAATATATCACATATTCTTAAATTAAAAATTAAGATGTAAAATTAGAACTAAATTTCACTAAAAAAAGTTTATTCATTTGTTCAATTAATTTATTATAAAATTATAAAAATGTAAGTTGAGGATATTTTGGTCATATTATTGATAAGAGTGTACACTTATAAATGTGGGGTGTACACATATTACCTCCCCAAAAAAAACCCCAATTAGAGTGAGAATATTGAGCTGTTAGTTTTGAGCTGTTATCCGGATTGTTCGATTTGTTTTAAAAAAAAGACAGAAATATCCCACTTTTTTAGGGGTGATGGCCCAAAATATTCATATGGGAGCCATGCTGGCCCTTTTTACTGACTGAAAACGCTACACCGTCTACCGTGATATGAGGGGTGTTGCGGAACACCGTGTTCCGTATCATGGGGTGTTGCGGAACACCGTGTTCCGTATCATGAGGTGTTGCGGAACACCATGTTCCGTATCATGCATGGATACGGAACACCGTGTTCCGTATCATGCATAACACGGAAGATGGTGTTCCGTATTATGCTAACACGGAGGACGATTCTCCGTATCCCGTCGGTATTTCGGGCCATTTTTTTCAAAATTAGTATTTTGGGCAAAAACTTGTGAAAAATAGGCATTTTGGTAATTCTCTCCTTTTTTAGCAAAAACGTTGAAGACTTTAATCAACTCATTTTAGGTCCTTAAACCCAGCAGAAGAAATATATGTGTCTATATATAGTGTGTGTGTTTGTGTGTGTAGTTTTATGGCTCTCAAAAATTAGATTTTTAGTTGGGTGTTTGCAGAGTCCAACTAGTAAGTTTCTCTGTTTATTTTCCCTTCATTTTCATTTACAAATATGTAGTAACTTTTATGTTAATCAATGCATTTTAGAAAAAGATAGTGTAATTATTGGTTTTTTGAATTTTTCTTGTTAGTGAAATTTAATAGTTTGGACTGCATTGATTATGCCTTGAAAATGCATTTAATAATGAGAAAATAGAGTATGTTTTATGTTTAATTACTAGGCTTTTGAATTAGTGTAAAGGCTGCATTGGTTTGTAGTTATGAATCCAAGTGAAAAATTGTAGTATAAATTATCAATGATGTATACATTGTAGATATGCACATTTTTTGGACACTCACAAGCATACATGCACTGTTTTCGTTTGTTTTTCTCTCGATAAACAGTAACTAGGGCACATATAGATGTAAATTTGCCTAAGATTTTTTTCTAGATTTGAAGCTTATGTTCATCAAGTAACGACTAAGTTGCACGTATAACCAGTAAGGGGCTAGAATCTTAACTTTTGCATTCTAATATTGAGAGCCAGTGTGGCTCTCCTTATTTTTTAAAATAAGGACTTATTTGGAGAAAAAATTTCACATTTACATTAATTTTTATGATTAAAAATTTAGAAAGGGTTAGTATACTTTATATATAGAAAATAAGTAAACTTGTAAAGCATAATGTATAATGTAATATAATATGTAATAGAGGACATATATAATTCAACTAGAATAAAAGATAAATAATATTAACTCTATACAGGGATCGTGAAATTTGAAGAACATGCATCAACAAGGATCAAGTCGCTGAAAAAAGTTCATTAACATGATCAAGCCTCAGTGACAGAATAAGATGTACAGATGATTCAGTTGAAGGGCCAAAAGATTTCATGTATTCAAATTAATTGAAGATACTGCTGCAGGTTAATCAATTGGAATGTAACGAAGGTGTGAAGATCAAGATCAGTGCTAGTCATTTGTGAACTAGACCAGTGCACTAAGTGTCAGCACATACGAGAAGGATCAACACATTAATTCACAGAAAAAATTGTCAAAGCTATTGACGATCAAGGACAAACATAATATCTCAAGGTATTGTCAAAAAATTAATTTACTCTGAAAATTAAATAAGTAACTGATTAATTAATTATTTATAATAAAATAATTAAATTAATCTGGTACTTGGATTATTTTCTGAGAAAAATTAAAATAGCAGAATAAATAGAAGAGAGAAACCCAAGAGATATAAAAAATAGTAATACTATGCGTGATTACTATGCAAGATTACTATGCGCAGTTACTATGCGCGATTACTATACAAGATTACTATGCACGGTTACTATGCTGGTACTGTGCAAATAGTGATACTGTGCAAATAGTGGTTACTGTGCAAATAGTGGTTACTATACAGTGGGGCCCACGTCCAAAATCAATTCAGTAGACACGGTTTTGGGGTTGTTGGAATAGTACAGCATAGTACAGCATAGTGACTTTCTGTAGCCTATAAATAACCTGTTGTATTTCATTTCAAAACACACCTCAACACATAACTTTCTCTTCTCTCTCTTATATCTTCTCTTTGTAAGCTGCTTGATAGTCCATCTAGTAGGGAAGCCGGCTTAGCCCGCTTTCAGGAAGTGTCGGGTAGAAGGTCCTCGTGCCTAAACTATCCTAGGATTGTTTGATTTTGTAGCTGATCCATTAGATTAGATTGTGTAGCAAACCTCCGGGTTTTATTATTAAAAGATATTTCCCAAACAGTTGTGTTATTTCGATTCAGTATTTTTTGATCTCATATCCACATCAAAAATCGAAATATTTTTAAATAACGCATTCAACCCCCCCTTCTACGTTATTCCGAACCTAACAATTAGTATCAGAGCCACTCTGTTATTATACAACAGTTAAGATCCAAAAAGCTATACAATCATGACAGAGAAAACACAAACTCCAACAACAAGCAGATATGAATCAATCAGAGTTCCAATACTCAGGGCATCAGAATATCCCATATGGAAGGTGAAGATGGAAATGTTTCTGGAGGCTACAGATCCAGAGTACTTAGACAGAATCCATGATGGTCCACATAAGCCTACCAAATTGTCGGTTGCAGTTGCTGGAGAGCAACAGAAAACGATTCCAAAGGAGAAGAAAGACCACACTCCTGAAGATATCTCCTCTATTAGCAAGGATGCCAAAGTAAGGCATTTATTACATAGCGCTCTTGACAATGTTATGTCTAACAGGGCCATTGGATGCAAAACTGCTAAGGAGATTTGGGATGCTTTGGAAGTCAGATGTCAAGGAACCAAAGCCATCAAGAAGAACAGGAGAACAATACTCACACAGGAGTACGAGCACTTTGACTCGAAGTCTGATGAGTCATTAACAGATCTATATGACAGATTCCTGAAATTGCTGAATGATCTGTCACTGGTAGATAAGGAGTATGATCTTGAAGACTCCAATCTGAAATTCTTGTTGGCTCTTCCTGAGAAGTGGGATTTAAAGGCCACTACCATCAGAGACAATTATGATCTGGAAGACATGTCTTTTGATGAAATCTATGGAATGCTCAAGACTCATGAGCTTGAGATGGAACAAAGAAGCAAGAGGCACAGGGAAGGACTATCAATATTGATTTCGAGTAGATTATCTCTTACAATCTAGAAGTGTGTAAATGGGGGGGGTTGAGTTTTGTTTAGGCGTTTTATCAAACACCTTGCATACGATAAATAAATTGCTACAAAAACATAACTAAATTAATGGCTAATATCCAAATTTGCCAACACAACAACACAATGAGCAAATTAGCAAGATAAGAGACATTTGACCCAAGGATAATAGCAAATCAAGCACTTCAACCCAACAAACAAGAATATATCCAACTCTACCTAACCAAGATAATTGGTGAAGCACACAATCACTTATTTCTCTTCTAAAAATACTAATTTAGTGAAGCACATAAATTAGCTCTCTTGATAATAGCTACCAATAATGAAGCACTACTAGTATAACCAAATCAAGGAATTAAACAAAGAGAGGCTAGGACAAACCCAAGGATGAGAAGCTTAACCTAGGTATTTGTACTTGAATCTTGAAGTTTAGGCACGCCAAACCTTGTGCTACTACAACGAATGTACTAACAATTACGGATTAGCACAAACAATTAGCAATTGAAATTACAAGAAGAGCCAGATGAAGCAACTTACAAATCTCCAAGCAAAATCATAAACAATACAACACAAGTATTCAAGATAGAGTGAAATAGATCTTACTTAAATTGAATGGGTTTAGTACAAGAGATGATTCCTTGAGCCAAATATATGGAGTTAGTTACTCATAATCAATGCTAAATTATGAGTAATAAGTGTTTTTATCTCTACTTGACTAACCCTAATTTTATCCTTGAAGAGGCTAGGTTGAAGATGAAGAAGTTAGATGTTAAGATAAGTTATTGTTTTTGTTGGGTTTTACTTCTTTTAGTACACAGCAAGTGCTGCACAGCCTGTTGCACGGTCGTGCAGCTGCCCGTGAGAAAAACTGCCCAATCTGCACTACTTGTAACACTCTTCACAGCCTGTTGCACGACCGTGTAGTAGCCCGTGCGAGACAAAATCTTCAAGATTATACAATAAAAACCTCCAGGAAACGCGAGCTTGCATCTTCTAACTTCCCTCTTGAATAATCTTTTCTTTCATGACCGAAATAAGCCATCTTTTCAACAATTAAGCATGAGGCACTGAAAGATGAAAACATAATTAATATCGATAAAACTACATTCGAGACTAACAAAAATGTAAAAGAATAAAAGACCAAACATGTATAAAATACACGTTATCAAATCTTCCCCCACTTGAACTTTGCTAGTCCCGAGCAAACTACTCTTAATATAACCATATACTCCTAACTAGTACCACTTCCGTAGGTGATCACGATTGCATTTGGCATATGCAACAAGCCCTTGGAACCCCTAGGTAGCCATAGTGGACGAGTGAGGTCTCGTGAGGGTTTATAGAAGATAACCCACAAAATCTATAAAATTTACTAACAAACAAGAAGATAACAATACCTACTAATTAAGCTAACTACTACAATCACATGTCCGAGTCGTCTACTTGTAACTAAAATCAAACATATAGAGCTATTCACCTTGTCATCCACTATAACGAGCTAACAACCAATTCAAGAATCAAGATAACACACCTTGTGCAAAATGTAACCAAGACATTAAAGATAGAATGAATGCACTTCAATCGCGAACACTAGACAAGATTATCACAAAGCATACATGGCTTCGCATTAAGAAGATGAAATTTATATGGTGAAAAATCTCACATCTCTCAATTATGCATCACACAAGTATGGGCTAGAGATTTCACTCAACTCCAAGTCTAAATGCATGCGCTCTACTTGACCTTGCATGTTCACCTAAATTTCGGATTGCACCAAAAATAAAGAATTCATAAAATGGGTTGTAATGGGGCTTGGGTGAAGGTGTGAAAATTTAAGTTCAAGGAAGGTGTAAAAGTCTCGCTAGTTGAGTCAAAATGACGCTTGCTCGCTTCATCCACCAAATTCTCAAACTAAAGAATGTCTTCACTCATTTACAATTACAAAACACAACCACATTTACCAAGAAAATTGAAACAAAATAAAGTACAAAGATTAATTGCTTTTTTTCTATTTCTCTTTTTTTTTTTACATCCCCTTTATTATTATTTTTTTTTCTTTTTTTTTAGCAAAGGGGATGCATTACAGATATAAGGACTACAAAGAACTTTGAACCATATCTAAACATGCATATCACACTAGTTCCCACTTACAATAAATAGAATTCTTCCTCTTCACACTTCTCCAAATTCACATGCTCATCAATCAATTCTTTCCAAGACTCAACTAGCTCAACTAGGTCGAGAGTGAAGTATTTGGCTATGACTAATATATAAAAGGGGAGAGTGACAAAGAAAAATATGGATATAAGCTTCAAAGGGGTAACTAGGGATTATTTTAATGGTTCACAAGCTAAAAAGGCCAGAAAAGTTATCCTAAATAGAATTTTCTTATTATGGTGTATCCATGAATGAAGGTTTTATACAAGCCCTAGAGCAACAAACACACATAAAGAGGGAGCAACCCACAAGCAAAAGAATCATCATTCAAGGCCTCACAAGTAGAGCTGGCCATTAGGGCGGTTCAGCCCGGCCCGCACTGAACCGGCCTGGTTTTTTATTCGTGTATATTCGGCCCGTTCTGAACCGGCCCGAACCGACACTAAACCGCTGAAAAACCCGGTCCGAATACGGGTTCAGTATTAAAAAACCGGAACCGGACCGGCCCGCGACAGTACGAACCGGTTGAACCGGCACGGCCCGGCACGGCCCGGCCCGGACCGGCACGCGATTCGACCGCACGCGCCACGGCTCTCTCTTCCCAGGCGACCGTTTTGATTTGTTGCCGTTGGGAGACAACGGCTCTATCTTCCCAACCCCTATAAATACCATCCTCTCTATCTCTAATTTTTCCCACACCATTTTTCTATCTAATTCTCTCTCTATCTCTAAATTATCTCCGGCTCTATTTTTGATACTCGTAAGTCGTAATAAGCTTCTAATTTGTAATTGTTATCTCTCTCAAATCTCGAGCAAAAAAATGGAACAAGGAAGGGGTAGTGGCACTATTTCATCTCAAGATTCAACTCCGGTGACTGGGATGCTACCACCTCGATCTCCGGCATCTCCGGCCACACAGACACACGAAGAAGGTATAATTAATTTTTTAAATTTTGTTCAGTTTTTATATTTTATATACATTTATATATGTTACGAATTATTTATTTTTTTAAAATGTATATATGCTTCGAATTTCTAATTTATTCACATATGGTTCAAGTTCGAATTTTGTATTTAATTTATATATGGTTCGAATTTTGTATTTAATTTACATATGGTTCAAATTTTGTATTTCATTTTTAATTTATTCGTTTTGTAATTTTTTGTAGGTTCAAGTTCGAGACAATCATCACATGTTTGGACATACTATGATAGAGTTCAAATATCCGATGATCCACCAAAATTTAAAGTTCATTGTTTGATTTGTATACAAAATGGTCGACAACAAGCACCGTTTACGTGGACTAGGGGACAAGGTACGGGTACACTTAGTCGACACTTGGAAAATATTCACCAACTTACGAAGGCGAATCATGAAAGTGGAGAAGCACGTCGAGGTCCACAACAAACACAACTTAGTGGTTTTATGACATCGTCGGCCGGTGGAGGTATGCCTTTTGCTTATAGTAGAGATAGAATGATTGATGATTTTTCTAGATATGTTACCTTAGATGAATTACCTTTCTCCCACGGTGAGAGTCCAAATTTAGAGCATATGATAAAGAATTCAATAAATCCGGCCTTTAAAAGAATTCCTAGAAACACACTTAAACGTCACATACAAAAACAATATTATAGTCAACGAATCGAACTAATTGAATATTTAGGTAATTTTGATGGTATGGTTTCTTTAACTAGTGATTGTTGGAGTTCGAGTCAAGGTGAACCTTATATTTGTATTACGGCTCATTGGATTGATAGTGACTATATCTTACAAAAACGAATTATTGCATTTGATGTGATGGATGAGTCACACTCGGGTTATAACATAAAACAAAGAATTTTAGAAACAATAAATGAATTTAATTTGTATAATAAGGTATTCACAATATCTTTAGATAATGCTGCTGCTAATAACAAATGTATGGATTATATTAAAACTGATATTCCTTTAGTTTTAAATGGACAATTTTTACATATTAGATGTTGTGCTCATATCATTAACTTGTCGGCCCAAAAAGGAATTGCACAATTAACTCATTTATTAGATCCTATTAGGAAAGTAGTTAAGTATCTACGTTTAGCGGGTACATATAGATCCAGGTACAAGAAGTTGTGTAAGGATAATGGATTAAGGCCGAAGAAGTGGGGTATCGATTGTCCTACGAGATGGAGTTCGACTTATAAATTATTAAATGAAGCAATTAAATATAGAGCCATTATCACCGTGTTATATAATGATGACCCGAGTCACCAATACGAAGGTGGATTAATTACCGATCATGATTGGCAGTTGGCATCTACCGTACGTGACTTACTTGATTGTTTTGCACATGCTACTACGGTTTTTTCGTATGTTTATGAACCAAATGTACATCATGCTATTATTGAATGTGTTAATATTGTTACTAGTTTATTTAATTATGAAAAAAATGATGCTTTTTTTGCGGTTATTTTTGATATGAAAACTAAGTGGATCGAATACTTAACAGAATTTCCTTATATTTATGGTATTGCATGTCTTCTTGATCCCGGTGTTAGAAAAGAAGGTTTAGAAAATATGTTAGAGCATTATTATGAAGTTTTAGGAGTTAAATATGATCACTTGCTATATGTAAATAACTGTTTAGTCTTGTTATATAAACTAATAGATTTGTATGTTCCTAAAACTCAAAATGTTATGCCATCTAAGAGTAAGAGTAGTGGTGTTAGTAGGTTTAATAGTACTATTGCATCTATACTAACTAAAAAACAAAAATGTAGAATTTCCACTTCATCTACTCCTGTACCTGCTTCTGCTTTTAGTATGATTAACGAATTTTTTTCTTATAGTTATGAGTTAAATGATGATTTTGAAATACTAACATGGTGGAAGAATCATGAGTTACAATTTCCGGTTTTAGCAAAAATTGCAAGGGATATTTTAGTCGTTCCCGCTTCTACAATTGCGTCCGAATCCGCTTTTAGTGCAGGTAGAAGAGTGCTAGATGAGAAGAGATCAAGTCTTGCACCAGACGCGGTCAAGATTTGTGTTTGCAAAAAAGATTGGGATCAAGCCGCAAAAAGACAACAAGGAAAGAAAGATGAAGACGAAGATGGTGAAGACGATCCATGGATGATAATGGATACTTCATCAGAATCGGGTGCCTCAACAAGTGAACAACAATTATAGTGGATAGTTTATTTAATTTATATAAATAGTGGATAGTTTTTTTTTTATTTGTATTGTATTATTGTATGTTAATGCGGTTTGTTCCGTTTTTTTAGAGAGGAGTCCTCTCAAATCATTTGTAAAATATTTTTAATTAATAAAATTTATATGAGGTACCGTCCTCTTTTAACTACATTTACAAAATTATTTTTCAAGTAACTAACTACTAAATAATAGTCAAGTGGTACTATAAAAAAACTAGTAAAGTGGTACTATAAAAAAATACGAAATAAAAATAAAACTAGTTGAATGAACTGTTAGTTTTTAAAAGCAAAGTAGTAGACTGGAGACAAGCACAGCACGGCCCGCTCGGTTAGCCCGGACCGGCCCGCTCGACTGCCACGTGCCGACTACGAATATTGTTTCATTGAACCGTAACCGGCCCAAGCCCGGCCCGTTTTTCTGCGTGCTGGTTACGAATCGGATAATTGTGAACCGGAACCGTGCGAAGCCCGGCCCGGCTCGCACGGCCCGCACGACTGGCCAGCACTACTCACAAGGTTTAAGTTGTAATAACATCTTCTCGATTTGATTCCATGCATGCTAAGAGATAATCGTCATGCTCATAATTTAATTACAAACATCTAGACTTTTCATGCCATTTCAAGTGTGTGTGTGTGTGCAATAAGATGCATCAAACTTATAGATTCGCATCAAATAGGTAATGCTAGGCACGAAATAGGAGAAAACAAGACTACAAGCTCACAATGTCATAAATTTCACAAACAAGTAAACACGCTAATGACTAAATCGTTTCTAAAGAAGACAAGATGGACATCAAACTAAACAAAAAAAAATAGTACTAATACTAGCTACATACTATACTACAAGGATGAACGAAACAATCCTTCCTCCACTTAAAACATGGCATGTCCTCATGCATGACAAATAAAAATGAGGGAGAAACAAAGTGAAAGAAAACTCCCCTAAAAATAAGCAACGAGGATCGGGAGCACCATCATATTTGCCAAACTCCAACTCCGCAACTGGAAGCGACGAATTGAATGAACGCCACATACCACAATCAACCCAACAAAAATAGCCGACAAGCCAATATCCAACTCCCCTCAAAGCCTTCAAGACCACTTTAATACACTAATTACTTATATATATATAATTAATCAAAATTTTTGTTTTTGTTTTTTTTTTTGAAAATAAAAATAAATAAATAAAATAAAATAACTAATTTTAACAAAATAAAAAATCAAATTTAAAGTAAATTTGAAATTGATTCTTGAAGTTATATAAATTATTTAGTTTTAGAAAATTAAAAACTTAAAATCAAAATTAAAATGAAAGAAGTAGTGAATAAAAATAAATAAAAGAAAAGAAAATAAAAGAAAACAAAAAGAACTAATTAATTAATAATAAAATTTAAAATCAAATTTAAAGTAAATATAAATTGATTCTTAAATTTATGTAACATGTTTAGTTAGAAAATTAAAAATTGAAAATCAAATTTGAAAATCAAAATTAAAGAAGTGAATAAAAATAAAAATAAAACTAAAAACTAAACTAAACAAAAACTAAACATAAAAAAAAACAAAATAGGGGAGGGGGGGAATGTTGGGGATGATGAAGAACAGCGGAGACGATTGAAAGAGGCGAGGAGATTAAGAACGGGATAGAAAAGGAGCGGCTATTAGTGGTGTTCGAAAAAGATGAACGGAGGTGTGGTGACTGCGGTGTAAGGAGGTGGCGTTGATAAAAACGGAGGGAATATGGGTGGACTGAAAGGCTGTTGAAAAAAGGGAGAGGGAGAATGGACAGTGGAAGAGAAGGGAGGAGGAGGCGCGATGTGGGTGGTGGCAGCAATTGACTGTGGAGATGCTGGCGAACAGCGGTGATGTAGCAGGCGTAGAAAAAGATGAAGGAGGGGTGAGGATGTTGTTGCGAGTTGGTTGAACGAAAGAGGGGTGGTGCCGTTGGTGAATGTGAGAGACAGAGGAGGAAACGGAGGTGGGTTGAAGAGAAGAACGGAGGAGAAATGGTGGCTGAAAATGGAGAAAGGAGGAGTGGAGGTGAATTGGAGTTAAGGTGGAGATGGTAGAGGAAGAGAGAAGGCAGCAGTGGCGGAGTTGTTGGACGAACGGGGTCACGAATTGGGGGACGAGGTGTGAAGACGGTGGTGATGTTGGATGGTAAGTGCAGGCGAAGGGGAGGAGAGGACAGAGGTGTTGTGGTTGGTGGTGAAAGAGGGCTGTGGTGACTGATGATTTTGAAATGGAGGTGATGATGGTGAAGTTCGAAGGGGAGATGGGTGTGTTTTGTTTCTGTTTTTTTTAAGAGAGTTGCACAGCCGTGCAACAAGTAGCAAGCAGGAATGCACTAGTAGACAACGAATGCAGAATGGTCTTCAAAACTCACGGCTTGCTGTATAGGCTAGTGCACGCCCGTACGCTCCTGAATGTTTTTGATTATTTAATGCAGAATGCTCCTTAAATCTCACGGCCTGCTGCACGGTTCGTTGTACGCCCGTACAGAACGAAAATTGCAGAAAATTATACAAACACTCTTTTTTTTTCTTTTTCTTTTTTTAAATAACACTCACATAAATCCTTGAATGCTTGAATAAAATATTAATTCCTGGAAACATGAACAAACACATCAAGGCAAGTGTGGAATAAATATAAAAATTAGAATTAACGATACTAAATATTATTGAGCGGAAAATTAAATTTTTTTTAAACTCTATTATAATCTAACACACACATCAAAATATATAAATACATGCGTACCTTGGGTTGCCTCCCAAAAAGCGCTTTTGTTTATTGTCGTTGGCTCGACTTATTTATACAAGTATTATAACTAATGAGGTGAAAAAGCAAATAAATGCACATACCTACGAATCAATAATAAAAGCAAGGTGTGCAAATATACCTTTGATCCATAAAAATATAAAAATATTTTTATGATCTTCACATTTTCAAGAGACTTTGAAAAACCAAAATGGCTAGAAAAATCGTTAGAATAATCATTATAAATACGACTCAAAAAATGTTCCCAAATTGGATCCTTATATACCCAAGCAAAAATTTCAACTTCATCAGTCTTCAATTCCTTCTCAATTTTAATCGGACATTCATCAACTTTTATCTCATCTACCAATTCATTAAGCTCAAAGGTATTTCCTAAATTTGGTAGATCCTCAACTACATCCAATTTATCATTGTCAAGCTTAGGGTAATCGTCAACTAAACAAGCAAATTCATCATGCACAACATTTTCATCAATTACAAAACAAGAATCATGATTAGTAGGAGAATTGACCTCCTCTAATCGACTCACGGTTTCGACTAGTTGACTCATTTGCTCTTCCAAGTTGGATATGCTTTGAGAAGTGATGTTTTGAAATTGGAGGTTGTTTGCCGCCATTTGTTTTATCATCTCCTCTAATGATGATAAGGAAGATGAAGAAGACACTTGATGGTCTTGGGAATTATATTGCGGATCATAGCATCGATTTTCAAAAGCAAATTGGAGGTTGTTTGTCGCTATTTGCTTCATCATTTCTTCAAGTGATGACAATGTAGATGAAGAAGACCCTTGATGGCCATGGGAATTATATTGTGGATCATAACATTGATTTTCAAAAGCATATGAATAATCGATGCTAGGAGGGTAAGGAGCATAACATGAGTTTGTAGAATATAAAGAATTCACCTGATACGCATATAAATTCTGAAAAGAATTAAAATCTTGATATCGTTCTTGATCGTGGGTGAAATCTTGAGCGTTATTCCAACCAAAATAATTATCCATTGTCTCCTGAAAGAGTTAGTTCATGTCTATATCCAATAAACATGAAGACACACAAATAACAAAAAAGGAAAGAAAGAAAAAAAAACTATATACAAAGATAAAATCTAAAATATAAGAAACAATTAACTCAAAATTAATATTGTTGCCTTCCCCGGCAGCGGCGCCAATTTGAATGTAGTGTTTTTCGTAGTTTGTTCACAGGGAAGGACTATCAATATTGATTTCGAGTAGATTATCTCTTACAATCTAGAAGTGTGTAAATGGGGGGGGTTTGAGTTTTGTTTAGGTGTTTTATCAAACACCTTGCATACGATAAATAAATTGCGACAAAAACACAACTAAGTTAATGGCTAATATCCAAATTTGCCAACACAACAACACAATGAGCAAATTAGCAAGATAAGAGACATTTGACCCAAGGATAATAGCAAATCAAGCACTTCAACCCAGCAAACAAGAATATATCCAACTCTACCTAACCAAGATAATTGGTGAAGCACACAATCACTTATTTCTCTTCTAAAAATATTAATTTAGTGAAGCACATAAATTAGCTCTCTTGATAATAGCTACCAATAATGAAGCACTACTAGTATAACCAAATCAAGGAATTAAACAAAGAGAGGCTAGGACAAACCCAAGGATGAGAAGCTTAACCTAGGTATTTGTACTTGAATCTTGAAGTTTAGGCACGCCAAACCTTGTGCTACTACAATGAATGTACTAACAATTACGGATTAACACAAACAATTAGCAATTGAAATTACAAGAAGAGCAAGATGAAGAAACTTACAAATCTCCAAACAAAATCATAAACAATACAACACAAGTATTCAAGATAGAGTGAAATAGATCTTACTTAAATTGAATGGGTTTAGTGCAAGAGATGATTCCTTGAGCCAAATATATGGAGTTAGTTACTCATAATCAATGCTAGATTATGAGTAATAAGTGTTTTTATCTCTACTTGACTAACCCTAATTTTATCCTTGAAGAGGCTAGGTTGAAGATGAAGAAGTTAGATGTTAAGATAAGTTATTGTTTTTGTTGGGTTTTACTTCTTTTAGTACACAGCAAGTGTTGCACAGCCTGTTGCACGACCGTGCAGCAGCCCGTGAGAAAAACTGCCCAATCTGCACTACTTGTAACACTCTGCACATCCTGTTGCACGACCGTGCAGTAGCCCGTGCGAGACAAAATCTTCAAGATTATACAATAAAAACCTCCCGGAAATGCGAGCTTGCATCTTCTAACTTCCCTCTTGAATAATCTTTTCTTTCATGCCCGAAATAAGCCATCTTTTCAATAATTAAGCATGAGGCACTGAAAGATGAAAAACGTAATTAATATCGATAAAACTACATTCGAAACTAACAAAAATGTAAGAGAATAAAAGACCAAACGTGTATAAAATACACGTTATCACTGAGTTAAGACACTTTCTTAAAAACTTGCATGTTAGCTACAGAGATCAGACTTTAGAAAATGAAAGAATAAAATCTGAAAGTCTAGACCTTAGAAAGAGAAATGACTATCTAGAATTATAATTAGTCCAGATGTTAAAAATTCAGAAAGAAAGAGATGATGCTATTATTGTTAAAACTGAATTATTAAAAAAGCATGCTTATCTTGAATCTGAACTTGCTAAAGAAAGAAACATTATTAAAACTTGGACTAACTCTGGTAAAACTACTCAGAGTATCTTAGAGAATGGTTGTTGGAAACAAGGTCTAGGTTACACTGATATAAAGAAAACTGCCAACCTAGAAGCTGAGACCTCTAAACCTGTATTTACTGAAAGGGCTTCAAAGCCCAAAATTAATCCTGTGAGGTTTGTACCAAAATCTGACAAGCCTAAATCTGAAAATGAGGAAGGCTCCAAACTAGAAGTTAAGAAAAACTTAAAATTTGACAAACCAAAACATGATGAAGTCAAATCAGTAAATATTGGCTTAATATCTCAGCTTAAACACAAGCTGAAGGAGATAAAAAGAGTGAACAAGGTAAAAGAACCTAGGAAAAACAGAAATGGAAAGGTAGGCATCAATAAAAGCAATAACTATATGCCTATTCCCAATGCTCCTAGGAAGAAATGTCACAACTGTGGAAATCCTAACCATCTTGCTACTTTTTGCAGGAAGAATAAAAATATAAACTCTATACCTCTTAAATCAGGAGTTAAGAGTGGTTCAGTTAGGTTTAAGCCACAGAATCCTTGTTTTCACTGTAGCAGTATTTGGCATTCTATTTATACATGAAAAGAGTATCATAATTTGTATTATGATTATTATGAACTTAAACCCTCTTTGAATAAATTCAAGATTGATTCTACATATATAAATTCTGATAAGTATGTTAGCACAAACTCTGATAAGACTTATGCTACAAAAGCTAACAAACTTAATAAGGCCAAAGGATCCAAGCAAGTCTGGGTCCTTAAAACTAATCATTAGTGGTTTTTGTGATTGCAGGGTAACAGGAAAAATATCCTTGTTCTGGACAGTGGATGCTCAGGACACATGACTGGAAATAAAGCCCTGCTATCAGAATTTGTGAAGAAAGCTGGCCCAAGTATTTTTTATGGAGATGGCAACATAGGAAGGACTCTGGGATATGGCAATATTAATCTTGGGAATGTCATCATTGAAACTGTAGCTCTAGTCTCACGACTCAAACATAATCTGCTAAGTGAGAGTCAAATCTGTGACAGAGGTTATCATGTGGATTTCTTTGAAGAACACTGTGAAGTTATAAGCAAATCTACAGGCAAAGTTGTTATGAAGGGATACATGCATGGTAATATTTATGAAGCCAAGCTTTCAACAAACTCTGAAGGCTCTTCAATCTGTCTACTGAGTAGAGAATCAATTGAAGAAAGCTGGGACTGGCATAGAGACTTTCTCATCTGAATTTCAACAGCATTAATGAGCTAATTGTTAGTTATAGAGGCATGCCTGAATACATCTTATAACAAGCCTAAGTATGTGTAATGCTATGCATTACCTACATGACCTCTTAACTGAGGGAACCTCTAGTTGTAGAGTTTCTATTTGTTCTGTACTTGTAATAGGCATCAAATTCTAGTTGTGTTACTGTACTTATAAAGTCAAGAATAATGCTTGAAAGAAGTTTCAAGGTTCATGCCTCAAGCAAGGAGATAAAGACTACCAAATAATCACAGTTGGGATTTGAAGAAATGAAGAATTTGCCTAAGTACCAATTCGAGAAGTACATTTGTCTATTCGAGAAGTCTAGCATTCGAGAAGTCAGAGATTCGATATCTCAAAAGACACTATTCGATATCCCTGAATACACTGTTCGATATCTCATTCGATATCTCAGAGATTCGATATGTCTATTACTCTATTCGAGAACTCATGGAGTCAACAAGTCAAAGCATCATTCGAGTTCTCTAAGAGTCAACAAGTCAATGATCTATTCGATATCTCAAGGACTAAAGAAGCTATTCGACATCTCAGGGATTCGATATGTCAAAATGCTCTATTCGATATCTCAAGGAGTCCCAGAGAAAAGAGCTATTCGAGAAGTAATTCGATATGTCAATATAACACTATTCGAGAACTCAGAGTTATCGATTAAGTCAATTCGAGTTCTCGAATTAATCACTTAGCCACTTCTCGAATACATTCTTGGAGACAAAATACTGAAGAATTGTACAAGTCAGAAACCTGCAACAAGCCAAGACGCTTTATTTGACTATGTACTATAAAGCAGATTGGAAAGCCTACAAAGAAGCTTGGAGAGATAAGACAAAGGGACAAGGAGCTAAAGAAGTGGATCTGAACAGGCTTTGCAAAGTCAAATCTGTAGCCGTTTGGACTCTTACTCAAATGAGATAGACATACTGAAAAGTAGTTTGTTTTACCTACCTTATTTGTAGTAAGTATGTGTATCCATGTCTATAAGGATACAGCCTCACTTCTTTAGCAGACAAGTTTTTCAAGATACATCACAAGAAATATCTCTCTAAGAAAAACGAAGCTGAGAATACTACCATTTGTATTCACAGATTGTAGCAAAATCTTTATCTAATAAAATATTAGATTAAAGTGATATTGTGTTGTGTTTGTCCTTGTTATCTGTACTTACATATCTCACACACTAAACACATATCTTGTTGCAAAGATCCAAGAACAAAGAAAAGTTTAAGAATCCATTCACCCCCCCTCTGTATTCTTTTACCGTATTCAATACTCAACAAGTGGTATCAGAGCAGGCTATTTAATCTAAACAGAAAACGATCATGAGTTCGAATACACCAAAGACTACAGGTACGGTGAAGGTCCCTAAGTTCGACAAAGAGAATTACAACCTCTGGAAAATAAAAATGTTGTTGTTCATCAAAGCTGCCAATCCTCTCTACCCTGACATCCTCAAGAATGGTCCATTTGTACCACAACAAGAAATTTCTGAATCTACAGTGGGCACAATAGTCATTCCTAAATCATATGTTGCAAAAGAGCCATCCAAATGGACGGACTCAGAGAAGGAAAAGGTTGCCCTAGACAGTCATCTCATGTTGCTGATCATAGACTCCATGGATATGTCGATGTTTGCTAATATAGCATCATGTACATCAGCCAAGGACATGTGGAACCACATCGAGGTGTTATGTGAAGGGATAGAGGAGGTAATAGAAAATAGGAAACAGATACTGGTCACACAGTATGAAGCTTTCATGGCACAGTCCAAAGAATGTATTACTGATATGTTTGAGAGATTTCACAAGCTGGTGACTGAGCTTCAAATGAATGGGAAGGTTTACAGCACTAAGGAATTAAACATGAAGTTTCTACTATCTGCACCAAACCATCTAGAGCAAAGGGTCATATCTCTAAGAGAAAGAGATTTGAACAAAGTCACATATGATGTGCTCTATGGGGTTTTAAAAACTCATGAGCTTGAGTTGCTTCAGAAGAGGGCTATTCAAGCCAACCAAGGCAGAATGATAAACACATCCTGTGCCTTGATTGTCAACAAATCCGTTCAAGACCTGGAAGCATCTGCAAGTCAACTGTGAATAGAAGAGATAGTAGATGATGAAGAGACTGAAGAAGAAGTGACTGAACCTGTTGATGAAAAGGAAGAAGATGAGTTCTATACTCTTGAAGAGTTGGATGCCATGTGTAAGAACCCAAAATTTTGGTAGAATTAAAACTTTTCCTATTATGATGAAGTGCATCAATGAATAGTGATTTGGTGGATGAATAGTGATTTTGAGGATTAAGAAAATTTTTCATGCCCTCTATGTACGAGACGTAGTGTGGATATTCCGAAGTTATACTAGTAATCTACGGAGTAAATAAGTGTGTGTAAATGCGATCGGAATTCAGAAATTCCAAGTTCTATTTTCGTGTAATATTTGACCGATCAGTGAATTATATATCAGTAATATCAAGAAATGAGATATTTAATTTGAGGAATTGAGGAGTTAATATTTTGGAATTTTATTATAAGTGATTTGAGAATTTCGAACGAAAACCACTGAGGAAGTGAGACAAACGTTCTAGAAACCGCTGAGACTTTATAACGAGATTAAGCGATCAAGCGAGCGAATCATGAATTGAGAATAGTAAATATTAGAAGTCCAAGGAAGGATATATTATGAGAGGAAAATGGAATTGAGAATAAAATCCTAGAGTTAAAGGAAATGAGAACAATTGAGAAACCGCGAGAATTTTTTTTCTGAGATAAAGAGAAAATACAAAGAAAATTAGACGCAACGATTGTTTGAGGTATTGGGCCACACTATTACAATGAAGTGCAAGATATAAGTTGTAACATATTGATTTAGTAAATATACAAGAAAGGAAGCCCCTTGGTGCAAATAAGAAAAGGAAGGAAGGACTTGGAAACAATATGTATAAAGCAAGGGACTTGCTTGCAATTATGGATGGATAAAGGTAATCCAAATGAACCAATTAGGAGATGACACCAGATGGCAAGAAGATAAGATGCATCCAAATGAAAATATCAAGCATTATTGATCACTTTATCACTTTAATCAAACAAAACAAATACCAAATACTCCATTCTGCCCAGCAGGAAAGGAGCTCAGTAAAACGGGCCTAGAGACTTCATTACTCAATGAAATTTTTTGTTCCTTATATGGTTAGAAAGCTGTGAAGATGCTCTACAACCTTCATTCAGGAGCCTCGACCAGGAAATGAGTGCAAGGGCTTCGTTTTGGCTGATCTTTAGGGCGTGTTTTTCCAGTCATGAAACCAACTTCCATGTTCTTGATTTCTTTGGTGAGATTGAAGATGGTGAGCATAGAGTAAGGCTTCTCCAAGGTTAACCAAGCTTGTTTGAGATTGTAAGAACATCAAGAAGGTATAAAACTCTAGCCCCTCTTGGCCATGAATTATTTATGGTGTTTAATGTTAGATCCATGGATGTTAGTGTGAATCTTGGACATATAAGTTATGGCTGATGTAGATCTTGAGTTTAAGTGTTGTGGTTGTGATTTTTAAGTTTGTGGTTAGTGTATGTAACTCCATGTATGTTTTAAAGTATGATCTTGGTGGTTTAGATGATGGATGTGATGTGTATGTAAGATTCTTGAATGGATAAGTGATATAATCATGCTGAGATTTTTCCAGGAACTTGAACTGTCTTGTAAGAGGGTTTTGAACCCCCAAATCTTATCCCCTGAGGTCCTAATATATATTGTTGGAAAGGTATTTGAATATAGTTTCCAGAAATATAAGGTTCATGACTAGGTGATGTATAGATTTTGAGTTATGGCCTGAGAAGTGAAATGTGTTTCTGGATTCCGGACTGCACTAAATGGCCCCCTTGTGAACCTTGTTTAAACCCCTAAAAATTTATGTAGGATCATGGAAAAATTAGAGAAGCTATTACATGCAGTGGGGAAGGCTACCCAAAAAGAATTAGATTAAAATATGTATTTTTCAATTTTATAAAAATGTTGGAGTAAAATTCGCGCAAGGGAAAAAGTCGTAAGTGGAGTGTAATTTTAGGGGTAATGGATATGATTCGGATATGGTAACCAAATTAAGTCGAATAAGTGACGAGCGTAATCGAGTGGTGACATGAACCTATAGTGGGGTTAGAGTGTCATAAGACGAAGTCATTAAGTTAATTTTGTACCCCCTAAAACCCCGCAATTAAAGAGATATTGTTAAGGTACTAACGATCGGCTATTAGATCATCCCACTTCGCAAGCTCGACCACCCCAACCTCACCAAGGCAAGTTTACTTTTCAAAACTTACATATATAAGGACTTTCACTGTTGTGGTTGTAGTTTTCAATCGTATCAAATGTTTATGCTTATCGAAGTATTGATGAAATTGAGATGTATAAACACATATATGTTTGCACCCCTTGAACTTAGAATGAAATGTTTTCTTCGGACAACGACTCTAGCAATAGAGGTCGTGGCGGTCCGTATATACTATTGACCGGGGAGCGGTATATTATTATATCATAATTAAATTGCGAAAACCCGAAGGGTCATTCGGGAAGCATCGTATACTCAAGTAATTATTTTGATATCTTCATAACTACTCAAAATACCTATCTTGGATTAAAAGCTTATTTAATTAAATAATTATTTTATTAATTATTAATATGAAATCTTAAAATATCATTTATTTATTATTGTTCATTATTTTAAAGACCAAGCTAATCCAAGATACCTTTAACACTTTCAAACTCGAACTGTTTCGAACTCAAAACATTTTCGAAAACCCCCGGTTAGGTTTGCTTCTTGTGTGATTTCAAGAATCATCGGTCGACTGATGTCGGACCTCAACTACTCGGTTTTCAATCAAAATCAAGTTTTTAAAAGAAAAAGAAAAGGGACTCTGGCAGGTGTGGGAATCGTTGACGAACAATTCCCGGGATGTGTAAGCGGCCGTGAGCCAGGCGGTCCATCAATTATTATTCCGGCCCAGGTGTTGCCGAAGGATGATTACGGATGTAGTTTTCATCGAGGGTGATTACGGATGTAGTTTTCACCCGAGGATAGTTACGGATGTAGTTTCTATCCTTCTACCGGTAGAGAAGACCCGCGGATTATTGGACTTGGATGTGGTGACTGATCATCGTCAATCCCTGTCAGGTTTTTATGTTTTCTTCTAGTCCCATCCTCCACTTTGGAAAAATACTCAAACACTGCTTCTTGGGCCTAAGTGCCAAGTTGCCGATAGTGTGGCTTTTGATAAGAAAAATATTGACATCGTGCAGTATCTAGAACTGCAAGATTTTCTATAAAGATTGGCACGTGTTAGTGCACTCTTGCAATTATTTCAAAGAATGAAATGTTTTTGAATGAGTAACCTTCTAAGCTAATGGAAGGAAAGAGGTTTTGCAATGATGTATTCCCTGTGCAGTATGTTAACAGTAGAGTGTTTTGCCGAAAATGATATACTCATATGTATATATTTTCAAACTTGCGATATATTGAAATGGGAACCTTATAAAGGGTTCATGTGTTACCTTATAAAGGGTTCATGTGTTATTCTTAAAGCTCCTTAGTGAGTGTAGATGTTTTATTCAAACTCGGACATATATATTGTCCAGTTACGTTTTGAAATCTGAGATATATATACCCATACAGTTGGGAATGTTTTCGAAATAAACCACATTATTATTTTTTTTCCAAATGGTGAACTTGCTGAGCATTATGTAGCTCATTCTTGCTTTATAAAAACTTTTCAGAAAGAGAAGAATTTGGTCGGTTAACTCCGCACCAGCAGAAGAGGAGTAGAAGATTTACCCCGGAGATGATTTAGTTCCAGATAAATACTACAGAGTAAGTCTGATAGGTTTTTAACTGTAATAGTAAGACTTGTCTTCAAGTATAGTTGTATAAGTGGAAGTGCATAAGACTCTGGATTGTACAGATGAATTGTAATATTTAGTGTTAGTTTTGATTATCGTTTCTGAGGCTCTAACTTGTTTGTGTGTAAGATTGAGGTCTGGATGGATGTATTGTTGAGTTGTAAAGTTAATACAGGTATGATATGGTTGGATGGTGACGTGACGACCTGAATCTCTGACCTCGGATTTGGGGGCGTCACAGAAATGGTATTAGAGTGATAAGTTACAGTACTCAGAAACGAGAATGTTGGGAGTTAAGTCTAAGTAGGAGAATGATATACGAGATCGTAGCAAACTTATTATTGGACTACCGGAAGAGGTACCGGTGAGTCGAATGGACTGGAGTGTTTACTGGAGGTATTATACTAGGGTCGATAGAATCCTTAGAGACCTTCAGAATGATGAATAGAGGTTTAAGAGTCGTACATGACCTATCATAGGTAATGATATAGGAAGCAGAGCGAAATCTCAAGAGCAGCTGAGGTAGAGGCAATATTGCCAATACGATCGGATGACTAGGCTGGCATAAATTTTGTAGCCCATAGTCCTCCACAGTTTAGGAGGCGACATTTTAAGAATCAAGAAGTTTAGACTTCCCTATATAATTAAGGGTACATAGTACTTGGAATAATGCAAGTCTTTTACTTTGGCTATAAGATCCGATTTTCGATAAGTAACGGGTTTACCTGAAAGTTGGTCACTATGCCGTTGTGGATTTCATTACCCTTGATGGCAAATTTTACATGTGTTATACGAGAATGTTATCATAAGACGAGCGTGCTAGATAATTCCACGCATGATTCGGACACTAGAGCATGGTAGTTCAACTTAGAGAACAAACAAGTATAATTAACAAAGGGATTCAAGAGAAGTTGAATATGGTTGCAACGAGCGATACAGTGATCTCAGAGTCTACCAAAAGAAAAGACCAGTGGGTCTAGAGTGGGATCCTTTGATAGAGATGTTATAAGGGACTACGTATATATGTATTGTAGACCTCAATATTTTTGGTATATGTTCACATACACACACCCGCCACCGAACCTATGGACTGCACTGAGATCCCTGAGAGATCTCTTTGATCTGTTCCCAGGGGGAACTGGCCACTTGTGATTTATGTCGGAAGGCATGAAGTAGGACCCTATGGACTTAGCAGGTGTCCCCAGAATGATGTGAAGCTTGGTCTTCAAGATAAAGCACGGAAATGACATATATATTTGTGAAACCCCAACTCGATAAATGACTTTAAGATGATGATTGAGAGACGCACTAGTTGGTGTCTTGTATTACGAAGATGAAGAGATGGAGTTACCCTCATAATGGTGGTAATGGAATGCACGAATGATTATTAACTTATTTTGGTAACTACCGGCTGGTGCACTACTTCATTTTAAACTGTTCACTAACCATGTTACCTCGATTAGTTTATATCAGGTAACCCTCCTAGCTTTCTACTTCAAACTTGTGGAATAACAACCAGTGATATACTTTCTCTAAACCGGGACTCATCCAAAGTATCTTAATTGATCCCCGAGCATTCTATTTGAAGTTTATAATTATTTCTGCTCAGGACTATTTACACTTTCTTTTAATTATCCAAGGAATGTTCAACAAATATTTCCATAATTAATCGACGAATACTACTTAACGAATATCGATATTTGATTGCTTCTTTCATACTTGCACTCTTCAGTTGAGCTCATAAATATTCAACAAATTACTGAGGACATGGATGATCTAATGTCCAGACGTCCCTCATGAATTCTTTTCTTCTATTCAAGATAAGATTGTACATCGTACATTGAAATCATAGTAAGGATATCATTTTGGTATTCTGAATTTAATTCTATTGTCGGATCTGATAAAGAATGTGTACGGAGGCACCCTTGGGTGGACCGTTTCGCTGATAAGTAATATTTGATGAGAGGTTATCGATTGTTCCGATACCTAGAACATTCTATTCAGATTTTATAGTTTTCTTTTTCAAACTTAATAACTTCTTATTTTCATTCGTTGTCCGAGAAGCCTAAAGTTTCTTCAGTGGCTACGATGTTGAAATTCCGTTCTATCCAAGTGAAACTGGCTAGTCGTTATGTCAATATGAATGACTAGTTGATTGTTCTAACTACTCAAAATTGTAAATGTTGTGAAGAACACCTAGCTAATTGTCCTAGCTGGTGGTGATGTCTCAAACAGGTGGACTAGCAAATTTTGTCTAGCTAGTTGCTAGTGTTTCTTGAAAAGGACTAGTTATTGTTTCACTGGTCCAACTCCCAATTTAATTCATTCTGCAATGCATTTTGCATGTGGTAAAGTATGATGACGAAAGTTTTGACGAATAACTTGATTGAGACCTAATGAGGTCGCCCACTCAACTCGAATTCTACCCATCTTCGTATCAGACTCTATATCACTTGAATATTTTATTCTTTCATTCACACAATGAGAATTCATTTGAAACCACTGATTACTTGAATGATAAACTACGTCATTCTTTAATTGTCATGGAGTAGAATTGCTTTCTATTGGCTGACCTTCATCAATGCGACTTTAGATTTCCTCTTATTATTCAGGAGGAAAAGTATCCACCCGATGTAAGAATTGTATAAAGACCGTCTTTATGACTTTTGTATCCAACAATCATTGCCCTTGTGCAACATTCTCTATGGTATCATATTACAGAATTATCAGGACGGGAAGGAATAAACCTTGTCGTATTCTTTCTGTCCATCCTTACATCTCCAAAAATTGAGACTCCTAGTATTTGGAACCATCAACATTCTTGGAACATCCAATGTGGAATTCTTATTGAAATTATCTTTTGGACCTTGTTATTTTGAAACCATTCCTTTCAAAGTGATTACTCTAAGGTGAACGGGAGGTACAATTATGAACCGTTACACCAATATGAGATCAAAAACCAAATGTTGTAATTGTACAGCCAGAGCGTTATGCCGAGTAATTATTAAAGTAGAAATAACATGTCGGGGCATACCACAAGACCTTTAATATTAGTGTGGGGAAAGTTATAAGAAATGATGAGGTGGTTGGGATTACGCTTCTACCAACTGTTGTCAGGATGTTATATTAATGAATTCTGGAGTTACCAAGCATTTTCCTGATCCAGGAAATGCAAATCGATTGCGATGTAAAACATATCATTGGAGGAAACTGACATGGAAGTGAGATGGACGAGAAAGGAAGAAATATCGTGGCAGGAATGTGAAGCTTTACTTAGCTTAAAGGGATTGATGCACATAGAGAGACATATAGTTTAACAGGCCCCTAATAGCAAATGGATGCATGGATATATGCCAGTGATTCTTCGAGATTACCACCTAATCAAGTTTATTGGGAATCGCAGCCGCATGCAAGCCTCAGGCTGATTGGCGCCAGTTGTGAAGGAGGACGAGCGTATGACATCTTACATATACCATCGAGAACTGATACCCTTATCGGAAATGGGGGAATTGTTGATTAGTTAAAATGAGTAGTTGTTTTTTTTCAAGGATAAGGTTGAAGAGAAGGTTTCACCAACTCAAGATCGACCTCTGTACTGTGCCAAAGTTGGCATTTCACACTAATATAAACGTTATAAAATTATGGTAGTATCATTTGAGTGGACTAATGAGTCAGAAGCCTTTATGGATTAATAAATAAAGTTTTAAGAATGATATGAGAGATTAGTAACAACCTCGTTGTTAGCTATACTTTATAATGAGAAGATGACTTTGAGAGTCACGATGATGCGTCTTTCAAGAGTTTAAGAGGTATGCCGATGCAGTAGAAAGGGGATGATAGCCTATACCTCTAAACAACATAAAGGTTACGGGATAGGATATACTAACCGTGAGTCTGGGATTAGTCATGATGGCGTTCACGCATAAAACTGAGACGTTAACTTTATGAGAAAAGTGTGAAAGTTTTCAACAAGTGCCATAAGTATATCTTCATATTAGGACTAAACATAAGAAAGAGAAGGTGACGAAAGGGAGCAGGGAGTATAATGGAGAAATTTGTTATTTCCCAGGAAAGGCCAGTGTGGTGGCCGATACCTATGGAAGGGATTATTCGAAATTGGAATTCAGTCAGTATTGACCAAGAAAATAGAGTATATACAATAAAGAATAATGTTAGAGGAAAATGACTAAATTATGGGGAAGGACAAAGATGTATAGAGAATTAAGAGAATGTTTGGCAAACGGATATGATGAATGGTATTGGCAAACTATTAAGTACAAACGTGACATGTCAAAAGCAGAATGATAGAGATCTAGTGGATTAATTCCGCCTGTAGAAAATCTTGAACGTGGACAGAATTATAATGAACTTCATGAGTAGGTCGCCGAAGACCGAGCCAAGAGATGGCCCTAGTTGATTTATAAATGCTGGACCAAGTGATTTACCTACGAGAGACTTTCCATTTAGAAGATTATCGATTTATATACGGAAGAGATGGTGGGGTGATATAAAACTTTTGAAATGATTACGTCAGATAGAGACTTAAGGATAAACTTCGAATATTGAAGGTGCTTTCAAGTATAATTAATAAAGAGATTGAGCGTATGTACTAATTTGATCTGTGGCTGACGGACATGGAAGAAGAATTATCCAGACGATCGAATTTGTATTTAGTGTCGTGCCTTAGATTTCACGGGGAAATCGAGAATAAAAACTTATCCATGAAATGAATGTTGTTATCACGATCATCACCCTGCGAACGTAAGGACGTCTCTTGTAAAGCGTATTACGAAAGAAGAAGTTTCACTTTTCTTGCGTTACGATGAAGTCAATGAACGAGGGATATAGTAGCTGAACCGGTTCGACGTATACCGAAGACTATACAGTATCCATAGCAAGTGGTAACGGCTGACGGGAGGCAACACATGCGTGCTAATCAAGCCAAGGAATATGAGGAATACTGTGCGTATTGACGTTGTCTCAGATTATAAAACACGACCACAAAGTATTCACGGCCCAACGATACAAGGACTCAACATGGATACTATGAATAAGGTAGAGGAGGAACGTATAAGTAGTGGGATAGAAATTTTCATTCATAGAACAACCGATAAGGAATACAGGTCAAGGAGAGCATGCGTTGAGAAGCAACACTAAAGCGTTGGTAAGATCAAGGTAAGAGAACAAAAGGGTTGAAGTGTCAACCTGAGAGTTGGGAAGGGTAAAGTTGGAATTGTATCCACAACTATTTTCCTTAGGTTCTTAAGATAGAATCCTTTTAAGGAGAGGAGACTGCAATAACCCAAATTTTATGGGTGGATGAGAAATCTTTGCGATCACGAGATGTACGAATTATTAAATGAAGATTTTGAATTCATATTACGTCTTTACTGTGCAGACGAGTGTATATAAAAGTCATTAGTTTTTTTTACGAAACCCATTATTTCGAATGGTCAAATTCTGTGAGATGTCAAAGGAGTATGAGGTGGGAGACTTCGTGATGCTAAAGGTATCCCCTGGAAAGGATTGATGCAGTTTTTTAAGAAAGAGAAGCTAAGTCTGAGGTTTATTGGACCTTTTGAGATTTTGAGGCGTATTGGGAAGTTAACCTACGAGTTAGCCTTGCCCCAAGCTTGCAGCAAATTCATAATGTGTTTCATATGTCTATGTTACGACCCTACCACACCGACTATCAGCATGTGATAGAGTACAACCAAGTGGGCCTATGACCCGGCTTGACCTATGTGGAGCAACCCGTGGAAATCATGGATAGAGAAGAACAAGTGCTGAGGAACAAGGTTTTCAAACTAATAAGGAATTGTGAGAAAATCAAGATGTGGAAGAATCCACCTGGAAGTTGAAAGAGTGAAACAAAGAAGGAGTAACCCCAGTGATTCCTAAACTGATTCCGGGACGGAATCCTTTTAAGGAGGGGAGACTGTAAGAACCCAAAATTTTGGTAGAACTAAAACTTTTCCTATTATGATGAAGTGCATCAATGAATAGTGATTTGGTGGATGAATAGTGATTTTGAGGATTAAGAAAATTTTTCATGCCCCCTATGTACGAGACGTAGTGTGGATATTCCGAAGTTATACTAGTAATCTACGGAGTAAATAAGTGTATGTAAATGCGATCGGAATTCAGAAATTCCAAGTTCTATTTTCGTGTAATATTTGACCGATCAGTGAATTATATATCAGTAATATCAAGAAATGAGATATTTAATTTGAGGAATTGAGGAGTTAATATTTTGGAATTTTATTATAAGTGATTTGAGAATTTCGAACGAAAACCACTAAGGAAGTGAGACAAACGTTCTAGAAACCGCTGAGACTCTATAACGAGATTAAGCGATCAAGCGAGCGAATCATGAATTGAGAATAGTAAATATTAGAAGTCCAAGGAAGGATATATTATGAGAGGAAAATGGAATTGAGAATAAAATCCTAGAGTTAAAGGAAATGAGAACAATTAAGAAACCGCGAGAATTTTTTTTCTGAGATAAAGAGAAAATACAAAGAAAATTAGACGCAACGATTGTTTGAGGTATTGGGCCACACTATTACAATGAAGTGCAACATATAAGTTGTAACATATTGATTTAGTAAATATACAAGAAGGGAAGCCCCTTGGTGCAAATAAGAAAAAGAAGGAAGGACTTGGAAACAATATGTATAAAGCAAGGGACTTGCTTGCAATTATGGATGGATAAAGGTAATCCAAATGAACCAATGAGGAGATGACACCAGATGGCAAGAAGATAAGATGCATCCAAGTGAAAATATCAAGCATTATTGATCACTTTATCACTTTAATCAAACAAAACAAACACCAAATACTCCATTCTGCCCAGCAGGAAAGGAGCTCAGTAAAACGGGCCTAGAGACTTCATTACTCAATGAAATTTTTTGTTCCTTATATGGTTAGAAAGCTGTGAAGATGCTCTACAACCTTCATTCAGGAGCCTCGACCAGGAAACAAGTGCAATGGCTTCGTTTTGGCTGATCTTTGGGGCGTGTTTTTCCAGTCAGGAAACCAACTTCCATGTTCTTGATTTCTTTGGTGAGATTGAAGATGGTGAGCATAGAGCAAGGCTTCCCCAAGGTTAACCAAGCTTGTTTGAGATTGTAAGAACATCAAGAAGGTATAAAACTCTAGCCCCTCTTGGCCATGAATTATTTATGGTGTTTAATGTTAGATCCATGGATGTTAGTGTGAATCTTCGACATATAAGTTATGGATGATGTAGATCTTGAGTTTAAGTGTTGTGGTTGTGATTTTTAAGTTTGTGGTTAGTGTATGTAACTCCATGTATGTTTTAAAGTATGATTTTGGTGGTTTAGATGATGGATGTGATGTGTATGTAAGATTCTTGAATGGATAAGTGATATAAGCATGCTGAGATTTTTCCAAGAACTTGAACTGTCTTGTAAGAGGGTTTTGAACCCCCAAATCTTCTCCCCTGAGGTCCTAATATATATTGTTGGAAAGGTATTTGAATGTAGTTTCCAGAAATATAAGGTTCATGACTAGGTGATGTATAGATTTTGAGTTATGGCCTGAGAAGTGAAATGTGTTTCTGGATTCCGGACTGCACTAAATGTTTAAACCCCTACAAATTTATGTAGGATCATGGAAAAATTAGAGAAGCTATTAAATGCAGTGGGGAAGGCTACCCAAAAAGAATTGGATTAAAATATGTATTTTTCAATTTTATAAAAATGTTGGGGTAAAATTCGCGCAAGGAAAAAAGTCGTAAGTGGAGTGTAATTTTAGGGGTAATGGATATGATTCGGATATGGTAACCAAATTAAGTCGAATAAGTGACGAGCGTAATCGAGTGGTGACATGAACCTATAGTGGGGTTAGAGTGTCATAAGACGAAGTCATTAAGTTAATTTTGTACCCCCTAAAACCCCGCAATTAAAGAGATATTGTTAAGGTACTAACGATCGGCTATTAGATCATCCCACTTCGCAAGCTCGACCACCCCAACCTCACCAAGGCAAGTTTACTTTTCAAAACTTACATATATAAGGACTTTCACTGTTGTGGTTGTAGTTTTCAATCGTATCAAATGTTTATGCTTATCGAAGTATTGATGAAATTGAGATGTATAAACACATATATGTTTGCACCCCTTGAACTTAGAATGAAATGTTTTCTTCGGACAACGACTCTAGCAATAGAGGTCGAGGCGGTCCGTATATACTATTGACCGGGGAGCGGTATATTATTATATCGTAATTAAATTGCGAAAACCCGAAGGGTCATTCGGGAAGCATCGTATACTCAAGTAATTATTTTGATATCTTCATAACTACTCAAAATACCTATCTTGGATTAAAAGCTTATTTAATTAAATAATTATTTTATTAATTATTAATATGAAATCTTAAAATATCATTTATTTATTATTGTTCATTATTTTAAAGACCAAGCTAATCCAAGATACATTTAACACTTTCAAACTCGAACTGTTTCGAACTCAAAACATTTTCGAAAACCCCCGGTCAGGTTTGCTTCTTGTGTGATTTCAAGAATCATCGGTCGACTGATGTCGGACCTCAACTACTCGGTTTTCAATCAAAATCAAGTTTTTAAAAGAAAAAGAAAAGGGACTCTGGCAGGTGTGGGAATCGTTGACGAACAATTCCCGGGATGTGTAAGCGGCCGTGAGCCAGGCGGTCCATCAATTATTATTCCGGCCCAGGTGTTGCCGAAGGATGATTACGGATGTAGTTTTCATCGAGGGTGATTACGGATGTAGTTTTCACCCGAGGATAGTTACGGATGTAGTTTCTATCCTTCTACCGGTAGAGAAGACCCGCGGATTATTGGACTTGGATGTGGTGACTGATCATCGTCAATCCCTGTCAGGTTTTTATGTTTTCTTCTAGTCCCATCCTCCACTTTGGAAAAATACTCAAACACTGCTTCTTGGGCCTAAGTGCCAAGTTGCCGATAGTGTGGCTTTTGATAAGAAAAATATTGACATCGTGCAGTATCTAGAACTGCAAGATTTTCTATAAAGATTGGCACGTGTTAGTGCACTCTTGCAATTATTTCAAAGAATGAAATGTTTTTGAATGAGTAACCTTCTAAGCTAATGGAAGGAAAGAGGTTTTGCAATGATGTATTCCCTGTGCAGTATGTTAACAGTAGAGTGTTTTGCCGAAAATGATATACTCATATGTATATATTTTCAAACTTGCGATATATTGAAATGGGAACCTTATAAAGGGTTCATGTGTTACCTTATAAAGGGTTCATGTGTTATTCTTAAAGCTCCTTAGTGAGTGTAGATGGTTTATTCAAACTCGGACATATATATTGTCCAGTTACGTTTTGAAATCTGAGATATATATACCCATACAGTTGGGAATGTTTTCGAAATAAACCACATTATTATTTTTTTTCCAAATGCTGAACTTGCTGAGCATTATGTAGCTCATTCTTGCTTTATAAAAACTTTTCAGAAAGAGAAGAATTTGGTCGGTTAACTCCGCACCAGCAGAAGAGGAGTAGAAGATTTACCCCGGAGATGATTTAGTTCCAGATAAATACTACAGAGTAAGTCTGATAGGTTTTTAACTGTAATAGTAAGACTTGTCTTCAAGTATAGTTGTATAAGTGGAAGTGCGTAAGACTCTGGATTGTACAGATGAATTGTAATATTTAGTGTTAGTTTTGATTATCGTTTCTGAGGCTCTAACTTGTTTGTGTGTAAGATTGAGGTCTGGATGGATGTATTGTTGAGTTGTAAAGTTAATACAGGTATGATATGGTTGGATGGTGACGCGACGACCTGAATCTCTGACCTCGGATTTGGGGGCGTCACACAATGGAAAATACTTCATATGCTTTTATGGCTAGAAAATTCCCAAACATCAGATTTAAGAGGAATCAGCCCTTCAAGTCTAGATCTCAAAATCATTCATTTAACAAGAGCAAGGCACCTGGGAAAGCAAACAAAAACAAATTCAAAACCAGCTATATGGATAGGTTATCTATGAGATTTTATAGTTGCAATGACCTAGGGCATTTTGCCAGTGAATGCAAGAAGCCTAAGAAGAAGGATAAGGAGTTTCTTGAGCTTGAAGCTAAGTATGAGGCTCTGCTAAATAAGCATGCACCAGGTAAGGCCTACATAGCCGAAGGGAAGTGTTGGGATGATTCTGATAGTGATGGAGAAGAACAAGAATTCTGCAACTATGCCTTGATGGCCAACTCCAAGGAAGAACCATCCGAATCAGACTCTCAGGTACCATCCCTCACTACTATAGACATGTCTGTTTCTGAATACAAATCTATGGTTGAACAACTATCTGTTGAGATGTTTAATATTCATACTAGTATGACTGCTGCTAATGAAGAGATTGCTAAACTGTCTACTAGGAATGAACTGTTAAACAAAAGGAAAGAGGAACTAGAACTAACTGCTATGCAAATAGAAAACCTTAAACAAGAAATCGAATATCTAAAGAAAAAGGTTCTATGTGCTAGTCAAGTTGAGAAAGCTCTTAGGGATGAACTAGCTGAAAATGAATTTAAATTGAAAACATTCAAGAATTCCTATAGTCTATTGCAGTCCTACTATGAGAAAAATCTAGCTAGACCTAAGGCTGCTATTGGACTTAATTATGACACTCTCAAGCAGAGGAAAGGCTATGGAGTCATTGAAGATGACATTGTTGTTCAAGAGGAAGTGCCTCAGGTTTTGAAAAAGGCTGAGACCCCAATATTTAAAACACCAACACTTGAGATTGATGAGGATGCCTTACGCATTAAGCAAATGTTGGATGATGAAGATAAGGCACAATCAAATGAACAACAAGCATCCTCTAAGAGTGAGAATGTCAAAACCAAAGCTAAGGAGTCAGTAGGAGGTAAACCTAGACTTGAGAAATTTGTGAAGTTTGTTTCAGCTGGGAATAATGAGTTTGAGAAGAAAGTGACTAAAAAGAAACAAAACAGGAATGGCAAATTAGGGATTAACAAGGACAACAATTATGCTTATGTGCCAAATGCCCCTAGGAAAGTTTGTCAAAATTGTTTTAGCACTAATCATTTAACTCATGCATGCAAGAAACCATCTGGTAGTGTTGCTAAACCATTCTATGATTGCTCTGTGCCTTTAAGACATAGAGACTCTCCTTTCTGTGATAAATTTGATTGTATGCCATATAACATGAATGTAATGACTAGTTGCTTTAACTTGAGAAGACAATTCATGGAAGGTTGTATCAGTCACAATGTTCACACACACTACACAAGAACAAAGTCTTCAAGTCCTCCTAAAGTTAGGAAGGTGCCTCTGTCACCTAAGTCTAAGAATCCTGATTCTAAGACTTCTAACAGTGACAAGAAGACTAACATCAAGAAAATTGATAAGCATGCTGTTTATGATAAGACTGTTGCTAAGCCACATGGACCCAAACTTGTTTGGGTACCAAAGGAGAAGTAATACCTTTGTGTTTGCAGGGCAAAGAAAGTGAAAGAAAGGTCATGTGGATTTTGGACAGTGGATGCTCAAACCATATGACTGGTGATATGGCCCTGCTATCACAGTATGAGGAGAAGGCTGGCCCAATGATTGCTTTTGGAGATGACAGCATTGGCAACACACTGGGATACGGCAAGTTGGAAATTGGAAATGTCATCATTGAAAATGTAGCACTGGTCAAGGGACTCAAGCACAATCTACTGAGTGTTGGTCAATTTACTGACAGAGGCTTCAAAGTGAATTTTGACAAAAATGAATGTTTGATCACCCACAAAAAGACTGGTGACTTTGCTCTATCTGGAGTAAGGAAAGGAAGCCTGTTTGTAGCCAATATGAACTCTGCAAACAAGGACAAAATCTGTTGCTTTTACTCAAAAGCATCAAATGAAGACAGTTGGTTGTGGCATAAGAAGCTATCACACTTGAACTTCAAAGGCATTAATTCTCTAGTCAAAAGAGAGTTAGTAAGAGGCATGCCCACACTTGAATTTTGTCAAGAAGGATTGTGTGAGGCTTGTCAAAAGGGAAAAATGAAAAGATCAAGCCACAAGTCAAAGACAGTGACATCAATAACCAAGCCCCTACAACTAATTCATATGGACTTGTTTGGGCCTGTCAATATTATGTCACTAGGAAGGAAAAAGTATGCTCTGGTGATGGTTGATGATTTCACAAGGTATACATGGGTAGAATTTCTAGCATCAAAGGATGAGGCTCCCCAAGTAATCATTGAGCATATAAAGAAAATTGACAAGGAAGCAAAGGCCAACAATGCAAGTGTGATTGCATTAAGGAGTGATAATGGAACAGAGTTCAGAAATGCCATGCTTGAAGCATTCTGCAAAGAAAATGGTATTTCTCAACAATTCTCAGCTCCAAGGACTCCACAACAAAATGGAGTTGTTGAAAGAAATAATAGAACTCTGATTGAGGCTGCTAGAACAATGTTACTTGATGCAAAGATGCCTACATGTTTTTGGGCTGAGGCTATGAGCACTGCATGCTATATCCAAAACAGAACCCTCATCAACAAAAACACTGGAAAGACACCTTACAACTTGATGACTGGAAAGAAGCCCACCCTAAAGTATGTTCATACTTTTGGAAGCAAATGCTTTGTGTTAAAAGACAACTCAGAATATGTTGGAAAGTTTGATGCAAAAGCATATGAAGGAATTTTTCTTGGCTACTCTATGGAAAGAATTGCATACAAAGTTTATGTCATCACTCAAAAGAAAGTTATGGAAAGCACATATGTGACATTTGATGATAGCAAACTACCTGGATTAGAAGAAGCCAATGATGAAGATAAAGATCCTTTGAAGTTTGACAATCTAGATGATTCTGATGAGGAGATTGAAACTGAATTTGAACCCACAATCCAACAAACTCAAGTGAATGAAGAACCTGTGTCAACCAACAATGAAGAAACAAGCATCCAAGACACACCTGTGACTAGTGGAAACTTCACAGGGGGAGGAAATGTAAATGATCATGATCTGGATGATGAAGCAACATCAAGGCTGAGAAATCAATCCGAACATACAAGGAAATGGGATAGATCACATACTGCAGATCAGATAATTGGAGATCCAAATACAGGAGTAAGGACAAGGAGAGCAACTCTAAATGAATGTCTCTATGGTTGCTTTCTATCCCAAGTTGAGCCTAAGAAACTTGAAGATGCATTGTTGGATCCTGATTGGATAATTGCTATGCAAGAGGAGCTAAACCAATTTGAAAGAAGCAAAGTATGGGAACTTGTGCCTGCACCAAAGGATAGAACCATTGTTGGAACAAAATGGGTTCTAAGGAATAAGATGGATGAAAATGGTGTAGTCATAAGAAACAAAGCAAGGTTGGTTTCAAAAGGATACTCTCAACAAGATGGCATTGACTATGATGAGACTTTTGCCCCTGTTGCCAGACTAGAGGCCATCAGAATTTTCTTGGCATTTGCTGCACATTCTAATTTCAAGGTCTATCAAATGGATGTCAAGAGTGTATTTCTGAATGGGGAGTTGGAAGAAGAAGTATATGTGCAACAGCCACCTGGCTTTGAGGATCCACAATTCCCTCACTTTGTCTACAGATTGCTTAAAGCATTGTATGGACTTAAGCAAGCTCCTAGGGCATGGTATGACACATTGTCACAATTTCTACTTGAGAATCAATTCTCTAGAGGCACACTAGACAAGACACTGTTCTACAAGAAACATGGTGATGATATAATTTTAGTTCAAATCTATGTGGATGATATCATATTTGGCTCTACAAATGAGAAGCTGTGTGAGAAATTCTCTAAGCTCATGCAGAGCAGATATGAGATAAGTATGATGGGAGAATTAACATTCTTTCTTGGGCTGCAAGTGAGTCAAAGGAAGGATGGCATTTTTATAAGTCAAACCAAATACATCAAGGATCTATTGAAGAAATTTGACTTAGAAGAATGCTCACCTGCAAAGACACCCATGGCCACTGCCACCAAGTTAGATGAAGATGGTAAGGGCAAGAAGGTAGATATCTCAATCTATAGAGGCATGGTTGGTTCTCTACTCTACCTCAATGCTAGTAGGCCAGACATCATGTTTGCAACATGCTTGTGTGCAAGGTTTCAATCAAATCCAAAGGAATCACATATGATAGCAATAAAGAGGATTTTCAGATATCTGAAGGGCACACCAAACTTGGGGTTATGGTATCCTAAGGACACAGGGTTCAATCTGGTTGGTTATTCTGATGCTGATTATGCTGGATGCAGAGTGGATAGGAAAAGCACCTCAGGTAGCTGCCAGTTTCTTGGACAAAGGTTAGTCTCTTGGTACAGCAAGAAACAACAATCTGTGTCAACTTCCACAGCTGAAGCTGAGTACATAGCTGCTGGAAGTTGCTGTGCTCAAGTGCTTTGGATCAGAAACCAACTTAGAGATTATGGACTTGTGCTGGAAAGAATTCCAATCATGTGTGACAACACAAGTGCAATCTCTATAGTTTCCAATCCTGTCAATCATTCTAGGACAAAGCACATTGACATCCGATATCACTTCATAAGGGAGCATGCAACTAATGGAACCATTGAGTTACATTATGTTCCCACAGAGAAACAACTAGCTGACATATTCACTAAGCCATTAGATGAAGCCACCTTCACAAGGTTGGTTAGTGAGATTGGAATGCTGAATTCTTCAAATTCTGGCTGAGTGAATATATCAACTAGATTGTTGCAGCAGTATACTTACTTTATCAAATGCTCAATATTTTTAAAGTAAGTATTGGCTGGATTATGATTTATAAATATTCCACAATGCTGCATATGTTGAAAATCATACATCTTTAGCTTGAAATTTCTATGAAATTTTGAGAGAATCACTATTTAATTTAGTAGAATATTCTTCAGTGAATATTTCTGGTAAATTTTAAAAGATAGTGAAAATTGAATTTTATGAGTGAAAAGTATAGTTCGATAAGTCAGACTTCTCGAATGGTTCATTGTTTTGTCATGACTCGAGTTCTCGAATAGGCCTATCAAGAACCCTCCTGAGTTCTCGAATAGTGTCTTTTGAGAAATCGAATAGCACACTTTGAGTTCTCGAATAGAGTATTTTAGTTCTCTAATGATGGAGTTCTCGAATACTGTATCTGAGTTATCGAATCATTTGAAAAGGCTGATTTCTCGCTGACACTTAATCGCTTTTTGGATTTATATTCAAAATTTCATTTCGCTCATAAAAACATATTTTATTTAGCTTAGAATTATTTTCTTAGTTAAATAACTGCCAGCTGTGAGTTACAAACTGCTTGAGATATCGAATAAGCCTTTCTTGACTTATCGAATAGTTGTTTTATACTTCTCGAATGACTGACTTGTCGATACAAAACTTATATCTAATCGACAACTCAAGTCACTCACATATATACAATTCCACAACTGTTCAAATCATTTCATTCGATTTCTCAGGTAGCTAAAGTTCCAAAACCTCTGTAAACCCTAACGTCAAAAGCTAAATTTCTTCTTCAACCTTCATTCTCTTCTCATCTCTCTGTGTAACAATGGCAAATACCCAACTCACAATTCCTACCCACACCAATTTCATAGCAATAACCAACGATGTTGAAGCACCCAATGCAAACTTTAAGTGCTTCGTTCGAAGGATGGCTGAATCATACATCAAGGATGCACTCTCAGCCAACCCAACTCTGTATCTAGATTTAATAGAACAGTTTTGGAGAACTGCTACTGTGGAGGTCGTGGCCCTAGAGAATGCAATAACTTCATACGTAATCTATTGCAAGATTCAGGACAAGGAAATCACCATCACTACTGAAAATATGAATCAAGCACCGGGGTTACAACAAGGAGTGTATGACAGTCAAGCAACTGATCAGGAATTGGAAGATTTCTTTGATTTTATCAACTACTCAGATAGAATCAAGCTTGGAAATTTGAATAGGAAGTATTTGAGGAAGGAATGGAGCTATGTCTTTGCCAATCTTCTTCAAGTCTTCACAGCAAGGATGTCCAGCTTTGATCAAATCAGCACACCTGTTCAACAAATAGGATATGCTCTAGCATATGGGAGAAAGATTGATGTTGGTTTGATCATAATGCAAGAATTGTATGGGAGACTTGGTAAGAACTCATCCAAGAGAGGTAATGAAATTTTCTTCCCTCGCTTTATTCAATCTGTACTTAATTTCATAGATGTTAAATTGATTGAATTGCCTGGGTTAGACAAAAATAGAATAGGCTATCCGAAATCCATGACCAAACTCATTTTTGGTAGCTTGGAGACTAGGAATGATGTGGATGTAAGGCTCAAAATAACTCCCCTTATGGAGAGTTTATTTAGGACTTACCCTCACAACATGCCAATATGTGCCTCAAAATCTGAGTTAGCTAGGCCCAAGCATGTAGAGCAAAATGCTAACCCAGGGCCTGCTAACCAACCCTCTCAGCCAAACACTTTACCAAACACAGAGACAACTGCATCATCCTCTCAAAAGGGTGATGTTAGTAAAAAGAAGAGAAAACAGGTTGCTTCTGAACCTCTAAAAATCTTAACTGAAGCAGCCTTGGCTGTAGAATTAGGCATAGCAAGTGAGGAACCTGAGTCACCCTTACTAAGGCCAAAGAAGAAGAAGAAGAAGAAGTCTAAAACCACCTCTTCAGTCACCCAAATGGCTGAAGTTGTAAAATCAGGGGCAAACAGCTCACTAGGTGTATCCTCTCAACAGGGTGCATCTACAGAATCAAGAATTCTCCCCAATGCACCTACTTGTACAGAGTCAGCACATGGGAGTGATAAGGCTGGCACAACACTGAGTGGAGAGCACATCACAATTGAAACTCCCTCTATCTCTCAGGGGGAGTTGCCAAAATCTAATCTACAACACACTTCTCTTCCAGAATCTATCACTCATATTTCTTTGGAGCCTGCAACTCAAGCAATTGAGGAGCAAGGCATTGATCATCAAGAATTCTTTTCTCTTGATGAGCCAATGGATTCAAGTGACTTGGTGCATGACACCTTGCTCACCACCCAGGTACCACATTTAGATGGTCAGGGAATGCATGCTGGGGCATCTCCTAATGACACCATCACAAACAAAGAGGATTCACTAGTTTTAACTAGAGACTCTGTGCCTGTGTCAACTACTGTTGTAACTCATCCCACTTCTGTGGAGACAACAGTAGCAGAGTCTTTTCATCCGGTTATAGAAGTTGCATCTGTAACTGAGGAGTCTAGCTTGCCTAGCTCTAACTCTCACTTTTTGTCCCAATGGCTGAAGCCTGTGCAACATGACAGTGCTTCAGGATCAGGGTCTGTTCCACCACAAATGTCCATTGAAGCTCTCCAAAGCTATGTTGTGGATCAGATTCCTGAGTTTGTCAAAATAGCCCAGAACCTTGTCACCTCCAACATCTCAAATCCAGATTATGAAGCCATCCTACTTTGCCATAGGGATGATGTGGAGATGCAGAAGGCCAAGATTATTGATGATGCTGAGAGAGATGCCAATGTAGATGCCTGGATGCAAGGAAAGTATGATGTAACTCTCAGTGAAGCACTTCAATATCTTAGAGAGGAATACATCACTTCACTGGGTTCAAATGCAAAATCCCTGTCCCCTAGTGAAGTGTATGAAGCTGTCAATGATTCCTAGAAGGGTTTTCTCAAGGCTGCACACTATTTTGGCAAGGGAGTCAAAATTGAAGTCAACAAAGTAAGTGCAAGACAGCCACTTCAGTAGAAGAGATAAAGAGGGCCTTTGATGCCAAATTTCCTCAACTAGACAGTGTGGTCAAAGATATCAGACACTGCAACACCACCTGCACCAAGATGGATAATAGTCTAGCTCTCCTTAAAGATACAGTCACAGGTCTAGGAAGCAAATTTCAAATTCTATCTGATCAGACTACAGATGCTAATGCCATGCTTAGGACACTCTTTGCAAATCAATATGGAGACAAGCTGGTAATTGAGGTTCCTGTGCATGAGCTGTCTAGATTTGAAGTGCAGAGACTTAAAGAATAATCCCTATCTGGCTTCAAATCTAATGCATTATTCAGTAAGGTAGATGCACTTGAAAAGGAGGTAGCTACTCTCACTCAGTCCAATGCTCATCTTACAGACAAGGTACAAACTCTAACTGAGCAGTTGAACACTCAAGCCACCACCACAGCTGATGTTCTTCTGCATCAACAATCAATGTTGTCTGCAATGATGAAGCACATGGGTCTCCCTCTACCTGAAGAATCTTCAACCCCAAAGGTCAATACTACAGCCTCTGTGCCTGACAACAAGCCTAAGGGGGAGAAGAGGACATCAAGGAACTCAAATACAAAGGGGGAGAAACCACCAGTAAAGGGCATCAAAATCACTGAAGGTGCTCATCAAAGAACTTCAAAATCTCTAATTCATGTGCCTGGCAAAGGAAAAGACAAAGTTGATGAGCCTCCTACTTCTCTGCCAGTTGTCACTCTACCAACTGTGCACATCACTACTTCCAGTGGTCAAAAGCAAACTATCACAACCACAGTGGTTGCAGGGAGTATGCCATTTGATAAACCTTCGCTCTCCATATCTAAAAGTGCCAAGCCTGTAGAAGTGAAGGTGGTCACTGAGGCCAAGCTACAAGAAATTGCAAACTCAAATGTTTATCATGATGATGCATTCTTGGAGTTTCTGAAAGTCTTAAGAGAACAGGCTGGTGACACTCAATTGTATCTAAGGAGCTTGAAGGATCAGATCGATTACTTCACTGTGGTACCTAGAAAAGTTGATAGCTCATGGCTCAAGGAAGTAATGATGGTAGCAAAATCCAGAATCTGGCATCTAACCTACAAAACTCTACATGCCTTGAAACATTCAGAGATAGATGCACTGATAGAGCTCATAGAGAAGAGGAATGTAAATGAAAACAATAAGAGTCTGTATGATGACTTGAGGAATGGCCAACCTTCAAGGCTGCCAGAAGTGATTAAGAAGCCATGGACCATCATCTATCAGTCGGGCACCAGAATTGAAGAGATTAAACAATTGGTCATCCCCAATGATCTCACTTCTGGAATTCACAGACTCATTATTGCCATCATTGATCTACTTCAAAAGAAGAAGGGGACAAGTACTGCTGAACAGATAGAGGCACTGCACATTCTCAGATCATACATTGCAACTGGTGTAATTCCAGAAATGGCCAAGCCAAGGAGGAATAAGGATGATGAAGATGAAGACAAGAGTGATGGGAAGAGAAGTCATCACAGGAGTGATAAGGGGGATGAGGACAAGAAGAAGAAGAAAGACAGCAAGGATAAGAAGGATGATGACCAAGGCAAAGTCTATGAGAGGAAGAATGGAAAACAGCAAGCCTTAGGCATTGCTAGCAGTAATCTCACCACAACACAAGACTCTAAGTCTAGGGTGAATGCTGTTAGTAATGACCTACCAAAATCTAATTCCATGGCTTCTGCAACTGTTTTACCACCTCAAGAAGAGAAGAAGATTCAAGTCAAGAAACCATCTGTACATTTCAAAAAGCATACTGCTAATGGAATACTACAATGGTCCACAAACAAAGGTCACATGCTACTGCCAGGCAATCATGTCAAAAGGATCAAATTCAAACAAGCTGCAAGGAAACCAAAGCTATCAAAGTCAAGGACTCTGACAATCTATCCAGGCTTAAAACTCCAACCACTAGATGAAGATTTTGATGAAGACCAACTGCAATTCTTACAAGCACAAAGAATCTATCATGTTTCCATTGTTGATAACTGCCTTGAGATCAAATATACTGATGGAAGGGATGAGAAATTCAAACAAGGAGGATGTCAACACTGGGGCAAACTACATGACATAGAAAGAATCATTGCATTGTTGAGCTCAGAAGATAAAGTGGAAAGAGTATGGAAGCTGGAGCTAATTGATTTTGTGAAGATGAAGAGAGATCATAAGGAGAAAATCAGAAAAGAGTGTCTTGAGAAATGGCTAGAAAGGGAGAAAGAAATTGAGAGACTGGAGATTGAAGCAGAAAAGCTAAGGGCAAAGGGATTGTGTAGAGTTCAGTTTAACCCCTATGTGGTGAATTATAGGAGGAGAAATGGGAATCAGATCCACATCAGAATGAATCTACTCAACCACTATCCTACAAGCATTCTGAATTCAGTACTTGAAGATTTCAAAGACTCAATTTTTCTTGAAGAATTGGATGCTATGGCAGAAATAATAAAATCTATGGATGAGAATACAAGGAAGGAGAAAGAAAGAAGACAGAAAGCATATGATGATTTGCAAGCCAAAGCTATGGAAAGGGAAACAAATGACAATGGCTAGTACTTCATCATAGGCTGTAAGATTACTCTCCCTGTAAGCTCTATCCACATTGCTAATCAAAATTCATACATGTACTGTCAAGTTTTATCTTTATGTATGTTAGGCTTGTTATCAGACATGAAATTGTGACTAAGGGTCTTACTCACAATTTGGGGGAGATTGTTAGTTACAGAGGCATGCCTGAATACATCTTATAACAAGCCTAAGTATGTGTAATGCTATGCATTACCTACATGACCTCTTAACTGAGGGAACCTCTAGTTGTAGAGTTTCTATTTGTTCTGTACTTGTAATAGGCATCAAATTCTAGTTGTGTTACTGTACTTATAAAGTCAAGAATAATGCTTGAAAGAAGTTCCAAGGTTCATGCCTCAAGCAAAGAGATAAAGACTGCCAAATAATCACAGTTGGGATTTGAAGAAATGAAGAATTTGCCTAAGTACCAATTCGAGAAGTACATTTGTCTATTCGAGAAGTCTAGCATTCGAGAAGTCACAGATTCGATATCTCAGAAGACACTATTCGATATCTCTGAATACACTGTTCGATATCTCAGAGATTCGATATGTCTATTACTCTATTCGAGAACTCATGGAGTCAACAAGTCAAAGCATCATTCGAGTTCTCTAAGAGTCAACAAGTCAATGATCTATTCGATATCTCAAGGACTAAAGAAGCTATTCGACATCTCAGGGATTCGATATGTCAAAATGCTCTATTCAATATCTCAAGGAGTCCCAGAGAAAAGAGCTATTCGAGAAGTAATTCGATATGTCAATATAACACTATTCAAGAACTCAGAGTTATCGATTAAGTCAATTCGAGTTCTCGAATTAATCACTTAGCCACTTCTCGAATACATTCTTGGAGACAAAATACTGAAGAATTGTACAAGTCAGAAACCTGCAACAAGCCAAGACGCTTTATTTGACTATGTACTATAAAGCAGATTGGAAAGCCTACAAAGAAGCTTGGAGAGATAAGACAAAGGGACAAGGAGCTAAAGAAGTGGATCTGAACAGGCTTTGCAAAGTCAAATCTGTAGCCGTTTGGACTCTTACTCAAATGAGATAGACATACTGAAAAGTAGTTTGTTTTACCTACCTTATTTGTAGTAAGTAGGTGTATCCATGTCTATAAGGATACAGCCTCACTTCTTTAGCAGACAAGTTTTTCAAGATACATCACAAGAAATATCTCTCTAAGAAAAACGAAGCTGAGAATACTACCATTTGTATTCACAGATTGTAGCAAAATCTTTATCTAATAAAATATTAGATTAAAGTGATATTGTGTTGTGTTTGTCCTTGTTATCTGTACTTACATATCTCATACACTAAACACATATCTTGTTGCAAAGATCCAAGAACAAAGAAAAGTTTAAGAATCCATTCACCCCCCTCTGTATTCTTTTACCGTATTCAATACTCAACACTAGTGAAGAAAGATCATGTGAGAGGATTGCCCAAATCAGTTTTTACTCCAGATGGCCTATGTGACTCATGTCAGAAGGCAAAACAAAGGAAAACTTCATTCAAAAGTAAGTTTGAATCCTCAATTCTTGAGCAATATCACTTATTTCATGTTGATTTATTTGGTCCAGTAAATATAATGTCTATTGGAAAGAAAAGATATGCGTTGGTTATTATTGATTAATACACCAGATATACAAGGGTGTATTTCATGCACAAGAAAGAAGAAACTGCATCAATCTTAACAGAGCATGTCAGACAACTGGACAAAGGATCTAAGCATACAGTGAAAATAATAAGAAGTGATAATGGCATTGAGTTCAAAAATGCAGCCATGGAAGAATATTGTAAAGAAAAGGGAATAAAGCAAGAATTCCCTGCACCTGGAACTCCACAACAAAATGGAGTAATAGAGAGAAAGAACAGGACTCTTATAGAAGCTGCAAGGACCATGCTTGATGAAGCAAAGATGCTAACTTACTTCTGGGCTGAAGCTGTGCAAGCTGCTTGTTTCACACAGAATGCTACACTCATAAACAAGCATGGTAAAACACCATATGAGATGGTGGAAAATAAGAAGCCGAACCTGAACTACTTTCATGTGTTTGGATATAAGTGTTTTGTTCTTAAGACTCATTCAGAATAGCTTTCCAAATTTGATTTAAAAGCTGATGAAGGAATCTTTGTTGGATACCCAATATCCACAAAAACATTCAGAGTCTACAATCTTAGAACAAAAGTGGTCATGGAATCTATCCATGTGTCTTTTGATGATAAAAAGATAATAGGACTTTAAGATTTTGATGAACATGACCAGCTGAGATTTGAGAATGAAGAAATAAATATTGATCTACAAAATTCTAATATTCTTTTAGACAATATTGTTCAATTTATACAAGTAGATCAGACTGCAGCACATGTTGAGGGGGAGCAAGTGAACAATGAAAATGAACCCCAATTAAGTGAAGAAACATCAAAGAATGCATCTGCAGCTAATGATTCATTAAACTCTGATTCATTAGACTCTGAAAGCAACAGCTCAGGGGGTAAACAATGATTTTGGATCTATTAGTCACCACACTCAACAAAATTATGAACTTGGGGAATCATCAAGATCAAATCTGCCGAGACAAAGGGTAAGGAGTAGAGCGCATCCCTTTGAACAGATCATTGGTGAACCGGACACGGGTGTACAGACTAGAAGAACAACACAGAATGAATGCAATTTCGCAGGATTTTTATCTCAAATTGAACCTAAAAAGGTTGATGAAGTTCTTTATGATCCAGATTGGGTAACTGCAATGCAGGAAGAACTCAATCAGTTCGAAAGGCAGAAAGTATGGAAGCTAGTGCCAAGACCAAAAGATAAATCTGTAATTGGTACTAGATGGGTGTTTAAGAATAAACTGGATGAAAATGGTATTGTTACGAGGAACAAGGCTCGATTGGTAGCAAAGGGTTACTCTCAAGAAGAGGGAATTGATTATGATGAAACCTATGCTCCAGTTGCAAGGCTTGAAGCAATCAGGATGTTCTTAGCATTTGCTGCACACTCCAACTTTAAGGTTTTTCAGATGGATATGAAGAGTGCATTTTTGAACGGAGATCTAGACGAAGAAGTCTATGTTGAACAACCCCATGGGTTTGAAGATAAGGAATTTGAAAGTTTTGTGTACTTTCTCTTCAAAGCTCTCTATGGTCTCAAGCAAGCCCCTCAAACATGTCAAAACACATAAAGGATCTTTTGAAGAAGTATGGGATGGAGAAGCATCTATTGTCAAGGCCCCGATGCCAACTGCTGTCAAGCTTGATCAAGACAAATCCGGTAAGTCAATTGACATCCCGAAGTATCGAGGTATGATTAGCTCTCTCTTGTACTTAACTGCTAGTAGACCAGATATTATGTTCGCAACTTGTTTATGTGCTAGATTCCAAGCTAACCCTAAAGAGTGACATCTTATAGTTGTTAAACGTATTTTCAGATACCTTAAGGGAACCCCCAATCTTGGGATTTGGTACCCTAAAGGAACAGGTTTTGACCTAGTTGGTTATACAGATTCTGACTTTGCAGGTTGTAAGATTGATCGGAAAAGTACTTCTAGAAGCTGTCAGTTTCTAGGAAGAAGGTTGGTATCTTGGTACAGCAAGAAGCAACACTCAGTATCTACCTCAATAGCCGAAGCAGAATACATTGCGGCAGGTAGTTGTTGTGCTCAGATCCTGTGGATGAGGAATCAACTTCAGGACTATGGACTCAGGTTGGACAAAATTCCAATTCTATACGACACCACGAGTGTCATTGCCAACAATCCAATTCAACATACCAGGACTAAGCACATTAATATCAGGTATCATTTCTTACGAGAGCATGTCATGAATGGAACTGTGGTATTATATTTTGTTCCCACAGATCAACAAATTGCAGACATCTTTACTAAACCACTGGATGAATCCACTTTCTCCAGGTTAGTTGGTGAACTTGGGATGTTAAATCTGTCTAATTAATTTTGGATAATCAATAACTGCAATTTGTTATAAGTTCACATGTATTTTAAATGTCCATATGTTTAGGACTTGTTAATTTATTTGCATCCAGTCCTTATATTACAGTTATCTCTATATTAATTACCATGCTTATAAATGCTATATATTTTATGGTAATTAGTTAGTAAATAATTGTGTCAATTGTAGCATAATTAAATAAATATTTTATTGACATATATCAATTAATGATACTTTGTTAATTTTATGTCTATTTAATTATGAGTTTGTCTGATTGTTGTGGAATAATTCTTGAATTATTGATTGGTTATTTTAAATCCACAATAATTAGAAATAATAAGTGTGTATGTGTGTGTGTACATAGGCTGATAGGTCTCGGTGATAATATGTTTTTCGGCTGACAGGTTTCGGTGATAAGATGTTTTTTCGGCTAATTAGGTTGTTAGGTGAGAAATTATTGAGCGGTGTTATTCTTTAAACATAACCTGTCACTATCACACTTAACTCACTAATCCTTGAAAACTTATAAATGACGAGTTTTTGTTTATGTTTAACATCATCATTTTTCAGATATACATACAGAGCATATACACACAATTGCTGAAAATTTCAAGCTTTGACCGGATAGATCTCACAATCTAGCTGGTGGTTTTTAGAGCGGATTTCATATTCGTGTTATACGCATCATCCTTTATAAAAACTAACCCTTGTTATTGAATTTCCTCAAAGTTTTGAAAATGGCATTGCAGGGAAGATTTTTAATTGCTAAAGTTAATCCTATTTCCATTCAGCAAATCGAAACCATTCTGGATGAGCAATTTCGGGCTTGGACACAATTTCTGAATGAACATTCATTAATTCACTATGCTTTAGTTACACAAGTGCAGCTTAACAATGATGCATTGGGTGAACTATATTGTAGTGCGGTTAACACTTCTGGACATGACGGGTGTGCAATCACATATCGATTGTTTGGTAGGTCGATTAGGGTCACTGAACGAGATGTTAATCGAATTCTTCATTTTCCTATGAAAAATCTCATTTCTGATCCACACCTGAACAGATTGAAATGTTCTTTCATTTTATAAGGTACCAAGATGGCAATTTCAATATTGGTAATCTTTCTAGAACGTTTCTAACCCAGTACTAGAATTTTTCTTTCACATTTTTAACCATGTTTTTTCCTCAAATAGAACAAATCCAAATCGAATACCTGAATTTATTCAAAAACTAGGGTATGCGGTCGCCAATAATGTGAGGATTATGTTATTCCCAGATTACACACTTGTATAATTGTAGAAGGGGGGGTTGAATACAATTCTTGATATTTATAAATTTCTGATAAGAACTTCAGAAACTTATGAAGAGATAATTGCAATGTAAGATTTAAACACATACATATATAAAATCAGGTGGTTAATATGCACCACCTGAAGCTTTTATTTGAAGAAAACTCTGTGATACAAAATGTACACAGCTACCGTTTTACAACTCTTTGCTTCTAAGGATATTCAAGAAACCCTAAGCAAATATGTCTGTTTTCTTAACCTACAAAGAGTTGCTACACTTGGTTATATATCCCAAGTTTTACAAGTACTACTGGAATAAGATAATACTAATCTAATTCTAGTTGACTTGCTACTACACTCCAAATACACATGTAGCCGAAAGGTTGTCCTTGTGTTCAGACATGTCTCCTGCACCTTTCTTGTATTCATAGTGTAAATGGAATGCTTCTTTCTTCTGTGTTTCCAAAGTATGGCTGCCATACTGCTTTTTGTATCTACTTTCAACTCATGTGATCTGTCAGTCAAACATGTCCTTATCAACTGCTAATCTCCAGCTAATCATAGAAATCAGTGTCAATGATTATCCGTTGATGATGTACACTGACATCCGTTGATGATGTATACTGACATCCGTTGATGATGTATAGAGCAGTATCCGTTGATGTTGGGACTTGAGCTGTATCCGTTGATAGAGTGGATTTGAGTTGTATCCGTTGATAGAGTTTAGTCTTCATCCGTTGATACACTTTCACTTAGACAGAATTACATAGCATAGCTTATTTACAATTGGCTACCCTATTCTGCCTATCCGTTGATAGTCAACATGACTGTGGATAAAAACACTATCAACTGATAACATAGAGATACTGCAGTGTGCTACAAAACCTCATCCGTTGATGAGCTACCTGTCAACGGATAGAGTTATAAATCCTCATCCGTTGACAGCTACAAAACCTTAAACAATTTGATTGATTGTGAAGTTATCATCAAGTACAACATATTCCTAACAATCTCCCCCAATTTATACTTGATGGCAATAAAGCATAAATTCAGGACCTTGATGATAACAAAACATTCCTAAAGATATATAAAGAACAATACATAAATTGTATTAAGCTACAATAATTAAAAACTGAAAGTTTGAGAAATTTACAGAGAAGTGCTCCTCTAGACTGAGCAGATTAGGACTGTTTCTTTCCTCTTGTTGGCATCACCCTTGATTTTCCTTCCTTGGCAGAGTTGGACTCAATCTGTATTTGGAGTTGCCTATAGAAGGCATCTTCTTCATCTACCTTTGGATTTAGCTTCTGTTGTAGCCATCTCAGGTATTGAGAACTAGCCTTTGGTAGTTGGTCTTCTAACCTGAAGAATCTCCTGTTACCATCTTCATCCCTGAACTCCATCATCCAGAAAGGTTGGAGGTGGATTTTCTGTCCATTGTATGGGATCTTCATTTTCCTTGGTAGACTTAATGGTGAGTTCCAATCCCTCCTTATTTGTTCTATTTTGTCCAGTATCTCCCCTTTTGCTATCTTGGAGAACCCTGTGTATCTCTTGATTGCAGAGAACACTTTGGTTAAGGTATGATAATTTTCTCCAAGAACCCTTTGTAGTGGCCATGTCCTTTCCGTTCCTCCCTTGTATACAAAGACCAATCTTTCAGGCAAATGTTTATATTTGTCAATTCCTCTTACTTCTGACAATTCATCCAGATAAAGATTCATGTCAGAGTATTCTTCAATATCTGCCTGATAGATAAAATCATCCTTGTTTTCCAAGATTGGCTGCCTGACAATTGCAGGTACCCTAGCAACTTGAATTGGTTCCTTTGAAGGTTGCTTCCTTGGTTTCCTTTTCTTCTGTGTAGGCTTCTGTTAAGGCTTCAGCAAGAATGAAGGAACCTCAATGGAGTCAAGATTCATTGGTTCCTCTTTAGGTACTATAGGCTCACCATGGAAATTTACATCTGGGTTGAATACTTTTACATCAATAGGTCGTGATGAACCAACTGTCTCTTTGTTTTCAGTTTCTGGAGAGACAGGCCTCCTTGCATGTGATTTTAATCTCTTGGATTTGGGGACTGATTTCCCTTTCTTTTTGAATTTGGGGACTTCCTCAGGTTTTCTCAATTCATCCTCTACCTCATCCAATAACTCTTGAGCCAGCCTTGCTTGCTTCTCATCTGAGTTTTCATTTTGATATTCAGTGCTTGGTTGAGATTCTCTTAGCAGCCTTGAAGTCTCTTCTCTCTTGGCTTCAACAAATCTAGGATGGCTGTTGGATATGTTTAGAACTTTTCCATTCCTTATGATTACAGCCATCCATTCTCTTACACAACTGTTAGTCTTCTCCTTGAATTCCTTGATTGCCTTACCCATCAACTTCTCTTCATCATCCTTGGGAAATGGAAAGTCCAGTTGTAACTTGTTCTTCCCATTTGCTTTTGGTGGTGAGAAGGGTCTTGATTTGATGTAGGGTTCAAATTCCTTAACATGAGAAGGCTCAGCATCATAGAATGTAGGAGCCACAATTGCTGGAGTGAGCACCTTCAGAATTGTTGTAGATATTGTTGGAGCTGAGGTTTGGCTAGAGAACAGAGTTGATGCAATAGATTGATTGATCAATCTTTCTGTCCTCATTATCCTTTCATAGTTTTCTTCTTTCATCTTTTGGAGAGCTTCAATTTTGGCTAGCTTTTCTTCTTCTTTCAAGTTTGAAAGATCAAACTCTTCAGATAGAGGTTTGGATTTGCTGGGGGAAGCTGTGACAATGAATTCTTGTGGATTGACCACTATGGTAGGCTGCTGCTCCCCCTCACTTGCTGCTTCCCTTCTTTCAGAAATTAAGATTTGACTTGTAGTTGCCACAGCCTCTTCCACTTTCTCCCCCTTTTTGTTAGCATCAAGGGTTTGACTAGAAGTTGGGGCTGCAACTAACTTTTCTAGCAGTTGGGTTTGCAGTTTCTGATGTTGAAGAAATTGCTCCATCTGGGATTCCATCTTTTCCACTCTTGAATTGAGAAGTTGCACAGATTTAGCCAGGTTGTCTTCTTTGAGAAACCTTTGTTGCAACACCCTCTGAGTGGCTGTAGGAGCTAGTTGCTCTAGCTTGGAATCCACAGAGATCTTCACATCCTTGATTTCTTGTTTGACCTCCTCTAAATTGGATCTCTGAATCACCATTTGCATCTTTTGTAACTTTAGGGAGTCAATTGCCTGTTGAAGAACAACCTTTCTCTGTGGATCTGCTTCTGGGTGCTCAGCCAGGGCAGATTTATATTGCCTTATGATTTCCATATCAAGTTGATGATAGGTGTAGTTTTGAGCAAATGCAAAATCATGAATACTGCTACCACCTTCATCTTCAGAGCTCTGGCTGTCTTCATCTTCAGAATTGTCAAATTCATCACTCTCAGCAGTGGTTGGCAGAGCTGCTATAGATTCCTTAGCTCTAAGTAGAGATTGTGAGGTGTGCACTAGGTGCATTGCCTCCTCTGCTTCCACATTGCCCTGTTGTGCCAGAATTTGATAGGCAGGAACAGGGTGAGTAAAGGTTTCAGCATCCAAAGAAATGGAGTCAATCATGGACTGATATTCTCTTTGAAATTCCATTTCCTTGGATGCATCCTCAACCCCCATTGACTTACTAGCAATGGCTGCTTCTTCCATCCTTATCTCTCCTGTAGTCCCTTCTCTCCCCTCATCTCTCTTTTCTTGCATCAAGGGCTCCCCTTGGCTCACACCTCTCACACCCTCACCCTTCACCTACTAAGGTGGAACTCTCAAACTCTCCTTTTGCCTGACCGGAAGAATTGGCCAGCCTCTCATTATTTATCTCTCCTTTTGCCTGCTCACAAGGCAGCCTCTCACTCCCTTCCCTCAAACCTAAAAGTGTTTCAACTACTGAGAACTCCTCTACACTTGACACTGGAATGTCAGATATAGCAGTGGTAGAGTGAGTTATCAACGAATAAGGAATATCCGTTGATGGAGTCGTTATAGCTGTCAACGGATGGCTAGATTGAGGCGCATCCATTGATGGAGAAACACTTGTCAACGGATGAAGGATATCCGTTGAGGAAGGAATAATTCTATCCGTTGAAGAGAAAACCAACACTGAATCTGTGGAGATTGATTTTAAGTTCGAGGCCACAGTCTGTGTTGAGAATTCTGGAAGGGAAGATTGATGGTCCAACAAATCATCTAAAAGATGATGACCACCAATTACAGAGTGGGGCTTCTCCAAGAATCTTAAAGATGGAGAATCAGGAATTGATGTAGATATCATATCCACATCCAGAGATGGAGTTGGTGATGGTGGATTGTAATGTGTGTCGATTTGAAGATTAAGATCAAGGGGCTGTGACTCCACATTTATTGAAGCCACATCAAATTGAGTTTGAGAAGGCACAGTTTCCTGTACAGTGTGTGCACCCTGTGATTCCCCTGTGGTTTTAGATTTCACTCTTCTTCCATAGGTTTTTGAGATTGGGCTATATGTGTCCCTAACCCTCTTGTGCAGTGTTCCTTGTGGGGAACTTGATTCAGTAGTCACACTCTTTTGGGAGAGTGTAACTAGAATTTGGCCTGTAGTTACATTAGCAGTCTTTTGAGAGACTGAAATGGTGGTTGCACTCATCTCTCCTTCCTTATCCTTAGGGCTTCTTTGATGTTCACCCTGTCCCTCACCACTCACTACCACCTTCACACTCCCCTCAAGAGGTTTGGTAGATTTTACAACAGGTGTCTTTTGAGAGACACTTGAGGTTTGCCTTTTAGAATGTGGTTTTGGAACTCTGGATTTGGTCACTTTGGTAGGAGCCTGTTTGGTCACAACTACAGACTCCATTGTGACACTAGAAGGCAAAGAAATTTGGGGGCTGGAGATAGGGGTTTCAGAGTTAGAGATAGTTACCTGAACAATTGGTAGATATACCAACTGTACTCCTGCATTGAGGTTCATTCGAATCAGGTCACTTAAGACTCTCTTCTCCTGAACAAAACATTGGAACTTGCTATCCGGGTTAGCAATGGATAGCTTATTCTCAGACACATGCAGTGCTAAGAGCATTAAAAATCTAGCAAAGTAGATATTCTTGCTCCTAGTTTCCTTTTTACCCAACTTTGCAGCTATCTCATACATAACTAATGTGCCAAAATTATAGAATTTATCATTTAAAAGCATACACATCATTGTTAGCATGGACTGGGTAACAGCATCAAAATTACTAATTTTTCCTGAAAAAGTTTTAATGAAGGCATCACAGAAGTAGCTCCATTCTTTAACCATTCCTTTTCTAGCAATTTTCCCTAAGTTTTCAGTACTAAGGGCATAATTAATAGAATTAAGCATGGCAACAATTTCAGCATCAGTAGATACTTTCAGACAGTTATTCTCAGGCAATTTTAAACAAGCAGTTATTACATCAGAATTAACCACATAGTTTTTACCCTTTAAAGAAAAATCAATTGTACCGTCTGTGCCATTGTACTCAGCAGATGTCAACATTTCTTCAATTACCTCGTGGATTAAGGGAGTGGTAGCCGTCATAGCATATGACAGTTTGCATTTCTTCACGAAACTCATCAAAGTGTGGTAAGCTTCTGGAGCATTCACTGTGTCAACAAAGGCCGCGAAATTGTTCTTCTCATAGGTAAACCCAGTGGAGGACATCATCTTAACAATAGGCGCCATTGAAGTGATTGAACTTTGGTTACAGAGAGTTTTAGGGAAGAAGATGCAGTTAGCTTTTGATATGCTTGAAAATGAATAAAAGTGAGATGTGAGAGTACAAGTCCGCCTTTTATATTTTTCAAGAATTAAAAATGAAATAATTAAAAGTAATTACTCCATTGGTCAAAAGTAACTGTCAGATAATAAATAAAAAGAGAATAAGTACAGCCATGATTAGATATACACGGTTACCAACGGAAAAAAAATGTATATCAACGGATATAGAATGAACGGTTGAGATACAGTTTATCCGTTGATGACGTGGATAGCCTGTTAACCGTTGACATGCAAAAATCTAGTAATGTGTTTATACTATCAACGGATAAAAGGATATCCGTTGATAAGCTAATTTTGCCTTAGGCAAAATTTCTGCAGAAAATTTTTCTGAAAGTTTTAACTTTCAAGTAAATCAAAACACATTTCCAGCTTCAATTCATTGAAATCAAATATCACTAGAAATTATGACAAGTTAAGCATACCTAGCTCACCTACCAATCTTGTGAATGTGGATTCATCAAGAGGCTTGGTGAAGATATCTGCAAGCTGCATTTCACTTTGCACAAAGTGCATTTCTACTGTACCATTCATCACATGTTCTCTAATGAAGTGGTATTTGATGTCAATGTGCTTGGTTCTCGAATGTTGCACTGGATTCCCTGTGATGGCAATAGCACTTGTGTTGTCACAGAAAATTGGAATCTTCTCAACTTTTAGACCATAGTCAATGAGTTGGTTTCTCATCCATAGAATCTGTGCACAACAGCTTCCAGCCGCAATGTACTCAGCTTCAGCTGTAGAAGTGGAGACTGAGTTTTGTTTCTTACTGAACCATGACACAAGCCTGTTTCCTAGAAATTGACAGGAACCTGTAGTACTTTTCCTATCAACTCTGTAACCTGCATAATCTGCATCAGAATAGCCAGTTAGATCAAAACCAGATTCTCTTGGGTACCAAATGCCAAGGTTTGGTGTTCCCTTGAGATACCTGAAAATTCTTTTAATAGCTATTAAGTGAGACTCTCTAGGATCAGCTTGAAATCTAGCACAAAGACAAGTAGAAAACATTATATCAGGTCTACTAGCTGTTAGGTATAAAAGTGAACCTACCATGCCTCTATAACTTGAGATGTCCACAGACTTTTCCTTCGTATTCAACTCAAGCTTAGTTGCAGTGGCCATAGGTGTTTTAGCAGATGTACAATCCATTAAGTCAAATTTCTTTAAGAGATCATAAATATATTTTGTTTGACTTATGAAAATGCCCTCATTAACTTGCTTTACTTGTAGGCCAAGAAAGTAAGTTAATTCACCCATCATACTCATTTCATACCTACTTTGCATAAGTTTGGCAAACTTTTTGCAAAGCTTCTCATCTGTACACCCAAAAATAATATCATCTACATAGATTTGAACAAGTATTGAAGAGCCATTAATATCCCTATGAAATAAGGTTTTATCTACTGTACCTCTAGTGAAGTGGTTCTCCAAAAGAAATTGAGATAAAGTGTCATACCAGGCTCTTGGTGCTTGCTTCAAACCATAAAGTGCTTTCATGAGAAGATATACATATTCTAGAAATTCTGGATCCTCAAAACCAGGAGGTTGATGGACATAGACCTCTTCTTCCAGTTCCCCATTTAGAAAGGCACTTTTGACATCCATCTGATAGACTTTGAAATTGGCATGTGCTGCATAGGCTAGAAAGATTCTTATTGCCTCAAGTCTTGCTACTGGAGCAAAAGTTTCATCAAAATCTATTCCTTCTTCTTGAGAATAGCCCTTTGCCACTAATCTAGCTTTATTCCTCACAATTATGCCATTTTCATCTGTCTTATTCTTGAGAACCCATTTAGTACCTATGACACTTCTATCATCAGGTTTGGGCACAAGTTTCCATACTTTATTTCTTTCAAATTGGTTTAGCTCTTCTTGCATTGCTAACACCCAATCTGGATCTAGAAGGGCATCTTCCACTTTCTTAGGTTCCTCTTGAGACAGGAAGCTACTGTATAGACATTCTGCTTGAGTGGCCCTTCTAGTTTGGACTCTTGAATTTGATTCACCAATGATTAACTCAAATGGATGATTTCTAGTCCATTTTCTTGCAGGTGGAAGATTTGATCTTGATGAGGTTGCTTCATTTCCATGATCATGTTGATTTAGCATTGAATTTTGACCTTGAGAAACTCCCCCTGAGTTTGTTGTCCTTGCTGAGTTATGAAGTTGACTGTCAATGGATGCATCATTTTGCCTGTCGACGGATGCTTGAGAATTTCTGTCAACGGATGCATCTCTAATAGTGTCAACGGATGTTGCAGAATGACTGTCAACGGATGCTCCAGAATGACTATCAACGGATGCTTCATTTTCAGTGTAAGCATCACTTCTAGTTGGTGTAACAGCTCTAGGTGGATCTCTGTGGTCATGATCTTCATTCTCCTCATCATCATCATAGTACATTCTTCCTTCACCTTCATTCTCAAATTCCAACTTTTCATGGTAACCTTCATCATTTAGGCCTAGAATCTTTTGAACATCAAACACAACATGTACAGATTCCATAACAATGTTGGTTCTTAGATTGTAGACCTTGTAGGCTTTCCCTGCTGCATATCCAACGAAAATAGCTTCATCTGCCTTTGCTTCAAATTTGCCTAAATTATCTCCATGATTCCTTAGCACAAAACACTTACATCCAAAGACATGTAGAAAAGCTAAAGTTGGTTTCTTGTTGGTTAATAACTGATAAGGAGTCATTCCTCTAGCTTGATTGACCAAGGAAATATTCTGAGTAAAGCATGCAGTGTTGACAGCTTCAGCCCAAAAATATGTTGGTAATCTTGATTCACTTAACATTGTTCTAGCTGCTTCAATGAGAGTTCTGTTTTTCCTTTCAACAACCCCATTTTGTTGAGGTGTTCTGGCAGTAGAAAACTCATGGACAATTCCATTCTCTTCACAGAAAATCTTCATTGTGGAATTCTTGAATTTAGTACCATTGTCACTCCTGATCCTTTGTACTCTGTCTTCAGAACAATTGTTTAGCATTCTGAGGTGATTGATAATGATTTCACTTGCACAGTCCTTGGAGTGCAGGAAGAAAGTCCATGTGAACTTAGAAAAATCATCTACAATCACCAGACAGTATTTCTTCTTTGAAATAGACATGACATTTACTGGACCAAATAAATCCATATGCAGCAATTGAAGAGGCTTAACAATGGATGACTCTGTCTTGCTTTTGAAAGATGATTTCTTTTGTTTCCCTAATTGGCAGGCATCACATAGCCCATCTTTGACAAACTCCAAATGAGGGATTCCTCTAGCAAGATCCTTTCTTACCAAATCATTCATAACTTTAAAATTCAAATGTGACAGCTTCTTATGCCATAGCCAACTCTCATCCTTACTTGCTTTGCTGAAGAGACAAGTAATGGATTCTGAGCATGCTGAATTGAAGTCAGCTATGTAAACATTTCCTTTTCTAAAGCCTGTCAATACCACATTGTTGTCTTCCTTGGCAGAAACAACACAGGCTTCTTTTGTGAACTTTACTTCATAGTCTTTGTCACAAATCTGACTGATACTCAGCAAATTGTGCTTTAAACCTTCAACTAAAGACACTTCTTCAATGATGACATTGTCTTTTGAAATCAGGCCATATCCCTTAGTATATCCTTTGCTGTCATCTCCAAAGGTAATTCTAGGGCCAGCTCCTTCCTTGAACTCTGTGAGCAGGGTTGAATCTCCTGTCATGTGCCTAGAACATCCACTGTCTAGGTACCATAGATTCCTTATGTTTCCCTGATTGCTAGCTGAACTTGCTTCCTGCTCTCCAGAATCAGCCATTAAAGAAAGGTTGACTAACTCAGCGTCATCATCAGAATGATTGTCATCAACAGCCCAGTCATACTCTTGGGTCAAGAATGCCTTTCCTTTCTGCCTGAGAAGATCAAAATATTTCTTCTTATAGTCAACAACCTCAGTTGGCTTTCCCTTGTTCTCAGATCTAGGTTTCCTGCATTCACTTATCATATGACCAGCAATCCCACAATTGTAGCATTTAATTTTGGATTTATCCACATAGTTGTTTGTGGAAAAATCCTTGTTAAATGGCTTGGCCATCCCAGAGTTTCTCTTGAATTTCAGCTTAGAGAATCTCCTAGATAAAAAAGCTAAGTGCTCATCTATCTCATCCAATTCATCCTGCTGAAGGGCATTCAATTCCTCAGACACCTTTTCCTTGCTCCTGCTTGATTCTGCTCTACTTTTACAAACCTCCCTGTTTGGTGTAGAACTAGCAGTTTCTGTCCTTTCCTCCTTTTGCTCCAAATTGGCAACGAGTGCAACTGACCCACTTTTCTTTTGAGACTTCTCAATCTCTTCATCCTGCTCCATTTCCAGCTCATAGGTCTTTAAAGTTCCATAGAGCCTTTCAAGAGTAAATGTCTTGTACTCTTGAGTGTTTCTTAGAGAAACAGTCATTGGCTTCCATTCCTTGGGCAGTGATCTCAGAAATTTGAGATTAGAGTCTTTAACTTGATAGACTCTTCCATACAGTTTCAAACCATTTAGTAGCTTTTGAAATCTACTAAATGTATCATTCAATGTTTCTCCACTCTTAAAGTGAAAATGTTCATACTGTTGGATTAGTAGTTGTATCTTGTTTTCCCTTACCTGTTCTGTTCCTTCACACAGGGTTTGAACAATGTCCCATACTTCCTTGGCGGTAGTGCAGTTAATAACATTGTCAACCATGTCTGTTTCTAGACCATTGAACAGAATATTCATGGCCTTTTTGTCTTTGTGGACTTCTGCAATATCTTCAAGACTCCACTCAGAAACAGGTTTGGGAATGAAAGTGTCAGGCACATCATCAGCCAGGCCAACTCTTGTTGCTGTCTTCATTGGAACGTGAGGACCCTTGTCAATGCAATCCACAAAACCCTCATCAATAGACGAGAGATGTAGACGCATTTTTACTTTCCAGTGAAAGTAATTTTCTCTATCAAGAACTGAAATCTTCACTCCATAATCCTTCTTAGACATGTTGGAAGTGTGTTGATCTTTAAACTTCAAATATGTTAGAAGCTCGCTCTGATACCAATTGTTATTCCCAGATTACACACTTGTATAATTGTAGAAGGGGGGGTTGAATACAATTCTTGATATTTATAAATTTCTGATAAGAACTTCAGAAACTTATGAAGAGATAATTGCAATGTAAGATTTAAACACATACATATATAAAATCAGGTGGTTAATATGCACCACCTGAAGCTTTTATTTGAAGAAAACTCTGTGATACAAAATGTACACAGCTACCGTTTTACAACTCTTTGCTTCTAAGGATATTCAAGAAACCCTAAGCAAATATGTCTGTTTTCTTAACCTACAAAGAGTTGCTACACTTGGTTATATATCCCAAGTTTTACAAGTACTACTGGAATAAGATAATACTAATCTAATTCTAGTTGACTTGCTACTACACTACAAATACACATGTAGCCGAAAGGTTGTCCTTGTGTTCAGACATGTCTCCTGCACCTTTCTTGTATTCATAGTGTAAATGGAATGCTTCTTTCTTCTGTGTTTCCAAAGTATGGCTGCCATACTGCTTTTTGTATCTACTTTCAACTCATGTGATCTGTCAGTCAAACATGTCCTTATCAACTGCTAATCTCCAGCTAATCATAGAAATCAGTGTCAATGATTATCCGTTGATGATGTACACTGACATCCGTTGATGATGTATACTGACATCCGTTGATGATGTATAGAGCAGTATCCGTTGATGTTGGGACTTGAGCTGTATCCGTTGATAGAGTGGATTTGAGTTGTATCCGTTGATAGAGTTTAGTCTTCATCCGTTGATACACTTTCACTTAGACAGAATTACATAGCATAGCTTATTTACAATTGGCTACCCTATTCTGCCTATCCGTTGATAGTCAACATGACTGTGGATAAAAACACTATCAACTGATAACATAGAGATACTGCAGTGTGCTACAAAACCTCATCCGTTGATGAGCTACCTGTCAACGGATAGAGTTATAAATCCTCATCCGTTGACAGCTACAAAACCTTAAACAATTTGATTGATTGTGAAGTTATCATCAAGTACAACATATTCCTAACAGATTAATTTTGGAAAAATAGTACTTGGTCAAATCATTTTAAAGATGAAACACTTGGGAACAAGAGATGTTCGGACTCAAAATATCAAATGTCTATATCCAAGGTTTCTACAGCTAATATTAAATGTTTTTTTGAATGATGAAGACAGGGTACGCTTGGAAAATGGTCGAAAGGAGGAATGTTCTTACATGAAGACGAATGTAATTAATTACATAAGCAAAAAGAACTATACGGATGTGCATACAATCCTAACTGAATATCTGAAGACTGTCCCACTTCCGTTGTTACCAAGACCAGTGAGAGCAGGTATACGACAAGGTAATATTTCAATCCATGCTATTCCAACCTCTGTATTCCCTGTTCTGTCACAGTAAATACAGTTTCTACAGCCCCTAGTGGCCATCTTACCCGACCAAGAGCAGGAAATCCCACCGACTCTAACACGGGTCGAAGAGCCCATTCTACAAATGCAAACACAAACACAACAAACTCCTACACCTCAATTGTCAATTAAACGACCAGCCATCAACACTTTTGAGGGAGATAGTGCCTCAGCAGCACCACATAAGGAGTTAGTTACATCAGCCGCTCTACCTCATTCTAAACGGAGTAAACCCAATGAACCTGAGGTAACAGCAACTGTTAGTAAAACAATTCTTTCTTATCCAATGAGTGCAAATGTAAATGAGGTTGAATTGACGGGAGCAACTATCTTGAGTTCCATTTCACAGATCATAATAGTGGTTGATGATCTTTCTAAAGATCAAATGCCTTCACAGGCATCCGAGGTGGAATTACCTACCTCAATAACTGCTGGTGAATCTTCCATTTTATGGAAAGATCCATCGGTAGGTGGTTCTTTTATGAACCAAGTGTCTTCACAGACATACAAGGGAAACTTGAGTTTTGTGCCATTTAATCGATTCAAGTTTAACCTCCGAGAGGGAAAATCTCTGGATCTCTTTCGAGATTTACCACTCTTTACCAGTGGTCGGCAACTCGCTTCATGCGAGGACGGAAGCTCACGAACTTTCATTGCACCATCCGTGACCTCTGAAAAAGGGGATAGGATGATTTCATTTGCAGGTACACATATCGGTGGAAGCTCTGAAGGAGAGTTGAGGGAAACACGAACAGAACATGTAAATGTAACCCAAACCACTAAACCGAGTGAGTATAGAGTGTTGAGTGAAACACCTGCAGAACGTACGAGTGAGCAACCTACTCAACCACATGCACCTGTAACCAGAAAGGAATACAGCAGACTCCCTACACGGGTCCAAACAATGGAGAAAGAGTTGCCAAATATCTGTAAGTCCATTGCAGATATCAAAAATTTGCAACTTATTCAACATGATGTATTCCAGGTTCAATTGAATACCATGGCAACCTAGTTAAATGATGCAATCAACTCCTTGGTAAAGCAATCTTCGTCCAATTTACCAACTCCACATCCTACTACTCTGGAGGATAACCCAACTGAGGGGGAGAAGGTGGATGACCAAGAAAAATCTATTAGGCGTAAGGGCAAGGAAAGGGTTGTTGACACGGAATTAACTTTATTTTGGGAAAGGAAAAGCTAATGGGAGTATTAGTGCTATGTGGACAGAAAGCAAAGGCAAACTTGAAGATTTGTTCAGTCTAAAGGAACAATTGTCTTGCACTTGGTTAATTTTAGAAATCTGGAAAATGTATATATACGATCCATAATGCACTTTAATATTATTTATCTTTGAACTTTATTTTTTTGTTGTTGTATCAATTGAGTTATCCTTTAGGAATTTGCTTGTCAAACCGTAACAATCAAATAGGGGGAGATTGTAAAGCATAATGTAATGTAATATGTAATAGAGGACATATATAACTCAACTAGGATAAAAGATAAATAATATTAACTCTATACAGGGATCGTGAAATTTGAAGAATAGGCATCAATAAGGATCAAGTCGCTGAAAGAAGTTCATTAACATGATCAAGCCTCAGTGACAGAATAAGATGTACAGAATATTCAGTTGAAGGGCCAAAAGATTCCATGTATTCAAATTAATTGAAGATACTGCTGCAGGTTAATCAATTGGAATGTAACGAATGTGTGAAGATCAAGATCAGTGCTAGTCACTTGTGAACCAGACCAGTGCACTAAGTGTCAGCACATACGAGAAGGTTCAACACATTAATTCACAAAAAGAATTGCCAATGCCTATTGATGATCAAGGACCAACATAATATCTCAAGGTATTGTCAAAAAATTAATTTACTCTGAAAATTAAATAAGTAATAGATTAATTAATTATTTATAAAAAAATAATTAAATTAATCTGGTACTTGGATTATTTTCTGAGATAAATTAAAACAGCAGAATAAACAAAAGAGAGAAACCCAAGAGATATAAAAGATAGTAATACTATGTGCGGTTACTATGCAAGATTACTATGCACGGTTACTATGCAGGTACTGTGCAAAATAGTGGTTACTGTGCAGGTGGGGCCCACGTCCAAAATCAGCAGACACAGTTTTGGGGTTGTTTGAATAGTACAGCATAGTACATCATAGTGACTTTCTGTAGCCTATAAATAGGCCTGTTGTATTTCATTTCAAAACACACCTCAACACACAACTTTCTCTTCTTTCTCTTATATCTTCTCTTTGTAAGCTGCTAGATAGTCCATCTAGTAAGGAAGCCGGCTTAGTCCGCTTTCAGGAGGTGTCGGGTAGAAGGTCCTCGTGCCTAAACTATCCTAGGAGTGTTTGATTTTGTAACTGATCCATATGATTAGATTGTGTAGCAAACCTCCGGGTTTTATCTATTAAAAGATATTTCCCAAACAGTTGTGTTATTTCGATTCAGTATTTTTTGATCTCATATCCACATCAAAAATTGAAATATTTTTAAATAACGCATTCAACCCCCTTCTACGTTATTCCAGACCTAACATAACTTATTTCAGAAAAAAGTACAGAACTTTTTTCTGAAATAAGTTACTTATTTCTGATAAATAAGTTATTTCTGATAAATAAGATTTGCCAAACGGGCTCTGAGTAACAAATATTCAAAAGAAGATTCACAGGAGAATGATCTCCACCTTCGAGTATGTGGGCAGCCTTTTATGTTAAACTCGGTAAGAATGTTCACAGATTCATTTGTTCCTCAACTTGTAAATCAAGTTATCTGTTAATTTAAATTTTGGTCTTTTGTGCATACTTGACATGTTTAGGGAATTATAGCATCAAGATCTGCTAAGCTTGATAAACTGCTCAAAGAGAATCAACTAGAAGATGTTCCTCGTTTACTCGAAGACATCCCTGCTGACCCCAAAACATTTGAGCTTGTTGCCAGATTCTGTTATGGTTATGAAATTAATATCACAACTGAAAATGTCATTCACGTCTGTTGCATTGCAGACTACCTTGAAATGACCGAGTCCCACAGCTTGAACAATCTTTTACTAAAGGCCATGACATATTTCAATAAGGATGTCGTTCCTTTCTGGAATTGCTCCGTGAGAGCGCTCAAGAGCACAAAAAATGTTCTTGAAGTAAATGTTCTTCAACAAGTACTGCATCTTGGCCTGATTGATGTATTGTTCGAATCTATTATTAAAAAAGTACTAGCTGATCCATGCCTTCTTGAAAAACCAATTAAATGTCTGACATTCAAGAACGTTGGAGAGGAGGATGAGGACATGTATAGACCAAGTGCAAGGAGGCAGCTTTTTGGTTCTAATTTGATATTAGGAGATTTGGCAACACTATCTGTGCAGCTCTATGAGCCAATAATCCATGAAGTGATTCTTCATCAAGTCCCATCAGAGTATGTGGCTGCATCTCTTTGTCAATATGTCGAAAATTGGGTTTGTACCAGTTCACAAGTGGAGGATGATAAGTCATTTGCCAAGAGGGTGTCTCAAAGGGAAGCCATTGAAGAAGTGGAGAGACTTTTACCCCATGAATGTGGACTACTTCCTTGTAATTTATTGTTTGAAATGTTCCAGTTCGCCATTGCATTTGAAGCTACCACTGATTGTAGAAATGGGTTTGAGGTCAGAATCGGAAAGCAGCTAGATCAGGCGACTGTCAAGAATTTGCTAATTCCTAGTCTTTGGTATGCTCTATCAAGAGTATGATACAGATTGTATAAGAAGGATCCTGAAACATTTCTATAGCAATGTCTCTAGTCCTGACAATTCTTCAATATTTAAGGTAGCTGAACTTGTCGAAAACTATTTAGCAGTAGTGGCTATTAATGTTAATCTTAAGAAAAGTACGTTCATGTCGCTTGCAGAAATGGCTTTTGGAGCATCAGTAGAAACACAAAGACTCTCGGATGGTTTATACAGGGAAATAAGTATATACTCGGACAACCACAAATATTTAACAGAGTACGAAAAAGAAGACTTATGCAAGCTGCTAGATTGCAGCAAGATGTCTCCTGAAACTTGTGAGCATGCTGCAACAAATAAGCGACTTCCACTAAGAATAGTGGTCAATGTGTTGTTTGTGCATCAGTTACACCTGAGAGACATCTTTGTGAAAGAGGTGATTAGTTTGGATGATGGATTGGTGAAGCCACATGACGAAGAACTTTCTGAGGGTGCTGGTGGAAGTAGTGAGGACAGAGCAATGGTACAGATGGAGAGGATGAACTGCAAAGTGACAGAGTTGGAGAAAAAATGCTCAGCAATGAAGTAAGAAATATGGGGTGCTTTTGGTAGCAAGTTGAAAAGGGAGAAAGGTGGAGTGTGGAGAGAAATGAAGAGGAAGTCCAGGTGCATAAGTACAACGCAGGACTACGATAACTGCCATGTGAAAAAGAAAAGGTATATCCAAAATAGAGATTACTAATCACTTTGTTTCAGGCTTATTGCGAATAATAATGTTGATTGAGGAATAAATCTTACCAATTTAGAGAATTAAAAAAGTACCTAAACTAGTTTGCAAATGTTGTCTGCCTGCTTTTATTAGAACTAGGCAACTTAGCCGTGCTATGCGCGGCCTTGTAAACTTTAATTTATATATTATAAATTTTATTTAAGAATAATTTAAAATTTAAATTTTTCAAACATATGTTTAATATAAAAAAAATTATACAAATTATTAGTTGGAAGAATACTCTCATTATATATCTAAATTAATAATTTTTAAACGAAAATCAAATACATGATAATTAGTCAAGATAATGCGTATGTAATTTTTACAATGAAAACTTTATAAATCTTAAGTATAATGAAATACGTGTTTAAAAGCCCACTCCCCTCTCATAAGATACATGCTCATTAATAATATAAAATTTATTTAAAATAATAATTTGTTCCAACGTAGTATAATGGAATAACATGTGTATAATTTCTTTTATCTATTTAACCCATCTTGAAAAGGATCTAGTTAGTTCAATTCAATTATTTTTATATAATATTTGCATCAGTATATTTAGATTTTTTTATTAGACGCACAAATAAGGTATACTTAAATTAAATTTGTAGATTCTTATTTTAGAGCAAACTTTAGAAATTTCATAATCAAGAAATACAATTAAGAATTATTAAAAAATAGGTAGCTTATCCGTGCTTTGTGGGACTTTTATTTTTTATACAAAAAATGAAATTTTTTTTTATTATTTTAGAAAAAATTACCCCGTGTAGAGAGTTTTCTAAAAATAGATTCAAAATAATTGATATAAATTATTATTTGGAAGAATACTTTCACTATATATCTAAAAATTTAATAATTTTTAAAAAAATTATAAACATGAAAAATCATAATTACAATCTATAAGCAATCAATACAATAAAAAATTATGGATATAAAATATAAATATATAATGTTTTTAAAAACTGATGTCCTTTTCATAACACACATGTTCAGTAATAGTGCAAGAATTTATTTATTTAAAATTATTAATTTATTTCGACATAGCATATGTGATATGGGCTAAAAGTAAGCCCTAAAGACACATTAAATGTGGCATTAATTAGACCCAGTATGGTCCAAGCATGGGGCCCACCAGATGGCCCAAAAACCCTATTTTTAATATTAATTTCGTAATTAATATTAAGGGATATTAACAGCTCAGCAATAAGCATCAGATAAGGATACTACTCCTGCTAGACTTAGCCTCCAAGGCATCCAATTCGATATGGAAACAGACTCCTACAAGGAAGGAGTCTAGAACCTTCCTCAAGGCGGTGGCTTGCCCACCAAGTCTCCAAATCCTACCATAATTCTAAGGCTTCTCAGCCTATATAAAGGGCCTGACTCCTCATTCTCAGAACTACGTTTTTTGGCTTGATTCTCTAAATACAGAGATACGTAGGCATTTTGTGAGGACCGATTAGTCTCGAACACAAGAGCAGCCATTAAAGCTTGAAGCTCACCAACCCCTTTGCATTAAATACACACAAACCCTAGCCACAATATTCGTAACCTAATTTTGTTCCACAACATTTGGCGCCGTCTGTGGGAAGAAAACATCAACCATGGTTCAAACACGAAGGACAACGTCAACCTCGACTGAGGCCATACCCCTTAGCTCTGCTCCACCTGCCACCTCTGATCCGCTTATCACTACTGAAGAAGGACAATTACCCCCATCAACAGGGATGGTCATTCAACCTCTAGCCTCTCAACCCCCAGGGACGATTCCCCATATTGAGGGAACTTTACCCGTGATTATCCCTCAAAACCAAGAAACTAACCCTCTTCAGATGGTGGTTTCTCCTCTTGATAACGTTGATCGTACACTACCCCCGGGAATACACATCCACACTACGGATCTCCCCTTTAATACCAACCCGATGTATGGGTTGCCTAATTATCCCCCTCGACAAAGGGAACCTGGACCTAGCGGTCATGCCTTACAGATCCGAGATCGAGAGTACGATGACTACTCCGGCCCCTATTCTGATGATTCGACATCTGAGGATGACGATGATGATCGCGAAGAAGCCCCAAGGAGGCGACGTGCTAGTAGAGAACCTCGAAGGAGGTCCCAAAAAATCCATGATGGACCTCCACAAACGGCTGAGGAAAGGATTAAGGCTCATGAGGCTGAAATCTAAAGGTTGAAGGATGATATTGCTAGGGAGCAAGCAAGGAAAAGTCTGATTCGACCTCCTCCAGTTATAGGGAGGATTCCCATTATAAATCTGGAGAGGCCTTCAAGGAGACAGCGAAGGGCCGATGCCCCAACTGAAAAATCGACAAGGGTGGACACCCCTAGAAGCAACCCCAAGGATCTGATGCCACTTGGGGATCCTGATGATCCCACACCTCCGTTTACTGAGGAGGTGATGAATGCCCGCATCTCAAGGAAGTTCAAGATGCCGAAAATTAAGGCTTATGATGGAACGGGCGACCCCGCAAACCATGTCAGGACATTCTCAAACGCACTACTGCTGCAGCCTGCGAGCAACGCCTTAAAGTGTAGGGCGTTTCCTCAAACCCTGTCGGGCATGGCTCAAAGGTAGTATAGCCGCCTACCTGCGAATTCGATTGGCTCTTTTAAGGAGTTCAGCGCTGCCTTTGTCAGCCAGTTCATTAGTGGGAGAGTTCATGAAAAAAGTTCTGCATCTCTCATGTATGTGGTGCAGGGGAAGAATGAGAATTTGAGGGATTATCTCAAGCGATTCACTAAGGAGACGTTGAATATCACTGATCTGGAAAATAAGGTGGCCATGGTAGCCCTGGAACACGAAACCACTGATCTCGTTTTTAAAAGGTCTTTGGCAAAACATCCTCCTGAAAACATGGCCGACCTCCAACGAAGGGCCGACAAGTACATCAAGGCTGAGGACAACATGAAGAAGGAAGCCGTAAGAGGCAATGGTAAGGGTTCCAACGACTCAAAGAAACGAAAGCAAGAGCAAGAGTACGACGCTAGGGACAAGTATCCCCGGACTATCAAAGGCTCTGAGTCACCGCCAAAGAAAGGTTTGGGACCTAGATTTTTTGATTATGCAAGGCTGAACGCTCCTAGGAGTCAGATCTTGTTAGATATTGAGAAGGATAAAGACTTTCGATGGCCGAAGTCACTTAGGGGTGATCCCGCAAAAAGAAATAAGGAGCAGTATGATAACGTGTATTTTATACACGTTTTGTCTTTCATTCTCTTACATTTTTGTTAGTTCCGATTGTAGTTTTATTGATATTAATTATATTTTTCATCTTTCAGTGCCTCATGCTTAATTGTTGAAAAGATGGATTATTTTGGGCATGAAAGTAAAGATTATTCAAGAGGGAAGTTAGAAGATGCAAGCTCGCGTTTCCGGGAGGTTTTTATTGTGTTATCTTGAAGATTTTATCTCGCACGGGCTGCTGCACAGCCGTGCAACAGGCCGTGCAGAGTGTTCCAAGTAGTGAATATTGTGCAGTTTTTCTCACGGGCCTGTGTACGGCCGTGCATCAGGCCGTGCAACTGCTGCTGTGTATTAATTAGCTAGATCTCAACATAACATAAGGCTCATCTTGATATATCTATCTTCATCTCTTCTTAGCCTCTTCAAGGTCCATTCAATTAGGGTTAGTAGAGTAGAGAGAAACATCAATTACTCATAATCTAGCATTGATTATGAGTAACTAACTCCATATATTTGGCTCAAGGAGGAATTCTTGTACAAAACCCACTTCAATTTAAGTAAGATTTATTTAACTCTATCTTGAATGCTTATGATGTATTGTTTATGATTTTGCTTGGAGATTTGTAAGTTGCTTCAATTTGCTCTTCTTGTAATATCAATTGCTAATTGTTTGTGCTAATACGTAATCGTTAGTGCATTCATTATAGTAGCACAAGATTTAGTGTACCTAAATCCTAAAGATTCAAGTGCAAATACCTAGGTTCAGCTTCTCATCCTTGGGTTTGTCCTAACCTCTCTCTGTTTAATTCCTTGACTTGGTTAAATTGATAGTGCTTCATTATTGGTTGCTAGTGTCAAGAGAGCTAATTTATGTGCTTCACTAAATTAGTGTTTATAGAAGAGAAATAAGTGATTGTGTGCTTCACCAATTATCTTGGTTAGGTAGAGTTGGATATATTTGCTTGTTGTTGGGTTGAAGTGCTTGATTTTCCATTATCCTTGGGTCAAGTATCTATTATCTTGCTAATTCACTCATTGTGTTGTGTTGGTAAATTTGGATGTTTGTCATTAACATAGTTGTATTTCTATAGCAATTTATTTCTTGTATTCAAGGTGTTCGATAAAACACCTTAACCAAACTCAAAACCCTCCATTTACACACTTCTAGATTGTAAGAGATAATCTACTCGAAATCAATATTGATATTCCTTCCCTGTGAACGAACTACGAAAAACACTACCTTCAAATTGGCGCCGCTGCCGGGGAAGGCAACAATATTAATTTTGAGTTAATTGTTTCTTATATTTTAGATTTTATCTTTGTATATAATTTTTTCTTTCTTTCTTTGTTGTTTTTATTGGTGTGTCTTCATGTTTTTTGGATATAAACATGAACTAACTCTTTCAGGAGACGATGGATAACTATTTTGGTTGGAATAATGCTCAAGATTTCACCTACGATCAAGAACGATATCAAGATTTTAATTCTTTTCAGAATTTTAATGCGTATCAGGTGAATTCTTTATATTCTACGAACTCATGCTATGCTCCTTACCCTCCTAACATCGATTATTTATATGCTTGTGAAAATCAATGTTATGATCCACAATATAATTCCCAAGACCATCAAGGGTCTTCTTCATCTTCCTTATCATCATTAGAGGAGATGATAAACCAAATGGCGGCAAACAACCTCCAATTTCAAAACACCACTTCTCAAACCATATCCAACTTGGAAAAGCAAATGAGTCAACTAGCCGAAACCGTGAGTGGATTAGAGGAGGTCAATTCTTCTACTAATCACGATTCTTGTTTTGTAATTGATGAAAATGTTGTGCATGATGAATTTGCTGTTTAGTTGACGATTGCCCTAAGCTTGACAATGATAAATTGGATGTAGTTGAGGATCTACCAAACATAGGAAATACTTTTGTGCTTAATGAATTGGTAGATGAGATAAAAATTGATGATTGTCCAATTAAAATTGAGAAGGAATTTGAGCTTAAGATTGATGAGGTTGAAATTTTTTCTTGGGTATATAAGGATCCAATTTGGGAACAATTTTTGAGTCGTAGTTATAATGATTATTCTGACGATTTTTCTAACTATTTTGTCTTTTCAAAGTCTCCCGAAGATGTGAAGATCATAAAAATATTTTTATATTTTTATGGATCGAAGGTATATTTGTACACCTTGTTCTTATTATTGATTCGTAGGTATGTGCATTTATTTGCTTTTTCACCTCATTAGTTATGGTACTTGTATAAATAAGTCGAGCCAATGACAATAAACAGAGCGCTTTTTGGGAGGCAACCCAAGGTACGTTTGTGTTTATATATTATTATGTGTGTGTTAGATTTTGTTCCTCGATTGCATTTATGTAGGTGTTATGCATATTGTGAGTTTGAGGATTGATCTAAATATTAGTGAGTGGGGATTCCAATTTTCATCCATTTTAATTCTAAGAAAATAATTTTAAAAAAAAGTATTTTTGTGGTGTGATTAATGAATTTTATAATAGATTTTAAAAAAAAATGTAAAAATTATGCCCCGCTCAATGATATTTAGTATCGTTAATGTTTATATTATTCCACACTTGCCTTGATGTGTTTGTTCATGTTTTCAGGATTTAATATTTTATTCAAGCATTCAAGGATTTATGTGCGTGTTTAAAAAAAAAGAAGTAAAAAAAAACGAAACAGAAAAAAAGGGGGATTATTTATAATTTTTTGTGTGATTTTTGGTTATGCACGGCCGTGAAATTGCTTATCATACCGTGAAATTTTAGAGGCATTACAACATGTTTAAGCAGATTTATTCACGGGACTGTGCACGACCGTGCAACAGACCGTGAGATTTCAGCTTCATTCTGCATAAAACTTCACCAACTTCCCTCTTTGCACAATTCTTCTCACGGCTGTGCAAACTTCCACCAAAAATAGAAAACAGACCATAAACAATCCCTAACCCACTTCCCATCCTCTGTTCTTCCTCTAAACCATTCCCAGCCTCTTCTTCAACCACCGTTCATCATCAACAACTCCACATAGCATCTTCATCCCCCATCCCTGGCACCAACATCAGAACCGCGTTGAATAACCTCTGTTCTACTTCGTCCTTCTTTCACCACCAACGTTCCTCCACGCCGCCCCCATCTCCCTTCGTCAACCTGCAGCCTCCCATCTCTTCACACCATCTTCGACTGCAACGCCCACCTCATCTTACCTCCGTCGTTCATTCACCACCTATCTAAATCAATCTTCTCCGTTCTCCTCTCTCAACCGCCCCGTTCATCCCATCTCCTGCCCCCTCACAAACCCTCACAACAACAGCCCCCTGTTTTTCTTTTCTTTCTTTTTTGTTTTATTTGTTTTTCTATTTTGTTTTTTGTGTTTTGTTTCATTTTTTTTTGTTTTGTTTTGCTTCTTTTTGTTTTGTTTTATTTTGTTTTTTATTCACTTCTTATTTAATTTTGATTTTGATTTTCAATTTTAGTTTTTAAACTAATTTTTTTTATATATAAATTCAGAAATCAATTTAAATTTATTTATTTTGATTTTTGATTTTATTATTAATAGGTCAGTTCTTTTTGTTTTGTTTTATTTATTTATTTATTTTATTTTATTTTTTATTTTTATTCACTACTTCTTTCATTCTAATTTTGATTTTAAGTTTTTAATTTTCTAAACTAAATTTTAAATTTATTTATTTTGATTTTTGATTTTATTATTAATTGGTTAGTGATTTATTTTATTTTATCTTTTAAAAAAATATTTAAAAAAATATATATTTAAATTTAAATTTTTTTTTTTAAATTTGATTAAATTTTATTTTTGATTTTATTAATTTAATTTTTGAGTTTATTAATAATTAGTTATTTATTTTATTTTCTTTATTTTATTTTATTTTATTTATTTTTTTAAAAAATACAAAAAAAACACAAAACTATTATTTTAGTTATTTATATATCCTTAATTAGTGTTTTGAAGTGGCTTTGTAGGGTGTGGATTTGGCTTGTTGATATTTTCGTTGGGATGCTTATAGTGTGTGGCATTAATCCAATTCATGGCTTGCAATATCGGAGTTGGATTTTGGCAATTATGAGTGGTGCTCCCGGTCATTGATGTTTATTTTCAGGGAAGTTATCTTTCACTCATATCTCTACTTCGTTTTTGTAAGAACCCTAATTTTTGGTAATATTCCCTTTTATTTAATATCTTGTGGCATTGTCAATATAGAACCTTTCTAGTCATCCCTGTTGATTAATAGAATTGATTGTCTGAGAAACTGCGTTGTTGCATTTATTATGTAAGATAAAAAGGAAGATTGTGAAGGCAGGAGCCTTATTGTTAGTAAGATTTATAAAACTTGGGATTTGAGAATGGTTAGAGGATTAAAGGATTTATTAAGAATTATGACGAGGAATTATGGACATTCGAGGAATTTACACAATTAAATACTTAAGGAATTATAGGGGAAATCTCTACGCGACAAAATATTATTACGAGAGATTAATTAAGATACGATACGAATTAAAGATTAAATGACAAGCATTGGTGGAAGAATAATGATACAAGGAGTAGTATTGCATGCAAGTCCCATGCAACCAAGTGGTTAGAAATCAAGCAAACTAGTTAGCAAATTGGAAGATGAATAGTATCTAGTTACTTGCTTTTTCAAAAAGGGGTACAAGTAGTACACATGCCCATGCCTTGCTAGTACTTACCTATACTTACACTAATATGTAATACCCAACATAACTCTACCAATTATTCAACCAACATAACACACAAAACAAAAAACACAAACACTTCCCCCCCCCCTTCTAGCTTGCTCTCGGCCAAAGGAAGAAAAGGAAGAAGAAAAATTCTTCTTCCCCCTTTTCCATCACTCATAAATCACAACATAAATCCTAGGCCATCTCCATCATCTAGACAAGGTATGTTAGTAATTTCAAGCCATTTCATCCACCCAAATTCAAGTTATAAATTGTTAAAGATTGGGTGAATAGTAAACATGTTTGATTTTCTTTTAGATCTTGGATTAAGATAGCTGTCCATACACTGATAAGGGATATATGGATTCTCGAGAAGAGAGTAAGGGTTGTAGGAGACCATTCAAGGTGTTGTTGAGTTGTGAAAAGCTTATCCAAGGCCCCTAGGTGCTCAAGAAGGTATAAAAATCTCAAACCCACTTGGTTATGTATTATTTATAATGTTTGGTAGTAGATCCATGTGTTTGTGAGCTAATCTTGGTTGTATAAGTATTGGATGACATGGATCTTGAGTTTTGATGTTGAGATTGTGACTTTTATGATTATGGATAATATATATATCTCCATGAGTGTTATGAACCATGAACTAAGTGTATTAAGTGTTGGTTGTGTTGTGGAATGGTGAAAAATGGTTGATCTAAGTAGTATGTGCTTGCTGAGTTTTGTCCAGGAGCATTGACCTGTATTGTAACACGGTTTTGAACTCCCAAATGTTGTCCCCTGATGTCCTACCATATATTGTTGGAAAGATAATTGAATGTAGTTTCTGTAAATGTAAGGTTCATGGCTAGGTAATGTATAGATTTTAAGTTATGGCCGGAGGAGTGAATTGTGTTTCTGGATTCCGGACTGCACTAAGTGACCCCCTTGTGAACCTTGTTTAAACCCCTAAAGATACATGTGGGATCATGGAAAAATTTGAGAAGCTAGGGAATGCAGTGGTGAAGACCACCCAAAAAGAATTGGATTAAAATATGAATTTTTAGATTTTATAAAAATGCTAGAGTAAAATTCACGCAAGGGAAAAAGTCGATTAGTGGAGCATGATTCTAGGGTTAATGGTTATAATTCGAATGAGGTAACTAAATTAAGACGATTAAGTGATGAGCGTAATCGAGTGATGACATGAACCTATAGTGGGGCTAGAGTGTCGTAAGACGAGGTCATTAAGTTAATCTCGTACCCCCCCTAAAACCCCGTAATTAAAGAGATATTGTTAAGGTACTAACGAGCGGTTGTTGCTTATGTATAGATCATTCGACTCCGCACGCTCGACCACCCCAACCAAACCAAGGCAAGTTTACTTTTCAAAACTTATCCATATACAAGAACTTTCACTGTTGTGTTTGTAGTTTTCAATTATATCAAATACTATGTTTATCGAAGTATTGATGCAATTGAGATTGTATAAGTACATATATGCTTGTACCCCTTGAACTGAGATTGAAATTTTTTCTTCGGACAACGACTCTAGCAATAGAGGTCGTAGCGGTCCGTATATACTTTTGACGGGGAGCGGTATATTATTATATCGTAACTAGTTTGCGAAAACCCGAAGGGTCATTCGGGGAGTATCGTATACTCAAGTAATTATGTTCATATCTTCGTAAATATTCGAAACCCTATCTTGGATTAGAAGTTTATTTTTTTCGAATAATAATTTATTTATTATTAATATTAAATCTTAAAATATCAGTTATTAATTATTGCTCATTATTTTAAAGACAAAGCTAATCCAAGATACCTTTAGCACTTTCAAACTCGAACTCTTTCGAACTCAAAACATTTTCAAAAACCCCCGGTCAGGTTTGCTTCTTGTATGATTTCAAGAATCATCGGTCGACTGATGTCGGACCTCAATTACTCTGTTTTCAATCAAAATCAAGTTTTCAAAAGAAAAAGAAAAAAGGACTCTGGCAGGTGTGGGAACCGTTGACGAACGATTCCCGGGATGTGTAAGCGGCCGTGAGCCAGGCGGTCCATCAATTATTATTCCGGCCCAGGTATTGCCGAAGGATGATTACGGATGTAGTTTTCATCGAGGGTGATTACGGATGTAGTTTTCACCCGGGGATAGTTACGGATGTAGTTTCTATCCTTCTACCGGTAGAGAAGACCCGCAGATTATTGGACTTGGATGTGGCGACTGATCATCGTCAATCCCTGTCAGGTTTTTTTTTTATGTTTTCTTCCAGTCCCATCCTCCACTTTGGAAAAATACTCAAACACTGCTTCTTAGGCTTTTGTGCCAAGTTGCTGATAGTGTTCTATTTTGATGAGAAAATATTGACATCGTGCAGTATCTAGAACTGCAAGATTTTTTATAAAGATTGGCACGTGTTAGTGCACTCTTGCAATTGTTTCAAAGAATGAAATGTTTTTGTACGAGAAACCTTCTAAGCTAATGGAAGGAAAGAGGTTTGCAATGAAGTATTCCCTGTACAGTATGTTAATCGTAGAGTGTTTTTCCGAAAATGATATACTCATATGTATATATTTTCAAACTTGAGATATGTTGAAATGGGAACCTTATAAAGGGTTCATATGTTATTCTTAAAGCTCCTTAGTGAGTATAGATGTTTTATTCAAACTCGGACATATACAGCGTCCAATTATGTTTTGAAATCTGAGATATATACCCATATAGTTGGGAATGTTTTCGAAATAAACCCCATTATTATTTTACAAAATGGTGAACTTGCTGAGCATTATGTAGCTCATTCTTGCTTTATAAAAACTTTTCAGAAAGAGAAGAATTGGTCGGTTAACTCCGCAACAGCAGAAGAGGAGTAGAAGATTCACCCCGGAGATGATTTAGTTTCTGATAAATACTACAGAGTAAGTCTGATAGGTTTTCAACGGTAATAGTAAGACTTGTCTTCAAGTATAGTTGTATAAGTGGAATTGCGTAAGACTCTGATTTGTATAAATGAACTGTAATATTTAGCGGCACTTTTGATTATCGTTTCTGAGACTCTAACTTGCTTGTGTGTAAGATTGAGGTCTGAATGGATGTATTGTTGAGTTGTAAAGTTAATACAGGTATGTTATGGTTGGATGGTGACGTGACGACCTGAATCTCTGACCTCAGATTTGGGGGCGTCACAGTTTTTTTTGTCATGCATGAGGACATGCCATGTTTTAAGTGGGGGAAGGTTTGTTTATGTTCATAATTGTAGTATAATGCGTAGCTAGTATTAGTAATCTCTTTTGTTTCATTTGATGTCTGTTTTGTTTGCATTCGGGAAATAAGTTTAGTCATGAGTGTGTTTACTTGTTTATAAAATTTATGACATTGTGAGCTTGTAGTCTTGTTTTCTCCTATTTCGTGCCTAGCATTATCAATTTGATGTGAATCTATAAGTTTGATGCACCTTTTTGCACACACTCACACTGGAAATGGCATGAAGAGTCTAGATGTTTGTAATTAAATTGTGAATATGACGATTATCTCTAGCATACATGGAATCAAATCGAGGAGATGTTATTAAAACGTAAACCTTGTGAGGCCTTGAACGATGATTCTTTTGCTTATGTGTTTCTCCTTCTTTATGTATGTTTGTTGCTCTAGGGCTTGCATTAAACCTTCATTCATGGATGCACCATAATAAGGAAATTCTATTTAGGATAACTTTTTTTTTGGCCTTTTTATCTTGTGAACCATGAAAATAATCCCTAGTTACCCCCTTTGAAGCTTATATCCATATTTTTCTTCGTCACTCTCCCCTTTTATACATGAGTCATAGCCAAATACTTCACTCTCGACCTAGTTGAGCTAGTTGAGTCTTGGAAAGAATTGATTAATGAGCATGTGAATTTGGAAAAGTTGTGAAGAGGAAGAATTCTATTTATTGTAAGTGGGAACTAGTTCGATGTGTATATCTAGATGTGGTTCAAGGTTCATTGTAATATTTATATATAATGCATCCTCTTTGCAAAAAAAAAAAGCAATAAATCTTTGTACATTATTTTGATTCAATTTTCTTGGTAAATGTGGTTGTGTTTTGTAATTGTAAATGAGTGAAGATATTCTTTAGTTTGGAATTTGGTGGAGGAAGCGAGCAAGCGTCATTTTGACTCAACTAGCGAAACTTTTACGCCTTCCTTGAACTTAAATTTCCGCACCTTCACCCTAGCCTCATTACAACCCATTTTATGAATTCTTTATTTTTGGTGCAATCCGGAATTTAGGTGGACATGCAAGGTCAAGTAGAGCGCATGCATTTAGACTTGGAGTTGAGTGAAATCTCTAGCCCATACATGTGTGATGCATAATTGAGATATGTGAGATTTTTCACCATACAAATTTCATCTTCTTAATGCGAAGCCATGTATGCTTTGTGATAATTTTGTCTAGTGTTCACGATTGAAGTGCATTCATTCTATCGTTAATGTCTTGATTACATCTTGCACAAGGTGTGTTCTCTTGATTCTTGAATTGGTTGTTAGCTCGTTTTAGTGGATGACAAGGTGAATAGCTCTATATGTTTGATTTTAGTTACAAGTAGACGACTCGGACATGGGAGTGTAGTAGTTAGCTTAATTAGTTGGTGTTGTTAATTTCTTGTTTGTTAGTGATTTTAGTGATTTTGTGGGTACATCATCTATAAACCCTCACGAGACCTCACTCGTCCACTAGGGCTACCTAGGGGTTCCAAGGGCTTGTTGCATATGCCAAATGCAACCGTGATCACCTACGGAAGTGGTACTAGTTAGGAGTATATGGTTATGTTATATTCAGTTTGCTCGGGACTAGCAAAGTTCAAGTGGGGGAAGATTTGATAACGTGTATTTTATACACGTTTTGTCTTTCATTCTCTTACATTTTTGTTAGTTTCGATTGTAGTTTTATTGATATTAATTATGTTTTTCATCTTTCAGTGCCTCATGCTTAATTGTTGAAAAGATGGCTTATTTTGGGCATGAAAATAAAGATTATTCAAGAGGGAAGTTAGAAGATGCAAGCTCGCGTTTCCGGGAGGTTTTTATTGTGTTATCTTGAAGATTTTATCTCGCACGGGCTGCTGCACGGCCGTGCAACAGGCCGTGCAGAGTGTTCCAAGTAGTGAATATTGTGCAGTTTTTCTCACGGGCCTGTGCACGGCCGTGCATCAGGCCGTGCAACTGCTGCTGTGTATTAATTAGCTAGATCTCAACATAACATAAGGCTCATCTTGATATATCTATCTTCATCTCTTCTTAGCCTCTTCAAGGTCCATTCAATTAGGGTTAGTAGAGTAGAGAGAAACATCAATTACTCATAATCTAGCATTGATTATGAGTAACTAACTCCATATATTTGGCTCAAGGAGGAATTCTTGTACAAAACCCACTTCAATTTAAGTAAGATTTATTTAACTCTATCTTGAATGCTTGTGATGTATTGTTTATGATTTTGCTTGGAGATTTATAAGTTGCTTCAATTTGCTCTTCTTGTAATATCAATTGCTAATTGTTTGTGCTAATACGTAATCGTTAGTGCATTCATTATAGTAGCACAAGATTTAGTGTACCTAAATCCTCAAGATTCAAGTGCAAATACCTAGGTTGAGCTTCTCATCCTTGGGTTTGTCCTAACCTCTCTTTGTTTAATTCCTTGACTTGGTTAAATTGATAGTGCTTCATTATTGGTTGCTAGTGTCAAGAGAGCTAATTTATGTGCTTCACTAAATTAGTGTTTATAGAAGAGAAATAAGTTATTGTGTGCTTCACCAATTATCTTGGTTAGGTAGAGTTGGATATATTTGCTTGTTGTTGGGTTGAAGTGCTTGATTTTCCATTATCCTTGGGTCAAGTATCTCTTATCTTTCTAATTCACTCATTGTGTTGTGTTGGTAAATTTGGATGTTTGTCATTAACATAGTTGTATTTCTATAGCAATTTATTTCTTGTATTCAAGGTGTTCGATAAAACACCTTAACCAAACTCAAAACCCCCCATTTACACACTTCTAGATTGTAAGAGATAATCTACTCGAAATCAATATTGATAATCCTTCCCTGTGAACGAACTATGAAAAACACTACCTTCACAGTACTGTAGGTACCACCGTGATGTGGGGCATGATACAGATGATTGTAGACAATTGAAGGATGAAATTGAGTTCTTGATCCGAAAAGGGAAGCTGAACAAGTTCACGAAGGGTGATGATCGTGGAACCCAAAGAAGGGACTATGATAGAAGAGACAATGACAGAAGAGATAACAATCGTGATCGTAATCAACAGTCCCGAGGGCCAGTTATTAACATGATTTGGGGAGGCCCAACGGCGGCCGGAACGACTCGAAACTCTCGAAAGGCATATGCCAGAGAAGTGATGCACATCGTGGGAGAAGCCCCTAAACGTGCTAGGACTGAAATAGCAAATGGGTTTGATGATTCAGACCTTGAAGGGGTGAAGTTCCCCCATGACGACCCGTTGGTCATAGCCCCTGTTATTGTAAATTCGGAGGTGAAGCGAGTCTTGATAGACAATGGAGCTTCTGTTAATATTTTGTTTCATGACGCATTCGTAGATGGGATACACTGACTCTCAGTTGACCCCGACCAACATGCCGATATACGGGTTTAATGGAGTCGAGTCCAAGGTTAAAGGGACTATTCAGTTACCCGTGACAATCGGGCAAGAACCTAAGGAAGCTACTCAGATGCTGAATTTTTTTGTGATAAAGGCATCCTCGACATATAACGCAATCCTTGGGAGGACCGGACTTGACGCATTCAAGGCTGTTGCCTCTACATACCACATGAAAATTAAGTTTCCAACCAGGAATGGTGTTGGAGAACAAAAGGGTGATCAGAAAATGGCAAGAAGCTGCTACGTATCCGCATTAAGAGCTGATGGAATCGGGGGGCAGGTACTTTCGATTGAAGACATGGATGTCCGTGATGATGATGAACATCGAGGGAAGCCAGCAGAGGACTTAGTCCCTATTCCTCTAGAGTTGAGCGACCCTGAGAAAGTAACTTATGTACGAGCTTCTTTGAAGGAGCCCCTGAAGGGCAAGTTCATAGCATTTTTGCAAGAGAATAGCGATGTGTTTGCTTAGACAGTAGCTGATATGCCAGGGACTGATCCCCAACTCATAACTCACAAGTTGAACGTTGATCCTGGGCGGAAGACAATAAAAGAAAAGAAGAGAAATTTTGCACCTGAAAGGCAAGAGGCCATTAAGCAAGAAGTTGACAAGCTCTTAGAGGCTGGGTTTATTGAAGAGATACAGTTCCCCGAATGGTTGGCTAACCCTGTGATGGTTAAGAAGGCAAATGGGAAGTGGAGGATGTGTATAGACTTCACTGATTTGAATGATGCATGCCTGAAGGATTGTTTTCCCCTGCCAAGGATAGATATGTTGATAGATGCCACAGCCGGACATGAGATGTTGAGCTTTATGGATGGGTTCAGCGGCTACAATCAGATTAAGATGCACAAGGATGACATCCCAAAGGTATCTTTCATAACTGACTTTGGTGTTTTCTGCTACCTTGTTATGGCTTTTGGTCTAAAGAATGCAGGAGCTACATACCAAGGACTGGTGAATAAAATATTCGCCCATCTGATTGGAAAAACCATGGAGGTCTATGTTGACGACATGCTGGTCAAGAGCCTGTTCAAGGCAGACCACATTAAGCACCTCAGAGAGGCATTCGAAGTGCTGAGGCACCACAAAATGATGTTGAATCCAGCCAAGTGTGCTTTTGGTGTTGGATCTGGAAAATTCTTAGGTTTGATGGTTTCAAAGAGAGGCATAGAGGCCAACCCTGACAAGATCAAGGCGATCTTAGATATGGAACAGCCACGCGCTATAAGAGATGTGCAGAAGTTGACAGGCCGGGTAGCGGCTTTAGGAAGATTCATCTCCAAGTCTGGTGATAAATGCTTGCCTTTCTTTCAAGCATTGAAGAAGGTGAAAAATTTTGAGTGGAACCCTGAGAGCCAAGAGGCCTTTGAACAACTGAAGAAGTACATGGCTGAAGCCCTGTTGCTGGCCAAACTTAGTCCTGGGGAGACTCTTTATCTATACCTGGCGGTATCTGAGCAAGCATTGAGCGCCGTTCTCATTCGAGAAGAGAAGAAGGTCCAGAAACCTATCTATTATGTGAGCAAGGTGTTGCACGGGGCTGAGTTGAATTACTCTCCCATTGAGAAGTTCGCCTTGGTATTGATAACAACCTCGAGGAAGCTACGCCCGTACTTCCAGCCACATAGGATTGAAGTCCTGACGGACCAACAATTGGGAAACATATTGCATAGCCCGAAGGCTAGTGGAAGACTAATCAAGTGGGCGATTGAACTTGGAGATTTGACATCACATATAAACCTCGAACAGCCATTAATTCTCAGGCATTAGCTGACTTCGTGGTTGAATGCACCATTAGCAACCAAGAAGTCGGGGGGCAGGAGATGATAGCTACCTCTGGGAAAGAGGATAAAGATGAAGAGCTTAGGCCTGATCTGAAGGAGTATTGGGTGCTCTATTTTAATGGAGCATCAAAAACAAAATCTAGTGGTGCAGGTATGGTTTTACAAGCCCCGATGGGTTCATGGTGGAGTATGCTTTGAAGTTGGACTTTCGGACAACCAACAACGAAGCTGAGTATGAAGCCTTGATAGCCGGTTTAGGTTGGCCAGGATCATGAGGGTCAAAAATCTCAAAGTATGTGGGGATTCAAGACTAGTGGTATCACAAGTAAATGGTGAATTTGAGGCCAGGGATGAAGCTATGGCGAAGTATTTGAGAGTTGTGAAGGCAGTGATGACTCAGTTTGATGAGTGTTATGTGGAACATATTCCGAGAGTGGAGAACGTTAAGGCCGATGCCCTGTCCAAGTTCGCTTCTTCTGAGATAGAAAATTATGCAGGAAGTGTTTACTTCCAGGTCTTGAAGGCCCCAACCATCAACTCAAAATTGGTGGCACCGATTGATGTAAGAAGCTGTTGGATAGATCCTATCAAAGCTCACCTCGAAACCGGATGGCTCCCTGACAATGCCTTGGAGGCGCGAAAGCTGTCAGTAAGAGCATTGAGATATGCCTTGATTGAAGGCGTCCTTTACAAAAGGTCTTTTGTCATCCCATACTTGAAGTGTCTGAGGCCCCAAGAGGCAAGGGAACCTTTGGAAGAAGTTCATGAAGGTATCTGTGGGCAGCACTTGGGGGGCAGAGCCCTAGCTCACAAAATAACTTGTTTGGGCTTCTACTGGCCAGAGGTGTTGGCCGATGCACAGAGCTATGTCAAGCGGTGCGATAGATGCCAAAAGCCCGCTCCGATAGTAAGGCAGTCGCCTGAGATGTTAACGTCGATTAGCTCCCCTATTCCATTCGCAATGTGGGGAATGGATATACTTGGTCCTTTACCCGTAGCTTCAGCACAAAGGAAGTTTCTGATAGTTGCCATCGACTACTTCACTAAGTGGATTGAGGCTAGGCCTTTGGCCAAAATAACCACCAAGCAAGTTTCCCAGTTCTTTTGGGAGAACATCATTTGCAGATATGGGATCCCTCGAGTCCTTGTGACGGATAATTGGACACAGTTTAATAATGAAGAATTTAAGAAGTACTGCGAGGAAAATGCCATTGAGCTTCGTTTTACTTCAGTAGCACATCCGCAAGCAAATGGACAGGCAGAGGTCGCCAATCTAATCATCCTTGATGGACTGAAGAAGAGGGTCGAACGTTCTAGGAACACTGGGGTGGACGAGCTATTGCCTATACTATGGGTGTATCGTACCACCTGTAAAGTATCAACTGGAGCAACCCCGTTCTTGTTGGCTTACGGAGCCGAGGCAGTTGTGCCCCTCGAGATCATGCATGCATCACCTCGAGTTGAAGCATATGAACCAGAAGTTAATGAAGAGGGCATGAGACTCGCCCTTGACCTAATTGATGAGGTTAGGGATGAAGCAAATGCCAGGAATGCAGAGCATCAGAAGAGAGCGTCTTTCTACTACAATTTAAGGGTTAAGGAGAGGTTCTTTCGACAAGGCGACTTGTTTCTAAGGAAAGTAGAAGCTTCAGGAGTTGGACAGAAAGGAAAGCTAGCCCCTAACTGGGAAGGGCCATATCGAGTCAAGAAGACACTAGGACGAGGATCCTACAAGTTGGAGACATTAGATGGGAACGAAGTGCCACGAACTTGGCATGCTTTGAACCTGAAGATTTATTATGTGTGAGCTATCCTTGTACGGATTCAGATTTCTATCTATTTATTAGGAGAAATAGAAATAAGGTTCGATTAAACCATTCCAGAGCCATTAAGCTCAGAGTAGGAAGTAGACTATCTATGTAAGGGTTGAACCCATTCCATTGACATTATGTCAGCTTATCAATAAAGTTTATTTTTGCTTCCATCAAATTACTTCTTTCGTTTTGTTATTTTAAAAGACAAACGATGTATAAATTTGTGAGTATAGTATAAGCCAAGGGGCCAAGTACAAGAGCGCAACAAACTATAAGCAAAAACAAGAATATGGAAACAAAAGAAACTAACTAAATAGATAATTTAAATTTAAGTTTTACATCATAAACCCCGAAGGGCAAAAGTTCAGAATAAATAAAGATAAAAAAACAGAAATAAGCCACGCAGGGCCATCTACACATCTAAGTCAGCAACTGTAACATCTCCTTGGGTAAGAGGAAGATATGCTCCTTTAGCAGAACTATCTAACTCCTCTACCCCAGGAGAAGAAGATGGATCCTGAGTGGGCTGAGAGTCCCCATCTACAGCTGCCTCTGTAGCAACCTCCAAAGCAGATGTTACTCCAGGGATAGCAGGAACCGGGAATCTCTCCAGGGACACCCCCTCGATCTTCCCGCTAAGCTCCTCGATGATCTCCTCCCAGCACTCCTTAAAGGTACCAGGAAAATTCGCATCATACTCGGCATTCAGGACATCTTGAAAGTCCTTAGAAGCCTTGTAGTCAGCTATGATGTGTTCCCTGTTCTGTTGCAGCTTCCTGTTCCTCTCCTTCTCCCCTGCCAGCTCCTTCTCCACCTCCCTAAAACGAGCAAAATTTGCCTCAGAGGAGGCAAAGTATCTATCTCTGTCCCTCTCGGCTATAGTCTTTTCAGCACGCACCATTTTAAGATTATGAACGGCGGCCTGAAGGTAGGCGTTCATCTGCAAAGAAAACAAGTGAATAAGGGAAATGAAAATACAATTAAATTAAGAAGTTGAAGAAAAAATTACCGCAGCAACAGCTTGGGCCCCAAGAAGCTCAATCTGCAGATCATTAGAAGACTCCATAATGTGGGCCCTATCTCGTGGAGTAACCACGCTCCTAGACCACTCAGCTGCGGCCCTAGAGTCGCCCACGGCTGTGTCCCTATTGCATAACCCCCATCCCACTGTGAAAGGAGTGAAGTCTTCATCAATTGGAACTGGCCTTTCTTGAAGAAAGGCAGGAACACGCTCCACTGCAGGAGAGGCATCCTCAGTCCTGGCCCTTTTGGCCCGAGGATTTTCTGTTACTACCCTAGCAGCAGCAGCAGCCTCCCTCTGCTTGAAAATTGCTCCCAGAGCAGCTTTGGCTGCAAAATGAATACTAAATGTCAGAAAATTATATCTAGCATAAAATTTTTTTTAATAAGGCAAGAAGTGAGGATTTCAAGTAAATTACCCTCAGGGCCCAAATCGCTTAGCCCATGGGCCTGCAACGAATCTTCATAAATCAAATTTGCACATTGATGCAAATTATCAGATGTTAACAAAGCTATGGCAGCCTCTTCGTCCACGCCCAATTTTATACTCCTGACAGGCCCATCAACGGCTCTGCAAAAATTTGGCCGAAAGTAGTTGTCCCAATCATCCCCATCCAAAAAGACGTAAAACCACTCCCTCTTCCAATCAGGAAGGGAATCGGGAGTGGAATCCGAAATGAAACAAGAACGGGCTAGAGAACGGTGTTGGATTTTGACCTAACCCGAGTTGTCAGAAGAATTGATAAACTTGAATAAATAACGAAAGACAGAAATACTGGGCTCAAGCCCATGTTTCCTACACTGGACCATGAAACAATAAATAAAACGCCATGCATTTGGCATAACTTGGGTTGGACAAACCCTGACTTCAGCTAAAAGACGGCAAACAAAAGGAGGAGGTGGAAGGCGGAAACCAGCATAAAAAGTTTCTTTGTAAACCCTAATTGCCCTAGGCTTTGGGTGACAAGCCCTTTCATTTGGGGCCGGAACAACCGCCCTATAAGGCCCATTAATACGAAAAAGTTGGGATAAAATATCTACCCTATGCTGTTTATATTTTGATTTATACTCGTAAGCATCTAAGTGAAGCATATTGGGAAAAGCTTGGCCAAATTCGTTTAAAAGATCTCTAAGGGAAAAAAACACTGGCATGAACAAGAGATGTTTTAGGGTTCTTACCCCTTGAAACCCTTGGAGCAGCGGTAGAGGTATGAGCGAGTTGAGATTGGCCTGAAGAATTGGAATCTTCCATTGAAGAGCTTCCTTTGTAAGCTTGAACCCAGAAAAATTGAAAGTAGAAGTTGGAGAAGATGAAGATTCAATGATCTTCAAACGGAAACTGGGGAATAGGGCGGTGGAAAGGTACCGGAAATCGCCTCACGACAGAACCCTAGCAGAGCTTTTTGGAAAGTGTTCGGGGGATATTGAGAGAAAATTCTTGCAGAAAAGTGAGATGTGAAATGAGGAACGCACACCACTCTTTTATAGAGTTCACGGTCGGTCACTCAACCGTTTGTAGTAAGTAAATGGGCTGTCAATAGGTGATTGGGCCTTTGAATAGGCGGGAAGCCCATGTAATTCAAATTTTGAATTGATTTTACCAAATTCTAGAAAGTTCTATGACATTTTTAGAAAATAGGATAAGGATCTGTCAGAGTTGAAAGGCTGGAAGCCCAATTAAAAAGGCCACGCCCAGAAGGATAAAACTCCTAGGCATTGGTTCGCAAAGTACCTTCTAGGCGGGGATACCCACGCCCAGGTTCGTTTTTTACAAACAAGGGTATACCCACGCCCAGGAGACCAAACCTCCTAGGCGTGCCTAAGGAAGGTGTCTCCTTGGCGGGGGCACCCACGCCCAGGTTCGTTTTTTACAAGCAAGGGTATACCCACGCCCAGGAGACCAAACCTCCTAGGCGTGCCTAAGGAAGGTGTCTCCTTGGCGGGGGCACCCACGCCCAGGTTCGTTTTTTACAAACAAGGGTATACCCACGCCCAGGAGACCAAACTTCCTAGGCGTGCCTAAGGAAGGTGTCTCCTTGGCGGGGGTACCCACGCCTAAGATGGTTCTTGACGAACGAAGGTACACCCACGCCCAGGAGACCAAACTTCCTAGTCGTTCCTAGGGAAGGTGTCTCCTAGGCGGGGGCGCCCACGCCCAGGCTGGTTTCTGACAAACGAGGGCATACCCACGCCCAGGAGACCTACTTTCTTGGTGTGGCTAAGCAAAATGGTCTCCTTGGCGGGGATACCCCCGCCCAGGATGCTTCATTCTTGGCAGGCCATTTTTCTGGAATTATTAATGGAAAAAAGTCCTTTAAAAATTCTGAAAACAGGCCAACAATGATTTAAAAAATTGGGAAATTGGACAATAATTTCCAAAAAATCCCGGATAATAGAAAAATTATTTCTAAAAATTATTTTATGCTTGAAAGCACCATTAATTATTTTTGGTAAAATATCCAAAAATAGTAAAATACCTGTGGGTACATAAAGAACGCAAGGAAATTATCTATAATTCCCTGTAAGACGTAAATACCATTAGCTTCGAATAAAGCCAAACGTCGTAAATGTGTAGGCCGCTCCACACTTTACATTAAGACGGTATTCGTGAAACACTAGTGTACAACAAGGAACCCCGACCCGAGTCTCGCAAAAAGGCCGTTAAAACTTCAAGGAAAACCTGATCAGTTTTTCTAGAAGTTGGGGGCAAATGATATGGGCTAAAAGTAAGCCCCAAAGACACATTAAATGTGGCATTAATTAGACCCAGTATGGTCCAAGCATGGGGCCCACCAGATGGCCCAAAAACCCTATTTTTAATATTAATTTTGTAATTAGTATTAAGGGATATTAACAGCTCAGCAATAAGCATCAGATAAGGATACTACTCCTGCTAGACTTAGCCTCCAAGGCATCCAATTCGATATGGAAACAGACTCCTACAAGGAAGGAGTCTAGAACCTTCCTCAAGGCGGTGGCTTGCCCACCAAGTCTCCAAATCCTACCATAATTCTAAGGCTTCTCAGCTTATATAAAGGACCTGACCCCTCATTCTCAGAACTACGTTTTTTGGCTTGATTCTCTAAATACAGAGATACGTAGGAATTTTGTGAGGACCGATTAATCTCGAACATAAGAGCAGCCATTAAAGCTTGAAGCTCACCAACCCCTTTGCATTAAATACACACGAACCCTAGCCATAATATTGGTAACCTAATTTTGTTCCACACCAATATGTGACCAACAGACATATAAATTTTTTATTGATTTGATCGAGCGAGAAAGGGTTTGAGATTCAAATTTAATCAAGTTTCACCTTATTTACAATTTGTTAATGCGCGAAAGTGAAAGCCTGCCATTATTATTTGTATATAAATTTTAGATGTTAACCGAATATCTAATACTTTCCTAATTTATCCGATTTGTTCACGATCACTAATACAGAATTTCTCAAAAATTAAAGATTTTCTATTTTAAAGTCACCCAAAATAAAATTACAATGATTTTGAATAAGGGAATAAAAATGAGACAATATAAATAATTTGGAGTTATCATTTTTCCTAAAACTAATCTTAATTTCATATAGATAATTATTATTTTATATTAAAATACTATTTATAATGCTCATATAAAATTTGCTAAACTTTAATATAAGTAAAATAAAATAAATTTTTCGTCAAAAAAAATAAATAAATAAATTTAATAGATGTATTTGCGAAAAATGATTTCTTTAATAAATAATTCGAAAATTGGAAAATTCATGAAAAATGTCTTAAATACTTTTGAGGACACTTTGATCTTCTGGCAGTATAATATTGGTCACTTTCTCACGTCCTCTTTTTTTTTATTTATTTTAAATAAAGTTCAAAAAAAATAGAAAAAGTTGCACAAAGCAAATTAAAAGGCGTAGAGATCAACTTCTATAAACCAATGTAAAGTGAACAGTAAAATGTAAGTTACGGGTTTGATACAACATTAATCAACAAAAATACAAGTTTATACAATTTAAAAATTGGCCAAAGATTAATTGCATACACGAGTATATATTAAACTTGTAGTCAAGGTGAAAGACTTCTACTCTACTTAACTAATACTCCTTCCGTCCCATTTTAAAATAAATGTTAGTTGGATAAAATTTTTCAACTAATACCCTTATTTAATACATTGAAAAATGAGAATAGAGTTAAGTTTGAAAAAGTCAAATTTTTGATACAATAAATGTAGGGAATAGTTTTGTAAAACTATCCTTAAAGTTGTATTGAAAGGAGAAAAGAAACATGTAATTTGAGATAAATTTATTTTTAAAAAAGGACATTTATTTTGGGATGGAAGGAATAGTAACATTGAACTTATAAACTGTTTAGCAATGATGTAAAATCATTTTAATATCAATTAGTAGTTTGCTGGGAATGGATGTGACTGAATAAAAGAACATAAAAGAACATAGAACCAAGCGCCTTATTAGGAGTATGGTCTTTTGCAAAGCTTTAAATTTAGTGTTTGTCCAACTACACACATTAATCACTTATTTCATGGCATTTTTATGAGTTGGGTTCATTTTATTAGTGAGTTTTTTTGTGCATATAAGGGGATCCATTATCATTAATAAATACTCTCTCCGTCCCAAATCTTTTTGGCTCAGTTGCCATTTTAAGTTGTCCTAAAAAATTGTCTGAGTTTCCTCTTTTGTATATTTAATTCCAACAATACTCTTATTTAAATCTGCATTGATAATCTCATTTTGTTACATATCCAGCTTAATGTTTATAATTCCAACAAAGCAATAAGTATGGTTGTGAATTTCCATGTTAACATAATATGTTGGCGGGATACAACATGAAATTTTTTTCATTTCCCTCCTGTGAACAAACCTGACTCGTTGATCATCTTAAAACTAATTCTCTTTTTTTTTCTCTAAAATTAAAATTAAATTAAAATTTTCATGACTACAATTTTGTATTGTTTCTAAAACTAATTTAAATTACTTGTTTTTAACACTATTATAATAGTATGCATACAAAGAAAAAATGACCAAACTACACTTAGATATCCATTATCCAAAATACCTATAGGCGATGGACAATGCCCAAAATACCCGTGAAATACGCATGGACGATATGCGCATACAAGCCCTCATTTTTTTTGAAGGCCACACAAGTGGCACTTGCGTATAGTTATTATTATTTTAAAAAAAAAAAACTTGAAGACGCATATAGACTATGCGTGTAATTATCAAGAAAAAACATTACCTTGCCCTCGTGAGTCGTGCTGATTGATTGTAGGCTACACGCAAATATACCTTGCGTATATATTTAAGGTACACGCAAGTGCTCTTTGCGTATCTCACTTTTTTTAAAAGAAAAATAAAAAAACACGCAAAGCCCATATGCGTATTTTTTAAAAATTTTGGGGAGGGTGTACACGCATCTGAGACTTGCGTATTCGGCGGGTATTTTAGGCACTGTACACCGCCATTAAGCATTTTGGGCAGAATTTTTTGAAAAGTGGGTATTTTTGTTTTTCACCCCAAATTAATTTCAACATTAGTTAGTTTAGATGAAAAAATTAATTTAAAAATTAGTTGAAATTCTCACACTTGTTATTTGTAACGTCACTTAAAATAATTATGAAGACAATTAATTAAGTAAATGTAAAATATTCATTTGAAATAAAAATATTTTAAAGTAAGATTATTCAAATAAAATTACAAACACTTTTACGGTACATGTCATTAATATCAAAATATAATTTATTTCCAACTAATTTTAAGCATAAAAAAATACATTTAGAAAATGGTCATATGACATCGGTTAATTTTCAATGTTTTCTTAGAATTGTAGATTAACATAGTTGGAAAATCGCAATTTTTTTATTTATAACAAAAATCACCTTCCAAAATTTGTCCTCTTTCTTTTTTATTCTTAAATTGAAATTTGGCTCCATTAAAAATAACCTTTGTTACAAAATTTTAAACAAAAATCATCCTTCTAAATTTTCCCTCTTTCTTTTTTACTCTTAGGTTGAAATTTTGCTCCATTAAAAATAACCTTTGTTCCAAAATTTTAAACAAAAATCACCCATCTAAATTTTCCCTCTTTCTTTTTACTCTTAGGTTGAAATTTGGCTTCATTAAAAATAACCTTTGTTCCAAAATTTTAAACAAAAATCACCCTCCAACATTTTCCCTCTTTCTTTTTACTCTAAAATTGAAATTTGGCTCCATTAAAAATAACCTTTGTTCCAAAATTTTAAACAAAAATCAACCTTCTAAATTTTCCCTCTTTCTTTTTACTCTTAGGTTGAAATTTGGCTCCATTAAAAATAACCTTTATTCCAAAAGTTAAACAAAAATCACCCTTCAACATTTTCCCTCTTTCTTTTTTACTCTTAAATTGAAATTTGGCTCCATTAAATTTTAAACAAAAATTCAAATTTCATCAAAATTCCCTCCGTGTCTAGCCTACAAAAAAGATGGCAAATCTAGCAATTTTTTTTAAATTTCACAACTTCACACCAAATATTGAATCTTCTTTTTAGATTATCATGGAAGATGATACAAATGAAGATGCAAATGGAGCTAAGCATCTAACAGCGGATCAGAAGAGAATCATTTTTGATTATTTACTCCAAAATTCTAAAAATATGAAGGTACAGAAGGGTTTCAAAAAATAGCTGCTGCAAAGTTCTCCATCTGAACTCGTACCATTACAAGAATATGGTCTCTTGGTAAGCATAACATTGCTAATGGAATTGATTTTACAAGCAAGTCATTTGGAAATGCAGGAAGAAAGAGAATACAAATTGATGTGAATATGGTGAAAGAGATACCTTTAAGGAAAAGAACAAATATTCGCTCACTGTCATGTGCCATTAATATATCAAAGTCAACAGTTCATCGCCGTGTTGGTGAAGGGTTCTTTCATCCACATACCAACCCCGTGAAGCCACTTTTGACGGAGGAGAATAAGAAAGCTCGTTTAAGGTTTTGTTTATCTATGATTACTAATGACATTAATTTAAATGTTTCGTTATTTTCAAGCATGTTAAATTGCATTCACATAGATGAAAAATGGTTCAGTATGACAAAAAAATGTCAAAGGTACTATCTTCTTCCTGATGAGAATCCCCCATTGCGCTCATGTAAAAGTTCAACTTTTATTGATAAAATCATGTTTCTATGCGTGGTTGCACGTCCTAGATTTGATATTTCTCGAAACATCATGTTTAAAGAAAAGATTGGTATATTTCCCTTTATTAGAAAGGAACCTGCAAAGAGAAAAAGTAAGAACAGGCCAGTAGGAACAATGGTGACTAAACCTATAAATCCTATAACCAAAGACGTGACAAGAAGAATGATGATACAAAAAGTTGTTCTGGCAATCAAATCCATGTGGCCGGGAGGAAATTCAAGTGGTACCATCTTTGTCCAACACGACAATGCAAAACCCCATATTGATGTTAATGACCCATAGTTTGTGGAAGCTGCTCAAAGTAATGGTTTTGATATTAGATTACGTTTCCAACCTCCCGACCTAAATGTGCTTGATTTAGGATTTTTTAGAGAAATACAAACTTTGCAGCATGAACATGCGCCTAAAAGTATTGATGAACTTGTTGCAGTTGTTGAAAAATCTTTTGAGGAATTGCATGATGAAAAGCTTGACAAGATTTTTTTGACACTACAATTGCAGATGATAGAGATAATGAAAGCTTCTGGTGGCAACAACTTTAGACAACCTCACTTTGATAACAATCATGCCCAAATGGATCCATGTGATGAAGAACTTATCAACTTTGTTAAGAATCAGTTATCTTGTTCTAATTAGCAAATTATCTTGTTAATTTCAGTACTTATTTTACGTCATGTAATGAAGTATTTATTTAGTTTGATTATGTATTTTTAGAATTTAATTTTTTTGTGTAGTTTTAAAAATTTTAATTTAATGTTTATGTTGTTATAAGGTTAAAAAGAATTGGTAAAGTAAAATACAAAATCGGTGAAAAACTTTTTCTTTAATTCTAGACATAAATATGACTAAAATCTGTGTGTTTATTTATTTAAAGCAAAACTAAGATGTTGCTTGTTTACATAATAAAAATAAAGATAAAAATTATTTTTTTTTATAATGCATTGGTTACATTTTTAAATTTGAATAAAATTTGATTGTCAATATTATTTCTCAAAAAAGAATTTTTTTTAATATTTTAAAAGTTAATAAACGGAGTACGTAAATTTACATTCTAAGAAATACTAAACCATTATGCATAATTAGACAAAAAAAATTAACGACATGATAACATTAATATTTTACTCAATACATATGAAAAATATGATTTTTAAAACTTTTTATTACATCAAATTTTCAACTTTAAATGGCCAATGTCTTCACTTTCTTCCTGATATGATATGATATTCTCACCAAACATCTTCTAATAGCAACCTGAAAAAAATTCAAGGATATGAATTATTTTATGATATCTCATACATTTGTTGAAAAGTTTAAAAAAAAAATTTACAATGATGATCTCACCAAACATCTTATAATAGCAACCTGAAAAAAAAATTCAAGAATAGGAATTATTTTACAATATCTCATACATTTGTTGAAAAGTAAAAAAAAAAAAACTTACAATCAAAACGAACATTTGTTGAAAAGTAAAAAAAAAAAAAGAAGAAGAAAAACTTACAATCACAACAAGTGATAAATATACTTTACATCTTCATGATAAATTGTTGTTTTTCAATGGACATATTTTCAGGTGGCTCTGGTTCATTGACATCAACCATTTTTGGTATTTGAGGTGGCTCATTGACATCAAATTTTTTTTTTTTTTTTTTGGGTTCATTGATCTCTTCCATTTTTGATATCTGAGGTGATTCATTCAAATCAAAAAGGAATTTTTTCTTAGGTTCCATTTGGAGTATGTATCAAAAAAAAAATAGTAGAGCTGATGAAAATATATGAAGTTTGAAAGTGGGTTTATATAGGCTAAAAAAGCAAGAAAGCAACCACCTGCATTTAAAATTTCCACTCTTTTTTATGAGTCCAATGAAAGTTCCTATGGATCATTTACTGGAACAGGTGAATGTTGTTGAACGTTGTGAAAAAAGAGATATGCATTCATTAACAAAAATAAGCACTGTGATAAAAATGAAGATTATTTTAGTCCAATTCTAGCTAAAGTAAAATTTTCTTAATATGTGTGCAAAAATCAAATCAGCCAAAAGATTTGGGACGGAGGGAGTATGAAACAATCAAAATTTGATAACTTATTTTTTATTATGTGCCCTTGAACTAATATTAGAAAATCCGTTAAAATTTATTCATAATTTTGCATGCTGTAACTAGGGGTGAGCATCGGGTGGTTTGGGCGGTTTAGGATCGTCAAACCAATCAAACCATAAATTTCGGGTTTTTAATTTTTCAAACCATAACCAAACCAAAAACCATAATACTTAAAAAAAACCAACCTAATTATAACGGTTTGGTTTGGTCGGTTTCGGTTTAAAAATATTATTAAATAATAAAAAAGAGACAACATTATGTGTGAACCAATAATAGCAGAGCACCATTATTCACCACAAGAAAAAACCAGAAAAATGAAAATTACATAATGCAACATGTAATGTCTTATAATGCACAACTAGATATACATAATGAAAAATAAACAAGCTAATAGAGATGTCAATTATCTTCGAAGACTACAAATTCAAAGATGTGAAGCATTAGAATTCTAAAACCTGCTCACTGCTCTATTTCATTTTCTGAAAATAGTTAAAGAAAGCGGGTGGATCTAACTTTAGGGTTGAGCAAGGTAATAAAACTAAGTAGGCTACGATATCGTTTCAACATAGATATTTTTTATTTTATATATAAGTATAAAATTAATATTAAAATTATATATATATATATATATATATAATATTAATATATTATTTGATCTTAATGGTCGGGTTGGTTAAATCAGGTGAAAAAATTAGTAAAACCAAACCCAACCCAAAATTTTCGGTTTTTAAAAATTTAAAACCATAACCAACCCAAATCGAAAAAAAACCTAAACTTTCGATTTGGTCGGATTGATTTGGTCGGTTTAACCGGTTTTCGGAAAACCGTGCTCACCCCTAGTTGTAACTAGACAAAGATCAAAGAACATAAGTTTTATATGGTTAGAACTTAGAAGGGTGGAAAATAATACTATAAAAAATAGGGTCTCAACAGGGATCGATGCCTGGTTGGGCCAAGTCCATAAAGGTGCGCCCCCTTCCTCGGAAGTGATGAATAAGAAAATTAGAAAATTGTCTTACAAATTCTATAAGCTGCCACGTCATTGTTCCATTCGTCTGCTTGTCTGCTTTTATTATATATAGATAGATAGATAGATAGATAGATTGTCCAGCAGTGTGGTTTTCACCAGCCATTGATAAGTATCAGTGCTAATGAAATGTAAAAATCTTCTCATAAAAATTTAATATAATTATATAAATGCTACACAATGACTTCAATGGCCGAGAAGAAAGCTAGGGACTTCTTCTGGTATCTCATTTACCCTATGTTTAGTTGAGTGAAGTTAAAAGGGAAAGAAGGTAACGACTACTGAATTATTCCGGAAGCAAAGAGAAATTTTGAAATAAACAACCTTATTTTGATTTTCCAATAGAACAATAAGGAATTAAAATTATCTGTCCAAAAGTCCAAACGATGAAATTGAATTCCATTCACTTCCTTCTTTCGAACCAAAGAGAGCATATTCAAAATACAAATATTTTAAATTTACCCTATGTATAACATAATACCATTCAATCTGAAGATTGAAATAAAACTTAAAACAGATCAGCTTAAATTATCAGGTACCCTGATGATACACAAAGGCTTAAAAAGTTGCATGTGCAATAGCAGTGCCGTAAAAGTGTAAATACATGTGCTCGACCAAAAATCAACATTTGGATATCTAATTCAGCAATTGGCCAATTGCGCAACTTGACAAATATGATGGCCAAGGAAAAAGCTACTGCATTTCTAAAATCATTGTGAAGTCGCTAAATAAATACAGAGATAACACAACTGACAAGTCTTACTAAACAAGGAGTCCAAGGCAGCTACTAAGAGTTGCAAAATAAGAAAGCCAGACAAAATCTGTTGTAGTTATAAGAGTTGTGGAAACCCATATCATAGGACGATAGGTTTATCAGCAGTTACACCATCAACGCTATTCAACAACTGAGATGGGAAGTCACCTTTGAGAATTTGAACTCTGAACTTTATGACTGTATTGCTGCGCTCAGTTAATTCGAATACACATGCATCTCCTTCCTTTAGATGGTTGTCAATCGCAAAGTCCCTCCACTTGATTGAGGCCTTCCAGGTACGACCTTCTTTCTGATGAACAACATTATAAGGAGTCTTCCATTCTTTGCCACGATATGTGAAAAACAAAGTACCAGTGAAAGGCGGAACTGAAGCGCACACTTTTGCTGGAAGATACTGACAGGAATAATAGAATGACAGAGTACTGAAGCTTGAAGTAAAACTATAATATATAGCAGTACACTAGTATGTGCAGATATTGCTAGCGGGTATCTATAATTCTAAAGTATACGAGGATAAGCAAACAAAATATCGCTAAAAGGCTATAAATGCCAACCTTTCCCTTCCAGAAAAATTGTAGAACACATTTCAAAAACAAATAGAATACTTACCAGGGTAAATGTAGGCCTCAAGTGTGTTTTTTTTAGAATCACATTAAAACTTGGTTGTCCAGAAAGTGGCCAAAACTCATCTTCACAAGTATTTTTCGGATTAGGAACGTCTTGCAATGGATCCATCTAAAAAGGAATAATACAAGAGTTCATCTTTCAATAAATATACTGGCAAAAAAAAAAAGGCAGACTAAATACTACAACATTTGCCAAATTCAATTAAACTGTTGCAGCAATTGATAACATATATACAACAAACAAATTACTAATCCTGCCAAATTGATATTTAAAACCAACTAAAATATTTTCAATCTTGGTAGTGACAACATTATAGAAGCGACATTGTGCAGATCTGTCTTTTTATTCACACCCCCTTTTTGAACATGATTATGTAGAACTCAAACTGTACTAACTTTGACTTTATAGTTTAATAGTAAACTATTCAAATTAACATTACCCAAGTTTTTAACAAGTTTACCAAGTCATCAGTACAGTCAAGGTCCACCCATAATTCATTTTTAGAAAAAAAAAATCCTTCTAAAAGTAAGTCTTTCTTATGTACTACTATTTATACCAGTATCTCACATAAGATCCCAAATAGACAGGCGGTTTGGCAACCACTTATTAAGAGCCCATTTGGCTTTAAGTCTTTTTTGGTGTGTTTGGGTATCACGGCTTTAAGCCGATTTTAAGCTAAAAAACTGGTTTAAGTCATAAGCTAAAAAGTAGTTATGTAACATGGTGGCCCAAGTCACTTTCTACATTAACACCAAGATTGAACATAATCAGTCCATTAATTCAAACATCCCCCAACGCCCTATCCTCTTGTCAAGAAAACTCAGTTGCTAAATTACCCCAAAAAAAAAAACTGAAGAAAAAAATCTAGAAAGTTAATTAGCAAATCAACAAAAACGTAAAAATATCCAAGTGGGCTATTAAAGAACATGAATAATAACAGAAGACAAAGATGCATAAACACATGCCAAGAAGAAAAAAGACAGTAAGAAAATAATGTACAATAAACAAAGACTTGGAAGCACAAGACTTGTAATAATCTATCTTTTAAAAAACAGAGAGATCCAGAAGCATCTCATGCAAACATACTGATATTTGCCCAAAAGAAAAGTTGTGATATTTACATACATACAAGATACAAAAGAAAATACCTAAGGAGATTGAGATGGGTCGGAGCAAATCACTTGTTCCGTGAAGTAGAAAACCTGAATATCAACAGTCAGTCTTCTACCCACCCTTTACAAATTACTAGCAGAACAATTTGTGGCAAAGATTAGGCTCTCTTCTTTCTTTATGGACATAAATCTTACATAACCCTTTTGGTCAACCAGGTTTATCGTTATTTTTTTTTAGAGATTAGGGAACCTAAAATACATATTAGCTAAATTTCATGAGATATATGTATTTTATATATAAATATGAGGTGTACAATTTTGTAAAATCAATATTTGTTTAAAATTTTATTAATTAGTCTTGTGGATCCAATAAATTTTATAGGATTTTATTTATATTTTAGGAAAGTTACCTGAGATATATCTCAGGTTCCTTTTTCTCATTTTTTTAAGCTATATCAGTCCAGCAATTGTTTACGTTTTTTAGAGACTATCCGGCACATATTTTAAGATGCATATAAAGTATAGTTATATAACCTATTTTTAAAATTTTCTTTTTCTGAATAAAAATATAAACATTCTACTTTTATTCAAAATCATAAAATTATAAAAATAAGTTACGGAACTATATTTATATGCACCTTAAAATGCGTTTCAAACACTCTTTCAGAAATGTAAATAAATGGGTGGGACGGAGGAACTGTTTGATTTGTGAGTGCTACCAAAACAAAATGATTGATATAAATAATAATAATAATAATAATAATAATAATAATAATAATAATAATAATAATAATAATAATAAAAATAAATTAATACTTATAATTATTATTATTATTATTATAATAAATTATTAAAAATAAAAATAATAATAATAATAACAACAATAACAACATATAATAATTATCAAAATCTATCTATCTATCTATCTATTATATAAAGGAAATTCCCCAGGAGTTTGGTGGAGCTTTAGAATCGCTCGATTCATATTTATCTATTTTTTCTAGAGCCCCTCTATTTTAACCTTTTTTAAGTTTTATAAAATAAACCATTATATAAAAGGAAAGTCAAAACCTTTTTTAAGTTCTATAAAATAGACACCCCAAGAGCTCCGAAATCGCTCGAATCATAATTATCTATTTTTCTAGAGCTGCTTGTTGGAGATAATCTCAAACAATCTTTTAAATAAATTAATGTTTGATTTGATTATGATTCGTAGTATTTGATTTGATTTGGTCGGATGTCTGATTCCTTGATTTTAGGATCGTGGAATAAGTCATGGGTTATTAGAGCTTGTTTAGGAAAGTAGTGTGGGTCGTGTTCTGTTTTCTAGCTTGCAGTTTCCTTGTATTGCACTATATATTGTGAAGTATTTGCAGTAATAAAATGAGAAGAAGAGAATACAATGTAGTCTTTTAATTTCTGTTTCTTCACATGTACATACACATATAGATATAGGTGTCTTGTATAAGTTTTATTTTCTACATTTGGTATCAAAGCGGGCGATTCTCGAGGACCTCGTTCCGTTTGTTTCCGCCATTGTTAATGTTGTTCTTGAGCTTTTATCATTGGTTCTGCATGCCAAGTGTTTAATCAATGGTCTCAGTCATAGAATCTGTTATTTTGTCAAGTTTTTGGTTGTTTAGTGTCATCCTGTGTTTGTGAGGGCAGGAGAGTCCATTGTTGAACATACGCTGGTGGTGGAGGCGCAGAATAAGTGATAGTTTCAGGTAGACGTTGTAGAAGGATGGTGGCAAAGCTGCATGTGTAGTATGGGATGCATGTGTAGTATGGGGTTGCCGAGAAAGACGAGGCGATGCCGGAGAAGCCTGCTGAAGGCAGAAAACGAGATAGAGTGGTAGAAGGCCATGCAGAATGAGATGGAACACTTATGGAGGCAAGGACACGAAAGGTGTTTGACGGAATGTCTGAGAGAGATATTGTTGCTTGGAATGCAATGATCTCTGGATTCGAGTGTTCTCTATTTTTCGGTGAAATCGTATGGAGGTGAACGTGCCAGACGGGCAAACACGAAAAATGCCAGACGGGCAAGCAAGTTGAAGTGCCAGACGGGCAAATAGCCATACGGGCTCAGATTATTAGCCATACGGGCTCAGTTTAATAGCCATACGGGCTCAGTCAGATTAGCCATACGGGCTCAGTCGAATCAGCTATACGGGCTCAGTTTAAAAGGGCTCAGTTTAAAAGCTATACGGGCTGATAAAGAAGTTGAAGTTGCCATATGGGCAAAAATGAACTCGACACTGCATTTGGACGACAGAGAGGTTGCTGCGGTGTTTGAGATTATGGGAGAGATTGTTGGAGATAATCTCAAACAATCTTTTAAATAAATTAATGTTTGATTTGATTATGATTCGTAGTATTTGATTTGATTTGGTCGGATGTCTGATTCCTTGATTTTAGGATCGTGGAATAAGTCATGGGTTATTAGAGCTTGTTTAGGAAAGTAGTGTGGGTCGTGTTCTGTTTTCTAGCTTGCAGTTTCCTTGTATTGCACTATATATTGTGAAGTATTTGCAGTAATAAAATGAGAAGAAGAGAATACAATGTAGTCTTTTAATTTCTGTTTCTTCACATGTACATACACATATAGATATAGGTGTCTTGTATAAGTTTTATTTTCTACACTGCTATCTGCAATTTACTATAATTTTAATTTCGATGTTGGCTCATCTTTGCTACAACTGAGAAGATGCAAGGAGCAGTGGCATAAACGTGAGTTGAATTTGATTAAATTAAAACGTTGACGTAACACTCTTTGATCACGAGCAAAGGTTTCGCTTTGGGGCAGTTTTGCCAGGCTATTCTGGTAGCCAAATACTCCGTATGGTACTTGCATGGGTTTTGTGAGACCTTTACCAGCTGAAGCAATGGCATTAAAAGAAGCAATGAGTTGGATTAAGGAGAGGAGCTGGCAGAAAGAAAGTGAAAGTAAAGCTGGATTAATTGTTTGATCGTTGTGGAAGCAATTACAAGTGGAAGAGGGTGTCCGCCTAATATTAACACGTCTAACAAAATTGGTTTTGGTGATAAAAATATGCAAGTATTTTTATTTTAGTGATCATGAAACATTGTAACTTTAATTTGTTCATTAAAAAAGGGAGGGAAAAGGGTATAGGCCTAATAAAATGATGAAGTTGGCGTTAATGTGAAAAATTTGTAACTATTTTATTTTAATGATTATGAAAGTTAAATTTAAAAAATAAATAATTTGTGCAGTTATATGGCGGAAATTGAGAAACATGTCTCCACCTGGCAACTTATAGGAAAATAGTTTTAAAAGTTCAATTTTGGAAGTGTTTAGCAGCGCACGAAATCCCTTGGCGTGATCGAGAAAGTTTAAAATAATTGCGATGAGAGTGTTTCAGAGGAGCGGGTTTTGAAGACAAGTCGTCCTGGAAGTTATGAATTAAGAGTAAATGATACATTGAGAGGAGCGGAGGGAGATGAAGTTAGAGGCAATTGTAGGAAAAGGGTCGGAGGCCCAGGAGTAACATAAAAATCATAAAAAAAAATATTGTAACCCGAGAAACTTTTAAATCGTTCAAATCATTTTTATATTTTTCTAGAGTTCTTTTATTTTAAATAGTTAGAATCAAAATTTCTTTCTGTAACTCTTATTTTTTAGAAAAGAAATCAAAACTTTCTTTTTAAACATTACATCAACATCTTCGAAATAGAAAAGGTTTTTTGAATTTGAATTAGGAGATCTTTCTTTGTTTGAGTAGTAGGACCACTTGAGAAAACTTGACACAAAAGGTTTGAACTTTTACCATTCCCTATTTATTTATTTAGTGTTGATTGTTAATTTGTCATTATTATTTTCTCATTATTCTTGATCATAATATTTCAACGTCTTTTTTTAATTAATTCAATAAAATCTATTTTTTTTTATCTATATGCATTTATTACAACGAGTGTCGGCCTAAGAAAACGTGACACAAAATCGACATAAAATATAAGGGATCTAGAGAGAACCCTGATATGGGCTAAAAGTAAGTCCTAAAGACACATTTAATGTGGCATTAATTAGACCCAATATGGTCCAAACGTGGGGCCCATTTATGGGGCCCAAAACCCTAATTAAATATTAATTTCGTAATTAATATTAGGGGTAATAAACAACTCAGCAATAAGAGTCAAATAAGGATGTTACTCCTGCCTGACTTAGCCTCCAAGGCATCCAATTCAATAAAGAAACAGACTCCTACAAGGAAGGAGTCTAGAACCTTCCCCAAGGCGGTGGCTTGCCCACCAAGTATCCGAATCCTACCATAATTCTAAGGCATCTCAGCCTATATAAGGGCCTGACCCCTCATTATTAGAACTACGTTTTTGGCTTGATTCTTGATATTCATCAAGGTACGTAGGCATCTTGTGAAGGCAGATTCAGCCACTAGGAGATCCTGATGATCCCACACCCTCGTTTACTGAGGAGGTGATGAATGCTCGTATTTCAAATAAGTTCAAGATACCCACAATCAAGACTTATGATGGAATGGGAGATCCCGCAAATCACGTCATGACGTTCTCAAACGCACTGCTGTTGCAGCCTGTGAGTGATGCTTTAAAGTGTAAGGCGTTCCCTCAAACCCTGTCGGGCATTGCTCAAAGATGGTATAGTTGCTTGCCTGCGAACTCAGTTGGCTCTTTTAAGGAGTTAAGTGCTGCTTTTATTAGTCAGTTTATCAACGGAAGAGTTCATGAGAAAAGCTCTACATCTCTTATGTATGTGATGCAAGGAAAAAATGAAAATCTGAGAGATTACCTCAAGAGGTTCACTAAGGAAACATTGAATATCACAGATTTGGAGAATAAGGTGGCCATGGTAGCCCTGGAACATGGAACCACATATCTATTCTTTAAAAGGTCACTCGCAAAGCATCCTCCTGAAAACATGGCCGAGCTCCAACGAAGGGCCGACAAGTATATCAAGGCTGAGGATAGCATGAAGAAAGAAGCCGCGGGAGGCAATGGAAAGGGCACCAATGACTCAAAGAAGCGAAATAAAGAACAAGAGTACGACGCTAAGGACAAGTATCCCCGAACTAGCAAGGACTCTGAATCGCCACCAAAGAAGAATTTGGGACCAAGGTTTTCTGACTATGCAAGATTGAATGCCCCTAGGAGCCAGATCTTGTTAGAGATCGAGAAGGATAAGGACTTTCGATGGCCGAAGCCGCTCAGGGATGACCCCGCAAAGAGAAACAAGGATCAATATTGTAGGTTCCACCGAGATGTAGGTCATGATATAGATGATTGTAGGCAGTTGAAGGATGATATTGAGTTCTTCATCCGTAAAGGAAAGCTGAACAAATTCACTAAGGGTGAAGATCGTGGAACCCAAAGAAGGGATTACGACAGGAGAGATAACGATAGAAGGGATAATGATCGTGATCATGATCGAAACACACAGCCCCTAGGGCCAGTTATCAACATGATTTGGGGAGGCCCGACAGTGGCCGGCACAACTCGAAACTCTCGAAAGGCGTATGCCAGAGAGGTCATGCACATCGTGGGAGAGGCCCCGAAATGTGCCAGGACTGAAATAGCAATTGGTTTTGATGACTCTGACCTTGAAGGGGTGAAGTTCCCCCATGATGACCCATTGGTCATAACCCTTGTAATTGGAAACTCAGAGGTGAAGCGAGTCTTGATAGACAATGGAGCTTCTGTTGATATTTTGTTTCATGATGCAATATTCGTGAAAATGGGATACACTGACTCTTAGTTAACCCCGACCAACATGCCGATCTATGGATTTAATGGAGTTGAGTCCAAGGTTGAAGGGACTATCCAGTTGCCCATGACGATCGGGCAAGAACCTAAGGAGGCTACTCAGATGTTGAATTTTCTGGTAATTAAGGCGGCCTCGACTTATAACGCAATCCTGGGAAGGACTGGACTTCATGCATTTAAGGCTGTTGCCTCTACTTATCACATGAAGATTAAGTTTCCAACCAGGAATGGTGTTGGAGAACAGAAGGGTGATCAAAAAATGGCCAGAAGTTGCTATGTATCTGCGTTGAGAGCTGATGGAGTCGGGGGGCAGGTACTCCTGATTGAAGACATGGATATACAAGCCTACCACTATATACATGCATATATAATTACGACATGGACATCGTATCAAAAATCGCAGAACCATTGAACCTAGCTCTTGATGCCAATTGTTGGGATAATCAGATCGTGGCCCTGCGATTTTTGATACAACAAATTAATGAGTACGAATAAAAATTAACCTTATTAACGATTGATTCCACGCTCTTCTATTGTATTCCAAGATTCCCTTGAGCGAAGTGTGGCCTTCGTCTTCTCAAGTTAACCCCTCTTCTTGCTCCTGGGTGGCTACAAAATTTCTTAACCAACCCTAGCAAGAAGAGAATAAGAATATATATAGGGCTACAATAGGGATCATGGATAATTAGGTTAGGCCACCCAATGACATTCCGAGCCCAGTCCAATGTCATTTAATATTAATTCAATCCACTAAAGAATTAATATTTGCACTACCTTTGCTAATACCGTAATTTAATTAATTAATTCGGTTCCAATATTATTTGATTATTAAATTCTCCATGTTTCCAACCAGGAATGGTGTTGGAGAACAGAAGGGTGATCAAAAGATGGCCAGAAGTTGATATGTATCTGCGTTGAGAGCTGATGGAGTCGGGGGGCAGGTACTCCCGATTGAAGACATGGATGTCCGCGGTGATGATCAACACCGAGGGAAGCCAACAGAGGATTTGGTCCCCATACCTCTAGAGCTGGGCGACCCTGAGAAGGTTACTTATATAGGAGCTTCTCTGAAGGAACCCTTGAAGGGCAAGTTGACAGCATTCCTACAAGAGAACAATGATTTGTTTGCTTGGACTGCAGCTGATATGCCAGGGATTGATCGCCAACTCATAACTCACAAGTTGAATGTTGATCCTAAATGGAAAACAATAAAACAGAAGAAGAGGAATTTTGCTCCTGAAAGGCAAGAGGCCATTAAGCAAGAAGTTGACAAGCTCTTAGAAGCTGGATTTATTGAAGAGATTCAATTTCTTGAATGGTTGGCTAATCCTGTAATGGTCAAGAAGGCAAATGGGAAATGGAGGATGTGTATAGACTTCACTGATTTGAATGATACATGCCCGAAGGACTGTTTTCCCCTGCCAAGGATAGACATGTTGATAGATGCCACAACTAGACATGAGATGTTAAGCTTCATGGACGGGTTCAGCGACTACAATCAGATTAAGATGCACAAGGATGACATCCCAAAGGTATCTTTCATAACTGACTTTGGTGTTTTCTGCTATCTTGTTATGGCTTTTGGTCTAAAGAATGCAGGCGCTACTTACCAACGGCTGGTGAATAAGATATTCGCCCATCTGATTGGAAAAACCATGGATGTCTATGTTGATGACATGTTAGTCAAGAGCCTATTCAAGGCAGACCACATTAAGCACCTCAGAGAGGCATTTGAAGTGCTGAGGCACCACAAGATGATGTTGAATCCAGCCAAGTGTGCTTTTGGTGTTGGATCAGGAAAATTTTTGAGTTTGATGGTTTCAAAAAGAGGCATAGAGGCCAACCCTGACAAGATCAAAGCGATTCTGGATATGGAACCACCCCGCTCTATACGAGACATGCAAAAGTTAACGGACCGAGTTGCAGCCCTGGCGAGATTATCTCCAAGTCTGGTGACAAATGCTTGCCCTTCTTTCAGGCATTGAAGAAGGTGAAAATTTTTGAGAGGACTCCTGAGAGCCAAGAGGCCTTTGAACATCTGAAGAAATACATGGCTGAAGCCCCGTTGTTGGCCAAACCAAGTCCCTGAGAGACTCTTTGTCTATACCTAGCGGTATCTGAACAAGCATTGAGTGCCGTCCTCATTCGAGAAGAGAATAAGGTTCAGAAACCCATCTACTACGTGAGCAAGCTGTTGCATGGGGCTGAATTGAATTACTCAACCATTGAGAAGTTTGCTTTGGCATTGATAACAGCCTCAAGGAAGCTACGATCGTACTTCCAGGCACACAAGATCGAAGTCCTGACGGACCAGTAGTTGAGAAACATATTGCATAGCCCGAAGGCTAGTGGAAGGTTGATTAAGTGGGCAATTGAACTTGGAGAATTTGACATCACCTATAAACCTCGAACAACCATTAAGGCTCAGGCATTGGCTGACTTCGTGGTTGAATGTACCATTGACAACCAAGAAGTCGGGGGGCAGGAGATAGTAGCCACCCCTGGAAGCGAAGAAAAAGATGAGGAGTTTGTACCTGAGCAGATGGAATATTGGGTGCTCTATTTTGATGGAGCATCAAAAACAAAATCTAGTGGTGCAGGTTTAGTCTTGCAAAGCCCCGATGGGTTCATAGTTGAGTATGCTTTGAAGTTGGATTTTTCGACAACCAATAACGAAGCTGAGTATGAAGCCTTGATAGCCGGGTTGGGCTTGGCCAGAATCATGAGGGTCAAGAATCTCAAAATTTGTGGGGATTCAAGACTTGTAGTATCGCAAGTGAATGGTGAATTTGAGGCCAAGGATGAAACTATGGCAAAGTATTTGCGAGTTGTGAAAGCTGTCATGACTCAGTTTAATGAGTGCTATGTGGAGCATATTCCGAGAGAGGAGAACGTTAAGGCTTATGCTTTGTCTAAGTTCGCTTCTTCTGAGATAGAGAATTATGCAGGGAGTGTTTACTTCCAGGTCTTGAAGGCCCCGACAATCAACTCTAAGTTTTTAGCACCGATTGATGTAGGAAGCTATTGGATAGATCCTATCAAAGCTCACCTCGAAACCGGATGGCTCCCTGACGATGCCTTGGAGGTACGAAAGCTGTTAGTGGGAGCATAGAGATATGACTTAATCGAAGGCATCCTGTACAAGAGATCGTTTATCATCCCATATTTGAAGTGTTTAAGGCCCAAAGAGGCAAAAGAAGCATTGGAAGAAGTTCACGAAGGAATCTGTGGGCAGCACTTGGGGGGCAGAGCCCTAGCTCATAAGATCACTCGTCTGGGTATCTATTGGCCTGAGATGCTGGTCGATGCATAGAATTGTGTCAAGAGGTGTGACAGATGACAGAAGCATGCTCCGATTGTAAGGCAGCCACCTGAGATGTTAACCTCAATTAACTCTTCTATCCCGTTCGTAATGTGGGGGAATGGATATACTCGGACCTTTCCCCGTAGCCTCAGCACAAAGAAAGTTTTTGATAGTGGCCATCGACTACTTCACTAAGTGGATTGAGGCTAAGCCCTTGGCCAAGATAACCACCAAGCAAGTTGCTCAGTTCTTTTGGGAAATCATAATCTGCAGGTATGGAATCCCGCGAATCCTTGTGACGGATAACGGGACACAATTCAACAACGAAGAGTTCAGGAAGTACTCCGAGGAAAATGCTATTGAACTTCGTTTTACTTCAGTAGCACACCCGCAAGTTAATGGACAGGCAGAGGTAGCCAATCGAATCATCCTTGATGGACTGAAAAAGAGGGTCGAACGTTCTAGGAACACTTGGGTAGACGAGTTGCTGCCTATACTTTGGGCGTATCGCACCACTTGTAAAGTGACAATTGGAGCAACCCCGTTCTTACTGGCTTACGGAGCCGAGGCAGTTGTGCCCTTGGAAATTATGCATGCTTCACCGCGAGTTGAGGCATATGAACCAGAGACTAATGAAGAAGGCATGAGGCTCGCCATTGATCTGACTGATGAGGTTAGGGATGAAGCAAATGTGTGACGCCCCCAAATCCGAGGTCAAAGATTCAAGTCGTCACATCACCATCCAACCATATCATACCTGTATTAACTTTACAACTAAAAAATACATCCATCCAGACCTCAATCTTATGCACAAACAAGTTAGAGCCTCAGAAACGATAATCAAAAGTAACACTAAATATTACAATTCATCTGTACAATCCAGAATCTTACGCACTTCCACTTATACAACTACACTTGAAGACAAGTCTTACTATTACAGTTGAAAACCTATCAGACTTACTCTGTAGTATTTATCAGGAACTAAATCATCTCCGGGGTAAATCTTCTACTCCCCTTCTGCTGGTGCGGAGTTAATCGGCCAAATTCTTCTCTTTCTGAAAAGTTTTTATAAAGCAAGAATGAGCTACATGATGCTCGGCAAGTTCACCATTTTGAAAAATAATAATGTGGTTTATTTCGAAAACATTCCCAACTATATGGGTATATATCTCAGATTTCAAAACATAATTGGACAATATATATGTCCGAGTTTGAATAAAACATCTATACTCACTAAGGAGCTTTAAGAATAACATATGAACCCTTTATAAGGTTCCCATTTCAATATATCTCAAGCTTGAAAATATATACATATGAGTATATCATTTTCGGCAAAACACTCTACCGTTAACATACTGTACAGGGAATACATCATTGCAAACCTCTTTCCTTTCATTAGCTTAGAAGGTTTCTCATTAAAAAACATTTCATTCTTTGAAATAATTGCAAGAGTGCACTAACACGTACAAATCTGTATAGAAAATCTTGCAGTTCTAGATACTGCACGATGTCAATATTTTTCTTATCAAGATAGAACACTATCGGCAACTTGGCACTTAGGCCTAAGAAGCAGTGTCAGAGCATTTTTCCAAAGTGGAGGAATGGGACTTAAAGAAAACATAAAATCTGACAGGGAGTGACGATGATCAGTCGCCACATCCAAGTCCAATAATCCGCGTGTCTTTTCTACCGGTAGAAGGATAGAAACTACATCCGTAACTATCCTCGGGTGAAAACTACATCCGTAATCACCCTCGATGAAAACTACATCCGTAATCATCCTTCGGCAACACCTGGGCCGGAATAATAATTGATGGACTGCCTGGCTCACGGCTGCTTACACATCCCGGGAATCGTTCGTCAACGATTCGCACACCTGCCAGAGTCCTTTTTTTTTTCTTTCTTGTCAAAAATCATTTTGATAGAAAATTTGAGTAGTTGAAGTTCGACCTCAGTCGACCGATAATTCTTGAAAAGTGTACAAGAAGCAAAACCTGAGCGGGGGTTTTCGAAAATGTTTTGGGTTCGAAAGAGTTCGAGTTTGAAAACGATGAATGTATCTTGGATTAGTTTTGTCTTTAAAATAATGAACAATAATTAATAAATGATATTTTGAGATTTAATATAAACAATTAATAAAATAATTATTTAATTAAAATAAGCTTTTAATCCAATATAATTGAAAGAAAGTGTAAATAGGCCTGAGCCGAACAAGATCATCATAAATTTTTGAATAGAATGTCCATGGATCAAATAAAATTACTTCGGATAAGTCCTGCTTTAGGGAAAGTATCTCACTGGTTGTTATTCCACAAGTTTGAAGTAGAAAGCTAGAAGGGTTACCTGATATAAACTAATCGAGGTAACAGGGTTAGTGAACAGTTTAAAATGAAGTAGTGCACCTGCCGGTAGTTACCAAAATAAGTTAATGATCATTCGTGCATCTCATTATCACCATTATGAGGGTAACTCCATCTCTTCGTCTTCATAATACAAGACACCAACTAGTGCGTCTCTCAATCATCATCTTAAAGTCATTTATCGAGTTGGGGTTTCACAAATATATATGTCATTTCCGTGCTTTATCTTGAAGACCAATCTTCACATCATTCCGGGGACACCTGCTAAGTCCATAGGGTCCTACTTCATGCCTTCTGACATGAATCACAAGTGGCCAGTTCCCCCTGGGAACAGATCAAAGAGATCTCTAAGGGATCTCAGTGTAGTCCATAGGTTCAGTGGCGGGTGTGTGTATGTGAACATATACCAAAAATATTGAGGTCTACAATACATATATACGTAGTCCCTGATAACATCTCTATCAAAGGATCCCACTCTAGACCCGCTGGTCTTTTCTTTTGGTAGACTCTGAGATCACTGTATCGCTCATTGCAACCATATTCAACTTCTCTTGAGTCCCTTTGTTAATTCTACTTGTTTGTTCTCTAAGTTGAACTACCATGCTCTAGCGTCCGAATCATGCGTGGAATTATCTAGCACGCTCGTCTTATGATAACATTCTCGTATAACACATGTAAAATTCGCCATCAAGGGTAATGAAATCCACAACGACATAGTGACCAACTTTCAGGTAAACCCGTTACTTATCGAAAATCGGATCTTATAGCCAAAGTAAAAGACTTTCATTATTCCAAGTACTAAGTACCCTTAATTATGTAGGGAAGTCTAAACTTCTTGATTATTAAAATGCTACCTCCTAAACTGTGGAGGACTATGGGCCACAAAATTTATGCCAGCCTAGTCATCCGATCGTATTGGCAATATCGCGTCTACCTCAGCTGCTCTTGAGATTTCGCTCTGCTTCCTATATCATTACCTATGATAGGTCATGTACGACTCTCAAACCTCTATTCATCATTCTGAAGGTCTCTAAGGATTCTATTGACCCTAGTATAATACCTCCAGTAAACACTCCAGTCCATTCTACTCACCGGTACCTCTTCCGGAAGTCCAATAATAAGTTTACTACGATCTCTTATGTCATTCTCCTACTTAGACTTAACTCTCAACACTCTCGTTTCTGAGTACTGTAACTTATCGCTCTGATACCATTTCTGTGACGCCCCCAAATCCGAGGTCAAAGATTCAAGTCGTCACATCACCATCCAACCATATCATACCTGTATTAACTTTACAACTCAACAATACATCCATCCAGACCTCAATCTTACGCACAAACAAGTTAGAGCCTCAGAAACGATAATCAAAAGTAACACTAAATATTACAATTCATCTGTACAATCCAGAATCTTACGCACTTCCACTTATACAACTACACTTGAAGACAAGTCTTACTATTACAGTTGAAAACCTATCAGACTTATTCTGTAGTATTTATCAGGAACTAAATCATCTCCGGGGTAAATCTTCTACTCCCCTTCTGCTAGTGCGGAGTTAATCGGCCAAATTCTTCTCTTTCTGAAAAGTTTTTATAAAGCAAGAATGAGCTACATGATGCTCAGCAAGTTCACCATTTTGAAAAATAATAATGTGGTTTATTTCGAAAACATTCCCAACTATATGGGTATATATCTCAGATTTCAAAACATAATTGGACAATATATATGTCCGAGTTTGAATAAAACATCTATACTCACTAAGGAGCTTTAAGAATAACATATGAACCCTTTATAAGGTTCCCATTTCAATATATCTCAAGCTTGAAAATATATACATATGAGTATATCATTTTCGGCAAAACACTCTACGGTTAACATACTGTACAGGGAATACATCATTGCAAACCTCTTTCCTTCCATTAGCTTAGAAGGTTTCTCATTCAAAAACATTTCATTCTTTGAAATAATTGCAAGAGTGCACTAACACGTATAAATCTATATAGAAAATCTTGCAGTTCTAGATACTACACGATGTCAATATTTTTCTTATCAAGACAGAACACTATCGGCAACTTGGCACTTAGGCCTAAGAAGCAGTGTCAGAGCATTTTTCCAAAGGGGAGGAATGGGACTTAAAGAAAACATAAAATCTGACAGGGAGTGACGATGATCAGTCGCTACATCCAAGTCCAATAATCCACGGGTCTTCTCTACCGGTAGAAGGATAGAAACTACATCCGTAACTATCCTCGGGTGAAAACTACATCCGTAATCACCCTCGATGAAAACTACATCCGTAATCATCCTTCGGCAACACCTGGGCCGGAATAATAATTGATGGACCGCCTGGCTCACGGCTGCTTACACATCCCGGGAATCGTTCATCAACGATTCCCACACCTGCCAAGGTCCTTTTTTTTTTCTTTCTTGTCAAAAATCATTTTGATAGAAAATTTGAGTAGTTGAAGTTCGACCTCAGTCGACCGATAATTCTTGAAAAGTGTACAAGAAGCAAAACCTGATCGGGGGTTTTCGAAAATGTTTTGGGTTCGAAAGAGTTCGAGTTTGAAAACGATGAAGGTATCTTGGATTAGTTTTGCCTTTAAAATAATGAACAATAATTAATAAATTATATTTTGAGATTTAATATAAACAATTAATAAAATAATTATTTAATTAAAATAAGCTTTTAATCCAAGATAGATATTTTTGAGTATTTATAATAATGTAAAAATAATAAATACTTAAGTATACGATACTTCCCGAATGACCCTTCGGGTTTTCGCAATTTAATCACGATACAATAATATACCGCTCCCCGGTCAATAGCATATTTGGACCGCTACGACCTCTATTGCTAGAGTCGTTGTCCGAAGAAAATATTTTCATTCTAAGTTCAAGGGTGTACAAACACATATGTGCATATATCTCAAACTTCAACATAACCTCATAAAGCATAAGCATATAATACGTTTGAAAGCCACAAACAATACAGTGAAAATCCTTATATATAAGTTTTGAAAAGTAAACTTGCCTTGGTAGGGTGGGGTGGTCGAGCTCGCGACGTGGAACGAAGATCTATACATAATCAATATTCGTACGTTAGTACCTTAAAAACACTACTTAATCGTAAGGTTTTAAAGGATGTAAGACCAACTTAAAGACTCCAATTTGTGACCACTAACCCTCCCATATGACCATGTCATCACTTTATCACATTCGTTACCCATTTGACTCGAATCCATTCCTCAAACTTGAAACACAAGTGAGTACTCTTAAAACTACGTTAAACTAACCTCCTAGGTGATTTTTCACTCGCGCGCACTTCGCTCTAACATTTTTATAAAATTGAAAAATACAAATTTTATTCCAATTCTTTTTGCACACCTTCAGAACTGTATAATCTAACTACCCTCAAATTTTCATAACACTAGCATAATTTTAAGGGGTCCTAACTCAGTTCACAAGTGGACAACACAGTGCAGTCTGAATTCCAGAACCACACTGGACTAATCCGGCCATAACTCAAGATCTACACATCTCCTGGGTATGAACCTTATATTTCTAGAAACTACATTCAATTATCTTTCCAACCGTGGTCAGTGGGTCTCAAGGGGGCAAAACTCAAGGTCCGAATTTGTCTCACAAGACAGAGCAGTTTACAAAAGTTCCTAACAACACCTTTACAACTACATCACTTTCAAATCTCATTGTACACTTAACCATAACCATCAAAGCCATCAAGATCCTTACCATTAACACATATATGACTACATAACTCAAGAACATGGCTTACAACATGGATACAAGCATAATATCTAAAGATCTAACCATCAAAAGTCCAAAACCTCCAAGATTTACACTAATACTTTCAAACCTTAAAAGATCCATCAAATCTTGACACAAACTAAAAGTGAGAGGATGTTATACCTTTCTTGAGCCTAGGGAAGCCTTGTACGAGCTTGGGTAGCCTTAAGAACACCTTAGCTAGCTTAGATGAACCTTAAACTTCAAGATTTAAACAAAAGTTATGGTTAGTCATTATACATCTCCAACTTCCACAATTTTTCTCACCATGCTACACTTTGAATAAAATTATGAAACTTAGTACATACCTTCACAACACCTAGGGGAAGCTTGGGTTTTAATATTGCGAACTATAGAGGAGTAGAAGTAGAGAAAATGATTTTTCTTCCCCTCTTATTTTTCTGCTCAGATTAGAGCAGTTTGGTAAGGGGGAAAAAGAGCTTTTCTTTTGTTTTTGTTTGGTCAAATAATTGTGTGGTGTATGGATATATTGGTGGTGTATTAGATGATAAGTAATCACATGTCTCCACCCTACTAGCTAGCCCTAAGTTAGGCCATGTCTCCCTTGTACTTAAAGCATGGCTAGATGTACTACTAACCCATGCTACTTAGTTTGCTTTTTGTACTTCTAGTTAGCATTTCTAACTTAATGGTTTGCATGGCATCTTGCATGGAATATTATCTCGTCTCATTACCCAACCAATTTTCGTTACGTAATCCTTAATTCTTGACGTATCTATAATAAAACTCCTCGTAATAATATTTTGTCGCGTAGAAATTTCCTTTGTAATTCATTAAGTGCTAAATTGTATAAATTTCTTAAATATCCATAACTCCTTGTCATAGTCTCTTAAAATCTTTCAACACTCTAGTAGCTCTCAAATCCCAAGTTTTATAAATCTTAATAGCAATAAGACTCTTGCCTTCAGCAATCTTCCCTTTTTCTTACATAGTGAATGTAACAACATAAATTTCTCAGATAATCAATTCCATTAAACAACATGGGTGACTCAAAAGGTTCCAAATTCACAATGTCATATGATATTATATAAAAAAATATATTACCAAAAATTAGGGTTCTTACAGCCTCCCCTCCTTAAAAGGATTCCGTCCCGGAATCAGGTTGAAAACAGTTGGGGGTACTTTTCACGCATCGTACTCTCTAGTTCCCATGTTGATTCTTCGACATTCTGGTTCCTCCACAAAACTCTCACTAATTTGACAACCTTGTTCCTCAGCACTTGTTCTTTTCTATCCATGATTTCCACTGGTTTCTCCTCATAAGTCAAATCTGGCTGTAGGTCTATCTGGTCGTATTTTATCACATGCCGAAAGTCCGTATGGTAGGGTCGTAGCATGGACACATGAAACACATTATGCACTTGCTGCAAGCTCGGGGGCAAGGCTAGTTCATAGGCTAACTTTCCAACACGCCTCAAAATCTCAAAAGGTCCTATAAACCTCGGACTTAGCTTCCCTTTCTTTCCAAATCTCATCAATCCTTTCCAGGGGATACCTTTAGCATCACGAAGTCTCCCACCTCATACTCCTTTGATATCTCATAAAAATTGACCATTCGAAATAATGGGTTTCGTAAAAAAACTAATGACTTTTACATACACTCGTCTGTACCGTAAAGACGTAATATCAATTCGAAATATTCATTTAATAATTCGTACATATCGTGATTGCAAAAATTTCTCATCCACCCATAATCTCGAAGGTGCAACAATATGTGCCCTTGTTTTCAAAATAAACTTGCAGTTCTAGATACTGCATTGAATCAACATCTTTCTCATCAAAATAGAACACTACCAGCAACTTGGCACAAAAGCCTAAGAAGCAGTGTCAAAGCATTTTTCCAAAATGGAGGAATGGGACTTAAAGAAAACACAAAACCTGACAAGGATTGACGATGATCAGTCGCCACATCCAAGTCCAATCATCCGCGGGTCTTCTCTACCGGTAGAAGGAATGAAACTGAATCCGTAACTATCCCTCGGGTGAAAACTACATCCGTAATCACCCTCGATGAAAACTACATCCGTAATCATCCTTCGGCAACACCTGGGCCGGAATAATAAGTGATGGACCGCCTGGCTCACGGCCGCTTACACATCCCGGGAATCGTTCGTCAACGGTTCCCACACCTGCCAGAGTCCATTTTTCTTTTTCTTTTAAAACTTGATTTTGATTGAAAACAGAGTAGTTGAGGTCCGACATCAGTCGACTGATGATTCTTGAAATCATACAAGAAGCAGAATCTGACCGGGGGTTTTCGAAAATGTTTTGAGTTCGAAAGAGTTCGAGTTTGAAAGTATTAAAAGTATCTTGGATTAACTTTGTTTTTAAATAATGAACAATGATTAATAAATAATATTTTAAATTTAATATTAATAATTAATAAAATAATTATTCGATAAAATAAACTTTTAATCCAAGATAGGGTTTCGAGTATTTACAAAGATATAACAATAGTTATTTGAATATACGATACCACCCGAATGACCCTTCGGGTTTTCGCAATCTAGATACGATATAATAATATACCGCTCCCCGGTCAATAGTATATACGGACCGCTACGACCTCTATTGCTAGAGTCGTTGTCCGAAGAAAATATTTCAATCTAAGTTCAAGGGGTAAAAGCATACATGTACTTGTTCAATCTCAATTGCATCAATACTTCGATAAACATAACATTTGATATAATTTGAAAACTACAAACACAACAGTAAAAGTCCTTGTATATGGATAAGTTTTGAAAAGTAAACTTGCCTTGGTTTGGTTGGGGTGGTCGAGCGTGCGGGTTCGAACGATCTATACATAAACAATAATCGTTCGTTAGTACCTTTAACTTAACGACTTCGTCTTATGATTCCCTAGCCCCACTATAGGTCCATGTCATCACTCGATTACGCTCGTCACTTACTCGACTTAATTTAGTTACCACGTTCGAATCATAACCACTAACCCTAGAATCATGTTCCACTAATCGACTTTTTCCATTGCGCGAATTTTACTCTAGCATTTTTATAAAATCCAAAAATTCATATTTTAATCCAATTCCTTTTGGGTGGTCTTCACCACTGTATTCCCTACATTCTCAAATTTTTCCATGATCCCACATATATTTTAAGGTGTTTAAACAAGGTTCACAAGGTGGTCACTTAATGCAGTCCATAGTCCAGAAACACAATTCACTCCTCCGGCCATAACTAAAAATCTACACATCACCTAGCTATGAACCTTACATTTCCTGAAACTACATTCAATTATCTTTCCAAAAATATAAGGTAGGATATCAGGGGAAATCATTTGGGGGTTCAAAATCGTGTTACAACACAGGTCAAAGTTCCTGGACAAAACTCAGCAAGCTCAAACCACTTAGATCAACCATTTTTCATACTTCCATAACATAATCACCACTTAATACACTTAGATCATGGTTCATAACACTCATGGAGATATATATATTAACCATAGTCATAAAAGTCACAATCTCAACATCAAAACTCAAGATCCATGCTATCCAATACATATACATCCACGATTAGTCCTAAAACACATGGATCTACTACCATACTATATAAACAATACATAACCAAGGGGGTTTGAGATTTTTATACCTTCTTGAGCTCCTAGAGGCCTTGGACAATCTTTACACAACTCAAAAACACCTTAGACGGCCTCTTACAACACTTACAATGCAAGATCTAAAGGAAAAACAAACTCGGTTACTATTCACCAAAGCTTGAATAATTTGTAACTTGAAATTGGGTGGATAAAATGGAGTGAAATTGATATCATACCTTGTCTATATGATGTAGATGACCTAGGAATTATGGCAAGATTTATGAGTGATGGAAGAGGGGAGGAGAAGAATTTTCTTCTCCACTTTTGTGTCTTGGCCGAGAGCAACTTCAAGGGGGGGGGGAGAGAAAAGTTTGTGTTTTGTGTTTGTGTTTGTGTTGGTAAATAATTGATGTTAGGTTATTTAGGTTGGGTGATACATATCACATGTAAGCATAGGTAGTGTACTAGCAAGCATGGCTCATGTATTATGTGTTCCCCCTTTTTAAAAAGTAACCAACTAAATATTATTCATCTTCCAATGGCCAACTAGCTTGTTTGATTTCTAACCACTTGGTTCCATGGGCTTGCATGCAATACTACTCCTTGTATTATTATTCTTCCACCAATGCTTATTATTTAATCTTTAATTCGTATCGTATCTTAATTATTCTCTCGTAATAATATTTTGTCGCGTAGAGATTTCCCCTATAATTCCTTAAGTACTTATTGTGTAAATTCCTCGAATGTCCATAATTCCTCGTCATAATTCTTAATAAATCCTTTAATACTCTAACCATTCTCAAATCCCAAGTTTTATAAATATTACTAACAATAAGACTCCTGCCTTCACAATCTTCCTTTTTATACTACATAATAAATGCACAATGCAGTTTCTTAGACAATCAATTCTATTAATCAACAGGGATTACTAGAAAGGTTCCATAATGACAATGTCACAAGATATTAAATAAAAGGAAATATTACCAAAAATTAGGGTTCTTACAGCCTCCCCTCCTTAAAAGGATTCCGTCCCGGAATCAGGTTGAAAACAGTTGGGGGTGCTTTTCACGCATCGCGCTCTCTAGTTCCCATGTTGATTCTTCGACATTCTGATTCCTCCACAAGACTCTCACTAACTTGACAACCTTGTTCCTCAGCACTTGTTCTTTTCTATCCATGATTTCTACGGGTTGCTCGACATATGTTAAGTCTGGTTGCAAATCCACTTGATCATGTTCTATCACATGTCGGAAGTCGGTATGGTATGGTCGTAGCATGGACACATGGAACACATTATGTACTTGCTGTAAGCTCGGGGGTAAGGCCAACTCGTAGGCTAACTTCCCAACTCGTTTCAAGATCTCAAAAGGTCCAATAAATCTCGGGCTTAGTTTTCCCTTCTTACCAAATCTCATCAATCCTTTCCACGGCGATACCTTCAACATCACAAACTCTCCTACCTCATATTCTTTGTCCTTGCGGGTCTGGTCCGCATACTTCTTCTGTCTGTCCTGGGCCGCTACCAGTCGTCCTCTTATGAGCTCGATAGTTTCTCTTGTCTGTTGGACCAGTTCAGGCCCTAAAATCTTCCGCTCTCCAACTTCTTCCCAACACAATGGAGACCGACACCTTCGTCCGTATAAATCTTCATATGGGGGCATGCCTATACTCGCATGGTAACTATTGTTGTAGGAAAATTCGATCAACGGAAAGTGGTCATCCCAACTTCCCTTAAAATCAATGGCACATACCCTCAACATGTCTTCGATGGTCTGGATGGTTCTCTCACTCTGTCCGTCTGTTTGAGGATGGTATGCAGTACTCATATTTAACTTGGTCCCCACACAATCTTGAAAACTTCTCCAGAACCTGGAGTTGAATCTTGGGTCTCTATCTGATACAATGCTCACAGGAACCCCATGTCTAACCACGATCTCCTTTAAGTAAATATCTGCCAGCTTGTCGACAGTATATCTCTCGTTGATTGGAAGAAAATGTGCTGACTTGGTCAACCTATCGATAATTACCCAAATGGCATCATGATTAGTCTTGGTCCTTGGTAATCCGACCACAAAGTCCATCGCAATCTGCTCCCATTTCCACTCGGGTATCTCTAAGGGTTGCAACAATCCATTGGGCCTCTGGTGTTCGGCCTTCACTCTTTGACACGTCAAACATTTACTTACCCACTCTGCCACGTCCTTCTTCATATTAGGCCACCAATAGTATTCTCTCAGATCTCTATACATCTTAGTGCCTCCAGGGTGAATTGAGTACCTCGAACTATGGGCCTCTTGCAAAATCTCGTCTTTTAATTCTTGAACGTTCGGGATCCATATCCTAGACGCGTACCTCATAATTCCATTCCCGTCCTTCTCACACTTAATCTCCTCGCCAGTCAAAATTTTCTCCATCGAATTCTTTTCTTCTTCTATCTTCTTTTCTTGGCATAACTTAATCTTTTCCAATAACGGTGGTTGGACTTTTATTTCCATTAGACTCTCTTGTCCAACTCCTGGTAACCTCACTTCAATCTCTAGTTTCTCAAGGTCCTTGATCAACTCGTCCACTGACGTTATCATCTTGAGTTTCTCCTTTCGGCTAAGTGCATCGGCCACCACATTGGCCTTCCCTGGGTGATAATGAATCTCACAATCATAATCTTTGATTAGCTCTAACCATCTCCTCTGTCTCATGTTTAACTCTTTCTGAGTGAATATGTACTTTAAGCTCTTGTGATCCGTGTAGATTTCACACTTTTCTCCATAAAGATAATGTCTCCAGATCTTCAAAGCAAAAACTATCGCTGCTAATTCCAAATCATGGGTGGGGTATCTTATCTCATACTCCTTAAGTTGTCTGGACACATAAGCAATCACCTTACCGTGCTGCATAAGCACACACCCTAAACCTTTATGGGATGCGTCGCTATAAATCACAAAATCTCCCTTATCATCAGGTAGGGCTAGTACTGGTGCTGTCACCAACCTCTTTTTCAACTCTTGGAAGCTCTCTTCGCATTTTTCAGTCCACACAAACTTCTCGGTCTTGCGAGTTAGTCGGGTCAAAGGGGCTGCTATCTTGGCAAAGTCTTGGACAAATCTCCTATAGTAGCCAGCCAATCCTATGAAACTTCTGACCTCTGTCGGAGTGGTTGGTCTCTCCCAATTTGATACAGCCTCTATTTTGGCTGGGTCCACTAGAATGCCTTGTTCGCTAATCACATGCCCTAAAAACTGAACTTCCTTCAACCAAAATTCGCACTTCGAGAACTTAGCGTACAGCTTTTCTTCTCTCAATGCTCCCAATACAATCCTCAAGTGCTCTGCATGTTCCTCCTTCGTCTTGGAATAAATCAAAATATCATCGATAAAGACTATAACACACTTGTCCAAGTATTTCTTGAAGACTCGATTCATTAAGTCCATGAAAGCTGCAGGGGCATTCGTTAACCCAAATGACATCACTAGGAACTCATAGTGTCCGTACCGGGTGCGAAAGGCCGTCTTTGGTATATCTTCCGGTTTAATCTTTAACTGGTGATACCCGATCCTCAAATCAATTTTAGAGAAATAAACTGCATCTTTCAATTGATCAAACAGGTCATCTATCCTGGGCAAGGGATACTTATTCTTTATGGTCACCTTGTTCAACTCCCTGTAGTCTATACATAATCTCATACTACCATCCTTCTTTTTCATGAATAACACCGGGGCTCCCCACGGTGACACACTAGGTCTTATCATCCCTTTATCCAACAACTCTTGTAACTGAGTGGCCAGCTCTTTCATCTCCACTGGGGCTAGCCGATATGGGGCTTTCGAAATTGGGGTCATACCCGGAACTAAGTCTATAGCAAACTCGATGTCCCTATCGGGTAGTAGTCCGGGAAGATCATCCGGAAATACGTCCGCGAGCTCATTAACGACAGGGATTTCCTGTAGGTTTGGTGACTCCTTCTTGGTATCCTTCACATAGGCTAAATAGGCTTCGCATCCTTTACGTAACAGCTTCTTAGCTTGAATCATGGTCAGGAACTTTTGGCTTTGCCGTTTCCCACTAAATACTACTTTCTCGTCCCCTGGCAGTCTCAAACCTACTTTCTTCTTGACACAATCAATCTGGGCTCCGTGGGTTGTTAACCAATCCATACCTACTATTACGTCAAACTCCCCTAGTTTAAAAGGTATTAAGTCTACCCGAAAGTGTCGCCCTTCTATTTCTAGGTCGCAACCTGGACATACTTGGCTAACGGGAATAATTTCATGATTAGCTATCTCTATTTGCAATCTGTCTTTCAATGGTTCAGTCTTAAGGCCTAACCGACATACAAAATCTAGAGATATGAAAGACTTGGTAGCTCCCGAATCAAATAAAACATTTGCCTTAACTGAGTTGAGTAGTAGAGTACCTGCAATCACATCCGTGTTCCTCACGGCATCCTGCACCGTCATGTTAAAAGTTCTTGCAGTAGGGGCCTTGTTAGAAGCAGTTCCACTCACTCTAGATGCAGCTGGCCCAGAGGACATACATTCCCTCATTCGGTGCCCTGGTTTCCCACACTTGAAGCAATTACCTCCGACACTCGGGTTGTTACTAGTTCCGCGACAGGCGTTAGCAGAATGGCCTGTCAGCCCACACTTGAAGCATTTCACATCTTGCAGGTTACACACGCCCGCATGTTTCCTTCCACATTTATTGCATTCTGGGGGTTGGGCTCGGGATGAGGTAGAGTAAGACGATCCCTGCGGTCGGCCGCCCTGGCCCACACTCCAACTTTCAGCTCTCTTGGTTCCAAAGTTCCCGCTGGGTTGGGACATCGTTCCTCGCCTAAATTTGCTCGGAAAGCTCCCACCAGCAGAGTTTCCCTTTCGGCTATCCAACTTCCTCTTCTTTCCTTCTCTCTCCTTCTGCATCTGTTCACTTCCAGCCTCAACAATTGACGCTTTCTGTACCAGGGTGGCATAGTCCGTCAGCTCAAGAACCGCCACACGATTCTGAATCCATTGTTTTAGCCCCAATTGAAACCTTCGGGCCCTCTTTGCCTCAGAGTTCACATATTCCGGCACAAACCTCGGCAGCTCAGTGAATTTGGCCGCATACTCGGCCACCGTCATGTTTCCTTGCTTTAGTTCCAAAAACTTCAGCTCCATTTGTGTCTCCATGAACCTAGGAAAGTACTTCTCCAAGAACAGCTCGCTAAATCTCTCCCAGGTTACCACACCTCTTCCTTTCAAATTCTTCTTAGCTTCCCACCAATAGTTCGCCTCACCCTTCAGAAGGTAAGTGGCGAAAATAGTCTTCTGCTCTTCAGCGACACCTAGTATCTCGAAAGATTTTTCCATTTCCTTCAGCCAGGCCCTTGCCTCGACAGGGTCGGCAGTTCCTTTAAATTCTGGGGGTTTCAGGGATTTGAAGTTCCGGAAAGCATTAGCATTAGCATTCTGGGGTGGTTGCTGAACTGGGGGACGGTCCAAGTTCTGCCTAAGTAACTCCATGAACTGTTCCATAGGGCCTCCCCTAGGATGTTCTACCTCTCGGGTATCATCACCCGCTTCTTCTTCTTCATACTCAGAGTCATCAAACAAGTTATGATCGTTGCCCTCATTCTCACTCAGGTTGGCATTTTCCCCTTCATGGTTCTGGTGGCCTCCGGTTCCATGGTGGCTACCCTGGCCCTCAGAACTGATCGGGTGAGCTCGAGTGTTCATTCTTCTGGGTGGCATGATTCTGATAATAAAGCAAGAAAGGGGTTAAGGTTTTCCAATTACCTGACAGCGTTTGCATGGGTCAGGAGCGTATCGTTCCTCCTCATAAGGGTGGAAGTTGCAAAAGTTTTAATAATCCGATGTTGGAGATAAAATGTCAAACATTTTTGGAGAAAAATCCCTTTGGGATGCGAAAACATTTACAAGAGTTTTCAAAACTTCGAAACCTCAAAAATATATATCTTTTTTTTCGAAAAAATTTATTTTTAAAGATTGTAGGAACATTTTTGGAAATTGTAGAAAACAATTTGAAATCGCATCTCGAAATTTGAAACAGTATGGTTGTATTTGTGGCTTGTAGCAATTGTGTAATCACAGTTGTATATCAAAACAGTAAAGCATGGCATCGGAAAGTAAAGCAGTTGAGGCAATATTAAGGAAACTTAAACTAAATAAGTACGGTACAAGGGTTATCACAAAGTTTGGATGTTAGAGCCAAATACATAGTTCCAATGTCAAAGTCTAGCAAAAGTGGAACAAATACAAATACATCATCCGAATAGTCAGGCTACACAAAAGTAGGGCTACATCCATACATACTACCCGAAGTCACATCTACATATCTGTAGGTTAGTCTACTAATCCACTGGTCAGAAAGGATACCACTGCACAAGTCAACTATCCCGCAAAATCGACACACTAATGTCATCTGAACCTAGGGGACTGAGCTATCAGTAACACGTCACGGGGCCGCGCCGTGACGGAGCAAGGTCCTCACTCGGGCAACTGCACGACGCACAACACGCCTAGCATCCCTAGCCTGGATCACTCCGCCCCCGCGGATCCCTAAACCAAGAATCCTATCGCGACTCCTCATCTCAATCCTGTGGAGTCGAGCCCTAGTCCTCCTAGCAACAGCAGTCCTCATCTCAGCCTGGATCCTCAAGCGCGCCTCGCGCTCCTCCACTAGTGCCCGCCTCGCCTCGTTAAGTCGGGCCTCTGCAGATAGTAAGTCTCGGGTCAGGAACTGTACCACGTAAGCATGCTTAGTACCCGACACTGGGGGTAGGTCCATCGGTGGAGGTGGTATGACAGGAACAGGAGTAGGTGCAGCAGCAGCAGCAAGAGCAGTAGCAGGGGTAGGGTCAAGCTCCTCCTCGCCAGAAGTGTCATCCTCAGAGTCACCGTCCGATGAAACAGGGCTAGATGTCTGTGGAGAAGGTGGTGGTGACACAACACGACCCTCGCCGGATCTCACACTCTCCTCATCAGTAGCTACAGGAGATGGGATGACAGGCTCTGGCTCGGGCTCAGGCTCAAAGGGCTCCTCAACGGGATCCTCATCATCAGTACTCTCTATCAGTGTAATCCAGGGGCCAAGCTCGGAGTCAGCACCCATATCCTCCTCAGGATCCTCGGTCTCTCGCATCAGGGCCTCATCATGCTCTCTCTCGAAAGCCTCAGGGTCTGGTATCTCCTCCATCTACACAAGGGAAATAAGGTGGGTCACTAACCATAAAAGAAGGGTTTAGGAGTAGTTCCCTCACGGGCCTTAAAGTCAGGGCTATATCCGATAACCCGACTACAAACTCGATGAGAGTTCTAAGTATTATTAAGGTTGTTATTAAGGTTATCATTATTGTTATTGTTAGTAGGGTTGCTTTCTTAAATTACTATCGTTTCTGAGAACTGTAACCTCGCTCTGATACCATTTCTGTGACGCCCCCAGATCCGGGGTCAGAGATCTAGGCGCTCACGGTCCATTTTCCATTAGTAACATACCTGTTCTTGCACATAATATATATAACACAGCCATCGACCCCACAATAAACTCACACCACACTCACACACACAGGTTAGAGCCTCAGAAACGTCATACATTGATTAAACAGTAATAAAGTTATCAGAGTTATTATAGACCGAATTAAATAGTATTTATGCTACCAGCAACACTTCGATATGAAGCGAAGTTGGCGGCTTGAAAGTTTGTTACGATACACTGCCTTGCACAGGTCATACTGATAAATAAAACGAACTAACAAAAGCTGCCAACCAATCCGGCTAATGGGGCCTACCGGTGGAATCTCAAGTGGTGGCTCGGGTCTAGTCACCTGCTTTCGAACAGTCTGCCTGGGTCTTGCCATTTCGCTTAGCTGTTGTGTTTGTAAAATTTGAAAACAAGCAAGAGTGAGCAACTATAGCTCAGCAAGAATATATGTATAAGGTAAGCAATATAACATTTCATATGATTGGCAGTTGATATACTTGTTTGTTTCGATCAGTTATAAAATCACTTGTCATAATTGATAAATCTCGAAGGTGCAACAATATGTGCCCTTGTTTTCAAAATAAACTTGCAGTTCTAGATACTGCATTGAATCAACATCTTTCTCATCAAAATTGAACACTACCAGCAACTTGGCACAAAAGCCTAAGAAGCAGTGTCAAAGCATTTTTCCAAAATGGAGGAATGGGACTTAAAGAAAACACAAAACCTGACAAGGATTGACGATGATCAGTCGCCACATCCAAGTCCAATCATCCGCGGGTCTTCTCTACCGGTAGAAGGATAGAACTACATCCGTAACTATCCCTCGGGTGAAAACTACATCCGTAATCACCCTCGATGAAAACTACATCCGTAATCATCCTTCGGCAACACCTGGGCCGGAATAATAAGTGATGGACCGCCTGGCTCACGGCCGCTTACACATCCCGGGAATCGTTCGTCAACGGTTCCCACACCTGCCAGAGTCCATTTTTCTTTTTCTTTTAAAACTTGATTTTGATTGAAAACAGAGTAGTTGAGGTCCGACATCAGTCGACCGATGATTCTTGAAATCATACAAGAAACAGAATCTGACCGGGGGTTTTCGAAAATGTTTTGAGTTCGAAAGAGTTCGAGTTTGAAAGTATTAAAAGTATCTTGGATTAACTTTGCTTTTAAATAATGAACAATGATTAATAAATAATATTTTAATATTTAATATTAATAATTAATAAAATAATTATTCGATAAAATAAACTTTTAATCCAAGATAGGGTTTCGAGTATTTACAAAGATATAACAATAGTTATTTGAATATACGATACCACCCGAATGACCCTTCGGGTTTTCGAAATCTAGATACGATATAATAATATACCGCTCCCGGTCAATAGTATATACGGACCGTTACGACCTCTATTTCTAGAGTCGTTGTCCGAAGAAAATATTTCAATCTAAGTTCAAGGGGTAAAAGCATACATGTACTTGTTCAATCTCAATTGCATCAATACTTCGATAAACATAACATTTGATATAATTTGAAAACTACAAACACAACAGTAAAAGTCCTTGTATATGGATAAGTTTTGAAAAGTAAACTTGCCTTGGTTTGGTTGGGGTGGTCGAGCGTGCGGGTTCGAACGATCTATACATAAACAATAATCGTTCGTTAGTACCTTAACAATTTCTCTTTAATTACGGGGTTTTAAGGGGGTACGAAATTAACTTAATGACTTCGTCTTATGACTCCCTAGCCCCACTATAGGTCCATGTCATCATTCGATTACGCTCGTCACTTACTCGACTTAATTTAGTTACCACGTTCGAATCATAACCACTAACCCTAGAATCATGTTCCACTAATCGACTTTTTCCATTGCGCGAATTTTACTCTAGCATTTTTATAAAATCCAAAAATTCATATTTTAATCCTATTCCTTTTGGGTGGTCTTCACCACTGTATTCCCTACATTCTCAAATTTTTCCATGATCCCACATATATTTTAAGGTGTTTAAACAAGGTTCACAAGGTGGTCACTTAATGCAGTCCATAGTCCAGAAACACAATTCACTCCTCCGGCCATAACTAAAAATCTACACATCACCTAGCTATGAACCTTACATTTCCAGAAACTACATTCAATTATCTTTCCAAAAATATAAGGTAGGATATCAGGGGAAATCATCATTTTGGGGTTCAAAATCGTGTTACAATACAGGTCAAAGTTCCTGGATAAAACTCAGCAAGCTCAAACCACTTAGATCAACCATTTTTCATACTTCCATAACATAATCACCACTTAATACACTTAGATCATGGTTCATAACACTCATGGAGATATATATATTAACCATAGTCATAAAAGTCACAATCTCAACATCAAAACTCAAGATCCATGCTATCCAATACATATACATCCACGATTAGTCCTAAAACACATGGATCTACTACCATACTATATAAACAATACATAACCAAGGGGGTTTGAGATTTTTATACCTTCTTGAGCTCCTAGAGGCCTTGGACAATCTTTACACAACTAAAAAACACCTTAGATGGCCTCCTACAACACTTACAATGCAAGATCTAAAGGAAAAACAAACTCGGTTACTATTCACCAAAGCTTGAATAATTTGTAACTTGAAATTGGGTGGATAAAATGGAGTGAAATTGATATCATACCTTGTCTATATGATGTAGATGACCTAGGAATTATGGCAAGATTTATGAGTGATGGAAGAGGGGAGGAGAAGAATTTTCTTCACCACTTTTGTGTCTTGGCCGAGAGCAACTTCAAGGGGGGGGAGAGAAAAGTTTGTGTTTTGTGTTTGTGTTTGTGTTGGTAAATAATTGATGTTAGGTTATTTAGGTTGGGTGATACATATCACATGTAAGCATAGGTAGTGTACTAGCAAGCATGGCTCATGTACTATGTGTTCCCCCTTTTTAAAAAGTAACCAACTAAATACTATTCATCTTCCAATGGCCAACTAGCTTGTTTGATTTCTAACCACTTGGTTCCATGGGCTTGCATGCAATACTACTCCTTGTATTATTATTCTTCCACCAATGCTTATTATTTAATCTTTAATTCGTATCGTATCTTAATTATTCTCTCGTAATAATATTTTGTCGCGTAGAGATTTCCCCTATAATTCCTTAAGTACTTATTGTGTAAATTCCTCGAATGTCCATAATTCCTCGTCATAATTCTTAATAAATCCTTTAATACTCTGACCATTCTCAAATCCCAAGTTTTATAAATATTACTAACAATAAGACTCCTGCCTTCACAATCTTCCTTTTTATACTACATAATAAATGCACAATGCAGTTTCTCAGACAATCAATTCTATTAATCAACAGGGATGACTAGAAAGGTTCCATAATGACAATGTCACAAGATATTAAATAAAAGGAAATATTACCAAAAATTAGGGTTCTTACAGGTTCCAAATTCACAATGTCATATGATATTATATAAAAAAAATATTACCAAAAATTAGGGTTCTTACAAAATGCCAGGAATGCGGAGCATCAAAAGAGAGCATCTTTCCACTACAACCAAAGGGTTAAGGAGAGGTTCTTTCGACAAGGTGACTTAGTTCTGAGGAAGACAGAAGCTTCTGGAGTTGGTCAGAAGGGAAAGCTAGCCCCCAATTGGGAAGGGCCGTATCGGGTCAGGAAGACTCTAGGACGAGGATCCTACAAGCTGGAAACCTTGGATGGGGTTGAGGTGCCCCGTACTTGGCATGCCTTGAACCTCAAGATTTATTATGTTTAAGCTAACCTATCGTTGGACCACGAAGCCCAAATAATGTAATTTGTATTTAGATTAATGGCCTAGTTTAGAATATGTATTATGCCCATTTATAGGTCAATTTAGATCGTATTTGTCCCATTAGCCTTTGTATTTATATTAAGGCCTAGAAGCCCATAAGTGTAAACCTAAGGGGACCCACAGAGGATCCTCTATAAATAATAATCAAACCCCACTTGTAAAGGGGTTGACAATTGTAAATTAAAGAGTTGTACCTCCAAAAGGAGAGAAATACTTTTCAATGAATATTACCTTCACCACTTTTTAGATCTCTTCCCAAATATTATTATTATTCATATTATATAAACGATTAACTCTCCATCATTTGGCGGTAGAAGGATCTCTTTAATTTAGGATTCCAACAAAAGAAAAATGAATGAAGATGAACCTGTCGTTGAACAGGTTAGTACGAGAAAGGAGATGTTAACGGCCCCCCGAGCAGGGGACCAAATGGCACCTCCCCCGTTGCAGCCGAGACGATTGTTTCCGGCAACACAGGATTATGTTGATGGATCTCAGAGACCCATCAAGGCAGTGCAATTAAACATGAGACATACTACTCAGCCCGATACCCGCATGAGGGTCGCAACGGCTGCAGGCAAAAAGGTGTTAACAAGCGATATGTGCTTGCTCCTTCAAAAGATTCAGAAAGACAAACAGGTTTCTCTCGAGACTGAAGGCGACCTTCAGGAGTTAGATGAAGAGCTGTTCAATTTAGAGCAATAGAAACGTGTCCTACAGGAAAAACTAAGAAGGTGTCGACGAGCTCGACAGCTGCAGAAGGGTTTAAGGAATGCTAATGTTTCAACTCGCTGTGAAGACGTTGAGGCCGAAGACGAATATCGAGAGAATGAATATGAAGACTTCGGGGACGAAGAATCGAGTGAGTCAATCTACTCACAATCTTCTGCTCAAAAAAGACGATCGAGGCCATCGGTGAGCCAATCATCTTGGCGAAGTGACTCTAATGAATCGGTTAGACCTGAAGATATTGCTGATATTCGAAGCGACCTCGCCATGTGCAAAGAATTTATTCGAAATCAATCCGGTCAAATCGTATCTACTAAAATCCCGTTAATGAGGGATATTGAGATTGCACGTATCGATCGGACATTGAAGACGCCTTCATTGGATCACTTTTGTGACAGCCCTAAATCTGGGGTCAGGAATCCGGGCCGTCACGCTCCAATTTCCATTTATTAACCTTATCACTTTTGATCTTTTAAATATTTTAATATCATTTTAAAACTCGCATAAGTGACCCCACACTAATACACACACACCAGTCATATTCTCAGAGAACAACATCCATTAATGATAGCAGTCAAAGATAAACTTTTGTTACAATCCCAGAATACCATCTATTATACCCATAAATAAGTACTCCCTCCATCCCAAATTGTATTAGCTGGTTTGACTTTCACAAAGATTAAGAAAATTCTGTTTGACTTGCTAGGTGGCAACATGTGATTGATTGGTTGTGAAAGTGGGTGTATAAAAAATGGGTAAAGTAGGAAAGTAGTGGGTGTAATAGTATTTATTTAATAAGAAAGGAGTATAAAATAGAGAAGTAGTGGGTATAATAGTGAAAAGTAATGTTCAAAAATAGTAAGTTTAGTAGGTTCATTTTTTTTGGGACGTTCCAAAAACGAATAAATGTCATATAAAATGGGACGGAGGGAGTATATACTTCCTTGAGAACAGATGTCGATACTTTCTCATAAGGTAGACTTCCCCTTTACCCTCTTCCGGGTTGTACTGCGACGTTTCGGCACCTGATCTAGCTGTTATATAAATAAATAGCAAGAGTGAGCTATAATAGCTCAGCAAGATAGATTTTGTAAACCAGAAATCAAAGTTAAAGCATATATATATATATATATATATATATATATATATATATATATATATAAACAGAAAGTCCACTATAAGAATTAAGAAAATAATTAATCAATAATTATTTAATACACCATCCATTTTTCCTTTATAAGAAAAATATATAAAACAATATAATATTAGTTTCTCTTCTAATATAATATAATTTCAGTACATCATCTCAGTATAATATCTCAAGGTAATATAACATTTGAGTAAAAACTTTCAATATAATCCTTCCATTTCCTTTTAAACAACAATTATAAAAAAATAATATAAAATCAGTTTCTCTTCAATCCATAAAACATATCCATACTTTTCATACCATTTTTTTCCCTTTTCCAGTATATAAAACTGTAACCATTTTCAATTTTTTCTTTAAATACTTTGGGGATATCTGCTAGTGCCAGATACGTAGGACGATGATCAGTCGCCTGACCGTACCTGCTCTCTGTTTTCTACTAGTAGAAGGGATGATCCCACCTGGTAATCAACCCTGGTGGAAGGCTACCTGCTACATCCTCCTTCGGCAACTCTTGGGCCGTAATAAATATTGAGTGCTGGACTGTGCCGCACACAGCCTCTTACGCTTATTGTTGAAATCCCATATTGGGTGCCGGACTGTGCCACTCCCACACAGCCTCTTACGCTTTCTGTTGCAATCCCCCTTTTTGTCAAATCATTATTCCATTTATAAAACACCATTCCACATTTTCCATTTTTCTGTTTCCATTTCCATTCACATTTCCATTCACATATATCATTTCCATTTCCATTTATCATCACCTTTAAAAATATATATGTCATAATACTTTGATTATGACTTAGACATCTCCTCTGTATTCAATGAAATCAAATACGCTTTTATATATATAAAATATTCCGTCTATTTTAAAAGTATTAAATAGTAAACAAATAATATTTATTAAATCATAATTATTTAAAAAGAATATTTTTAACATAATATTATAAACACATAACTCTAGATAACAACTGATACAATTCTTTCATATCCCTTTAAAACATGAAGTATATTCGCTCTATCCATATTCGTATCCATATTCAAAAATCTTAGTAAAGAGGGAATATATCCCTAATCATCTCATCAAATAAGATTCATATATTATCCACCAAAACCATTTCCTTTGAACATAAACAGTTTATCAAAATAAGGATAAAAGAAATCTTGCTCCCTTTAATCCATATCCATACTCATATTCATATACATCTCCCTTTAATTTCCAAAATCAGGAAAACAAATCCTTAACATTATAGTAGTAATAGAATCACATATATATCCCATGAAATCATTTTTCTTTGAAGATAAATAATTTTTCAAAGTAAAGATAGAAGAAATCTTGCCTCGATCTCTAAATCCCAGAGGAATGACCCGTGGTTCGTCCTGAGTTATATAGACACGAAAAGGATCATCGTTAGAATATATTCCACTTAACCTCCTAACCCTTATATAATAATACCATATCATTCATACTCCAGAAGTTCCAAGAACTTAACCATTCTTAGACTCAATCAAAGTTTTAGCGATTTACACCATTTTCTTAACAAGCACTCTCGACTGTAAAAATTCTCTTAAATTAATATATTCGAATTTTCACCCAAGATCAGTGGGTAATGCTTCTCTGATCACCCTACTATATCCTCCCAAAATTTTATAATTTTTAAGAATGTTTAAGTATGTCAATTATAGCCTCAAAGTTGACACAATTACGATTTCTCGGTTTTCAGTGGTTTTCACTTACGCGACCTCGGCTTAAACTTTTCTATAAAATCAACCGTTTACTCTTTCGAGGTGATTCCTTCGCACACATACACCTTATGATATCTAGTATTTAATAAACTTGATTCGCCACCAAAATATACCATTAAGGGGTTCAATTGAAGTCATGAACTTAGCACTTATGCGATCGAACCACTTTTACGAATTTGGCCATTTCTCCTAAACCGTAAATCAAAATGCTACAAGGCTTTCGCCAAAATGATCTATGAAACGAGATCTACAAGTTCTAGGCAGTGGTTCAACATTTACAGAGGGTATGTGTCTCGGGTGCCTACTGTTTTAACCCTCAACAACAATTCGTCATTACGACGGCTATAAATCGAATAATCCAAAAATCCAAATACTCCAAATATCATACCATCCACTCCAAACAACTCATACCTCAAATTTAACATTCAACAAGGGTATCCACTGCCTATGCTACTAGGATACCATTTGTGACAATCAATCAAACCCAATCATAAATCTAAGGTCCTAAACAAACATCAAAGCTTTATAACTCACTATACCACTAAACTCAAAGTAAAAGCTAGGGTTTCCAAAGATGGTTACCTTCCTTGATGTGTGTAATAACTTTCTAAACTTTGTATAGTCCTTGTATAGCCTTGGGTAAGCTTGGATGATCAAAAGAATTGAAGAAAACAAAGTTAGTAATTCGGAGATATTAGAACCCGACTGAAAGATCATGAAAAACGAGGCCCTTACCTAGGTTTTCTGGACGATGCTTCTAAAGGAAAGTTGTAGAGCATCTAACCAGCTTTCCAACCATATAAAGAACACAAAATTCCATTGAGTAATGAAGGAGATATGGCCGTTTGAAAAATCATCACGGAAACTGTCAACAATCTGGAAAGTTTGCTTCTTCAACTTGGGGAGATGATTTGCCTAAGCTACACTACTTGGATTGCTATGAAATTTGGAGCGAATAATTCCCATGGAGTGGAGAGGTTGTGGTTCAAATTTGGTGATTTTATCATGGATATAAATGGAGATATTAATTTTTCTTTCCTCCTTGCTGTTGCTGGGCAGGTTGTAAAGAAAAGAGATAATGGAGAGTGTTTTGTTCTTTGGCTAATCTTATCTTGGCTAATCTACTTTTTGGTAGATATTTTGATTTGTTATAAGATAATTATCATCTAGGCTTACTAGATAAGCTTTGGTTAAAGTGGGTGGAAGATGATCTAATGAATGATGTAAGATGAATGATGTAATTTGAATTCTAGAAACTTTTTTTTTTAATTTTTTTTTTCTTTTGCTAAGTAAAATGCTAATACTCTTGGTGGATGAAAGTGTAACATGTATCCTTGATATATTAATAACCTTGGTTGTTTAGTTTCCATACTCATTTAATTGCGATTCGTTTCGAATATACCTCATTATCTCAGTGGTTCTGAAATCATTTAACAAATCCAAATTTCTTTGGTATTTCCTTAACTTAATAATCCTTTAGTTTAACCTAAATTCACTATTTCCTCCATATATAATTCTTTTAATATTTCCATACTCCTTAATATCAAATAGAAGCTCCTTCGAAATCAAAATCCTCGAAATCCATATTCAGGAATTTCTGAAATCCATCGTCATTTCGAGTCACTTATTTTTATAGTATATCACTAATATGGTTTCCGATTATTCATTTTCTGTTTCTATTATAGAGTACTTACATACCATTTCCCTAAATCCTCAAAATTTACTATTCATGTGATCATTGTAGCATTGCTAAAGTTAGGGTTATTACAACTTTGATGGGACATCGGACCCTAGTGGATTTCTTAATACGTTTGATGGCCGCAAGGCTTTTTGTGGACACTCAGAGGTAGCGAGGTGTCAGTTCTTCTCCACATGACTTTAAGGCACAACTTTATGATGGTATAATAGTCTTCCACCTCGTTCAATAGAGTCTTGGCAGTCCCTGAAAACAAAATTTCAAACTCGGTTCTCTAGTAACAATAAGGTGGCAAGATAACAGCCTTGCTAATGACTGTTCGACAACGACACAATGAATCTTTGCGAGACTTCTTAATCTGATTCTGAAATGAAATTTCTAACATACCTAACTTGGCTGAGGAGCTGGTGATTAATTATTTGGCTACGGGAATAGATAAACATCGCCATGCTAACCTGCTAGAAGAATTCTTTGAAAAGAGCCCCCGAACTTTGCAAGCAGCCTTTCAGGTAGTTGAGCATCGAATGAATTTGCAGGAAGCTGTGGGGAGCATTCAATCGCCTCGAAGAGCTTTCAAACGAGAACGTAGTAGAAGCCCTCGACGACGTTCTCCGAGGACAGAATACAAACGAGATTATGATTCATACTGAAGAACGAATGATGCTCGTACTCCTCGAAAAACACGGATCGAAAGGTCGGATAACCAGGAAAAATCATGGAAACCAAGGGAAAAATAGGAAAAATAATTTACGAAGCTCACTGTCGACAAGGCTACTATATTGGCTATCCTTAAGTCAGAACCTGATTATCGACCACCAAGGCCGATGAAACCAGGTCGACCTCCAAGCTCCCGCTATTGTGAATACCACGAAGATACAGGTCATACCACAGACCAATGTTATCAATTGAGTAATCTCATTGAATCTAAGATCAAACGAGGCCAGTTGACTCATTATATCGATCACGACGCCACGAGACAAAATGATCGCCCCCATGATCCAGATCGCGTCATCGACATCATAGTAGGAGGGTTCGCCGCATGAGGCACATCGAATAATTCCAAAAATTTATATGTCAGGGAAGTGTTTCATGTAAATCCTGAGGCTCCTAAACCCCAACGACCTAATCCATCTCCTGTAATCTCCTTTTCTGATAACGATTACCCTTCGGGGATAATTTAGTCTCATCAGGACGATTTGGTAATTACAGCCAAATCGTCAATGGCAGCTCTGTCGATATATTATATCACCATGCCTTCGCACGGATGGATCTAGGCGACAGAAAGTTGGAAAATGTGAACATGCCTTTGTACGGCTTCACTGGAAATGAGGTCAAGGTCGTAGGCACCATCGATCTTCCGGTCTTATTCGGTTCTCTCCCATGCCAAACGTGGCAAATGACCAAGTTTCATGTTATTAATGCCAACTCAAGCTATAATGCTATTCTCGGCAGAACGACCCTAGCGGCCTTGAAGGCTATCACCTCGATTCCCCATCTCAAAATGAAATTCCCAACGGAGTTTGGAATTGGCGAGGTCGTGGGAGATCAGGTCGCAGCACGCCAGTGTTATTCATCTACTATTATACCAAAAGTGAAGCGTGAGGATGATTCGTCAATTAACCAAGCGTGAATATGGATCCTCGGGCTATCCTTGAAACACCTAATCAATCGTCTGGCATCGCCATCGAAGAATGTGATGAGATAGAGGTCGAGGAAGGTAATCCCGACAAGGTAATTAAAATTGGAAAATGTTTAAAAGGCGAACTCCGCCAACAGATTATCGACCTCATCAGAGAGTACGCCGATATTTTTGCGTGGGATCCAAAAGACATGCCGGGAATTCCCGAGATGGTAGCTCGCCACTCCCTCCACATTAAACCTGGAGCACGAATTGTTAAACAAAAGAAACGAGTATTCTTAGAGGAAAATGAAAGCCATCGATGCCGAGCTAGATAGTCTCCTTGAAGCCGATTTTATTGCGCCCGTACAGTTCCCAGAGTGGATAGCTAATGCAGTGTTAGTAAAAAAGAGTAATGGGAAGTGGCGAATGTGTGTAGATTACTCCGATCTAAATCGTGCTTGTCTAAAAGACTTTTATCCCTTTCCAAATATTGATCAGCTCATTGATGCCACAACCGGCCACGAACTCCTATCATTTATGGACGCCTTCTCAGGCTATAATCAGATCAAGATGGACAGCCAGGATTGGGAAAAGACAGCTTTCATCATGCATAGAGGAGTTTTGGGTTTAAGAACATGCCCTTCGGTCTCATTAATGCAGGAGCCACGTTCCAGCAGATGATGGATACAATTTTTGCCTCACAAATCGGCCATAATCTACAAGTCTATGTTGACGACCTCATAGCAAAATCTAAAATGCATAGCCGCCCTGTGAAGGTTTATTCCGCAATCATCTAAACAGTGTGCTCCATTTTTTGAAGCTATTAAGAATGCCCCTAAAAAATCAAGGATCGATTGGAATGATGAATGCAAAAGAGGAATCGAAGAACTAAAAAAGTTCTTGAGCTCGCCACCGATCTTGACACAAGATCAACCACGAGAACCCTTGCGGTTATACCTGTTTGCGTGCGACAATACCATTGTCGCAGTATTGATCAGACTCGTTCAGGGCAATGAACTGCCTGTGTATTACATAAGCCATACTCTGCGACACATGGAGACCCGGTATCCTCAGGTTAAAAAGTTGGTATATGCCCTAGTCATGGCAAGTCGCAAACTAAGACACTATTTCCAAGGACGAGAAATTCAGGTTATGACAAATCAGCCATTAAAGCGGATATTGCATAAGCCCGACATGACAGGTCGAATTGCGGCTAGGACAATAGAGTTAATCCAATTCTATATCGAGTATAAACCTCGTACGGCGATGAAAGCTCAGGCACTCTCAGACTTCGTGGTCGAGTGCCAATTCAATAAATCAGAAACTGTTAAACTCAATGACGAACAAACTCAATCTCGACCTTGGGTCCTTTATGTGGATGGATCATCGACCTCAGAAACAAGTGGAGCAGGAATCATATTGATCAGTCCAGAAGGATTCAAGGTACAACAAGCCGTTACTTTTGCTTTCCAAGCCACAAATAATGAAGCCGAATATGAGGCAATGATAGCAGGCTTGAATCTTGCGATAGGCCTTGAAGTTGACGTCATCGACGTCTTTAGTGACTCACAGCTTGTAGTAAAGCAAATATTGGGGGAGTTTCAAACTCACAATGACAGGATGGCAACATACTTATGTCGAGCTCAAACCCTCCTCACGAGGTTTGTCTCATGGAAAGTAACAAATATTGACAGATCCGAAAATCAATGGGCAGATGCCCTATCCAAATTAGCATCATCTTCAATCATTACAAGTGGCGAGCCCGTATATGTGGAAATGCTTTAGTCTCCAACAGTTGAATCAGTACAATACACAACATTTCGTTGAAACCTGACTGGCGGGTCCCTTTTCTCGATTATATCATCAAGAATCAGTTGCCTGAGGGCAAAAACGTGGCCAGGTCGTTGATGTATAAAGCGAGAAACTGTTGTGTAAAAGACTCAAAGCTATATAGACGAGCTCTAACTGAACCTCTTCTCCGTTGTCTCGCTCCCGAAGAAGCAGAAATAGAAATTGTTGAGGTCCATATGGGAATATGCGGCGAACATCTCGGCGGCAAAAATTTGGCTCACAATATCATACGACAAGGTCTGTATTGGCCCACAATGAGGAAGGACTGTGATGACTTTGTGAAAAAATGCGTCTCTTGTCAATTGTATAGTCCGGTTACTCACAAGCCCTCGCAACAATTATCTCCAATTTTGAGCCCATGTCCCTTCTTTCAATGGGGAATCGACATTGTGGGACCGTTCCCAAAAGCAAGGAGTCAGCTCCAATACATTGTCGTTGCCATAAACTACGCTAGGAAATAGATCGAGGCAACGCTGTTAGTAAAAATTAGGGAAAAAGAGATTATTGAATTCTTCATGGAGTACATAGTATTCCGTTTCGGAGTGCCCAGGTCGGTTGTTACAGATAATGGAACCCAGTTCGTGGGTAAGAAATTCGAGTCGATGCTGAGCGAGTTAAAGGTAAAGCACCTCAAGGCGTCGGTAGCATACCCCCAGGCAAATGGGCAAGTCGAGGTCTCCAACAGGACAATTCTCCATGGACTTAAGAAAAGATTACAGGACCAGACTCGCAATTGGGTTGATGAACTACCCAACGTCTTATGGTCTTACAGAACTACTCCACGAACTGCAACGAACGAGACTCCCTTCCGCCTTGCATATGGCATGGATGTCGTGATCCTAGTCGAGATCGGTTTAGAATCCCCAAGAATCGAAAGTTTCAACGAACAGGATTCCCTTAAAGGAATACGACTCGACAACGACCTCTTGGAAGAGGTCAGGGACGAAGCAACCTTAATTGTCATTAAGTATCAGGACAAGGTCGCAAAGTACTTTAACAAGGGTGTGAAACCAAGAAATTTCCATGTCAATGATCTCGTCCTAAGAGAATCTACGTCATCCCAGCCCACGATTGCTGGCAAGCTGAAGGCCCCGTGGGAAGGCCCATACAAGATCGTAAAAGTGATCCGCCCTAGTACTTATGAGTTAGCCCAGCTCGACGGCGAGTTAATCAAAAACGCATGGAATGGCATCCACCTGAAGAAATTCTCTCAATGATTGTTTTCTCTCCAGTCCCTTAAGTTATTGAGAATTATTTTACTTTGAACATTATTAATATGGTAGGATGAAAAGGAATTACTACGGGATTCCCATCCAAACTCTCTTTAAGTTATGGTGATGATATACGCCCTTGTCTATGCCATTATTTACCTACAATGATTATGGATCTATCATCATAAAATCCCCATCTTATTTCCGTTTAAGTTATTAAGACAAAATTTATCTCTCCATGTTCACAAATTTAATATGTTGTTAAGAGCTTTTATCTACAGTTCCTCACCAAGTCACAAAAACATTCATAGTTAAACGATAGAATGCGAAATTTCTATCTTTTAACAAAACAGCACAATCAAAAGACAAAAGGTAATCTTCCGATTTGGGCAATATTATTAGAACTTATCAATAACTATCTTGATAAGGTAGAGCAAAGTTTACCTATAAATTGATTAAAGAAAACCTCTGGATAAAAGTTCAATTATAATCGATAAATGCTGCGTGCCTTCATAAATCAAAATGTGTGTCTTTCTCTTCAAAACACTATGTCAGATAACGACAGAGCTAGAAATTACAGACTATGCGATAAACATACGCATTGCTCATAAGAACAAAGTAAAAATAAATACGGCAAAATATACACTAATCTATACAACGTGAAAGGTTAAAGGCAATAGAATGTAAAATCAAAGATAAAGCCAAAGAAGAAAGCATAACTAGAAATATTCAAATACGAATTTACCAAGTTTAAACAGGACAAGTACCAAATTTGGAGGAAATAGGAACAATTCAAAGAACACGATAAACCAAGGTTCAGAATACGATCAAATTCAACTATTACATAGTTAATGGGGCATTCCCCACCTTCATTTAACCTTCGAGGTTTTCATCGGCAACAGTGCTGGGTAGAGTCTTCGCCAGGTCGGTACAGTAGTCATCAAAACTGTCTCCAGACAGGTCGACTCCAGCCTCTTTCAGGCGATCATAACAACCTTGGTAACCAGTACCAATACCCTTGGCTACATCCTCGATGCTTCTCTTCAAATCCAGCTTCAAATCAGTAATAGTTTTCTCAAAAACTTCATTTGCTCCTTTCACTATCGACAGCTCGTTCTTGGTAGAATCTAATTCCTTAGTCCCGGTAGCAACCTGCTCCTTTAGCTCGTTCAGATCATTTGACCTAGATTTGGCAATTTCTTTCATTTCCACTTTCTCGAGCTTTAGCTTCTTCAATTCATCAACGTATCCAGCTCGTTGTTTCTCCAACTCCTCAACTCGTCATTCGACAGCAGACTTCGCGTCTTTTAGCTCAGATAGCTCGCGAGTTGATCCCTCCCTCAATTGCCTATCAACATCGGCTCGATACTCAGAAATGATACGAGCAAGATCAGCCAGGAACTATAAGTCATAAAAAAAAGAGTACAAAGTTACAAAAATAAAACACAGGAAAGATCAAATCAAACAGTAATAAGTATAAACAAGAAAATTACCCGGCCTCCATGAGCCAAACAACGTTCAACAATCTCGTTTCTAGACTTGTCGATATAAGCGCTGAAATCTTGAGGCAAATCAAAGGCCTTAAAAACTTGAACATGATTATTAGATCCAGCTGTCCACCTCTCGTTCGGTTGCACCTCGATCAGGAGAGGAGAATTAGAGGTTGAACCCTGTAGCACGGGAGGAAGAGAGTCCCTGTGAATACCAGTAATGGTTAAAGATTTTCCATGCCCAAATCGGGCAGGATCCAGAGTCCTCCGCGCAAGAGTCTGACGAGAACTATCATCCTCTCCATCTCGATTTCTTTTACTAGTACGAGTCACCAGCTCAGTACTTCCGTCAGTCACATCAATAACAGCTTCTGGGGTCTTATCGGTCTTATTGCGACCTGGAGACTTCGCTACTCGGGAAGATCCCGCACCTTGATTAAGTTGACCTACAGACGACTTCTTGGCCAACAGAGCTAAAGCCTGATTCATCTCTCCACGAACTCCGCTGCAGAGAATCTTCTCTAGAGATCGACCTGCCACTAAAAATAAATGAAATTTGAGTCAGATACTATACATCAAACGATATTAATAATCAACAATACCTAATAAAAAGAAATCAAACAGTAAACAACAATAGAAAAACCTTACAATTATGCTCTTCTAAAAATTTCAAGTCATTTAGTTGATTATGGGTATATACAGGATCAAGACCGTGGAAACGACTCATAGTCAGCATATCAAACTTTTTTAACTTAGCAACTCGATCAACTACATCTTCGCTAATGTGCTGACAAGGACGTACGAGCTCCAAGTCAGGACCATAATAGTACATTCACTTACCATGCCAACCAGAGTTCGAAGACTTAACGTCAACAATTTTTGAAAAACCTTCCCGTTTACTAAAGTAGATTAACCCATCTTGATACTTCATGCTAAAAATCGAAAAGAATAAATTTAAAGAGGGAGCACAATTCCTCTCGGCATAGAGAGCTATAAAACCACTAACTTGCGCTACTGAATTAGGTGACAATTGCGCTATACCACAACCGATGAACTCGAAAATACACAAGTGAAAAGGGTGCATAGGTAAATGTAGCCCGTACTCAAAGTGACACATCGGAATACCGTGCATTCCGAACTGGGGCATCTCCCATATCTTATCACCCAATTTAGGAGTAACACATCTATAGCCATTGTCTAATTGAACCCACAAACTAACGTCAACATCTAAAGGATGATTAGAATAAATACTTGGATACCACAAATTGGACTCTTTAAATTCCTTACTCCCTTCAACGGCGGCCTCGGCTAAAACCCTCTCACGAGCAGCAATGGTTCGAGGACTCAAAGGAGGCGGTGGTATAGGAGTCTCAGCATTTTCAGATACCACCTCCTCAAGAAAATCAAAACTCTACCGGAAATATTTTCTGGGATTTCTATATCGTTTAAATTTATAGGACTTTCTACTTGTTCCTCAACTAAAGGCCTCTTACCAGGGTTTCTAGAGCCCTGGGGTGAAGATGAAGAATTTGCAGAAATAACTAAAGTTTAAACAAGAACAATCGAAGATAACAGAGAGACATAAAGGCAAGAAAAGAAATAAAACATAGATATGTACTTACAGAGAGGATAATGACCAACAGCAAGGAAGCGTCCCTCCGACTCTTTTAATCTGTTTCTCGGGAACCGAATCGTCCAAAGCCCAAAATGAACTAACAATCAAAATAGTTGAGACTGAGAGTCTATTTATAGACTAAAAAGAGAGAGAGAGAGAGAGAGAGAGAGAGAGAGAGAGAGAGAGAGAGAGAGGAAAACGAAAATATTACCCATCCTTTTAATTTACAATAAAATACATACATACTTTATTTTTTGCGGGTCTTATTGAAGGAATCTAAAGATATCCTCTAAACTAGGGGGGACAAATGTTGGACCATGAAGCCCAAATAATGTAATTTGTGTTTAGATTAATGGCCTAGTTTAGAATATGTATTATGCCCATTTATAGGTCAATTTAGATCGTATTTGGCCCATTAGCCTTTGTATTTATATTAAGGCCTAGAAGCCCATAAGTGTAAACCTAAGGGGACCCACATAGGATCCTCTATAAATAATAATCAAACCCCACTTGTAAAGGGGTTGGCAATTGTAAATTAAAGAGTTGTACCTCCAAAAGGAGAGAAATACATTTCAATGAATATTACCTTCACCACTTTTTAGATCTCTTCCCAAATATTATTATTATTATTCATATTATATAAACGATTAACTCTCCATCATTTGGCGCTAGAAGGAGCTCTTTAATTTAGGATTCCAACAAGAGAAAAATGAATGAAGATGAACCTGTCGTTGAACAAGTTAGTACGAGAAAGGAGATGTTAACGGCCCCCCGAGCAGGGGACCAAATGGCACCTCCCCCGTTGCAGCCGAGACGATTGTTTCCGGTAACACAGGATGATGTTGATGGATCTCAAAGACCCATCGAGGCAGTGCAATTAAACACGAGACATATTACTCAGCCCGATACCCGCACGATGGTCGCAACGGCTGCAGGAAAAAAGGTGTTAACAAGCGATATGCGCTTGCACCTTCAAAAGATTCAGAAAGACAAACAGGTTGCTCTCGAGACTGAAGGTGACCTTCAGGAGTTAGATGAAGAGCTGTTCAATTTAGAGCAATAGAAATGCGTGCTAGAGGAAAAACTAAGAAGGTGTCGACGAGCTCGACTGGTGCAGAAGGGCTTAAGGAATGCTAATGTTTTAACTCACTGTGAAGACGTTGAGGCCGAAGACGAATATCGAGAGAATGAATCCGAAGACTTCGGGGACGAAGAATCGATTGAGTTAATCTACTCACAATTTGCTGCTCGTAAAAGATGATCGAGGCCGTCGGTGAGCTAATCATCTTGGCGAAGTGACTATAATGAATCGGTTAGACCTGAAGATATTGCTGATATTCGAAGCGACCTCGCCATGTGCAGAGAATTTATTCGAAATCAATCTGGTCAAATCGTATCTACTGAAAGCCCGTTAATGAGGGATATTGAGATTGCACATATCGATCGGACGTTGAAGATGCCTTCATTGGATCACTTTGATGGGACATCGGACCCTAGTGGATTTCTTAATACGTTTGATGGCCGGATGGCTTTTTATGGACACTCAGAGGTAGCGAGGTGTCAGTTCTTCCTTACATGCCTTCAAGGCACAGCTTTACGATGGTATAATAGTCTTCCACCTCGCTCAATAGAGTCTTGGTAGTCCCTGAAAGCAAAATTTCAAACTCGGTTCTCTAGTTACTATAAGGGCGCAAGATAACAGCCTCGCTAATGACTTTCCGACAACGACACAATGAATCTTTGAGAGACTTCTTCATCCGATTCCGAAGTGAAATTTCTGACATACCTAACTTGGTGGAGGAGCTGGCGATTAATTATTTGGTTACGGGAATAGATAAACATCGCCATGCTAACCTGCTAGAAGAATTCTTTGAAAAGAGCCCCTGAACTTTTAATTTACAATAAAACGAAGGAATACATCCTTTTAATTTACAATAAAATACATACATACTTTATTTTTTGCAGGTCTTATTGAAGGAATCTGAAGATATACTCTAAACTAGGGGGGACAAATGTTGGACCATGAAGCCCAAATAATGTAATTTGTATTTAGATTAATGGCCTAGTTTAGAATATGTATTAGGCCCATTTATAGGTCAATTTAGATCGTATTTGGCCCATTAGCCTTTTTATTTATATTAAGGCCTAGAAGCCCATAAGTGTAAACCTAAGGGGACCCACAGAGGATCCTCTATAAATAATTATCAAAACCCACTTGTAAGGGGGTTGGCAATTGTAAATTAAAGAGTTGTACCTCCAAAAGGAGAGAAATACATTTCAATGAATATTACCTTCACCACTTTTTAGATCTCTTCCCAAATATTATTATTATTCATATTATATAAATGATTAACTCTCCATCACCTATGTAAGGACTTAGCTTTATATCTATTCATTATGAGCAGTAGAAATAAGGTTCGATGAAACCATTCCAGGGTATTATGCCCCGAGTAGGACAGTAGTATTATTTATGTAAGGACAGAGCCCATTCTCGAATTATTAATGCAAGATTGTTTTTCGTTCTATGATTCTGTGATGTCAATTATGTACCTAGCACTAGATAAGTGAAAGTCCTTGATGACCAAGTACCGAAGATAAATGAACATACGAATAAAGGGAAATAAATGCATAAATAAAAAGCCCCGAAGGGCTAAAGTTTAATTTACAGACCACAAATATAAGTTAAGTCCCAAGGGACCTCGATTGAAAACTGAAAAGATAAAGCCACAAGCGGCTAAGAAGGCCATGCAAGGCCACTTACTCCTCGGAGGATTCCGCCACCACTTCCTCTCCCTCCTCTTCTTCTTCCTCCTCTCCGGAGCCACCATCATCAGAGTCATCTTTTTCTTCGGCCGCTGTCTCCATAGGCTGCTCCTCTCCTTTTTCCACCTCTTCCCCTTCTTCATCTGAGGTATCGATCGTAGAGTCGGACCTCCTTCGTAGTTGTTTGTCGGGAAAAGATTGCCTAACGGCCGCCTCCCTCTTTGACATGCCCATTTTTTTGCGAGAACGGGAGGAACTCGAGTCAGAGTTAGCAGGATGAACGTCCTTCCTTAGGCCAGAGCCAGAAAATCGGTGACTACCCCCAGAGCCTGATGCAAGATCCACATGGCTTCCGCCCCCAGCAGCCCAGGTAGGGCAAGGGAAGTCCGCCGGGTTAACCACCGCGGGATACTTGTGACTTACCGCACTAACGGCTTTGTCCCATCCAACTGCCATGTTTAAGGGTCGCACCTCATCATCATGGTTATCGATAAACTTCAAAAAAGCTTTTGACTTGTGGTAGGCATCAATCACCTTGTCAGCTTCTGAGGATTTCTTCTTGGCCAGTGAACGAAGTTGTTTTTGATAATACTGGAAATTTGCCTCAGCTCGGACAACTCTGGAGTTCAGGTCTTGAACTTCCTCTTGGAACCTTGCTTTCTTCTTCAGCAGTGATGCATTGTCATCCCTATAAGCCTGGTCTTGAAGAGAGGCAGATTGAAAATAAGCATTCGCCTGAAAACATGAAATTTAATAAGGCATTTGTACATTGAATTAATCGAGGACATTGAATTCAGAAAAATAAATAACATACCTGATAGAGGGCTTGGGCCCCAAGGTGCTCGGATTCATCAATTTTGTCCTCTGTGGTTACTGTCATAAGATCAGGAGGGGTTATGGAGAGCTAGGACCAGGCCAAGGCCAAGGCAGAACTGCCCAGAACAGAATCTTGTTAATAAATACCCCAGTCCGGGATGAAAGGGACTATCATCTTCAACGGCATTCCGGGACCTCTTTCCCCCTTTAGAACATCCCTCTAAGAACTGCGAAACCTTTCGGCTATTGGGATTCAACTGTGCTTCTGCTTTCTTCAGCATTCGTTTGGTAACAGTTGGTCGATTCTCGGAAAGATTGCCTAACTCCTCGGCAGCTGAAAAATGAAAGAGAAAGATATCGGAATAAGAACAAACATAGTTCATGAAGAAATAACGAAGAAAAATTACCCTCAAAAGAAAGAAAGCTTAAGCCAGCTTCAATAAGTTTCTTCTTGGTTAAAATGTTTTTATAATGAGTGCGACCATCATCAGTAAGCTGTCTATCTCTATCTAGCAACTCTTGATGGTTGAGGTCACACACGAAGTATGAACTATCCTCTACGAATCTGAATTTATTAACGAAAAAGTGACCCCAGTCACCACCTTCCCATTCCAGAACAACGAATTCCCTCTCCCAGAAATGATGAGAATCAGGAAAAGAGAAAGAATTCACTATATGTGGAAGCCCACTCCGAAGTTGAAAGCTAAGCCATCCTTGCTTAGACTTAGATGAATTCTTCATCATGAAGCTGCTTCTAAACATGGTCGTGCTTAAAGGGATCTCCATCTCGCGACATCTTATAATGAAGATGATCAGAAACCTCCATGAATTGGGGTATAGTTGACAAGGATGAACTTGGAGCTCCGCCAGGAACTTGATAATAAACGGGTCGACTGGGAACCTTAACCCTGCCTCTAAGGCACCTTTGAAAATGCAAATTCTCTCAGGGTGCCAATTGCAAGTTCGGTCTCCTGGATTTGGAAGGTAGACTTTGATTGCACTTGGGAAGCTATATGTGCTTTTAACTTTCTCAACATCGTTCTTCTTCAACTTACAAGGACAATGAAAGGCATCCAAGCTTGAACTATTGGGGAATGACTCCCCCATAATGTTTAACAATTCTAATAAAGACTCGAATCGATGATCAACATATTGAGGAGGCTTGAGTTTTTGCATACCTTTGATGGTTCTTGCCATACTCATCTTCCTCATGGCTTCCTCCATGGAGATCTGGGGGACAGCTGGGCGTTTGTCAGCCATGTCGAACTCGAACTCGAACTTGAAAATGAACTTGAAGCTTGAAGAACTAGAAAACTAGAGAGTTGAGAGACTTGTGAAAGATTTGAGAAATGAAGAAGTGAAGAGAAATGAAGGATATTCCCCTTCTTTTATAGAAAAAGTGTGACTTGCTACCTCAGGTTGGAATATATCCCGGATCGCATTTACAGGTCATGTATCGATTAAATGCAAAAAGAGGAGAAAAACTATCTGTTATAGATGGGAAGATTCGTCAAAAATTTTGGAAATGGAACTAAGAATATTAGTTGATATCTGACAGAAGGAGCTTTAGAAGCTGATTATGGTTAAGAATCCTAACCAAGAAGTTAACGCAAAGTACGAGATTAGCAGCGGTAATCAAGAAATTAAGGGAAGCCTTAAACAAAAGTCATGAATGACCATATTGTTGGTTTCCCATATTGATAATCAAGTGTCAATATGAAAGCTCATGTTCCATTATCAATATGAAAGCTCATGTTCCATTGTCAATATGAAAGCTCATGTTCCATTGTCAATATGAAAGCTCATGTTCCATTGTTGATATGAAAGATCGTGATCCATTATCGATATGAAGATCGTTGTTCAAGATGGAAGTTGAGCTGTTGAAGCCAAGGGTGCCAAAAAAAAAAATTGGAAACCGGCCGACCGGGAGCCAGCCGACCGGGGCAACCGGAAGGCTTCGGCCGGCGGGGGCATGGCCGACCGGGGCAAACCGGAAGGCTTCGGCCGACCGGGGCATGGCCGACCGGTGGCTGGCCGACCGGCGCACCCGGGAGGCTTCGGCCGACCGGGTTCCATGTAAGAACCCCGATTTTTGGTAGGAATTAAAACTTCTATTATGGAATGGATATGGATTCCAATATTTATATGTCATGAAGAATGCAATGGGTTGACAACTTAGGTAAGAATAATCTATCGTCAAGAAAGTAGGATATGGCATACAAATAGAGGAAGTAGTCTCATGTCATCCAAATCGATATCTAGTATAAGTCCAGTGGTTCCGTAAAAAGGGTTAAGGAACGCTCGGGAAAGCGCAAGGATATTTTTCTAATTATAAGGAATGAAGAGATAATAAGTTATGAATAATGTTTTTGGTGGAAATAGGAATATTATTAGATGACAATATATAGAAGTACCCGGAACGGATTTCTGAGTTCGTATTAATGATCCAAGGGGAAAAAGAGTGTATGTAAAAGTTATCGGATTCTGAAAAATAGCATTTTTATTTTCCCCGAGATTTCCCTGGATACTGAAAGACTTAAGGGATTATTGAAAGGATTTAAGGAATATGGATTCAAGAATTATTATAGAGAATTGAGAATGATAGTATAAATATTAAGACGGTTTCCGGTAAAGCCCTAACTAGAAATCCTTGAGATATTCCTCCGAACGATAAATGAATTAAGCAATAATCGGACAAAGAAACAAGCAGAGGATCAAGGTGCATGCATGTGCTAGTGGAAAATATCTAGTAACCAAGTAGTTACAAGAGTAATTAGCAAACTTAGAGAACAAGCCAAGTACTTAGCATAATCTTCTCATCCAACCACACAAACTCAACACTTGTCCACTCCAAAAACATCATCCATGACCTCATACCTTTATTAAAGTAGCTTTATGGCCTTGATATTTTATTATCCTAGCAATAATACAAGATTATATGAGATTAAACCAAAAGAAAAGCCAAGCAACTCCATCTCTCTCAAACTACCCAGCAGGAGTATCAAGGAAAGAAAAATTCATATCTCCACTTCTACCCATTCTAAAATCACCAAATTTTAACCATAGCTTCTCCACTCCATGGGTAAGGCTCTTTCAAAATTCCATGGCAATCTAATGAGTATAGCCAAGTCAAATCTCCTCCCCAAGTTGAAGAAGCCAAACTGCCTGTTCTTGACAGTTTTGTCCAGCGGGAAAAAATGGTTCAAAAGCATAGCTACTAAGATTCAAATCTCATGATATATATCTTAAAACAAAGCTTATGAAGAGCCCAAGATGTGGTAAAAATTTGAGAGCTAAACTCTTATTTTTCGATTTTCTATGATTTTTACAAAAGTGATGATGAATAGTAACCCTTATAAACTAACTTTGTTTTCTTGCTTGATTTGGATGATTCAAGCTATCTTATGGTTATACAAGGACTATATAAGGATTATTAGGGCTACACACTCCAAGGGAGGTATAGTACTTGAAACCCTAGCTTGAATCTTGAGTTTTTATGGAATTTTGGATGATATATGCATGTATAACTCTTAGAGATGTGATTAAGCTTTGTTATATGTTAAACTAGTTAGCAAGAACGGAAAGGCAGTACTTGGCCTCAGTTCTATGGTAATTATCATGTATATGTGGTTTAGAGTGGAAACCATAATTGTTGGAGTGTTTTAATTTTGGAAATATCCGAATTATAGCCGTCGTAATGCCGAAATTTCCTTAACCATTAAAAACCGTGTAGGACAGTACCCTTAAATTTCTGTTCTTGATGATTTTATGAACTGACCTTATAGATCTCGAGTCATAGATCGTTTTGGCGAAAGAATCGAAGCAAACGGACTTACGGTTTAGGAATTATGGACGATTTACTAAAAGTGGTTCGAAACCGTAAATACAAATTCAAAATTGAAATTGAACCCCCTTAACTCGAGTAATTCAGTGACAAATCTTGGTAATTAAATATTAGAGATCATAAGGAACGTGTGAGAGAAGACCTCATGTTAAAAAGATCGTTTTCAATTTTATAAAAATATTCGAATCAGGGATAAGTACGAATGAACCCCTAAAAAGAACGAGTGGTTATAACTTTGGAAAATCACTTAGATAACGATCGATAAATCTCGAGGTATAATCTTTCGACCTTAGAACTTATATGGCTTAAGTACCTACCAAGTGTAAGTGTAATGACATACCTTGATAGCAAGCAAGTGTCGGGTCATAACGGTGTTAATGAGAGATAACTTGAAAATGTGCTTTAGCTTAAGTAAAGTATTTACTTGGCGTTTCAAAGTGATTAGTGATTAACCCGGGATAATTTTGGTTGTTTATAGATTGCTGGACCACCCCTAGTCATACCACTAGCGTAGCGGGAGTACCAGACAAGTCTTTAATCAATTTGAAGCTGTTGTTGTGATAATATATATATATATATATGTATATATATATATATATATATATATCTATATATATATATATATATATATATGATTTGATGTTATTATACATATGCCATAGCATGCATGCCTACTTTCAAAATTGATATTGTGATACTTGTTCCCTGACTGATCTTGGCTTATAAGTTAGATACATGATATACTAATTATAAGCCGGATATTGCTAAGACCCTTAGTGAAGGGCATATGAACCTCATTTTTCTAATAAAGACTGGGAGTCGGTATTTTGTAATATAGAGATAGTCGTGGAAACCCGGAGCGATTCCAGTGACAGATTACTTGAGGAATGTTATTTATGAACATTGTCTATATTTCCATAAGTATTGTACTTGGAAATCACTCGAGGAATGTTATTTGAATATTATCTCAATAGTGAAATATTATATGAATATTATTTTGAATATTCATTTGAGTTTATTTATTTAAGGAATATTATTTTTAATATTCATTTGAGCTTTATTTATTTAAATGAATATTATTTCGAATATTCATTTGAGTTTAATTGTTTATTTTATATATATTCATTTGAGCTTGTTTAATTAATGAATATTATCTTGGATATTCATTTAAGGTTTTAATTATCTTCTTGAATATTATTTTGAATATTTATTTGAGGAATTATTTATTTAATGAATATTTTATATATACTTATTCGAGGGTTAATCATGAGCAATAATTATATCAAGAATATTCTTGAACTATTTCTGGTAATATCAAGGAAGGTTCTCAAAACTCTATTCTTCATTCGAATCTATCTTCGAAAATATAAGGGAACCTTGCTGGAGAGATGTTATTTCTTTGACTGCCCGGTCATATACTTGTTAAACTACCTTTTTCACTCACATCTCGATACTTTTCAAACATCGATATGAGTCTTTTTGGTTGCCTCCTCAACACTCGAGGGGTAAGATTGATGGAACAAGTTTATATCCATTAACAAGCAATAGCTTGGGAAATATTGGTGAATTTTCCTTTCCAACTAGATACGACTACTTTGTGGAGTCTTATCAACAAGTATTATACTTGGGGAAAAGGGGACGAACTTTACATTCAAAGTCAAGGATTCTATTCGAACTAGGAGCTGTGTAAGAGGCTGAGTAGCGCCGGTCCATCCCATTTGGCCCAACCATTGGCCGGGGAGATCTAACATGGCGGTAGACAAGTAAATCCATCATTTCTTCCTTCTACCGGTAGTAAAACTAATTTAAGATGTACATTTTGCGACTGATCATCATAAGGATTGGAACAGCGGGCGCGGTGAATACTCCAGCGTTAGTTCATCATCCAAATTTATTTATTGTCTGCAACATGAAGTATCACTCTTGTTGTCAGGGTCGAGAATTGTTCAAAACTGAAAGTACTTTTGCTTACCTTGTAACTTCATCGTTTATATTATACTGGCAATATGTTCGTTAATGCATGGCATATGGTTTCGAAGATATTTCAGCACTGTTATATATTATTGTTCAGTTACATATTATTTTTGGTGGGCTATTGCTCACCCTTGCTTTATTTATTATATCACAACAACAGCTAGATCTGATGGCCAACCCAAAGAGCACTCGGTACAAGCAGGGACAACAGTTATAAGGGTTGCCTACTGATGTCATGGACTGCATTGCTGAGGTAGAAGCAACCAGTAGGCTAGACTGTCAGCTTTTGATTTATCAGATGTATTTACTTATATGACATATGTAAATGGATGGCAAAGAGTATGTAATTCTTTTGGGTTATAAGAACAAAAAACTTGTGATTAATAATATTTGTTGGTTACTCTGATTTCATCTTTGGGGCTATAACGGGTGTGGTTTATGTTGTTGTTTTGGGTCACAAGATTGTAAATTAATTTATGTTGATGTTGTGGATGGAAATTTAGACCGTGACGACCGGATCCCCGACCCTGGATCTGGGGCTGTTACATTCCATATGGAATATGAAGATTTTTGGCATCGTTTCGATGTCGAATATTGATTTCAATGTCGTTTCGATGTAGAATGTTGATCCCGACGTCGTTTTGAATATGAAAATTGAGTTGAACCAGAATATGGTTTTTGTGTCGTTTAACGCTGTTTAGCATCGTTTAAATGTCGTTAAGGCCGATTAGCACCGTTTAGTGCCGATTAGTACCGTTTAGTGTCGTTTTAGCACCGTTTAGTGCCGATTAGCGCCGATTAGTGTTGTTTAGCGCCGATTAGCATCGTTTAGCGCCGTTTAATGCAGCACCATTTAGTGTCGTTTTAGCATCGTTTAGTGCTGATTAGTGCTGTTTAGCGCCAATTAGCGTCGTTTAGTGCCGTTTTATGCCGTTCAACGTCGTTTAACGCTATTTAAACGTTGTTTAAGGCTGATTAGCGCTGTTTAGTGTGGTTTAACACCGTTTAGTGTCGTTTAACATCGTCGTAAATGCGTCGGTCACTCCACGCTTTACATTAAAAGACGATACTCGTGAAACACTAGTGTACAACGATAGACCCTGACCCGAGTCTCGAAAAAGGCCGTTAAAACTTCAAGAAAAACCTGATCAGTTTTCCTAGAAGTTGGGGGCAAATGATATGGGCTAAAAGTAAGCCCTAAAGACACATTTAATGTGGCATTAATTAGACCCAATATGGTCCAAATGTGGGGCCCATTTATGGGGCCCAAAACCCTAATTAAATATTAATTTCGTAATAAATATTAGGGGTAATAAACAGCTCAGCAATAAGAGTCAAATAAGGATGTTACTCTTGCCTAACTTAGCCTCCAATGCATCCAATTCAATAAAGAAACAGACTCCTACAAGGAAGGAGTCTAGAACCTTCCCCAAGGCGGTGCCTTGCCCACCAAGTATCCGAATCCTACCATAAATCTAAGGCTTCTCAGCCTATATAAGGGCCTGATCCCTCATTCTCACAACTACGTTTTTGGCTTGATTCTTGATATTCATCAAGGTACGTAGGCATCTTGTGAAGGCAGATTCAGCCACGAACACGAGAGCAGCCATTAAAGCACGAAGCTCACGGACCTTAGCATTAATCACACACAAACCCTAGTTTTATTCCACAACAAACCCCTTAAAAGGAGAACTAAGAAAACTAAATTAAAATTTATTTAAATTACGTCGAAATATAGCACATATGGTATGCAAACTGATCGTTGGGAGATGGAGAAAAATGTGGTGAAATTAGATTTAAAAAAATATTACCGATTGACGGGAAAATCAAATTAAAAACGGAGGGGATTAGGTGGGATTGTGTGAGGGTGTATTTTATTAGTGTGTGGGTGCCCCTGGCGGGACCGTTGATTATAATACATCCAATGGTTAGGATTAGTACCTTAGTTTTATTTAAAAAATGAGTTCTCTTTTGAGCAACACCCTATATATATATATATATATTAAAATTTGTACAATATTGTGTTCACTAATTTATTTATAGATAATTTTTTTTGGTTTCTTTCTTAAATAGTCTATATTTTGAAAACATTTAAAAAATATTAAAAGGCCACCGCGACACGAGACTTATATGTATTTATTACAACGGGTGTCAGCCTAAGAAAACGTGATACAAATTCGACATAAAAATTAAGTATATAGTTTATTTAGTCGTCTCTATACATTAAATTGTGTATAATATTGTGTTCATTAATTTATTTATATATATTTTCGTTTCAATTTCTTTCTTAAATTTATATTTTGAATTTTTTTAAAAATATTACAAGGCCGTCGCGAAGCACGGCTTAGTCAACTAGTTATTATTATATATATAAAAGAAAACCACCATGAGCTCTAGAATAGCTCGAATCTTATTTATCTATTTTTCTAGAGCTCCACTATTGTAAATAATTAAAAATCAAAAATTCCTTCTTTATGCCCTATTTTTTAGAAAAGAAATCAAAATTTCCCTTTTTGACATTAACATTAACATTTTCGAAATAGAAAAGGTTTTCGATTTTTTTGGGAAGAAGAAGTCAAATTTATACATTCGAAATTGGAAATTTTATATTTCAGAACTTACTTTTTTAACATTAACATCTTCGAAATAAAAAAGGTTTTTGAATTTGTATGGAAGAAGAACTCAAATTTACATATTTGAAATAGAAAATAAATTTTATATATATATATATATATATATATATATATACTATCATTACTTCTAACGATCAAATTTTATCACCATGTTTGTAACCCTTTTTCTTGCTTCTGTTTGCTTTTGTCTTCGTCTTATTTTTTTTAGTTTTTTTATTCATTTTAATTTTGTTTAATTTTTAATGTACATGGCAATGTGTGTGTCCACTGATTTTTTGAAATTTTCAGGTTGCTTTTTTTTTTGTTGGTTTTTAAGGTTAGAATTTACTGATTTAATATTTGCTTTAATCATTTTATTTTTAAATATAAGATTTGTTATGATTTTAGTTATAATTATGGATTATTAGTAACCATTGGTTGTTCTTTGCTTTGAATTTTGTATTTTTTTGTTAGTGATCTCGGTACAAAAATACCTGATCGTGCAAACAAGAATTAGGAGATTTTTCTTTGTTTGAGAAAAAGAAGCACTTGAGAAACTTGGCACAAAAGGCTTGAACTTTTACCACTCACTATTTATTATTTATTGTTAATTGTTAATTTATCATTATTATCTTCTCATTGTTGTTGATCATAATATTCCAACATTTCTTTTAATTAATTCAATCAAATCTGCTTTTTTATCTACTAGCTTAAAACCAGTGTCTTGCATGGATGTTCTTTAGTATAATGAAAACTTTTTATTTAATTTGAATTAAAAAATTTAAGAAATGAGTTTTGTAGGCTTAAACTTTTAAATGATATGATCTAATAAAAATTATATATATGTTGCCCGTGATATTTTTAGAAAATGATCGATTTTAGTTTGAAAATATTGAAAAGATGAAATGTTTGAGCTAAAAAAACATACTCCCTCCGTCCCACTTTTATTGTCCACAGTTTCCTATTTACTTTATCCCAAAATAATTGTCTACATTTAATTAATAAGGTATATTATGTGTTAATTATGTTAACTTTTATAAAAAAAATAATACAATTATTTGATAACTATGAGTTTAATTGACATTGATATGGGTGAAAAATAATCCCTAAAGACATAATTAATATAACATATATTGGCTCATAAATAAGGCCCGAAACCCTAGTTGGGCATTAAATTCGTAGTTAATGATTAAGCCCAAAAGAATAGCCCAAACCGGGGACGCCCGGTATAAGCTTGTTCCTAACATGGGCCTGATCTACAAACCGAGAACGTTCTAGAAACAAAGAACGTTCTAGAATATCCCAGGGATATTATGTAGCCTCCAAGGCACCTAATTCGACATGGAAACTAATTCCTATAAGGAAGGAGTCAGAACCTTCCTCAATAACGGTGACTTGTCCACTAAGTCTCCAAACCCTATTACGATTCTAAGGCTCCTACAGCCTATATAAAGGGACAGACCCCTCATCTCAGAACTACGTTGGCTTGATTCTCAACTCTGAGATACGTAGGCATCTTGTGAGGACCCGAATTAGGTCACGATAACGCAAGCGCAACCATTGTAGCACGAAGCTCACGAAACCTAGCCGCAATTCGAAAACCCTACTTTTTATTCCACAACATTTGGCGCCGTCTGTGGGACGACAACATCAACCATGGTTAACACACGAAGAACAACATTCCTGTTACTTCTGATCCACCAGCCATCTCCACCGCTCCACCCGTTGTTACGGAGCAAGGGTATGTACCCCCATTAACAGAGACAACCACTCAACCTCAAGTTTCTCAACCCATAGGGATGAATCTCCATATTGAGAGAACCTTACTAGTGGACGTCCGCCCAGGACGGGAGACTAATCAACTTCAGATGGTGGTCTCACCATTAACTAGCTGTCCCCCACTCTCAGGAGTTCAGATCTCCACCACTACACTCCCCGTGAGTATTGATCCGTTATACGGATTGCCTAACTACCCCCCAAATCGAAGGGATCCTGGACCAAGCGGTCACGCTCTGCAGATACCTGAGTCGTATCAGCCACCCTATATTAGAGGTTTATCCCCTCATGGGCAAGGATATTATGATTACTCCGGACCTTACACTGATGATTCGTCGTCTGAGGACGACGATCATGATGAAGCCCCGAGGAGGCGACGTGTAAGCAAGGAGCGTATGAGAAGGACTCAAAGAATCCATGATGGACCTCCTCAAATAGCTGCTGAGAGAATCAAGGCTCATGAGGCTGAGATCCGAAGGCTGAAGGACGACATAGCCAGGGAGCAAGCAAGGCAGAATCAGAATATGCACCCTCCAACTTCGAGGGAGATTCCCTTCATTGATTTGGAAAGGTCTTCAAGGAGACCAAGAAGGGCTGATGCCCCAACTGGAGGAGCTACAAGGGTGGAAACCCCCAGGGGTGATGCCAAAGACCTGATGCCACTTGGAGACCCTGACGATCCCACACCCCCATTCACTGAGGAGGTGATGAACGCTCATGTTTCCCGAAAGTTTAAGATGCCCACGATAAAACCATACGATGGAACGGGTGATCCTTCGAATCATGTCAGGACATTCTCAAATTCGCTGCTGTTACAACCCGCTAGCGACGCTCTTAAGTGTAGGGCATTCCCTCAAACCCTGGCAGGCATGGCTCAAAGATGGTATAGCCGATTTTCCGCAAACTCAATTGGCTCTTTCAAAGAGTTGAGCACTGCTTTCATCAACCAGTTTGTTAGTGGAAAGGTCCACGAAAAAAGCTCTACATCTCTCATGCAAGTGAAAAAAGGGAAGAATGAGAACATGAGGGATTATCTCAAGCCCTTCACCAAGGAGACGTTGAACGTCCCAGATCTGGAGAACAAGGTAGCTATGATAGCCCTGGAGAATGGAACAACGAACACTCACTTTCAAATGTCGTTGGCAAAACATCCCCTTGAGAGCATGACTGAGCTCCAAAGAAGGGCGAGCAAATACATAAAAGCAAAAGAGAGCATGAGGAAGGCAGAAGCTCCAACCATGAATGGAGGAAACGGAAATTCCCGGAAGCGGAAGCAAGAGTAGGAGTATGATGCTAGGGACAAATATCCCCGAACTAGCAAGGACTCCGACTCTACCCCTAAGAAAAATTTAGGGCCAAGGTTCTCTGAATACGCAAGGCTGAATACCCCTAGGAGTCAGATCCTGATGGATATTGAGAAAGACAAGGATTTCCGATGGCCGAAGCCACTTAGGGGTGATCCCGCAAAGAGAAACAAGGATCAATACTGTAGGTTCCACAAGGATATAGGACATAACACCGATGATTGAAGACAACTCAAGGACGAGATCGAATTATTGATCCGAAAAGGAAAGTTGAGCAGGTTCTCAAAGGGCGAAGATCGTGGAAATCAAAGGAGAGACTATGATAGAAGGGATAACGATCGTGATCGTAACCCCCAACCACGGGGACCAGTTATTAACATGATTTGGGGAGGCCCGACTGCGGCCGGCACAACAAGGAACTCTCGAAAGGCATATGCCAGGGAGGTGATGCACATCGTGGGGGAGGCCCCGAAACTTGCAAAGACTGAAGTAGTGATTGGTTTTGATGATTCAGACTTGGAAGGGGTGAAGTTTCCCCATGATGACCCGTTGGTCATAACTCCTGTAATTGGAAATTCAGAGGTGAAGCGAGTCTTGATAGACAATGGTGCTTTTGTTGATATTTTGTTTCATGATGCATTTGCGAAGATGGGATACAATGATTCATAGTTGACTCCAAACAATATGCCTATATATGGGTTCAATGGAGTCGAATCCAATGTTGAAGGGACTATCCAGCTGCCAGTTACTATTGGACAGGAGCCCAAGGAGGCCACTCAGATGTTGAACTTCCTGGTAATCAAGGCAGCCTCCACGTATAATGCGATCCTTGGAAGGACTGGACTCCACGCATTTAAGGCTGTTGCCTCCAGCTACCATATGAAAGTTAAGTTTCCAACTAGGAATGGTGTTGGAGAACAGAAGGGTGATCAGAAGATGGCCAGAAGTTGTTATGTAGCTGCATTAAGAGCTGATGGAGTCGGGGGGTTGGTCCTCCCGATTGAAGACATGGATGTCCGAGGTGATGATGAACACCGAAGGAAGCCGGCAGAGGATTTGGTTCCTATACCTCTGGACTGCAGAGATCCTGAAAAAGTTACGTATGTTGGAGCTTCTTTAAAAGAACCCTTGAAGGGCAAGTTGATAGAATTCCTACAAGAAGACAAAGATGTGTTCGTTTGGACAGCAACTGATATGCGAGGGATAGACCCTCAACTCATAACTCACAGGTTGAATGTCAACCCCAAGCGGAAGGCAATAAAACAGAAGAAGAGGAATTTTGCTCCTGAAAGGCAAGAGGCCATTAAACAAGAAGTGGATAAACTCTTGAAAGCTGGTTTTATTGAGGAGATTCAGTTCCCTGAATGGTTGGCTAACCCTGTGATGGTCAAGAAAGCCAACGGTAAGTGGAGGATGTGCATAAACTTCACCGATTTGAATGATGCGTGCCCTAAGGATTGCTTCCCTCTACTAAGGATTGATACACTAATAGATGCCACGGCTGGGCACGAAATGTTGAGTTTCATGGATGGTTTCAGCGGCTACAACCAGATTAAGATGCACAAGGATGACATCCCAAAGGTATCTTTCATAACTAACTTTGGTGTTTTTTGTTACCTTGTCATGGCTTTTGGACTAAAGAATGTAGGAGCTACTTATCAACGACTGGTAAATAAGATATTTTCCCATCTGATTGGGAAAACCATGGAGGTCAAGAGCTTGTTTACAGCGGACCATGTTGAACACCATAGAGAGGGATTTGAAGTGCTGAGGCACCATAAGATGATGTTGAATCCGGCCAAGTTTGCTTTTGGCATTGGATCAGGGAAGTTTTTAGGTTTGATGGTTTCAAAACGAGGCATTGAAGCCAACCCAGATAAGATCAAGGCGATTCTCGACATGGAACCACCCCGTTCTGTGAGGGGCGTGCAGAAATTGACTGGTAGAATAGCTGCATTGGGAAGATTCATCTCAAGGTCTGGCGACAAATGTTTGCCCTTCTTTCAGGCTTTGAAGAAGGTGAAGAATTTTGAATGGACTTTAGAAAGCCAAGAAGCTTTTGAACAACTGAAAAAGTACATGGCTGAGCCCCCGTTGTTGGCCAAACCTAGTCCTGGAGAGACCCTGTATTTATATCTAGCGATATCCGAACAAGCATTGAGTGCCGTTCTCATTCGAGAGGAAAACAAGGTTCAGAAGCCTATCTACTACGTGAGCAAGGTATTGCACGGAGCTGAGTTGAATTACTCACCCATCGAGAAGTTTGCTTTGGCACTAGTAACAACTTCAAGGAAGCTACGACCTTACTTTCAGGCACATAAGATTGAAGTCCTGACGGATCAGCAGTTAAGAAGTATATTGCATAGACCGAAGGCCAGTGGAAGGCTAGTTAAATGGGCGATCGAACTCGGGGAGTTTGATATCACGTATAAGCCTCGAACAGCCATGAAAGCTCAGGCATTAGCTGACTTCGTGGTTGAATGTACCATCGACAACCAAGAAGTCGGGGGGTAGGAGATAGTGCCAAACCAAGAAGGTGAAGATAAAGCTGAGGAGCTTGCACCTGATCAGAAAGAATATTGGGTGCTCTATTTTGATGGGGCATCAAAAACGAAGTCTAATGGTGCAGGCCTAGTCTTGCAAAGCCCCGATGGGTTTTTAGTAGAATATGCTTTGAAGTTGGACTTTCCAACAACCAACAACGAAGCTGAATATGAAGCCTTGATAGTCGGATTAGGCTTGGCCAGAATATTGAGAGTCAAGAACCTTAAAGTCTGTGGAGATTCAAGACTCGTAGTATCGCAGGTGAATGGTGAGTTCGAAGCCAAGGATGAAACTATGGCAAAGTACCTAAGGGTTGTGAAAGCCGTTATGGAGCATATTCCGAGGGAGGAGAACGTCAAGGCCGATGCCCTATCAAAGTTCGCCTCTTTTGAGATATAGAATTATGTAGGGAGTGTTTACTTCCAGGTCCTGAAGGCCCCTACCATCAATTCGAAATTGGTTGCGCCCATTGATATAGGAAGTTGTTGGATAGATCCTATCAATGCTCATTTGGAAAGTGGATGGCTCCCTGAAGACGCCTCGGAGGCGCGAAAACTGTCAGTGAGAGCGTTGAGATATGCCTTGATTGAAGGCATCCTTTATAAGAGGTCTTTTGTTATCCCATACTTGAAGTGTTTGAGGCCCTAGGAGGCAGAAGAAGTATTAAAGGAAGTTCATGAAGGGATCTATGGGCAGCACTTAGGGAGGAGAGCCTTAGCCCATAAGATCACCCGTCTGGGATTCTATTGGCCAGAGATGTTGGCAGATGCGCAAAGTTATGTCAAGAAGTGTGACAGGTGTCAGAAACATGCACCAATTGTTAGGTAGCTGCCAGAGATGTTAACGTCAATTAACTCTCCTATTCCGTTTGCCATGTGGGGGATGGACATTCTTGGTCCTTCCCTATAGCTTCAGCACAAAGGAAGTTCTTGATAGTGGCTATCGACTATTTTACCAAGTGGATTGAAGCTAAGCCATTAGCTAAGATAACCACCCAACAAGTTGCCCAGTTCTTCTGGGAGAACGTAATTTGCAGGTACGGTATCCCACGAATCCTTGTGACGGATAATGGGTGCCAATTCAACAATGAGGAGTTTAAGAAGTATTGTGAGGAAAATGCCATCGAACTTCGCTTCACTTCAGTAGCTCACCCTCAGGCTAATGGGCAAGCTAAGGTAGCAAATCGGATTATCCTTGATGGACTCAAGAAAAGGGTCGAACGTTCAAGAAACACGTGGGTGGATGAGTTGCTGCCCATATTGTGGGCATATCGTACCACCTGTAAAGTAACAACAAGAGCTACCCCGTTTTTGCTAGCTTATGGAGCAGCGGCAGTTATGCCCGTGGAGATCTCTCACGTGTCTCCAAGGGTGGAAGCATATGAGCAAGAAACTAATGAGGAAGGCATGAGACTTGCCCTTGATCTAATTGATGAAGTCAGGGATGAAGCGAACGCCCGCAATGTTGAGCACCAGAAGAGGGCATCCTTTTATTAGAACCATAGGGTTAAAGAAAGGTTCTTTAAACAAGGCGACTTGGTTTTAAGGAAGATAGAAACATCTGGAGTTGGACAGACAGGCAAGTTGGCCCCTAATTAGGAAGGGCCGTATAGAGTCAACAAAACGTTGGGAAGAGGTTCTTACAAGCTGGAAACCTTGGACGGAAACGAGGTGCCTCGCACTTGGCACACCTCGAACCTCAAGATTTATTATGTTTAAACTCTCCTAGTAAGGACTTAGCTTTTTGCCTATCTAATAGAAATAGAAATAAGGTTCATATAAAACCATTGCAGAACATGTTGCTCCTAGTAGGACATATTATTTTATGTAAGGGTTGAGCCCGTTTCACGTTATTAATACAAGCTTGTTTTCCATTCTACGATTCTGTGATTTCAGTGATGTACCGAACACCTGATGTGTGTAAGTCTAGGATGACCAACTACCGTAAATAAAGGAACGTATGAATTAAAGGAAACAAGCATGTAGATAAAATACCCCTAAGGGACAGAATTCGAGTCATAAGCTACAAACACACCGAATAAAAATACAAGTCCATGAAGGACCACAACCAAAGTCAGGATGAAATAAGAACCGGATAAAAGCCACATGAGGCTAACATAGGCCATACAAGGCTCAAAGGATAATCACTTCTTAATAGAAGCAACCTTCACCAACCGTTTCTTGGTTTTAGGAGGAGCAACCTTGTAAGAACCCAGATTTTTGGTACTAATTAATTTTTTTTATTATGTATTGGAGTATGAATGTATCAGTGGGTTAATAGATGGATATTGAATGGATTGGATTCAAATGTTTATGTGCCATGAACAATGTAATTGATTGAAGATATAGATAAGAATAATCTATCGTCGAGGAAGTAAGATATGATATACAAACCGAGGAAGTATTCTCATGTCATCCAAATCGATTTCTAAGATAAGTTAAGTAACTCCGTAAAAGGATTAAGGAACGCTCGGGAAAGCGCGAGAACATTTTTTTGATTATAAGGATTAAATAGGGAATGAGTAATGAATAGTGTTTTCGGTGAAGATTGTAATATTATTAGACGACACTATATAGAAGTATCCAGAATAGATTTCTGAGTTCGAATCGATGATCAGTGAACGAAATAAGTGTATGTAAACGATATCAGATTCAGAAAAATAGCACTTTTATTTTCTCCGAGATTTCACTGGACACTGAAGGATTTAAGGAGATAATGAAAAGACTTAAGGGATTTAAATTCAAGGATTATAAAGGAGGATTAAAGATAGCAGTATAGATATTAAGAAGGTTGCCGGTAAAAGCTTAACGAGAAATGCTTGAGATATTCCTCCGAACGATCAATGAAATTAAGCAATAGCCGGGCAAAGAAACAAGCAGAGAACCAAGAGATGAACATGTGCAAATTGGTGGGGGAATAAGAAACTAAGGTGATCAAAGGGAAAGTCAACAAACAAGTGAATGGTGTAGTTGCACTTTGCCAAAAAATGGAGTTGCATGTTTCTAGCCAACCACTTGGCCAAATCAAGGGGTAACACATGGACTAATGGATGAGTGACAACATAAAAGGAGAGGATGCCTCCAAATATAGATAGATATTACATGTATTAAGTCATTACACATAACAAAACACAAAGAAAACTCCATCTCTCCATTTCTCCACAAGCTGTCCAGCAGAACCAACCCTCAAAGAAAAATTTATATCTACATTTCTATTCGTGATAAAATCACCAAATTTTAACCACAACCTCTCCACTCCATGGGCAATATTATCTCAAAATTTCATGGCATTATAATGAGTGTATCCTAGTTAAATCTCCTCCCCAAGTTGAAGAAGCAAACTGTCCTGGTGCTTGACAGTTTCTGGGACGATTTTCAATCGGACGTATCTCCTTCATTACTCAATGGAATTTGGTGTTCTTTAGCTTGTTGGAAAGCTGGTTAGATGGTATACAACTCTCCTTTAGAAGTCTTGATCAGAAAACCTCGGTAAGGCCCTCGTTTTTCATGATCTTTCCACTGAGTTATAGCAGATCCGAAAATCAATTAGAATGTTCTTGATGTTTCTTGCTAGTTTAAGGTTGTAAGGAGTTCTAAGGACTAGATCAAGGCTTGTTAGACTCATATACACACCAAGGAAGGTATAACTCTCTCGAAACCCTAGATCTTGTTTTGAGTTTTAAGCATGCTCTTGGTATTTTAAGATTAGTTATGATATTATTGTTATTATGAACATGTTAACATGATTTTGTAGTTGGTTTAATTATATGATGATTATGATGGTGAAGTATAATATTTCTGGACTTAGTGGGATGTATAACATGTGTATAAGATGTATGGATGCCCGGTGTGGCTTGCTTGTTGAAACGAAATTTGGAAACGTCCGATTTATAGCCGTCGTAATGCCCAATTTTCGTTAGACCTCAGTAATTCGTGCATAACAGTTAGGTTAAATTTCTGAACCTAATGGATACATGACCTACCCTTGTAGATCTCGAGTCATAGATCGCTTTGGCGAAAGAATCGAAGCATTCCGACTTGTGGTTTAGGAGTTATGGCCGACTTAGTAAAAGTTGTTCGAAACCGTAACTACAAGTTCGTTATTAAAATTGAACCTCGGTAAAATATGAAAGTTAGTGACAAATCATTGTAATTAAATATTAGAGGTCATGAGGAAGATGTGAAAGAAAACCACATGTCAATCGGATCGTTTTTCGATTTTATAAAAATGTTTAAGTCGAGGCTAAATACGAATGAACCCCTAAAATGGATACTTGGTTTAACTATGGAAAACCACTTAGAAAACGGGCGATAAAACTCGAGATATAATCTTGGTTCGTAAACGACCGACCATAGAACTTAAACGACTTAAGTACATGCCGAGTATGAGTGAAGTGACATGCCTTGATAACGGGCAAGTGTCTGATTATAACGGTGTTAACAAGAGTTACACTAGAAGGCGAATATCGAGATAACTCGAAAACATGTTTCGACTTAAGTTAAGTTTATAATTATTCTTTAAAAGTATTAAGTGTTTAACCTTGGATATTATGACTATTTATAGATCATCGGATTGACCCGAGGCACACGACCCCTATAGGATTACCAGACAAGTTTCCATTACATGGAACTGTTGTTGTGATTATATATATATATATATATATATATATATGACAGTTGTTATACATATGTCATTGCATGCATGCCTGTTTTCAATTCATATTGTTATACTTGTTCCTTGATTATTGTTGGCTTATAAGCTAGATAGATAACGTATCAGTTATAAGTCGGATGTTTTTAAGTCCCTTAGAGAAGGACATATATATATCGTATTCGTTGAATACAGACCGGGAATCAGTACTTCTTGATATATCGTAATTACTTTCGAGGGAAATATTTAAGTAAATATTTTCCATTATTTGGTTGACTAATATTATTTTGAATATTCGTCCGAGATTATTTAATTAACGATCATTACTTCAAATATTTATTTGAACATTATCTATTCAATGAATATTATTTTTCAATATTCATTTAAAGACGATTCATTTATCGAATATTATTTCGAATATTCCTTTAAAGCTTGAATATTATTTTGGTATTCATTTAGAATATTATTCATTAAATGAATATTACTTTTTGAATATTCATTTAAGTTCCTATTTACTTAATGAATATTATTTTAAATATTCATCTGATGTTCTATTTATGTATCGAATATTATTTTTAATATTCCTTTCAAGTCTTATTAATGAAATAAATATTATTTTGAATATTCATTTAAATATTTAATTATTTAATAAATATTTTCTCTTTATTTCCTCGAGAATTATTCTGAGAAATACTTCAATTTAAATATTCGTTCATAGTTATAAGTCTTCTTTAACTATTTCTGATTCAATAAATATTATCTGAATATTTATCCGATACTCTGAAATGACTTCAAATATTATATTCGACCTTCGATTATTATAAAATTACTTTGGAGCCGTATTATTATTAATATTATATCAAGAAAGGTTCTCAAAATTTCATTCTTCCTTCGAATCTATATTCCAAATAAAAAGGAACCTTACTTGAGAAATGTTATTTATCTTGTTGACTTCCCGGTCATAAATCTTTTGAAACTATTCTTTTAACTCGCAACTTGGTTGTTGTTCATCTATCAAATCTTGTGTACCTTCTCATCATTCGAGGGGTAGGAATGTTGGAACAAGTTGGTATCCATTAACAAGCAGTAGCTTGGGAAATATTGGTGAATTTTACTTTCCAACTAGATACTTATCAACAAGTATTATACTTGGGGAAAGGGGGATGAACTTTATGTTTCAGAGTTATGGATGTTATACGAACTAGGAGCTGCGTAAGTGGCCAAGTGGCACCGGTCCAGCAATGGCCCAACCATTGGCCGGGGGTTTCCAGAGGGCGGTGGACAAGTAAATCCGTTGGTGTTTTTTTCTACATGTAGAGAACAAGAGATGGGGAGCATAGCATGCGACTGATCATCGGTAATGTTATGGCTCCTGGCGCGTCAATGCTCCGGTATTAGTTTACCTTTCAAATGTTGGAAATTTTCTGCAACACTCTCGGTGTTGGTAGGTGAAAAAATGATTGAATATGGAATTGCAATATTTTTCTGCAAGTTCCTCTTTTATGATAAATAATGCTATCTTGCTTATCTTTGACATAGCAGATATTTCCACAGAAGTATAATTTTGAGTTACCTTGTAACTTCATCTTTCATATTATACTGGCATTATGTTCGTCAAATGCATGGCATATGGTTTCAAAATACTTTTGAACTGTTATATATATTGTTGTTCAGTTATATTATTGTTGGTGGGCTATTGCTCACCCTTGCTTTATCTATTATATCACAACAACAGCTAGATCTGATGGTCGCATAAGGCACAATTGGTGCAATCAAGTGATAGCATTCTGAGGATTAACCGCTGAGATCAGAGCTGCCGCTGCTGAGTAAGAAGCTATTGGCAGGCTGGATGTTAGCTTTCGAGTAGCTAATGTATGTATATATTTGGCAATTGTAAATGGATGGCAAAGAGCATGTTATAGTTAATGAAAATTCTTTGGGTTGTAAGAACTCAAACTTGTGACTAATAATATTGAAGGTTACTCTGATTTCATCTCTGGGACTATAACGGGTGAGTTGTTGTTTTGGGTCACAAGGTTGTAATTTCATTTATATTGGTTTTGTGGGTGGATATTGAGGTCGTAACAACCAGATCCCTGACCCCGGATTTGGGGGTGTTACAGAAATGGTATCAGAGCGTTACGTTATACACCCTAGAGATGAAGCGACGTTAAAACAATAAATTCACTAAGATAATAAGAACTCTTTCCAAGTTCATAGTCAGACTACATAATTTAGTATTGACATATGTAAACCTTATGGGAACTATTAAATATCATGTTAGTAACTTAGCCCGATGTTGTATCGACGAGTAAGGCGACAGGCCTCGAGACTTACGAGCAGCAACACGAGGATGCTTTATTATATGTTGACGATCGGCTTGAAGACTCGATAAAGTACCCTACTGAGGACCCGAAGAAGGTTCCAGCTAAGGAGGAGAAACCTGTTAAGGATAAAGAGTTTACCCTTGAGGAAAGGAGGGCTGCAGCCATAAAGACTGTAAGAGTTAAGGTACAGTGCTCAAAAAAGTGAGCGCAAAGACCTGAGGTAATGTTAGGAGAACTAAGGATGCATATTGGACTCATAGCCGGACTACCGGATGTAGTACCAGCAAGTAGGAAGGATTGAAAGAATTACTTGAAATCTTATATGAAGATAGATAAGGACATTTAGAGACTTTCAGATTAATGAGAAAAGAGTTAGAATGATGCATGATTATCAAAGACATCGATATAGGACGGGGAGCAGAGTCTCCAGGAGCAGTTGAGCTAGAGGCAGCAAGTGCCATATCATTTGATAAATGGATTGGTGTGAAGATTGTCAATGATGATTCGCCATGAGAAGGCATATTTCATAGGTTATAATTTATGAAACCAAATTGAGATTGTTGAGGTGGTTTTATTCAGGGAAGTGTTCATTTTATGAATGGATCAGCTTAGAAAGTAAAGACAGTGGGAAGTGATGGCCTGATTGGATAAAGTTAGACAAAGAAGTAGTAAGCATCTCAGAACCTACAAGAGGAAAAGACTATGGATTCTTCGATAAACTCGTGGTAAGATTACTATTAGAGACTAAGTATAGGTTTATTTCAACTCAGTAAAGTGATGAACCAGAAACATTAAATGCACGTGATTCAGAGGAATATTAAATTCTTTCTTTTCCTTGAATGGATTATAGAAGATACCTTAAGTTTATTCCGACACCGAATCATTAATGGATCAGTGACACGATCAGTGGTTAAGAGGTAATGGAGAATGTTTTAAAGATAAAACCTAAAGGAGCAAGTGTCTGCCAAGTTCTCGAAGTATGAATCCTGGCAAAATGAAGTTCAGTTATTAGGACATGATGTCAATAGTGAGTAGTGTTGGTTGACCCCGCCAATTTAAAGGCAGTTTCAATTGAGGAAGGCCAACCCCACTAACAAAGGACTAGGAATTTTGAATAGACAGAAAAATATGAGAAAATCTCCCTGGAACTAAAGATAAAATTGGTAATGACCCAGCATTGGCGTTGCCTAAATGGAAAAAAAAGGAAGACCTTGTGATATATTACGATACGTCTCATACAGATTTAGGTGGCGTGCTTATGCAGCACGGTAGAGTAATTACGGATGCATTTGGACATCACGGTTCACCAGATTCGGATGGCTTTGATAATGCCAACTTTGTGGAATGATTGACCCAGCGGTAATGTTCCTTCTAAGACTAGTGTTTAGGTAGACTGACCTTTGGTAGTAGCGACTATTAGGACGAATATGCATCAGGCCGATGTGGCATGATTCAGTTTGATTTTCTTCTATGGGATGTAAATATTTGGTTTCCTTTCCAGCGGTTAAACTCCCAACTTTATGGCAGTCATACCGTTACTATAACTATTTACGGTTCTGCCTGCTTGGATGTTCCTAGAACTATTGTCCAGGTTTCGAAATTGGCCTTCTTAGTATTACCAGCGGGTGGATAGATTGACCAAAATTTCCATGATTCTGGAGAGAACTTCAACAAATTTTGGCAAACCTTGTCTTTCTAATTATCAGAAGACGTCCCCGAAGAGAGTTGAAATTGGAGCGAACCCTGTGGATAGGGTAAAGTAGGTGCTATACGGGTTGGTAGACAGACCCTGATTATTATAATTGATTGTAGAGATGAAATTGGAAGTTGAGATTGGATGATAAAAAGGGAAATGTATTCAAGAAACCAGTCGGACTGAGAAATTCCGGGATTGACTTAAATGAAAAGGTTGTTATGCCAGGAGTGTTAAGCTCATGCGGCACGTCGGATTGATAAGAGGAATCGCAAGGATGAAAATAAAAGAATAGTGAATGAAGGGCGACGGTGCTCGAGTCAAGTGACTACACTACTCTGATATCTAAGATTGTTCTGTGAAGGAAGCTTACGAGTATGCCAGGGGAAAACATATATGTGAACGTAATCTACCCCAGATAAATTACCTTCGTTAAGGTTGATAGAGGCACTATGCCAAGCAATTGCTAGAAAAGTAATACTACTGACTAAGCCCCAGTTTTGCATATTTTAATACGACTATTTAAGGCCATAAAATGATAGATCATAAATGGCTAGACCAGCAATGTAAGGAAAAAGCAGGGTTGCTTTTAGTTAAGCACCGACTGCGAGAACTTTTGGGATATAAAGTAAAGTGATGCATGGGTATATAATGGACCGGATTCTGAGTAAGAATAGAAGTACGATGATCTGAGACACAGAGTGTTGGGATATTATAAATACAAAGGTTATGATACGGGTGAGACAGATGATCAACCTAAGTGTGTGGAAGCGGTCAGAGATTGCTCAGTATGCTACCAAAATTTTGTCTGACGCTAATATCTTCGATAAGAAGTAATAAGTACTAAGAGATTCACGTTGAACATGACCAATATCTTTCAGAACATCCTTGCTACCATTACCAAGTTCTGCGAAAAGAGCAAATAGACATATACTGTCTTTTTAGAACGTCTTGTAGACTGACATCCATTTGAAATGAGAGGTTAGCATTAAGCTACCTACAGATGATCAAGATAAGAACGATTGAAAAGAGACCCTTATTAGGGATATATGATTTGATTTCTAGTTACAGGATGTAGGCATTCCTTGAAAAGAGAATTGAGGATAGAATATCCATAGTTGAAGATGAACCCTTGGGATGTATAGAGGATGACATTGCCCTAATAAAGACATTGTGAATCCAGATAATATAAGTTGGATTGACCAAGGCAACAATAACCTTTAAGGATTTATTTAAAGGAGTTTTAGGAAAGTACATAGACCGAATTATTATGGGATTGGTTAATGATGTTTTGATAATACCTTATACCTAGAATATACAGGAGGAACGATGAGGATGACCTAACAAATCTTATAAGGATAAAGGTAATATTTTGAACTTCAAAGTGGAAGTTTGGTAGGGAATGTACGACATGGTAACGATAATGCCAGATGAAGCATGTGTGAAACCAGGAGAAAGTATGGATTGAACCAATAAAGGTTGAGGTTATCATAAAATAAGAAAGAACTAAGAAAAGAAATATCCTAAGTAGGATCAGGAATAAATATGATGAGGTTCACATGGAAAGGTGGAAGCAATGGCTTATGGAAAAGAGACTGAGTTTAAGGGAGAATGCTTTCACCCTGAGTTGGTATAGATCCAGAAAACACCGACTACAAGAAATTATTGTAATGCGGAAAGGCCAATGAGGTGGCCGACACTTTAAATATAGAGAAGTACCATAAATGCTCATACCAAAGGAAATAGAGTGGTATTGAGAAGGACCTCGAAGGTCAGGGTGTGATGGAGGAATTTACGATTCCCTCTAATGATCGTGCGAGAATTAACATTAAGGATAGTTTAAGTAAACATTCGATTCCTGATATTGTCTGAGGAACATTATCGACATAAGAAGGTTTTGCGACAGGCCAGACAACAGTCCCCACAAGAAAATTCCCCAAGAGAGTCGCCTTCTTTTTGAAAGAGAGAGGAGAGATTAGGTAAAAGGAGTAAGCGAAAGGACTAGACCAGCAAGAGGTTGGTAGTAGATAACAAGAAACAGAAATGGTACTAATGTTAATAAGCCAATTGGCATGATGATGAATGACAAGCAAGTTTATGTGGGTGTATTTCTATGCAAACAAGATAGAGAATATGAGGTTGGAAAGTGATTAAGTAAACTGCTAAGCTTTCAGTCTTTTACTGAAGATATAGGATTAAAATTTCATCAACTTGTCATAGTTGCGATGCTTGAAACTCTTCTGCGATTTTATCTACTTCTTGTGATATCTACGTCAAGCTCAAGAAGTATTCATTATGGATAAGGAATAGTGATGATTTTGTCTTCCTGAACGTTATGATTCGACAATTATGAGACCTGTACGTTTATCTATTCAAGCACTATGTAAATGACAAATGATGGTGATTCAACCATGGGTTACATTAACGTAATGATGATCCTTTTGAGAACTTAAATGATAACGACTGTAGAAATGTCTGGACTGAGCCTAAGTTAGAGAAATCGTCCAGGGTTATTTTGGATGGTTTGATGTTGGGAATGACGTGATATTTGAAATAAATGATTAGACTATGAAGGTTCACAGAGCGATTATGGTAGAAATAGACACCAAGTGATTGATGGAAATGAATATAAATTTGAGGATCAACAAGGGAGTTAGATATGCGAACTCCTGAGAGGCCCTAGCAATGAGATAAGAAAAGTATGAAATGGACATTGTAAAGTCGTCGGTCACAACGGGAAGTTGGAATTGAAAGCATGGACGACATACAAATTAACCCCCTTAAGTAGGGAGAAGTCGAGGAAATTGGAACAGATTGATTGAGTACTAAGGAGACTTATGGAACGAGAAATTGAGAATTTAGATGGTTGAACAGAGGAAAGTTTGACCCCAAGGATGTGATTGATAAAGAAAAGATTGGGAAAGTAATATGAAATGTGAATCAAGGAATATTATGAATGGATTGATGAATGGGTTTACGAACGAACCCTCGAGATGACAACCTGATAGTGTTATTATTATAAACATGAAATAGCTAGTAACAAAATATAGAATGTCAGTAAATATGGTGTCAAAGGAGAAATCTAAGATTTAACCGGAAAGGTTGAAAGGTGTTTCAGGAGCAAGTGTTGCTGAGATTGGACAAGAACCTAGTTCATAGAATGATGGACAGAGCAGCGAGGATATGTCGACACGTGAAATTACGATAAATTAGTGTTTAATACGATTGCGATTATCTTTCTTCCTTGATAAACCTCTATAATTCGGAGGGAAATTCTAAGTATGATATCTTACAATCATGAAAATTTTCTAAAATTCTTTGAAATTCTTTTCTTTTCTTCTCTCTTATTCATCTTCTTTTTGAATTCAGAAGAACAACCCTTTAAGGAGGGGAGGTACTGCTACATGACTATCTGTCTGTGTGATAGAGGTCTAAGTAGAATACCACTAATTGTTTAATTGCTTGTCAAGTACTAAAGGCTGGCCCCCTTCTGTACTAACTATGCAATATGACAAATGTTCATGGATCATAGTGATCACTAAATAAATTCTGCTATTCATATATATATATATATATATATATATATATATATATATATATATATATATATATATTAATCGAGATTGCGAAGATTAAAGCGATTAGGAACATAGTACGAATGAGGTTATCTCCGAATACACAGCGCGATAGTGATACCAAAGTCATTGCAGATACCAATAAGAATAAAGAGCATAGGAATGAGTAAGAGCATAACCCGGATAGGGTGCTGTACGAAAAGTAGCAGAGTCGAGGGAAAAGGATAAAATGTGTATTGTAGCACCAGCAAGTGTGCTGAGTAAAGATGGGAATGCTAAGGATAAACCGGGGAACTGGAAAACGAAATGACAAACAAGCATCCGATTGTTTCCTACCTGATTCCGGGACGGAATCCTTTTAAGGAGGGGAGACTGTAAGAACCCAAATTTTTGGTACTAATTAAAACTTTTTATTATGTATTGGAGTATGAATGTATCAGTGGGTTAATAGATGGATATTGAATGGATTGGATTCAAATGTTTATGTGCCATGAACAATGTAATTGATTGAAGACGTAGATAAGAATAATCTATTATCGAGGAAGTAAGATATGATATACAAACCGAGGAAGTATTCTCATGTCATCCAAATCGATATCTAAGATAAGTTAAGTAACTCCGTAAAAGGAATAAGGAACGCTCGGGAAAGCGCGAGAACATTTTTCTGATTATAAGGATTAAATAGGGAATGAGTAATGAATAGTGTTTTCGGTGAAGATTGGAATATTATTAGACGACACTATATAGAAGTATCCAAAATAGATTTCTGAGTTCGAATCGATGATTAGTGAACGAAATAAGTGTATATAAATGATATCAGATTCAGAAAAATAGCACTTTTATTTTCTCCGAGATTTCACTGGACACTGAAGGATTTAAGGAGATAATGAAAAGACTTAAGGGATTTAAATTCAAGGATTATAAAGGAGGATTAAAGATAGTAGTATAGATATTAAGAAGGTTTCCGGTAAAACCTTAACGAGAAATGCTTGAGATATTCCTCCGAACGATCAATGAAATTGAGCAATAGTTGGGCAAAGAAACAAGCAGAGAACCAAGAGATGAACATGTACAAATTGGTGGGGAAATAGGAAACTAAGGTGATCAAAGGGAAAGTCAACAAACAAGTGAATGGTGTAGTTGCACTTTGCCAAAAAATGGAGTTGCATGTTTCTAGCCAACCACTTGGCCAAATCAAGGGGTAACACAAGGACTAATGGATGAGTGACAACAAAAAAGGAGAGGATTCCTCCAAATATAGATAGATATTACATGTATTAAGTCATTACACATAACAAAACACAAAGAAAACTCCATCTCTCCATTTCTCCACAAGCTGTCCAGCAGAACCAACCCTCAAAGAAAATTTTATATCTCCATTTGTATCCATGACAAAATCACCAAATTTGAACCACAACCTCTCCACTCCATGGGTAATATTCGCTTAAAATTTCATGGCATGCTAATGAGTGTAGCCTAGTTAAATCTCCTCCCCAAGTTGAAGAAGCAAACTGTCCTGGTGCTTGACAGTTTCTGGGACGATTTTCAATCGGACGTATCTCCTTCATTACTCAATGGAATTTGGTGTTCTTTAGCTTGTTGGAAAGCTGGTTAGATGGTATACAACTCTCCTTTAGAAGTCTTGATCAGAAAACCTCGGTAAGGCCCTCGTTTTTCATGATCTTTCCACTGAGTTATAGCAGAACCGAAAATCACTTAGAATGTTCTTGATGTTTCTTGCTAGTTTAAGGTTGTAAGGAGTTCTAAGGACTAGATCAAGGCTTGTTAGACTCATATACACACCAAGGAAGGTATAACTCTCTCAAAACCCTAGATCTTGTTTTGAGTTTTAAGTATGCTCTTGGTGTTTTAAGATTAGTTATGATATTATTGTTATTATGAACATGTTAACATGATTTTGTAGTTGGTTTAATCATATGATGGTTATGATGGTGAAGTATAATATTTCTGGACTTAGTGGGATGTATAACATGTGTATAAGATGTATGGATGGCCGGTGTGGCTTGGTTGTTGAAACGAAATTTGGAAACGTCCGATTTATAGCCGTCGTAATGCCCGATTTTCGTTAGACCTTAGTAATCATGCATAACAGTTAGGTTAAATTTCTGAACCTAATGGATACATGACCTACCCTTGTAGATCTCGAGTCATAGATCACTTTGGCGAAAGAATTGAAACATTCCGACTTACGGTTTAGGAGTTATGGCCGACTTAGTAAAAGTTGTTCGAAACCGTAACTACAAGTTCGTTATTAAAATTGAACCGCGGTAAAATATGAAAGTTAATGACGAATCATGGTAATTAAATATTAGATGTCATGAGGAAGATGTGAAAGAAAACCACATGTCAATCAGATCGTTTTTCGATTTTATAAAAATGTTTGAGTTGAGGTTAAATACGAACGAACCCCTAAAATGGATACTTGGTTTAACTTTGGAAAACCACTTAGAAAACGGGCGATAAAACTCGAGATATAATCTTGGCTCGTAAACGACCGACCATAGAACTTATACGACTTAAGTACATGCCGAGTATGAGTGAAGTGACATGTCTTGATAACGGGCAAGTGTCGGATTATAACGGTGTTAACAAGAGTTACACTAGAAGGCGAATGTCGAGATAACTCGAAAACATGTTTCGACTTAAGTTAAGTTTATACTTAGCCTTTAACGTTGTGTTTGGTTGGGTATAATGGAATGGAATGGAATGGAATGGAATGAATAGAAATTAATGGAACACAATGAACATGAGAAGTAAGATTTTAAAAAAAAAATGAGTGGGTGCAAATTTTGTATGATAGGATTTGGGAAGAAAATAGATTGGAGGGAGAATGAATCATTCCTTTTCAAATTGGTATGTTTAAAATTTAGCTTAGGTGGTTAGGAATGGAATGTTGTAAGGAATGAAATTTGTAAACATTTAACAATATTCTTATTCAAATTCCATTCCATTCCTTTCAATTTCATTCCTCCCAACCAAACACAACATAAAAGTATTAAGTGTTTAACCTCGGATATTGTGACTATTTATAGATCACCGGATTGACCCGAGGCACACGGCCCCTACAGGATTACTAGGCAAGTTTCATATACTTGGAACTGTTGTTGTGATAATATACATGACTGTTGTTATACATATGCCATTGCATGCATGCCTGTTTTCAATTCATATTGTTATACTTGTTCCTTGATTATTGTTGGCTTATAAGCTAGATAGATAACGTATCAGTTATAAGTCGGATGTTGTTAAGTCCCTTAGAGAAGGGCATATATATATCGTATTCGTTGAATATAGACCGGGAATCAGTACTTCTTGATATATCGTAATTACTTTCGAGGGAAATATTTAAGTAAATATTTTCCATTATTTGGTTGACGAATATTATTTTGAATATTCGTCCGAGATTATTTAATTAACGATCATTACTTCAAATATTTATTTGAACATTATCTATTCAATGAATATTATTTTTCAATATTCATTTAAAGACGATTCATTTATCGAATATTATTTCGAATATTCCTTTAAAGCTTGGATTACTTAATGAATATTATTTTGATATTCATTTAGAATATTATTCATTAAATGAATATTACTTTTTGAATATTCATTTAAGTTCCTATTTACTTAATGAATATTATTTTAAATATTCAGTGGATGTTCTATTTATGTATCGAATATTATTTTTAATATACCTTTCAAGTCTTATTAATGAAATGAATATTATTTTGAATATTCATTTAAATATTTAATTATTTAATAAATATTTTCTCTTTATTCCCTCGAGAATTATTCTGAGAAATACTTCGATTTAAATATTCGTTCATAGTTATAAGTCTTCTTTAACTATTTTTGATTCAATAAATATTATCTGAATATTTATCCGATACTCTGAAATGACTTCAAATATTATCTTCGACCTTTGATTATTATAAAATTACTTCGGAGCCGTATTATTATTAATATTATATCAAGAAAGGTTCTCGAAATTTCATTCTTCCTTCGAATCTATCTTCCAAATAATAAGGGAACCTTACTTGAGAAATGTTATTTATCTTGTTGACTTCCCGATCATACATCTTTTGAAACTATTCTTTTAACTCGCAACTTGGTTGCTGTTCATCTATCAAATCTTGTGTACCTTCTCATCATTCGAGGGGTAGGAATGTTGGAACAAGTTGGTATCCATTAACAAGCAGTAGCTTGGGAAATATTGGCGAATTTTCCTTTCTAACTAGATACGACTACTTTGTGGAGTCTTATCAACAAGTATTATACTTGGGGAAAGGGGGATGAACTTTATGTTTCAAAGTTATGGATGTTATACGAACTAGGAGCTGCGTAAGTGGCCCAACCGTTGGCCGGGGGTTCCAGAGGGCGGTGGACAAGTAAATCCGTCGGTGCTTCCTTCTACATGTAGAGAACAAGAGATCGGGAGCATAGCGTGCGACTGATCATCGTAAATGTTATGGCTTCTGGCGCGTCAATGCTCCTGTATTAGTTTACCTTTCAAATGTTGGAAATTTTCTGCAACACTCTCGGTGTTGGTAGGTGAAAAAGTGATTGAATATGGAATTGCAATATTTTTCTGCAAGTTCCTCTTTTATGATAAATAATGCTATCTTGCTTATCTTTGACATAGCAGATATTCCAAAGAAGTATAATTTTGAGTTACCTTGTAACTTCATCTTTCATATTATACTGGCATTATGTTCGTTAAATGCATGGCATATGGTTTCAAAATATTTTTAAACTGTTATATATATTGTTGTTCAGTTATATTATTATTGGTGGGCTATTGCTCACCCTTGCTTTATCTATTATATCACAACAACAGCTAGATCTAATGGTCGCATAAGGCACAATTGGTGCAAGCAAGTGATAGCAGTCTGAGGATTAACCGCTGAGATCAGAGCTGTCACTGCTGAGTAAGAAGCTATTGGCAGGCTGGATGTTAGCTTTCGAGTAGCTAATGTATGTATTTACTTGGAAATTGTAAATGGATGGCAAAGAGTATGTTATAGTTAATGAAAATTCTTTGGGTTGTAAGAACTCAAACTTGTGACTAATAACATTGAAGGTTACTCTGATTTCATCTCTGGGACTATAACGAGTGAGTTGTTGTTGTTTTGGGACACAAGGTTGTAATTTCATTTATATTGGTTTTGTGGGTGGATATTGAGGTCGTAACGACCAGATCCCTGACCCCGGATCTGGGGGTGTTACAACCTGAACAGGGACTCTTCTTCACTGGATGATTCTATCTCACCTTCTTCCTTGCTTTTGGAAGTTGAAGTCGAGGAACAGCTAGATTTTGAAGGGTGTCTCCCGGAACTAGATCCTGAACGTTGGGGAGTGGCCTTAGTCCCAGAACCAGAAGCGCGCCTGTTCACATGAGAGGTAGTTCCAACACCTTCAACAAAGTCATCAACATCAGTCACCTTCCAGGGACTTTGATAAAAGGAAGGAAAAACGACCCCTTTATGGTCATGACTAATCTTATTCACAGCTTTTTCCCAACCGATAGTCATGCTGTCGGGTTGGACCTCCCTGTCATGCTCATCAATGAAGGCAAGGAATGTATCCGAGCCAAAGTAGTTCTGAATGACTGAGTCTTTGTTGTTTTGGGTCCTGTTCTCTAAGGCCGCATATTTTCCCCTAAGGGATGAGAGTTGGTCTTCTGAGGTGAAGTATTTAGCCTCCCATTCTTCAGATTCCTTCTGATGCTTCTCCACAGCCTTGAGGGCAGCTCTTTCCTTATCCTTGTACGATTTCCCAAGTTGGACAGCGTTCTGGAAATGAGCATTCAGCTACAAGAATAAAACACCATAAAAAATGTGTTAAGCCATGATGGTCAATATCGAACAAGAGTAACAAAAAGGAAGGGGAGATAAGCTTACATTATAGGCATGAAACGCTCCCAAGCTCTCATTTTCCCCAAGGTCCGTTGCTGTTGCAAAATGAACCTTATCAGCCGGGGTTATGGCATTCCGAGACCATTCTTGAGCAAGAAGATGGCTATCTCGGATAGCGTCCTGCTCGCATATTCCCCACTCAGGCATGAATGCAGTTTTCATACTCCCATCCGAACTCCAGATTCTTTTTCCAGCTTTGGAGCAATGCTGAAGGAATTCAGGAACTGGAACGTCATCAAGGTTGGCCTCTTTCTCATCCTTTTTAATCATCCTTTTAGTAATCTGAGGAGCCCGACTCGGCAGGTTGTCAATCTCCTCAGCAACTGCAAGAAAAGCCAAAGAAAACAATGTTGGAATAAGAACAAGTATGATGAAAATAAAGGAGTTAAAGTAAGGATTACCCTCGAGAGGGATACTACTAAGCCCGGTCTCTATCAAGGCATGCTCAGTCACGACTTCTCGATAGTGAGCATTTTGAAAGGTTGAAATAAACCAATCCCGCTAAGCTTTTTCTTCACTTGAGAGTTGAAGCTCACTAACACCCTCATCATTCACGTGATTGAATTTAGACCTGAAAAACTCACCCTAGTCTCCCCTTTTCCATCTAAGGATGAAAAATTTGTGCCTCCAATTATGGTATGAATCAGGCACGGAGGAAGCATTGATAATCATTCGGGACTTTGTATGATGTTGGATGCTTACCCATCCTTTCCTAGTAATAGGGCTATTCTTGAAAGCAAACAAATGTCTAAATAAAGGAATGCTAAGGCAGATGCCTCCCTTGATGCATTCAACCATAAAAAAGAAGATAAATTTCCAGGAGTTGGGATATAGTTGGCACGGGTTGATTTTAACTTCAGCTAGCAACCTAACAACCCAAGGGTGAACTGGAAACCTAAGGCCATCGGTAATAGCACCTTTGTATACAAATAAATTCTCAGGGTGCAAATTACAAGTTCTATCCCCTGGTGTGGGGATTCTGAGTTTCAAACCAAAAGGAAATTCATATTTGAGTAAGTCATTAATATCTCCTACATCTAAAGTGCTAGGGAATATGAAAGAATCAAATTCTGCGTTGTTTGGAAACACGTCCCCGGGCTCATCTAAGAGTTGGGGTAAAGTTAACTGATAACGAGGAGGAAACACCTTACCTTTCCTATTGTTATCTTTGGTCCTCTTGTTGATTGGTTGAAGAAGGCCCTTAGAAGGAACTACAGTGCTCTGACCACCCTCACTTGCCATCAGGTTTGTCTAAAATTGAAAGAAGTACTTGAATCTTGAGATCTCTTCAAAGAAGAATTTTCTTTGAGATAAGAGGAATTGTGAAGAATGACTTTCACCCCAACTCTTTTATAAGGAAATGGGCGACCCTCCATAGCAGGTCATCTTTCCAACGACCTGCGTTTACAGGTTAAATTGCCGAAAACGGCAGGAAAAAGGCTTTATGATCTCGAAATTGAGTTGAATAAACGATCTAATTCGTGTGAATAAGCGAAAGAAATGAATGGAAATGCAGGTTGAAGCAACAACATAGTTAACAACCCAGGAGGTTGTACTAACTCATGCTTATTAAGCCTAAACAGAGGATTAAGACAAAAATCCATGATTAAGGCACTAAACAGTAAGATTAGCTAAAAAGCTAATACTGTAAGGAAATTTGGAGGATACACTCTAAAAAATGGTGGGAGTTTTGAATCTCTGCACAAAATATAAGCCCAGATGGCCAACGAGGTTGTTTGCCCTGAATTAAGCTGGTTGATTGAATTCAAGGCCTGAAAGTCAGGAACCATTGAATAAAATCAATCTAGGGCATGGTCTTTCAAACAAGGTAGGAGTTTTAAAGTCCTTGAGTATAAAATCAAGGATAAAAACCGACCATAGTATCCTAGACTTGAAGTCAGGTGTTGAAAACAAGGGAAATCCCTGTTCAAATAAATGAAGAAGCAAAGACCTCCATGACAAGGGGGGCAAGGCCAAGGTTGTTTAAAACATCCTATTGCAAGTATGCAAATATGTCAGGGAGCCAAGGGCCATAGTTTAACCCAAGGTTATTTGAAACCAAGAGTTCAAGAACAAGTTAAGAACTAGAAGGTCCTGAAAACTAAGAAGAAGGTTATTTAAGATCAAGGATCACAAAATCAACCATGGTATTGTAAACTCACTCTAGAAACAAGGAGGGGAGTTCAAAACAAGATTTGGCTTTGGTCAAAGTCAAGGTCAAAAGTCAAAGTCAAAGGTCAAAGTCAACTAGTCAAAATTTGGCCAAAATTCAAAAAAAAAAAATTTATGGGGCCCAGCCGACCAGGGGTGGCCGACCAGGCACCCTTTGCCAAATGGCCGACCAGGCTACCTTGGGGAAAAATTGCTCAGGTGCTGTGAACACCTGAGCCCCTAGGTGATTTCAGTTGGCTCCAGAACGCTCAAAAATGCTCCGTTTTCCCTCAAATTTGAGATTTGAAACCCTTGAAAGGTCCTCTACAAGCCCATGTAGGTTCCTTGATGATTCCAAGAGGTTGAAAAAATGACCTTGTTTGAAACAAGGTCTGGTTTGAAAACCAGCTTGAAATGAGGTATTTCGCCTCCAAAACGTTCAAAAATGCATATTTTCATGTGATTCTTCTTCATACCAGGAGATTATAAGAATCTCTATCATATGAGCTCAACTTCAAAATTTGGGTTTAGAAATGTCAGGGGTGTTCAAAACCAGGAGGGTGTTCGAAATTAGGAGGGTGTTTGAAACACCTTGTCGAGAAGGCCGTATTTCTTGCCTAGACTACTCAAAAATGAGAATTTCTACGTGATTCTTTCTACAACCATGAGGTTATAAGAATCTCTACTAGATTGGCTTGACTCCAAAATTTGGGATTAGGGTTTCGCTAATCGCAATTAGGGGGTGATTAACCTCAATTATCGACGTTTAAGGACTTCCACTCTAAAATTCACCTATCTCAAGGTTAAGGGTGGATATCCTAGTAGTAATTACATTAATTACGAACTAGTTAGCCTCAATCAAGGCCTTTTTATCCCCGTTTAGGGTTGTTTAGCCCTGATTAAGGCCGAATTAGTGTCCTTTGCTAAAAAATTAACCCTTATTGAGGCTTATGAGCGATGACCGACTGATATTAACCCTAACTTGGATAAGTTGAGGGAAATAAATCACTAATGAATCTATGATAAAGGATCCTATGCACGAATTGCACTTGGATTAGTGTCTACAAGCTCGAAACGGCACTAATCCTATTCCCGAATGGCCCAGAAATCTTAAGGAAAAGGTTCGAGAGGCCGTGGAATGTTTAACTTTCTTAAGTATTAACTTGGGAGAGAATTTCAGTCGTTGTGAATGTATAGGTCGCTTCATACTTCACTGTAAGACGATACCCTGGTAGGGCCGGTGTGACCTTAAACTTCTACGAAATCAAGTTTTCCTAGAAGTTGGGGGGCAAATGATATGGGTGAAAAATAATCCCTAAAGACATAATTAATATAATATTTATTGGCTCATAAATAAGGCTCGAAACCCTAGTTGGGCATTAAATTCGTAGTTAACGATTAAGCCCAAAAGAACAGCCCAAACCGGGGATGGCCGGTATAAGCTTGTTCCTAACATGGGCCTGATCTACAAACCGAGAACGTTCTAGAAACAAGGAACGTTCTAGAATATCCCAGGGATATTATATAGCTTCCAAGGCACCTAATTCGACATGGAAACTAATTCCTATAAGGAAGGAGTAAGAACCTTCCTCAATAACGGTGACTTGTCCACCAAGTCTCTAAACCCTATTACGATTCTAAGGCTCCTACAGCCTATATAAAGGGCCAGACCCCTCATCTCAGAACTACGTTGGCTTGATTCTCAACTCTGAGATACGTAGGCATCTTTTGAGGACCCAAATTAGGTCACGATAACGCAAGCGCAGCCATTGAAGCACGAAGCTCACGAACCCTAGCCGCAATTCGATAACCCTACTTTTTATTCCACAACAGACATGATTGAATAAAAGGTCGATTTTGATAGATGGACAATAAAAATGGGACGGAGGGAGTAATCGGTTAGTTATTATTTATTATAATATTATCATTTTATTTTACAGTTACCCGAAAATGTTTTACTAGAAAAAAATAAAAAAGATAGAAAAGGTAACGTATTTTAGCTGAAAAAGGTAACTAGTTAATTATTAGTAATATCATTATAAAATTTTATTTTATTAAATTAGTAAACAGAACCTTCCTCAAGGCGGTGACTTGCCCACCAAGTCATCTAACCCTACTACGATTCTAAGGCTCCCAACGCCTATATAAGGGCCTGACCCCTCATTCTCAGAACGACGTCTTGGATTGATTCTCAATAACGAGATACTGTAAGAACCCCAAATTTGGGATATAATTAAAACTTTTTATTATGTACTGAGGTAATGGTGAATAGTGATTACGACTACGATGTAACGATTGAGATAATGAATAAAAGGAATAGATTTGGATTCAAATGTTTATATGCCATGAAGAATACTATTGGTTGACACTTTAGATAAGAATTATCTATCTCCTAGGGAATTGAGATTTGATAATTCTAAAGAAGAAAATTATTCTTATGTCATCCAAATCGATATCTGTTATTGGTCTAGTGGTTCCGTAAAAAGGTTAAGGAACGATCGAAAGAGATTAGGGACAATTGTACAACCCTAAGAGGATGAGTAAAGAAAAATGGATGAATAGTGATTTTGGGTGGACATAGGAATATTATTAGACGACGCGATATATAAGTATCCGGAACAAAATTCTGAGTTCGTATTAGTGATCCAGGGGGAAAAAGAGTTTATCTAAAAGCTGTCGGATTCTGAAAAATAGCATTTTTATTTTCCCCGAGATTTCCCTCGACACTGAAAGACTTAAAGAATTATTGAAGGGATTTAAGGAATATAGTTTCCTCCGAACGATCAATGAATTGAGCAATAACCGGACAAAGAAACAAGTAGAGAGCTAAGATACAAGCATGTGCAAGTGGATGGGATCAAGTAACTAAGTAGTTACAAGAGTAACTAGCTCACTTGGAGAAACAAACCAAGTACTTAGCTAAATCTTATCATCCACACTTTCAAACACCAACACTTGGCTAGATGATGCATGCAATGACATGGGCACTTTATTAAAGCCACTTTATGCTAGATATTTTCATAATAATGCAAATTAGATTGGATGAGAGCAAAGGAACCAATCAAAACTCTCTCCCCCTTGTAAGAAAGTCCCATTCGACTTTCCCCTTAATTCAAGAAACAAAATCATCCTTCCCACCATTGTTTGATCTCCAAAAAATTATCATAGATCTTATATTTCATAAAAATGATACCCTAGAAATCTTAGCCCCAAACACCAATTTTTACATTTTCAAAAAAATCAAGAAAGTGGAGGATGAATAGTAACCTCAAGAACAAAATTCTTGAATCTTGATTTTGGTTGATGATCCAAGCTTCATGGAGGCTATACAAGGACTATACAAGGCTTACTAAGTGCATACACACCTCGAGGAAGGTATAACACTCTTGAAACCCTAGGCCTTACTTTGAGTTTAATGATGTTCTTGATGAGTTTTAGATTAGTATGATTATGGTGATGATTAAAGCATGCTTATGTAGTGATTTGTTGATATAGGAGGATAAATAGTTTAGATGAACGGAAAGGCATTGCTTGGCCTTAGTTCATGGTTAAATAACATGTATATGTTATTTGGAGTGGAAACTATGATTATTGGAAAGTTTGGAATTTGGAAATATTCGATTTATAGCCGTCGTAATGCCCGATTTTCGATAATCTTTAAAAACCCATGCATCAAAGTAGCTTGAACTCACTGTCCAGGGTTTTATTTTGCCATGATAAGATAGACAATGTTCCAACCTTCGTTTTGATATAAAGAACGTGTGAAACGGAATTACGGTTTAGGAGTTATGGTCGATATACTAAAAGTAGTTCGAAACCGTAAACGAGAATTCGTAACTGAAATTGAACCCTCGTAAAATACGTAAGTCAGTGGCGAATCTTGGTAATTAAATACTAGAGGTAAAAAGGAAGGTATGAGAGAAAACCACATATCAAACGGATCGTTTTCCGATTTTATAAAAATGTTGGAATCGAAGTTAAACGCGGACGAACCCCTAAAAACCCGCTTGGTTATAACTTTGGTAAAACACTTAAAAAACGAACGATAAAACTCGAGGTATAATCTCGGTTCGTAATCGATCGACTTTAGAACTTATACGACTTAAGTATGTACCGAGTGTGGGTATGATGACATGTCGTAATAGCGCACAAACGTCAGATCGTAGCGGTAATAAAAAGAGTTACACTAAAAGGTGTATAACGGGATAATTCAAAAACGTGTTTCGACTTAAGTGAAGTTTATACTTAGACTCTGAAAAGGTGTTAAGTGGTTAATCTCGAATGTTCTGATTGTTTATAGATCATCGAGCAGACCCAGGACAGGCTATCTCCACCCACACCTGAGTACCAGGCAAGTGTTCAAAACTTTGAACCTGTTGTGATAATATATATATGTGATTTCCATTTTACATATGCCATAGCATGCATGCCTATTGTCAAATTATATTATGATACCTGTTCTCTGAATTGATATTGGCTTATAGACTAGATACGAATTATCAGTTATAAGCCGAATTATTTTGATAAGACCCTTAACGAAGGGCATATGATATTCACTCTTAAATATAGACTGGGAGTCGGTATTTTGAGATATAGATAGTCGTGGAAACCCGGAAGGATTCCAATGACAGATTATTATTTATCTGAGGAATGTTATTATTAAACATTATTTATATTTCCATAAAGTATCAATTACTTGGAAATATTTCGAGGAATGTTATTCGAGTATTATCTCAGTCGAGAGATATTAAATGAATGTTAGTTTCGAATATTCACTTAGAGTTGATTATTTAATGAATATTATTTTGATATTCATTAGAATGTTATTTATTAAATGAATATTACTTTCGAATATTCATTTAAGGTTTTATGTACTTGATGAATATTATTTTAAAATATTCATTGGATGTTCTATTTACTTAAGGAATATTATTTCGATTATTCCTTTAAAGTTTTGATTACTAAATGAATATTATTTGGATATTCATTTAGAAGATTATTTATTAAATGAATATTATTTTCAAATATTCATTTAAGGTTTGACTTATTTATTGAATATTATTTTAAATATTTATTGGAGTTTAATTATTTAATGAATATTATTTCAAATATTCATTAGAGGAGGGATTTATTTAGTAAATAATTCCATATATTCATTCGAGGATTACTTACGAGCAATATTATGAGTTAATAATATTCCGTAATTATTATTGAGTTAATAAATATTCTCGGAATATCTATTTAATTCTTTTAAATTCTTTTTAAAATGATTTATATTATTCGGAGATTACCTTTCACCTCCAGATATTATGTAAAATATTTCGGAGTCTTGTTACGATTATTTTATCAAGGAAAGGTTCCCAACTCTTTTATTTTTCATTTAAATCTCGTTTAAAAGGATTTAAATGCTCGCTCAAACTTCCATATTATAGGGGAACCTACTTGAGCAAGGTTATTTATCTTGTTGACTTCCCGGTCATAATTTATCCTTTCCACTTGCAATTTGGTTGCTATGGACTCATTAAGTCTGTGTGTACCTTCTCATCATTCGAGGGGTAAGATTGTTGGATCAAGTTGATATCCATTAACAAGCAAAAGCTTGGGAAATGTTGGTGAATTTTCCTTTCCAACTAGATACGACTACTTTGTGGAGTCTTATCAACAAATATTTCACTTGGGGAAGGGAGGACAAACTCTACGTTTCAATGCTGTGGATTTATTCGAACTAGGAGTCGTGTATAAGAGGCCGAGTCACGCGGTCCATCACAAGGCCTAACCATTGGTCAGGGAGTTACTGTTAACGGCAATCTACAAGTGGAGCCGTCAGTTCTTCCTTCTACCGGTAGTAAACTATATTGGGCTGTACCATCCCCGACTGATCATCAGGGAGTGGGACAGCTGGCGCGTGATAACTCCAGTATTGGTTCATCTCCCAAATTGGAAATTCCCTGCAACACGTATCGGAGAGACTTCTTTCAGGTTGACAGTGTCTTCCGCAACACGTATCGAAGAGACTTTTTTCAGGTTGTAGGACTTCTAAAAATGTTAATAACTGGAATTGCAATATTTTCCTTGCAAGTTCCTCTTTATATGATAAATGATAATATCTGGCTTATCTTTGACATAGTAGATATTCCCACCTATATATGCATTTTGAGTTACCTCGTAACTTCATCGTTCATGTTATTCTGGCATTATTTCCGTAAATGCATGGCATATGGTTTGAAAGATACTGTTGAACTGTTATATTTTATCATTCAGTTATATATTATTGTTGGTGGACCATTGCTCACCCTTGCTTTATTATTATATCACAACAACAGCTAGACCAAATGACTCGCACAAGGCGCACTCGACGCTGGCGAGGACGATGAGACTACCAGAGCCGAAGAGAAAGCTATTGGTAGGATAGATTTATTCTTTCAATACCAAGTATATGGTCTAGTATGACATATGTAAATGGATGGCAAAGAGCGTGTATTCATATTGTAACTCTTTTGGGTTGTAAGAACTCATAATGTGTTTAATAAAATTTGGTTGTTACTCTGATTTCATCTCTGGGACTATAACGGGTGTGTCTTATATTGTTGTGTTGGGTCATAAAGATGTAATTTATTTTGAGTAGAAGTAAGTTCAAGTATTGTGGACAGAATTGGAGACCGTAACGACCGGATCCCGGACCCTGGATCTGGGGGTGTTACAGAAGTGGTATCAGAGCGTACGTTATAAACCCCAGAGATGAGGCGACGTTAAAACAATAAATTCACTAAGATAATAAGAACTCTTGCCAAGTTCATAGTCGGACTACTTAATGTAGTGATGACATATAAAACCCTCATGGGAACTATTAAGTATCATGATAGTAACTTAGTTCGATATCGTATCGACGAGTAAGGTGACAAACCTTGAGGCATACGAGCAGCAGCGCGATGATGCTTTATATGCTGAAGATCAGCGGGTAATTCGATGGAGTACCCTACTGGAGAACCGGAAGAGGTTCCAGCAGATAAGGAAAATCCTGTTAGGATAAGGAGCTTACCCTCGAGGAATGAGGGCTATAACCAGAAAGACTAAGATGATTAAGGTATAGTGCTCAGAAAAGTGAGCATAAGGAACTAAGCTATTAGCAAGAGGACTGAAGATTCATGTTGGATTTGTAGCCGGACTACTGGATGTAGTACCAGCAAGTAAGACGGATTGAAAGGATCACTTGAGATCTTATACGGGAATAGATGAGAATCCTTAGAGACTTTCATATTAACAAAGAAAGAGCTAGAGGGATGTATGATTATCAAAGACATCGATTTAGGGCGAGGAGCAGAGTCCCTAGGGACAGTTGAGAAGGAGGCAGTAAGTGCCACATCATTTGATAAATTAATTAGTATGCATATTGTTAGTAATAATTCGCCATGAGAAGGCAGTTGTCATAGGTTGTAACTTATGGAACCAAATTGAGGTTAATGAGGTGGTTTTATTCAAGGAAATGTTCATGTTATGAATGAATCAGTTAGAAAGTAAAGACATTGGGAAGTGACAGCAGGATTGGATAAAGATATATAAGGAAGTAGTAAGCAAGACAATGATCTCAGAACCTACCGGAAGATAAGACCAGTGAGCCAAGATAAACTCATAATGAGACTACTGTCAAAGACTGAGTATAGAGTTATTTCAACTCAGTGAAATGATGAACCAGAAATGTTAGATGCATGTGATTCAGAGGAATATTAAATTCTTTCTTTGAATGAATTATAGTAGTTACCTTAAGTTTATTCCGACGCGGAATTATAAAGGATCAAGTAATACGATCAGCAGTTAAAGAGTAAAATATGAGAAAATCTTCCTGGAGCTAAAAGGTGGAATTGGTAATGACCAAGAGTTGGCATTACTTAATGGAAAAAGGAGACTTTGTGCTTCCAACGATGCTTCGCATAAAGGATTAGCATGTGTGCTTGCGCAACACGACAAAGTACTTGCGGATGCATTCGGACAGCACGGTCCACTAGATCGGATGGCCTTAGTAGTGTCAATTCTGTGGAACAACCAACTCCGACGGTAATGTTCCTTCTGAGACTAGTGGTCAGGTAGATTGACATTTGGTAATATTGAATCTCAGAACGTATGAGTATCAGGACGTTGTGTCAGGTTTCAGTTTGAAACTGTTAATTCCCTTCTAAGGAATGTATATAATTGGTTCCTCTCCAGTGGTTAAACTTCCAATCTGATGACGATTATGTTGTTAAGGATGACTGCTTATGGTTCTCCCTGCTTGGTGGTTCATAGGATTATTCTTCAGGTTCCGAAACTGGTCTCCTTAAGTGTTACCAGTAGATGGATAGATTGACCAGAATTTCCCTGAGTCTGGAAAGGAATTCGGTGAATGTTGGCAAACCTTGTCTTTCTGATTATCAGAGAACATCATTAAAGAGAATGAGAACTGGAACGAACCCTGTGGATTGGGTAAGGTTGCCGTCATATGGGTTAGTAGACGGACCATGAGTATTACAATCGATGGTAGAGATAAAATGTTAGGCCGAATACACACTAATAATCAATATTAGATGAGAGAATAACAATTAAGATGATTATGCACTTTTAAATCTTCTGGTATTAAAAACCCTCTTCGTGATGTAAACTATCACAAAGAGCTGCTAGGTTACAATAAGAATGAATAATTCTATTGTTCGATACCCTTCTAGGGTTAACCTCTCTGTATTTATAAAACATGCAGCTGCTATACAATCGCTAATTGATACTCCTATAATTAAGCTATACAATTGATATCAATTACGATTGCTACACATCTCCTAAGTTAACTCAATCTCTATGATAGCTATCCAATCTGTAAAGAGATTGCTTCCATAAATAACTTCTTTAATTCTTCAAACACTGTTGACTGGAGACGCGCTTCCTCCAGACAGAGTTTAACTAAACTCTGTCGAGCTTCCATAGTCAATGTTTAACTAAACTCTGACTGCTTCCAGCTAAACTCTGATTTGTCGCTGTAGCTTCTAAACACTGTTTTCATCAATCATTTCTAACAATCTCCCCCAACTTGTTCATTAGCAAGAATGTACAATTTTACAGTAAATGATGATGTCAAAACAAATACAAAATTACAGTGATTAATATACAAACAGAGTTTAAGCTTCTACTTCACAAAAATCTACAGAAATAAGAAAACTCTTACAGACTTTAACCTCTAATCTCTTCAAGATCTGGTGTAGCTCTGAGATAGTCTATTAGCAATCTTCTTTCAGTATTTTCAAGTTCATTCTCCATAGCTTCCTTGATCTCTCTCAACTGAGGATCATTCTCATCAGTCTGATAGATACCATCTCTGAGATCGTAGATTTTGTTTCTTCTCATTTCATTTCCCAATCTGATATACTTCACCACTTCAGACTTCACATTAAAATCAAGAACAGTGATTCCAAGATCAGTCTTTAGCTTTGTAGTTCCCTTTTCCATCTCTATCAGCTTTCCATTCCAGTCTCTGTACTTAGGAACATATTTACTGTTATACTTCATGCCTCTTCTTGCCAGATTCTGTAGCATCTTCTGTCTAAGCACATTGGCAACAGATTGAGTCCTTTGATTTGTTACCTTGAAAAGATACAGAACATGTTCTAGTTCTTCCCAATATTTCAAACCAAGATCATTCTCCCCAATTTTAAAAACTGTTCCATCTGCCATGAAGTATAATAGAAAATCTTTCTTTAGGCTCTTCTGATAGACCAACTGTACTGATTCCAGTCTGTCTAAACTCTCTTGAGTGACAACACCTTGACCTGGAACAGCCAGTGAAGATGGATCTCTAGGACTAACATTCTGCCTTTTATCCCTATGTGATCCTATACCACCCTTGTTGTTTCCAATTTTCCCAGAAAACGTTCTTCCATCAGTGAAATCCATAGAACCTTTAAGTGCTTGATTTGGATCATGAAGAGTTCCCTTTCCAAAAGTTGATTTCAACTGAGAAGATTGTAAAGGTGTGGTCACAACTTGTGTAGCAACAGAGGTTGTGTTTTCATTCTTCTTTACAACTTTTGTAGAAACAGAGGTTGTATTTTCTCCAGCAATGCCTTTCAGCTTTTGCTTAAAGTTTGCATCTGTTGGTTTTCTGGATACTTGCATCCTTTGTTCAGTACCAACTTTTTCTTTGATTTGAATGCCTTTAAGAACAGGCTTTGTAGCTTTCACATTCTTCTTAGAATTGCCAGATTTCACAGCTTTCTTATGTTCTGCTAGAAATATCTTCTCTTGAGCTTGAACATCTGCAATTGTAACTCCCTCTTCATTTTCTTCTAAGAATAACTTAGCAGACAATTCCTCATCAATCTGAGGATCAGAGGATAGTATCAAACTCTTAGTCTTTGAAGAACCTCGAGTATCAGTGTTTAACCCAGCAGACTGTGATTTAAGAGACTTGCTGCTAGTTTTCAGAGTTTGAGTTTCTACAGCCTTGCCCTTGCCTTTATTATTTGCTCCTCCATCTCCAGCATCATCCTTCTGAGTCAGAGTTTGAAATTGCTTGCATTTTTACTTTGCAACTCTCTCCCCCTTTTTGACATCATCAGGTATGAGTATAGATGTGATCAACTCCAAAGAGGTAGCAATAGAATCAATTTTAACAGACAAGGCAGACTGATTCTCTTCAACTTTACCCAGCCTGGCAAAGAGATTGTCTTGAGCTTTAGAAAATTTTGTAGTCATGAGTTTAGACTCTCTTTCCATGTTCAGTTTTCTAGTTTGGATCTCAGTCCTCAAGTCAGTGATTGCCTTCATAGTTTCATCAAATCTACCATCCAGAGTCTTGACTTGAACTACAGTTGCTTTTAAGCAAGAAAGAATCTCTGGATTGGAGATAGTGTTGGCAGTTTGCTTAACAAAATTAGCCGCTCTCCTTCTTGGAAAAATGCAATCCTCTTTGTACCAGTCAGCAGCAAATTTTGCAAGTTGTGCTTTTTCAATTGCATGAGACTTAAAAGGTTGATCGAAAAAGGTATGTTTATTGTCTGTTTGCACTGGTGCACTCAGAAAAGAATCAGAGTTTGCACTGCTTTCACCTTCAAGTTCAACACTTGCAGCTTTAGCATGTTCTACATCATCTTCAAGTGAAACACTGTGCTGAGCATTGTCATCCATAGTTTCTGCAATTTCTTCTGCAGCCTTGTCAAGATTTTCTTCATGTTGCTCAGGCTCAGCAACAGAGTTTGCATTTGTGTCATCAACAGGCATAGGCTGAGAAGTAGCCTTGGTTGCTTGATCAACCTCATCACCTCCTTCAACAATCTGGTGAGCATCTGAGATTCACTCTGTATGTGATGCTATAGTTTCAGTAATGACAACTATAGGTTGATCAGCTGCACCAGTTGCTTCAGATTGAGCAAAAATAGGTGAGATAGGATCAGAGAATGGCATGAATGAATCAAGAGTATCATCCATTGGAGAAAAGCCATCTCTATTATCCTCTTCTGCAGGCATTTTATCCTCTGCAGGCATTTCAACCTCTGCAGGCATATCAACCTCTGCAGGTATATCTTTTTCAGCCTCAACAGTAGGTGTTTGCTGTGAAACCACCTCTGGAGCTTCAACATTTTCACCATCAGAATCAGAGATTACTAGTTTTCTCCTCTTAGCTAGAGACACTTCATCTGAATCCTCTTTACTAGATTCTGCCACCACAGAGGTTGAAGAAGGTCTTTTTGCTCTTTGAATCTTTCTTCTAGCATAAACAGCTCCAGGAGATGTCTGTTTTGCTTTGGTGTGTTTCTCTATTGTCTTCTTAGCTCTTGCATGTCTTTCAGTAGTTGCTGCTGTTTGCTTTACTCTGCCTCTTTTTGCTTTAGGCTGTGGTTGTGGTTGAGATTGTGATGGTTCAGTGTTTAGTTGTTGAGTGTGTCAAGATTGTTTTGTGATTGGAGATTGAGGATTTTGGGTTGGAGCAGTGTTTGTGATTGGTGATGGAAAGTTGTGAGTGGATGCAGGTTGTTGAGTAGGTACAATGTGGGTAGGTGATGTAGATGGTTCAGTGTTTAAGGTTTGAGTATGATCAGTGTTTAGTGGTTCAGGGTGTGGTTCTGGTTGTGGTGGGTCTTAAGGTTGGTTGAGAAAATTCTGCAAAGCAAGTGGCAGAACAAAGATAGGTAGGTTTTCTTTACCAGCATCCTTATTAGTCATATCAGAGAATATTCTCTTGTTGACTCTAAAAGGCTGAATCACATCAGCTTCAACAATCTCTAAACCAGATACACAAGCAGTGAATAGCATTTGACAAAATCGAGCAAAATAAACTGTAGTAGACTCTGACAGTTTATCACCTAGATTCATTAGAACATATCTACCAAAATCAAAATTACTACCATAAAGTAGAGAATACCCGATTTGTAGACTGTCCATTGGAATAGCATCCCAGTTAGTGACCTTCTTCTGGAATGTTCTTGTGATGCAGTCGAAGAAAAAATTCCATTCCTTCCTGAGATTAGGCCTCTTTACACTGCCAAGCCTTTCAAGAGAATCCATGTAGCCTATCTCCTGTAGCATTTGTCTCAATTGAGGTTCACCAACATAAGCATAAGAGGTGTGTGTATCAAAACCCATCGTTTCTCTGACAGTTTGTGGAGTAATCACAAACTCTTGTTCATCATGAGTGAAGATGATGATTGGAGTCCCATTCTCTCCTCCATCCACATAGACTGAGTTTTGCCAAAAAGTGGCAACTTGAGATGCAGAGAGAGTACTAGGTTCAACCAGAGATTGTCCAATCTCTGAGTCTTTTAAGAAATTCTGCATAAGATGAAACGCTTCTAGAATACGTTCATTATTGAGTGGAGCTGCATAATTGTTAGGGACAAAACGTAGACCAAGAACAGTGAATGATTTAGAAGCCATTAAATCAAGAAACGGGCAAGAAATCAAAATGAAAAGTGTATGTAGGAAAAGTGTTTGCGAAAATGCGCAAGTGAAAACTAAGAGAACTGTGAGATGTAAAAGTGAGTGGGTGAAAGTAAAAATGAAACGTTGTACACAAAAGTAATTAGAGTTGTAATTAAAAATTAAAACTCAATCGTTTGTGTATTCAAACACTCAACAGTTCCTAGATTAATGTGTGAGTGGGACACAATAATGAGTGAGTGGGACACGTGTCATACATGCAGTGGATCAATTAATCACGCGCAGAAAAAATAGCAATTATCACCGCTATATTCTCTTTCCTATTTCCAAGACACTTTAACACAATACACTTATTAACAGTTGTCAAAAGCACTATTTACTCCAAATTTTTCAAATTATCCAAATGAAAATTTACCTTAGAGTACTAACCACAAATCAACAGCGTTTGTCAATTCTCCAACTTTATCACCGAAACCCTTTCAAAAATTGCACAGTTGTGAAAATATGTGTGTGTGTAGCAGAGTTTACCAAATCAATTTTTAGAGCATCTAATTTTTCATAAAATCCATAAAGTAAATCAATAAACACTGGATGCACAAACTCTCATAGTAAACACTGACTATATGATGAAAGCTAAACTCTGTAGTAATCAATCTATATACAGTAACATTTAATTTATTTTATACCCTCTCTATTGCTAATATATATATATATATATATATATATATATATATATATATATTTTGTTTTTTTTATTCTATTCATTCCAGTAATTAGAGGTTGGAGCCAGTCACCAAAAATTCAAAAATTTCAGCCCTTATCATTTTGATAAGTTCCTGGGTCATCCTAGTCTTTGACTAGTCACCAAGAATCAGAGAATTTTAGCCCATATTATATACCAATAGGTTCCTGGGTCATCCTAGTCACCAACATAATCTCAAAGGAGTATAGCAACCTATATACATTTTCTTTGGGGATATTGCAGTAAGCATTTTAATCTACCAGAGTATAACTAACAGAGTTTAGAGTTCATCAACATCAGTAGTTATTCATGACAGGCAATGCACACAGTATTTATAGACTCAGAGTTTAGGACAAAATAAACTAAGAGATGCTATAAATATGAACCAGTATCATGCTGTGTTAACTTTCTACACAATCTAAGATTTGATCACAATAACTCAGAAAGATTCATGATTAATTACTGAGAATCATGCTTCATACATATTTCTTCATTGGTGTTTCCATTCAGACAATAATCAACTCAGAATTCACAGAGTTTATCAAACTTATTAACAGTGTATGACATACAGGCATGCTGACAGAATTTAACAGAGTTTGACAGTGTTTAAAGAAAAACATGTTAACAGAGTATGCATAATAGAGTTTAATCAACAGAGTTCACTTAGCACTTAACAAATCAAGGAAATATGAGCAACACATTACATAAGTAAAATTTGAATCTAACCAACATTCATAGTCAAAACCAGAGACCATTCCTAGTTCATTGACCAGTCTTGTAAATGTAGCTTCACTCAATGGTTTGGTGAAGATATCTGCAAGCTGTTGTTCTGTAGACACAAAATGTAGTTCAATATTCCCTTCTTCCACATGTTCTCTGATGAAATGGTACCTTATGCTGATGTGCTTGGTCATTGAATGCTGTACTTGATTACCTGTCATAGCAATAGCACTTTGATTATCACAGTAAATAGGAATCTTATTGTACCTCAATCCATAATCCAGCAATTGATTCTTCATCCACAAGATCTGTGCACAACAGTTACCAGCTGCAATATACTCTGCTTCAGCTGTAGATGTAGAAATTGATTTCTGTTTCTTGCTGTACCAAGAGACAAGTCTGTCACCAAGAAATTGACAACTTCCACTAGTGCTCTTTCTGTCTATCTTGCAGCCTGCAAAGTCTGCATCAGAATACCCAAGTAGCTTGAAATCTGATTCTCTGGGGTACCACAGACCTAATGATATGGTGCCCTTGAGATACTTGAAGATTCTTTTCACAGATGTCAGATGTGGCTCTCTAGGATCTGCCTGAAATCTTGCACAAAGACAGGTTGCATACATGATGTCAGGCCTACTAGCTGTCAAGTAAAGAAAAGATCCTATCATGCCCCTGTAGTTTGTCATATCCACTGAAACTCCTGTGTCTTTGTCCAATTTAGTTGCTGTTGCCATGGGAGTTGATGCAGATGAACAGTCAAGCATACTAAATTTCTTGAGAAGATTTTTGGTATATTTTTCTTGATTAATGAAGATACCATCATCTGTTTGTCTCACCTGTAGGCGTAGAAAATAACTAAGCTCTCCCATCATGCTCATTTGATATCTGGACTGCATGAGCTTGGCAAACTTCTTACAGAGTTTATCATTAGTAGACCCAAAGATAATGTCATCAACATATATCTGAACTAAAAGCAAGTCACTCCCAGATTTGAAATAAAACAGAGTTTTGTCAATAGTACCTCTGTTGAATCCACTTTCTAAAGAAATTGAGCCAGAGTTTCATACCATGCCCTTGGTGCTTTCTTAAGTCCATAGAGTGCTTTATCCAGCCAGTAGACATGGTCTGGATATTTTGGGTCCACAAATCCTGGTGGTTATTCAACAAACACTTCTTCTTCAAGCTTCCCATTCAGAAAAGCACTTTTCACATCCATCTGGAACACTTTGAATTTCTTGTGAGAGGCATATGCTAGAAAAATTCTGATTGCCTCCAATCTTGCAACTGGAGCAAATGTTTCATCATATTCTATTCCTTCCTGCTGTGAATAGCCTTTTGCTACCAGTCTAGCCTTGTTCCTTGTGATAACACCTTCACTGTCAGTCTTGTTTCTGAAAACCCATTTAGTACCAACAATAGATCTGTTCTTTGGCCTTGGTACAAGGGTCCAAACTTCATTCCTTTCAAATTCATTCAACTCTTCCTGCATTGCTGTTATCCAGTCAGCATCTTGAAGAGCTTCTTCCACTTTCTTTGGTTCATTCTTAGACAAGAATGCATGAAACAAACATTCACTTGCAGTGGCACTTCTTGTTCTCACTTTTGCATCTGGATCACCAATTATCAAATCAGGTGTATGTGATTTAGTCCATTTCCTAGCAGAAGGCAAATGACTTCTGTCAGCATGTGATCCTCCCCCTTGATCCATGCTCTCCTGATTTTGTTGTGGGCTTTCTTCATTTTTTGAGACTCCCCCTGAACTTGACTGCCCAGAGTCAGAATTTGAATTTTCAGAGTTTGAATCATCAGAGTTTGATCCAGATTTTTCAGTTGACTCAGTATCAATGTTTGAGTCTTCATCTTGATCATGCTCCCCCTCAACTGGTTCTTCCCTTTGTTGTGGCTGAGAAGTTTCTCCAGTGTTTACCAGTAGAGGTTCAGAGTCTGTTTCAACAGAGTCTGTCAGAATAGTTTGATCAGAGTTTACTTCAACAGAGTTTAAATCTTCATTTTCAAAGTTCAGTTGATCATATTCATCTATGTCTTCAAGTCCAGTTATTTTCTTGTCATCAAAAGACACATGTATAGATTCCATGATCACTTTAGTTCTCAGATTGTAAACTCTGAATGCCTTTGTTGACAGTGGATAGCCAACAAAAATTCTTTCATCTGCCTTTAGCTCAAACTTGGTCAACTGTTCAGGACGAGTCTTCAAAACAAAGCATTTGCACCCGAAAATATGAAAGTATTTCAGGTTAGGCTTCTTTTTCTTCACCATCTCATATGGTGTCTTTCCATGCTTATTGATCAGTGTAGCATTTTGAGTAAAACAAGCAGTTTGAACAGCTTCTGCCCAGAAATAAGTTGGCAATTTTGCTTCATCAAGCATAGTTCTGGCAGCTTCTATCAAGGTTCTATTTTTCCTTTCAACTACACCATTTTGTTGTAGTGTACCAGGTGCTGAAAATTCTTGCTTCACTCCATTGTTCTTGCAGAATTCTTCAATTGTTGCATTCCTGAACTCAGTTCCATTATCACTTCTGATGATTCTGACTTTGTTACTTGATGCTTTGTCTAGAAGCTTCACATGCTCCATCAAAGTTAATGCAGTTTCATCCTTCTTTGCTAGAAAATACACCCAAGTGAATCTAGTGTATTCATCAACAATGACTAAAGCATATTTCTTCCTTGCTATAGACATAACATTTACTGGACCAAAGAGATCAACATGCAGAAGATGATAAGGATCAGTGATTGAAAATTCTGTCTTGCTCTTGAAAGATGACTTCCTTTGCTTGGCCTTTTGACATGAATCACATAGGCCATCAACATTTAACAGAGCCTTTCGGAGTCCTCTTACAAGATCCTTTCTGATCAATTCATTGATGTTGTTCAAGTTCAAATGTGAGAGTTTCTTGTGCCACTTCCAACTCTCTTCACTAGACATTCTTGTAGACAGACAAACAGCTTTTCCAACAGAGTCTATTAAGAGCTTGATTTCATAAATGTTGTTTTGCCCATGACCAACTAGAACAACCTTTCCTGTAGATTTGCTGATAACTTCACAATATTCAGGTTGAAAATCTACATGATATCCCTTGTCACAGATTTGACTCACAGATAGCAAGTCATGCTTGAGTCCTGGGACATGAGCTACATTGTTGATGATGACATTTCCAAGATTAATATTGCCATATCCCAATGTTCTTCCTACATTGCCATCACCATAGGAAACTTTTGGGCCAACCTTCTCCTCATAGTCTGATAGCAGGGCTTTATTTCCAATCATGTTTCCTGAGCATCCACTGTCCACGACTAGGATTGCCTCCCTGTTGCCCTGCAATCACAAGCAATTACTGAGAGTTAGATTTAAGGATCCTGTTGTGCTAAAAATAAGGATTTAAAATTTGAATCGCAAGCGCACAATTCGTTTCGTTGTAAAATTTATGATTCGTTCCTCGGAGACTAATATTTTTGCAATCTTAATCTTTAATTTAATCGAATTAGAACAAGTTTGATTTTTGAGAATTTGAATCCGAAAAGAAAATTTAATCTAATTTTTAAAAGAAAACTAAATTTTACTCTAAATCTAAACTAATTAATAAAAAGTAAAATGAACTAAAGTATTCTAAGAATTCTAAATTCAAATTAAACTAGATAACCTAAATTATTCTAAAAAAAAAATCTTCTAAATTCCTAAATTCGAAAATTAAACTTTATTCTAAAACATTTTCTTTTAAAAACTCTTTTTTTTATTAAGAAATTTGTTTATAAAAAAAAACTAGTCTCTAATGCGAACAAACTACGCCTGAAACCATTTCAAGTCAAACAATAAAAGATCGAACTCGGAAAACAATAGCAATCAACAGTCATAAAAACTCGACATTACACAACCGAACTCAGCCATAAAAAGAAAACGATGCAGAAACTCAGTAATTCACAAACACGAACCATCAGCAACATTTACTTCGAACTAAAACTCAGCAAATACTTGGCAAACTTCCAACAGCAAATCAAGATTCGGAAATTAATTCAACATAGTATCTCGGCACAAACCAAAACGAACATCAAGCAGAAATTCATAAGTTTACAACCTGAAATTAATAAGCAGCAAAACGGACACGACTTAACAACTCACTAACTCAGTGCAGCTCGCAGCAACGACTCAACAAAACGGAATATAACACAACAAAACAGAAAAAAAACGCAAGATTCGGTTGAACTCGAAGGCCAGCAGAACTAACAATTCAGACAATCATAATAAAATCGCACGATTTGAAAACAGAATCGACAGCAACAGCAACAATTCGAAGATGAAAACACAACTAAATTAACTACGGCGATTCCACAGCATGCAACTCAGAAAACAGGAAACTCAAAATCAAAATCGCGACTCAGATTCGAACACATGAAACCGCAATAAACCACGACTCAACAAACTTCTGGCAAACAAAACTCAAGTCTCGCAAAACAGTTAAGACAATCAGGGGAAAGAAGAAAAGGAAAGAGAATCAGGGGAGAGAGGGATTTTGAAGATCAGGATATAGAGAGGAAAAGAGAGAGAGAGAGAGAGAGAGAGAGAGAGAGAGAGAGAGAGAGAGAGAGAGAGAGAGAGAGAGAGAGAGAGAGAGAGAGAGAGAGAGAGAGAAGGGAGAGAGGACTACGCGTTTTAGAATGAAGAAGATGGAAGAAATTTTGTGGCTTAATTGAAGAGAGGAAAATGAGTTTAAAGATCTGAGCAAACAGGGGAGTAATAAAACAAATGAGGCAACTAAAACTTCGAATTAAAAATTAAAGACAGAAAAAAAATCGTACTGAAAATCTATAACTAATATTTTTATGATTTTTTTTAAATATAAAAACAACAATAAAGAAATCAACTTACGAAATTAAAATTATGCTACTAAAACGATGGCCCACAATAAAATTAATTTTTAAAGGGGCAAACTATGCATTAAAAATTAAAACGGTAATTTAAAATTTTTGAACCCACAATAAAATTGAGATTTAAAGGTGCTCAAAATTAAAACAAGGAGCAAGAAATTAAAGTTTCGTTACTTTCAACCCCAAGTGGTTAGCAACGGGATTTACGAAAATAACGAAATAAGGCAACAATAATGAAAGAGCAAGACAAGAAGTAAAGAAAATAAAAATTGCATTAATTATAATAAGAGTGTTTATAAGATTTGAAACTAAGAAAATACAAGAAAATAAAACTACCCTAAAATCTAAGTTACTAAATACAAGGGGGGTGAGGGGGTTTTTATAGGGTAGGAATTAGGGTTAAGGGGGTTGTTGGGTAAATCCCCACCATACATTTGGGTTGTGTGGTGGTGAAATCCTAGCCATCTATTTGATTCCTTCCCCCTTAAGCTTTGAAGAGTTGATCTTGGCCATACACTTTTCTAATGTGTTGGGATGATCTCCACCTTCCACTTGTCTTGAAATATTCCTTTTGCTCCAAGCTCCTAATTCTTTTCCTTTTTTCATTTTTGGTCCTTTTTCTTCCTCTTTTTCCCTTCCTTGCACTTTATTTATTTATTTTGTCATTTCTTTATTTATTTATGATTTTCCTGAAATGTAACAAAATAAAATATTAAAACATGAGTCCAAGCAATAAATAGGTAGATAAAATATGCAAAAATATGCACTTATCAGATCCAGACTTGCTTGGATCCTTTGACATTCTTAACTTTGTTAGCTTTAGCAGCGGAATTAACATTATCAGAGTTTGAGCTAACAGTATCTGAGTTTACACTTGCAGTATTAACTTTAACCCATTTCATATTGGGTTTCAGTTCATAGTAATTATGATAGATAGCATGATACTTTCTGCAAGTATAAATGGAATGCCAAGTGCTTCCACAGTGTGTGCATAAAGTCTGTGGCTTAGTAATAGCAAAATCATTCTTTACCTCAGACTTGGAAGGTAAAGAATTTATATTTTTGTTTTTCGTGCAGAAATTTGCAAGATGCTTAGTACTACCACAGTTATGACATGTCTTTCTTGGAGCATAACTAGCAAGCATTGGTTTATTTCCTGAAGTGATGCCTACTTTTCCATTTCTGTTCTTATTTGACACTCCCTGTTTCTTAACAGATTTTAACTCCTTCAGTTTATGTTTGAGTTGTTTATCTGTCATCAAACCAATATTAACCTGTTTAGTATAAGTTTTTACTGATTTGACCTTAACAGTTTCTTTTTCATTATCAGACAAAAATTTACTGGCTCCATGTACAAAATGAGGTCTGATTTTAACTTGACTTTGAAATCTTAGTTCATCTCCCTCATTATAACCTAGACCAACAGTGTCTGTTTGAAAAACCTGTTGAGTGTCCTTTCCAGAATTAGTCCAAGTTCTAATTTTCTTATTTGCTTCCTCCAACTCAGATTCTAGTTGTTTATATTTCTGAAGCAAATCCTGTTCTATAGAAACAGCATCATCTCTCTCTTTCTGAACTTGTTGCATATTTTTTAGCTTTTCTTCAACAATTTTATTTCTCTCTTTGAGTTTAGAATTCTCAGATTTAATCCTCTCATTCTCTAAAGTCTGATCCCTATAACTTATATGCAATCACTTAAGATAAATTCTTAATTGGGAAATGTCATCAATATTATAAGCATAGGTAGTTAGAGGTACCTGATTTTCAGAAGTTTCTAATTCAGTAGTAGCCATGAGAGCATAGTTCATTTCTTCATCAGAATCTGAAGTGTCTGCCCAATTTCTGCCTTTAGTGTAGAGTGCTTTTTCAGTTTTACCTTTCTTGCACTCAGGAGCAAAGTGGCCCATCTCCTTACACTTGTAGCATTGGATTTCAGACTTGTCTTTCTTCCCCCTTGAATCTCTCTTATCAGACTTCTTGAAGCTTTTCTTGTCAGAATTGGAAACATTCCTGGAGAAATTCTTTCCCTTCTTGAAATTCTTGAAGCCCATTTTCTTGAACGTCTTCACCATCAAGGCAGCCATCTGCATTATCTCTTCTTCATCATCCTCAGAATCAGATGATTCGTCTGAGTTTGAGTCATTGTTAGACATTGGTGACTCACTATCAGACTGTACAGCTAGTGCCTTTCCTTTAGCTTTTCTCCTGGATGATTCTTTCTTCATAGGCTTCTCTTCAACCTTAAGAGCAACAGACTTAGCCTTTTTGTTGAATCTCCTGTTTCTCTGTTCCATTTCCAATTCATGAGTTTTGAGCAACCCATAAATTTCATCAATTTGGGTCTCATCAAGTTCATAATTGTCTCTAATAGTGGTAGTTTTCACATCCCACTTTTCAGGTAGAGACAGAAGAAACTTTAGATTTGAATCTTCCAAATTATATTCTTTGTCAACCAATGACAAATCATTCAACAGTTTACAGAATCTGTCAAATGTTTGTGTCATGGTCTCTTCAGGTTTAGCCTCAAAATGTTCATACTCCTGAGTGAGTATGTTTCTCCTATTTTTCTTGATAGCAGGAGTTCCCTGACATCTAACCTCAAGAGCATCCCAAATTTCTTTTGCAGTAGTCAAGCCAATAACCTTGTTAGACATAACATTATCCAAAGCACTGTGAAGTAAATGCCTCACCTTTGCATCCTTAGCAATGGATGAAAGATCTTCAGGAGTCATATCCTTCTTCTCCTTAGGAATCATTTTGGCCTCTTGACCAGTAACAGCAGGAGCCAACTTTGTAGGCAGGTGTGGCCCTTCATTAATCCTGTCAAGATATTCTACATCTATAGCTTCCAGAAACATGGTCATCTTTACCCTCCAGATGGGATATTCTGATGGCCTGAGAATAGGAACCCTAATAGCCTCATATCGACTAACAGTGGGTTTAGTATTTTCATACTCTGATGGAGGTGGAACTTCAGACATGATGATTTCTGTGTGTGTGTGGATCTTAAACTGTAATGTTTAATAGATATGGCTCTGATACCACTTGTTAGGCCGAATACACACTAATAATCAATATTAGATGAGAGAATAACAATTAAGATGATTATGCACTTTTAAATCTTCTGGTATTAAAAACCCTCATCGTGATGTAAACTATCACAAAGAGCTGCTAGGTTACAATAAGAATGAATAATTCTATTGTTCGATACCCTTCTAGGGTTAACCTATCTGTATTTATAAAACATACAGCTGCTATACAATCGCTAATTGATACTCCTATAATTAAGCTATACAATTGATATCAATTACGATTGCTACACATCTCCTAAGTCAACTCAGTCTCTATGATAGCTATCCAATCTGTAAAGAGATTGCTTCCATAAATAACTTCTTTAATTCTTCAAACACTGTTGACTGGAGACGCGCTTCCTCTAGACAGAGTTTAACTAAACTCAGTCGAGCTTCCATAGTCAGTGTTTAACTAAACTCTGACTGCTTCCAGCTAAACTCTGATTTGTCGCTGTAGCTCCTAAACACTGTTTTCATCAATCATTTCTAACATAAAATGATGAAGTAAGATTGGACGGAAACAGGAAATGTAAGTAAGAAACCAGCCGGACTGAGAAACTCCGAGATTGACTTAAGTAAAAAGGCTGTTATGCCAGGAATGGTAAGCTTGCATGGCACGTAGGATTGATAAGAATAGTTCAAAAAGATAAAAGTAGAGGAAAGGTGACCAGAGATGGTGCCGAATAGTCGATTAAGACTTATATGAAGTAAAGTTTTGGAAAGGTAAAAAGGTATCAAAGAAGGCACTATGCCGGCAATTGCTAGAAAATTAATGCTATTAGCCAACCCCTAAAATCATATTTTTTTTTATTAGTGTGGCCAGTTGAGGCCAAGTCACAAAGGATTATCAAGTGACTAGACCAGCAATGAAAGGACAAAGCAGGGTTGCTTCTAAGAAAGCACCGACTGCAAGGGCTTCTGATATAAAGGAAACATTAATGAGATCGTAGGAATCTTCTGCTGAACAACCCATGTTTTGATTAGGAATTTACTAGATTTTTATGGGGTCACCCGTACTAAAGTGATTCATGTGTATACGATTGTCCAAGATTACGAGTAAAAATGGAAGTATAATGACTTGAGATTTATGATGTTAGGGTATTATAAATACCATGAATATATTATGACTAAGGAAAGTAAACAATGAAGGTTTATGAAGAGAGTATATAAATGGTCAGAGATGGATCAGTATGCTGTAGAAATTTTGTCTAAGGCAAGAACCTTTGAGAAGAACGATAAGTACTAAGAGATTCACGTTGAACTCGACCAATATCTTCCAAAACATCCTTGCTACCATTACCAAGTTCTGTAAGAGAGCAGATAGGCATACGTTGCCTTTTGGAAGGCCAAATAGGCTGACAACTATCTGAAAGAAGAGGGTGGCATTAAGTTACCAATCGTTTATCAAATGTGAACAGTTGAAAAGAGATCCTTATTAAGGATACATGATCTGATTGCCAATTATTGGATGCAAGAATTCCTTGGCAGTTGAATTAAGGATATGTTATCCATAAATTAAGACAAACCCTGGGGAATGCACAAGGGATGGCATTAACCCTAATAACGACATGATGAATTCAGATGATATGAGTTGGACTTGCTAAGGCAACAATGACCGGTAAGGATTATTAAAAAGAGTTCTGGAAAGAACATAGACAGAATTATTAAAGTATTGATCAATGACGTTTTGATATACCCTGTACCCAGAAAATACAGGAGGAATGATAAGGATGACCTAAGAAACCTTACAAGGAAAAAGGTAATATCCCGAACTTCAAAATGGAAGTTTGGTAAGGAATGTATGACATAGTAACAATAATGCCAGATGAGGCATGTATGAAACCCTGAGGAAGTATGGATTGAACCTATAAAGGTTAAGATTATCCTAAGATAAGGAAAGAACTAAGAAAAGAAGTATCCTAAGTAGGATTGGGAATAAACGTGATAAAGTTCCCACGGGTAGGTGGAAGCAATGACTTATGGAAAAAGACGGATATATATATATATATTTTTTTCTCCTTCAGCAGAGCTTAAGGGAGAATGCTTTCACCCAATAGTGATGGGAATGAGGTAGAAAAGTTTGAGTTGGAATGTATCCAGAGAGCATGGATTACAAGAAATTGTTAGTATCAGGAAAGGCCAATGAGGTGGCCGACAGTCTAAGTATAGAAGAATAATTATAAATGTTCATACCGAAGAAACAGAATGATATTTGGAAGGACCTTGAAGGTCATATCGGAGTGGAGGAATTTACATTCCTTCTGATGAATGTGCAAGAATCGACGGTAATAATAGTTTAAGTAAAGATTCGATTTCCGATATTGTCTTAAGCAAACTACACACCGTAGAAGGTCCCGTTTTGAGGCAAACCAGGACCATGATACAAAATTGACAAAGTAAACCATTAAGTTTCCAGTCTTTTATGGAATATGCATGAGTGATAGTTTCATCAACTTGACTTAGCTACGATGCTTGAAACACTTCTGCAATTTTATCCTTCATGTAATATCTACATCAAGTTCAGGAAGTGTTCCTTATGCATAAGGAATAGTGATTACTTTGTCTCCCTAAAGGATTTGAAACCCGTATGGTTAGCTATTAACGCACTACGTAAACAGCAAATGTGGGTAATCTAACTAAGGGCTACATTAATGTGGTGGCGATTCTTCTAAGAAAGTAGATGACAACGTAAAGATAAAGAAAGTGCTGCTATTGATAAGCTAAATGGCATGTTGAAGAATGACAAGCAAGTATATGTTAGTGTATTTCTGCGCAAACAAGATAGAGAATACGAGGTTGGAGATTCATGATGCTAAATGTATTCCTGTAGAAAGAATTAATGAGACTTAGTGAGAAGGGCAGTTGAGCCCGAGACTTATTGGGCCACCTGAGAGTTTAAAACCATATCATACCTGTATTAACTTTACAACTTAACAATACATCCATCCAGACCTCAATCTTACGTACAAACAAGTTAGAGCCTCAGAAACGATAATCAAAAGTAACACTAAATATTACAATTCATCTGTAGAATCCAGAGTCTTTCGCACTTCCACTTATACAACTATACTTGAAGACAAGTCTTACTATTACAGTTGAAAACCTGTCAGACTTAGCTTCCCTTCCTTACCAAATCGCATCAATCCTTTCCAGGGGATACCTTTAGCATCAAGAAGTCTCCCACCTCATACTCCTTTGATATCTCACAAAATTTGACCATTCGAAATAATGGGTTTCGTAAAAAAAAACTAATGACTTTTACATACACTCGTCTGCACAGTAAAGACGTAATATGAATTCGAACTCTTCATTTAATAATTCGTACATCTCGTGATCGCAAAGATTTCTCATCCACCCATAAAATTTGGGTTATTGCAGTCTCCTCTCCTTAAAAGGATTCTATCTTAAGAACCTAAGGAAAATAGTTGTGGATACAATTCCAACTTTACCCTTCCCAACTCTCAGGTTGACACTTCAACCCTTTTGTTTTCTTACCTTGATCTTACCAACGCTTTAGTGTTGCTTCTCAACGCATGCTCTCCTCGACCTGTATTCCTTATCGGTTGTTCTATGAATGAAAATTTCTATCCCACTACTTATACGTTCCTCTTCTACCTTGTTCATAGTATCCGTGTTGAGTCCTTGTATCGTTGGGCCGTGAATACTTTGTGGTCGTGTTGTATAATCTGAGACAACGTCAATCTGCACGGTATTCCTCATTTTCCTTGGCTTGATTAGCACGCATGTGTTGCCTCCCGTCAGTCGTTACCACTTGCTATGGATACTGTATAGTCTTTGGTATACGTCGAACCAGTTCAGCTCTATATCCCTCGTTCATTGACTTCTTCGTAACGCAAGAAAAGCGAAACTTCTTCTTTCGTAGTACGCTTTACAAGAGACGTCCTTACGTTCGCATGGTGACGATCGTGATAACAACATTCGTTTCATGGATAAGTTTTTATTCTCGACTGCCCCGTGAAATCTAAGGCACGACACTAAATATAAATTCAATCGTCTGGATAATTCTTCTTCCCTGTCCGTCAGCCACAGATCAAATTAGTACATACGCTCAATCTCTTTATTAATTATACTTGAAAGCACCTTCAATATTCGAAGTTTAACCTTAAGTCTCTATATGACGTAATCACTGCAGAAGTTTTATATTGCACCACCATCTCTTCCATATATAAATCGATAATCTTCTAAATGGAAAGTCTCTCATAGGTAAATCACTTGGTCCAGCAATTATAAATCAACTAGGGCCATCTCTTGGCTCGGTCTTCGGCGACCTACTCATGAAATTCATTATAATTCTGTCCACGTTCAAGATTTTCTGCGGGCGGAATTGATCCACTAGATCTCTATCATTTGGTTTTTGACATGTTGCGTTTGTACTTAATAGTTTGCCAATACCATTCTTCATATCCGTTTGCCAAACATTCTCTGAATTCTCTGTACATCTTTGTCCTTCCCCATAATTTAGTCATTTTCCTCTAACATTATTCTTTATTGTATATACTCTATTTTCTTGGTCAATACTGACTGAATTCCAATTTTGAATAATCCCTTCTATAGGTATCGGCCACCACACTGGCCTTTCCTGGGAAATAACAAATTTCTCCATTATACTCCCTGCTCCCTTTCGTCACCTTCTCTTTCTTATGTTTAGTTCTAATATGAAGATATACTTATGGCACTTATGGAAAACTTTCACACTTTTCTCATAAAGTTAGCGTCTCAGCTTTATGCGTGAACGCCATCATGACTAATCCCAGACTCACGGTTAGTATATCCTATCCCGTAACCTTTATGTTGTTTAGAAGTATAGGCTATCATCCCCTTTCTACTGCATCAGCACACCTCTTAAACTCTTGAAAGACGCATCATCGTGACTCTCAAAGTCCTCTTCTCATTATAAAGTATAGCTAACAACGAGGTTGTTACTAATCTCTCATATCATTCTTAAAAATTTATTTATTAACCCACAAGGGCTTCTGACTCACTAGTCAATCCACATGATACTACCAGAATTTATAATGTTTATATTAATGTGAAATGCCGACTTTGGTGCAGTACAGAGGTCGATCTTTAGTTGGTGAAACCTTCTCTTTAACCTTATCTTTGAAAAACAACTACGTACTTTAACTAGTCAACAATTCCTCCATTTCCGATAAGGGTATCAGTTCTCGATGGTATAGGTAAGATGTCATACGCTCGTCCTCTTTCACAACTGGCGCCAATCAGCCTGAGGCCTGCATGCTGCTGCGATTCCCAATAAACTTGATTAGGTGGTAATCTCGAAGGATCATTGGGATACTAGCCAGTTTCAATTGGATAGAACGGAATTTCAACATCGTAGCCACTGAAGAAACTTTAGGCTTCTCGGACAACGAATGAAAATAAGAAGTTATTAAGTTTGAAAAAGAAAACTATAAAATTTGAAGAGAATGTTCTAGGTATCGGAACAATCGATAACCTTTCATCAAATATTACTTAACAGTGAAACGGTCCACCCAAGGGTGCCTCCGTACACATGCTTTATCAGATCCGACAATAGAATTAAATTCGGAATACCAATATCAAAATGATATCCTTACTATGATTTCAATGTCCAATGTACAATCTCATCTTGAATAGAAGAAAAGAATTCATGAGGGATGTCTGGACATTAGATCATCCATGTCCTCAGTAATTTGTTGAATATTTATGAGCTCAACTGAAGAGTGCAAGTATGAAAGAAGCAATCAAATATCGATATTCGTTAAGTAGTATTCGTCGATTAATTAAGGAAATATTTGTTGAACATTCCTTGGATAATTGAAAGAAAGCGTAAATAGTCCTGAGCAGAAACAATTATAAACTTTAAATAGAATGCTCGGGGATCAATTAAGATACTTTGGATGAGTCCCGGTTTAGAGAAAGTATATCACTGGTTGTTATTCCACAAGTTTGAAGTAGAAAGCTAGGAGGGTTACCTGATATAAACTAATCGAGGTAACATGGTTAGTGAACAGTTTAAAATGAAGTAGTGCACCAGCCGGTAGTTACCAAAATAAGTTAATAATCATTCGTGCATTCCATTACCACCATTATGAGGGTAACTCCATCTCTTCGTCTTCGTAATACAAGACACCAACTAGTGCGTCTCTCAATCATCATATTAAAGTCATTTATCAAGTTGGGGTTTCACAAATATATATGTCACTATCTTGAAGACCAAACTTCACATCATTTCGGGGACACCTGCTAAGTCCATAGGGTCCTACTTCATGCCTTCCGACATGAATCACAAGTGGCCAGTTCCCCCTGGGAACAGATCAAAGAGATCTCTCAGGGATCTCAGTACAGTTCATAGGTTCAGTGGCAGGTGTGTGTATGTAAACATATACCAAAAATATTGAGGTCTACAATACATATATACGTAGTCCCTTATAACATCTCTATCAAAGGATCCCACTCTAGACTCACTGGTCTTTCTTTTGGTAGACTCTGAGATCACTGTATCGCTCGTTGCAACTATATTCAACTTCTCTTGAGTCCCTTTGTTAATTCTACTTGTTTGTTCTCTAAGTTAAACTACCATGCTCTAGCATCCGAATGCGTGGAATTATCTAGCACGCTCGTCTTATGATAACATTCTCGTATAACACATGTAAAATTTGCCATCAAGGGTAATGAAATCCACAACGACATAGTGACCAACTTTCAGGTAAACCCGTTACTTATCGAAAATCAGATCTCATAGCCAAAGTAAAAGACTTTCATTATTCCAAGTACTAAGTACCCTTAAATATGTAGGGAAGTCTAAACTTCTTGATTCTTAAAATGCCGCCTCCTAAACTGTGGAGGACTATGGGCCACAAAATTTATGCCAGCCTAGTCATCCGATTATATTGGCAATATCGCCTCTACCTCAGCTGCTCTTGAGATTTCGCTCTGCTTTCTACATTATTACTTATGATAGGTCATGTACGACTCTCAAACCTCTATTCATCATTCTGAAGGTCTCTAAGGATTCTATCGACCCTAGTATAATACCTCCAGTAACACTCCAGCCCATTCTACTCACCGGTACCTCTTCCGGAAGTCCAATAATAAGTTTACTACGATCTCGTATGTCATTCTCCTACTTAGACTTAACTCTCAACACTCTCGTTTCTGAGTACTGTAACTTATCGCTCTGATACCATTACTGTGACGCCCCCAAATCTGAGGTCAAAGGTTCAGGTCGTCACATCATCATCCAACCATATCATACCTGTATTAACTTTACAACTCAACAATACATACGTCCAGACCTCAATCTTACGCACAAACAAGTTAGAGCCTCAGAAATGATACTCAAAAGTAACACTAAATATTACAATTCATCTGTACAATCCAGAGTCTTACGCACTTCCACTTATACAGCTATACTTGAAGACAAGTCTTACTATTACAGTTGAAAACCTATCAGACTTACTCTGTAGTATTTATCAGGAACTAAATCATCTCCGGGGTAATTCTTCTACTCCTCTTCTGCTGGTGCGGAGTTAATCGGCCAAATTCTTCTCTTTCTGAAAAGTTTTTATGAAGCAAGAATGAGCTACATAATGCTCAGCAAGTTCACCATTTTGTAAAGTAATAATGTGGTTTATTTCGAAAACATTCCCAACTATATGGGTATATATCTCATATTTCAAAACATAATTGGACAATGTATATGTCCGAGTTTGAATAAAACACCTATACTCACTAAAGAGCTTTAAGAATAACATATGAACCCTTTATAAGGTTCCCATTTCAATATATCTCAAGTTTGAAAATATATACATATGAGTATATCATTTTCGGCAAAACACTCTACGGTTAACATACTGTACCGGGAATACATCTTTGCAAACCTCTTTCCTTCCATTAGCTTGGAAGGTTTCTCATTCAAAGACATTTCTTTCTTTGAAATAATTGCAAGAGTGCACTAACACGTGCCAATCTTTATAGAAAATCTTGCAGTTCTAGATACTGCACGATGTCAATATTTTTCTTATCAAAAGCCACACTATCGGCAACTTGGCACTTAGGCCCAAGAAGCAGTGTTTGAGTATTTTTCCAAAGTGGAGGATGGGACTGGAAGAAAACATAAAAACCTGACAGGGATTGACGATGATCAGTCTTCACATCCAAGTCCAATAATCCGCGGGTCTTCTCTACCGGTAGAAGGATAGAAACTACATCCGTAACTATCCTCGGGTGAAAACTACATCCGTAATCACCCTCGATGAAAACTACATCCGTAATCATCCTTCGGCAACACCTGGGTCGGAATAATAATTGATGGACCGCCTGGCTCACTGCCGCTTACACATCCCGGGAATCATTCATCAACGATTCCCACACCTGCCAGAGTCCCTTTTCTTTTTCTTTTAAAAACTTGATTTTGATTGAAAACCGAGTAGTTGAGGTCCGACATCAGTCGACCGATGATTCTTGAAATCACACAAGAAGCAAACCTGACCGGGGGTTTTCGAAAATGTTTTGAGTTCCAAAGAGTTCGAGTTTGAAAGTGTTAAAGGTATCTTGGATTAGCTTGGTCTTTAAAATAATGAACAATAATTAATAAATGATATTTTAAGATTTAATATTAATAATTAATAAAATAATTATTTAATTAAATAAGCTTTTAATCCAAGATAGGTATTTTGAGTATTTACGAAGATATAAAAATAATTACTTGAGTATACGATACTTCCCGAATGACCCTTCGGGTTTTCGCAATTTAATTACGATATAATAATATACCGCTCCCCGGTCAATAGCATATACGGACCGCTACGACCTCTATTGCTAGAGTCGATGTCCGAAGAAAACATTTCATTCTAAGTTCAAGGGGTGCAAACATATATGTACTTATACATCTCAATTTCACCGATACTTCGATAAACATAAACATTTGATATGATTGAAAACTACAAACACAACAGTGAAAGTCCTTGTATATGTAAGATTTGAAAAGTAAACTTGCCTTGGTGAGGTTGGGGTGGTCGAGCGTGCGGAGTGGAATGATCTATACATAAGCAATAGCCGTTCGTTACTACCTTAACAATATCTCTTTAATTGCGGGGTTTTAGGGGATACAAAATTAACTTAATGACTTCGTCTTATGACACTCTAGCCCCACTATAGGTTCATGTCACCACTCGATTACGCTCGTCACTTATTCGACTTAATTTGGTTACCATATCCGAATCACATCCATTACCCCTAAAACTACACTCCACTTACGACTTTTTCCCTTACGCGAATTTTACTCTAGCATTTTTATAAAATTGAAAAATACATATTTTAATCCAATTCTTTTTGGGTAGCCTTCACCACTGCATTTACTAGCTTCTCTAATTTTCCATGATCCTACATAAATATTTAGGGGTTCAAACAAGGTTCACAAGAGGACCATTTAGTGCAGTCCGGAATCCAGAAACACATTTCACTTCTCAGGCCATAACTCAAAATCTATACATCACCTAGTCATGAACCTTATATTTCTGTAAACTACATTCAAATGCCTTTCCAAAAATATATATTAGGATCTCAGGGGACAAGATTTGGGGGTTCAAAACCCTCTTACAAGACAGTTCAAGTTCCTGGAAAAATCTCAGCATGCTTATATCACTTATCCATTCAAGAATCTTACATACACATCACATTCATCATCTAAACCACCAAGATCATACTTTAAAACATACATGGAGTTACATACACTAACCACAAGCTTAAAAATCACAACCACAACACTTAAACTCAAGATCTACATCATCCATAACTTATATGTCCAAGATTCACACTAACATCCATGGATATAACATTAAACACCATAAATAATTCATGGCCAAGAGGGGTTAGAGTTTTATACCTTCTTGATATTCTTACAATCTCAAACAAGCTTGGTTAACCTTGGGGAAGCCTTACTCTATGCTCACCATCTTCAATCTCACCAAAGAAATCAAGAACATGGAAGTGGGTTTCCTGACTGGAAAAACACGCCCCAAAGATCAGCCAAAACGAAGCCCTTGCACTCGTTTCCTGGTCGAGGCTCCTGAATGAAAGTTGTAGAGCGTCTTAACAGATTTCTAACCATATAAAGAACAAAAAATTTCATTCAGTAATGAAGGCTCTAGGCCCGTTTTGCTGAGAGGTGTTCTGCTGGGTAGAATGGTTTTGTTCTTGGTTTTATGTTCTAATAATGCCATACACTTGATATATATCTATTTTTGGTTGGATGCATCTCATCCTTGCTAGGTGGAAACCTCTCATTGGCTCCTCTAGATTTCTTATCCACTTAAATTGCAACCAAGCCCTTTGCTAATTGCAACCAAGTCCTTGTCTCTTGTTTCTTGCACTTAAGTCCTTTTGTTTTGTTTTCTTTTCCACCGCCTTGATTTCCTTGTCGTTTCTTGAATAAAATAAATACGTTACAACTTATACGTTGCATATTATTGCTCTAATATAGCACGATACCTCGAACAAATATTAATTCCAACATCCCTTGTTTATTTCTCCTTATCTCAGAAAACGTTCTCCCGATTTCTCAAGCATTCTCTTTTCTCAATTCTAGGAGTTTATTCTCAATCCCTTTTCCCTCTCATAATATATCCTTCCTTGGACTCTTAATATACCATATCCTTAATCCATGATTCGTTCGCTCAATCGCTTAATCTCATTGTAAAGTTTCAGCGGTTTCTAGAACGTTTGTTTCACTTCCTCAGTGGTTTTCGTTCCAAATTCTCAAATCACTTATAATAAAATTCCAAAATATTAACTCCTCAATTCCTCAAATTAAATATCTCATTTCTTGATATTACTGATATATAATTCACTGATCGGTCAAATATTACACGAAAATAGAATTTGGAATTTCTGAATTCCGATCGCATTTACATAAACTTATTTACTCCGTAGATTACTAGAATAACTTCGGAATATCCACACTACGTCTCGTACATAGGTGGCATGAAAATTTTCTTAATCCTTAAAATCACTATTCATCCACCAAATCACTATTCATTAATGCACTTCATCATAATAGGAAAAGTTTTAATTCTACCGAAATTTTGGGTTCTTATATACACTCTTGAATCATGTAAATCAGATTAAAAATGAGCGAGTTATAGCCGGTCAAAGTTAGGCCATTAGATATGACTTCGGGAATTATTAGTTAAATCTTAATTTTCGAAGTTGGATTTGAGTTTTTGGAAAATGTTAGTTATTATTTTTCGGGAGTCCAAAGTGGGATTTTCGGAGAATATTAGAGTATTAATAATTTGGATTATTGTTAGTTTAAATACTTTAATTTTTGGAGTTATTCGGAAATTGAGAATTTATAAATAGTAGAGTCATAATGTGAGTAGTTTAAATTCGGAATTTGTTAATTAGTATGTTATAATTTTGGAAGTCTGAATTTGGGATATTGGGAGTCATGTTGGATTTTAGAATTTATTTGGAGTTATGATAGGTGGACGTCGGGATTATTTAAATTGAAACTTGTTGATTTGTTAATTGAAGATGGTACTCGGTTTCAATTTGTTAATTGTTAATTGTAACTGTCGGAATTATTTTGTGGTCTCGTTAATATTCGAGTTTAATGATTGTTGGTTGTTAATTATAATTTAGGTATTAATTGTGGGTCGATAATATGTTGGGATTAAGTGCGAGTCCGATTAAGTGTTCGGGTCCTGTGATTGTTAATTGCTAATTGTTATAGTCGCTTAATGTGTGGTTATGTGATTTGTTTTGATTTAGTTTTCAAATGTAATCTATAGTAAAGTTAAACTGTTATTTTATTTCCTTATGTGTTTATGTGGTCCATGATTATATGTTATTTAGTTTAACTGCGAGGAGTCGTAAAGAGATCATAAATTCTAAATGTCAATATTTAAGGACTTGTGTAATTCTCATCGACTAGATCCTCGGGCTTACGAATACCAATGATTGATTATCACAAGTAAAATTAATATGCTCTAGTGGCATGATCATTGATATAGCGTAAGTAATAGTTAGTGCTAGGAGTTGTTTCCTAGGGCTTACGAATACCAATTATTGATTGTCACATGTATCATTAATATGCGTGAGTGATATGATCATTGATATAGCGTAAGTAGTAGTTAATGGTAACATAAATTATTATGTGTTTACTGCATGTTGAGGCAGAATTTCTTATGGGTTGAGGTGCCGCATGTCTGGGCGGGTACTTTCTTTATTTGTGCACTTTTATGTTGCTGCAAGTTGAGGCAGCTTGATTTTTGGTAAATATATAGTTAAAACTCCTTGAGTTGTTGAATTGAAAAACAGGTGGATAGTCCGATAAACGAATACTACATGCCGAAATTTTCTAAAATTCCCCTGCAAATATATATAAATCTGTTTAATTTATTGGATTTCAATGATTTAAAAGTTTGTTATGAATTCTAAGGGTATATGTAAATATGAATTAATTGATGTGAAGATTTGAGGCGTGGTATTGTTTTGAAGTGTTTACCATTGGATAATATCCAAGTAATAAGTGACCATCTGTGGTAAATGATTATTTGACTTGGTTGATTATATTAAGACTATTCTATGAATATAATTTATATGCTCTATATGTGTTATATGTGTATGCGTTATAGGGCGCGTTTGGGTAGAATAGAGCAGTCAATAAAATATCGGTTGGTTTGATACTAAATGGTACTTTACCTTGTAAAGGTACGAGTAAGAGACCTGGTCGAGAGCAGTGCACGGGTAAGCGGAAATTCGAACAGTAGGATAACTAGAGAAGTTAATGAGGGTATTGACGTGAAGATTAGCGAAATAGGAAGTAAAGAAGAAGGTAGGGCCGAGTAAGAAGCCCACATGCCCACATGTTAAAGGGTAGAGACTGACGAGAAGTGGAGTTAAGGATCAATGTTTAAGATCGAGAATTTCGTGAATCGAGACAAGTGTTTTGCTCTTCACTTATCATTCAAGTGATGCAATTAAATTTCCTTGTTATTTAAGATGGATTGGTTTAGTATGTTTAGAAAGTGGAATACTCTATCAGTTAGCGAGAAAAGCTAATTTTTCCCCATCCAGAACTTAAACATCATATTTTTTAAAAAAACCTTACCAATAACCTTTAGCTGCAAAATTACACTATTTATGGGATGTTAAAGCCTCCTTAGTGGAAGGTCTTTCTTTTGTTTTCTTAAAAATGTTTAAGGGACTCTCTAAATAGAGAGAATCCATGTTTTAACCCTCTACAAATACCTGATACTGAAATTTCTGGTTTAGCATAATTTCACCAGAGAACCCCTTTCTTCTTAAAATGTTTTGTCCAAAAATGATTTGAAATTGATTATCCTAAAAACTATCATTTCACAAATAATCGTTTAAGCTGTTTTACTCGCTTATGTGAAATCAAACATTATTGTGCATTGAAAGATTTCATTAATTCGTAGTGCTCAATTATGTTCCTGCTCCAACTTAGATGGTTAACAGTCGAAAATCTTATTGCAACTTATATCCTTATTCTTGCTTAAATGAAATTTCTCTTTAGATAAGTTGTTGATGTTATAAATCCAATTACTCACATCCCTCTCGTTGATATTTATTCAAACTTGTCGATATCTGTTGAAAATCTTGATTGTTCAATTGTTCCCTGTAGGGTATCGAACTTGTCGATACTAATCAATTTTGTTGTTTTCTTATTGACTCTAAATCATGAATTGTTGTGCTGGACGTGAGTTCCAGTTGTTGGATACCAAGGGTTGTCGATTGTCCCGACACCCATTGTGGTTATATAGAATTCGAAATGTTTTTTTTAAAAGTGGCCCTTGGGGCGTAAAACCCTTCGGGGTGGGACCATATTATGGTTGGAAGTTAAGGCCAATGTGTGTCATGGATCCAATTAAGGACATTGCTGTGTGCATTTGTCTGGGGTTAGTGCGTGACTGATCAACAGCCTAACCTTGATGTTTTTTTATAAGTAAATAAAAAATCCAATTCTAATCTGTACTCTGAAATTGAGATGTTTAGTTCTTGACTCCTTAGAAGTCTGTTCTAATAATATTTGATATTAGAACTCTTGTCAGTTCTAGTTTTTGATGCACCTTGTTAATGGTGAATTGTTGGCCCTCGTGACAATGTAAAAGTTGATATAGCTGATTCCTTCGTAGAATAAAATGAAACCGCTTTATTTATCAGAATTGTCATCGTTATTGAAATTGTTATCACTATTGCACTTGCTGAGCATTGTTGGCTCATTCTTGCTTGTTTGTTTTCTTCATCTAATAGAGAAGGTTAGTGAACCTAGTAATGGTCATTGGTGTTGCTTTCCAGCAGCGAGAGGAGACGATCGGGTTGCGGATTCTCATTGGTTAGTGGTTGGGAATTCGTCAAGGTTGGATATTCAGTTAGACAGTGATTTTATTTATTCATAGAATTGTATAACATTTTATTTTGAGGATGGATTGTAATAGTAATTTGACAGTTGTTTCATACCATAACCTGTATATGATCTTGGTTAAGAGGTTTTATTATTATATGTTGTTTATATCCAGGATTGTATAATGTTGTTAGTGGCTAGTGGCCCCATATTTGTACCTCGGATTTTGGGATGCTACAATATTCATACTAATTCATATATCAAATGATATGGCACTTACTGCCTCCTTCTCAACTATTCCTAGGGACTCCGCTCCTCGTCCCATATCGATGTCTTTGATAATCATACATCCCTCTAGCTCTTTCTTCGTTAATATGAAAGTCTCTAAGGATTCTCATCTATTCCCGTATAAGATCTCAAGTAATTCTTCCAATCCGTCTAACTTGCTGGTACTACATCCAGTAGTCCGGCTACGGATCCAACATGAATCTTCAGTTCTTTTGCTAATAACTCAGTTCTTTATGCTCACTTTTCTGAGCACTATACCTTAATCATCATAGTCTTTCTGGCTGCAGCCCTCATTCCTCAAGGGTAAGCTCCTTATCCTAACAGGATTTTCCTTATCTGCTGGAACCTCTTCTGGGTCTCCAGTAGGGTACTCTTATCGAATTTACCCGCTGATCTTTAGCATATAAAGCATTATCGCGCTGCTGCTCGTATGCCTCAAGGTCTGTCGCCTTACTCGTCGATACGATATCAAGCTAAGTTACTATCATGATACTTAAGAGTTCCCATAAGGGTTTTATATGTCAGCACTACATTATGTAGTCCAACTATGAACTTGGCAAGAGTTCTTATTATCTTAGTGAATTTATTGTTTTAACGTCGCCTCATCTCTGGGGTTTATAACATACGCTCTGATACCATTTCTGTAACACCCCTAGATCCGGGGTCCGGGATCCGGTCGTTACGGTCTCCATTTCTGTCCACAATACTTGAACTTACTTCAACGTAAAATAAATTACATCTTTATGACCCAACACAACAATTTACAACACACCCGTTATAGTCCCAGAGATGAAATCAGAGTAACAATCAAATTTTATTAATCACATTTTGAGTTCTTACAACCCAAAAGAATTACAATATAAATACATACTCTTTGCCATCCATTTACATAAGTCCTACTAGCCCATATACTTGGTACTATAAGAATGAATCTATCCTACCAATTTCTTCCTCTTCAGCTCTGGTAGTCTCATCGTCCTCGTCAGCATCGAGTGGACCTTGTGCGTGTCATCTGGTCTAGCTGTTGTTGTGATATAATAATAAAGCAAGGGTGATCAATAGCCCACCAACAATAATGTATAACTGAACGATAATATATAACAGTTCAAAAGTATCTTTCAAACCATATGCCATATATTTACGGAAATGATGCCGGTATAACATGAACGATGAAGTTACAAGGTAACTCAAAATATATATATATAGGTGGAAATATCTGCTATGTCAAAGATAAGCAAGATATTATCATTTATCATAAAAGAGGAACTTGCAGGAAAATATTACAATTCCAATTATGAATACTTTTCCAATACTGCCAACAATGATAATGTTGCAGAAAATAAATGAATTTGAATGATGAACTAATGCTGGAGTATTCACCGCGCCCGCTGTTCCAATCCTTACGATGATCAGTCGCAGATTGCATAGCTCAATTTAGATTTACTACCGGTAGAAGGAAGAGCTGACGGATTTACTTGTCTACCGCCCTGTTAGATCTCCCCGGCCAACGGTTGGGCCAATGGGATGGACCGGCGCTACTCGGCCTCTTACACGACTCCAAGTTCGAAAAGAAGTTCATGACTCTGAATGTAAAGTTCGTCCCCCTTTTCCCAAGTATAATACTTGTTGATAAGACTCCACAAAGTAGTCGTATCTAGTTGGAAAGGAAAAAATTCAACATCATATCTCCCAAGCTGCTGCTTGTTAGAGGATACCATCTTGTTCCAATAATCTTACCTCTCGAATGATGAGAAGGTTACTCAAAGATTCAATTGATAAACAGCAACCAAGTTGCGAGTGAAAAGAATAGTTTTTAAAAGATTTATGACCGGGAAGTCAACAAGATAAATAACATTTCTCAAGTAAGGTTCCCCTATTATATGGAAGTTTGAGCGAGCATTTAAATCCTTTTAAGATAGATTTAAATGAAAAATAAAGAGTTGGGAACCTTTCCTTGATAAAATAGTCGTAAAAAGACTCCGAAATATTTTACATAATATCTGAAGGTGAAAGATAATCTTCGAATAATATAAATCATTTTAAAAAGAATTTAAAAGAATTTAATAAATATTCCAAGAATATTTATTAAATCAATAATAAGTACGGAATATTATTAAATCATAATATTGCTCGTAAGTAATCCTCGAATGAATATATAGAATTATTTACTAAATAAATCCCTCCTTAAATGAATATTCAAAATAATATTCATTAAATAATTAAACTCCAATAAGTATTTAAAATAATATTCAATAAATAAGTCAAACCTTAAATGAATATTTGAAAATAATATTCATTTAGTAACTAATCTTCTAAATGAATATCCAAATAATATTCATTTAGTAATCAAAACTTTAAAGGAATATTCGAAATAATATTCTTTAAGTAAATAGAACTTCCAATGAATATTTTAAAATAATATTCATCACGTTCATAAAACCTTAGATGAATATTCGAAAGTAATATTCGTTTAATAAATAAAATTCCAATGAATATCAAAGTAATTATTCATTAAATAATCAAACTCTAAGTGAATATTCAAAAATAATATTCACCTAATATTTCTCGACTGAGATAATACTCAAATAACATTCTTCAAAATGAATAATAATCTGTCGTTGGAATCCCTCCGGGTTTCCGCGACTATCTATATATCTCAAAATACCGACTCCCAGTCTATATTTAAGAATGAGTATCATATACCCTTCGCTAAGGGTCTTACCAAAACAATCCGGCTTATAGCTGATAATTCGTATCTAGTCTATAAGCCAATGTCAATTCAGGGAACAAGTATCATAATATAATTTGACAATAGGCATGCATGCTATGGCATATGTATCAGAAACAACAGATATACATATTATCACAACAACAGTTCCAAGGTATTGGAAACTTGCCTGGTAATCGGGTGTGGGTAGAGAAAGCGTGTCCTGGGTCTGCTCGATGATCTACAAACAATCAGAACATTCGAGATTAACCACTTAACACATTTTAAAAGTCTAAGTATAAACTTCACTTAAGTCGAAACACGTTTTCAAGTTATCTCGTTATGCACCATTTTTGTGTACCCTTATTAACCTCGTTTTGACCCGACATTTGTTCGTCATTACGGCTCGTCGTTACACTTACACTTGGTATATACTTAAGCCATGTAAGTGCTAAGTAGGTCGTTTACGAATCAAGATGATATCTCGAGTTTTATCGTCCATTTTCTAAGTGTTTTACCAAAGTTATAACCAATCGGGTTTTTAGGGGTTCGTTCGCGTTTAACTTCGATTCAAACATTTTTATAAAATCGGAAAATGATCCGTTTGACATATGGTTTTCTCTCATACCTTCCTTATGACCTCTAGTATTTATTTACCAAGATTCGCCACTGAGTAACATGCTTTACGAGGGTTCAATTGAAGTTACGAACTTTTACTTACGGTTTCGAACCAATTTTAGTAATTTGACCATAACTCCTAAACCGTAAGTTGGAATGTTTCGATTCTCGCGCCAAAACGATCTATGGCTCGAGATCTACAAGGACAAGTCATAACATTACCAAGGTCAGGAAATTATATTAACTGCCATGCTCAGTTTCTAAGTGTTAACAAAAATTCGACATTACGACGGCTATAAATTGGACGTTCCAAAAATCATAATCATCAAACCAAGCCACACCGGGCATCAATACAACTTATACACATATTTCTCATCCCAAATCTGTCCAAGAACATCTACTTTACCATCATAATCATCATATGATTAAACCAACTACAAATCATGCTAACATGCTTATAATCATACTAACATCATCACCAAGCTTAAATCCATCAAGAACATGCATAAATCTCAAAACAAGATCTATGGTTTCAAGGGTATACCTTCCTTGGAGAGTGCTAGAGCCTTAATAAGCCTTGATATAGTCTTTGTGTGGCCTAATCTAGCTTGGATCAATCACAAGAAACCAAGAAAACAAAGTTAAATCATGAAGAACACTATTCATCCTCACTTTGTATGATTTATTTGAAAATGGAAAACATGGAGATTGGAGCTAAGATTTCTAGGAAATTACTTTTGTGAAACGTAAGACTTACCCTAAAAATTTGGAGATCAAATGATGGTGGGAGCTTGGACTTTGGATTTGGAATTCTTGTTCTAGCCTAATGGATAGAAAAAAAAGGAGAGGTGGTGTTTGGCTTGTTTTCTCTTGCTATTATCTCATCCAATCTTGTATTATTGCTATGCCAAAATAATATCTTGTCCATAAAGCCACTTTATTAAAGGTAGGATGTCATTGCTTGCATCACTTAATGGATGAGTATTGGTTACTTGGTTGGATTGAATGAAATGGCTAAGTACTTGGTTGATCTTCTAAGGATGCTAGTTTGTTTACGTAACTACTTAGTTATTTGATGTTTATCCACTAGCTCATGCATGTATCTTGCTTTCCCTACTTGATTCCTTGTCCGGTTATTGCTTAATTCATTAATCGTTCGAACGAATAACTCAATCGTTTCTAGTTAGGGTTTTACCGAAAACCGTAATAATATTTACACCATCATTTTCAATTCTCTTTAATAAATCTCGAATCCATATTCCTTAAATCCTTTCAATAATTCCTTAAGTCTTTCAGTGTCCAGGGAAATCTTGGGGAAAATAAAAGTGCTATTTTTCAGAATCCGACAGCTTTTACATACACTCTTTTTCCCCCTGAATCACTAATACGAACTCAGAATTTCGTTCCGGGTACTTCTATATAGCGTTGTCTAATAATATTCCTAAATCCACCAAAATCACTATTCACCACTTATTCTTTACTTATTCTTTTAGGGTTATATAGATGTCCTGGTTCTCTTTCGATCGTTCCTTAACCCTTTTACGAAACCACTAGACTGATAACAGATATCGATTTGGATGACATAAGAATAACCTTCCCCCTTCGAATTATCAAAACTTAATTTCCTAGGGGATAGATAATTCTTATCTAGATTGTCAACCAATAGCATTCTTCATGACATATAAGTATTTGAACCCATATCCATTCCATAATAAAAGTTTTAATTCCTACCAAAAATCGGGGTTCTTACACACATGCTAGTGTCTTCCTCATCATATCAAATATTCCTCTTGCATACACGCTCCAAGACATCTCCTCTCAACTGATCTTCAAGCTTCATCATTTCATCTTCTACAAAATCATTCCTAACGGCTTCAAAATTTATTAATGCCGTTAGAGCCTTTCAAAGCTTAATTTCAACGTACTCTTGTTAACCTATTTAAGAGCTGATCTTGCTCAGTTCTAACATATCGAAAAAGAGAAGATTCAAGATTATATACACAACTACAAAAGCCTTCATTGCAAAATCTTTCTAAACCTCTCAAACCCTATATACTCGCATATATACATTCAGAGGGGGTCATAGGTTGAGTTGTAATTGATTCAAATCATTGTATTGTTCAAGTTGTATTGATTAGTTGTTGTACAAGGCTGGCTTAAGGTTTTGGATGGGTCGAACTAGGCTAGTGAAGGATACTTGGGAAGTATTGCTTAGAGAGTTAGTTCAGCACAGCAAACAGCAAACCATTTGTAAGCAATTGGGTGTAAGGGAGATATATTGTTGGATCTTGTAATCGGTTTTATAGTTGATCAATAATATAATCTCTTACCAAGTTTGGTAAAGGACCAGGACGTAGACCACAGGGGATTAGGGGTCAAACCTGGCTAAAAGATCTTGTGTCACATTTAATTTTCTGCATATTACTTACTGCACTGCATTTTAGTTACAATCAGCTTGCCATTTGTAAACTGCTTAATCACAAACAGCAAGCTATTTCTGGTAAAATTGAAAACAGGTCATAAATAAGCATTGTTAGCCATAAACACCTATTCAGCCCCCTCTAGGTGTTGTTTTTCAAAGTCTGCTTGACCAGGAAGAATGCTAGGTCCTCAATCCAGATATGTCTTTTTTCCTCTAGAGCCAACCACGAACAGTTAACCTAAGCCGAGTAGATTTTGTATTCATGTTCTGCTAGGAATGTCTTTGCTTATGCTTATCATATAAGAAGTATATAACGATCATCTACTCTTAAGCACTATATTCCAATCATGATTCTAATTATCTTGGCTTGTTTCTAGAAACTCATTCTTGCTATAATACTGATATCGTATGCTTTCTGCGCACAAGAACCTATCTCTCAAGAACCTATCTTCTAAAACCTATTTCTTAGTAAACAGTCTTCTGAAAACTGTACTTGTACTAGTAACAATTATGTTAGTATGGTGAATCTCATAGGGGTTCCCTTTATTACTGGACGCTTCCAATGATACTGCTAAGCTGGCATAACCTGTTCAAGGAACATGTTATCTTAAAGGTTCATGAGAAATTTCTAGTTACCTATAACTTCTCTGAACCTCACTACTTAGCCCATTCACTTATAATTCAACTTCATCTATCATGCTGGATCTATATTCTAGCTTATATACTATTTATGAATTTGATCTTATAATTCAATGTACCTAAATATAGCTCAAAGAGATTTTGGGTACGATAGTGATGATTGCACGTTCATCAAAATATGTACTTCGACAAAATTGAATTTGTTATTCAAAGAGAGTTTGTGAAGCAATTTATTACTCATATATCTCGTACATTTATATAATTAAAAAATTTAAGTAGCAAGAAACTTAAATTAAGATGATTTTCGATAAAAAAAAGAATTTATTTGCAAAAAATAACAAAAATGAAAAATACAACACTACTTTCCAATCAAAAATACAAAAAAGAAAATAGATCAATGATTCGATATATAATTAAAGAAAATACATTTAGATTGCATATTTCTCGGACTTTACTTTTCATTTTATCTATAAAAAGTCAAAATATATTATATCTACAACGCTTATCTCTTTTATATAAAAATCTTATCCGTAATATTTATCCTTTAGTAATAAAAATAAATGTTACCCGTTTTTAATATTTGTAATCGTTTACTTTTTAAGATACAGATACGAATACCCAAAAAAATTTCAATTGTAATGAATATTGGATTTGAATACTGTTGAACGGGAATTTTGAGATTGTACTTGAACGGGAATTTTGAGATTGTACTTAAATACATCGACTGGTCAACTTTTTAATGAAATTAAATCAATCGAAATTTAATAAATTTAAATATGTCAATAAAATAAAAATTATGATAATAAAATTATTCTCATGTCTATATAAATTACTAACTTAACTTTTTCAGAAATTTATAAATTTATTGAGAAATTATATTAAAAATGGAATCGAATTTGAGTTTTTAAGTTGTGAATTCAAAAAAATTGGTTGTTTTGTCTGGGAAACCAAAAATTTTGAAAATCCAATTTACACAAAAAAGGGGCCTAGCCTAAAATATAGATACAGATAGACACATCCATATATACACACATACAGCTATACAAAACACAAACAGGGTTCTGCTGAGAGAGAGAGAGAGTGAGAAACAAAACCAAAAAAAAAAAAAAGGCAGAGAGAGAGAGAGAGAGGAGAGAGAATGAAGAACACAAGAAGCAGAAGCGTCGCCGCGGGAGAGAATGAAGCTCCGGCAGCGGAGGAGCAAGTGTTTGAAGAGATGGAAAATGGAGCTGAAGAAGATGATGAGATGGAAAATGGGGTTGAAAAAGAGGCTAAACCTGAGCTGCCTGAAGGGTTTTATGAGGTTGAACACATCAGAAAGAAAAGGGTCAAAAAGGTCTTTTCTTTTACACCCATTCTTTGTTTTTTTTTTATTTTTCTTGTTTTGCTCTGATTTTTTCTTGATTTTCTTGGGTGGAAAATATGACATTTGATGGTGATATATAGGGGGAGGTTCAGTATCTGGTGAAATGGTATGTTCTTTTCTCTCTTTACTGTTCATAATCTTTGTCTTTTGTGATGAAATCTTTGTTTTTTGTGATGAATTGTTTGTTTATTAGGCTAGATTTTGTGATGTTGGTGTGGGTTTGTTAAGATATGTGATTGTGTTTCGCTTTCGGTTGATTGGATTTTTGATGTTGTGGATTAGCTCAGTTTAAATGTGTTTGTGAGGTTGTGCAAATGATTATGTGTGGTTATTTTTCGTCTTTTTGTGATGGGAAGGTTTTTCAGTTATATCTTTCGTTTGATATGGTTCGTCATTATGTGGGCTTTTGTATGATTTTCTGAATTGAGTAAGTATAGATTTTGTGTAATTGAAATGGCGATTTTGAAGGCAAGGACATGGATTATGGTGTATTGATGGCTTTTATTCACAACAATCTGAATATGGAAGAAATGGCTTAGTATTTATTGCATGCTTCCTGCAAGAACTACTTTAGTTTTGTGATAACTTCTTTCTTTGTCATGTCTGCACGAGTTATTTGAACTAAAATATACGAGCTTAACTTGGAATGATAATATACAAATCTTACTTGCTATCTAGTGAGATGACATGATAAAAGTCAAATGTCTTCACTTACAGCCCATTTACTAGTAGGAGTAGATGTAAGGTTTGCATACACCTTAACTCGTAGACCCCAACTCCAAGTGATATATACCAAGTAAGTTTGGTTGGGTGTATTGTTCTATGCTTCAGTAAGTTCTGTATGTTAAAGAAGAATCTTGTTATGTATAACAATTTTATAACTCTGTTGATATAGACCATGTCTCTGCAGCTTTGTCTGATGAGGCTTTGTAATTTGTTATCTTGTAGGCGTGGTTGGCCGGAGAGTGCTAACACTTGGGAACCATATGAGAATCTTGCATCTGTTCCTGATGTTGTAGATGCTTTCGAGCAAAGGTTTTCTATCTTCCTTTGTGTTGTGTATATTTTGGTTTATTGGTTATATTCACTAAGTCTGGATAATTTAATTTTTCTTGAAGAAGGTTATCTAGTAAAGGTAAAGCATCGAAGAAACGCAAGGGCAAATCAGGAGCTTCCTCAAGTCAAGCCAAGAGGCACCAGTCTGCTGCAGCTGTGAGGGTAGACTTGGTGCAGGAGCCTTCCCCCATTCCTTATCATGGTGATGGGGGTCTAAACAATGGTGTAGATACTAACGTGGGGGACATCCACATCTCTGAAGTAACGGAGAATAACGGAAGTACTGTGTTTCCTTCACAAGTTGAAGGAGCACAAGAGCAGAACGAAAGGAATGTGATCAACAGTGAAATAACCAATGAGATGAATGCTCGGAACTTGGGTGTTCATATGCAAGGGTGGGCGGCACCACAAGTGAATGAAGACCCGGTCCATGCTGGTCACTCTACTTCCAGGAGAAAAAAATCTGCTGTAGTTAGAAGGTTTCGGAAAGACGAAACTGACTGCAGGACAGATCATGCCCTGCCAGATGACTCAGTAAGGGTCACTCGCTCACGAGTGCAAGCCGAACAGCAACGCCAGAATCCTGCTGACAATTCTGGTGATCCCAGTGATGCATCCATCATCCAGATAATTAAACCAATGAGCTTTGAAGCTTCCGGTCCTGATCAGGATGTTGTTGTTACCTTTTCAGCGTTAAGGTTTGTCAACTAAACTTTTCTGTTCTTCTGAAATATACTGAAGTTAATGCATTGTAGTGATACAAGTGCTTCTAAGGTATAGGATAATTTGCTCGAATTTGTGAAAGATTAATACTCCTGTTATACACTATCTGCTTTGCAATCCAGAAGCCCTCCTTACTGAATTTTGATTGCATACCATAGAGTTTTAATATATTTTGGTATTGTATTTCACTTTAGAGAATGTGCCTGCAACATTAGCCAATTCAGCCTTAACTGGGCATGTGTTTCCTTTTGTTTCTACTGGTGAATGTTTTCATCTGAATGAAATGTGGTGTAGGGCGAATGTAGCAATTTTACATGTCCGTGTTAAATGAATAAGTTCTGTTTGCACACAATGCTTATCTTTGAGGCTCAAGCCTCAAAGTATCAATATAAATTTTTACAGCCAAACTTAAAAAGTGAAATTGTTAGTCTCTACCACCCCTTCTCCAATATCTTTCTTTAAGCTAACATTCCTTTCCTTCTATTATAAATTATATGGTTTCATCTGATAAAGTTATCACCCTTTAAACATTCCTTGGACATTGCGTGCAATTGTTGTGTGCAAATCGTGGTTTGCTTTGAAGTGATATGATACAGGAATTGTTTAAGTTCTGAACATGCTTATATTTTCAGGTGGGATGGGATCTCTATGGTCCTATTGACTTCAGTTATTTTTACTATTAATCTGGACTGTCATATTACGTCATATATGTTTATTTGGCATGTGATATAAATTATGTACTGTAATAATATCGTGGCGTGCCACTCTGGCCACCCTGCCTATTTGTCTAGAACATAAAGGACTACTTTACTTTTGTGTTTATAGGCATCTAGGTAACTGTTTGGTTGCAATGGGGGAATTTTTTTTGGTTTGATCGGGAATCTTATGTATGTTCTTGATGTATAGGGCTGACCAGAAAGAGATCATCGTTGACAATAAATTTCTGAAGGTCAACAATCCCCTGATGGTAAATATATTTCTCTCTCGACTCCTATCTAGTATCAATAATTGTGCTATAATCATTTTTGACATCTTTCAAAATCATTATGGCAGTTGATCAATTTCTACGAGAAGCATCTCAAATATAATGCAGATATGGAAGCTCAGATGTAGGTCGATGGCTGATAGGGTTTTGGATGTGAACACGGGGATGCCCTTTTGTTACGTTTGCTAAGTTTCGCCGTGTGTTCACTTTCTTTATCTGTTGATTAACAACTCTAAGCATTAGCTATTAAGTATGGTTATACTTATTATGATTCCTGTGGTCTGATATCTAAAATTGCACACTAGTTAGTCAATGGTTCCTAAAGTACTTGGTTACAAAGATCAGAATGTAAGGAATTTGTTGTTGTCTCAGTAGGGGTATATAACATGCAGTTATTTGACTTAGCTATCTTGTTATTGCACTTCTGATATGAAATCTATTATGCATAAATTGTCTCACAATGCCCTTGTTATTAATAGATGTGGTGAGGCAGGCTCGTAATCTCTTCCTTATTTCCACATCCGTTGTGGAACTTTTACAGTCTAGTGATTTTTTCCCCTGGTGATAATACTCCGATAGCTTCAAGCTATCAGAGTACACATTGGAGAAGCTTTTTGTGGTAGTGAAAACATGCAATCAATGCCCATGATCCACTTGCAATTTCTTAAGTACACATTCCTAGCATTCAACACCACTTCATAAGATAAAATGAGTAAATGACCTAGACTTTCTTTTTGTTTACATCTTATCTTGCCTGTAATACAAACAAATATCGAATAAAAGTTTTCAAGTTCATTCACTTCTGCATTTTTCTTGGTTCATTAGCGGAACTCAAATTTGTATATTTGTTACTTTAATAATCCAATCGTATATATGTGTGAAGCTTTTGCCGGGGAAGAAATGTGTAAAAATATTTATGTGAATTTGGTCCAATGTCAAATCTCTTGAACAATAGAGTAACGGTTTTGTTGGGAGTGGGGCAGTTAGAGATTTGCTTCGTTAAGTACCTAAGTAGTCCTTCGCCAGCATTTACATGTCTTTTTTGACTTTTTAATGATTAAATTGATCGATCTTTGACTAAATATTACCGTTCCTAATTAATTGTCCAGTTTGACTTTTCAATAATCAAATTGACCAAATTTTGACTGATATTTACATATATTGTATATTTGAAAAAAATAAAAAAAGTTATATCATTGTAAATTAAATCTAATCTATTTTAATATGTATTTTTTCGTTTTTTAAAATAATAAAAGGATAGCTTTTAATCCTCGGTCAAAAATCTTTCAATTTGGCCAATTAAAAGTCAAACTGGACAACTAATTAAGGACGGAGGGAGTAGAAATTATTTAATTATTATTTTTAAAAATCGAAAATTATGTTTTAAAAAAAATCATGTGTACTTTTTAATGAAATATTTTTTTATCAATTATTTAATATATATAAATTTTAGTCAAATTTTGGTCCATTTGACCAATTAAAAAAAACATGTGTAATGGTACAAAAATAAAAGAGAACATGTATAATAAAATGGAGGAAATATAAAGAATTGCTGGGATTCTAATGTGGGTTATGGTTGGTCTCCGAAGCTTAAAAGGCAATTTACTAACGGGTTCGATGAAGTTAGATAAAAAAAGTTAGATAATTGTTAGGCTTGAGAAATGGATAACTACTGGGGCGTTTGGGGGAACTTTTTTTCAGAATAAGTCAACTTATTTTAAGACAAAGTTAGAGATTTCTAACTTTCCAACTTATTTTTCAACTTATTTTTGCAACTTATTGAATCTCAAACATACATTAAATACTTGTATAAAAAAATTTTATCAAAATATAAAATTTTTATCCGAAAATAAGTCCATAAGTTGTTAAGAAAAGTTGTGCCAAACAGGCACTACATTGGGTGCTTTCTTCTATGCATTAAATCTTTGCCTCTTCGCTGAATCCAACCATATATTTTCTGTATTATATTTACTGCGTTCAAATTTGAACTGGAGTGCTGGAGTAACTTTTGTTTTTTTTTTTTTTTTTTAAAGAATGAAAATTTTCATTAACAAGGAGTGAAGTACGAAAATTCAAAAAGGAGTAGGTTTTGAAGGTTTCTTTCATCCATAAAAACTTATCATTTAATTGAAATATATGCTTAACCAATTCATAGGTCGTAACTTAAAGAAGATATTCCACAGAAGTTTAGACAATAAAACCTTAGATGTTTGAAAAGAAAACCATTAAAAGAAAGGCTCCTTAAAACCCAACCTTAGATGTTTGAAAAGAAAACCATTAAAAGAAAAGCTCCTTAAAACCTGTCACAGGGGTGAGTTTTCGAACCTGAATTTACACCCTTGTGCGGTATGCCCTTGTAGCCCAGCACCAAGAACAGTCAGCCTTCGAGAGAGGTTGTCACCAAGCAACCCGTCAAAACCAAACACAGCGGAACACTTAACCAAAAACGTGACACAGGAACCACGTGTGTGCAGGTGTGTCTAATTACCAAGCAAATGTAAACACACACACAATTTACAGGCACCAAGCCCAACCTTTGTATTACCCAGAATATAAAGGATACAATATGCTTACAGACTTTCTCTACTGCCTAGCATAGAAATATTACAAGTGCAGAATAATACATGAACCTGTACAACCAATAGAGAATACATATATATAAATGCCTATCTCTATTTTTCCAGCCTGGTCCCATGCACAGCAAGCCAATCAGAACCCAGCACCCAATTACTTGGCAGTTACTAGCAGTTACCAATATTTGAATTGCTTCCAACTGCATTTCCCACCATTCCTTGAGCCACAACTGCAAGGTAGTTATCCAAACCACTCCTTTTATGCATTTCCCAGCAAATATTCACAATATATATCACATATATAAATCACCCACATGTGCCCACGTTTTTGACTTTGCCTTAATCATATTTGGACTCCCAACTTAGCTTCCAGCTCTATGTTGCCCATATAAAACCAACCAGCAAGCCAACAAACTTAGCCAACCATGTCTGAACCAACTTGGCACCGCTGCCCAAACGGTAACCCATGCTGCTAGCATCAACCCGTAAAGCCGCCCGCACCAACCAGTCGAGCCAACCCGGCACCAGAAATGTTTTCCAGCCAAAGAATCTTACAAACCCTCCCACACTTTGAGTTTGATGTCCTCATCAAAACATAAACCATTCTGAGACCATATATCCATGTAGCAAACCAACCCCCCAAAACCAAGGCTGCAATTCCGTCTGCAGTATGCCACTGCCCCGAAACCAACTACCATAAGCTGATTAGATTAACCTCCAAAACCTTGCCCCCATTGTCACCACAACCTGATGACCTTGTGTAGACGCCCAGCCGCCCACACACCAATTTCCATTCTGACTTAAGTTCCAGCAGCGCCCCCAACCTTTGGAGACATTTACTTAGGCCCAACCAGAAAACCATCAAGTTCAGCACTATAACCAGAAGAGTCGCCAGCCTTTGGCTCGATCCCACAAACCACACTGCCAACAACCACCTGTAAAGCCCCCAACTTTCTGACTTTCTTTTTGCCCTTATCAACTTGCATAGGAACAGCCTTAACAAAACATGGACATGCCTCATCCATGATCATAATCCCACCATAACGCACCATAACAGTACTACTAGTCATGATAAAGAAATCCATCCCTAGGATGCAATCAAAATCATCTAAGGCAACAACATGAAAAGTAAAGTTACCTTGCCAATCACCAATTTTCAAGTCCACACTTGAATAACCCCGAATTTTCTGCACCTCAGCATTAGCCATCTTAATCTGACTCGAACATGATTCCAACCTCAGTCCAAGTTCATCAGCACATTTACCCCAATGAAACTATTAGTAGCACCCGTGTCCACCATAGCCATGACTGTTTTCCCATTCACTAAGGCCTTGACATACATTAACCCATCACCCTCAACAGATTTTTCAGTCCTTAGTGTAACCAAACGCATAGGATTCGCCCTTGCAAAACCCGCTTCATTTTCCTCATTATCTCCAGCATTCTCTTCTTCAACAGAAAGAGCATTCAGTCTCTCTTTCTTGGGATATTGTCTTGCAAAATGCGGCCCTCCACATATGAAACAACCTTTGTCACCAACACCTTGAGACTGCTTATCACCCTTGGCATCACCAGTGCCGTTTTTCCTACTGTTCTTCTTGTTTCTGCCCTCATCCTTGTGATTCTTTCCACCGTTTTTACCCTTCTCAGTTTCAGAACCAGCATGCTTGTAGTCAACCAAACCATCAGCAGCGGCCACAGCAGTCGGCAAGTCCTTCACAGCCTGCCTCCTCAATTCTGCCTGCGCCCAAGGTTTGAGTCCAGCCAAGAAATTGAACAACTTATCCTCATCCGACATGTTCTTTATATCCAACAACAAAGAACTGAATTCCTTCACATAATCTCGAACAGTTCCCGTTTGTCTGAGATTTCTTAAACTCTCTCTAGCAAGCCAAGAAGCATTAAGTGGCAGAAATTGCTCCTTAAGTTCCTTCTTCAACGCCTCAAATGTGGTTATTGCCGGCCTGTCCACACTCGCATCACCATCAGTACGAGTCCGCCACCACAATTTTGCATCGCCAACCAAGTACATACTTGTGATTGAAACTTGCTCCCTTTCATCAATATGAGCAGCCCTAAAATATTGCTCCATATCCCACAAGAAATTCTCCAGATCCTTCGCAACCCTTGCGCCACCATATGACTTTGGTTCTGGAATTTTCACACTCATATGGCCCTCCCTAGAACCACCAGCCAAACTGCTCGCCACAGCCCCCTTCATGATTGCAATTTCATTCCTCATCGTTCGCAACTGATCCCCAACATTCTCAGATGAAGTAGCCGTTGTTGCAAACAAATCCGTGAATTTGCCATCACATGCAGCCATGAACGCAGCAACCATCGTTTTGAATTCATTCAAGTCATCCCTCAAAACTTGAATCTGATTTGCCAAACAAATTTCATCAGTCGACAAAGGCGTGCCCACAAATTCCTCAAGCCTTGCCAACCTTTCACCAGTAGAATTTCCTCCAACCATGATTCCGTATTAACCCACGAACACACAACGAAGCTCTGATACCAGTTGTCACAGGGGTGAGTTTTCGAACCTGAATTTACACCCTTGTGCGGTCTGCCCTTGTAGCCCAGCACCAAGAACAGTCAGCCTTCGAGAGAGGTTGTCACCAAGCAACCCGTCAAAACCAAACACAGCGGAACACTTAACCAAAAACGCGACACAGGAACTACGTGTGTGCAGGTGTGTCTAATTACCAAGCAAATGTAAACACACACACAATTTACAGGCACCAAGCCCAACCTTTGTATTACCCAGAATATAAAGGATACAATATGCTTACAGACTTTCTCTACTGCCTAGCATAGAAATATTACAAGTGCAGAATAATACATGAACCTGTACAACCAATAGAGAATACATATATATAAATGCCTATCTCTATTTTTCCAGCCTGGTCCCATGCACAGCAAGCCAATCAGAACCCAGCACCCAATTACTTGGCAGTTACTAGCAGTTACCAATATTTGAATTGCTTCCAACTGCATTTCCCACCATTCCTTGAGCCACAACTGCAAGGTAGTTATCCAAACCACTCCTTTTATGCATTTCCCATCAAATATTCACAATATATATCACATATATAAATCACCCACATGTGCCCACGTTTTTGACTTTGCCTTAGTCATATTTGGACTCCCAACTTAGCTTCCAGCTCTATGTTGCCCATATAAAACCAACCAGCAAGCCAACAAACTTAGCCAACCATGTCTGAACCAACTTGGCACCGCTGCCCAAACGGTAACCCATGCTGCTAGCATCAACCCGTAAAGCCGCCCGCACCAACCAGTCGAGCCAACCCGGCACCAGAAATGTTTTCCAGCCAAAGAATCTTACAAACCCCACTATATAAAAAAAACTTAAGGGAGAAAAAAGTGTCTTACAAAACACAACTACATCATTTACAAAGAAATTAGTAATATTGGTAGTTATAACGAGTCTTAATTTCCATCAATATTAGTAGCTCGGTTGACTTGTATACGGAAATCCTCCTTTCTTCCTCTATTTTCGGTCTTAACAATCAAAATTTCATAAAGTATCTTGTGTATATTTAACTGAAAAACCATAAAATCAAAAAAAGAGCAAAACATAAAACCATTTATATCATATAACAAAATAAACTTATAAAAAGATCTCAAAAATAAATTAATAAATAATATCATAATATAATTAAGTGTAATAGAGTAGACTCTAACCAAAGGGAATTAAATATTTAAAATAAATTAGTATTTTAAAATTCAAACCTACACAAAGAATTGAAATATAGCTAATATACTTTTTTTTGCAACCCGTTGGTAATATATACTCATTTTAAGCATTTAAAACAAGGTTAAATGGTTGTAATTTTTGCTTTATGTTTGTTAAAATCATGGTTGTAGATTTCAGAAATCTACAACCATGATTTATAGGTAAATCGGGATTTATCGGAATGATAAATCGAAATAAAAATTGGATAAATTTTAATATTTTAATAATATTTAATAAATTAATTTAATTTATAATATAATATATCATTTAAAAATAGTTCATGGCGATAAATCAAAATTTTAAAAATTAAATCGATCAAATATTTTTTACAATTTAGCGATAAATTATGGATAATTTTTAAAAAATCAAACGATTTTTAAAACACGGGTAAAAACCAACTTATTTTATTAATTAAAATGGGAATTCGAGTGCTATGCCACTTGTTTCACTTCCAATGTTGGGAGTTTCTCAATTATTAACTTACAATTATTTAATTATTACTAGCTTATAACCCGTGCAACACATGGCTTCTTTTCTAATATCTATAATTATATTATTATTTTAATATTTATATATTATTAATTTACATATCAAATTGTTGTTAAAAAATTGATATATAAGGTTTTACATGTTCAATTTAATATTTGTGTTCTATCTTGAATTTTTAAAATTTGATTTTGACGATTTTACAGCCCATATGAAAATAACAAAATAATCTTTAATTTAGTGATGGTTTAAAACTAATTTTCCAATTAAAACTACGCAGAAACAAAAGAGAGAAGAAACTGATAATTTTTACATTGAAAATTCTTTTCGATTTATGAAATCTACTTATATTTCGTTTTGATTATCAAAATACCTTTCTTATTATTTGAATATAGTTCTACTAACAACCAAATATAGTTTTAATAATAAATGTGATATGGCTGAAAGTAAGCCCTAAAGACACATTTAATGATACATTAAATGAACCTAGGATGGTCCATGGTCAAAGCCCAATCATGAGGCTGAAAATCCTAGTTATAATAATAAATTCGTGACTAAATAAATCAGCCAATGTAGGACTCTGTTGTTGAGCCCAATGAAGACCAAATTCCTCAAAGAGTAGTCCCCAAGTCATATGAGTCTAATGGGAATCAACCTTCCTCATGGAAGGATCCAGAAGTCTATCTAAAACGGGTAACTTGTCCAGCAAGACACCAAACCCTACCCTAATTCCATGGCATCCAACGCTTATATAAGGGCCTGACCCCTCATAACTTAGGACTACGTTTTATTGGCTTGATTCTTGATATTTGCAAGATACGTAGGCATCTTGTGAGGATAGGTTAAGTCACGAAACACTCGATCAGCCATTAAAGCTTGAAGCTCTCCCAAACCCTAGCAGTCAATACGCAATAAATACACCGTACATTTTATTCCACAACATTTGGCGTCGTCTGTGGGAAGCCGAATATCAACCATGGTTACCACCCGGAGAACACCAGCACTTTCTGAAACCATTACCAACACCACCGCACCCCCGGTTGGGGAACAGGTACCCCCAGGAACGGGCTCCCAACCGCTCATCATTCAGCCCCAAGGGACTGAAACGCAAACTCATGGATCGTTTCCCCTAGTGACGAATCCCTCCAGCCAAAGGATGAATCCCCTGCAGATGATAGTCTCCCCTCTCGGAGGCCAATCTGTCCCCCCTAGAGCTCATATTTCTACCACCATAATCCTCGCAAGCACGAACCCGATGTATGGGTTGCCCAGTTATCCCCCGTACCAGTGTAACGCTCCTACTTCCCAATACTGAAAATATACTTTTTATAATAAAATAGGCTTTGATACAGGGGAATTTTAGAAAATTTCGGCATGAAGTATTCGTAAATCGGACTATACACCTGTATTTCAACCCAAACCAAATTCCAATTAACAATTACAAATAAAACTTAATACACCAACGATTCCTCACCGAGGATCGATTCCAGGTTATGGTATTAAACAAGAATCTATTTAATACAAATTATTACAACTTCTATCTCTGCTCTAATACAAATTACTATACCATCTACTTCGTAGCTCAATCCAAATCTGTGCTTACCCGCTCTAGCTCCGAAATCTATCCTGTATAGAATGCCTCATTGCTCTCATTCGCAGGGATACATGTAGTAGATCCTCGTTAAACCTAACTGCAAAGGGTTAGGTAAAACAAAGCAAGAGTGAGCCAAAGAACGTTCAGCAAGTGCATAGTATAGTGAACAACGTTTCTACAATATTTCATAGATGAACAATATCAATGATCAAACTATCTCAAGGAAATAACTCAATTTCTATCATAACATAAAACTTTCCATTTTTCTTTAAATCATAACCTTTTTCTCAAAAACGTTTCTTTCCATCAAAACATACTTTTCATAAAACTTTTTAAAAACATTTAAGTTGATTGTATTATTATCCTAATTACGGACAATACGGATGATCAGCCACGTAAGTCCCCCTTCCTTTGAAATTGGGTTCCCAATTAGGCAACACATTGGCCTTTAATGATGGACTAGGACCACCCTAGCCTCTTACGCTAAATAAAAGTGCTGGACTAGGACCACCCTAGCCTCTTGATAAGTGCATATTTTTGCATATTTTTATTACCTATTTATTGTTTGAACTCGTATTTTAATAAATTATTTTGTTGCATTTCAGGAAATTCGAGGAAAATAAATGTAACACCCCCGATCCGGGGTCAGGGATCTGGTCGTTACGGCCTCAATTTCCTTCCACAAACCAACATAAATTAAATTGCAACCTTGTGACCCAAAACAATCAACATAAAACACACCCGTTATAGTCCCAGAGATGAAATCAGAGTAACTCCCAAATTTTATTAATCACAAGCTTGAGTTCATACAACTCAAAGAATTACAATGAAATTCTACTTGCTCTTTGCCATCCATTTATAGGAGTCATATAATAAATACGTTTGACACTCAGATGCTAACAACTAGCCTACCAATAGCTTCCTCTTCAGCAATGGTAGTTATAACCTCAGCGGTAATCCTCTGACAGCCAACACCTGCTTGCGCCAAGTGCGCCTTACACGGGCCGTCTGATCTAGCTGTTGTTGTGACATAATAAATAAAGCAAGGGTGAGCAATAGCCCACCAACAATAATATACAGCTGAGCAACAATGATATATATATATATATATATATATATATATATATATATACAAGTCAACAATATCGTTGAAACCATATGCCATGCATTTACGAAGATAGTGCCAGTATAATGTAAATGATGAAGTTACAAGGTAACTCAAATTATATTATCTGTGGGAATATCTGCTATGCCAAAGATAAGCAAGATAGCATCATTTTCATAAAAGAGGAACTTGCAAGAAAGATATTGCAATTCCAGTTTCAAACACTTTTTCAACCCTGCCAACAATGATAATGTTGTAGAAAATTCCAACCTTGGATGATGAACTAATACAGGAGTATTCACCGCGCCCGCTGTTCCAATCCTTTCGATGATCAGTCGCAAATTGTACAGCTCAAATGAGTTTTACTACCGGTACAAGGAAGAACTAACGGATTTACTTGTCTACCGCCCTGTTAGATCTCCCCGGCCAACGGTTGGGCCAATGGGATGGACCGGCGTTACTCGGCCTCTTACACGACTCCTAGTTCCAATAACATCCATAACCCTGAAACGTAAAGATCTTCCCCCCTTTTCCCAAGTTTAATACTTGTTGATAAGACTCAACAAAGTAGTCATATCTAGTTGGAAAGGAAGATTCACCAATATTTCCCAAGCTACTGTTTGTTAATGGATATCAACTTGTTCCAACCCTCTTACCCCTCGAATGATGAGTGGGTACACACCAAGTCGCGAGTGAAAAGAATAGTTTAAAGAATTTATGACCGAGAAGTCAACAAGATAAATAACATTTCTCAAGTAAGGTTCCCTTATAATCTGAGAGATAGAATTGAACGAAGAATAGAGTTTCTGAGAACCTTCCTTGATAAGATAATATTGATAATAAGACTTAGAGATAATATTTTTAATATTCGAGGGTCGAAGATGATATTCGAATGAAGTAAATCATTTTTAAACGAGTCAGAAGAATTAAATAAATATCCCAAAGAATATTTATTAAGTCAAAATATTGTAGGAATAATCCTAATATAAAATATTACTCGGAATAATTCTCAAATAAATATACACAAATACTATTCATTAAATAATTAATGAATATTTAAATAAATAGTACTTATCATACCAATAAAACTCGAATGAACATTCATAATAATATTCACTGAATAAATAGTGAATACTCGGATTAATAATACTCGTTGAAGAAGTAATTATCAAATGAATGTTCGAAATAATATTCATTGAATAAATAATGAATATTCGAATTAATAATACTGATTGAAGGAATAATTACCAAATGAATATTCGAAACAATATTCACTGGACAATAGTGAATCTTCAAATTAATAACAATATTTATTGAAGAAATAATTATCAAATGGATATTCGAGGTAATATTCATTGAATAAATAATGAATATTCAACTAATAATACTTATCGAAGAAGTAACCATCAAATGAATATTCGAAATAATATTCATTGAATAAATAATGAATATTCGAATTAATAATACTTATTGAAGGAACAATTACCAAATGAATATTCGAAACAATCTTCAATAATTGGATCGACTTTAAACGGATATTGAAGATAATATTCATTGACCAAAGCAAGCTCAAGTGAATATTTAAAATAATATTTATTGAATAATTTAAGCTCGAATGAATATTCAAAATAATATTCATGAATAATCCCAAAGGAATATACAAATAATATTCATTAGATTAATAATGGAAAATATTTACTCAAATATTTTCCCCTGAAAATAATCTCAATATATCAAGAAATACCGACTCCAGGTCTATACTCAAAGAATGAGATTCAGATGCCCTTCACTTAAGGGTCTTAGCAATATTCGGCTTATAACCGATACGTTATCAATCCAGCTCAAAAGCCAACAATAATTCAAGGAACAAGTATCACAATATATATCTTGAAGATAGGCATGCATGATATGGCATATGTATCAGAATACAACAGATATATATATTGTCACAACAACAGTTCCAAAGTATTGGAAACTTGCCTGGAATCCTGTAGGGGTAGTGTGCCTCGGTCAATCCGGTGATCTATCAATAGTCACAATATCCGAGGTTAATCACTTAATATTTAGAAAGGCTAAGTATAAACTTACTTAAGTCGATACACGTTTTCCAATTATCTCGTTATACACCCTTTAGTGTAACTCATTTTTTCGCCGACACGATCCGACACTTGTTCGTTATTACGATACGTTATTATACTTACACTTGGTATATACTCAAGCCTTATAAGTTCTAAGGTCGGTCGTTTAGGAACCAAGATTATACCTCGAGTTTTATCGCCCGTTTTCTAAGTGCTTGACCAAAGTTATAACCAAGTATGCTTTTTAGGGGTTCGTTCGCGTTTAACCTTGATTCGAACATTTTTATAAAATCGGAAAACGATCCATTTGTCATGAGGTTTTCTCTCACAGCTTCCTTTTTATCTCTAGTATTTAATTATCAAGATTCAGCACTGAATAAACAATATTAAAGGGGATCAATTTCGATTACGAACTTTCGATTACGGTTTCGAACCACTTTTAGTAATTTGATCATATCTCCTAAATCGTAAGTCCAAATGCTTCGATTTTTACGCCAAAACGATCTATGACTTGAGATCTACAAGGGTATGTCATATACTTATCAAGTCCATAAATTTATACCAACTGTTAAGCTCAGTTTTTAAGGGTTATCGAAATTTTGGAATTACGACGGCTATAAATCGGACATTTCCAAATTTATTTCAACACAACCAAGCCACACCGGGCATACCATCAATCTTACACACATAATACTCATCTTTAACAATCCAAGAACATCTCTCATATCCATCATTTGAATCATGGTTTTATAACTACTAAAACTACTACATAATCTCATAAACATGCTTGTACTAACATCATCAACTTATATCATCTAAAACCACCAAAACTTAAAGTCAAAGCTAGGGTTCAAGAGATGATTACCTTCCTTGGAGTGTGGGTAAGCATTAATAAACCTTGGGTAGTCCTTAGAACTCCTTAACAACCTTAAACTAACAAGAATCAACAAGAATATAATTAGAGGTTTTCGGATATGCTCAAACCCAGTTGAAAGATCATGAAAAACGAAGGCCTTACCAAGGTTTTCTGGATGAGGCTTCTACAGGAGAGTTGTAGAGCATTTAACCAGCTTTCCAACAAGCTAAAGAACACCAAATTACATTGAGTAATGAAGGAGATATTGCCGTTTGAAATTCATCACAGAAACTATCAAGGATTCTGGGCAGCTCGGTTATCCATCTTGGGGGGGAGTTTTGACTAGGCTACACTCATTATAATGCCATGAAATTTTGAGCGAATATTGCCCATGGAGTAGAGAGGCTTGGGTTAAAATTTGGTGATTTTATCATGGATATAAATGGAGATATGAATTTTCTTCTTTGAGGTGTTCTTGCTAGGCAGTTTGAGAGAATGAGAGAGAATGGAGTCTCTTGCTTGGTTGCTTTGGATAAGAATGCATAAAGTGATGTTGTTTAGATAATATCTCATCTAAGGCTACTTTAATAAAGTGATGATGCAAGGGATGATGTTTTTGGATGAGCATGTGTTGATGTTTAAGTGGTAGAATGATAAAGAGAGGATAAGTACTAGTTGATTTCTAAGTGTGCTAGTTACTTGAGTAACTACTTGGTTGCTTGATAATATCTACTAGCACATGCATGCATCTTGCTCTCTACTTGCTCTTTTGTCCGGTTATTGCCCAATTCATTGACCGTTCGTAGGAATAACTCATTCGTTTCTAGTTAGGGTTTTACCGAAAACATTCTTAATATTTATACTATCATTCTCCATCTTTCTTAATACTTCTCGCATTTAAATTCCTTAAATCCTATTAATAAATCCTTAAGTCTTTCGGTGTCCAGGGAAATCTCGGAGAAAATAAAAGTTCTAATTTTCTGAATCCGATATCGTTTACATACACTTATTTTCTCCTCGGATCACTAATACGAACTCAGAAATCCGTTCCGGGTACTTCTATATAGCGTCGTCTAACTCATATTCTCATTTACACCAAGAACACTATTCACACTTTATTCTCTTTATATCCTTATATTTATAAAAATGTCTTTATTCTCTTTCGGGCGTTCCTTAACCCTTTCACGGAACCACTGGACATTCAGATATCGATTTGGATGACATGAGAATATTTCCTCTATTTGGAATTCCCAAATCTTATCTCCCTAGGAGATAGATTATTCCAATTTAAGTTGTCAACCCATTGCATTCTTCATGACATATAATCATTGGAATCTATATCCATTCAACATTCATTCATTAGAACTGTTAATACCTTGTAGTTGGAATCACTGTTCATTCTTTCATCAATATATACTAAAAAATTTTAATTCTACCGAAAATTTGGGTTCTTACAATAAAGAAATGGCAAAATAAAGAAATAAAGTGCAAGGAAGGAAAAAGAAGAAGAAAAAGGACTAAAATGAAAGAAGGAAATTTTTTATCCCACTAGGTTTTTCCTTGCAAGGTTTTAACGAGACAATCATGGGGGAGTGTTGTAATAAGTGTGATATGGAATTGTCAAAGGTTTCAAGATTTTCAACACCATACACGGAGTTATAAATGGATGGCAGAAAAGTATAGCCTATGGTTAACAAATTGTCAATGATTACATGGGAAATCAATAAGTGAAGCAACCGATGTTTACACTGAAGAATGAAAATGCTGGCCTATAAATTAAGCATCCCTCATCATTTTACAGACACCTTTTGATCAATACTATTTGTAATCTTTTGCTTTCTTCTTATCATACACCTTTATGATCAATACATTTTTTTAATCATTTGATTCCTTTACAGCTTATTTGCTTAATTTTAATTGTAGCTTTTGTCTGTTTATTCATGCATCATGTTCATTGTAGATTCCACCTATTTTCTTATTAAGGCCATTTATCTTTCTTGTGCGTAAAAAGCTTAGCTTGCTATTGGTTTTGTTATTATGATAATCTCATTGTAATCAAATTCCTAGTCTTTCTCCTGTTTTAAAACTTTAATTTCTTTTTCCTTTTTATTTTGTTATTAGTTTCAATTTTTATATAAAAAGCCGAATTTAAGTCTTGCATTAATTTAGTGGCATTTAATAAATCTAAGATTTGCATCCTGCTATGTTAAGTAATGTTTTGTGTAGTTTATATTTATATTTTTATCTTTTTTTTTCACCATCAATATTTTAATTTTAATTATTAAATTATGTTGCGCTTGGTTTTTAATAGTACAATGTTTTCTTGACCAGCCATGTTTGTATGATTTGCATTAATGTTAAAGTTTACAAGTAATTTATTTTAGATTGTTAATCCACTGCCTTATATTAGCCTAGGTGCAGTTTATATTTTTAGTAGTTTCCTTACCTTCTAGTTCGTTTAAAATTTGTAGCCCATTTGCATTTCTTGGCCCGTTATCCTAGCCCACTTCCTAGACTTAATATGCATGCTGTTTATACCATTGTCCACCCGTGCTTGTTTTTTTTTTTTTTCATTTTTTTTGTTTCATTTTAATCATTTTGTAATCACTACTTTAATCACTTCTAATCATTAGTTCATGTATGCATTCTGCGGTTATATATGGTAATTTCTTTTTCTCATTTTATAATAGTTAGCAAATTCCCTTTCGTATTATTTAATAGTAATAACAAATCATCTAAATCCAAAATTGGTTCTAGCTCGATTAAATTAAATTTTAAGGTTTGCGAAAATAATAAGTCTCTGTGGATCGATATCTAAAATATTAAAATGATGAAATTGTGCGCTTGGAATTTTAAATCTTTATTTTTAGAAGATCAAGTTTTTGGCGCCGCTGCCGGGGACTAATTATTTTTCGCGCCTTGATTTTTAATTTTTTGGATTAGTTTTACTTGTCTTATTTTTGTCTCATTTTTTTAGGAAAGTTGGAAATTTCGGGAATCTCCTCTCGAAGCTTGTAAAAAAATGGGAATTTTTGGAAGCGTGCTTCGGTAACCCGTATTTCTCTCTTTTCGCCTTTTTATTATTTTAGAAAATCATAAAAAATCAAAAAAAAATCAAAAATCACAAAAAAACTGAAAATTGAAAAATTAAAAAAAATTAGTTAGAAATTACATAATTGTTGCATCATGCATTTAATCACTTAGGTTCACATTATCTAGATTTTTATTTTTTTTGTTTTTAATTTTTCTTACCTTATAAATTGTGGTGATCGCTGGAGGACCCAAAGGTACGTTAAATTCTTCTTAACTTTAGAATTAGGACACGTATTTTAGAGCATCCATAATTGTTTATAGTTTTTATCTCTCGTTGTTTGTTGCATCATTTGTAAATAAATTTTAAGTGAAAAACCACTCACAAGATAAGGGAAGGGATTTCATCACTCTTTCCCTGGCCCATAACCACTTAATTCCTCATTTTGCATGCCCTTAGCCTTAATAAAATTAAATTAGACATGGCCCCTAGGATTTTCGCGCTCAATTAGGAAGGTTCCTAAAAAAGGACGTAACCTTTAATTATTCCGACTCTTTGGTGTCTAGGCTGGTGTTTAGCCTCTTAGCAATGTTTGCACCTACCTGGCCAGATCGGTTCGAATAATTCATGATTTACCTAATTTCTGGTGGTCCTTAAAGTTAGGAGCAAGGTCTAGTTTTTTTTAAGGAACCCTAGGCCTAAAATTTTTCTTTTGATTTTTCACCCTTTCTTTTGTTTGTTTAAATTTTCGCACTTATTTGCTACGTGTTTACTTTCGTGGTTTATGCGAACTACTTGGTTTAGGAATAATTCTGCTAGGCTAGTGAGATCATTTGAGAATTCTTCCTCTTCTGAATCTGAGTCTATGGAAAATTCCGAACCAGTAGTAACCATGGTCGTGTCTCTAAAAGATCGTTATTACCCCACCCGATCATCCCAACCCTCGTGTATCACTCTCCCTCCCGTTAATGGTAATAATTTTGAGATTAAAGCTCACCACATTAGTTTGTTACCTAATTTTACCGGGAGTGATGGTGAGGACCCCTATCTTTTATCCATGAATTCGAGGAGGTTTGTGCTTTGCAAAAACTCAAACAATTAATCGAGGACTCAATTAGGCTTAGGCTCATTAATTTCGCTCTTAAAAAAAATGCTAAAAATGGTTGTATAGCCTACCGTTAATTATATTTCAACTTTGGAGGGATTCATGGTCATTTTTCTTAAAAAATATTTTCCAAACCATAAGAGTACGAGAATCACAAATGAGATAAACCAATTTCATCAAAAGGAAAACGAGTCTTTTTGGAAATATTTCGACCGTTTTAAAAATCTTTTGTCCCAATGCCCCCACCATGGAATAGAAAAATGGAGACTTTGTAAGATTGTTTACGAGGCCTTTCCAACAACCGTTTTGTTAGAGTCTATGTGCCAAGGTAAATTCATGGAGAAAGATGAGGACGAAGGGTGGGCATTTTTCGAGGAGTTAGCCGAAAAGACTATGTTGTGGGAGTCTACTAGGGAACATAATAAGTCCGAGTCGTCTAGCTCATCTAGGGGTTTGCATTCGATTGGAAATTCGATTGCAACCGATGCCAAATTAGCTACTCTAACTAGAAGACTCGAAGCCCTAGAAACTAGTAAGGCCCCCTCACAAGTGTCTATGTGCTCGAATTATAATCAAGGTTTTCCGAACTTTCCCGAGTGTGAGCAAGTCAATGCCATGTTTCAACCAAACCAAAGGAATGATCCTTTCCCGAAGAACTTAGTGAACGTGTCTTTAAGCCTAAAGCTCCTTATCCTCAAAGACTCATTTCTAATAAACAATCGGGTCAAATGGACAAGATTTTGGAAGTCTTTAAGCAAGCCGAGATAAACATTCCTCTTTTAGATGCCATTCAACAAATCCTTTCTTATGCCAAGTGTCTAAAAGATTTGTGTTCTCATAAGCACTCCACCCACGTCCCTAAGAAAGCCTTTTTGACCTCTCATGTTAGTTCAATTCTTTCGAATCAAATTCCTGTGAAATATAAGGACCTCGGATGTCCTACAATTTCATGTGTTATAGGCGATACCTTTGTGGATAAAGCGTTACTTGACTGTAACAGCCCCAGATCCGGGGTCAGGGACTTGGTCGTTACGGTCTCATTTTTCCATAAACAATCCTTGCACTTGAATCAAAATAATTAAATAGCATGCCATTACCCCACAGTAATACCACGTCACACACAACCAGTTATAGTCCCAGAGATGAAATTGAATTAATACTCTAATCATAGGATCCACAAGTTATAAGTTATTACAACCCAAAATGATTACATAATAAGTTTAATGGTTTCATGTCGTTGATTAACATAAGTCATACATATAAGTAAGTCTGCTACATAAAAGCTACCAGTCTAGCTTACTGGCTGCTCCTACCTCAGCAATGGCTGCTATGACAATAGCGGGTAACCCTCTGACGGCTGCCACCTGCTTTCGTTGAGTGCGCCTTGTGCGGGCCATCAGATCTAGCTATTGTTATGATATAGTAAATAAAGCAAGGGTGAGCAATAGCCCACCAAAAGTAATATATAACTGAACAATAATATATAACGATTCAAAGATATCTTTGAAAACCATATGGCATGCATTAACGAACATAGTGTCAATATAATGTAAAGGGTGAAGTTACGAGGTATTTCAGAGTACTTTTAGTTTTGAACAGTTTTCAAACCCTATCAACACGAGTGATACTTCATGTTGCAGAAAATAAATATATTTGGATGATGAACCAATGCTGGAGTATGTCGCGCCGTATGGACACCACCATACGCCGGATCTCCCTAGCCATCTTTGGGCTTAGTCGGGGCCGACGCCACTCGGACCCTATTTCCAGGATGGACTGTCCCACAGCCTCTTACACCAGTTTCAATGATGGACTGTCCCACAACCTCTTACACATTATACAAATACTCCTAGTTCGAATAAATCCATGACTCTGAAACATAAAGCTCGTCCCCCTTTCCCCAAGTGTAATACTTGTTGATAGGACTCCAAAAAGTAGTCGTATCTTGTTGGAAAGGAAAATTTACCAATATTTCCTAAGCAGTTGCTTGTTAATGGATATCGACTTATTCCAACAATCTTACCCCTCGAACGATGAGGGAGTAACACAGAGACTCGTCTTAATAAATAACAACCAAGTTGCGAGTGAAAAGAATAGTTTTAAAAGATTTAAGACCGGAAAGTCAAACAAATAAATAACAGCTCTCAAGTAAAGTTCCCTCATAATTTGGAAGATAGATTTGAGTGAAGAATAGAATTTTGGGAACCTCCCCTTGATAAAAATAGTCATAATAAGACTCAGAAATAATTTTTGAAGGTCGAAGATAATATTTGAATAAAATAATATATTTTAAAACTAGTTAAAAGAATTACATAAATATTCAAAGAATATTTATTAACTCATAAATATTTAAAGAATTTTCTTAATATAAAATATTGCTCAAAGTAACCCTCGAATAAACATATGAGAATATTCATTAAATAAATAATTCTTCAAATAAATATTCAAAATGATATCCGATAATTTAGTCAACCTTAAATAAATATTCAAGACAATATTCATTAAAGAAATAAATCTCAAATGAATATTCAAAATAATATTCATTAAATAAATAAACTGGATTGAATATTTAATATTCATCTAAATCATAACCTCAAATGAATATTCATTAAATAAATCAAGTCTTAAATGAATTTTCAAAAATAATATTCAAATAGTATTTCTCGACTGAGATTATACTCAAATAACATTCCTCGAATAATTTCCAAGTAATTAATACTTATAGAAATATAAATAATGTTCATAAATAACATTCCTCAAATAATCTGTCACTGGAATCCCTCCGGATTTTCACGACTATCTCTATATTACAAAATACCGACTCCCGGTCTATATTTAATGAAGGAAGATCATAGGCCCTTCACTAAGGGTCTTAGCAATATCCGGCTTATAACTAGTATATCTCGTATCTAAAGCCAAACATCAAATCAGGGAACAAGTATCACAATATAATTTGAAAGCAGGCATGCAAGCTATGGCATATGTATAATAACAATCAATCATATATATTATCACAACAACAGTTCCAAAGTATTGGAAACTTGCCTGGTACTCTGGTGGGGGTAGGGTGTCCTGGGTCAGTCCGGCGATCTATAAACAATCAAAATATTCGAGATTAATCACTTCACGCTTTTGAAAAGCCAAGTAACTACTTTACTTTAAGCTAAAACACGTTTTCGAGCTTAACTCTTATAATACCGTCATGATCCGACACTTGCTTGCTATCAAGGCATGTCATTAATCTTACACTTGATAGGTACTTAAGTCGTATAAGTTCTAGGGTCGATCGTTTACTCGAAAAGGTTATACCTCAAGATTTATTGATCGTTTTCTAAGTGGTTTTCCAAAGTTATAACCAAGTGTTCCTCAAAGGGTTTCATTCGAACTTAACCTTGATTCGAACATTTTTATAAAATCGAAAAACGATCCTTTTGACATGAGGTCTTCGTTCACACCTTAATTATGATCTCTAATATTTAATTATCAAGATTCGCCACTGAATTATTCATGTTAAGGGGGTTAAATTTCAGTTACAAACTCGCACTTACGGTTTCGAACGACTTTCACTAAATCGGCCATATCTCCTAAACCGTAAGTCCTTTTGTTTCGATTCTAGCGCCAAAACGATCTATGACTCGAGATCTATAAGGTCAATCCATATAATCATTAAGGTCAGAGATTTATGGCTATTATCATGCACGAATTCTAAGAGTTAACGAAATTTTGGCATTACGACGGCTATGTTTACACGTTTTTCCAAATTTATAGCAACCACCAAGCCACACCGGGCATACCAAGAACTCAAGCTTCTCATCAATTATAACCCATCATATGTCAAGAACACCTCAACTCATCAAGAACTTGAATCATGACTTAATAACTACTAAGAATAACTACATAATCATGTAAACATGCTTATAACAACATCATCACCGAAACTCATCCAAAATTCATGATTCATCAAAGGGGGTTCAAGGATTATACCTTTATTTGAAGCTTAAGAATGATATTAAGGCCTCACAAATCTTGAACCTTGCTCAGAACATCCTTTGGAAGCCATACAATCAAGAAAACAAAACATGAAAATCATAAAGTTACTATTCATCATCACTTTGTAAAATTCATATAAAATCGAAAAATAAGAGTTTGGTGCTCAATTTTTACCACACCTTGGGCTCTTCATAAGCTTTGTTTTAATCTATAGAAAATCAAATTTGAAGCTTGGTAGCTATGGTTTTGAACCTGTTTTTCCTGCTAGACAGAAGCTGGGCAGTTTTGGTGTTCTTGGTTGCTCTTGATATTTTCTCTCTTTTTGATCCACTTTGACTTATTCAACTATGATCTAAATGATGTAAGAAATGGACTTGGATCAGATGTATAGCCACTTGATGCTCCTAGGTTCTTGTGTAAAGAGTATTTGATAAGCTTGGTTAAGGTTATGCTTCCATGTGGTAATATATTGGTGTCTTACAATGCACCCTCATGCCAACTAGTTTAGTTTGTTTCCAATGGTGTTGGTTTCATGGCAACTTGACTAGTTCCTTCCTCCATCACATGCACATGCTCATTCCTTGGTTCTTTACTTGTTTCTTTGCCCGGTTATTGCTCAATTGCATTGATCGTTCGGAGGAATATCTCAAGTATTTATTGTTATGGTTTTACATGAAACCTTCTTGATATTTTTGCTAACATCTTTAATCCTCCTTTATAATCCTTGAATTTAAATTCCTCAAATCTCTTTATTAAATCCTTAAATCCTTCAGTGTCTAGGAAAATCTCGGAGAAGATAAAAGTGCAATTTTTCTAAATTTGACATCGTTTACATACACTTATTTTGCTTATTGATCATTAATACGAACTCAGAAATCCGTTCTGAATACTTCTATATAGCGTCGTCCGATAATATTCCAATTTCCACCAAAAACACTATTCATTGCTTATTTTCTCTTTAATTCTTATAATTAGAAAAATGTTCTCGCGCTTTCCCGAGCATTCCTTAACCCTTTTACGGAACCACTGACTTATAACCGATATTGATTTGGATGACATGAGAATATTTCCTTCCTCTTTGGAATACCTTATCTTACTTTCTAGGAGATAGCTTATTCTAATCTAAGTTGTCAACCAATTGCATTGTTCATGGCATATAAACACTTGAATCCAAATCCATTCAACATTCATTCTTTCAACCACTAATACATTGCAGTCGTAACCACTATTCATTCATACTCCAATACATAATAAAAGTTTTAATTTCTACCAAAAATATGGGTTCTTACAGTATCCCCTCCTTAAAAGGATTCCGTCCCGGAATCAGGTAGAAAACAAAGAGTCGCTTGTCTGTCATTTTACTTTACAGTTTCCTGGTCAATTCTTAAACCTACCAGTCCTTTCTCGGCACATCTTACTGGTGCTATAATACATACTTTATCCTTTTTCCATAACTTTGCTACTTTTCATACAACACACTATCCAGGTTATGCCCTTACCCAATCATATACTATTACTCTTATTGGTATCTGCAGTGACTTTGGTATCATTATCACGCTGCGAATTCGGAGATAACCTCACTCGCACTATGCATTTCCTGATCGCTTTAATCTTCGCAATCCCGATCAATACAGAGAAGTGGAAAGATTTATTGAGAGATCACTATGATCAATGAACATTTATTATATTGTATAGTTAGCACAGAAGGGGGCCAGCCTTCAGTACTTGACAAGCAATTAAACAAGTTATGGTATTCCACTTAGACTTCTATCACACAGACAGAAAGTCACGTAGCAGTACCTCCCCTCCTTAAAGGGTTGTTCTTCTCAATTCATCAAGAAGATTAATAAGAGAGAAGAGAAGAAAAGAATTTCAAAGAATTATAGAAAATTTTCATGATTGCAAAGTATCATACTTAGAATTATCCTCTGAACTATAGGGGTTCATTAGAGAATAAAATAATCGTAATCGTATTAAATACTACTTTTCGTAATCTCACGTGTCAACATATCCTCACTGCTCCGTCCATCATTCTGTGGACCTATACTCTTGTTCAATCTTAGCAACACTCACTTTTGGAAATCCTTCAACCTCTCAGGTTAAATCTTAGATTTCTCGCTTGACATCATTGTTACTGACATTCCATGCCACGCTACTAAGACTATCAGGTTGTCATCCCGAGAATTCCTTAGAAAGCCCATTCGTCAATCTATTCATAACATTCCTTTCTTCACGCTCCACAATTACTTTCCCAATCTTTTCTTTATCAATTACATCCTTCTTATTGTCTGATTCTTATTCTCTTCTGTTATTTATCTCTATCGTCATCTCGTTATTAAGACATCCTTTGTACTTGGCACCTCCTCATTGGTATCCCGTCACACTTACTCAATAAGCAACACGTTTTGGGGTCGAACTTTCCTTTGTTCAACCATCTAAATTTTTACTTTCTCGATCCATGCGTCTCCTTATTAATCAATCAGTTTATTCCAAAATTCCTCGATTTCTCCCTACTTAAAGGGAGTTAATCTGCATGTCATTTATGATTTTAATTTTAACTTCCCGTTGTGACCAACAACATACACCATGATAATTTCACACTTTTCTAGCTTCATTGCTGAGGTTTCTCAGGATTCCGCATATCTAACTCCCTGATTGTTCCTCAACTTTCTTTCCTTCATCGGTCATCTTGTTTCTATTTAGACTATAACCTCTTTTGTCAACCATCATAGCATCATCATTTATTTCAAGCATCACGTCATTCCAAAATTATACCATCCAAAATAAACCTTGACAATTTCTCTAACTTGGATCCAATATGATCTATTTCTATTTTTCATTTTGACATCTCCACAGTCGTTATCACCTAATTTCTCAGAAGAATCACCACTGCTTTGATGTAGTCCATTGTTGAATCACCATCGTTTGTTGTTTACATAGTGCTTAATAGCTAAACATACGGGTTTCATAATTGTAAGATCAAAATCCTTTAGAGAGACAAAATAATCACTATTCCCTATCCATAAGGAATACTTCCTGAACTTGATGTAGATATTAATGAAGCAGATAAAATTGTAGAAGAGTTTCAAGCATAGTAACTATGACAGGCTGATGGAATTATTAATCACATCTCTTCAGTAGAAGACTGGAAGCTTAACGGTTCACTTAATCAATTTCGTACTATGGTCCTGGTTTACCTCAAAATAGGACCCTCTAAAGTATGTAATATGCTTAGGACGATATCAGGAATCGAATCTTCACTTAAACTATTATTACAGTCGATTCTTGCACAATCATCAAAAGGAATGTAAATTCCTCCACCCCAATATGACCTTTAAGGTCCTTCCCAATATCATTCTATTTCCTTGGTATGAGCATTTGTAATTACTATTGTATCCTTAAAGTGTCGGCCACTTCATTGGCCTTTCCTGATAACAATAATTTCTTGCAATCAATGTTTCCTGGATTTATTCTAACCCAAATTTTCTACCTCATTCCCATCACTGTTGGGTGAAAGCATTCTCCCTTAAGCTCTGCTGAAGGAGAAAAATATCTATCAATCTTTTTCCATAAGTCATTGCTTCCACCTTTCTGTGTGAACTTTATCACGGTTACTCCTAATCATACCTAGGATATTTCCTCTCTTAGTTCTTTCTTGTTTTAGGATAATCTCAACCTTTATTTGGTTCAATCCATACTCCTCATGGTCTCACGCATGCCTTATCTGGCATTATTATTATCATGTCGTACGTTCCCTACCAACTTCCATATTGAATCTTAAGATACTAACTCCCTCTCTTTGTAAAATCTCTTAGGCCATCTTCATCATTCCTCCTGTATTTTCTGGGTACAGGGTATATCAAAGTATTATTAATCGGTCATATAACAATTCGGTCTATGTACTTTCCGAAACTCCTTTCAATAAATCCCTAAAGATTATCGATGCCTTGGTCAATCCAACTTATCTCGTCCAAATTCACAATGTCTTTAGTAGGGGTAATGCCATCCTTTGTGCATCCCCCGGGTTCATCTTAAATTATGGATATTCTATCCTTAATTCTATTTTCAAGAAATACTTACATCCTTTAATTAACAATCAGATCACATATCCTTAAAAAGGGTCTCTTTTCAATCGTTCTCATCTTGATAATCTATAGGTTGCTTAATGCTAGCCTTTTCTGTCGAATTGACATCAATCTACATGACCTTCCGAAAGACAACATATGTCTATCCGCTCTTCTTACAGAACTTGATAATGGTAGCAAGGATGTTCTGGAAGATATTGGTCATGTTCAACATGAATCTCTTAGTACCTAATGCTTTTCTCAAGGATACTAGCTTCAGACAATATTTCTGCATCTTACTGAACGATCTTTGACAATTTTGTAATATTAGATTAATCGTTTGCCTTAGTCATAATACATCCGTTATATTTATAAAATCCCAACATCATGTATCTCAATTCACTTTACTTCTCTTTCTAGCTCATAAGCTGGTCAATCATATACGTCTGAATCACTTCACTTTATATCAAAAGTTCTCGCGATTGGTGCTTGGTTAGAAGCACCCCACTTTGTCCTTACATTGCTGGTCTAGTCACTTTATAATTCTTTGCTACATGGCCCCAAATGGCCGCGCTACAGTGTATGAGTTTAGGGTTAGCTAATGACATTACTTTTCTAGCAATTATCGGCATAGCGCCTCCTTCGTCCATAGCAAAGATAACTTATCTAGGGTAGGTTACGCTTATCAATATGCTTTTTTCCACGTACTCTTAAACTTTTTTTTTTTGTATTTGTTCACTGCTTTCCTTAACACAGTAAATCTTACGTACCAGAGTAGCATAGTAACTCAACTTGAGCACTGCCACTCTTCGTTCATCCCTCTTCCTCGATACCTTCTGATCTTTTTAGAATTTTACTCCATATAAGTCTCAATCGACTTCTCGGTACCGTCTCCGGTCACCTCTCCTTTATTTTTATCTTTTCAACTTCTCTTATCAATCCCATGTGCTACATAAGCTTATTACTTTTGGCATAATAGCCTTTTCATTTAAGTCAATCCCGGAATTTCTCAGTCCATTTTGGTCCTTAAATACATTTCCCTTTTTCCATCCAATGTCAACTTCATCCTTTTATCTTTTCAATCAATTGCAATAATCAGGGTCTGTCCACCAATCCATATAGCGGCTACCTTACCCAATCCACAAGGTTCACTCCAGTTTCCACTCTCTTCCGTGACGTTCTCTGATAATCAGAAAGACAAGGCTTGCAAAAATTTGTTAAATTTCTTTCCAGAATCAGGAAAATTTTGGTTAATCTATCCACCCACTGGTAATACTAAGAAGATCAACTTCGAAACCTAAAGAATAGTTCTATGAACATCCAAGCTGGTAGAATTGTAAGTAGTTATAATAACGGAATGATTGACATAAAGTTGGAAGTTTAACCACTGGAAAGGAACCAAATATATACATCCCATCGAAGGGAAATCAAAAGTTTCAAACTGATACATGCCACATCTTTCCGATACATATACGTCCTAATAATCGATACTACCAAATGTCAGACTACCTAACCACTAGTCTCAGAAGGACCACTACCGTCGGAGTTAGTCGTTCCACAACATTGGCACTATCAAGGCCATCCGAATCTGGTGAACCGTGCTGTCCGAATGCATCCGCAATTACTCTACCGTGCAGCATAAGCACACCACCTAAACCTATATGAGGTGCATCATAATATATCACAAAGTCTTCCTTCTTCCATTAGGCAACGCCAATGTTGGGTCGCCTTCAATTTCCTCTTTAGCTCCAAGAAGATTTTCTCACATTTTCCTGTTTATTCAAACTTCTTAGTCTTACAAATAAGTCGGGTTACGGGACTGCAATCTTTGTAAAGTCCTGAACAATTCTTTGGTAATACATGGTGAATCCTATAAAATTTCTTACCTTTGCTGGTGTGGTCGGCCTTTCCCAATTGGGATTCTTTTTAACTCGGCGGGGTCAACCAACACTACTCACTATTGATCGCATGTCCTAATAATTGAACTCCATTTTATCAGAATTCATACTTCGAGAACTTGGCATACACTTGCTCTTTCAGGTTTCATCTTAAAACATTCTCCATTACCTCTTAACCACCGATTGTATTACTTGATCCATTTATGATTCAGCGTCGGAGTAAACTTAATGTAACTAATACAATCCATTGAAGGACAAGAAAGAATTTAATATTCCTCTGAAGCACATGCATCTTATGTTTCTGGTTCCTCATTCCACTAAGTTAAAATAAACCTATACTTAGTCCCTGACAGTAGTCTTATTACGAGTTATCATAGACTCACTGGTCCTTTCCTCTTGTAAATTCTGAGATCATTGTCTCGCTTACTACTTCCTTATATAACTTTATCCAATCATACCATTACTTCCCAACGTCTTTACTTTCTTAGCTGATTCATTCATAAAATGAACATTTCCCTGAATCAAACCTCCTTCTCAATCTCAATTTGAATTTGTAATTTATACCCTATGAAATCTGCCTTCTCATGACGAATTACCATTGACAATATTCGCACTAATCCATTTATCAAATGATATGGCACTTTCTGCCTCTATCTCAACTGCTCCTGGAGACTCTGCTTCCCATCCTATATCGATGTCTTTGATGATCATGTAGCACTCTAATTCTTTTCTAATTAATCTGAAGGTCTCTAAGGATCTTTATCTATCCTAATGTAAGACCTCAAGTAATCCTTTCAGTCCGTCCTAAGTGCTGGTACTACCTCCGGTAGTCCGGCTATGAATCCCATAAAAATTTCAGTTCTATTAATAATATCTCAGTTCTTTACGCTCACTTCTCTGAGCACTATACCTTAACTTTTACAGCCTCTCTAGCTACAACCCTCATTTCCTCAAGGATAAGCTCCTTATCCTTCACAGGATTCACCCCCTTAGCTGGAACCTCCTCCGAGTTCTCAGTAGGGTACTATATCGAATCTACAAGTCGATAGTCGGTCATATAATAAAGCATCATCGTGTTGCTGCTCGTAAGCCTCAAGGTCTGTCGCCTTGTTCATTAATACGATATCGAGCTAAGTTACTATCATGATACTTAAGAGTTCCCATAAGGGTTTTAGGTGAACTTGGCAAGAGTTCTTATTATCTTAGTGAATTTATTGTTATAACGTCGCCTCATCTCTGGGATATATAACTCTCGCTCTGATACCATTTCTGTAACAGCCCCAGATCCGGGGTCGGGGACCTGGTCCTTCCGATCGCATTTTTCCATAAACAATCCTTGCACTTGAATCAAAATAATTAAATAGCATGCTATGACCCCACAGTAATACCACGTCACACACAACCAGTTATAGTCCCAGAGATGAAATTGAATTAATACTCTAATCATAGGATCCACAAGTTATAAGTTATTATAACCCAAAATGATTACCGAATAAGTTTAATGGTTTCTTGCCGTTGATTAACATAAGTCATACATATAAGTAAGTCTGCTACATAAAAGCTACCAGTCTAGCTTACTGGCTGCTCCTACCTCAGCAATGGCTGCTATGACAATAGCGGGTAACCCTCTGACGGCTACCACCTGCTTGCGTTGAGTGTGCCTTGTGCGGGCCATCAGATCTAGCTGATGTTGTGATATAGTAAATAAAGCAAGGGTGAGCAATAGCCCACCAAAAGTAATATATAACTGAACAATAATATATAACGATTCAAAGATATCTTTGAAAACCATATGCCATACATTAACGAACATAGTGTCAATATAATGTAAAGGATGAATTTACGAGGTATTTCAGAGTACTCTTAGTTCTGAACAGTTTTCAAACCCTGTCAACACGAGTGATACCTCATGTTATAGAAAATAAACAGATTTGGATGATGAACTGCTGGAGTATGTCGCGCCGGATGACACCACATTACGATGATCAGTCGCAGGTCGTGCATCTCAAATTTTGTTTCTCTACATATAGAAGGAAGAACATATGGACACCACCATACGTCGGATCTCCCTAGCCATCTTTGGGTTTAGTCGGGGCCGGCACCACTCGGACCCTATTTCCAGGATGGACTGTCCCACGGCCTCCTACACCAGTTTCAATGATGGACTGTCGCACAGCCTCTTACACATTATACAAATACTCCTAGTTCGAATAAATACATGACTTTGAAAAATAAAGCTCGTCCCCCTTTTACCAAGTGTAATACTTGTTGACAGGACTCCACAAAGTAGTCGCATCTTGTTGGGAAGGAAAATTCACCAATATTTCCCAAGCAGTTGCTTGTTAATCGATATCGACTTGTTCTAACAATCTTACCCCTCGAACGATGAGGGAGTAACACAGAGACTCGTCTTGATAAATAAAAACCAAGTTGAGAGTGAAAAGAATAGTTTTAAAAGATTTACGACCGGAAAGTCAAACAAATAAATAACAGCTCTTAAGTAAGGTTCCCTCATAATTTGGAAGATAGATTTGAATGAAGAATAGAATTTGGGGAACTTCCCCTTGATAAAAATAGTCATAATAAGACTCAGAAATAATTTTTGAAGGTCGAAGATAATATTTGAATAGAATAATATATTTTAAAACTAGTTAAAAGAATTACATAAATATTCAAAGAATATTTATTAACTCATAAATATTTAAAGAATTTTCTTAATATAAAATATTGCTCAAAGTAACCCTCGAATAAACATATGAGAATATTCATTAAATAAATAATTCCTCGAATAAATATTCAAAATGATATCTGATAATTTAATCAACCTTAAATGAATATTCAAGACAATATTCATTAAAGAAATAAATCTCAAATGAATATTCAAAATAATATTCAATAAATAAATAACTCGAATTAATATTCCAAATAATATTCATTTAAATCAATAACCTCAAATGAATATTCATTAAATAAATCTAGTCTTAAATGAATATTCAAAAATAATATTCAAATAGTATTTCTCGACAGAGATTATACTCAAATAACATTTCTCGAATAATTTCCAAGTAATTAATACTTATAGAAATATAAATAATGTTCATAAATAACATTCCTCAAATCTGTCACTGGAATCCCTCTGGGTTTCCACGACTATCTCTATATTACAAAATACCGACTCTCGGTCTATATTTAATGTAGGAAGATCATAGGCCCTTCACTAAGGGTCTTAGCAATATCCGGCTTATAACTAGTATATCTCGTATCTAACTTATAAGCCAACATCAAATCAGAGAATATGTATCACAATATAATTTGCACTACACCATAGAATGGATATAGAAACGTGTAAAATATGTTGCAATATGCCCTAAAGTCGTTGCAATAGGGTCTATGGCAACGATTATGAAAAAATCATGCGTAAGGTTTGCTCTGGTTGCCATAGGGCCCTTATGGCAATGAATTTAGTACCATTTACAACGTTGTATTATCGTTGCAGTTAGGGTATATGGCAACGATTTAATGGCTATAGCAACATGTTTAACACCATTGCAATATCTTGGAGGACATATGGTGTACTTTTTGTAACGATTTTTTGTGTGTTAATTGTTGCAATACATGGACTCATGTAGCTCTAAGGCAACATATATATGCCCAATTGCAACGTATTTTGAATTAAATGCAATCAAATATATGGCAACATTTAAGTAACTATTGCAACGCTGAATAAGAAATCTGGTATGACCTTTAGATTTTATAAACATGCACCAATTTTAATTGGTATTTCATAACAACCAACCAACAAAGCAGTTCAGTTCCAACATCAGTTCCAACATCAATACACAAAATGACCAAGTTCTAGCAAAATAACTAAGTACAAGTGACACACAATATAACTTAGTAATACATAAACCTAAGAATAAACAATTTGTAAACATGAGTCATGGCCTATCATCATGGTCTTGCTTCCTCTTCCTCTTTCTTGCTCCCCTTTATTTTCGTCGAAGGGTATCTTTGTTTCCAAGTGATTAGACTGTGATGAAGAGCTAGTACTGGTTCCACTAATTGCTGCTTCCTGGGGATTACTAACAAGATTCTTCCATTCTGAAATTCTCAGCTTCTTAAGTGGTACTATATACCTTTTCTCGGCATATAATAATCCATCAACAAATAAGTCAACTATATTAGAATCAACACAGCGGCCTCTAGACAAATCTCCAAGTTGCTGGTCAATTGTAACTTCCAAGACTAATTTACACTTGCACCAATAGAAGGGGCTCGGATATCCATTTCCCGGGAAAAAATCCGGATTGAGGAGTCTTATTTGCCAGCCAATCATACCTGCTTAGTGTAGGAATATGTAAACAGTAAGTTGCATTTTACATGAAAGTAGAAATTGTGTCCGAAAGTATGTTACCTGAAGTACTATGTTGCTTATTTAAATTTATAACTGTTTAAAAAAATTATACCACCCAAAATATAATAAATGAATGATCAATAGCATTCCGAATGTCTGTAGATAATCACTAAGCAAACATTTTCACTAGAATTTCTGGTGACATCACATACTTAATGTTCTTTACATATGAACCATCTAGCACTATGCTGAAACTTTTTAACACGTGCAAATACAGAGAATTAGTGCCTTGATATGTTCCTTAGGATTGTTCCCATAATAACAATCTGATCCACTACCACGTACAGGAATTTGAGAATAGAGCTTTAATGCATCTTTTTACTGTGGGAATATTTTAAGAAGTCTTCTCCCTTCATAAGTTCAAAGATTGCATCTGCATCAAACTCAATTAGAATACATTAGCAAGACACAGGGTAGCAAAACATTAGAATACTAAAAGTTCTTCAGAGTAAGATCAAATGGTAGCAGATGACCTGAAACCTTAACTCAAGCAGCTGGTTAAAAGAACTCTAAGGGAGAAAGTTTGCACTAACAGATGTATCCAAAAAGCAGCTAGCAAAGACCTGACCTAATTGTACTATATACAATTAGATGAAGGTACCTGGATCATAATTGCAATAAAAGCCCAAAACTTGAATATGTGGCAGGGAAAAGCAATACATAGCTGCAGAGAAACAATGAAGAATACAACATGTTCATGCTTTTTACCAAGATAAAATCACAATGCATACATCTAGTGAAATCTAGACCAGTGCAATGTAACTCGTGATGCAGAATGTGATCTGACTTCAAGAATTGCAGGTAATAATATGATGCATCTTTTCCAACTCAAAGAGATTGAAGTAATTTGAGCCATTAATCATACCTCATGAAAAGCAGTTGACACGAGGAAAGCAATTACAATAGCAACACTCTGTATGAAAAGGTAATACCAGACATATCAGAACTTAATAACCCCGTATTTAAGCATACTGAGCTAATTGATAGGCCAAGTAGATGTGAGAGGAATGTCTAATAGAACCTATTTACAGCCTGAGAGGAAAGGTAAATTACCTTTGGTATGCCATTCCTTACGCAGGGAAAATAAATATGACGGACCATCCATTTATGAACAAGCTGCATTTGGGAACAATTATGGTCAATATAAAATAAGTAGGGATTCAGTATAGTTCTATTTTATTTTTTTAATTTCTCTAAATGAATTTTGAATTTATATTCCTAAATCAAAATTTTCTGTATATGTTAAATACAAAAGAATGGAGATAAATATGCAAGATGAATCCTCTCTACAGTTACTCATTATGCTATAAAACTAGGGTTTCATAGCTCTGACACGTTTTGAAATCATATGTGGTATATTCTATTTTTTCAGTTGCATGCTCAAACACACAGAAACTAAAAACTAATGACGTATAATATAGGTTTAATCTAGTTGTAGAAGAGTAGAAAAGAATCCAGCAAAGAGAGATACTGACAGCACCCGAAGCAGATAATATGTGAATTATAAAGAAACAAGCATAGTTTAGCAAAATATGGCTGGACAAAGTTGCTATAAAACTAAAATTTGTACAGTATATGAAACTACCTCTTCCACAATTTTTGCATTCTACCAATCTTTGTAAAACTCACAATCACCAAAACGAAGAATCTCAGCAAGTATGTTCAACCTTCACAAAAATATTGAATGCTAAAATCACCAACTGCCACAAATCAGAACACCAACAAAACATTGTAGAAAGTTTACTTGTCAGATATAACAATAAGTTTTAAAAGTTTAATACCTCAGCATTTTCGAGAATAGTGTCTGTTGCACCTGCCTTCTTTAAATCCAAGAGATGCTCAAGGTCTATTGCTCGAGTATAAATTGGGGTCTGCAAAGTGCAAACAAGTAGATTTACCTAGTGATTTACATCAAAACCTCCAGCAACTTATAAAAATTAAAGAAAATATCTACATTCAATTATCACACTTTTAAAACTGGAAGTCTGGAACCCTATAACCTGTTCAGTGCAAATTTTCAGGGATATAAATTGCCTATTTGCCTATATTAAGTGGCTTGAAATGATAATACTACAAGTGGCAAAATTCTAAATTTCAATGTTCCCCCTCCCTATATACCATGCTTGTAAAATTTCAGAATGCAGTCCTAGTTTAGTCCCAGACCCAATTTCACTCAATCATATTCATACAAACTACAAGAGAATACTATGTAAAATCCATTATATTCTTTCTTCATTGGGCTCACTTGAAATATTAAGGTATACCCTCTATTGAACCATATCTTCAAGAACATCAGGGTTTCTCCGTTCAGAGTTTTACATACCAGTAAAGAGAACAAGTATGGTGAAATAATTAATAGGGCTGCTCTGTGATAATCGTACATATAAATGTCTTGTCGCAGAAATGTCACAAGAAATAAAAGCTCACCAACCGCCACTTCACTTTCCCAATGAAAGTTTTTATAGATGTACCTCGTGAAGTATATAATGTACTCACCCGTTGCTCCTGTCCAGAAATTAATTTTGGTAGGAAAATAATAAATGAAAAAAAAGGACGAGAACAAAGCTACTCAATAACAATAAAAAAATTGAGGGAGTGTACTGATTGGGACATTATAATCCTCCCCAAAATCATCAGATAACCAACCATGCTCATTATGTTCCTACTCCGAAAATGGTAAGATACACGTAAAACTTACCGTTCTTAATCTAAGCTAGTACAAAATAACCACTACGTTTCTAAATCCAAAGAGAGACTAACCCCTGCTTTAGTTTTCTAAAGTAAGAAGAAAAAGACTCTTAAAGAAACAGAGTAAAAACATAATCACTATACATACTTTGGAGAGTCCAGACTATTAAAGGCTACCAATAAATCTACAAGTGCTGCAATAAAACTGCATTATAGCTTTGTGCTATGGTATAGTTGCACAACGATGTCTGCACCTAACAAATTAAACGCGGTAAGGATTTAAACTATATTTAAACTACTTTAGAGTAAATGTCATAGATATGTTTGGGAGCATGTTCAGAGGAAAACGGAGTACTGCAAACAGAGAAAGTGAAGTGAACGCCCGTGCAGGGGTCAGTTCTACTCCAAGAAAAGTGAAACATCCAAAAGAGATCACCGTCACGAGAATTGGGATGCTGTTTAGTATAAAACTGCTACACTGTAATGTTAAACTGTTACATTGGGATCCAAAAAACATCAATTGTCACTCCTAAGTTAACATTTCTATTTCAATTAAGGCATAAAATCAAGAAAGAATAGCACGCAGCACATATCAAGAAAGAATAACAAGAAAACAGACAACAAAACTAACAATTGTCATTTAAATCTGTTTGTTAAAATAACTATAAGTATCATTTTAAAATACCTGATATCATTGCATTAAATGAAACACAATCCCTATTCTGAAGTTTTTCAAATAGAACCCTGGCGTCCTCCATCCTCCCCTCTTTACAAAAACCAGTGATCATAGATGTGGTTGCAACAACATTTTTGTCGGGCATCTAAATTCAAAACAAAAAACTCAAATTAAAATTAAAATTATTAACGACAAACATTAATTTAAATAGCACAGACAAATCTAAAATTAAAAACCCTAATTAAATAAAAATTAAAATCACAAATTATAATGTCACGGGAGAAAGAGATACCCGGAGAGATAGAGTGAGAGAGACAAAGAGAGATAAAGATATATGGAGAGAGAGAGAGTGAGAAAGATAGAGAGAGATAGAGATATATACACAGAGATAAAGATAAGACCAAACAAAAACCCAATTAATTACCAATTATAACATAAACCCCAATTAGTTCGAGCTTGAGTACTATTCGTCGAGCTTGAATCTTCGAGTTTGAACCCTAATCTAAGTTTTCCTCTTTCTCCTCTTTCCCCTCTTCAGTGTGTGCGTGTGTTTTTGTGTAAATGTGTTTGTTTAGGTATATTATTTTGTTTTTCTTTTGTTTTATTGAGCCCGGGCAAAAAAATTCTCATATCCCGCCTATTTTTTCAGCCCGCCAAGCCCAAAATTCTTGATCTATAGCAACATTTTCTAATATCGTTGCGAACGATAACAAGTTTTGCCTAAGGTAACAATTTTTGAATTCAATTGCAACGCTTTTCAAAATCGTTACAATATATTTGAAATTGTAAAAACTTTTGAAGCTATAGCAACGTTTTTTGAGTTTTTTTTAGTGTAGGTTGCAAAATCCAATCTATGGTGTAGTGTTGAAAGAAGGCATACAAGCTATGGCATATGTATAATAACAATCAATCATATATATTATCACAACAACAGTTCCAAAGTAATGGAAACTTGCCTGGTACTCTGGTGGGGGTAGGGTGTCCTGGGTCAGTCCGGTGATCTATAAACAATTAGAATATTCGAGATTAATCACTTAACGCTTTTGAAAATCCAAGTAACTACTTTACTTTAAGCTAAAACACGTTTTCGAGCTTAACTCTTATAATACTGTCATGATCCGACACTTGCTTGCTATCAAGGCCTGTCATTAATCTATCAAGAAGGTTTCCCGTAAAACCCTTACAATAAATACTTGAGATATTCCTCCGAACGATCAATGCAATTGAGAAATAACCGGGCAAAGAAACACGTAAAGAACCGAGGAATGAGCATGTGCATGTGATGGAGGAAGGAACTAGTCAAGTTGCCAAGAAACCAACATCATTGGAAACAAACTAAACTAGTTGGCATGAGGATGCGTTATAAGACACCAATACATGATCACATGGAAGCATAAACTTAACCAAGCTTATCAAATACTCTTTACACAAGAACCTAGGAGCATCAAGTGGCTATACATCTGATCCAAGTCCATTGCTTACATCATTTAGATCATAGTTGAATGAGTCAAACTGGATCAAAAAGAGAGAAAATATCAAGAGCAACCAAGAACACCAAAACTGCCCAGCTTCTGTCCAGCAGGATAAACAGGTTCAAAACCACAGCTACCAAGCTTCAAATTTGATTTTCAATAGATTAAAACAAAGCTTATGAAGAGCCCAAGGTGTGGTAAAAATTTGAGCACCAAACTCTTATTTTTCGATTTTATATGAATTTTACAAAGTGATGATAAATAGTAACTTTATGATTTTCATGTTTTGTTTTCTTGATTGTATAGCTTCCAAAGGATGTTCTAAGCAAGGTTCAAGATTTGTGAGGCCTTAATATCATTCTTAAGCTTCAAATAAATGTATAATCCTTGAACTCCCTTCGATGAATCATGGATTTTGGATGAGTTTTGGTGATGATGTTCTTATAAGCATGTTTACATGATCATGTCGTTATTCTTAGTAGTTATTAAGTCATGATTCAAGTTATTGATGAGTTGAGGTGTTCTTGACATATGATGGGTTATAATTGATGAGAATCTTGAGTTCTTGGTATGCCCGGTGTGGCTTGGTTGTTGTTATAAATTTGGGAAAATGTGTAAACATAGCTGTTGTAATGCCGAAATTTCGTTAACTCTTAGAATTCGTGCATGACAGTAGCCATAAATCTCTGACCTTAATGATTATATGGACTGACTTTATAGACCTCGAGTCATAGACCGTTTTGGCGCAAGAATCGAAACAAAAGGACTTACGGTTTAGGAGATATGGCTGATTTAGTGAAAGTCGTTCGAAAACGTAAGTGCGAGATTGTAACTGAAATTGAACCCTCTTAACATGAATAATTCAGTGGCAAATCTTGATAAATAAATATTAGAGATCATAATTAAGGTGTGAGAGAAGACCTCATGTCAAAAGGATCGTTTTTCGATTTTATAAAAATGTTCGAATCAAGGTTAAGTGTGAATGAAACCCTTTGAGGAACACTTGGTTATAACTTTGGAAAACCACTTAGAAAACGATCAATAAATCTTGAGGTATAATCTTTTCGAGTAAACGATCGACCCTAGAACTTATACGACTTAAGTACCTATCAAGTGTATTTTTGCTAACATCTTTAATCCTCTTTTATAATCCTTGAATTTAAATTCCTCAAATCTCTTTATTAAATCCTTAAATCCTTCAGTGTCTAGGAAAATCTCGGAGAAGATAAAAGTGCAATTTTTCTGAATCTGACATTGTTTACATACACTTATTTTGCCTATCGGTCATTAATACGAACTCAGAAATCCGTTCGGAATACTTCTATATAGCGTCGTCCGATAATATTCCAATTTCCACCAAAAACACTATTCATTGCTTATTTTCTCTTTAATTCTTATAATTAGAAAAATGTTCCCGCGCTTTCCCAAGCGTTCCTTAACCCTTTTACGGAACCACAGGACTTATAACCGATATCGATTTGGATGACATGAGAATATTTCCTTCCTCTTTGGAATACCCTATCTTACTTTCTAGGAGATAGATTATTCTAATATAAGTTGTCAACCAATTGCATTGTTCTTGGCAAATAAACACTTGAATCCAAATTCATTCAACATTCATTCTTTCAACCACTGATACATTTCAGTCGTAACCACTATTCATTCATACTCCAATACATAATAAAAGTTTTAATTCCTACCAAAAATCTGGGTTCTTACATTGACTTAGGAGCGAGTGTGAATCTTCTTCCATTTTCTGTCTACCAAGCCCTAGGGTTAGGTGAACTTAAGAAGACGAACATGACACTTCAACTAGCTGATTGTTCTGTCAAAATGGCTAAAGGATTAGTAGAAGATGTCTTGATTAAATTGGTTATTTCATCTTTCCGGTTGACTTTGTCATTCTCGAGACTCAACCCGTCACGAATCCTAATAACCAAATTCCGATCATTTTAGGATGACCTTTTCTTGCCACATCCAATGCATTGATCAATTGTAGGAATGGTTCGATGAAACTCACCTTTGGTAACATGACCATTGACCTTAACATATTCAATGTAGGAAAAGAACCCAATGAGCTTTATGAAAAATCAATAGGGGTTAATGTTGTCAACAAGTTTGTCACATGGTCTAGCTTTGAGGATAATGAGATTGAGTCTAATCTCCATGAGGATCTCAAAGTCAACTATGCGTCTAATCAAACGTATAATGAGCCATTAAGGGATATGACCTTGGAAGAAATGTTGAGAGAGTTAGATGACATTTGTTCCCAGTGGGACCCCATCCGAGGATGTTAGTGTTGAGGCCGTTGTTAAGAGTCCCGTGGGAACACCAGCTGCATTTGACTCAATTTTGTATCATCCCGAGTTTGATCAACAGCCCTTAGGGGAAGACAGACCCTTATTTTACATCATTCCTAGTGATTCAACCCATGACCAAACTTCCATTGTCTCTAATTTGCTTAAACAAAATGAAGAAGCCTTAAGTTGGTTTATGGAGAACATTAGTGACACCTGTTCCATAAGGTTGAATAATTCCATGTTGCTTGAGAAAGTATTTTCTAATCAAAATTTTCAAAAATGTCTTGATTCTTTCTTGAATCTGCATCCCAATTTTCCCACCGGTATCGGCTGATTCAGTTTTATTCCTCAAGCCCCCTCGTGAAAGATAAGTATGGGGGAGTACAAGTGTGTGAGTTTTTTTTTCGTAATTTTTAGAAGTTTTCCAGTTTCCGTCATCCCTTGTCAAGTATTATCTCCCTTTGTCCTTTATCTTGCATTTGCATACATAGAGGACAATGCATGATTTAGGTATGAGGGAGGGTTTTAGTGTAAATACATAAAATTGAAAAATCCAAAAAATTAAAAATTTGAAAAATCCAAAAATAGAGATAATTTAGCTTAGTTGTCCTTCTCACTCTTGAACTTTAGAACAAGTTGGTGTTAATTGTTTTTCAAAATTATATGTATAATGCCTTTAGTTAATTTGAACATAGTCAAGTAAGGTTTTCCTCATGAAACTTGGGTTGAACGAATTTTTGCTTAAAAAACCAAGACGACACATTTGCACAAGACCTTTGGTGGAAAGATTGTATAGGAATGTTATTCGATACCTGAGAGAGAACCCACATGTTAGAACAATGTCGAATCAAACCTTTGCGAAAATTTTGTTCCTATAGTGTCTTATAACAAGAAAAAAAAGAAAGAAAAGAAGAGAAAAAAAAAGTCAATAAAAGTTTGTAATTGTAGAGTGCTAGTGTAATTTTGTAATAATAAATTCTTACTAGGGAAATCGGCTAGGTTTGGCTCATTGATAACCCGAGTAAGTAAGTCTGAGGGGACTTTTTGCCTAGCAACCTAAGTCATTTGTGATATGGGATTGTTGACCTAAAACTCGCTAAATGGGTATTGATGCAAAAGTCCTTTGGGACCTCAACCATTGCACGGTCGGTCTAACTACTAAGAACGTGAAGTTTGGTTAGAACCTTGTTTTAATAGAGATTGGGTCAGTTCAATATTGGTTGAAAAAGAGAAAATGTTCGTATGCACTATTCCATCAAAGGCCTTAAATTCACTACACACCTTGGGATTTTTTGTAAATTTTTAGAGTCTACTCATGTGGATTGTGGGAACCTATAACTTGGCTATTATTAGAATAATCTTTAAGACATATATTTTTCCTACAAAATTGTTTTGTTAACACCAGTGAAAGCTAGATTGAAAGTGGAAAGTTGGATACTTGCTGATTTATCTCAAAGATTTTATGGGTATATCTTCTATAAACCCTTAGGAGAAAACACTCATCTTGTAGAGATCGTCTATGAGTTTAACGGGTTGGTAAACCTAAAATTACCCGTGATTCCTCCGATAGTGTGTATAGGTATTTAATTCTGCGTTTTCCTTTTTGTTTTACTCGAGGACGAGCAAAAGATAGGTATGGGGGCATTAAAAACTTGATGTGCTAGAAATAAAGATTTAAATTGCAAGTGCACAATTTCATCGTTTTAATATTTGAGATATCGATCCACAGAGACTGTATATTTTTTTCGACTCCTTAACTCTTAATTTAGGCGAACTAGAACAATTAATTTTTGGGAACAATTTTGATTTGATTAATAAACGAGAGAAAGGAAATAAAACATTAAATGAAAAAAAAATAACAACACTCTCTAATTTATGAAAGACAAAGATTAAGAATGAAAAAAAAAATTAAAGAGTAAAGTAAAACTTATAAAATTAACTACAGAAATAATGTAATGTTTTATTAGCCATAAATGTTAATAGATAGAAAATTAAAGAAAGTAATGGCAGGAAACTACAAACGTAAAAACAAAACATGGATTTAGAAATCAACTCGGCCTTGAATGGACCAAAAACTTAGAAATGGGCCAGACACTAGATTTGGGTTAAGAAATCGACTTAATTTAATTCTTGGGTAGGATTACATGGGCCAATAAACCAATTAGACATAAAGTTTATAAACGTAAATCAATTTAAATGCATAAATAATGAAATTCAAATGGGGTTCATAAAAACAAAAGCAATAATTAAAGCAGGCAAATAATGAAAAGGATATTAAAAGAAAATGATTGCTAATGATTAATTAATAAAGATGATATTAAATACTAATGTAAAAGCTTCGGGGAAATGGTGTGAAAAGGGCATGGTGCAGGCACGCAGTGAACAAGATAATGAAAAAGAGAGTAGAAAACTTAACTTCTAAAATTCATAATTAATTAAAAAAATATCAGAAAAGTAAAATAAAAATATCACTATGAAGCTCTAAATTATTCTGAATTTAATAAAATATTTTCAAGTAAGATCCAACAAAAATTATTTTAATGTTGGAGCTCACCGGAATCTATGGAGTTGGCTAGAAAATTACTAAGCTTCACCAGAAAATTATTTTTAACCGGAAAATTTGGGTTTTCCAACAAACTCAAACATAAAAAGGGAATGAAAATTTGCATTAATAAAATGAAGGTGGTTTACAAGATGGAGGCTACAAAATTTAAGGTAACTAAAAACTAAGATGTATTATAATTCTTTTACATAAAAAGAGAACGAAGGCAATGATCACAAAAAATTTATTGATCATCCCCTGTGTACTGAAGACAAGAAAGGAAAAGATTACAAAAATAGTATTGATTCTTTCTCGAAGCTGCATCCCATTTTTCCCACCGGTATCGACTGATTCAGTTTTATTCCTTAAGCCCCCCCTTGTGAAAGATAGGTATGGGGGAGTACAAAAGTGTGTGAGTTGTTTTCTTTCATAATTTTTAGAAGTTTTCCAGTCTCCGTCATCCCTTGTCAGGTATTATCTCCTCATTCTCCTTTGTCATTTATCTTGCATTTGCATACATTGAGGACAATGCATGATTTAGGTATGGGGGAGGTTTTTAGTGTAAATACATAAAATTGAAAAATCCAAAAAAATTAAAAATTTGAAAAATCCAAAAATAGAGATAATTTAGCTTAGTTGTCCTTCTCACTCTTGAACTTTAGAACTAGCTGGTGTTAACTATTTTTCAAAATTATATGTATAACGTCTTTAGATAATTTGAACATAGTCAAGTAAGGTTTTTCTCATGAAACTTGTGTCGAACAAATTTTTGCTTAAAAAACTAAGACGACACATTTGCACAAGACCTTTGGTGGAAAGATTGTATAGGAATGTTATTCGATACATGAGAGAGAACCCACATGTTAGAACAATGTCGAATCAAACCTTTGCGAAAATTTTGTTCCTATAGTGTCTTATAACAAGAAAAAAAAGAAAAAAAAGAAAGAAAAGAAGAGAAAAAAAAAGTTAATAAAAGTTTGTAATTGTAGAGTGCTAGTGTAATTTTGTAATAATAAATTCTTAGTAGGGAAATCGGCTAGGTTGGGCTCATTGATAACCCGAGTAAATAAGTCTGAGGGGACTTTGTGCCTAGCGACCTAAGTCCTTTGTGATCTGGGATTATTGACCTAAAACTCGCTAAATGGGTATTGATGCAAAAGTCTTTTGGGACCTCAACCATTGCACGGTCGGCCTAACTACTAAGAACATGAAGTTTGGCTAGAACCTTGTTTTAATAGAGATTGGGTCAGTTCAATATTGGTTGAAAAAGAGAAAATGTTCGTATGCACTATTCCATCAAAGGCCTTAAATTCACTACACACCTTGGGATTTTTTGTAAATTTTTAGAGTCTACTCATGTGGATTGTGGGAACCTATAACTTGGCTATTATTAGAATAATCTTTAAGACATATATTTTTCCTACAAAATTGTTTTGTTAACACCAGTGAAAGCTAGATTGAAAGTGGAAAGTTGGATACTTGCTGATTTATCTCAAAGATTTTATGGGTATATCTTCTGTAAACCCTTAGGAGACAACACTCCTGTGACGCCCCTAGATCCGGGGTCATGGATCCAGGTCATCATGGTCCAATTTCCATTCATTAAAATTCCACTCTTGGCAGCTGGAATATAAATGAATATTAAAACTCACACAATAGACCCCACACTTTAATATTAACACACACCAGTCATATGCTCAGAGAACAACATCCACAATATTAAAAGTTTAGAATTAAGGAGTTATTACAAACCCAGAATCTTACTAAGTACGTTGTTGAATAATACTTCTAAATGAAGCATTCCAACAACCAAAAGTTTATTACATGAGCTTACACACTTAATGTACATAAGTCTACCAGGACCCGCCTGTCTATATGCTACCTCCGGAATAGGTGCCAGCGTTCTCTCAAAAGGTCGTCTTTCCCTTACCCTCTTGCGGGGTGTAGTGCGGAGTATCGGTATGCGACCTAGCTGTTTTATAAGTAAATAGCAAGAGTGAGCTAAAATAGCTCAGCAAGATAAATTCTATCAGCTAGCATCAAAGGAAAAACATAAGTATATCTGTATAATAAATAGAAGACAAATCATAATTATTATGAAAAAAATTATTTTTATTTGATAAATACTCCTTCCAAATATTTTTGTACCACAAGGAATATATATATATATAGCATTTAAATATCCGCTTCTCTTCTAATGTAATATAATATTAGTTTCTCTTCATATTATAATATAATATCAGTTTCTCTTCTTATTATACAACAAGTCCGTCATTTCATACTATTTTCCTTTTTCAGTATACAAATTTGTAATCCATTATCAATTCTTTCTTTTAATCTTTGGGGATATCTGCTAGCGCTAGGTACGTAGGACGATGATCAGTCGCCTGACCGTATCTGCTCTCTGTTTACTACTAGTAGAAGGAATGACAATCATCCCTGGAGGAAGGCCACCTGCTACATCCTCCTTCGGCAACTCTTGGGCCGAAATAAAAATTGAGTGCTGGACCGTGCAACTCCTACAAGCCTCTTACGCAAAATTGGGTGCCGGACTGCGCAACTCCCACACAGCCTCTTACGCATACTATTGCAATCCCCCTTTTTCAAACCATTATTCCATTTATAAAACATCATTCCACATTTTCCATTTTCCGTTTCCATTTACATTCACATGTGTCATCACTCTTAAAGCTTATGCCATAATACTCTGATTATGACTCAGACATCTTCTTTGTATTCAATGAAATCCAGTACTCTTATATATATATATATATATATATATATATAAAAAATATTCCATCTACTTTAAAAAATAGTAGATAATAACAATCAAATACTATTTATTAAATCACAATATTTAAAAAGAATGACAATATAAATCATATAACCCTAGATAACAACTGATACCATTCTTTTATATAACCCTAGATAACAACTGATACCATTCTTTCATTTAACTCTTAATCATAAAGCATGTTCACTTTATGCATAATCATCTCTATATATCCATATCCATCTTTCTTTAATTCCCAAAATCAGGAAATAAATTCTTTACTAAAATAGCAACAATAGAATCACACACACACACACACACGTATATATATATATATATATATATATATATATATATATATATATATATATATATATATTCCATGAAATCATTTTCTTCGAAGGTAAATAATTTTCCAAGTAGAGATAGAAAAATCTTGCCTGGATCTCTAAAGCGAGTAGGTATGATCCTGAGTTCGTTTCCCGTTTCTATAGAAACGAAAGGATCACTGTTAGTATATATCCCACTTAATTACCTAATCTCTATACAATAACACCCTTGACACATATTATATGTTCAACATAGTTTTTATGCAACAAAAGTTTACATGAACTTAACCATTTTTAAACTCTATCAAAGTTTTAGTGTATTCAACCATTTCCCTTAATAACCACACTCGACTTTAAAAATTCTCAGAAAATATAAATTCCAAATTTTAAGGCCATGTCAACTGGTAATGGTCCCCTGACCACCCCACTACAATATCCCAAAATTTCGTAACTTTTAAAAATGTTTAAGTATGGTAATTATAGCCTCAAAGTTGATACAATTACGTTTTCTCGGTTCTCGAACGTCTCTCACTAAAACTGACTTTTCTCATAAACCGTTCATCAGATTTTAACGTACTTTATATCAAAACGATCTATGAACTAAGCTCTATCATCTCATGGTCACTTGGTACTCTAGGCAGGGAGCTACCGTACGGCATTGGTGCACAAAAACAGGGCATCTATTTGGTTTAACGAAAATCGGGCATTATAACGGCTATATTTTCATACATTCCAAAATTCAACTCCTCCAAATCCATCACCAAACACATATATCAACCCTACACCATGTGGTCATCATACCAACCATGGTTACAATCACAATCCACTTCCATATTCAACTTAAACCACTTACAAACACATATATAATCATGAATAATCACTTATCATAACCTTAATCACTAAACTTTCTATAATCCATCATATATTCAAAGTAATACTAAAGGGTCTTGAGATTTATACCTTCTTGAAGCTTCAATAACACTTAATTAGCCTTGGGATATGCTTAATCAACCTTATACTAGCTTGGATCAACTAAAGAAACCATAAAAACAAAGTTAGTTTCTTAAAGTTACTATTCACTACTATTCACCATCAACTTCCATGATTTTATTACCTTATCAAATGATGCTTGATGGCTATGAAACTTCGTGGATGTCTTAATCTATCCTCGAAGAACCTTCATGAATTATCTCTTGATTTCTTGTTGACTAGAGCTTGAGTTTTGGTTTTTATTTTCTCTTTTTTTTTCTTGAAAAACCGAATGGAAGAAGATGATGGAAGGGGAGAGATTTTTTTTTTTTTTGTGTGTTTGGTTTGATCTTATCCTAGCTAATCTACTTTTGGTAGATATTTTGCTATGTCATATGGATAATTATCAAGTAATTTTACTAATTAATCCTTAAGAAAAGTGAGTGGAATATGATGTAATGGATGATGTAATTGTAGGTGATCTAGAATGCTTGTTTTTTTGATTTTCTAATTAAAGTTTTAATGATTTTGGTTATTAGTAATGTTGTGTATATCCTTGTAATTATATCAACCTTGGTTGTTTAGTCTCCATATTCATCTAATTACGATTCGTTTCGAATATACCTCATTTTCCAAGTGGTTCTGAAATTATTTAACAATCCAAATTCCCTTAGCATTCCTTAACTTAATCACTCCTTGGTTTAACCTAAATATTTCCTCAAGATATAAATCCTTTAATATCTCGATGCTCCTTAATATCCAATAGAAGCTTATTCGAAATCAAAATTCTCAAAAATCCATATTCAGGAATTTCTGAAATCTATCGTCATTTCGAGTCACTTATTTTCCTAGTACAACACTAATATGGTTTTTGTTTACTCATTTTCTGTTTCAAGTATAGAGTACTTACATACCATTTCCCTAAATCCTCAAAATTTACTATTCATGTGATCAATGTAGCATTTCTAAAGTTAGGGTTATTACAGTCTTTCCCCCTTAAAAGGATTCCGTCCCGGAATCATGTTGGAAATGTCCATAGGTACCTTTTTCATTCACACCTTCTAACTTCCACACTACTTCCTCTATCCTTTTCCTTTCATAATATCTCTATCTTGTTTGCGCAAAAATACACCAATATAAACTTGCTTGTCATTTATCAACATGGCATTTAGCTTATCAATAGTAGTACTTTCACTATCTTTTTCTTGCAAATTCCCTTCTGTTTTCAGTCATTCCATATTATCTCGTCTCTCCTTCCTCTTTCGACTAAGGGTATCCGCCACCACATTGGCCTTTTCTGAATGGTAGTGTATCTCACTATGGTTTGGCTATATTTTGATCTCTATCATGACATAAATATTAATATCCCAATCCTTATATATATCTCTGTAAAATTTTTCAGAAATAATTTCTACTAATATCCCTTAAAACAATTGTAAGAAAATATTACCTATAATATATATTTCCTGCTCGTATTTAAACAAGAATGTACTTTTCCTTTATCCTTGAAAAATATATTTTCACACTTTCTCTCATACTATTAATCTCCTTTCTATAGAGTTCTCTGACCCTTAACAGATACTGACTTTCCTTATCTAGATTGTCAACCTACCTACACCATTCATTGACGTAGTCGATCCCTAACCAAACATTTACACTTACAAGGTTAAATAATAAAAGAAAAATATTTTACCTGCATCTGTATCCGGCTTTTTCGACGCTTCTCCTAAAGTCATATTGTACACCCTGGCAGTTGGTCTATTTGAAGCAGTCATACTTTGTCCTGTCGCAGATGACCCACTAGAACGACAATCTCGAGCTATGTCGCCTAATTTCCCACACTGGTAACACTTGACATTACTCTTATCAGTTGATGGGCACTGGTTAAGATAATGTCCTTTTTGTCCACACTTATAACAAGTTACTCCCAACACTCTACATTCTCCCATATGCTTCTTACCACACGTGTTACAATCTGGTAATGGTGGTCGTGATTGATTAGACTGAAATGTTCCTGAAGCCTTACCACCCTGATTCACTGTCTCACTAGCAGCCTTGTTACTCCCTGACCTTCCCACAAACTGAGATTTTTGTCCTTTACCGACCTTGCTAAAGTAACTTCCTTCACTTGAACCTCCTTTCTGACCCTCAAATTTCCTTTTCTTATTCTCTCGACTAATTTGGGTTTGTTCACTCTCGACTTCTATAATAGATGCTTTTTGAACTACCGCAGCATAATCAGTTAACTCAAATGGTGCCACTCTCGTCTGTAGCCATGGTTTCAATCCTTGTTGAAACCTTTTCGCTCGCTGTTCTTCAGTACGCACCAATTCTGGAACAAACCTAGACAGTTCAGTAAACTTAGTTTCATATTCTGCCACTGTTAGGTTATCCTGCTTTAACTCCAAAAATTTTATTTTCATTTGGTTTTCCAGGTACCTAGGGGAATATTTGTCTAGGAACACCCTAGTGAAATACTCCTAGGTTATCACTCCCGCACCTTCTAGATTCTTCTTAGTCCCACCAATAATTTGCCTCCCCCTTAAGAGATAGGCTGCAAAGATTATTTTCTGATCCTCCTCTATCCTCAATATCTCAAAAGCTTTCTCCATCTCTTTTAACCAGGTTCTGGATACTACTGGGTTAGCAGTTCCCTCAAATTCTGGGGGTTTTAATGACTTAAAGGTACGAAAGGAGTTAGCTGCCTGATTGGGGAGAATAGGTGGTTGTTGGGGATTCGGTGGATTAGCTAAATTCTGCCTTAATAGTTCCATGAATTGGTTAAAGGGATCACCTCTCGGATTTCCTTGTTGGCTAGTTGATTCCTCTTCTTCTTCCTCATGATCTCGTTCATTATGAGCATTTTCATCCTGCCTATTTTGACTTCCTTCATCTCTCTCATTTTCCCTTGCATTCGCTCTATTATTACGCTTAGGCGGCATGATTCTGTATATAACAATATTCTCCATTAATTACCCAAATTTAGGGTACAATATACATCATTTCTATATACACAATTATATCGTTAGTTAACTCATTTATACATCACAATATTCTTATCTCCACGCGGTTTGCATCTAGTTATATTATAACTTTAGCAAGTAAGTGTATCGCTTTTAGCACGATAACCTTTTCATTTAAGTCAATCACCTTATATACATCAATATTTTTGAATCTCAACATCTAATATTAAAATACAGTAAAAATTTAGACAGAATGCACAAACTTCATTAATTTACATAAATATTTTACAACTTGGGTACAACGTCTTCTACTACTAATATTATACATCATAGAGTACAAGGTTCGAAACCCCAAAACATAACCGTACATACTAATATGCTATAACAAAAGTACTACTAGCCGTCCTCTAATCAGACTGGGATTAAGACAATAAACAACTAAACTAATCCCCAAAATGACATCAACGAGATGACTAGTCTGATTAGTGACTAAGACCACTACTCCGACTTACGGTAACGCCGCTCTGACAACATCCCTAATCTGCACTACCATAGAGGTGACCGTGTCTACTATCTGAGCTCTCCATGCTGGGTCCCCTCTATCTGCCAACAACCTCCTAATATCACCGAGTGCTCGCAGCTGAATACTAACTAAGCCCAAAGACAAACCATCGGGAATAGTACCTCCCCTCCCTCTATCTGATCTCTGTAAAAGAGTATCTATCATCCTATGGGACTCATCTAGCTGTCCTTGTAAGACAAAGTACTCTGACAATAGAATAGCTGGAAGTGGATCACCTGCCTGAGGGGGTATAGCAGCTGGGGGAGGTGCATCTACAGGTGGAGGTGGTGGAGGTGCAAATGCTGATGGGGAGGGAGGAATGGACTCTGTCTCCGCATCCTCAGATGGGTCCTCCTCCAACTCATCCTCTGCAAAGATAAAGTGTCCCGGTGGAGTGAACTGCTCTGTTGGGTCCTCTAAAGGATCAGGGCTCGGTAGAGGAGATGGAACTGGTGATGGCACTGGGACAGGTAGGATAGGAGTAGGAATCATGTGAATGTCCCTCCACTCAGTCTGCTCCTCAGCTATAACCAATAACCTAGGCCTCTTACACAGTGGCATCTCCTCCTCTGGAATCTCCGACCTCAATCGGGAAGGGCCTGCCTCATCAGATCCTACAGGGGTCTACTGGTGTATGGTACCACAGCCATAACGTCTCTCTGTCTGCGCTCCTCTTCCTCCTCTCTCAGGCTCTGCTCATATCTCTCTCTGGCACTCGCACGACGTCTCTCCCTGAGGTCATCGACAACATACTCTGGAACCTCTACACCTGCTAGCTGTAAGTCTACAATATCCTGCTCTGATAGTCCTGGCCACTAGGGGTCCCGACTCGGCTCACCCATCTCCGCTCCCTATAATAAAACATAAAATTCTATTAGTAATAATCTATAAAATTATAATCACAGCTTAAAATAAATGCTACATGCGATATACCACCCCAGAACTCGATGGGAGTTCAAAATTTTATATTATTACTGATACATTTATTACTATCACTTTTGTTCCTGAGCATTATGACTCTTAACTCTGATACCATCTGTGACGCCCCTAGATCCGGGGTCATGGATCCAGGTCATCACGGTCCAATTTCCATTCATTAAAATTCTACTCTTGGCAGCTGGAATATAAATGCATAATAAAACTCACACAATAGACCCCACACTTTAATATTAACACACACCAGTCATATGCTTAGAGAACAACATCCACAATATTAAAAGTTTAGAATTAAGGAGTTACTACAAACCCAGAATCTTACTAAGTACGTTGTTGAATAATACTTCTACATGAAGCATTCCAACAACCAAAAGTTTATTACATGAGCTTACACACTTAATGTACATAAGTCTACCAGGACCCGCCTGTCTATCCGCTACCTCCGGAATAGGTGCTAGCGTTCTCTCAAAAGGTCGCCTTTCCCTTACCCTCTTGCGGGGTGTAGTGTGGAGTATCGACATGCGACCTAGCTGTTGTATAAGTAAATAGCAAAAGTGAGCTAAAATAGCTCAGCAAGATAAATTCTATCAACTAGCATCAAAGGAAAAACTTAAGTATATCTGTATAATAAATAGAAGACAAATCATAATTATTATGAAAAAAAATTATTTTTATTTGATAAATATTCCTTCCAAATATTTTTGTACCACAAGGAATATATATATATATATATATATATATATAGCATTTAAATATTCGCTTCTCTTCTAATGTAATATAATATCAGTTTCTCTTCTTATTATAATATAATATCAGTTTCTCTTCTTATTATAAAACAAGTCCGTCATTTCATACTATTTTCCTTTTTCTATATACAAATTTGTAATCCATTATCAATTCTTTCTTTTAATCTTTGGGGATATCTGCTAGCGCCAGGTACGTAGGACGATGATCAGTCGCCTGACCGTATCTGCTCTCTGTTTACTACTAGTAGAAGGAATGACAATCATCCCTGGAGGAAGGCCACCTGCTACATCCTCCTTCGGCAACTCTTGGGCCGAAATAAAAATTGAGTGCTGGACCGTGCAACTCCCACACAGCCTCTTACGCAAAATTGGGTGCCGGACTGCGCAACTCCCACACAGCCTCTTACGCATACTATTGCAATCCCCCTTTTTCAAACCATTATTCCATTTATAAAACATCATTCCACATTTTCCATTTTCCGTTTCCATTTACATTCACATGTGCCATCACTCTTAAAGCTTATGCCATAATACTCTGATTATGACTCAGACATCTTCTCTGTATTCAATGAAATCCAGTACTCTTATATATATATATATATATAAAATATTCCATCTACTTTAAAAAATAGTAGATAATAACAATCAAATACTATTTATTAAATCACAATATTTAAAAAGAATGACAATATAAATCATATAACCCTAGATAACAACTGATACCATTCTTTTATATAACCCTAGATAACAACTGATACCATTCTTTTATATAACCCTAGATAACAACTGATACCATTCTTTCATATAACTCTTAATCATAAAGCATGTTCACTTTATGCATAATCATCTCTATATATCCATATCCATCTTTCTTTAATTCCCAAAATCAGGAAATAAATTCTTTACTAAAATAGCAACAATAGAATCACATATATACATATTCCATGAAATCATTTTCTTCGAAGGTAAATAATTTTCCAAGTAGAGATAGAAAAATCTTGCCTGGATCTCTAAGCGAGTAGGTATGATCCTGAGTTCGTCTCCCGTTTCTATAGAAACGAAAGGATCACTTTTAGTATATATCCCACTTAATCACCTAATCTCTTTACAATAACACCCTTGACACATATTATATGTTTAACATAGTTTTTATGCAACAAAAGTTTACATGAACTTAACCATTTTTAAACTCTATCAAAGTTTTAGTGTATTCCACCATTTCCCTTAATGACCACACTCGACTGTAAAAATTATCAGAAAATATAAATTCCAAATTTCGTAACTTTTAAAAATGTTTAAGTATGGTAATTATAGACTCAAAGTTGATACAATTACGTTTTCTCGGTTCTCGAACGTCTCTCACTAAAACTGACTTTTCTCATAAACCGTTCATCAGATTTTAACGTACTTTATATCAAAACGATCTATGAACTAATCTCTATCATCTCATGGTCACTTGGTACTCTAGGCAGGGAGCTACCGTACGGAATTGGTGTCCAAAAACAGGGCATCTATTTGGTTTAACGAAAATCGCGCATTATAACGGCTATATTTTCATACTTTCCAAAATTCAACTCCTCCAAATCCATCACCAAACACATATATCAACCCTACACCATGTGGTCATCATACCAACCATGGTTACAATCACAATCCACTTCCATATTCAACTTAAACCACTTACAAACACATATATCATCATGAATAATCACTTATCATAACCTTAATCACTAAACTTTCTATAATCCATCATATATTCAAAGTAATACTAAAGGGTCTTGAGATTTATACCTTCTTGAAGGTTCAATAACACTCAATGAGCCTTGGGATATGCTTAATCAACCTTATACTAGCTTGGATCAACTAAAGAAACCATAAAAACAAAGTTAGTTTCTTAAAGTTACTATTCACTACTATTCACCATCAACTTCCATGATTTTATTACCTTATCAAATGATGCTTGATGGCTATGAAACTTTGTGGATGTCTTAATCTATCCTCCAAGAACCTCCATGAATTATCTCTTGATTTCTTGTTGACTAGAGCTTGAGTTTTGGTTTTTATTTTCTCTTTTTTTTCTTGAAAAACCGAATGGAAGAAGATGATGGAAGGGGAGAGATTTTTTTTTTGTTTGGTTTGATCTTATCCAAGCTAATCTACTTTCGGTAGATATTTTGCTATGTCATATGGATAATTATCAAGTAATTTTACTAATTAATCCTTAAGAAAAGTGAGTGGAATATGATGTAATGGATGATGTAATTGTAGGTGATCTAGAATGCTTGTTTTTTTAATTTTCTAATTTAAGTTTTAATGATTTTGGTTATTAGTAATGTAGTGTATATCCTTGTAATTATATCAACCTTGGTTGTTTAGTCTCCATATTCATCTAATTACGATTCGTTTCGAATATACCTCATTTTCCAAGTGGTTCTGAAATTATTTAACAATCCAAATTGCCTTAGCATTCCTTAACTTAATCACTCCTTGGTTTAACCTAAATATTTCCTCAAGATATAAATCCTTTAATATCTCCATGATCCTTAATATCCAATAGAAGCTTATTCGAAATCAAAATTCTCAAAAATCCATATTCAAAAATTTCTGAAATCTATCGTCATTTCGAGTCACTTATTTTCCTAGTACAACACTAATATGGTTTCTGTTTACTCATTTTGTGTTTCAAGTATAGAGTACTTACATACCATTTCCCTAAATCCTCAAAATTTACTATTCATGTGATCACTATAGCATTTCTAAAGTTAGGGTTATTACAACTCCTCTTGTAGAGATCGTCTATGAGTTTAACGGGTTGGTAAACCTAAAATTACCCGTGATTCCTACGATAGTGAGTATAGGTATTTAATTCTGCATTTTTTTTGTTTTACTCGAGGACGAGCAAAAGATAGGTATGGGGGCATTTGATAAATGCATATTTTTACATATTTTTGTTACCTATTTATTGTTTGAACTCGTATTTTAATAAATTATTTTGTTGCATTTCAGGAAATTCGAGAAAAATAAAGAAATGACAAAATAAAGAAATAAAGTGCAAGGAAGGAAAAAGAGGAAGAAAAAGGACTAAAACCTCTTACGCTTTTCCAATTTATAAAAAATATTATTATTAATAATTTAAAATATTTCACTTTTCAGTCCTTAAACTCACTAATAACATATCAGCCCAGTATAAGGAATTTTAAAAATATCTTTAATTAATTAGTCCATTTTAATGAGCGACAATAAAGGATTAAGAATCGGGGAAGTTGTCAATATAAGGAATCACAATCAAATCAGTAAGATGGACTAAGCAGGGTATAGTTCAGCAAGACAGAATTGTAAATTAATGAATCAACAAGGTATCATTAATAAGTTAGGGAACAAGCAATCAATAAGATTCTAGAAATTGAACATCAATTATAAGGAAATTAAGGAATAAAGTGGTCTGAATTTCAACAATAGATTTGAGTACTGCACAAGCTATAACCACTTATTTAAAAGGTTACCAACTGATAAAATTTTCATGGCAAAATTCGAATTTAAATAAAAGATTTGAATAATTTAAAACGAAGATTTAAGAATTCTCAATTACTCAAAGTCTCACTCTTGTCAGTTAAGCACTCATAGGCTTTAGCTGCCAACCTGGCTCGACAATAATGAGTTGAATAAATAATAAGATCTCAATTCATTCTTGGTTTTAACCGTCAATGAGCAACACATGCTTCAACGACAGTATAAAACTCGAATTATTTTACATTCATTTATAGCGAAATAATATCAGAATAAATAGTTGTACAATAATTTGAGGAAAACATTCTTTGAAGAGTATTTATTGAGGAAAAATCATAAATCATAATCTGAAATTATATTAAAAGATTTTTATAAATTTTTAAATCTTTTTTTTTTGAAGAAATAAATTTTTAAATCTTGGATTTCCTATGTTTAAAAATATCATTTAATTACTTTTGAAGAATATAAAATAGTACACGATTGAGGAATCCGGTAAAATACCATGTATTAGAATATTAATAAAAATGAGGAATTTTTATATACAATAATTTTTAAAAGAATCAACACTTGAATGATAGGTATCGAGGAATCTGATAAAGTATCAAGTATTGGAATATTAATAAAGATTAAGAATATTTATTTAATTTTTTTAAAAAGAATAAACACCTGAAAGATAGGTGGAGAGAATCAACAATTGAATAATATTTTTGAAAATAAACCCTTAAATACTAGTTGAAGGGAAATATCACTAGAAACAAATGTAAGGGGTATAGACCCTAGCGAAACGATTTGGAAGGAAACCTTAAAATTAATAAGGATAGGTTCACCTCATTCAACATAAATATGAAGGGTATAAGTGCTTGCAAGAAAGGATTCAAAAGAACATATAAATAAAATAGAAGGGTTCACATCACTTGAAAGATAAGTGTGGGATAGTAAACTTGCCTCAATACACAAAGTTTCCAAATCCAACATCTCGATCCTTTACTCACTTTACATTAGTCTCTCATTCTTTATACCTTGACTTTTCTTCGATCACACATCCATATTTCCTTTATCATTTGTCAGCCTCTACAGGAGCACACTCGTCAATCCCGATATTTATCTCCTTCCTTTATATTCCATCTACACAAGTATTGGCTCTTAGCCGGCCTCCTATTCGTACCTATATACAGGTAAAGTACTATTTCAGTACGCTAATAACCGTAACCGTCTAACTATGTTCTACCCAAACGCGTCCTAATATGCTTTACACTTAACACATATAACCCCTACTTATCATATTCTCAAAATAGAAATGCATAACCACAAAATCATATAAGCACTTAGCACGTAATATCAATTTACACTTATACTTGTTAACACGTATATCATATCGATTTACAAATAATTCTTATTAAATTACTATAAGGATCATAAATAATTCCAATAAAAATTGGACAGCACCTCCTTTAAAATATCACCTAACCTGTTGTAATATAACCAACTCAAATCATAATTTCTTTCATCCCCTGTCAACACAAATCAAACTCATAACTTACAATCATTTTTCGGATACAATTTAATAACACAACTCTAGTTATCCGAATACTCCACATTCCAATTGAAATTTGCAACCAAGTCAAGTAATAAGCAATTTGAACTACCATAATTCCATTCCGGATAATCCAATACATATTAAATAAATTATATCAATCGATATACAATTCGAAACTTACAAAATACAATTAATTAACATTTTTGATACCAATTCAACAAGATTTCGAATATAATCAGCTCAGAACCAATCAGAAATCATTCAACTATATTATTATCATCACATACTAATTAACAGGGTACAGAAATTGTAACTATAGAATTTTCAAAGCATCACAGTAATTCCACCACAACAATAACAAAATGTCGGAATTCAACATCACCATTGTACTAGCCTTAGCATATCTCAGCCTTAATATACACCTTCACTAACACATGCACTTCACACACTTAAACAGTACTCACACACACACACACACACACACACGCTGAACTCGTACGCGCACACACGCACACACACACACAGAGTTCATACCCACAGCTGGTTACACACACGCAACATAGTTGAACCACACAATCATCAACACCACAGCACTTAAATAAGAGGAAAAGGGGGTGGGGAAAAAAAATAAACACAGCCACACCAAGGCAACTACCTAGACGAATAACACAGAGGGGAGGATTGAAAAATCAGTACAGCCGCACGACACACTACTCACACACATCTTGAATCAAGATTTAGACCCAATTAGAACCTACATATTAACCCACTCAGGACATGCACAACCAGCAGAAACAGGGAATAAGAACGAACGGGGGAAAGGGGAAAGGAGACAATCGGGAAATCAAGAATTCGAACACCCACTTACAAGAACAGCTGGTTAGGTTGTGAGGAGAGATTGAGGTAACTGATGGATAGAGAGGGGGAGAAGTCTCGGGAAGATCCGAGAGAAATGTGATGTCTCGAATTTTTTTGGGATTTGGGGTTATATTTGTTTTGGGGAAAATCTGAAAAGGCATTTTATTTATTTATTTATTATTATTTTTTGGAATTCATGTCATTTTTATAATTAACAACTAAATAGAAAAAATGAGTGCCATATTACCTTTTAAAATTTTAAAATGAAGAATACAAAATTAAGATCACCCACACATTTTTGAAATATTTTTAGGATAAAAAATGAATAAAATATGAATTTTTCAAGTTTTGGTCCTTAAAATCATTTTAAAATCACTTTAAAATACTTAAATGCCCAATATAATTCTCCAAATAATTTTAAAAACTAAATAATTTCATAAAGATGATAGTACAAAAGATTTCGTGATTTTTATCAACTCCAATGATTTTATAAAAATCTTAGAAGATCAGTAATGCATGATTTAAATAGATTTTAAATCACAAAATTCAAATAAAAATACACAGACTACATTTCATATATAAATCATCATATAAACATGTAAACATGACGTCACATATATTTATCCTAAAAATATAAAATTTCACTCATATAATCCACCTTTAATACTAAATAATAATTATTATAAGTACGATATTTTCTAGGGCTTTATAACCAAGCTGGACCAAGCGGTCATGCCCTTCAGATACACGAGCCACCGTATATCAGGGGTTTAGGACCCAACCAAGGCCAACAATACCGTGAATACTCCAGCCCGTATTTTGATGATTCATCCTCGGAGGAAGAGGATAAAGATCAACCCCCAAGGAGGCAACGTCCAAGTAAGGAACCTATGAGACAAGCTCACCGAGGATCCATGATGGACCCCCCTAACAATTGCTGAGAAAATTAAGGCTCATGAGGCCGATATCCAAAAACTAAAGGACGATATAGAAAGAGAGCGACAGAGACAGAATCAGAACCGACCCCCACCAACGACGGGAGGAGAAATTCCCTTTGTCGATTTGGTGAGAATTCCGAGGAGAGAGAGAAGGGCTGAGGTCCCAAGAGATGGAAACACAAGGGTTGAAATCCCCAAGGGTGATCCTAAAGACCTGATGCAACTAGGTGATCCTGATGATCCAACCCCTCCATTCACCAAGGAGGTGATGAATGCCCACATATCACGGAAATTTAAGATGCCCACCATAAAGGCCTATGATGGAACGAGAGACCCCACTAACCACGTAAGGACTTTATCTAATGCACTACCACTATAACCCGTGAACGACGCTCTGAAATGTAAGGCGTTCCCCCAAACCCTAGCGGGCATGGCGCAACATTGGTACAGTCGTATACCCCCGAACTCTATTGTCTCTTTCAAGGAGTTGAGCACCTCCTTCATTAGCCAATTCATTGGCGGAAGGATTCATGAGAAGGATTCCGCATCCCTTATGACCGTAATACAAGGGGAGAATGAAAGTCTCAGAGATTATGTCAAGCGGTTCACCAAGGAGACTCTCGCAATTACCGATTTGGAAAACAAAGTGGCCACGGTAGCCTTACAGAATGGAACATCAAATATTTCTTCAAGATGTCATTGGCTAAGCACCGCCCCGAGAGCATGACTGAGCTCCAACAAAGGGCAAGTAAGTACATCAAAGCTGAAGATAGTATAAAAAAGGCAGCAGCAACGGGAAACACCGAGAATGGTGACAATTCTAGGAAGTGAAAGGCGGAACTATAATATGATGGGAAAGATAGATACCCACGAACATATAGAGATTCTGATTCAGCTCCCAAAAAGGGAAATCTCGGGCAAAGGTTTACGGAATATGCAAAGTTGAACACCCCGAGAAGTCAAATCCTGATGGACATAGTGACGGATAGGGACGTACGATGGGCGAAGCCACTAAGGACTGATCCTGAGAAAAGAAATAAGAACTAGTACTACCAATTCCACAAAGACATGGGACACGACACCGAGGACTGTAGACAGCTGAAAGATGAGATTGGATTCCTGATCTGGAGAGGAAAACTGAATAAGTTTTGCAAAGATGGGGATCGAAGGAACCCCCGATGGGATAATGATAGGAGAGATGATGATCATAATCGTAATCCGCAGCCCCGAGGGCCGGTGATAATTATGATTTTCGGCCAATATCTGCCAGGTCAAAGAAATACCAAAAAGACGCATGCACTGGAGGTGATGCATATTGTGGGGGAAGCACCGAAGCGTGCAAAGATAGAAGTTGTAATTGGATTTGATGACTCGGACCTTGAAGGGGTGAAGTTCCCCCACGATGATCCGCTGGTTATCTCACCTGTGATAGGCAACTCCCAAGTGAAGAGAGTCTTGATAGACAATGGGGTTTCAGTGGACATCCTTTTCTATGATGCCTTCTTGAAGATGGGATAGTGAGTCCCAGTTGACACCTTCGAATGTGCTCATATACGGGTTCAATGGGATGGAATCAAAAGTCGAAGGGACAATACATTTACCCATGACTATAGGGCAGGAACCGAGGGAAGCCACTCAAATGTTGAATTTCTTAGTCATTAAGGCCACTTCCACCTACAATGCTATCCTAGGTAGAACGGGACTTCATGCGTTCAAGGTGGTTGCCTCTACCTTTCACCTGAAGATCAAATTTCCAACCAGAAACGGAGTGGGAGAAGAGAAAAGAGATCAAAATATGGCAAGGAGTTGTTATGTGGCAGATTTAAGGCCCGACGGAACTGGGGTGCAGGTCCTCCCAATTGAGGATATGGACGTCCATGAGGATGAAGAGAGGCGAGGAAAGCCGGCAGAGGACTTGGTTCCCATACCCTTGGAGATAGGGGATCCTGGAAAAGTTACTTACATCGGGGCATCTCTGAAAGGTCCCTTGCGAAGCAAGCTGATTACTTTCCTACAAGACAATAATGATGTGTTTGCATGGACAACAGCCGATATGCCAGGGATAGATTCCCAACTGATAACACACAACTTGAATATGGATATGGAAAGGAAGACAGTAAAACAAAACAAGAGAAATTTTGAACCTGAGAGACAAGAAACCATAAAACAAGAGGTTAACAAACTCCTAGAGGCAGGGTTTATTGAGGAAATCCAGTTCCCAGAATGGTTAGTAAATCCTGTCATGGTCAAAAAGGCCAATGGAAAGTGGAGGATGTGTTATCTTCTTTATGAAATTATTTAGTTTTTAAAATTAGTGCGAGAATTATTTTGGATGTTTAAGTATTTTAAAATGATTTTAAGAGTTATATTGCATTTGAAGGATCAAAACTTGTAAAATTCATATTTAATTCCTTTTTTGATCCTAAAAATATTTTAAAAATATGGGGAGATAGATAATTTCATTTTATATATTTTAAAAATGGAATTTATATTTTTCTCAATTATTACCTATTTATTTATATTTTACTAGGTGATTTTGAATTATTTTTAAATCAGAAAATTTTGTAAAAACCACAATTCTTTTCTCCCCTTCTTTCTAAGTCCCTAAGTCGACTATATTTTTCCCCAAATCAGTTTCTTTCAGCTGGGTTTCAAGAACTCTCTAGAGCTCTCTCAATTGTCTCGCCAATCTCTCTGAATCTCCCTCGTTGCCTCACAAAATCTCTCCCAATCTCCTTCCTTCCCTTCCCTTCTCTCTTCTCTTATATATATAGCGTATGTGTGTGTGCACCTATATGTGTGCGTTTTATGTGTGTAGATGTGGTGGCTTCCTGGAGCGTGTGCGTGAGTTCTGATGGGCTTGTGTGAGTGTGGGTCGAACGAAAATCCGTTGTGTTGCTGTAGTTGGGTTGCCGTCGATTGTACTAAGGTTCCATTGGAGGTGGGCATATGTGCTGCTATTGGATTGTGTGTGTGTGCGTGTATGCGCGTAAGTGATATGTGCGTATGGTTGTGTGCGTGGGTGCTTCTCTTTCCCCTTCCCTTTGTGATTCAACTCGTTGTGTGTGTGATTGTGGCGTTGGGAGTGTCCTGCGTGTATGTTTTCACAAAATTTTGAGTATAGTTGAGTTCGTCGGAATCATAGTTTCAATCTGTAGTTGAGTTACGATCGTTGTTGAGTGATATTGTAGTGTGTTGATTAAGTTTAATTTCGAATTTGTAGTACGGACGAAATTATATAATTTCTTGATTATGTTGATTGTTGAATGGTTGTAGAGAATGATGTGCTAATTCAATTCCTTGCAAAAATTTGAGTTTAAATTGTATTTTTAAGTTGTAATTTAGGTTAAAATTTTGTTCGTTGAATTTCGGGTATGCTTTGCCGGATTCTGCAAATGTGTGGCCGGATTTTTCTTCCGGAATCGATAGGCATATCAGTGTTTGATTATATTGAGTACTTGTGGTTGCTAAAAGTTGTACTGCCATACTTAGGTTATAGAATTCTATGTGTAATGGCTGATTTAAACATGGTTTTTGGTGAAGGTTTCGAAAATTATCAGAATTTTAGGTGCTCCTGGATTTTTTGTTGATTGTCTATTTTGATTTCTTACCCATGCTAGTATGTAAATAAAATGGTTAGCAGTTCCTCGGCCTAGGAAAAAAAAGGAGCTATGCTTAAAGATCGATCAAGCCTTGTAATGTTTTTTTTGCACTAGCTGGATGTTTGATCAAATTTTTGTATGGTTTGATTTGGTTTTAGTCATTTGTTGGAGTGTTATTAAATTCAAAATCTTTGCTGAGTGGTATATGGGTTATTGGGTATAACTAACCAGAGTTTCTGTGTGGTTTCAAGATTATAAATAAGTAGGTGTTGTGTCATTATGTTGTGCCCTGTATTCGGTGCTTGTTCTTACTATGGGGACATTCGAAAAAGGCTGTGAGGGGGATAATGATACTACTATATGCTTGTATGTGGAGGGACAAGGGAGTGAGTGAGGTGCCGGGGGTAGGTGCATGAAAGGCATATGATGTAGCCTATTTGTATTTCGAGGATACAACACAACTTAAACAAGATTGTAGTAGTAAATAGTATATAGACTGTCACAAGGAATCTCAGATTGTATTATCTGTCAGAAGAAAAAGATCAAGGTCAATCTACAGACTTGAAGAATTGCTACACTAAAAGAAGTTCAGACATTTGATCAAGCCTCAGTGGTGTATTCGTTAAAGAAGTGGATTCATTTAAAAGTGACAGAGATTTCGACAGTGACAGAGACAGTACAGAAAGAATCAAAAAGGGAGATAAGAAAAGAAGAGGAACCAAATTTTAAAGTCAATATATGAAGAACAATCATTGCGGTTAGTCACTCATGAACCAGACAGTACATCGAGTGTCAACATTAAACAGTGGTTGTTCGTCATTAACTTCAGTGGTTCAAGCTATCAAGACTGGTATGTGAAAGAATCATTATGCAAGCACCAGAAGTGCTAAATTAATTAACCACAAGGATTTTACTATCAAGTGGACTGGCTGTGAGGAAAAAGATTTATCACAAAGAAATGCAAAGTGATATATTCTTAATGCTGAAACCCCGGTTAGAATTGTTGTATTTTTTGTTAAGCAAAAAGAGACCGGTTTCACATCCTCAATAGACCGTAGCTTACACCTGGACGGGTTATGAGAAAATAGAATTATCACAAGGAAATGGAAGGTGATATATTCTTAAAGCTGGAACCCCGGTTGGAATTGATATAATTTTTGTTAAGCAAAAGGAGTCCGGTTCCAGACGCTCAGGAGATCGGAGCTTAGGAATTAAGGTTTTATTTATATTAATAAATATTTTATTTAATTAGAAAATATATTTATAAATATCTAATAATTTTAGATATTTATTTTTATAATTTTTGGATTAAATTAATTATTTATTAATTAAAGATTATAAGCTGTGCGGGTTAAAAAGCATTCTACGGAGCCTAATTTAGTACAATCAATTACATGTGAAAAAGGTGGCCAGGTGATGCCAAAAGAAATAAAAAAAAGATGGCTATGTTCATTTATTTTTGTTTATAGACTGTTATACCGAAAGTTATAATAGAACAAAGGATAGTCATAATCAACTGTGATAGAGAGAGTCATAATGAGTTCTATTGGATAGTTATAATCAGCTATGCAGTAGAGTCATACCGATTGTCATAATCAAGAGACAGTCATACCGATTGTCAAAATCAAGAGACAGTCATACCGATTGTCATAATCAAGGGACAGTCATACCGATTGTTATAATGGATCAAGTGACGGTCATATCAACTCGTTGGATAGTCATACCGATTGTCATAATGGCTGTAATGAGAGTCATATTTAACAGCATTATGACTATCGACTACAAAGGCTGTAAAACAAGCAGAAGGCAGCAGACTTTAGACATACTCGCAAACATTATATCCTGGAAAAGAAAAGCTCCCATCTCTCTCATCTTCAAGAAATTTAATTGCCACAAATTCTTGAGTTCTTGTATCAAAGATTGTATCCATTAGAATTTAATTATTTATGATTCTTGTACTACTAGCGAATTAAGTTTCCTAGTTCTTATCTTGATTTTTATTAACTAAATTAGAAAAGTTCATATCAAATTTTCTAATTAGTTTTTATTAACAAGATAATAATCTGTACTGAAATTGTAACACCCATCAAGTTAATATGTTGTTATATTCAACTTGAAATTTGTTTCAATTTATTCCGCACAAATTTGTCTAAACTAAATTTTATTCAAAGGACAAATTTTGATAAATTGGTATAGATTGTATTCAACCCCCCCTTCTACAATCTTATCGGACCTAACAATTGGTATTAGAGCCTATTGATTAATACACAAATCAAGATCCTATTTTTATTCAATTAAAAATCAAGCTCGAATTTTTAACTCAATTAAAAATTCATCATGTTTTCTGAAGCCATTGTGAAGATACCTATCTTTGACAAAGATAATTATGATATGTGGAAGAATAAAATGGAGTTGTTTCTTGATGTTACAAATCCCAAATTTTTGGGTGTTTTGAAAAATGGACCTAAAATTCCTATGGCCTATGAAGAACAAGTTGTTACTGATGGAGCTGTTGTAACACCTGCTAGATCCCATGAAAAGGACCCTGCTTCTTATACTCCTGATGAAAAGGAGGATCCTGGACTAGATAAAAATTTAAGACTCATCCTAATAGATTCCCTGGATGCTGTGACGTATAGCCATGTGATGAATTGTAAAACTGCTAAGCACATATAGGAAACTATTGAGACCATCAATGAAGGAACGGATGAAATCAGGGAAAACAGACTTCAGATTTTAACCTCTGAATATGAACACTTTAGAGCTGGTCCTAATAAAGGCATTCAGGAAGTGTTTGAAAGGTATAATAAAATAATCAACAACTTGCAAGTTCATGGCAAGCAGTATACACAAAAGGAGATTAATATGAAGTTTCTGTTGACTATGCCTAATCATCTAGAACACAGGAAAACTGCCATCAGAGAATCTAGTGATTTGAATAAGGTTACTCTTGAAAGACTGTTTAGTGTTTTGAAGACTTATGAGTTGGAACAAATGCAACAGAAGGAGGTCTCTGGTAAAGGCAGAGTGGCAAGTTCTTCTACATCCCTGGTAGTTGAGGTTCCTAAGGAAGTGGAAGCTAAGGTTGTTCTACCTTACATCTCAGAGAAGGAACTGAAGTGGAACATGGTCAGACACCAGCTACTCAGGATGGTGGAGAATTTTATTTACTAGAAGAGCTAGATCAGTTGGAAGATGAATCTATGGCAATGATAGTCAGACAATTCAGTAACTTCAGATTCTGAAGGAATCCCAAGTTCAGGTTTAATTCTAATAACAGATTCCAGAGAGGAGGTTCGTCATCCTCTAGTAATAGGGGAGGATACAAAACTGGAACTGTTGACAGAAGCAAGATTCGTTGCTTTAACTGTAATGAACTTGGACACTTTGCCACTGAGTGTTAGAAACCCAAACAAGTATAGAAAAAAGTTGATGCTTCTGAAAAGAAGAAGACTGGAAGAGCTTATGTAGCTGCTGGTAAGAGTTTGGATGACACAGACAGCGAAGATGAAGAATATGGAAATTTTGCGCTGGTGGCAAATGCTGAAACATCCGATTACTATAGAACTCCAGTAATACTTACTGATGCTGAGCTTGTTCGTAGTTTACGTGATTCCTTGATGTGTGTGCAAAATGAAAATGCTAGAATAAATCCTTTGAACACTATTCTTAAAGATGAAGTGTTAGAATTAAAAAAGGTGCACATTAATCAAGACAAGCAAAGAGAAGAAATAGCTAGACTAAATAGAAGAGAGAAATCTATTCTAGAAGTTGTGGGTAAACAAATTGCTAGGATTACGGAACTTGAAACACAGGTTAGAGCTTGCTATAATTCTGTTGAAGTGTCTAAAGAATTTTTCAACAAACAAGCTATAGATCAAACTGTAGGAATAGGGTTTGGCTACAACGAAGCTGTTGGATCTTTGGGCATAAATTCTGCTAATCCTGTTAGTGCTAAAGAAAGAGGTATACCACACGTTCTCAAGAATGTTAAAGAACCTCTATTTAAAAAATCTGTTTCTGAGCCACCAAATATGCTTTCTATTATGATTCAGGAAGAAATGAAACATGAGGACAGTGCTAATGGTATAGTTCTTGATAATGTCAAATCTGCTAAGAAACCAGTTAAGGTTGTTGAGTTAACTAGTTCATCAAAAAGTGGGTTAAGTGACAATAAGTTGAAAAAGAACAATAACATGTCTGACATGCATACCATGCCTGTTATTGATGTTTCTCATAAAGCATGTGGTGTTGTCAATTGTATGTCTTGTGCTTTTAATGTTATGTCTGTTTACTTTAATGGTAATCATGCATGTACTGATAAGACTGCTCCTCGACAACATATAAACAGAAACAAAAATGTTAGATTAAAGACTGCTAGTACTTCTCATGTTAGAAGAGAGACATTTGTTCCTAAGCCTAAACAAAGTTTTACTAAGGCTGTTTACAAAGTCAAATGTCTAGTCACTGAAAAGAGTGTTATTGCTGCTAAACTAACATGGATACCTAAAATGAAACAAAAGATTATTAAATCTGTTTATAGGGTTAAATATTTGTTGAGTAATGATGTTAAGGGTAAACACGTTGTTTTGCCTGAAAAAGGCCAATTCTTCAAGTACTCTGGACCCAAACAAGTTTGGGTTCCGAAGAAAGTTTAACCTACTTGTCATTGCAGGGTGTTAAACAGGTTGATCGAGTAACCTGGATCTTGGATAGTGGATGTTCAAGGCATATGACTGGAGATAAAACCCTGCTGACAAATATGGTGGAGAAGGCCGGCCCAGTAGTTACCTTTGGAGATAATAGCAAAGGTAAAACTGATGGATATGGCAGATTAGAAGCTGGAAATGTTATCATTGATGAAGTCTCTTTTGTGAAAGGACTTGAGCACAATCTGCTCAGTATTAGTCAATTCCGTGACAAAGGATTTGAGGTCTACTTCAACAAGAAGAATTGTTTGGTCATGCACAAAAGAACTGATCAACCATCTCTTCTGGGAGTTAGAAAAGGAAACTTGTATGTGGCTGATATGAATACTGGAAACACTGAAGAAATTAATTTTTTCTATTCTAAAGCATCTTCAGATGAAAGTTGGTTGTGGCACAAGAAACTTTCTCACCTCAACTTCAAAACAATGAATTCAATAGTTAAGAGAGAGTTGGTGAGAGGTCTGCTTTCTATGGAATTTGCATAGGAAGGATTATGTGATGCTTGTCAAAAAGGCAAGATAAAGAGAGCAACTCACAGGAGCACTGACACATCTCCAACAACAGAACCTTTACAACTACTTCATATGGATTTGTTTGGTCCAGTTAATGTGATGTCTATGTCAAAGAAAAGATATGCTCTTGTGATTATTGATGATTTTTCAAAGTACACATGGGTCCTATTCCTAAATTCTAAAGACGAGACTCCATAGTTAGTGATTGATCATATCAAGTTGATTGAGCTGGATTCTAAGTATCCAGTCAGAGCTATACGGTCAGACAATGGAACTGAATTCAAGAATGCAGTTTTGAATGATTTCTGTACCGAGAAGGGAATAACTAGACAGTATTCAGCACCAAGAACTCCTCAGCAAAATGGGGTAGTGGAAAGAAAGAATAGAACCTTGATTGAAGCTGCACGTACTATGTTAAGTGAATCAAAGCTTCCATTGTACTTTTGGGCTGAAGCTGTCAACACTGCTTGCTATACCCAGAATCGAACTCTTATCAACAAAGACTTGATGAAGACACCCTATGAAGCTATGACTGAATAGAAACCAACACTCAAATACTTTCATGTATTTGGAGCAAAATGTTTTGTGCTTAAAGAAGGCGATGATCAAGGTGGAAAATTCGAGGCCAAAGCACATGAAGCAATTTTCATTGGTTATACAAGAAGAGCTTATAGGGTGTACGTGATTGATCAACAGAAAATGATTGAAAGTGTCAATGTAACATTTGATGACACTAAACTCCCTAGTATCCAAACTGAAGATCCATCTGAAAAGTTATCTTTTGATGACATGCAAGATACAGATTCAGATGATGACAATCCACCTGATGTTGTTGCTGATGGTAATGACAACAATGATAATGATGATGATCAGGGTAATGGTGTAGGAAACAATGAGAATATGGGAGATACCCCTGATAATCCTGAACCATCATCAAGCCAACCTGACAACAACTCAGGGGGAGTTAATGAAGGATCAACTGGTCATACTCAACATCAAAATGAAGAACAAGGTGAATCATCAAGATCTAATCTTCCCAGACAGACTATTTGGAATAGGGCTCATCCCTTTGAGCTAATTATTGGTGATCTAGATGTTAGTGTGAAAACTAGAAGAGCTTTTCAGAATCAATGTAATTATTCAGGGGTTCTATCTGAAATGGAACATAAGAAAACTGAAGAAGCTCTATCTGATCCTGATTGGGTGATTGCTATGCAAGATGAACTCAATCAATTTAAACAACAAGAAGTATGGAAGGTGGTACCCAGACCTACAAACAGAGCAGTGGTTGGCACTAGGTGGGTATTCAGAAACAAACTTGATGAAGATGGCACAGTGACAAGAAATAAAGCAAGACTGGTAGCAAAGGGTTATTCACAAGCTGAAGGCATTGATTATGATGAGACCTATGCACCAGTGGAAAGACTTGAGGCCATTAGGATATTCTTGACATTCGCAGCAGTCTCAAACTTCAAAGTTTATCAAATGGATGTCAAGAGTGCTTTTCTGAATGGTAAGCTGGATGAAGAGGTTTATGTAGAACAACCCCCTGGATTTGAAGATCTAGATTTTTTGGACTATGTCTACTTTCTCTTCAAGGCTATCTATGGTCTTAAGCAAGCACAAAGGAAATGGTATGACACTCTCTCTGAATTTTTACTTGAAAATGGTTTTGTTAGAGGTGTCATAGACAAAACTCTCTTTACAAAGAGACATATAGATGATACAATATTAGTTCAAATCTATGTGTGCGATATAATATTCAGGTCTACTAATGATCTTCTTTGCAAGAAATTTGCTAAGTTAATGCAGGGTAAGTTTGAAATGAGCATGATGGGTGAGCTGAAGTTCTTCCTTGGATTGCAAGTAAGTCAAAGGACAGATGGAATATTTATTTATCAATCCAAGTATGTTAGAGAGCTCCTCAAGAAATATTAAATGGAGGACTCTTCTTCAACAAGAACTCCATCATCTACAGCTGTCAAATTTGGAGCATGTGAAAATTCTGCTAAGGTAGATGTCACAAGCTACAGAGGTATGATAGGTTCATTACTTTACCTTACTACAAGTAGACCAGATATTATGTATGCTACACGCTTGTGTGCAAGGTTCCAAGCGGATCCTAGAGATGTGCATCTCATTGCTGTAAAACGAATCTTGAGATATCTTAAGGGTACACCTAACTTAGGTAGTTGGTACCCTAAAGAATCTGGTTTTAACCTTATTGGATATACAGATTCAGATTATGCAGGGAGTGTTGTAGACAGAAAAAGCACCTCTAGGAGTTGTCAATTCCTAGGTGGAAGACTGGTTTCCTGGTACAGCAAGAAACAACAGACAGTTTCTAACTCAACAGCAGAAGCTGAATATATAGCTGCTGGAAGCTGTTGTGCTAAGATCTTATGGATTAGGAATCAGCTACGGGACTATGGCTTTGTACTTGACAGGATTCCTATCTTGTGTGAAATACAAGTGCCATAGCAATCTCCAACAATCCTGTGCAGCACACGAGGACAAAGCACATTGACATAAGGTATCATTTTATTAGAGAGCATGTCATGAATGCTACTGTGGAATTACATTTTGTACCCACGGAAGAACAAACAGCAGATATTTTTACTAAGTCTCTTGACGAATCCACATTCACCAGAATTGTTGGTGAATTGGGTATGTTAAATAGTCCTAATAATTAAACTGATTAATATCTGAGGTTTGCTCTTTAATAATTTACAAGTGATTATCTTTGTAAATATTTGTTATTAAAATCACTTGTGTAATTATTTTATCAACTTATAAACTTGCTTATTAATTCTTAAATCATTGTCATTATCTTCTTAATATTTTCCTACTTACTTCTTTTAATTTTAGAATAATTTTATTTTCTCTAAAAATATTTTTCTCAAATTTTACAAGTGGAAATTAGTGAGAAATCTATTTTTGTTGAAAATTCCTTATGAATATTTGTGATATTTTAATAAATCATATTTTCTTTCAAAATAATTTTCTGATAAGAAAGTTATTTTATTCGAAAATATATATAGATTTATTAATTTGCTACAAATGTTTATGTAAATAGTTAATGTTTTATTCAATATTTTGTAGTGTTTGTCCTTCTGTTATTAATGTGTTAATTCCGTCAAAAGGACAACCTATGGTATTTTTAGTATTTTATATTTTCTATTTAGTTATTTTAAGTAGTTATATTGTTGTAGATATTTTTGTAAATTATTATCTTTTATCTTTAATATTCTGTAAATATTATGAATACAGTTATTTTTGAATTTAAAAAAATAAAAAAATAATAATAAAAATTTGTTTGTATATTATTATGGCAAATTTTTGTAAATTATTAATTTATGTATAGTTTTATTATTTTTATGTTAATTCAAAATTTTCTTCTTTGTTTAGATTTATTTGAATTTTCTTTTCTTTTTAGTTTTTATTTAATATTATTATTATTATGTATATTATTTCTTATTTTTGAATATTATTTTTCATGTGTATATAAATAGTTTGTATAGTTTTTACAGTATAGTTACTATACTTTCAAAACTTACAAACAGGTCCCTGTACTTGGTTCTTTTACTGTTCTTCTGTTTAACACACACATAACCTGCAGTTTTAATTCTAATTCTTTGTTGTGTTATTGACAGAATTTCTTATATAAGACCACTGTTGATATGAAATTGGTATATGTCAATTCAATTGTTTAGTAACTAACGTTTGATTTTCAGGATCTAACAATTGGAAGACAAGACCTATCATGTGCTAACAATTTCTAATAGTTGGTATCTATCATGCAGGACTTAAAACATGATAAAATAGTTTTGTTTGTATTGGTTTAAACATTAACATACATTAATTCGATTCATATTTATTAATTGGATTTTTGCCTATCTTCTTGTTTAGTAAACCGGCTCAAGATCTCTTTATCTTCCTAACTCAAAATATCTTTCTATAGTTGTGATTGCTTATATGTTAAACCTTTTGAAATCACAACTGTACATCATTTCTCTTAAGATAAATGCAATATTTTCTTAGAAAACTTTTCAATGTTAAAAATGCATTCTATCTATTGCTCATATTCTGTGATGTAGGTTCATCTACATAGAATTTTGTATTCTCACATGTTTAGTCATAAGGTTGTAAACCAAACAACTTTTATCCCAGACTACAGTCAAACTCAAACACATTCTGACTTACCCCCTAAAAGGAAGTAACCTATCAGACTAGAGGTCACCAGGGAGTAACTGCACTTGATGCAGCAAATAAGGATGTGTGGGATATTCAGTTGGAGAGTCACTACCTTATACACTAACCAAAATATTTCATATGCACAAAGTGAGATTGCACACACTAAGGATGAATTGACGGAAACCTGTAATCCAACCATTTTACGGTTAAGATTATAAGTTAAAGGTTCTTTAATAAATCAAGAGTCTTCATAAACCTCGAGAGAAGGTATTGATTTAAAATGCAAAATTCAACAAGATTATTATCTAACTCCCCAAAGGGAACATCTCTGGATCTTTCGGGTAACGAATCCGACATAGGTACGGATTGGCAGCTTGTGAACTATGATTCAGATTACCTAATGAGTTTAACAAGGTGATGTCTTCACAGACATTAGAAGTGAACCTTGATCTCAATGCTAAATTTATAGATCATTGTTTACCTTCTCAGAATTCAAATCTGAAAACCCTAAAAAGGGAAATTAGCAACTTGTAGATTATGACTCAGATTCGTCTGACGAGTCGAACGAGGATTTGGGATTTGCGAACTCCCATTGCACCACCACTGACCTCTCTTGAAGGGGCTAAGGTGATTTTTCCTTACAGGTACATTAATGGATGTTGGAGCTATGAGTGATACACCAGCGAGCAAGAGTGTAAACACGGAGAGTAGTGAGACACTCAACACAAATGAGTGGAGAGAAGAGTGAAACACTTTTGAGGTACACTAAAGACTATCACACACTCAAAGTGAGGAAGAAAATGAAACTACCATTCTAACAAAGCTCAAATAATTGGTACAACTACTTTGTCAACAAGTTGGTTGAAGGATTCCTCAACTAAGGGGGAGAAGTAAGGGATACAAGAAAAAGGAGAGTAAGTTAGAAAGGGGGAGCAATTACAGACTGTGCTTAGGAGGAGAACCAAGTCAAGTTACTAAGGGGGAGATTTAGATGGAGAAGTAAGAGGACTTTCAGTTGAGATGAAAGTGGAGATATAAGGAGAGTTACATCACAATACTATTCTATTAGTCTTTCAATGTACTATGTATAAAGGCTAAGTGGAGGAGTAGTAAATTTCCCAGAAGTAATAGAAATGGTATTGATTCACCATTGTCTACATAGTAGGAACAATTGTTTTTCTTTAGTGAGAAAAGCTGTGTCAGAAAAGGGAAGTGATTGTAAATCAAGAACTACTGATAATCACCAATGTAAGATGTGAAGAATTATCAGGCAGAGATATGAAGAATCAGAAATGAAGATGAGTTATCTATTGAAGATCAGTTCAGTGCTAGAGGAACAATCATTTATCATTTCATCAATTGAGGATTCTGGAATTGTTAAATTTGAACCAGAGAATTTTTTTTGTATTACTAAGCTCTTTAATGCTTTATCTTTTTCTTGCTTAAGTGAGTTAGTTGAGTTATCCTCTAGGTATTTGCTTGTTATTGTCCAACAAACAAATAGGGGGAGATTGAAAGGCATATGATGTAGCCTATTTGTATTTCGAGGATACAACTCAACTTAAACAAGATTGCAGTAGTAAATAGTATATAGAATGTCACAAGGAATCTCAGATTGTATTATCTATCAGAAGAAAAAGATCAAGGTCAATCTACAGACTTGAAGAATTGTTACATTGAAAGAAGTTCAGACATTTGATCAAGCCTCAGTGGAGTATTCGTTAAAGAAGTGGATTCATTTAAAAGTGATAGAGATTTCGACAATGACAGAGACAGTACAGAAAGAATCAAAAAGAGAGATAAGAAAAGAAGAGGAACCAGATTTTAAAGTCAATATATGAAGAACAGTCATTGCGGTTAGTCACTCATGAACCAGACAGTACTTCGAGTGTCAACATTAAACAATGGTTGTTCGTCATTAACTTCAGTGGTTCAAGCTATCAAGACCGATATGTGAAAGAATCATTGTGCAAGCAACAGAAGTGCTAAATTAATTAACCACAAGGATTTTACTATCAAGTGGACTAGCTGTGAGGAAAAAGATTTATCACAAAGAAATGCAAAGTGATATATTCTTAATGCTGAAACCCCGGTTAGAATTGTTGTATTTTTTGTTAAGCAAAAAGAGACCGGTTTCACATCCTCAAGAGACCGCAGCTTACACCTGGACGGGTTATGAGAAAATAGAATTATCACAAGGAAATGGAAGGTGATATATTCTTAAAGCTGGAACCCCGGTTGGAATTGATATAATTTTTGTTAAGCAAAAGGAGTCCGGTTCCAGACGCTCAGGAGACCGCAGCTTAGGACTTAAGGTTTTATTTATATTAATATATATTTTATTTAATTAGAAAATTATATTTATAAATATCTAATAATTTTAGATATTTATTTTTATAATTTTTGGATTAAATTAATTAATTATTAATTAAAGATTATAAGCTGTGCGGGTTAAAAAGCATTTCTACGGAGCCTAATTTAGTACATTCAATTACACGTGACAAAGGTGACCAGGTGATGACAAAAGAAATAAAAAAAAGATGGCCAGGTTCATTTATTTTTGTTTATAGACTGTTATACCGAAAGTTATAATAGAACAAAGGATAGTCATAATCAGCTGTGATGGAGAGAGTCATAATGAGTTCTATTGGATAGTTATAATCAGCTATGCAGTAGAGTCATACCGATTGTCATAATCAAGAGACAGTCATACCGATTGTCAAAATCAAGAGACAGTCATACCGATTGTCATAATCAAGGGACAGTCATACCGATTGTTATAATGGATCAAGTGACGGTCATATAAACTCGTTGGATAGTCATACCGATTGTCATAATGGCTGTAATGAGAGTCATATTTAACAGCATTATGACTATCGACTACAAAGGCTATAAAACAAGCAGAAGGCAGCAGACTTGAGAAATACACGCAAACTTTATATCCAGGAAAAGAAAAGCTCCCATCTCTCTCATCTTCAAGAAATTTAATTGCCATAAATTCTTGAGTTCTTGTATCAAAGATTGTATCCATTAGAATTTAATTATTTGTGATTCTTGTACTACTAGCGAATTAAGTTTCCTAGTTCTTATCTTGATTTTTATTAACTAAATTAGAAAAGTTCATGTCGAATTTTCTAATTAGTTTTTATTAACAAGATAATAATCTGTACTGAAATTGTAACACCCATCAAGTTAATATATTGTTATATTCAACTTGAAATTTGTTTCAATTTATTCCGCACAAATTTGTCTAAACTAAATTTTATTCAGAGGACAAATTTCGATAAATTGGTATATATTGTATTCAACCCCCCCTTCTACAATCTTATCGGACCTAACGGTGCAAGAGTAAGTAGTGTGTCGGTTAAGAGAAAAGAACGTGTAGGGCCAAGAGTAAAAGAGGGATAGAAGTCAATAAGAGAAGAAAAGTAGTAAAAGAATAATTGGGTTGGTGTGTAATTAAAAATATAAATGATATGTTATAACCACAAGCATTCAAGGTTTTAGTAATAATAATAATCAGTACGAATTTCTTTAATAAATGCTAGATTAAGTAGTAATTAGTTGGAGTTATATTTTTAGATGTATATAAGATTAAATACTTGTGTTAATGGATAGTGTTGACTCGGGGAAATTGTTTGAAAGCCCAAGTGAGCTATAAATTTTCTACACAAGGATAGTAAACTAGTTTGTTAATTTGGTATGGGTTCATGGTTGGTCGAATAGTGGAAGTTGACAGGAGTCAGTCTTCCTGTTATTTGATTCTACTGGTATCATAAAATGAATAATTAGATATCCTGATGAAAAAGAAATTGTACCTCGTGAATGGGTAAGCTGTTATTTGAATTTATGACTTGGTCATTAAGTTGACTGATAAAGTTGTAATCGAGTATATGTACAGGAAAAATTATATTGCTTCTTTGAGTCGGTTGTATTCCAACGGGTGAGTTATATTATAAAGGAGGTGCTGTCCAATTTTCTTTGCAATTATATTCTAATTCTTATAGTAATTAGACAAGAGTTATTTGTGAACCAATTTTCTATGTGGATTATAGGTTATAAGTGTAAGTTAATAATCTGAGCTAAGTGTTATGTGATCTATGTGATTATATATTATTATTTTGAGAATATGATCTGTACGAGGTATATGTGATAAGTTGTAAAGCGTGTAGGACGCGTTTGGGTAGAGCAGAATTAGACAATTAAGCTTACAAGCATACTGAAGTAGTACTTTACCTTTTTATAGGTACGAATAGGAGGCTGACTAAGAGCCAGCGCAAATGTAGAGGGAATCTTGAGGAATGGAACAATTATCGGAGTAGACGAGTGTGTTCGTGTAAAAGCTGACAAGTGGTAAAGAAAGACCGATGTGTGATCGGAAAAAGGTCAATGTGTTAAGAAGTAGAGACTAATGTAAAGTGAGTAAAGGATCGAGGTGTTGGAATTGAAAACTACGTGTATTGAGGCAAGTATACTATCCCTAACTTATCATTCAAGTGATGTGAAACTATTTCTGTTATTTATACGATGTTTCTTTCAAATCATTTTGCTTGTGTCTATACCCCTTTCTTTTCGTTTTGAATGACATGAACTTGTTTATATTATTTGTAAGGTTTTCTTCAAAATCTTTTGCTCGGGTCTATACCTCATCCTTTGTTTCATGTGACATTTTCCTTTAACTAGCATTCAAATAATAATTCTTGAATTATTTTTCAATTGTTGATTCTCTTCACCTATCGTTCAGGTGTTGATTCTTTTAAAATTATTTTAATTAAATATTTCTCATCTTTATCAATATTATTCAGGGAAATGTTTTTCCTCAAATTGTTGTAAACTAATTCGAGGTTTAGATTGTCGTGTGTTGCTCAGTGACGGTTTAAATCGAGAATGAATTGAGATATTCTTATTTATTCAAACTCATTATTGTCAGGCCGGTTTTGGCAGCTGAAGCCTATGAGTGCTTAGCTGACAAGAGTGAGACCTTGAGTAATTGAGAATTTTTTAAATCTTTGTTTTAAACTATTCAAATCTTTTATGTTAATTCCAGCTTTGCAACAGAATTTTATCAGTTGGTAACCTTTCAGATGATTGGTTATAGCTTGTGCAGTTATTCAAATCTTCTTTTGAATTCAGATTTCCTATATTCCATGACTTCCTTATAAATTGTTGTTCAATTTCTAGAATCTTAATAATTGCTTTGTTCTTTAATTGATTTATGTTTCCTTGTTGTTTATGATTCTTGATATCGAATGCTTCTCTGATCCTTAATCTTTTATTGTTGCTCATTAAAAAGGCTTAATTATTTAAAGATGTTTAAAAATTCCTTATACTGGGCTGATTTGTTATCAGTTAGTATAAGGACTGAAAAGTTAAATGTTTTTAAAGGTTTTGATGTGGGGGAATTCCGTCTAAATGTGTTTCACGGATTCCTTCAGATTGGAGGCGTAAGAGACTAGGGTGGTCCTAGTCCAGCATTTTTTTTATTTAGCGTAAGAGGCTAGGGTGGTCCTAGTCCAGCATTAAAGGCCAATGTGTTGCCTAATTGGGAATCCATTTTCAATGTCCAGAGGGACTTCGTGTTCTGTATGAGGACTTTACGTGGCTGATCACCCGTATTGTCCGATGTTAAGGGAAAAACTCCAATCAACTTAAATGTTTTTAAAAGGTTTTATGGAAAGTATGTTTTAATAATGGAAAGTTTTATGCTATGATAGAAATTTAGTTATTCTCTCGAGATAGTTTGATCATTGATATTGTTCATCAATGAAATATTGTAACATTGTTATTCACTATACTATACACTTGCTGAGCGTTCTTTGGCTCACTCTTGCTTTGTTTTACCTAACCCTTTGCAGTTAGGTTTAAGGATAATCTACCTATGTCTTAAAATTCGAATGAGAGCGATGAGGCATTTTATACAGGATAGAGTTTAGAGCTTGCATGGATAAATGCTGTATTGGTTTAAGCTACAGATGTGATGGTATAGTGTTTTGCATTTAGAACAGAGATAATGGTTGTAAGATTTTGTATAATTTAGATTCTTGTTTCATACTATAACCTGAGATGGATCCTGGATGAGGGATCGTTTGTGTAAATAAGATTTATTAAAGATATATTTTCTTGTAATTGTTTTATGGCACCAAATCCTGATCCTGGATTTGGGGGCGTCACAGTAGGGCCCTAGCCCACAAATCCTGACCCTGAAAGTAAGCCCTAAATACACATTTAATGATACATTAAATGAACCTAAGATGGTCCAAGGTCAAAGCCCAATTGTGGGGCCCAAAACCCTAATTATAATAATAAATTCATAATTAAATAAATCAGCTAATAAAGGGCTCCGTTATTGAGTCCAATAGGAATCAGCCTTCCTCATGGAAGGATCCAGAAGTCTATCTAAAATGGGTATCTTGTCCACCAAGACACAAAACCCTACCCTAATTCCAAGGCACCCAACGCCTATATAAGGACCTGATCCTTCATAATTAGAACTACATTTTTTATTGGCTTGATTCTTTATATTTGCAAGATACATAGGCATCTTGTGAGGAATCGAGTTAAGTCACGAAACACTTGATCAGCCATTAAAGCTCAAAGCTCTTAACCCTAGCAATCAATATGCAATAAATACACCCTAAATTTTATTCCATAACATTTGGCACCGTCTGTGGGACACGGATATCAACCATGCATGGTTACCACTCGGAGAACACCAACATTTTCTGAAACCACTACCAGCACCACCGGACCACCAACTACGGAACGGGTACCACCAGGAGCGGGTTCTCAACCTCTGATTACTCAGCCCCAAGGGACTAATCCCCAAAAGGTCTGAAACTCAAACTCAAGGATCGTTGCCCCTAGTAACGAATCCCTCTAACCAAGGGATAGTCTCCCCTCTTGGAGGCCACACTCTTCCCCCTACAGCCCAAATCTCTACCACCGTGATTCCTGCATGCACGAATCCGATGTATGGGTTACCTAATTACCCCCCGTATCAGGCCGGACCAAGTGGACACGCCCTCCAAGTACATGAACCATATCGTCCCATGTACATCAAGGGTTTAGGACCCGACCAAGGCCAAGGGTACCGTGATTATTCCGGCCCGTATTCTAATGATTCCTCGTCTGAAGATGATGATCACGACGAAGCCCCGAGGAGGCGACGTGCTAGCAAGGAACCTATTTGGCATTCCCGAAGAGCTCATGATCGGCCACCCATGACTGCCATGGAGAAAATCAAGGCTCATGAAGCCAAGATTCAGAGTTGAAGGAGAACATGGCTAGAGGGCAGAAAAGGTAGAATCGCCCCCCCAAGGTCAGGAGAGATTCCCTTTGTAGACTTGAAAGGACCAAAAAGGAAAGAAAAGAGGACCGAGGGTCCTATGAATTAAACTACACGGGACCAGATCCCAAGGGAAGATCCCAAAGACCTGATGTAACTAGGAGATCCTGATGATCCGACCCCTCCATTCACTGAGGAAGTAATGAATGCACATATATCTCGGAAGTTTAAAATGCCCACTAAAAAGACATATGATGGAACAGGAGACCCCGTTAACCACGTAAGGACATTCTCTAACGCACTACTGCTGCAACCCGTCAGTGATGCTCTAAAGTGTAGGGAATTTCCTCAAACCCTAGTGGGCATGGCGTAGCGCTGGTATAGTCGTTTACCCCCGAACTCTATTGCCTCTTTCAAGGAGCTGAGCACTGCCTTCATCAGCCAGTTCATTGGCGGAAGGATCCATGAGAAGGATTCCGCATCCCTTATGACCGTAATACAAGGGAAGAATGAAAGTCTTAGAGATTATCTCAAGCGGTTCACCAAGGAGACTCTCGCAGTTACTCATTTGGAAAACAAAGTGGCCATGGTAGCCCTACAGAATGGAACCTCAAATATTTTCTTCAAGATGGATTGGCTAAGCACCACCCGAAGAGCATGATTAAGCTTCAATAAAGGGCAAGTAAGTATATCAAAGCTGAGGATAGTCTAAAGAAGGCGGAACAAGAATATGATAGGAAAGATAAATACCCACGCGCGAATAGAGATTCTGATTCGGCTCCTGAAAAAGGGAATTCGGGGCAAAGGTTTACAGAATATGCAAGGTTGAATGCCCCGAGGAGTCAAATCCTGATGGATATAGAGAAAGATAGGGACGTACGATGGCCGAAGCCACAAAGGACCGATCCTGAGAAAAGAAACAAGGACCAGTATTGCCGGTTCCACAAAGACGTGGGACACGACACTGAGGACTGTAGACAGCTGAAAGACGAGATTGAATTCCTGATCCAGAGAGGAAAGTTTGATAAATTTTGCAAAGACGGGGATCGAGGAAAGCCCCATTGGATTTGATGACTCGGACCTTGAAGGGGTGAAATTCTCCCACAACGATCCACTGGTTATCTCACCTGTGATAGGCAACTCCCAAGTGAAGAGAGTCTTGATAGACAATGGGCTTTCAGTGGACATCCTCTTTCATGATGTTTTCATGAAGATGGGGTATAGTGAATCCTAGCTGACACCTTCGAATATGCCCATCTACGGGTTCAATGGGGTGGAGTCGAAAGTCGAAGGGACAATTCAGCTACCCATGACTATTGGGTAAGAGCCGAGAGAAGCCACTCAGATGTTGAATTTTTTAATCATAAAGGCCACCTCCACCTAAAATTCTATCCTGGGTAGAACGGGACTTCATGCGTTCAAGGCGGTGGCCTCTACCTATCATCTGAAGATCAAGTTTCCAACCAGAAATGGAGTGGGAGAAAAGAAGGGATATCAAAAAATGGCAAGGAGTTGTTATGGACGTCCGCGAGGATGAAGAGAGGTGAAGAAAACCGACTGAGGATTTGGTCCCCATACCATTGGAGAGAGGGGACCCTGAAAAAGTTACTTACATTGGGGCATCTCTGTAAGATCCCTTGCGAATCAAGCTGATTACCTTCCTACAAGACAACAATGACGTGTTTACATGGACAACAGCCGATATTCTAGGGATAGATCCCCAACTGATAGCACACAACTTGAATGTGGATCCGGAACGGAAGACGGTGAAACAAAAGAAGAGAAATTTTGCACCTGAGAGGCAAGAGGCCATAAAACAAGAAGTTGATAAACTCTTAGAGGCAGGGGTTCATTGAGGAAATCCAGTTCACGGAGTGGTTGGCAAATCTTGTAATGGTCAAAGAGGCCAATGGAAAGTGGAGGATGTGCATAGACTTTACTGATCTAAATAATGCATGCCCGAAGGACTATTTCCCCTTGCCAAGGATCGATATGTTGATAGATTCCACGACTGGGCACGAGATGCTGTGTTTCATGGATGGCTTCAGTGGCTACAACCAAATTAAGATGAATAAGGGTGACATTCCTAAGGTATCATTCATCATTGACTTTGGTGTGTATTACTACCTGGTCATGGCCTTTGGACTAAAGAATGCAGGAGCCACCTATCAGAGGCTAGTAAACAACATCTTTGCCCATCTCATTGGGAAAACTATGGAGGTTTATGTGGATGACATATTGGTAAAAAGCCTACACAAGGCAGATCATATCGAACACCTACGCGAGGCATTTGAAGTGCTGAGGCACCATAAGATGATGTTAAACCCGGCCAAGTGTGCTTTCAGTGTTGGGTCAGGAAAGTTATTGCATCTCATGGTCTCAAAACGAGGAATCGAGGCTAACCCCGACAAATTCAAGGCTATCCTAGACATGGAACCACCACGTTCCATAAGGGACGTACAAAAATTAACTAGGAGAATTGCTGCATTGGGGAGAAACATCTCCAGATCCGGGGACAAGTGTTTGCCATTCTTTAAAACCCTGAAAAAGGTAAAAAACTTTGAATGAATAGAAGAAAGCCAAGAGGCCTTTGAGCAGGTGAAGAAGTATATGGCCGATGCCCCATTATTGGCTAAGCCAAGTATGGGAGAAATCTTTTATCTCTACTTGGAGATCTCGGATCAAGCTGTGAGCGCTGTGCTTGTGAAGGAGGAAGATAAGGTTCAGAAACCCGTATATTGTAACACCCCCAGATCCAGGGTCCGGGATCCGGTCGTTACGGTTTCCATTTCTGTCCACAATACTTGAACTTATTTCAACATAAAATGAATTACATCTTTATGACCCAACACAACAATATAAAACACACCCGTTATAGTCCCAGAGATGAAATCAGAGTAAAATCAAATTTTATTAATCACATTTGGAGTTCTTACAACCCAAAAGAATTACAATATAAATACATACTCTTTGCCATCCATTTGCATAAGTCATACTAGACCATATACTTGGTACTGAAAAAATGAATCTATCCTACCAATAGCTTCTTCTTCAGCTCTGGTAGTCTCATCATCCTCGCCAGCATCGAGTGCGCCTTGTGCGAGTCATCTGGTCTAGCTATTTTTTTGATATAATAATAAAGCAAGGGTGAGCAATAGCCCACCAACAATAATGTATAACTGAACGATAATATATAACGGTTCAAAAGTATATTTCAAACCATATGCCATGCATTTACGGAAATGATGCCAATATAACATGAACGATGAAGTTACAAGGTAACTCAAAATGCATATATAGGTGGGAATATCTGCTATGTCAAAGATAAGCCAGATATTATCATTTATCATAAAAGAGGAACTTGCAGGAAAATATTGAAATTCCGATTATGAATACTTTCCAATACTGCCAACAATGATAATGTTGCAGAAAATAAATGAATTTAAATGATGAACTTTTGCTGGAGTATTCACCGCGCCCACTGTTCCAATCCTTACGATGATCAGTCGTAGATTGTACAGCTCAATTTAGATTTATTATCGGTAGAAGGAAGAGCTGACGGATTTACTTGTCTACCGCCCTGTTAGATCTCCCCGGCCAACGGTTGGGCCAATTGGGATGGACTGGCACTACTCGGCCTCTTACACGACTCCAAGTTCGAAAAGAAGTTCTTGACTCTGAACGTGAAGTTCGTCCCCCTTTCCCCAAGTATGATACTTGTTGATAAGACTCCACAAAGTATTCGTATCTAGTTGGAAAAGAAAATTCAACATCATATCTCTCAAGCTGCTGCTTGTTAGAGGATACCATCTTGTTCCAATAATCTTACCCCTCGAATGATGAGAAGGTTACTCAAAGATTCAATTGATAAACAGCAACCAAGTTGCGAGTGAAACGAATAGTTTTACAAGATTTATGACCGGGAAGTCAACATGATAAATAACATTGCTCAAGTAGGTTCCCCTATAATATGGAAGTCTGAGCGAGCATTTAAATCCTTTTAAGATAGATTTAAATGAAAAATAAAGAGTTGGGAACCTTTCCTTGATAAAATAGTCATAAAAAGACTCCGAATAATATAAATCATTTAAAAAAGAATTTAAAAGAATTAAATAAATATTCCAAGAATATTTATTAACTCAATAATAGTTACGGAATATTATTAAATCATAATATTGCTCGTAAGTAATCCTCGAATGAATATATAGAATTATTTACTATATAAATCCCTCCTTAAATGAATATTCAAAAAAATAATATTCATTAAATAATTAAACTCCAATAATTATTTAAAATAATATTCAATAAATATGTCAAACCTTAAATGAATATTTGAAATTAATATCCATTTAATAAATAATCTTCTAAATGAATATCCAAATAATACTCATTTAGTAATAAAAACTTTAAAGGAATAATCGAAATAATATTCCTTAAGTAAATAGAATTTCCAATGAATATTTTAAAATAATATTCATCAAGTACATAAAACCTTAAATGAATATTCGAAAGTAATATTCATTTAATAAATAACATTCTACGGAATATCAAAATAATATTCATTAAATAATCAACTCTAAATGAATATTCGAAACTAACATTCATTTAATATCTCTCGACTGAGATAATACTCGAATAACATTCCTCGAAATATTTCCAAGTAATTGATACTTTATGGAAGTATAAATAACGTTTAATAATAACATTCATTAAAATAAGTAATAATCTGCCGTTGGAATCCCTCCGGGTTTCCACGACTATCTATATCTCAAAATACCGACTCCCGGTCTATACTTAAGAATGAATATCATATGCCCTTCGCTAAGGGTCTTATCAAAACAATCCGGCTTATAACTGATAATTCGTATCTAGTCTATAAGCCAATATCAATTCTGGGAACAGGTATCATAATATAATTTGACAATAGGCATGCATGCTATGGCATATGTAAAATGACAATCACAAATATATATATATATATATATATATATATATATATATATATATATATATATATATATATATTATCACAACAACAGGTTCAAAGTTTTGAACACTTGCCTGGTAATCGGGTGTGGGTGGAGATAGCGTGTCCTGGGTCTGCTCGATGATCTATAAACAATCAGAACACACTACACCATAAAACGGCTATTGCAACGACAGGAAAACATTGCCTTAAGGTCTATATTCGTTGCAGTAGAGTCTATGACAACAAATTTGCAAAATTTGAGCTTTGCATCCGGTTGCCTTGCAATAGGTCGATTTAGCAACATTTTTGATACCATATAGCAACATAATTAAATCATTGCAATAAATTTCAGTAGCAACATTTTAGACTTTATAGCTACAATTAAAAACTATTGCAGTAGCATAAGAAGGTAGTTTATTGACACTTAAAGGCAACATTTTCCAGACCAATTGCAATGATTTTTTATAGATTAATGCAACATATTTTGACCCTATTGTAACATTTTTTTTTTAAAAAAATAGCAGGGTCAAGCTAGAAATACAGTAAACCAGGTCATTTATAGCCAAAATCCAAAGATCATCAATATTTCATAAACCAAGGCAACTTAATGCCAAATATCCAAATATACCGTTACAATGCTACATGACCAACAATTCAAAAGCAACACCATGTTACGACATGGTCGTACAAACCATTCAAAATGTAAATTAAAAAGGAAATGACTAAGTCACGTACGGATAGCTACGAAATAGTCACACACTCATAATCAAGATGAACAAATGCACGCTCAACTTCAGGTAGTTCTTCAATCTTAATCTGTAATGACTCTCCAGTCGCATGTGCTTCTTTCAATGCCAAATCTTCTGGCAGTTCTATATCCACCTCCACGAAATAAAGAGCACCGAAAGTGTAGGCACGGACGGTGTCTACACGTTTGATTTGTGGATCATGCCTTAGCACTAAATATGTAAATTTCTGCAGAACTTCTGGTGGAGCTGATTGTCCAACCAAAGAAACTGAAAATCATATACAGTCAAAATGTCAATTGTCACAATGAGAACAAAGTCTTAATTGGAGAGCCAACATCACTCATGTATTGTCGTGTTAGAGATGAAGATATATCTCATTTACCTGCATTTTCAAGTACAGTTCCTCCCCAATATGAGATGGTGTAGAATGCTAGAATTATAGCACCAACAGGGTCAATCCACCAGTAGAATTTATCACCAAAAACATCAGCTACCAGACCAACCACATTTGTCACCACATCAAAATAATGGTCCTGCGGATAAAAAAAATTTGAACTTCAAAACCAGAAAATTGTTGCAGGAAACAAGAGATTTATAGGTGTGAACATAATATTGAAACTTGTTTCAGAAACTAAAACATATCAGAACTCTGATATAGGAGATGTCTCAAATTTAAACCCTCTTGTTCCGATATGGCTTCCTAGGACTGAGCCAGAGGAGACAGAAAACATCAGCGAAGATATTGAACAAGACGTAGTAATACATAATTTTACCTTTGCATAGGCTCTAAAAATCCTGTTTCCTGAACTTCTGCAGTAAATGCAGAGCGCAAGTTTTACAACACGAGAACACACAGACACAGGGACATAAACAACAATGGTGTTTTCACATCCATCAAGAATTCAAAATATCATGCACAAAATGGATAAGAAGAGATTATTAATTTATGCGTACTTATCTAAAACATAAAGTGATATCTGATCACAATTCTACAACAAAGTATACCAAACATAACCTATAATTACCAAGTCCGTAAGTCACCTGTTGAAAGGCATATGACTCAGCCTATTTGTAGTTAGAGGATCCTAATCAGCTTAAACCAAATTGTAATAAGTAAATATACATATGAACTGTCACATGAATCTCAAGAAGTATTATCTGTCAGAAGAAAGAAGAAAAGTCAATCTATAGTTTTGATGTCATACACTGGAAGACGATTTAGTTATCTGATCAAGCCCCAGTACAGCATTGAAGTTAATGGATTCATTTGAACAGTGACAGAGATTTTTCGAGTGATAGTTTGAAGATCAGTTACAGTACAAGAGAATTGAGAGAAGAAATAAACCACAACCTAAAGTCAAAAGTGAAGAAGCGTCATTGAGGTTAGTCGTTCATGAACCAGACAGTACATCGAACGTCAACACAAATCAGTGGTAATTCTTTACTACCTTTAGTGGTTTGTAAGAATTAAATTAATTATTTATTGATTTAATTAAATTCATTTATAATTGATATAAATTAATTTAGTTGATTTAATTAAATGAATTAATTCTGTTAGAATTAATTTATTAATTAAATTAATTATTGTATCAATTAAATATGAATTAGTTAAAACATTAACTAATTAAATGGATCAATAAGACTTAAAGAAAGAAAGTTGGTTAAGTCTTGAAGGAGGTAAAATTCGGTAAGACTTAATTTAAGTCTTAGTGACAGAAGCCTTTTCAGGATTAAGTCTTACCGACCTGATTTAAGTCCTACCGACCTCTGCCAGCTGTTATAAGTCTTACCGAAATTCTGGTAAGTCTTACCGACATATTTTAGGTCATAATGGAGGTTTGTGTAAGTCTTATTGAAGGAAAATCAAGTCTTGGAAGCTGTTTAAGTCATGCTGAAGCAATTAAATATCCTACAGAAAGCCAGCAAGACCTGTTGTTGATATAAAAGATCAGAACAGACCAGATTAAGTCATAACGGAGAAAACACAGCAGAAAACATATCATCAAGACCAGAATTCTCTCTCTCAAGAACACCAAGAACACCAAAGCTTAAACAATTCCCAGAAAATCAAGTTCTTCATCTTTGTGATATTCTATCCGATAGAACTTGCTTATTTGTGATTCTTGTACTACTAGCGAATTAAGTTTCCTAGTTCTTATCTTGATTATTATTAACTAAATTAGAAAAGTTCATGTCGAATTTTCTAATTAGTTATTAACATTTGGATAAGTTGTTATACTGATTTTGTAACACCACATCAAGTTAATATACAGTTATATTTAACTTGAAAAATTGTGTTAAATAATTCCGCAGATAAATTTGTCTTTATCAAATTTAATTTAAAGGACAAATTTCGATAAAAAGGTAAAGATTGTATTCAACCCCCCCTTCTACAATCTTATCGGACCTAACAATTGGTATCAGAGCAGATTGATTGATACACAAATCAACGATCCCATTTTACTCGATTAAAAATCATCCCCGAATTTTTTAACTCTCTTAAAAAATTCATCATGTCTTCTAAAGTTGGAACTGTGAAAATACCCATATATGACAAAAATAGTTATGATATGTGGAAGAACAAAATGTTAATGTTCCTCGAGGTTGCAAATCCTAAATACATGAAAGTCTTATCAGAAGGACCAATAATACCTTTTGGAGTAATTCCTGAAGTTGTTACTGATGGAAAAGTTATTACCCCTGCAAGGTATGTATACAAAGATTCTTCTGATTACACTCTTGCTGAAAGAGAGGAAGCTGCACTTGACATTAATTTAAGACTGATCTTAATAGACTCTCTAGACTCTGTAATGTACAGTCATGTGATTAACTGCAAAACTGCAAAGCAAATGTGGGAAACCATTGAAACTGTGAATGAAGGAACAGAGGAAGTTAGGGAGAATCGACTAGAAATTCTGACATCTGAGTATGAACACTTTCGATCAGCGTACAATGAAAGTATTCAAGATGTGTTTGAAAGATATAACAAACTTGTCAACAATTTACAGATGCATGGCAAGTACTACACTCAGAAAGAGATCAACAGAAAATTTCTATTGTCAATGCCTGTTCATCTAGAACATAGAATTACAGCTATCAGAGAGTCAAGGAATCTAAGTGAAATAACTGTAGAGAGACTCTTTGGTGTTTTAAAAACCTATGAACTGGAACAATCTCAACAAAAGGAGATTTATGGAAAAGGAAGAGTTGTTAATACTTCTACAGCTCTTATTGTTGAGAACAAATAGGAAGTTGAAGATAAGGTTATCCAACCTTGTAAAGTTGACAGTGGTAAGCTTGAAGTTGAAGTTGGTCAAACGAATGCTAGTCCAGATGAAGGTGACTTCTATTCGTTAGAAGAGCTAGATCAGTTGGAAGATGAGTCCATGGCTTTGTTGGTAAGGAAATTCAGCAACTTCAGATTCAGGAAGAATCCCAAGTTCAGGTACAAATCTAACAATAACAGGTTCCAGAGAGGAGGTTCTTCATCCTCAAGTAACAGAGGAGGTTACAAAACTGGAACAGTTGAAAGAAGTAAAATTAGATGCTACAACTGTAATGAACTTGGACATTTCGCTACTGAATGTTAGAAGCCAAAACAAAACCAAAGAAAAGACTTTGGATCTGAGAAGAAGAAGACAGGTAGAGCCTATGTGGCTGCTGGAAAGAGTTGGGATGATACAGACTCTGAAGATGAAGAGTATGGCAATCTTGCCCTGATGGAAAAATCTGATAACTCCAGTGGTACTTCATCTGAGGTATCAATTACTGATAGTCAATATATCTATCAACTTAGTGATACACTAGGTAATGCTAATAGAGAGATTGAAAGACTAAATTTGGTAATTACAGATCTTAGTAATCAATTATCAGAATTACATGATGTACAAAATTGCCATGATAAACAAAAATCAGAAATAAGAATTCTAAAAGAACTTGAGAGGTCTCTAGCGGTGATAGTGGCTCAACAACGTGATACAATAGCTGAGCTAGAAATAAGGGCTAATGCTACTTCTAATTCATGTAAAGTAGCTAAAGAGTTGTTTAACCAACAAACTATTAATCAAACCGTAGGAATTGGGTTTGACTATAATGAGGCTGTTGGTCGAAAAAGCATTATTACCCCTAATCGTGTCAGTGCTGTAGATAGGGGTATACCATTAGTGCTTAAGAGTGTTAGTAATCCACTCTTTAAGAAATCCATAGCAGAACCTTTGGATACAACATCTTTAATCATTAAGGAAGAGATGCGCATTGAGGATGTAGCTAATGGCGTAGTCTTAGAAAGTAATCAAGTTGTTAAAAATGATAAAGATAGAAAGACTGTGTTTGTAAAAGCAGAAAGAGTTGGTGAGTCTACTAGTTCATTGAAAACTAGTAGCAGAAGTAACAACATGAATAAATGCAATAACATATCTACCATGCATGCTATTCCTGTTATTGATACTGCTCATAAGAAATGTGATGCTGTTAATTGCATGTCTTGTGCTTTTAATATAATGTCTGCTTACTTTAACGGTAATCATGCATGTGTTGATAAGAATGCTCCAAGACAGCATATGAGCAGAAATAAACATGTTAGATCCAGGACTGTAACACCACCTAATTCTAAGATTAAGACTTCAAGTCCTTCTCAGGATATGGTAAAGACATGGTTACCCAAGCTGAAACCAAAAAAAGTTAAAGCTGTTTACAGGGTTAAATGTCCAGTACCTGAAGAAAATGTTGTTAAGATAAAAAGTGTTGCTTTACCTGATAAAGGTCAATTCTTTAAGTACTCCGGACCCAATCAAATTTGGGTCTCGAAGAAAGTCTAACCAATTTGTCATTGCAGGGTTTGAAACAGGTTGATCGAGTCATGTGGATTCTGGACAGTGGATGTTCAAGGCATATGACCGGAGATAAAGCCCTGCTGACAAATGTGGTGGAGAAGGCCGGCCCAGTCGTTACCTTTGGAGATAACAGCAAAGGTAAAACCGATGGATATGGCAGATTAGAAGCTGGAAATGTTATCGTTGAAGATGTCTCTTATGTGAATGGCCTTGAGCACAATTTGCTCAGTATTAGTCAATTCTGTGACAAAGGTTATGAAGTTCATTTCAACAAGAAGAATTGTCTAATATCACACAAGAGAAATGAAAGGCCGCAGTTGTCTGGAGTAAGAAAAGGAAACTTGTACATAGCCAATATGAACTCTGGAAGCACAGAAGAAATTAGATGTTTTTATTCAAAGGCATCCACTGATGAAAGTTGGTTATGGCACAAGAGACTTTCTCACCTAAACTTCAAAACAATGAATTCTCTAGTGAAAAGAGAGTTGGTGAGAGGTTTACCTTCGATTGAATTTACTCAGGAAGGTCTATGTGATGCTTGTCAAAAAGGGAAGTTAAAAAGGGCAACTCACAGGAGCACTAACATATCATCAATAACTGAACCATTACAACTTCTCCATATGGATTTGTTTGGTCCAGTTAGTGTGATGTCTATGTCAAGGAAAAGATATGCTCTAGTGATTGTTGATGATTTCTCAAAATTCACATGGATACTATTTCTGAACTCAAAAGATGAAACTCCACAACTGGTAGTTGATCACATTAAGTTAATTGAGCTGGATTCTAATTGTCCAGTAAGAGCTATAAGGTGAGACAACGGAACAGAATTCAAGAATGCAGTTCTGAATGACTTTTGCACTGAAAAGGGTATAACTAGACAGTTCTCGGCTCCCAGAACTCCTCAACAAAATGGGGTAGTTGAAAGAAAGAATAGAACCTTGATTGAAGCTGCACGTACAATGCTAAGTGAATCAAGGCTTCCATTGAGCTTTTGGGCTGAAGCTGTTAACACTGCATGCTATACCCAGAATCGAACACTTATCAATAAAGACTTAATGAAGACACCATATGAAGCTCTACATGACAAGAAACCAACTCTCAAGTACTTCCATGTATTTGGGACAAAATGCTTTGTGCTGAAAGAAGGAGATGATCAAGGTGGTAAATTTGAAGAAAAAGCACATGAAGCAATATTTATTGGTTATACTAGAAGAGCCTACAAGGTGTATCTTATTGATCAACAGAAAACTTTGGAAAGTGTCAATGTTACATTTGATGACACAAAACTCCCAAATATCCAAAATGAAGATCCATCTGAAAAGCTTAAGTTTGATGATATGTCAGACTCAGATTCAAATGATGACAATCAACCTGACGTTGTTGCTGATAATAATCCAAATGTTGGTGGTAATGATCAAGGTGATGCTGGTGAAAACAATGATAATTTTCAAGACACCACTGATACTCTTGAACCATCAACAAGTCAAACTGGCAACAACTCAGGGGGAGATAATGAAGGGTCAACAAGTCATACTCAACATCATACTGAAGAACAAGGCGAATCATCAAGATCAATTCTTCCCAGACAAACTGTTTGGAATAGAGCTCATCCTTTTGAGCTGATTCTTGGTGATCCAGATGTTGGTATGAAAACAAGAAGAGCTTATCAAAATCAATGTAATTATTCTGGGTTCCTGTCTGTCATGGAACCTAAGAAAGTAGAAGAAGCTTTATCTGATCCTGATTGGGTGATTGCTATGCAAGATGAACTCAATCAATTTAAGCAACTAGAAGTATGGAAGCTGGTACCCAGACCTAAAGATAGAAAAGTGGTGGACACAAGATGGGTATTCAGAAACAAACTAGATGAAGATGGCACTGTGATAAGAAACAAACCAAGACTGGTAGCTAAAGGTTATTCTCAAGCTGAAGGCATTGATTATGACGAGACCTATGCTCCAGTGGCAAGACTTGAGGCCATCAGAATATTCTTGGCATATGCATCCTATTCAAGATTCAAAGCTTATCAAATGGATGTCAAGAGTGCCTTTCTGAATGGTAAGCTAGATGAAGAAGTGTATGTAGAACAGCCTACTGGTTTTGAAGATCAAGATCATCTGGACAATGTCTACTTTCTTTACAAAGCTATCTATGGTCTTAAGCAAGCCCCAAGAAAATGGTATGACACTCTTTCTGAATTTCTATTAGAAAATGGTTTTATAAGAGGTGTCATAGACAAAACGCTCTTCACTAAAAGACATAAGAATGATATAATACTAGTCCAAGTCTATGTGGACGATATTATATTTGGGTCTACTAATGAGCTTCTGTGCAAGAAGTTTTCTAAGTTAATGCAGGGTAGGTTTGAAATGAGCATGATGGGAGAACTGAAATTCTTTCTTGGATTACAAATAAGTCAGAGACAAGATGGAATATTTATTTGTCAATCTAAGTACATCAAGGAGCTCCTCAAGAAATATCACATGGAGGAGTGCTCATCAGCAAAGACACCATCAACTATAGCTGTCAAAATTGGCTTATGTGAAAGTTCTGCCAAGGTAGATATCACAGGCTATAGAGGTATGATTGGCTCATTGCTTTACCTAACTGCTAGTAGACCAGATATAATGTTTGCCACATGCTTGTGTGCAAGGTTTCAAGCGAACCCTAAAGAAATCCATCTAACTGCTGTCAAAAGAATCTTAAGATATCTAAAGGGTACGCCTAATTTAGGCATCTGGTATCCTAATGAATCTGGTTTTACTTTAATTGGATATACAGATTCTGACTATGCAGGAAGTGTTGTAGACAGGAAAAGTACATCTGGGAGTTGTCAATACCTAGGTGGAAGGTTGGTATCCTGGTTCAGTAAGAAACAGCAAACAGTTTCCAACTCTACAGCCAAAGCTGAATATATAGCTGCTGGAAGCTGTTGTGCTCAGATCTTATGGATAAGGAATCAATTAATGGACTATGGCATTGTATTGGAAAATATTCCTATTTTATGTGATAATACAAGTGCCATAGCAATCGCAAGCAATCCTGTGCAGCACTCAAGGACAAAGCACATTGACATAAGGTATCATTTTATAAGAGAGCATGTAATGAATGGTACAGTGGAACTACTATTTGTAGGATCTGGAGATCAAACTGCAGATATTTTTACTAAGTCGCTTAATGAATCCTCATTCACTAGAATTGTTAGTGAATTGGGTATGTTAAACAGTCCTAGTAATTAATATCTGAAATTTGATCTTTAATAATTTTACAAGTGATTATTCTGTGAATATTTGTTGTTTGAAATCACTTGTATAATTATTTTACCATCTGATTTTCTTGTTTGTTTAATTATTTTTCACTTTGTTTATTCATATTACTTAATACTTCATACTTCTGTATTTTTAGAATATTTGTAAATATTAATTTCTATTTTATTAATTAATTTATCATATGTTTTGTAATGTTTGTCCTGTTAATATTGCTTTGTTTTCGTTAATAGGTTAGCATATGGTATGTATAATTATTTTTATTCTTTGTTTAATTTTATATAATATTTTTTATTATTTTTATAATTTAATTGTATATTTTATAGTGTTTTTAATGTTTGTTTAAAGTAATTATGACTTAAAATTAGTTAAAACTCTCAATATGACTTATAAAAATTCGGTATGACTTAAACTTAGGATTAAGTCTATCTCGAATTTCGACTTAGATTAAGTCTATCTCGAATTTCGACTTAGGATTAAGTCTATCTCGAATTTCGACTTAGGTTAAGTCTATCTCGAATTTCGACTTAGGTTAAATTTAGTTAAGTCTATCTCGAATTTCGACTTAGGTTAAATTTAGTTAAGTCTATCTCGAATTTCGACTTAGGTTAAGTCTTACTGAGTTTTGTAAGGTTAAGTCATATTCATGTGTTTGTAAATAAGTCTTATCGAGTTTTTAGTTTAGTCTTATTCGATTTATTTTTAAGTCTTAATCATAACAGTCTCAGTTATGTCATATTAGTTATGTCTTAATATCAGTTATGTCATATTAGTTATGTCTTAATAGCTTTAATTAAGTCATAATCGAGTTAAGTATATATGTAAATATTTAAATAAAAGTTATGTCTTAATGCTAGTTTAAGTCTTATTCGGTCTACTTGTATATATATGAGAGTTAGTTGTTTTTAAGTCTTAATTTATTTTAAGTCTCTATCAAGTTAAGTCTTATAGAACCTCTGAGATACACACATATATACCCACGTATATACACGAGTTCATGCCCATTTTTCGTCACGATTCTTGCTGATTATCACGAATTGATTACATAACTCGATTCTTTGGTTGATTATCTACATATTGATTGTTTAGAATCGAGTTTTCATCCGTTTTTGAAGAATTTTTGTTCGAAAAAATTTCGAAAATTCGATCTATTTTTCAGAAAAATTGGCTTCGATTCTGTAAAATCTAAAAATATATGTGTGTTTGTGTGTGTAAGGGGATCATTGTGTGAATTTTTCAGAATTTTTGAAGAACTTTTAATTATTTCGAATTTTTAATTAATTATTAATTCGAAAAATTAAATTTTAAATTAAAAATTTGTAAAATATGAAATTTTCAAGAGAATTAAATCTTGATTAAAATGACTGATCGATTTGAAATTATTAAACATAATTTAATCGGTTATTTTGATCCAGAAAAATGTTCAGTTGAACGTTTTCGACCGTGGATTCGCTTTTTAAATGAAAATTCACTGGTTCGCAATGCTTTGAGATTGGATGCTCCTCTGAAAATTGAACCTTTGCGAATCATGTGTACTACTGCTGTCATTTCTAATGATAACAGATCTTTTGTCTTCTCTATAGGAGATAATCAGTACATAGTGAATGAAAATACAATAAATACGGTCTTAAATTTTCCAACTGATAATTTCGAAGAATTACCATCAGATCAAGAAATGATAAATTTTTTAAATGGTGTATTCTATCAAGACAGTCCTGATCAAACTGTCTGGAATAAAAAGAACTTCGTTCAGGAATGGGATTATCTGTTTGACACACAAGGTAGAGTCTTTGCCAACACTACGAAAGGGAACTTCGGGGTATTACCATCTTTCTTGCAGCATATTGGATATGCAGTTGCACACAACCGAAGGATTAATATTGGCAGACTACTGTGTGTTCCGATGGTTAGAAGAATCATTAATGCAAAGAAGAATTTTGATAATGGACATAAAGTTTCATGTTATTATCCAAGATTCTTATCATTGATTTTTAATCATCTTGTGGAATTAGAAAACCAAGCCCAATTTCTGAATGGAGAGTCACTGGCGTCAGGTAAACCTACTAACAGATTGTTCACTGAGTACAGCAATAAGCCAAAATTCACAAACATACCTGTAGTTGTCACCCAATACATGTCAAACTATATACAACTACCTGTTATTGAACCTGTACCGGAACCTGAACAACCAGAACAAAACCCTGAACCACCAGTGGAAAACATGCTTGTTGATAATGAAAATCAAGGCAATCAACAAGTTGAACCTGCTCAGCAAACTGTTCCTCAGCCAGCTGCTCTTGCTGTTGAACATCCAGTGCAAGAAACTGCATCTGTCCCTGAACCTGAATTTGATAAACCTATCTTATCAGAGACTGTTGCGGAATCAGCTGACCAGGTATTGCCTTCTGTTCCTCAAACTACTACTTCTCAATCTATTTCTGGAACCCAAGTGGTTGGTAGGTCTGACCAAGGGGTTGTAGTACCACAACCTCTAACCAAGGTCGTAGAGCCAAACACTCAACCACCAAAACTCATATCTTTTCACTCCAGAAAGAAATTGCAAGTCAAAAGAAGTCGAATCAGTAGTGGCAGTATGAGTGAACCCACAGCTCTGCCTCTAGAAAAGAAAAGTAGAACACAACCTGAGGCAACTGTAAGCCCGTCTGTATCCTCCCAACAGGATATGGAAATTGATATGGCCGTTACACAGTTACTAGAATCATCTTCTCAACAGGATGATTCTATTGAAATTCGCCATAGGGCCGTGGCACCTTGTAGTGAGTCAAGCACACCTCCCCTATTACTCACAATGGGGGAAGACATACCTTTAAATGAGTCTCAGGACACACTGCAAGGAGAGCACGTAGAAAATGTGACAGTGCCTACCATAGTTACGGTAGAAGAGTCTTCACAGGCTTTAGAGGGAAATCTTGGTTCTCAGCCAACTTTAATAGAACCATCATCTCCCCTCCCAGGACAAACACTCCTGGCTCCCACAAGGGATTTTCCACTCGCAGTTTCGACTGGAGAAGGTGGAAGGCAACTTGATCAATCTACTACTGAAGCAATTCAGTCAACAATTTCAAATGTTCAAGTAGATTTGATTAAGGACAGGGATTTGCGAACTCCCATTGCACCACCACTGACCTTCCCAGAGGAGGCTAGGGTGATTTTACATGCAGGTACAAATCTGGAAGCAGTTAAGGAATCTGAGAGGAGTGATGTGAGGAATACCTTAAAATTGAGTGAAACACATGCACTTCAGATGAGTGGATCTCAAAGTGAACGTCAGGTGAGCGCACACACTAACACATACACTCTCTCATTATTAGAAAAGATAACTGCTTTAGAGAAAGAACTTGCAGTCAGCAAGGCTGAAACAGAAATTCTTAGGGCACAAGTGGGTGAGCGATCTTCTACATCCACCTCTGTCAACAGTCAGCTTGCTGTAATGAAGAAGGACATAAACTACTTAAAGACATCATTCACCAAGAAGATAGAATCTTTCGAACTCTCTCATGAAAAGGCACTTGATGACTCTGGAGATATTACTGTTGCTCAAGACATGTTAATTTCTGAGATTTCCTTGAAAGTTGATAATCTACAGTCAGAGGTACAGCACAATCAAGAATCTACTGATTCTCGTCTGGACCAGATCGAAAAGCAAAATGCACACCAGGCTAAAGGGTTAAGACATTTGTTTAATCTTGTAAGTCAAAGTCGCAAACCTACAAATGAAGAAATTGAATTCTTTACAAGTAAGGGTGGTGATGATGATGAACAGGATCCTGAAACTGGAGCAACTGATAAGTCTGTAGAGGATTCCTCAACTAAGGGGGAGAAATCAAAGGGGTCACAAGATAAAACTACTAAAGAAAGAGAGGGAGGAGAAGGAAAATCTGATAAATCTGACCAAGGTGAAGATAAGAGGAAGAAAGTAGTTGAACAAACTGAAGAAGATATTCAAGACAAGAACACAGGTTATTATTACACGGGTGAACCGGATAACTTTGATGTTTTTGCAGATCTTGAATTCCCTGATCAAGGTGAAGAACTTCCTGAACCTGATCTTAGTCACTGGGAAGATGAAGGACCAGTGATATCTGAATTTGAAGCTCAACAAGCTGAGAAAGAATCTGAAGAATTATTTGCTCAAAGGGAAGCTAATTTGCAACTGAGAGAAGAAAAACTTAAAAAATCTTTAGAGCAAATTGCACGAAATGAAGAACTTCAGAAAGCTGAACAGCAAGCATTACAAAGACTACATGCTATAAATGTTGAGAAGAGAAAAACATATATCAGACTAAAGAGCGGTGACAAATGGGAACGTGCTCAAAGAGCAATTGATTCACCTCAGAGTTCTGATTATGAAGATCGTCGTCTTGGACAAATTCTCGAGGAATTTAAACTGGCAAATCCAATATAAAGGCCTTACAGGTAGAAGTCATCAGGATAACTACTGCATTTGAACCCAAATCTGATGAGCTAGTAATATTTGTAGATTGTCATAAAGTTGGAACATTCAGAGTATCTATCCAGTTCTTTTATGACAGATCACTGACAGAGATATGGGTACTTAGGCCTAAGGTAAGAACATCTTCTGAGCTAGGTGTATTGTTACATGAAAAGTTCAAAGAATTTGCTGAAAGAGCTGGACCAGAAGTGATTAATGAACCTCCACAAGTAAAATTTCTTAAGGGAGAGGTACTTCACACAATCAATCTTCAGACAGATGAGCTATACGAACATCATGCAAAGCACTTGGTATATGCTGAATATGCTCTCAGAAATCATGGATACTTGACTGAAGAAAAGGTAATAGTTGCAGATCACATTCGTTCCTATGCACAAACGAACATAAAAGATTACAAGAAATTTCAAGGTGAACTTAGAAAGAAGCTTGGAATTCCTTTAGTCTTATCTCAAGGATTGTCATCTAGAAGAGAACGTCTTGTTGATTCTGATCTACATATGAAACTTCAAGTCACAGATGAGCCAGAAGAAGGAGAATTCAGAAGGGAAGACAATTGAAGATAAAGAATTGCTCTACATGTTATATCTTTAGAGCTTAGATAAATCTTGATAGGAATTTATATCATATGATCAGTCTAGAGGATCATCTATCTTGTATTTATCTTTCATGTTTGAATCTAGCAAATGTTAAATATAAACCAGAACTTTTTTTTCTTATTTACTTAGTATTTAAAGTTTTATCTTTCATTTGGTTAAGTTGGATTAGTTGAGGTATCCTCTAGGAATTTGCTTGTTATTATCTAACAAACAAATAGGGGGAGATTGAAAGGCATATGACTCAGCCTATTTGTAGTTAGAGGATCCTAATCAACTTAAACCAAATTGTAATAAGTAAATATACATATGAACTGTCACAGGAATCTCAAGAAGTATTATCTGTCAGAAGAAAGAAGAAAAGTCAATCTATAGTTTTGATGTCATACACTGGAAGACGATTCAGTTATCTGATCAAGCCCCAGTACAGCATTGAAGTTAATGGATTCATTTGAACAGTGACAGAGATTTTTCGAGTGATAGTTTGAAGATCAGTTACAGTACAAGAGAATTGAGAGAAGAAATAAACCACAACCTAAAGTCAAAAGTGAAGAAGCGTCATTGAGGTTAGTCGTTCATGAACCAGACAGTACATCGAACGTCAACACAAATCAGTGGTAATTCTTTACTACCTTTAGTGGTTTGTAAGAATTAAATTAATTATTTATTGATTTAATTAAATTCATTTATAATTGATATAAATTAATTTAGTTGATTTAGTTAAATGAATTAATTCTGTTAGAATTAATTTATTAATTAAATTAATTATTGTATCAATTAAATATGAATTAGTTAAAACATTAACTAATTAAATGGATCAATAAGACTTAAAGAAAGAAAGTTGGTTAAGTCTTGAAGGAGGTAAAATTCGGTAAGACTTAATTTAAGTCTTACTGACAGAAGCCTTTTCAGGATTAAGTCTTACCGACCTGATTTAAGTCCTACCGACCTCTGCCAGCTGTTATAAGTCTTACCGAAATTCTGGTAAGTCTTACCGACATATTTTAGGTCATAATGGAGGTTTGTGTAAGTCTTATTGAAGGAAAATCAAGTCTTGGAAGCTGTTTAAGTCATGCTGAAGCAATTAAATATCCTACAGAAAGCCAGCAAGACCTGTTGTTGATATAAAAGATCAGAACAGACCAGATTAAGTCATAACGGAGAAAACACAGCAGAAAACATATCATCAAGACCAGAATTCTCTCTCTCAAGAACACCAAGAACACCAAAGCTTAAACAATTCCCAGAAAATCAAGTTCTTCATCTTTGTGATATTCTATCCGATAGAACTTGCTTATTTGTGATTCTTGTACTACTAGAGAATTAAGTTTCCTAGTTCTTATCTTGATTATTATTAACTAAATTAGAAAAGTTCATGTCGAATTTTCTAATTAGTTATTAACATCTTGATAAGTTGTTATACTGATTTTTTAACACCACATCAAGTTAATATACAGTTATATTTAACTTGAAAAATTGTGTTAAATAATTCCGCAGATAAATTTGTCTTTATCAAATTTAATTTGAAGGACAAATTTCGATAAAAAGGTAAAGATTGTATTCAACCCCCCCTTCTACAATCTTATCGGACCTAACACCTGTCACGGCAGCTAAGAAACACAACACAAGTATCATAATGTCTGGAAAGATAAAAAGATCATGCAACAAAACAGAATATGAATTATTCCATGTTTAGAAGCAGAGTAATCAAATACAGATGGAATGAAATAGTAGTTCTTTTATATTCCAAAGTGGCTTCAGTTATATGATGTGTAATTTAAGAGTTATCTACAGTTCTGCTTAGCAAATAAATAATTAATAATATCTACAGTTTTCAACTCTGATTCCGTTGTCATTTCAAAGGATAAACATTATAGATTATTGATCTTTCACATTTAACTAGTCAGCTGATTGGACTGAACCTGCAGTGTGACGTATACGGATATTAGAGCACTCACGATCTCTTACTACCAGTGCACCAAAGCTCTAAACATCAGATTTAACAGACAATGCTCTCGCGATGGCATACTTAGGTAAAGAGGTGCCTTTTCATTATGATTGATAAAAGGTTTCCGAGAGTATATAAAATTGATAAGAGAGGCGAAGAGAATCGTATGAAGAAGAAATGATGAAATTGAGGATATGATAACAACCGGATGATGCAATATTCTATATCATTTTATTACAGCCTAAGCTCTGATTGTACTTTGATTCTCTTTTTCATAAACATTTTAGATTAATATTGTTTGTCAACAGCTTTTATTATGAGATCATCTTGCACCAATTCCAAATTACTTTATCAAGCTATGGAAGGTTATTGATCAGTTTCTTCCTCGTTAGATCTTCTTCACAAGAATGATAGGTCTCGGGTTTATTCTGTATAAGATACGGTTTATAGGTTGCTATGATGCTCCATATCACTTGTGTAACCGCGAAGATAACTTGATTTAGTGATGATCCAAACAAAGAGATATAGAATTCAGTTGAGTATTAAGGACTCAGAATTACACATCTAGTAGCTCTTGGCTTAAGAAACTTCTATTAAATTACGAGGGAACCTATGTGCATAAGGTATAAAAGCTAATCCGGAACAACTGATCCTTCACTTAAGCCATTAATAATAATAAAATCACACCTGAAAATACGAGTGATATCACTTCTAAAGTCTACTAAAGAAAATCCTTCCAAAGAATTCGATCAGGAATACTTTACTTTTGCCATTGCTTTGAAATCATTTAACATTCCATAAATAACAGTGTCTTAGGATAGTGGCTTTTACTCACCATTTGCTGTTTCCAAAGTCTTTATAGTGCCAAAGAAGAACAGAGACAGACAAAGTTCCATGGAGGAACCTTTTAGGCTGCTGAGCCTTCGCAATCTAAAATTAGACAAGGATATTCCACTATTTGTTGCACTCTTTTTCATTAGTTTGACAAAACAACAGCTCTAATCTGTTGAATATATACACTTTTGATTATCGTACTGTATATAGACTTTTGATTATCGTACTGTTTTTCATTAGCATGAAGAACCAATAGCACTTTGCTATTTAGCTCAATCTTTTTCCATAGTAGTTTCTCAAATTTGGTTATATTGAATAACAGTGACTCTTGTTTTGATTTTATACAAAAGTGTTGGTGTGCTCGTTTTAAGCAAAAGGAAGGAGATCTCCTAACAGATCTTAGTGATGTGCAATGCATCTTTCAAAGCCTCTCTGGCTTGGCTTAGTTTTATTAAGTGGTACTTATATGGCCTTATTTAACCAAAAATCATCTTCTCGGTTTAAAAGCTCTAAAAATCATTTTACAATAGAACAACGGGCCATATTATGTCAATGTGACTGTATATGACTCCCTTGTACGTGATAACTTGATTTCCATGCACAATGTGTTGTATTTTGAAACCCTCGTAGACTCATATTTCATTTTCAATTTATAAATACTTAATACATTAACAAATGCAACTACCTTAAACTGCTCTTTTCGGTGAAGTGTAGTGATTTCCCTGTCATTTAGAGATGTAAAAGAAGGCTTATTAATTTACTTCATGAGCAGAGGTGAGCTGCTCGCTTAGAATATCGTATCATCTTGCATAGTGCTACTAGTTATATGAATGATGTAGGTAATAACAAATCACAGCACTCTAAAAAATGTTGGTGGCAACAAGACTCAAACCCAGCCATGTTAAAAATTCAAATAAAAACCAATATACAATTCAAATGTTGGTTTTACCTCGTGGGTTTTGTTCTCTGCAGAAATTTGCCTGCAGTAACCCCATGGAGAAATTGAAAATTCACAAATTGAAAAACAGAACTTGAAAAAAACAAATTGAAAAAGAAGACACAAGTAAAGTTGCATATACAAACTTAATGCTCTTAAAGAAAACCCCAAATTTAAACATATTTATACAAATATACATATGTTATTTAAAAAAAACATACATTAAACCCTAATTAACAAGAGTCTCAAATTAAAGCACAAAAATTAAACCCTAATTGGAATTCGATTAAAAACTCAATTTGAGGGAGGAGGATTTGGGATCGATGATTTACCTTTGTTAAGCCATAATCTTCTTCGAGCTTGAGTATTGGAGCTTGAGATCCTCTCTTCTAGCTTGAGTTTTGTCTGGGTGTGACTGCGCTGGGTTATGTCTGCGTTGTATTATGTCCGTAGTCTTTTGTTAGTGAGTTTTGTTTCTTTTTATCCCGCTCAACATTTTAAAGTATATTTTAGAAGCCCGCCTTTTTTTTGGGCACAAAAAATATGTATTGTAACGATTTAAGAAAAATATTGCAATAGAATGAATGTTTTTAACTATCTTAATTTTTTTCTACGCAATTGCAATGCTTTACAAATTCATTGCAATTAATGTGATTTGGTTTCTCAATAGCAACGTTTTTTTGACAAACTTTCAAATATATGGTTGCAATAGCCATTTTATGGTGTAGTGACATTCGAGATTAACCATTTAACACATTTTAAAAGTCTAAGTATAACTTCACTTAAATCGAAACATATTTTCGAATTGTCTTGTACACCTTTTAGTGTAACTCTTTTTATTACTGATACGATCCTACATTTGTTCGTTATTATGACATGTCATCATACCCACACTCGGTATATACTTAAGTCATATAAGTTCTAAAGTCGATCGATTATGAACCGAGATTAGAGATGGCAACGGGTCGGGTCGGGTCGGGTTTTTCAATATCCAGATCCAGACCCGATTTTTTTGACAGGACCCGGACCCGACCCGGACCCGAAAAATACCCGAAAACTAAGACCCGGACCCGGATCCAACGGATTTCGGATCGGATCGGATTTTACCCGAAACCCGAATGTTTGGATTTTACCCGAGATCCGAGACCCGAACCCGAATTACTAAAATATTATAATTAAAAGAAAAATTGATTATTTAACTATTAATTGTAAATATTAATAATAAAATGATATAATAAACAATAATTAGATTAAGTGCATGTAAATATTAATAATGAAATGATACAATAATTAGTGAAATGTATGTAAATTATGTAATATGTATCATGGTTATAAAATTAAGTAAGATATTAATATATTTAATAATTCATTATATATATATATATATATATATATATATATATATATATATATATATATATATATATATATATATATATATATATATCGGGTTTTTAATCGGGTTTCGGGTTCGGATCGGGTTTGGATCGAATTTCGGGTTTCGGGTCGGGTATCGGATCGGGACATCTAAGATCCAAATCCAGATCCAAACTCTTTCGGGTCCAAAAATAAGATCCAAATCCAAATCCAAATCCAAAAAATCGGGTTTGGGTAGATCCAAACGGATCGGATCGGATCGGATATCCATCGGGTCGGGTATTTTTGCCATCCCTAACCGAGATTATACCTCGAGTTTTATCGTTCGTTTTCTAAGTGTTTTACCAAAGCTATAACCAAGCGGGTTTTTAGGGGTTCGTTCGCGTTTAACTTCGATTCCAACATTTTTATAAAATCGGAAAACGATCCGTTTGATATGTAGTTTTCTTTCATACCTTCCTTATGACCCCTAGTATTTATTTACCAAGATTCGCCACTGAGTAACATGCTTTACGAGGGTTCAATTGAAGTTACGAACTTTTACTTACAGTTCGTAAACCGTAAGTCGGAATGTTTCGATTCTCGCGCCAAAAAATCTATGGCTCGAGATCTACAAGGACCAGTCACAATATTACCAAGGTCAGGAATTTATATTAACTGCCATGCTTGGTTTCTAAGTGTTAACAAAAATTCGGCATTACGACGACTATAACTCGAACGATCCAAATTCATACATGCCTCAAGCACATCATCAAAGCAACTCATGGCTTAACAACATCATTTACTGCTGTCAAGAGGCTCTAAGGCCAGGGGTAAGGTCTCATGACCACCACACAACATAAACATAACAAATCAAGTCTTAAACATCTATTAACAAAACAATCGAGAACTCATCTTGCAACCCACTTAAGATCTCATCAAAACTTTATAAAACTCAAAGTAAGATCTAGGGTTTAGGTGAGATATACCTTCCTTGGAGTATGTACTAGCCTTATAAAACCTTTTATAGCCCTTAGAACACCTTAAACAAGCTTGGATCATCCAAAGAAACAATAAAACTAAAGTTAGTTCTTAAAAATTACTATACATCAGTTCAAAGATCTGCACAAACGAGGCCCTTACCATGCTTTCTTGGATGAGGATCCTAAAGGAGAGTTGTAGAGAATCTAACCAGATTTCCAACAAGCTAAAGAACACCAAATTTCATTGCGAAACGAAGGAGATATGGCCGTTTGAAAATCAGTCCAGAAACTGTCAAGCATCATGACATTTTTCTTCTTCAACTTTGGGAGGTGATTTGACTAGGATATACTACTTGGATTCCTATGAAATTTGGAGCAAATATTTCCCATGTAGTGGAGAGGCTGTGGTAAAAATTTGGTGATTTTATCATGGATAGAAATGGAGATATAAATTTTCTTCTTGAGCTTGGTGCTGCTGGGCAGTTTCACAAAATGGAGAGAAATGGAGTGGTTTTGCTTGCTCTCTTACTTTAGTCTCATCCAAATGAATTATTGCAATGTATTGAGATAATATCTAACCACTTTATTTATTAAAGTGATTGCCTCATCTTGCTTGAGTCATCAAAGAGACAAGTGTTGGTGTTTTGTGGTGAAGTGATGTCATTAGCACTAAGTAGCTTGGTTTGTTTCCAAGTGTGCTAGTTACTTGCTTAACTAGCTTGGTTACTAGATATTTTCTACTTGCACATGCATGCATCTAGATCTCTGCTTGCTCTTTTGTTTGTTTATTACTCAATTTCAATAATCGTTCGGAGGAACATCTCAAATATTTCTCGTTAAGGTTTTACCGGAAACCTTCTTAATACATATACTAATATCCTTAATCCTCCTTTAATATCCTTGAACTTAAATTCCTTAAATCTCTTAAATAAATCCTTAAATCCTTCAGTGTCCAGGAAAATCTCGGAGAAAATAAAAGTGCTGTTTTTTTTAGAATCCGACAGCTTTTACATACACTTATTTTCCCCATGGATCACTAATACGAACTCAGAAATCCGTTCTGAATACTTCTACATAGCGTCGTCTAATAATATTCTCATTTCCACTAAAAACACTATTCACTCTTTATTCTCTTATTATTCATTATATTTAAAAAAAATGTCCTTGTTCTCCTTTGGGCGTTCCTTAACTCTTTTACGGAGCCACTGGAATAATGACGGATATCGATTTGGATGACATAAGAATGACCTTCCCCCTTGGAATTATCAAATATTAATTTCCTAGGAGATAGATAATTCTTATATAGATTGTCAACCAATAGCATTCTTCATGACATATAAGTATTTGAATCCGTATCCATTCCATTCATTCATTAGGGCTGGTGACCTTATTGTCGGAATCATTGTTCCTCATTTTATCAATACTTAAAAAAAAGTTTTAATTCTACCGAAAAATTAGGTTCTTACATATACTATGTGAGTAAGGTTTTACACAGAGTAGAGTTGAATTACTCCACCATTGAGAAGTTTGCCTTAGCATTGGTGACTACCTCCAGGAAATTACGATCCTATTTTCAGGCACTTAAAATTGAGGTCCTTACAAAAACAGCCATTGAGGAATATTCTGCACAGCCCTAAAGCCAGTGGTAGGCTCATCAAGTGGGCAATTGAGTTGGGAGAATTTGATGTTGAGTACAAGCCAAGGACTTCCATTAAAGCACAGGCACTGGCTGACTTCGTGGGTGAATGTACCATCGACAACCAAGAAGTCGGGGGGCAAGAGATAGTACCCCCGGAAGGCAATGAACCACCTAAGGAAGATAAGGAACTCGTGCTTGAGGAGAAGGAATACTGGATGCTCTATTTTGATAGGGCATCAAAAACAAAAACAAATGGTGCAGGTCTTGTTCTGCAAAGTCCCGATGGATTCACGATTGAATACGCCCTGAAGTTAGACTTCCCAACAACCAACAACGAGGCAGAGTATGAAGCTTTGATAGCCAGACTTGGTCTGGCAGGAGCACTAAGGATCGAGAATCTTAAAGTTTGCAGAGATTCAAGGTTAGTTGTGGCCCAAGTCAATGAAGAGTTTGACGCAAGGGATGAAACCATGGCCAAGTACTTAAGGCTTGTGAAAGCAGTGATGACTCAGTTTAACGAGTGCTACATAGAGCACATTCCTAGGGAGGAAAACATCAAGTCTGATGCCTTATCCAAGTTCGCCTCCTCCGAGATAGGGAATTATTTAGAAAGTGTTTACTTTCAAGTTCTGAGAGCCCCTACCATCGATTCAAAGTTGGTCGCACCTATTGGAGTCAGGGAATGTTGGATAGATCCCATAAAAACATACCTCGAGACCGGTTGGCTCCCGACTAATCCCATGGAGGCACGAAAATTGTCCGTGAAGGCATTAAGGTATGCACTGATTGAAGGGATACTCTACAAGAAGTCTTTTGTGATTCCATATCTAAAGTGCTTAAGACCCAAGGAGGCTAAATCAGCTATTGAGGAGGTCCATGAGGGGATTTATGGGCAGGACTTGGGGGCAGGGCCCTCGCTCACAAGATAGTCAGACTCAGGTTCTATTGGCCTGAGATGATGGCCGATGCCAAGGAGTACGTGAAAAAGTGTGATCGGTGCCAGAGACACGAACCAGTGGTTAGGCAACCACCAAAGATGTTGACATCCATCAGCTCCCCCATTCCTTTTGCTATGTGGGGGATGGATATACTTGGGCCTTTTCCTTTGGCCACAGCTCAAAGGAAGTTCCTGATTGTAGCTATTGACTACTTCACTAAGTGGATTGAGGCCAAACCCTTGGCTAAAATCACAACCAACCAAGTTGCACAGTTCCTATGGGAGAATGTCATGTGTAAATATGGAATTCCATGAATCCTAGTTACGGACAATGGACGTCAGTTTAACAATGAAGAATTCAGAAAGTATTGCGATGGGAATGAAATTGAGCTTCGGTTTACCTCGGTTGCCCATCCTCAAGCCAACGGGCAAGCTGAGGTTGCTAATCGAATCATCCTTGATGGACTCAAGAAAAGGGTGGAGCGCTTTAGAAACACTTGGGTAGACGAACTATTACCAATACTTTGGCCGCACCACCTGTAAGGTGACAACTGGGGCGACCCCTTCATGTTAGCCTACGGGGCTAAAGTTGTGGTACCCGTACAAATCATGCATGCGTCTCCACGGGTGGAAGCCTTTGAACCTAACACTAACGAAGAAGGAATGAAGCTGGCCCTCGACCTGATAGATGAGGTGAGGGATGAAGCTCATGCAAGGAATGTGGAACATCAGAAGAGAGCCTCCTTCTACTATAACCTAAGGGTTAAGGAAAGGTTCTTCCCTTAAGGAGACCTAGTACTCAGAAAGATTGAAGCATCCGGAGTTGGACAGAAGGGGAAGTTGGCTCCGATTGGGAAGGCCCATATCGGGTCAAAGGAACACTGGGACGAGAATCGTACAAGTTGGAGACTTTGGAAGGTAGCGAGGTGCCCCGTACTTGGCACGCATCAAACCTCAAGGTCTACTATGTTTGACTATCCATAGCAGGACTTAACTTATATTTATTAGGAAAGTAGAAATAATGTACAGTATTATGTAAGGGCTGGACCCATTTCAACATTTATTTATGCAACTTGGTTTTCAATATTCTCTTTGTTCATGTTTTATCTCTGATATATATTAATGCATATTTGAATTGTAAGCTTAAAAAGGCCAAGTACAATTGACAGAAATAGCAAGGTAAAAGAAAACCGAGAATGACATAAATAAAAGCCCGAAGGCAATAAGTTAAGTTACAAAACCAGAATAATATAAAAACAAATGCCACGCAGGGCCAGAATAAATCAATCTAAGCTTTCTTGTTGGAAGCTGAATCCTCCTCATCCCCCTTAGTCTTCGAAGCACCAACAGAAGGGGATGTAGCAGTAGTAGCTGATAATTGCATATTTTTGCATATTTTTATTACATATTTATTGCTTGAACTCGTATTTTAATAATTTATTTTGTTACATTTCAGCAAATTCGTGAATAAATAAAGAAATGGCAAAATAAAGAAATAAAGAGCAAGGAAGGGAAAAAGAGGAAGGAAGAGGACTTAAATGAAAAAAGGAAAAAGAATTAGGAGCTTGGTGGAAAAGGAATCTTTGAAGAAATGTGGAAGGTGGAGATCATCCCAACACACTAAATAAGTGTATGGCCAAGATCCACTCATCAAAGCTTAAGGGGGAAGGAAACAAATAGATGGTGTAGGGCCAAGATTAACCCAACACACCCCTAAACCCTAATTCTTATCCTAAAAATACCCCCTCACCCCCTTGTATTTAGGAACTTAGATTTTAGGGTAGATTTTGGGGTAGCTTTATTTTCTTGTTTTGTAGTTTCAATTCTTGTAAACACTCTATTTTACTTTAATGCAATTTCATTTCCTTTAATTTCTCATCTTGCTCTTTCATTATATTGCCTTACCTTCGTTATTTTTGTAAATCCGTTTAGTGGACATAGTAGCGAAAAGCTAACCACTATGGGTTGAAAATAACGAATTTAATTTCCTGTTCTTAGTTGTTAATTTTAATTTTGCCCCTTTAAATTTCGATTTTATTGTGGGCCATTTTAATTCCAAATCAAATCCTCGTTTTAGTGTAAACTTATAATTTCGTAGTTAAATTTCTTTACTTTTGTTTTTTGTTTTAAATAATAAAAAAATTAGTTTTAATAATTACTTTACCTGTTTTATTTTCCTAAAATTCGTAGCCTTAGTTTCTTTTGCACTGTTTTATTTCACTAAATTCGAAGCTTTATTTACAAATTCCCCTGTTTCTTCTCTAATTCTCACAATAACAAAACCCAACTTCCTTTATTTTGAACAAGTGTCTTCTTCTCCCATTCTTGTTCTTCTTCTTGTTCTTTCTTTCTTCGATTTTAATTTTACACGAACCCAGCACTCTCCCCCTCTTGTTTATTCCCTTCGCTGCAATCCCAAACCCCTTTCCCTTTTCTTTCAATCCAAACACCCTTTCTTTTCTTCTTATTTTGTATTATTACTCAACATAATTTTCGAATACTAAGCTGAGTTCGCGAGTTTGTTCTTGTTGTTTTGTGAATGTCGATTTATGAATTCTGTGTTTTGTTTCGTTTCACTGAGCCTGCTACTGAGTTTCTGAGTTGTGTTGTCGAGTTAGTTGTATCGCTGAGTTACTATTGTTCGCTGTCGATTGATTTTGTTTGGTTTAGAACCGCTGTCTAGCTTTATGTTCTGAGTTTTGAGTCGCTATTTTCCCGAGTTCTGTATTTTCTTTGGGTTAATTTGTGTTAGAACGGTTGTTAGTTTGCAGCTAGATTCACGAATTACGATTGTAATTGCTGTTTTGTTGTTGTTTAGTTGATTGTATCTTGTTGCTGGTTTTCGTTGAGTCAAGTCACCACTGAGTTTTAGTTGTTGAGTTCGTAGTTGTTCATGTTTGATTACCGAGTTTACCGATTTTGCGAGTCAACTTGCTGGGTTCCATGTCTGCGATTATTTACATTTTTGTTGTGTTCCTGTTGAGTTTTGTTTTATTTTCACTGTCTACTCATACTTTCGATGTTATTTTCTTTCGTTTCATTTTGTTTAAACCGAGTGTCTGTGTCATTGAGTTGCTTTGTCTTTTGCTGTGTTTTAGTTGAATCTTTTGTTCAAAGTTTTTTAGCAGTACTGAATGCCGAGTCGAATTCTGATTTCTGAGTTGAGATGTCGAATGTTTTAGCTACAGTTTTTGATTGTATTGTAGTTTCTGAGTTATTTAAGTTATTAAGTTTTTGTGGTATTTGGTTCTTTTGGCTAGTTAATCTTTCGGATAACCCATGTCAATTTTTTTCTAAAAACTTTTTTAGTTTTAAATTCGAATGGAGAATTTTTTCATAATTTGGTTTTCGGTATTTTACTTTTTAATTAGTTAGATTAAAATTAGAATAAATTTATTTATTTATTTTTAATTAATTTAAAATAGAATTTTCATTTAGGAATTAATTAGTTAAAATCAAAATTCTCAAAAATCCAAATCGTTCTAGTTCGATTAAATTAAAAGTTAAGGCTTGCAAAAATGTTAATCTCCGTGGATCGATACATAAAATATTTCAACGATTGAATCGTGCGCTTGCGATTTTAAAATTGTATTTATTTTAGCATATTAAGTTTTTGGCGCCGCTGCCGGGGACTAATTATTTTTCGCGCCTTGATTTTTAATTTTTCGGATTAGTTTTTACTTGCCTTATCTTTTGTTTCCTTTTCTTAGGAAAGTTGGAATTACGGGAATCTTCTCACGGAGCTTGGAACAAATCGGAATTTTTGGAAGTGTGCTTTGGTAACCCGTATTTCTCTCTTTTCGCCTTTTTATTTTTAGAAAATCACAAAAAAATTTAAAAATCACAAAAAAATTGAAAATTGAAAAATCAAAAAAAATTAGGTAGTAAATACATACTTGTTGCATCATGCATTTAATCACTTAGGGCACATCATCTAGATTTTTATTTTCTTGTTTTTAATTTTTCGTACCTTATAATTGTGGTGATTGCTGGAGGACCCAAAGGTACGTCAAATTCTTCTTTCTTTTAGATTAGGACACGTAGTGTAAGCATCCATAATTGTTTACCGCTTTCAATAATCTCGTTGTTTGTTGCATTCATTTGTAAATAAATCTTAAGAGCAAACCACTTACATGATATGGGAAGAGATTTCATCACTCTTTCCTTGGCCCAAAAACAATTTAATCCATCATTTTTCATACCCTAGCCTTTAATAAAATTAATTAGACGTTTGCTCCTAGGAATTTCACGCTCAATTAGGAAGGTACCTAAGAAACGAAGTAATTATTAATTATTCCGACTCTTTGGTGTCTAGGTAAGCGAAAGCTTACCTGGCCAATTAAGATTTGGTGTCTAGGCTGGTGTTTAGCCTCTTGGCAATGCTTGCACCTACCTGGCCAAATTGGTCCAAATAAATTCTGATTTACCGAGTTTTTGGTGGTCCTTACAGTGTAAGAACCCTAATTTTTGCAATATTTTCTTTTATATAATATCATGTGGCATTGTCAATTTGGAACCTTTCTAGTCATCCCTGTTGTTTAATGGAATTGATTGTCTGAGAAACTATGTTGTTACATTCACTATGATAGATAAACGGGAAGATTGTTGAAGGCAAGAATCTTATTGTTGGTAAGATTTATAAAACTTGGGATTTGAGAATTATTGGAGTGTTAAAAGATTTATTAGGAATTCGAGGAATTTACACAATTAAGTAATTAAGGAATTACTAGGGAAATCTCTACGCGAGAAAATATTATTACGAGAGATTAATTAATATACGATACGAATTAAAGATTAAGCGAAAGCATTGGTGGAAGAATGATGATACAAGAAGTAGTATTGCATGCAAGTCCCATGCAACTAAGTAGTTAGGAAAAGCAAACTAGTAGTACTAAGTGGACAAGAGGAATAGTAACTAGTTATTACTTTTTCCAAGGGAGACAAGAGGGTATGGTGGCCTATACCCTAGACTTACAACATGTGATACATATCTATATACTAATACATATATCACCCAACCACTTTACAATTATTCAACCAACCAAAAAGCAAAACACAAAAACTCTTCTCCCCCCCCCAAGCCAAAAAGCTCTCGGCCAAGCAAGAAACCAAGGAAGAAAATTTTTCCTTCTTCCATTTCTCTTCATTCATAATTCAAGGCATAATTCCTAGGCACTCTACATCATATAAGAAAGGTATACTAAGAATTCCAAGCCTTTTCATCCATTAATTTTCAAGATATTAATTGTTAAAGTTTTGGTGAATAGTAACAATGTTAAGTTTTCTTTTAAATCTTGGATTATAAGGAGTGTAGGAGCTCATTCAAGGTGTTCTTGAGATTTGTAAGGCATACCCAAGGCTCCTAGATACTCAAGAAGGTATAAAAACCCTAACCCCTCTTGGCCATGTAGTGTTTGAGATGTTTAATGATAGATCCATGTGTATTTGTGTTAATCTTGGATATATAAGTGATGGATGATATAGATCTTGAGTTTAAGTGTTGTGGTTGTGATTTTTATGCTTGTGGTTAGTGTATGTATCTCCATGAATGTTATAAAGTATGAACTTGGTGATTTAGATGTTGGTTGTGATGTGGATGTAAGAATCTTGGTTGGTTTAGTGAAACAAGCATGGTGAGTTTTTCCCAGGAACTTGACCTGTCTTGTAAGAGGGTTTTGAACCCCCAAATCTTGTCCCCTGAGGTTCTAATATATATTGTTGGAAAGGTATTTGAATTTAGTTTCCAAAAATATAAGGTTCATGACTAGGTGATGTATAGATTTTGAGTTATGGCCGGAGAAGTGAAATGTGTTTCTGGATTCCGGATTGCACTAAATGGTCCCCTTGTGAACCTTGTTTAACCCCTAAAAATTTATGTAGGGTCATGGAAAAATTAGAGAAGCTAGTAAATGCAGTGGTGAAGGCTACCCAAAAAGAATTGGATTAAAATGTTAATTTTTCAATTTTATAAAAATGCTAGAGTAAAATTCGCGCAAGGGAAAAAGTCGTTAGTGGAGTGTAATTTTAGGGGTAATGGTTATGATTCGGATGTGGTGACCAAATTAAGTCGAATAAGTGACGAGCGTACCCGAGTGATGACATGAACCTATAGTGGGGCTAGAGTGTCATAAGACGAAGTCATTAAGTTAATTTTGTACCCGCTAAAACCCCGTAATTAAAGAGGTATTGTTAAGGTACTAACGAACGGTTATTGCTTATGTATAGATCATTCCACTCCGCACGCTCGACCACCCCAACCACACCAAGGCAAGTTTACTTTTCAAAACTTACATATACAAGGACTTTCACTGTTGTGTTTGTAGTTTTCAATCATATCAAATGTTTATGTTTATCGAAGTATCGATGAAAATTGAGATGTATGAGTACATATATGTTTGCACCCCTTGAACTTAGAATGAAATGTTTTCTTCGGACAACGACTCTAGCAATAGAGGTCGTAGCGGTCCGTATATACTATTGACCGGGGAGCGGTATATTGTTATATCGTAATTAAATTGCGAAAACCCGAAGGGTCATTCGGGGAGTATCGTATACTCAAGTAATTATTTTTATATCTTCGTAAATATACAAAATACCTATCTTGGATTAAAAGCTTATTTAATTAAATAATTATTTTATGAATTATTAATATTAAATCTTAAAATATTATTTACTAATTATTGTTCATTATTTTAAAGACAATGCTAATCCAAGATACCTTTAGCACTTTCAAACTCGAACTCTTTCGAACTCAGAACATTTTCGAAAACCCCCGGTCAGGTTTGCTTCTTGTGTGATTTCAAGAATCATCGGTCGATTGATGTCGGACCTCAATTACTCTATTTTCAATCAAAATCAAGTTTTCAAAAGAAAAAGAAAAAAAAAGGGGACTCTGGCAGGTGTGGGAACCGTTGACGAACGATTCCCGGGATGTGTAAGCGGCCGTGAGCCAGGCGGTCCATCAATTATTATTTCGGCCCAGGTGTTGCCGAAGGATGATTACGGATGTAGTTTTCATCGAGGGTGATTACGGATGTAGTTTTCACCCGGGGATAGTTACGGATGTAGTTTCTATCCTTCTACTGGTAGAGAAGACCCGCGGATTATTGGACTTGGATGTGGCGACTGATCATCGTCAATCCCTGTCAGGTTTTGTGTTTTCTTTAAGTCCCATTCCTCCATTTTGGAAAATGCTCTGACACTGCTTCTTAGGCTTATGTGCCAAGTTGCTGATAGTGTTCTATTTTGATGAGAAAGATGTTGACTCTATGCAGTATCTAGAACTGCAAGTTTATTTTGAAAACAAGGGCACGTATTGTTGCACCTTCGAAATTTATCAACAATGACAAGTGATTTTATAACTGATTGATACAAACGAGTTTAATGACTGCTAAACATATGAAATGTTATATTGCTTACCTTATACATATATTTCTTGCTGAGCTATAGTTGCTCACTCTTGCTTGTTTTCAAATTTACAAACACAACAGCTAAGCGAAATGGCAAGACCCAGACAGACTGCCCGAAAGCAGGTGACTAGACCCGAGGCAGCAGTTGAGATTCCACCGGTAGGCCCCATTAGCCGGATTGGTTGGCAACTTTTGTTAGTACATTTTATTTATAAGTTTGACCTGTGTAAAGCAGTGTACCGTAACAAACTTTCAAGCCGCCAACTTCACTTCTTATCGAAGTGTTGCTGGTAGTATAAATGCTATTGAATTCGGTCTGTAATAACTCTGAAACTTTTACTTTTGCTTAATCAATGGTGTGACGTTTCTGAGACTCTAACCTCTGTGTGTGTGTGTGCGGTGTGAGTTTATTGTGGGGTCGATGGCTGTTTTATATATTATGTGCAAGAACAGGTATGTTATTAATGGAAAATGGACCGTGAACGCCTAGATCTCCGACCCCGGATCTGGGGGCGTCACATACAGTTAGGAGCAAGGTCTAGTTTATTTTATTAAGGAACCCTAGATATATGATTTTTCTTTTGATTTTTCACCCTTTCTTTTTGTGTGTTTAAATTTTTGCACTTATTTGCTACGTGTTTCCTTTCGTGGTTTATGCGAACTATTTGGATTAGGGATAATTCTTCTAGACTAGTGAGATCGTTTTAGATTTCTTCCTCTTCTGATTCCTAGTCGTTAGATAATTATGAATCAATAGTAAACATGGCCATGTCTCTTAAGGACCGTTGCTATCCCACCCGTTCTGCCCAACCCTCGTGTATCACTCTTCCTCCCGTAAATGGTAATAATTTCGAAATCAAAGCTCAACACATTAGCATGTTACCCAAGTTACCGGGAGTGAAGGTGAGGACCCGTATCTTTTCATCCATGAAATCGAGGAGGTTTGTGCTTTACAAAAACTCCAACAATTAACCGAGGACTCGATTAGGCTTAGACTCATTAATTTTGCGCTTAAAGAAAATGATAAAAAATGGTTGTATAGCCTACCGGTTAATTCTATTTCCACGTGGGAGGGATTTGTGGTAATTTTTCTTAAGAAATATTTTCCAAACCATAAGACTACGAGAATTAAAAACGAAATAAATCAATTTCATCAAAAGGAAAATAAGTCTTTTTGGAAATATTTTGATCGTTTTAAAAATCTTTTATCACAATACCCCCACCACGGAATAGAAAAGTGGAGATTTTGTAAGATTGTTTGCGTGGCCTTAGATAGTCCGACAACCGCTTTGTTAGAGTCTATGTGCCAAGGTAAATTCATGGAAAAAGATGAGGACGAAGGGTGTGCGTTTTTCGAGGAATTAGCCGAGAAGACCATGTTTTGGGAGTCTACTAGAGAGCCTAATAAGTCGAACGAGTCGTCTAGTACATCTAGGGTTTGCATTCGATTGGAAATTCAATTGTAACCGATGCCAAATTAGCTACTCTAACTAGAAGACACGAAGCCCTAGAAACTAGTAACGCCCCCTCACAAGTGTCTATGTGCTCTAATTATAATCAAGGTTTTCCAAACTTTCCCGGTTGTGATCAAGTCAATGCGGTGTTTCAACCAACCCCTAGAAATGATCGTTTTGCTCCTACTTACAGTCCCGGTTGGAAGTATTACCCAAATTTCTCGTGGAACCAAGGCCAAATCTACCTATTCTTGTATATTTTTGCATATTTTTATTACCTATTTATTGCTTGAACTCGTATTTTAATAATTTATTTTGTTGCATTTCAGGAAATTCGTGAATAAATAAGGAAATGGCAAAATAAAGAAATAAAGAGCAAGGAAAGGAAAAAGAGGAAGAAAAAGGACTTAAATAAAAAAAGGAAAAAGAATTAGGAGCTTGGTGGAAAAGGAATCTTTGAAGACATATGGAAGGTGGAGATCATCCCAACACACTAAATAAGTGTATGGCCAAGATCCACTCATCAAAGCTTAAGGGGAAAAGAAACAAATAGATGGCCAGGATTTGTCCACCACATTTAGAAGGTGTAGGGCCAAGATTAACCCAACACACCCCTAAACTCTAATTCTTATCCTATAAATACCCCCTCACCCCTTGTATTTAGGAACTTAGATTTTAGGGTAGCTTTAATTTCTTGTTTTTTAGTTTCAATTCTTGTAAACACTCTCTTTTATTTTAATGCAATTTCATTTCCTTTAATTTCTCATCTTGCTCTTTCATTATATTGCCTTACCTTCGTTATTTTTGTAAATCCGTTTAGTGGACATAGTAGCGAAAAGCTAACCACTATGGGTTGAAAATAACGAATTTAATTTCTTGTTCTTAGTTGTTAATTTTAATTTTGCCCCTTTAAAATTCGATTTTATTGTGGGACATTTTAATTCCAAATCAAAGCCTTGTTTTAGTGTAAACTTTTAATTTCGTAGTAAAATTTCTTTATTTTCGTTTATAGTTTTAAGTAAAAAAAATTAGTTTTAGTAATAACTTTACCTGTTTTATTTTCTTAAAATTCGTAGCCTTAGTTTCTTTTGCACTGTTTTATTTCTCTAAATTCGAAGCTTTATTTACAAATTCCCCTGTTTCTTCTCTAATTCTCACAATAACCAAACCCAGCTTCCTTTATTTTGAACAAGTGTCTTCTTCTTCCATTCTTGTTCTTCTTCTTGTTCTTTCCTTCTTCGATTTTAATTTTACACGAACCCAGCACTCTCCCCCTCTTGTTTATTCCCTTCGCTGCAATCCCAAACCCCTTTCCCTTTTCTTTCAATCCAAACACCCTTTCTTTTCTTCTTATTTTGTATTATTACTTAACATAATTTTTGATTACTAAGCTGAGTTCGCGAGTTTGTTCTTGTTGTTTTGTGAATGTCGATTTATGAATTCTGTGTTTTGTTTCGTTTCACTGAGCCTGCTACTGAGTTGCTGAGTTGTGTTGTCGAGTTAGTTGTATCGCTGAGTTACTGTTGTTCGCTGTCGATTGATTTTGTTTGGTTTACAACCGCTGTCTAGCTTTATGTTCTGAGTTTTCAGTCGTTGTTTTCCCGAGTTCTGCATTTTCTTTGGGTTAATTTGTGTTAGAACGGTTGTTTGTTTGCAGCTGGATTCACGAATTACGATTGTAATTGCTATTTTGCTGCTTTTTAGTTGATTGTATTTAGTTGCTGGTTTTCGTTGAGTCAAGTCACCACTGAGTTATAGTCGCTGAGTTCGTAGTTGTTCGTGTTTGATTACCGAGTTTACCGATTTTGCGAGTTGTAACACCCCCAAATCCGGGATCAGGGATCGGGTCGTTACGGTCTCTATTCCCATAAATTACACTTGACTTGAGTCCAAAATAAATAAGTAGCATACTGTGACCCCACAATAATATCCACTCACACACACACACACACACACACCAGTTATAGTCCCAGAGATGAAATTGAAATAAGTCTGCTAATTATAGAATCCACGAATAAAAGTTATTACAATCCAAAAGGATAATAACATAAGTTTAAAGTTTTTTCCATTGATTACATTAATTATACTTATAATTAAGGCTGAAACAAAAGCTGCCAATCTACCTCAGCAATGGTAGCGATAAACTCAGCGGGTAGTCCTCTGGCTGGGTCACCTGCTTGCGCCGAGTGCGCCTTACGCGGGCCATCAAACCTAGTTGTTGTTGTGATATAATAATAGAGCAAGAGTGAGCAACAGCCCACCAATAGTAATATATGACTGGACAATAATATATACAACAAGTCAACAATATCGACGAAACCATATGCCATCCATATACTAATTTAGTACCAGTATAATGTAAAAGATAACGTTGCAAAATAAGCTTTCAGTTCTGATCAGTATTCAAACCCTGTCAACAAGAGGGATATCTCATGTTGCAAAAAATAAATAACTTTAATGATGAACTAAAGCTGGAGTATTCACCACGCCCGCTGTTCCAATCCTTACGATGATCAGTCGTAGATTGTACAGCTCAAATTAGATTTACTACCGGTAGAAGGAAGAGCTGACGGATTTACTTGTCGACCGCCCTGTTAGATCTCCCCGGCCAACGGTTGGGCCAAATGGGATGGACCGGCGCTACTCGGCCTCTTACACAACTCCTAGTTCGAATAGAATCTGGGACTCTGAACGTAAGTTCTTCCCCCTTTCCCCAAGTATAATACTTGTTGATAAGACTCCACAAGGTAGTCGTATCTAGTTGGAAAGGAAAATTCACCAATATTTCCCATGTTGATGCTTGTTAATGGATACCAACTTGTTCCAACATTCTTACCCCTCGAATGATGAGAAGGTACACAAGGATTCAATAAATAAGTAGCAACCACGTTACGAATGAAAAGAATAGTTTCAAAAGATATATGACCGGGAAGTCAACAAGATAAATAACATTTCTCAAGTAAGGTTCCCTTATAATTTGGAAGATAGATTGAATAAAATAGAATTTTGAGAACATTCCTTGATACAAGTATTAATAATAAGACTCCGAAATACTTTACATAATATTCGAAGGTCGAAGATAATATTTGGAGAAGATAAAACAATATTGAAGTTATTCCAAAGTATTGAATAAATATTTATAGAATATTTATCGAATCGGAAATATTTAAAGAATATTTATAAATATGAAAGAATATCTTTAATCGAAGTATTTCTCAAAATAATTCTCGAATGAATATGAAGAAAATATTTATTGAATAAATAAAATACTTAAATGAATATTCGAAATAATATTCGTTTAATCAAAAAGACTTGAAAGGAGTATTTGAAATAATATTCGACAAATGAATCGACTTTAAATGAATATTGAAAAATAATATTCATTGAATAGATAACGTTCAAATAAATATTTGAAGTAATGATCGCTAAATAAATAATCTCAGACGAATATTCAGAATAATATCCGTTAACCAAATAATGGAAAAATATTTACTTAAATATTTTCCTCCGAAAGTAATCACGATATATGTGACACCCTCCCGATCAGGGGCCTAGATCGGAGAGTCACTGACACACATCTAGATGCAAACAACCTAAAATATAATATAAATATAACATGCTGACTGGCCCCAACACTACTATCCAAGATCTTTCACAGGTAATGGTATGAACCAAGCAAGCCATCGTCTAACTAATTATTATTACAAACCTGAATTCAAAAATATATTATTATTACAAACCAAAGTTCTCAAAAGTTCTACTACCAGTTCTCACACTTAACTAAAGATCTCCTCACTGAGCTGTTATTGCATCTACCTCGGGACCTATCTTAAAACGGACCAACTCAGGGCCACGGTAGGTGCGCTTCCTTGCGGTTTGGATTTTACGAACCATGATTCTTAGATTACTGTCAAAAGGGTTAGACAATATAATAATGAGCCAACGCTCAGCAAGTAACTAAAGATCTCAACTGGATATAATACAACAGGGTATCGCAGAAGATGACAGAAATTCAAGATATGACATAAATATGTTGGAAGCGGTAAAAGCAATACTGGTATTTAGTAAAGACAGGATATCTTCTAGCCCTCATAGTAAATAAAACGTAATCATCACTTTAAGAAATCTGATTGGAGGTTTTTATTTTTTAACAGACAATACGGGTGATCAGCACATAAAGTCCCCATACCGGACACAAAGTCCCTCTAGCCATCATTTCCTTTCATTAGGATAGCTTGGGTTTCCAAGAGGCAACACATTGGCCTATAAAGGTGTCGAACTGGACAGACCAGAACTACACTAATACATACTCAAACTGATGGAATCAGCATTACCCGTTCGCCCCGTCTCTCCAATCGTCAGGAATCCGTGGAAACCATTTAGACGGAGTTCCTAACATTTTTATAAAAATCTTATTTTAAAACATTAGGCTTTGAAAAACTCATTTTAACTTTATAAAACATTTTAATACTTAATCCTTTCGAAAACCTTTACACTTACCTTCGACTCTCTGATAATAGATCAGCCCAGTCTAAGTAACTTCAAAGTATTTTAAGAAAACAACTCGTTTTTATTCGGAATGATAAAAGTCAAAGGGTTTGACTAAGTTTTCTGACATCAGTGTAAGAGAGTACAAGTTTGAATCAAGAAGATATCGACTCAAGTGGAAATCAGGGCTTCAATCAGAGTATAAGGGAAACAATCCAAGTCAAAGATCAAAGATATCAATTAGGTCTAGTTTTGAAATCATTTGATCAAGTTGCAAGATTTAAAAGTCATCGATAAAGGATAACAAGTTTGTAAAACAGTGTTTAGGGCAACATGATATTTGATAAGTATTTTAAAATCAACACATGGTATCCGAGTTATGGACATAAGTCAAGTGGAACACTGGTTTATCGATCAGTCAATATTATTTGATTATAGTAAATTGTAGGACATGTATGGTCAAGAAGCAATTAAAAAGATTTAGTATTGTTTAACTCTGGGTGACAATATGGTCAAGAAGCAATTAAAAAGAATTATGCTGGTCTAGGGTTTACATGTGTTGAACCAGGGTTTATCAATAAAGATTTTGGGTACATGCAAAGGTAAGTTTATAATAGAAATATGATTAACATGGTATAAAATAGGCATGCTTGAATCAACAAGATATAATAGTTTCAATAATACAAACTTTCAGTGGAAAGACAGAGTTACTTGCCTCCGACAGAATGCAACAGCTCACAGCTCAGCCTACTGAAACTCAACCTTAGCTTTCCCTTTATCGCTAGGTCCTACGTCCTTCTAATCTACATAAACCATATCACTACTTTAGAATACTATACTTCTAATACGACTCATCCTAATCTACCCAAACGATTCCTATATCGCATTATTATTTAACATATAACATACGTACCTGATATTACATTATAAGATTGACTCGTAATCAGATAATCACTTAAACACATAGCATATATAACATGCAATCATGTAGCCACTTAAGCACTTAACAAATAATACCAACTTGACTTGTAACAGACTTATAACTTTAAACTATATACTTTACGTCTTATAATTCCAACAAAAATCGGGCAGAGTTTCTTTTGTAAAATGGACTATCCTGTCGGAAAATATCCAACTTCACTTCACAATCAGGTACCTACGATGGATTTAAAATCCACCTACACTTCCAATGGAATTCATAATATCATAATCATATTATTTACCACATAGTCCGAAGTCATCAATAATCACTAATCCATATTTAACAAATTACTAATATCACAAAATTCTTATAATTCGAATAATTTTCAGAGAAAAACATAAATTCGAATTAATAATTTCGAAAACTAATCATGCAATTCTATAATTTCTTGAAAACTCATATACGAATAATAATCAAATTTTTGACTCATGTTCATCACCGTCGATTCACCGGCTCATTACAAAAATCATAGCTGACGGGCAAAAGTTTCGGTGGTACTCTAAATTTGAGCCTCCAACACGAAAATTCTACCAATTAAATTTATAAATATAGCAGTTAACAAGAACCGAAGCATATCAACTCGGAATCAAGCAAAACCGAAGTATTTTCAAGATTTTCTTCATAAAATTCGAACATATATACACGGCACACATATATACATACACGAACATAGCAAACACAACACCAACATGATTTTAAGCATCAATAACAGCTACTAAACATCATGGGTGTCATATTAAAGCAAGAATCGCCATAAATATGCTATAATCGAAGCAAACCCGAACTGGGTTTTCAAAATACTGTCTCGAAAACAACATGCATCGACATTAATGAATAGGGGAGAGGAAACCGATCAATAATCCGGTCTCTGATCATCAAACCGGCCGGAAATCAGCTGGAAACGGAGGAGAGAAGTTACCGAGAGAGAGAGAGAGAGAGAGAGAGAGAGAGAGAGAGAGAGAGAGAGAGAGAGAGAGAGAGAGAGAGAGAAAAGAGAGAGCATAGAGAGAGAGGTTTGCAGTCGAGAATGAGGAAGGAGGAGGAAGAGAGACTGTTGTCTATTAACTCTCAAATCCAAGGGCAAAAACGACTCTTCACAATTGCTGTTTACTTTTCTGAAAAATCAATCTTTTAATCACTTTTAATTCGAAATAAAATAGGAAATGGGGAGAAAATATTTTATAAAATTTCTAAAATAAACTTCATGAAATTAGAAGCATCCCCATATTTTTAAAATAATATTTGGATCAAAAATGAATTTTATATGAATTTTCGAAATAAAGGCTCTTTAAAGGAAATAATGCTTTTTAAATCTTTTTAAAATACTAAAACACACAATTAAATATCCAAACTAATTTTCGTAGATCCACAATATCACAAAGATAATAATGGAAAAGATTTCATAATTTAAATCAACTCCAATGATTTTATATGATTTTTAAAAGATTAAATATGCACTTTAAAAATAGTTTTAATGCTCTAAAAATATGAATAAAATTCCACGGACATATTCGACACATTCCAATCATCATATAATCACATAAACATGATTTCACACATATCTTGATTTCAAAAAGTTTATCTATCACATAATTCACATAATTTCCACATTTAACAGTTAAATAAGCATTTATAAATCGCGAAAAATTCTAGGTCGTTATAGCCTTCCCCCTTAAAAGGATTCTGTCCCCAGAATCTCACCTAAGTAAACAGATGAGGATACTTGGCAAGCATCTCACTTTCAAGTTCCGAAGTCGACACTTCGACTCTAGGATTCCTTCACAAAACTTTAACCAATCTAACAACCTTATTTCTAAGTATTCTATCACTTCTATCCTGAATGTCTACTGGTTGCTCTTCGTAAGATAAATCTAGCTGAATCTCGATAGGCTCATACTCAATTACGTGACTCGCATCGGGATTGTACTTTTTAAGCATAGATACGTGAAACACATTGTGAATATGGTGCATATGCGGTGACAATGCCAACTCGTAAGTAACTTTTCCAACTCGCTTCAAACTCTCAAATGGTCCTATGTATCTTGGACTCAGCTTTCCTTTCTTACCAAATCTTATAACTCCTTTCCACGGTGACACTTTCAATAACACTTGATCTCCTATTTCAAAACTATTGTCCTTTCTTTTTAAATCAGCATACTTTCTTTGACGATCCTGGGCAGTAATTAATCTCTTCTGAATAATCTCAACTTTCTCCTTCGTCTGTTGAAGCAGCTCTGGTCCTAAAATTTTCCTCTCACCAACTTCATCCCAATACACTGGCGATGTACACTTTCTCCCATACAATGCTTCATACGGGGGCATTCCTATACTTGCGTGATAACTCTTGTTATATGAAAAGTCAACCAATGGCAAATGTTCATCCCAACTTCCTTCGAAATCCAATGCACAAGCTCTAAGCATATCCTCTATTGTCTGAATAGTCCTTTCACTTTGTCCGTCCGTCTGTGGATGGTAAGCTGCACTCATCTTCAATTGGGTTCCTAGGAATTCTTGAAATTGTCGCTAAAACCTCGAATTAAACCGTGGGTCTCGATCAGATACTATCGAAATAGGAACTCCATGTCGTGACACTATTTCCTTCAAATACAAATGTACCAACTTGTCCAATGAAAATCTTTCGTTAATCGATAAGAAATGAGCAGACTTCGTCAGTCGATCAATGATTACCCAAATCGCATAATGATTCGCTTTAGTTCTTGGTAATCCTACTACAAAATCCATGGCAAGGTGCTCCCACTTCCATCCAGGGATATCTAATGGTTGTAACAATCCGCTTGGTCTCTGATGTTCTGCTTTAATCCTCTGATAAGTATAACACTTAATTATCCATTCAGCTATCTCACGCTTCATATCTTGCCACCAAAAGTTCTCTTTCAAATCTCGATACATCTTTGTACTTCCAGGGTGAATAGAATATCTCGAACTATGGGCTTCACTCAGAATCTCATTCTTCAATTCTTCTACTTTAGGAATCCATATTCTTCTTCCAAATCTTAAAAGACCTTGATCATCTTTCTGTGTACAATCTCTTCTCCAGTCAACGTATTCATCTCATAATTCATCACTTCCTCTTGACATCTCCGAATCTTCTCCAACAACTCTGGTTGAAAAGTCATTGTACGCAAAAACTCATCTGCATCCTTTGAATCATAAACTTCTAAACTTAACTTCTCAAATTCGCGGAATAACTCCTTTGGTATAGTCAATGTATTCAACCTCTCCTTTCTACTTAACGCATCAGCGACAACATTCGCCTTTCCGGGATGGTAACTTATCGTGCAATCATAATCCTTAATCAACTCCAACCATCTTCTTTGTCTCATATTCAACTCCTTCTGGGTAAAGATATACTTTAAACTTTTATGGTCGGTGAAAATTTCACACTTCTCTCCATACAAGTAATGTCTCCATATTTTCAACACGAACACAATTGCAGCTAACTCCAAATCATGTGTCAAATACTTTTGCTCGTGCGGCTTAAGCTGTCTCGAAGCATACGCAATAACATTCCCGTGTTGCATCAAAACGCATCCTAATCCTGTATGCGAAGCATCACTATAGATAACAAAATTTCCTTTATCATCTAGCAATACTAACACTGGTGCTGAAACTAATCTTTTCTTTAGTTCTTGAAAGCTTTCTTCACACATATCGTTCCAAATAAACTTCTCATTCTTTCGGGTAAACTTTGTCAACGGGGTAGCAAACCAGCCAATCCTAGAAAACTTCTCACCTCAGTAGGAGTTCTTGGTCTACTCCAACTCACCACAGCTTCAATCTCCACCCGAATTCCTTCTTTACTAATCACATGACCTAAGAATTGCACTTCCTGCAACCAAAACTCACACTTAGAAAACTTGGCATATAATCTTTCCTTTCTCAGGGTTTCCAATGCTATTCTCAAATGCTTGGCATGCTCTTCATGGTTTCTCGAGTATATAAGGATGTCATCAATAAATACAATTACGAATTTATCCAAATATCTCTTGAACACTCTATTCATTAAATCCATAAACACAGTTGGCACATTCTTCAATCCGAAAGCCATCACTAAAAACTCATAATGTCCATATCTCGTGCGAAATGCTATCTTCGGAATATCTTCTGGCTTGATCTTCAATTGGTGATAACCTGATCTCAAATTGATCTTAGAAAAGTAGGCAGCATCTTTCAGTTGGTCAAACAAATCGTCAATCCTTGGCAATGGATACTTATTCCTGATAGTCAATTTATTGAGTTCTCTATAATCAATACACAACCTCATGCTTCCATCCTTCTTGTTAACAAACAACACTGGCGCTACCCACGGGGACACACTCGGTCTTATAACTCCTTTATCTAATAAATCTTGCAATTGAGTAGCTAACTCCTTCATCTCAACAGGTGCCATCGATACGGTGCTTTAGATATAGGTTCAGTTCCTGGTGCCAATTCAATCGGGAATTCAATCTCTCTATCTGGAGGTAATCCGGGCAATTCGTCGGGAAATACATCAGGAAACTCATGTACAACTAGAATATCTTCCATCATAGGGACTTATTTCTCTGTATCAACTACATGTGCTAAATAAGCTTCACATCCTTGATTCAACAATCTCTTCGCTTGCATAAACGTTAAAAATTTCTTATCTTGCTTTGTCCTTGAAATACTACTTCACTACCATCTTCAGTATGTAACTTAACTTGCTTCTTCTTACACTCAATCTGTGCATCACTCGCAGACAACCAATCCATTCCTAAAATAACATCAAACTCTCCCAACTTAAATGGTAATAAATCCACGTAGAAAAGAAATCCTTCAATCTCAATATTACAGTTAGGACACTCCCGGTCTATGGAAATCTTATCCTGATTAGCAACTTCTACTACTAATGCCTTTTCTAATGGACGAGTCTCACAGTGCAATTTATCAAGAAATCTTTCATAAAGGATCTAGTTGCTCCAGAATCAATTAAAACTTTAGCTTCAAAAGAGTTGACAGGAAGCGTACCAGCAACCACGTCGGCATCATTAACAGCTTCTTTGACAGACATGTTGAAAGTACGGGCTCTAGGCTGAGGAACTTGATACGGCACTTGTCGCGATGCTGGTGGTGCGGTTATCCTCAAAACATTAGCAGTCTGGACAGGCTCCTTGCAGTTCTTAGCAATATGGCCAATCTTGCGACACTTATAAGAAGTCAATCCTACTGGCTTCACTTCCGAACATTCTTGAGCATAGTGTCCTTTCTTCCCACACTTGTAGCAAACTATATTAGGCTTATTACAGATACCCGGGTGCTTTCTTTAACAAATTTTGAAATCTGGTAGTACGGGTCCTGTTATAGTCTGAGGGTTTACTCCTTGGGATCTATGGTTTTGTCCTCCGTTACCACCTCCAAACTTCTGAAAATTTCTCTGTCCTCCTGGTCGATTTTCAAAGCTTCCTCTGTTCTGAAAACTTTTCTAGCCTTCTGTCTCTTGGCTCTTCTCTACTTTCTCAAATTTTCTCTTCTTACTAGCTTTTTCCTTATGGTTCAATTCACTTTCCCCTTCTATAATCATTGCCTTCTGCACAACAGCAGCATAGGTTCTCAACTCAAATGCAGCAAATCTACTTCTTAACCAGGGCTTTAATCCATGCTGAAACTTCTTAGCCTTACTAGCTTCATTTCCTACATACTGGGGTGCAAACCTAGATAACTCAATAAACTTGGCCTCATACTCCGCAACAGTCATTCCTTCTTATTTCAACTCCATAAACTGAATCTCCAACTGGTCTTGTAAATAACCTGGAAGATATTTTTCATTAAACAATTCTATGAATCTTGGCCATGTAATGGCATTTCCTTTTGTAGCCTTAACAGATTCCCACCAAAAATTCGCTTCCGCCCTTAAATAAAAACTGGCAAAGTCCACCTTCTGAACCTCATTAACCCTAACTAACGTGAAGGACTTCTCGATATCCATCAACCAAGATTTAGCTTCAACAGGATTCAAGGTACCTTTAAACTCAGGTGGGTGAACGGCTTGGAAAGATTTAAAAGTTGTAGTAGGTTGGGCAGCTTGGTGTTGTTCGTGTTGAACAAATGCAGCAGTTTGTTGTTGAAGTAATTGGAACATCTGGGCCATAGTAGGGTTATCTTGATTTTGTTGGTCTTGGTTATCATTGTTGGTAGCTTGACGGGTTCTTCTGGGAGGCATCTTTCTGATAAGAAGGTAAACAGTTGGAAAATAACAAGTAGGTTTATATTCAAAAGAAACAGGGTTCCTCCGTCTGGTACCAATAGACGATCGTCCAATAAATCAGTATGATATGGGTACAGTTATAAATTATGCAACAGGGTTTATATGAACAGGTTAATAAGTTATGGAAGTACGGTGTAAAGACAATATGTAAAAAGCGATAAGTAAATCAATGAACACAGGGATATACGAAATATGAACACGTCACTAAGACGAAAACGATCCAACATCATAAAAGATCATAAAAGTTAAGGGCATTCAGCCCTTCTACATCTGAACTAAAATAAACAAACTAAAACAACAACAATCCGTCTACTAGCACTAGGAAAACTGGAAAACATCCTAGACTAGTAGTAAACACAACGAACAATAGTGGGCTCTACCAAATGTCCCACTCACAACCATCTCCATAGTAGTTGTCTAGTCACGGGAACCTCGGGTCCCACCATATTCACATATCATCCAAGAAATCAAACCCGAAAGTCGACAAAGCTCATCAAAAGCAGGCCTAGACAAGGGAACCTCAAGAAAACGCTGTTGGGTGACCCTCTGTGCTAACTCAATACGACTATCTCAATCGAACGTAGATAAGTCAACTTGACGCTGCGCCTCTTCCTTCATCTGTTTGATCAATGCTGAAAGCTCATCATTCCTGCTCCTCAGATTCTCACAAGTACGGACTATCTCGGCATATGTGTGAAAAGGTGCAACCTCGGGAAGTGAGTAGGGTCCGATAGATGACTCACCATGCTCGGTGACAAAAAGGGGTCATGACTAGTACTGGGACAGGAACAGACACGGTATCAGTAATAGGCTCAGACATTGGTGCAGACTCAAGCACAGGCTCAGTAGTAATGACGGGGAGGTCGGTACGGGCCGTGGGACTCTCAACCTCAGACTCGGATACTAGCACATCAGACTCAACCTCAGCATCGGCATCAGACATCGCATCCGAAGGATCGAACTTCTCGGATGAACTACTAGAATCGAAAGGTAGGGGTGGTGCATCATTGGTGAGATCCATGTCCTGTAGTAATAATATATATATATACACGTAGAATATAAACGAGTTAAATTATGTTAGTCCTAATGATCTATCGCGAAAGGAAAACCTAAACCTATAATCACTCCCTATATCTATCACTCTTAAATCCTAATTGTATCTACTTCTTTTATTAATAATCCTAAATTCCTGGCTTGTTTCAGTGACCAAAACCCATATCTCTGATACCAAACTGTGACACCCTCCCGATCAGGGGCCCAGATCGGAGAGTCACTGACACATATCTAGATGCAAACAACCTAAAATATAATATAAATATAACATGCTGACTGGCCCCAACACTACTATCCAAGATCTTTCACAGGTAATGGTATGAAACAAGCAAGCCATCGTCTAACTAATTATTATTACAAACCTGAATTCAAAAATATATTATTATTACAAACCAAAGTTCTCAAAAGTTCTACTGCCAGTTCTCACACTTAACTAAAGATCTCCTCACTGAGCTGTTATTGCATCTACCTCGTGAGCTATCTCAAAACGGACCAACTCAGGGCCACGGTAGGTGCACTTCCTTGCGGTTTGGATTGTACGAACCATGATTCTTAGATTACTGTCAAAAGGGTTAGACAAAATAATAATGTGCCAACGCTCAGCAAGTAACTAAAGATCTCAACTGGATATAATACAACAGGGTATCGCAGAAGATGACAGTAATTCAAGATATGACATAAATATGATGGAAGCGGTAAAAGCAATACTGGTATTTAGTAAAGACAGGATATCATCTGATAAACAGGATAACAATAGATATTTCAAAACTTTGTAAAGTAATTGACATTTCAATCGGTAAACCAATTTCATTTCATAGTAAATAAAACGTAATCATCACTTTAAGAAAACTGATTGGAGGTTTTTATTTTATAACAGAAAATACGGGTGATCAGCCCATAAAGTCCCCATTCCGGACACAAAGTCCCTCTGGCCATCATTTCCTTTCATTAGGATAGCTTGGGTTCCCAAGAGGCAACACATTGGCATATAAAGGTGTCGAACTGGACAGACCAGAACTACACTAATACATACTCAAATCGACGGAACCAGCATTACCCGTTCGCCCCGTCTCTCCAATCGTCAGGAATCCGTGGAAACCATTTAGACGGAGTTCCTAACATTTTTATAAAAATCTTATTTTAAAACATTAGGCTTTGAAAAACTCTTTTTAACTTTATAAAACATTTTAATACTTAATCCTTTCGAAAACCCTTACTTTGAAGTACCTTCGACTCTCTGATAATAGATCAGCCCAGTCTAAGTAACTTCAAAGTATTTTAAGAAAACAACTCATTTTTATTCGCAATGATAAAAGTCAAAGGGTTTGACTAAGTTTTCTGACATCAGTGTAAGAGAGTACAAGTCTGAATCAAGAAGATATCGACTCAAGTGGAAATCAGGGCTTCAATCAGAGTATAAGGGAAACAATCCAAGTCAAAGATCAAAGATATCAATTAGGTCTAGTTTTGAAATCATTTGATCAAGTTGCAAGATTTAAAAGTCATCGATAAAGGATAACAAGTTTGTAAAACAGTGTTTAGGGCAAAATGATATTTGATAAGTATTTTAAAATCAACACATGGTATCCGAGTTATGGACATAAGTCAAGTGGAACACTGGTTTATCGATCAGTCAATATTATTTGATTATAGTAAATTGTAGGACATGTATGGTCAAGAAGCAATTAAAAAGAATTAGTATTGTTTAACTCTGGGTGACAATATGGTCAAGAAGCAGTTAAAAAGAATTATGCTGGTCTAGGGTTTACATGTGTTGAACCAGGGTTTATCAATAAAGATTTTGGGTACATGCAAAGGTAAGTTTATAATAGAAATATGATTAACATGGTATAAAATAGGCATGCTTGAATCAACAAGATATAATAGTTTCAATAATACAAACTTTCAGAGGAAAGACAGAGTTACTTGCCTCCGACAGAATGCAACAGCTCACAGCTCAGCCTACTGAAACTCAACCTTAGCTTTCCCTTTATCGCTAGGTCCTACGTCCTTCTAATCTACATAAACCATATCACTACTTTAGAATACTATACTTCTAATACGACTCATCCTAATCTACCCAAACGATTCCTATATTGCATTATTATTTAACATATAACATACGTACCTGATATTACATTATAAGATTGACTCGTAATCAGATAATCACTTAAACACATAGCATATATAACATGCAATCATGTAGCCATTAAACACATAACAAATAATACCAACTTGACTTGTAACTGACTTATAACTTTAAACTATATACTTTACTTCTAATAATACCAACAAAAATCGGGTAGAGTTTCCTTTGTAAAATGGACTATCCCGTCGGAAAATATCCGACTTCACTTCACAATCAGGTACCTACGATGGATTTAAAATCCACCTACACTTCCAATGGAATTCATAATATCATAATCATATTATTTACCACATAGTCCGAAGTCATCAATAATCACTAATCCATATTTAACAAATTACTAATATCACCAAATTCTTATAATTCGAATAATTTTCAGAGAAAAACATAAATTCGAATTAATAATTTCGAAAACTAATCATGCAATTCTATAATTTCTCGAAAACTCATATACGAATAAGAATCAAATTTTTGACTCATGTTCATCACCGTCGATTCACCGGCTCATTACAAAAATCATAGCTGACGGGCAAAAGTTTCGGTGGTACTCTAAATTTGAGCCTCCAACACGAAAATTCTACCAATTAAATTTATAAATATAGCAGTTAACAAGAACCGAAGCATATCAACTCGGAATCAAGCAAAACCGAAGTAGTTTCAAGATTTTCTTCATAAAATTCGAACATATATACACGGCACACATATATACATACAAAAACATAGCAAACACAACACCAACATGATTCTAAGCATCAATAACAGCTACTAAACATCATGGGTGTCATATTAAAGCAAGAATCTCCATAAATATGCTATAATCGAAGCAAACCCGAACTGGATTTTCAAAATACTATCTCGAAAACAACATGCATCGACAGTAATGAATAGAGGAGAGGAAACCGATCAACAATCCGGTCTCAGATCATCAAACTGGCCGGAATTAGCTGGAAACGGAGGAGAGAAGTTACCGAGAGAGAGAGAGAGAGAGAGAGAGAGAGAGAGAGAGAGAGAGAGAGAGAGAGAGAGAGAGAGAGAGAAGAGAGACACAGAGAGAGAGAGAGAGGTTTGCAGTCGAGAATGAGGAAGGAGGAGGAAGAGAGACTGTTCTCTCTTAACTCTCAAATCCAAGGGCAAAAATGACTCTTCACAAATGCTATTTACTTTTCTGAAAAATCAATCTTTTAATCACTTTTAATTCGAAATAAAATAATAAATGGGGAGAAAATATTTTATAAAATTTCTAAAATAAACTTCTTGAAATTAGAAGCAACCCCATATTTTTATAATAATATTTGGATCAAAAATGAATTTTATACGAATTTTCGTAATAATGGCTCTTTAAAAGAAATAATGCTTTTTAAATCTTTTTAAAATACTAAAACACACAATTAAATATCCAAACTAATTTTCATAGCTCCACAATATCACAAAGATAATAATGCAAAAGATTTCATAATTTAAATCAACTCCAATGATTTTATATGATTTTTAAAAGATTAAATATGCACTTTAAAAATAGTTTTAATGTTCTAAAAATATGAATAAAATTCCACGGACATATTCGACACATTCTGTTAGGCCGAATACACAAATATAATCAAGTTTGTATGAGAGATTAAAACTTAACACACGAAATAATCAAAAACTTTATGGAATTAATAACTCCTCTCTCAGTGATGTAAAATATCATAGAGAGCTGCTTAGGTTACAATGAAATGATAATACGTTCTTCGATGCCCTTCTAGGGTTAACTAACTGTATTTATAAAGATATACAGCTACAGCACAATCGATAATTGATACTCCTATAAATCAGCTATACAAATGTTATCAATTATGATTGTTATACGTCTTCTTAGTCAACACGATGTCTTCGACAGCTATCTAATCTTCAAAGATATCGCTTCCATAATCATCTTCAATTATTCTTCAAAGTCTGATGATGACTAGTAGACGCTCCCTGCTGACAGAGTTTAGCAAACTCTATCGAGCTTCCATCTATTAGAGTTTAATTAAACTCTGACCGCTTCCAGCTTTCAGTTAAACTCTGATGAACCTCTATACCACTTAAACACTGACATATCCACATCAATTATATTTAACAATCTCCCCCAACTTGTTCATTAGCAAAAATGCACAAGTTAATAATAATTGAATATGTCAAAACAATTATACAAATACAGTGTTTAATAAATAATCAGAGTTTAAACTTCTACTTAAACAAAATTTACAGAAAACAAGAAATACTTATAGAGCTTTATTTACTTAATTTCCTCAACATCTGGTGTTGATCTGAGATATTCTATAAGCAATCTTCTTTCTGCATTCTCGAGCTCTATCTACATGATCTTCTTAATCTCTTTAAGTTCAGGATCATCTTCACCAGTCTGATAGATTGCAGATCTCGGAGAATATATTTTGTTCTTCCTCATGTCATTACCTAATCTGATAAAATGTGCTTTCTCCGACTCTGGATTAAAATCTAAAACAGTTATACCCAGATCTGTCTTCAATCGAGCACTATTTTTCTTCATCTCAACGATCTTCCCATGATAATCTCTGTATTTTGGAACATACTCACTTGTATATCTTGTACCACTAATTGCCTTAGCTTTCAACATCTTATTCCTTAGCACATTAGCAGCTTGCTGAGTCCTTTTATTTTTCACTTTGAAGATATATAGAACATATTCCAATTCTTCCCATAGTTTCAAATCAATGTCATTCTCACCAACTTATACGCAGTCCCATCAGCCATGAAATACAGCAGAAAATCTTTCTTCAAACTCTTTTGATGAATCAACTATACTGATTCTAGTCTGTCCAAACTCTCCTATGGAACACCTTGTCCTGGAACAGCTAGTGATGAAGGATCTAGGGGACTAGTATTCACTCTAATTTCTCTATGTGAGCCCAAGCCAGATATATCTCGACTTTGCTTGGACATACAAGCTCTTCCTTGTAGAAAATTAGTACCTCCAATCTTCAGAGTTTGATCAGGAATAGTTGGTTTTGTAAAAAACATTTGCATCTGAGTAGACAATGGTTTCTGTACAACTTGTGTAGCAACAGAGGTTGTATGCACTTTCTTCGAAACCTTTTCTTCTTCAACAATCTTACCTTTCAGCTTCTGTTTAGCATCTTCTTTTGGTTTCCTTGATAATAGTAAATTCTGATCAGCACCAACATTTTCTTTAATAACAATGCCTTTTTGAACAGGCCTAGGAGCTTTCTCATTCTTCTTTAACTTTCCAGACTTCAAAGCTTTTCGTTGTTCTTCTTGTAAATTCTTCTATTCAGCTTCAATGTCTTCAATCGTAACTCCTTCTTCATTCTCTTCAAGAAACAATCTTACAGCCAGTTCTTCATCTGTCTGTGGATTGTCGGTGATTGACAAGCTCTTGGTCTTTGAAGTACCCTGAACATCAGTATTTATTCCATCAGACTTTGTAGAAGACTTGCCAGATCTCAGACTCACATCTCACTACGCCATAAACGCACATACGCAACCCCCAAATAAAGTTGCGTAAGACCCGAAAAGCATTGCGTAAGGTCTTACGCAACACCAGAGGGGTGTTACCAATACCGGCGTTGCGTAAGACCCCTAATGCAACGCTTTTCCCAAACTATTGCAACACTACGAAAGCATTGCATAAGAGGTCTTATGCAACACCAAAAGCAAGTAAAGGCAACACCAAAGGGTGTTGCATAAGATATTCAGCCATTTCAGCAGTGGGGCTCACATGATGCCACGTCAGTAGTGGGGCCCACATGCCACATCAGCATTTGATCCCACGAGGTGCCACATCAGCAAGGTGCCACATCAGTACGTGCCACGTCAGCAGTGATGTCCACGTAGATGCCACGTCATTAGTGGGACCCACAAGGAGCCACGTCAGCAGTGGGTCCCACATTGTGCTACGTCAGTTGTGGGGCCCACAAGGAACCATGTCAGCAGTGGGCCCACATGGTTCCACATCAGCAGTGGGCCCACATGCCACATCAGCAGTGGGGACCACTATATTATGCAACGCTAGTTTTTTTTATGCAACACCATTTATTTTTAATGCAACAGCATTTTTTTTATTGCAACATTAAAACTATGCTACTGCAACACCAAATAGAGTCAAATGCAACGGTTTTTAATAAAAAATTTGTGCCAGCATGAGTCATTGGAGTACAAGTACATAAAACCCTAGATTGATTAAAAAGAAAACCAAATCCAAATCCAATAATTATGACCAAATCCAAGATAATCAAGCACATAAAACACATATACAAGGACATAAAACCCTGTATTGATTCAAAAAAAACCCTAGATTTAATCACATGCAATAATTATAACCAAATCCAAGATAATTAGATATTTTTACCTAGAGAGAACCGTGAGTACAGAGAAGAAGTGTCACGAATATGTTAACTGAAAGCCCCAATTGAAAAAGCCCTAATTTCAACTGCAAAATGAAAAAGGATGAATCTGTGAGTACAGAGAAGATGTGTAAAAACAATGAATTTGGTAAAGATTATGTGTAAAGAAGAGTATGTTTAAACCGTCGGTGTATGTAGTGATCGAGAGTTGCAGTGTGTGAGAGAGTCAAGAGTTTCGGTGTTAGAGAGAATGCCTAGATTTAGATTTGGGGAAAGTACATGCAATTTGGGGGAAAGTATAGCAATTTAGTTTTTGGGGGGAAATTGTCCGCCCTTTTTTAACCCCGTGCAAACCACGTGTTGTTGTCTTAATTCTTAAACAATTTTAATTCTTAAATGATTTTAATTTTTTATTTTCTAGATAAAAAAATTAATAATTTTAAAATAATAATAATTATTATTAAAATAATAATTTTGTAACATCAGTATGATTGGAACGTCGAAAAATAATTTAAAAAAATAGATTCATAATTCGGGACAAGACTAGTTAAAAGAAAATTCCACTTTGACCGGTTTGACCGTTATAAAACCAAACCAAATACATATAGGAATTTTTTTGAAAAATTACAGTATCACTAAAATCGTTATATCTTGACATCCGTGCGATTGGAACGTCGAAAAAATAATTTAAAAAAATAGATTCATCATTCGGGACAAGACTAGTTAAAAGGAAGTCCACTTTGACCGGTTTGACCGTAATAAAACCAAACCAAATACGTATAGGAATTTTTTTGAAAAATCACCGTATCACTAAAATCGTTATATCTTGACATCCGTGCGATTGGAACGTCGAAAAAATAATTTAAAAAAATAGATTCATCATTCGGGACAAGACTAGTTAAAAGGAAGTCCACTTTGACCGGTTTGACCGTAATAAAACCAAACCAAATACATATAGGAATTTTCTTGAAAAATCACCGTATCACTAAAATCATTATATCTTGACATCCGTGCGATTGGAACGTCGAAAAAATAATTTTAAAAAATAGATTCATCATTCGGGACAAGACTAGTTAAAATGAAGTCCAATTTGACCGGTTTGACCGTAATAAAACCAAACCAAATACGTATAGGAATTTTTTTTGAAAAATTACCGTATCACTAAAATCGTTATATCTTGACATCCGTGCGATTGGAACGTCGAAAAAATAATTTTAAAAAATAGATTCATCATTCGGGACAAGACTAGTTAAAAGGAAGTGCACTTTGACCGGTTTGACCGTTATAAAACCAAACCAAATACGCATAGGAATTTTTTTGAAAAATTACAGTATCACTAAAATCGTTATATCTTGACATCCGTATAATTGGAACGTCGAAAAAATAAATTAAAAAAATAGATTCATCATTCGGGACAAGACTTAGTTAAAAGAAAGTCCACTTTGACCAGTTTGACCGTTATAAAACCAAACCAAATACATATAGGAATTTTTTTGAAAAATTACCGTACCACTAAAATCGTTATATCTTGACATCCGTGTGATTGGAACGTCGAAAAAATAATTTAAAAAAATAGATTCATCATTCGGGACAAGACAAGTTAAAAAAATATCTAATGCAACACTTTGTACAGCAAATGCAACACTACTGTTATCTAATGCAACACTTATGCCACGTCATCATACGACACGTCAGCAGAGGTGGGGCCCAGTCCTGCCACCTCATCAATTGTGGGTCCCCAACTGCCACGTCAGCATTGATGGGCCTCCTTCCACGTCACCAATGTGGGACCCACACTGCCACGTCAGTAGTGGTGGGTCCCGTGCCTGCCACGTCAGAATTTAAATAAAAAAAATATATATCGAATGCAACACTTCAAATAGAAAATGGAACACTACTGTTATCTAATGCAACACTTATGCCACGTCATCATATGACATGTCAGCAAAGGTGGGTCCCACTCTAGCCACCTCAGCAATTGTGGGCCCCACAACTGCCACGTCAGCATTTGGTGGGCCTCCTGACACGTCATCATTTTGGGCCCCACACTGCCACGTCAGCAGTGGTGGGTCCCGCACCTGCCACGTCAGAATTTAAATTAAAAAAAAATTCTTATGCAACACTTCAAACAGCAAATGCAACACTACTGTTATCTAATGCAACACTTATGCCACGTCATCAGATGCTACGTCAGCACAGGTGGGGCCCACTTCTGCCACGTCAGTAATTGTGGGTCCCACAAATGCCACGTCAGCAAATGCCACGTCAGCATATGTGGGTCCCACTTCTGCCACGTCATCATTTATTAATTTAAAAAAATATCTAACGCAACACCAACAATTAGTGTTGCATGATGTGAAAGACTCTGGGTAATACGCAACACTAAATTATATCTAACGCAACACCAGTTCAGTTCAGTTGCAAAAGACCCAAAATTTCTATCTAACGAAACGCTTTCTGTGCAACGCTTTTTAAAAAGGGTTGCGTATGTGCGTTTATGGCGTAGTGTCTTTACCAGCTTTTGATCTTAATCTCTTTTCTCGGTCATTTGCTCCTCCATCTTCAGCATCATCCTTCTTAGTCAGAGTTTGAGATTGCCTGCATTTGAACTTAGCAACTCTCTCCCCCTTTTTGACATCATCAGGAATCAATATAGATGTGATCAATTCCAATGAGGTAGTAATAGAGTCAAGCTTACCAGACAAGGCAGTTTAATTCTCTTCCACTTTACTTAGCCTTTTAAACAGAGTTTCATGATCTTTAGAAAAAGTCTGAAACTTCAGTTTATTATCTCTCTACATAGTCATGTCTCTTTGAACAACTTTAGCTCGCAGATCAGTTATTGCTTGTTGAGAATCATCAAACCTGTTATTAAGAGTCTTGACTTGAACAACAGTGGCTTTCAGACATGAAAGAATCTCTGGATTTGAAATCTTTGTAGCAGCGCTATGCACAAAAGCAGCTGCTCTTCCAGCAGGAAAAATGCAATCTTCTTTATACCAATTTTCCGAAAATTTGGCAAGATATTCTTTTTCAATTTCATATTGATGTGAAGGTCCAGAAAAATCAGTTATCTTCGCATCAGTTTGTACTGGTTGTCTCTGAGAAGAATTAGACTCAGTACTTCCTTTAGCTTCAACATCGACTTCAGCATTTTCATTTTCAACTGGATCAGTCTCATCAATATTCACTGCAGCTTCAACTTTTTCAGCAGGAGGTTCTTCAACTTCAATACCTTCAGCAAAAGTCTCCTCAGTATTCTCTGCAGTGTGCTCTCCATCTTTAACAGACTTTGCAATCACAAGAACTTCATTCACAGGCTCAGAAATTACAGCCTTGGTTGGTTGATCAATTTCTTCACCTTGTTCAGTAACTTGGTGAGCATCAGAGAATAGTGCAGTATGTGTTACTATTGTTTCATCAAGTACCAAACTAGGTTGATCAGCTACACCAGTTTCTTCAGAGTTAGCAATAACAGGCGATGAGATAGGAACTTCAATGTCATCAGAGAATGGAATGAATGACTCAACAAAAGTATCCATATCAGCAAAACCATCTATGTTTTCCACATCCATCTGTGCATCTTCAGTTGTCTTTACAGATTCTTCTTCAGTATTTATCTCAACAGTAGGTATCTCCTTAGAAATCACCTCTGGAGCTTCAAGATTTATCTCTTCATCTGACTCATCAACTAACAACCTTCTTTTCTTTGATTTAGGCACCTCAGCTGCCACTTCTTCTTCAGCAGAGTTTGAGAAGTCAGATGTTTTAACTCTTACCTTTTTAACCCTGACAGCTTTTGTAACACCCTCACTTAACTATATTAATATACAAGCTTTTTATAAGTAACTAAATATTTTTTACAGGGAAATTTCAGAAAATTTTGACATGATGTATTCATAAATATGACTATACCTGTCCAAATCAACAAAACTAATTCAACTGTATCCAAATCTGCTCACCACATAATATTGACAAAATCATAAGGAAATATCCAACTAACCAAGACCGCTCACAGGTCACAGTATGAAACAACTACTATTTAAAATTACAACCCGAGTCCGAATAAAATAATATACATTTTCTGTGAATAATTAAGGTCACCGCCTAACTAAATATTCAACCTTGACTAAATCCCAAACCACTATCCGGCGAAATCCATAACCCGAACGTCTCCTCTTGATGCCGGAAGAGTATTACCAACTGACCACAAGGTCCACTAATCATCTCTATTAACTGGAGAAAATAAACATTAAAGCAAGAGTGAGCCAACAACGCTCAGCAAGTGCAAATAGTGATAGCAACATCAATAACGACTACAAATTCTGAAAACAAGAAGAAATGTCTCATGCTGCGAAAAGAATCAGTTAAGTTAATCATCTGATTGTTACGAGGAGCCAACATTTCACCATTAGAGTGAGGTGCATCAACAATGAGAACTGATATAAGTTCTGATAACAAATTATAATTGAAATAGGCTTCAAGAGTGTCAGAAGACAAATCAACTCAATCTCAATGTATAGATTAGAATTGGATTTTTATTTATTTTAAAAAAAATCATCAAAGGTTAGGCTGCTGATCAGTCACGCACTAACCCCGGACAAACGCACACAGCAATGTCCTTATTTGGATCCATGGCACACATTGGCCTTAATTATTTCCGACCTTCACGGTCCGACCTTCACGGTCCACATTTTAAAAACAATCTGACCCTCACGGTCCACATTTTAAAAACAATCTGACCCTCACGGTCCACATTTTAAAACATTTCCAATTCTAAATCGTTCACACTAGGTGTCGGGACAATCGACAACCTTTGCCAATCAATAATTGGAAAACTCACGTTCCATAATAACTCATAATTCGAGAGTTGATAAATAATTCACAATCAACAGGTGTCGACGAGTTCGACACGATGAAAGGGAAACAAATAGTATCGACAAGTTCGACACGATTCAAGGGAATAACCAACTAATCAAGATCTTTAATAAATACCGACAAGTTCGGTAAGAAGTGGGGTGGAGAACATAAAGAGCAAGATTTTGAATACGCATTGACAAGATAGATATGAATAACTGGGGACACATCATCATTATTTGATTAAAGAGAAAATCGACTTGGTAACAATACAAGATATAAATCGCAACAAAATTTCCAACAATTGAAATCCTATGTTGGAGCAGGGACATAATCAAGCACTACGCATTTATTAAAATTTTACAACACATAGTAAGGTTTGAACCAACATAAGCGGGTAAAGCAGTTTAAACGATTATCTGTAAAATAATTTCAGGATACTTAATTACAAATTAGTTTGAAGAAACATTTTCAAGAAGGGGTTCATTGGAGAAATTATGCTAAAATCAGGAATTTCATTAACAGGTATTTATGGGGATTTAAAGCTTGGATTCTCTCTATTTGGAAAATCCCTTAAACATTTTTCAAGGAAAATAAAAGATAAAGCGTTCAACTGAGGAGCCCAATAACATTCCATGTATAAAATGATAGGCGGAAAAAGCTAGTGATAAGATTCCTTGAGAAATTGGTATTTGAATCGAGGGTGGGGAAAATAAACGTTTTCACGCTAATTGAGGAAATACATCATTTTCTAAATATACTTGACCACATCATATCATATAACAAAGGAATTGAATTGCATCACTTGAATGATAAGTGAAGAGCAAAACACTTGCCTCGATTCACGGAGTTCTCGACCTTAATATCGATCCATAACTCAGTTTCACGACATCTCTTCACTTGCTAGCCTTTTATTTGGCCCTACTTCCACTTCTACTTCGTAACTCGTTAACTTCCACGTCAATACATCCGTCGGCTTTGATACTTGTCCTTCTGCTTATCTTTTTATTCGTACTCTGCTCTTGGCCATGTCTCCTATTCAACCTTTTCAAGGCCAAATACTATTTTAGTATCCAACTAAGCAAAATCTTATTGTTTTGCTCTATTCTACCCATACGCGTCCTATAACGCTTACTTATATAACTTATACAAACATACTTAATCACATTCATAATATAGTTTCAAGACAACCACTAAATCAAATACTCACTCCACATAAATACTTAACACATATGATTACTCGACACTTAGATACCATCTAGGCAACCATTTCACAACAATACATATCAACTATAACATTTACCTTGACTGTCGAAAATCACCATATACTTTTAAATCACTAAATCAAATAACTTAAATAGATTTTTTAAATAAATTTGCAGGGGATTTTTAGAAAATTTCGGCATGAAGTATTCGTTTATCGGACTATGGGCTCAGCCCCTCCATGCCAAACAAAACAATTTATAACCCTGTTTTTGATAAAATAAAAGCTGCCTCAATTGCAGCAACATAAAAATAAACAAATAATGAAAAGTACCCGCCCGAACATGCGGCAACTAAACACATAAGAAAAGTATCCGCCCAGACATGCGGCAACTAAACATGTAAAGAAATTTACCCGCCCAGACATGCGGCACCTCAACACGTAGGAAAAGTAAACTTCGTTTATCCACATTTAAGCCAACACCGCGTAGTTGGCACTTATAATTCTGACAATTACTACGACCCGACTTATACCATTTAGCACATAGACATTTACTGATAAGCCAACTCTTATAACTATGCATTATTAGACCATAACAATTAGCACCTAGCACTTAGTAATTAACAATTAAAATTTGGAAACTAACAATTAGCAATTAGCACTAAACATTTAGCAATCACTAAACTCAACAATTACGATTTATCACAAACATAGACTCTCCGAATAAAATACGGAAATCCCAGTAATATTCACAATCCACCATATTTATCTAATTACGAAAATTAGCAATTACAACTCATCCGACAATAATTAACCAATAATATTAATCACTAAACTCTTCGAATTAATCATGGAGCTTACACAATAACTCGCAATTTAACTAATTAAATCACAACAATACTCATAACTAATCTAAAATGAGGAATTAAACAATTACATCGAAAATGAAAATAAATAAATAAATGAATAATAAAGAACAATATTATACCTTTTCGATCCATTTTTCCCCCAAAATCTCTCCTTTTTCTCTTCCTCTTCCTCTCTCTCTCTCTCTCTCTCTCTCTCTCTCTCTCTCTCTCTCTCTCTCTCTCTCTCTCTCTCTCTCTCTCTCTCTCTCTCTCTCTCTCCCCCCGCTGCTGCCACGCTCGCGGCTGCGCCGCCCCTCCGCCGGCCGGAGCCACCGCGCGCCTCCCTTCTCCGTTCAGTCGAGCTCCTCCAACACCGATACACACACACGCGTGTATTCCCACACACACACACGAATGGATCTGCACACACACACACACTTACACACGCCTATACATACGTATATATTGTATATCTCCAATCTCTCTTCTTCTTCCCCATTCTTTTTCTTCTATTTTCTTTTCTTTTTATTTCTTTCCCTGCGTTCTTTCTCTCCCCCGTGCTTTCTAGAGTTTTCCCAACTGTGTGTGTTAGTGGTGGTGTTGTTGGGCTTAGCCCAATATAATCATATCACTACCACAATTATCCCGGCCCAATAACATACTCCTTATTCGCTTTTTAAAACTAACACACGACTTTAATAAATCAAATTAAATAGAAAAATTGTGAAAATTAAACTTTTCCTTTTCAAAATAAAGAATATAAAATTACAAGCACGTACATATTTTCGAAATATTTTTCGGATCAAAAATGAATTAAATATGAATTTTCAAAGTTTTGATCCTTTAAATACAATAAAACTCTTAAAATCATTTTAAAATACTCCACCACCCAAATTAATCCACCCAACAATTTTAAAAACTCAATAAATATATAAAGGTAATTTTACAAAAGATTTCATGATTTTTAATTCCTCCGATAATTTTATAAAATTTACAGAGGATAAAAAATGCATGTTTTAAATATTTTTAAATCCTCAAAAATACAAATAAAAATACACCGACTTTCACATCTCACACAAATCATCATATAAACACATAAACAAAACTTCACATATTTCTCACCTTTACAACAATATTCACATAATATAATTTATAACTATAATAATTAAATAATATTAAAAATCGAAATTTCTAGGGCGTTATAGCTTTGTGCTTTGTTCTACCTCCACTCCTTGGTTTAGCCTGTGTAGATGGTGGATTTTGTTCAGTGTTTGGCTCAGCATTTTCAGGTTGAGAGGGTTGAGGTTGTCTTTCAGTGTTTGTAGGTTGTAAAGGTTCAGTGTTTGCAGGTTGTGAAAGTGCAGGCTCAGGCTGTTGTGGTTCTTGAGGTTGATTTAATAAGTTTTGAAGAGGAAGAGGCAAAAACAATTCAGGTACGTGCTCCTTGTTTGCATCCTTGTTGGTCAAATCAGAGAATACTCTTTTATGAACTTTCAAAGCCTCAATAATGTCTTCCTCAGAAATTTCAACATCAGGCACACAAGTAGAGAATAGTAATTGACAAAATCTAGAAGAATAAACAGTGGGTACTAGACTCTGACAATCTTTCACCAAAATTCATCAAGACAAGTCTACCAAAATCAAAATTACTTCCATAAAGAAGAGAATACCCGATTTGAAGACTGTCAGTAGGAATAGCATCCTAATTTGTGACTTTCTTTCCAAACGCCCTTGTGATGCAATCGAAAAAGAAACTCCACTCCTTCCTCAGAAATGGCCTTTTCACTTGACCAAGTTTCTCTAAAGGTCCTGAGTACCCAATTTTCTGCAACATCTCTTTTAGAAATCTTTCACCAACAACACTGTATGTAGAGTGTGTATCAAAACCCAAAGATTCTCTGACCGTCGTTGGAGTAATAACATACTCTATTTCCTCATATGTGAAAATAATTGAAGGAGTCCCATTCTCTTCTCCATCGTCATAAGTAGCTGTCTGCCAGAAAATAGCAATCTGTGCAGCAGAGAGCTTTGTTGGTTCGACTAAGGCTCTACCAATCTCCTAATCGAGCAAGAAGTTTTGAATTAGATGAAACGCCACAGGAATGTTCTCATTATTCAACGGAGCTGCATAGTTGTTAGGTACAAACACTAACCCTCGAGCGTTAAAAGCTTTGGTGGCCATGAGATTAGACTAGAGAAGAAAATATCAGAGAAAAAGATGTGTATGAAAGGTGTTTGTGAAAATGTGCAAGCGAAAGAACAAAGTAACTGTGAGTGGTTGTGTCAAAAAGAATAACCGTTTATGTAAAATGATTAGATTTGTAATTAAAAATTAAAACCCAATCGTTTTAAACATTAACACAAGCAACCAGTTTCTTGTTTAATGTGTGAGTGGGACACGCGGCACACATGCAATGGAACAACTTTTGTTACGTTCAGTAATCATGGCAATAATTACTGCTACTCTCTCTCTCTCCTATTTCCAATACACTTTAACACTCTAATACTCATTAACAGTTGGCAATTATTTATCTCATTTTTCAAAAACTCTTTTTACCCCAAGTTTGTAAATTTTTTGAAATAAAATTTACCTTAGAGTACTAGAAAAATTTCGTCAGTGTTTGTCAATTCTCCAACTTTATTATCATAACCCTTTCAAAAACTGCACAGTTGTGAATTTATGTGTGTGTATAGCAGAGTTTACTAATTCAATATTTAGAGCATCTAATTTTTCATAAAATCCATAAAATAAATAAGTAAAAACCTGTTTGCACAAACTCTCATAGTAAACACTTAATGTCTGATGAATGCTAAACTCTATAGTAAATAATTGATATACAGTAACTCTGAACTAACTTATACCCCCTTCTAACTAATCTAATTTTTTTTTCTTTTCTCCAGTAATCAGAGGTTGGAACTGGTCACCAAAAATCCTATAATTTTATCCCTTATCTTTTTGATAAGTTCCTGGGTCTTCCTAGTCTTTGACTAGTCACCAAAAATTAGAGAATTTTAGCCCTTACTTTTTACTAGCAAGTTCCTGGGTCGTCCTAGACACACCATAATCTCAAAGGAGTTCTAACAGCCTATATACATTTGCTTTGGGGGTAGACTAATAACAGCATCTAACTTAACAGAGTATAGAAGTCATCAACATCAGAAGTTAGTCATGAGAGGCAATGCACACAGCATTTACAGACTCAGAGTTTAGGATAGATAAACTAAGAGATGCTATAAATATGGAAACTATATCACGCTGTGTTAATTTTCTGCACAGTCTAAGATTAGATCATAAATAACTTAGAAGGATTCATGATTAATTATTGAGAATTATGCTTCATACAGATTTTTTCATCGGTGTTTATGTTCAGACAATAATATTATCAGAGTTTATCGATCAGAGATTAACAGTGTTTATCCAACATTTCAACAGTGTAAGACCTACAGAGTATTCTAACAGTTGTATTACCACATCAAAGTATACTAATCACAGAAACATGAGCAACATATTATATGAGTAAAGTTTGAGTCTAACCAGTATCTCTAGTCGAAACCAGAGATCATTCCTAGTTCATTTACCAGCCTTGTAAATGTAGCTTCACTCAATGGCTTGGTGAAGATGTCTGCAAGCTGTTGTTTTGTAGACACAAAATGAAGCTCAAGATTTCTTTCCTCTACATGTTCTCTGATAAAATGGTACCTTATGCTGATGTGCTTGGTCATTGAATGCTGTACTGGATTACCTGTCACAGCAATAGCACTTTGATTATCACAGAAAATAGGTATTTTACTGTACTTAATCCATAATCCAGCAATTGATTCTTCATCCACAGAATCTGTGCACAACAGCTACCATCCGCAATATACTCTGCTTCAGCTGTAGATGTAGAAATTGATTTTTGTTTCTTGTTGTACCAAGAAACAAGTCTATCACCCAGAAATTGACAACTTCCACTTATGCTTTTTCTGTCTATCTTACAGCCTGCAAAGTCTGCATCAGAGTAACCAAGTAGCTTAAAATCTGATTCTCTGGGATACTACAGACCTAAGGTTATGGTGCCCTTGAGATACTTAAAAATTCTCTTCACAGCTGTTAGATGTGGTTCTCTGGGGTCTGCCTGAAACCTTGCACAGAGACAAGTTACATACATGATGTCAGGTCTGCTTGCTATTAGATAAAGAAGAGACCCTATCACGCCTCTGTAGTTTGTCATATCTACTGGAGCTCCTGTGTCTTTGTCCAACTTTGTTGATGTTGCCATGGGAGTTGTTGCAGATGAAAAGTCAAGCATACCAAATTTCTTGAGAAGATTTCTGGTATATTTTTCTTGATTTATAAAAATCCCATCATCTGTTTGCTTCACTTGTGGCCTAAAAAATAACTAACTCTCCAATCATGCTTATTTGATACCTGGACTGCATGAGCTTGGCAAACTTCTTACAGAGTTTATCATTAGTAGACCCAAAAATTATGTCATCAACACATATCTGAACTAAAAGCAAGTCACTGCCAGATTTAAAATAGAACAGGGTTTTATCAATTGTACCTCTGTTGAACCCACTTTCTAAAAGAAATTGAGCCAGAGTTTCATACCATGCTCTTGGTGCCTGCTTAAGTCCATAGAGTGCCTTATCCAGCCTGTAGATATAGTCTTGATATTTGGGGTCCACAAATCCTGGTGGTTGTTCAACAAACACTTCTTCTTCAAGCTTCCCATTCAGAAAAACACTTTTTACATCCATCTGAAATACCTTGAATTTCTTTTGAGAGGCATATGCTAGAAAAATTCTTATTGCCTCCAATCTTGCAACTGGAGCAAAAGTTTGATCATAGTCTATTCCTTCCTGCTGTGATAGCCTTTTGCCACAAGTCTAGCCTTGTTCCTTGTAACAACTCCCTCACTATCAGTTTTATTTCTGAAAACCCATCTAGTACCAACAACAGATCTATTCTTTGGTCTTGGTACAAGGGTCCATACTTCATTTCTTTCGAATTCATTTAACTCCTCCTGCATTACTGTTATCCAGTCAGCATCTTGAAGAGCCTCTTGTACCTTCTTTGGTTTGGATTTAGACAAAAATGCATGAAACAGACATTCATTTGTTGTAGCACTCCTTGTCCTTACTTTCGCATCTGGATCTCCAATAATTAGATCAGATGTATGAGATTTTGTCCATTACCTAGCTGAAGGTAAATGACTTCTATCAGTATTTGATCCTCCCCCTTGATCCATGTTCTCCTGATTTACTTGTTGCCTTTCTTCAGTCTCTGAGGCTCCCCCTGAAATTGACTGCTCAGTGTTTGAACTGTCAGATTTTGCACTTTCAGAGTTTGAGTGAACAGAGATTGATCCAGATTTTTCAGCTGACTCGCTTTCAGTATTTGAGTCATCATTTTGAAGTGATCCTTCATGCTCCCCCTCAACTGGTTCTCCTCTTTGTTCTAGCTGAGAAGTTTCTTCAGTGTTTACCAGTAGAGGTTCAGAGTATGCTAAAACAGAGTTTGTCGAGTCAGCTTTATCAGAGTTTACTTCATCAGAGATTAATTCTTCATTTTCAAAGTGAAGTTGATCATGTTCATCTACATCTTCAAGTCCAGTTATTTTCTTGTCATCAAATGACACATGAATTGACTTCATAATTACCTTGGTTCTCAGATTATAAACTCTGAATTCCTTAGTTGACTGTGGATAGCCAACAAAAATTCCTTCATCAACTTTTAACTCAAATTTGGTCAACTGTTCAGAATAATTTTTTAACACAAAGCATTTACACCCAAAAATATGAAAATATTTTAGGTTAGGTTTCTTTTTCTTCACCATCTCATATGGTGTTTTCCCATGCTTGTTGATCAGAGTGGCATTTTGAGTAAAACAAGCAGTTTGAACTGCTTCTGCCCAAAAAGAAGTTGGCAATTTTGCTTCATCAAGCATAGTTCTGGCAGCTTCTATCAAGGTTCTGTTTTTCCTCTCAACTACACCATTTTGCTGTGGTGTACCAGGTGTAGAAAACTCTTGCTTCACTCCTCTGTTCTTGCAGAATTTTTCCATTGTTGCATTCCTAAATTCAGTTCCATTATCACTCCTGATTATTTTGACTTTGTGATTTGATCCTTTGTCCAGCAACTTTACATGCTCCATCAGAGTTAATGCAGTTTCATTCTTCCTTGCTAGAAAATACACCCAAGTGTATCTGGTGTGTTCATCAACGATGACTAAAGCATATATCTTTCTTCCAATAGACAAGACATTCACTGGTCCAAACATATCAACATGTAGAAGATGATAAGGATCAACAATTGAAGATTCAGACTTGCTTTTGAAAGATGACTTCCTTTGTTTGGCCTTTTCACAGGAATCACACAGGCCATCAACATTTAATAAAGTCTTTGGGAGTCCCATTACAAGATCCTTTCTTATCAACTCATTTATTTTGTTCAGATTCAAATGAGAGAGTTTCTTATGCCACTTCCAACTTTCTTCACTAGACATTCTTGTTGACAGGCACACAGCTTTTCCATCAGAGTTTGTCAACAAACTTGCTTCATAGATATTATTGCACCTGTGTCCAACTAGAACAACTTTCCCTGTAGATTTACTGATAACTTTACAGTATTCAGGTTGAAAATCTACATGATAACCTCTATCACAGATTTGACTCACAGATAGCAGATCATGCTTGAGTCTTGGAACCAGAACTACATTTGTGATGGTGACATTTCCAAGATTGATATTGCCATATCCCAGAGTACGTCCTACGTTGCCATCTCCATAGGAAACTTTTGGGCCAGCCTTCTCCTCATACTCTGGTAGCAGGGCTTTATTTCCAGTCATGTGTCCTGAACATCCACTGTCCACGACTAGGGTACTCTCCCTGATGCCCTACAATCACAAACATTCACTGAAGGTCAGATTTAAGGCCAGACTTGCTTGGATCCTTTGGCTTTTTTAACTTTGTCATCTTTAGCAGTGGAATTTATATTATCAGAGTTTAAGCTAACATTTTCAGAGGTTACACTTGCAGAATTAACCTTAACCCATTTCAAATTGGGCTTCAGTTCATAATAATTATGATAAATAGCATGATAATCCCTGCAAGTATAAATAGAATGCCAAGTACTTCCACAATGTTTGCATAAAGTCTGTGGTTTAGTTTTAACATAATCATTCTTTACTCCAGACTTGGAGGGTAAGGAATTAATGTCTTTATTTTTCCTGCAGAAACTAGCAAGATGTTTAGAACTACCACAGTTATGACATGTCTTCCTTGGAACATAAGTAGCAAGCATTTGATTATAACCTTTAGTAATGCCAACTTTACCATTTCTATTCTTCCTTGACACTTTCTGTTTCTTAACAGATTTTAACTCCTTAAGCTTATGTTTGAGTTGTTTATCTGTCATTGAACCCATATTAATCTGTTTAACACAAGTTTTTACTGATTCTTCCTTAACAGCTTCTTTTTCAACTTCAGACTTAGGTTCACTTATGCCAGTAACAAATTTTCTAGATGGAAGATGTTTTCTAATTTTGACTTCTTTTTGAAACCTAAGTTCATCTTCCTCACAGTAACCTAAACCAACTATGTCTGACTGAAAAACCTCATGAGTGTTTTTTCCAGAATCAGTCCAAGTCTTAATTATGTGATTTGCTTTCCCCAATTCAGATTCTAGTTGCCTATATCTTCCAAGAAACTCCTGTTATAGATAAACAGCATCATCTCTTTCTTTCTGAACTTGTTGCATGTTGACAAGTTTCTCTTCAACAAATTTATTTTTTTCTTTAAGTTCAGAATTCTCAGATTTGATTCTCTCATTCTCTAAAGTCTAATCCCTATAACTGATATGTAAGGCCTTAAGATAAATTCTCAATTCAGATATATTATCAGTATTATAAGCATAGGTAGTTAGGGGTACCTTGTTTTCAGAATCTTCAGATTCATTCTCATTAGAAGCGATGAGAGCATAGTTAAGATCCTCATCTGAGTCTGAAGTGTCTGCCCAGTCTCTGCCTTTTGTGAAGAGTGCTTTTTCAGTTTTAGCCTTCTTGCACTCAGAGCATAGTGACCCATCTCCTTACACTTGTAGCATTGAATCTCAGACTTGTCTTTCTTCCCAGATTTGGTATCCTTTCTCTCAGACTTTCTGAAACTCTTTCTGTCAGAATTTGAATCTTTCTTAGAGAACCTTTTTCCCTTCTTGAAGTTCTTGAAACCCATCTTCTTGAAGGTCTTCACCATCAAAGCAGCCATTTGCATCATTTCTTCTTCATCATCCTCAGAGTCAGATGATTCATCAATGTTTGAGTCAACATCAGAATTTGATGACTCACTTTCAGAATGTATGACCAAAGCTTTTCCCTTAGCTTTCTTCCTTGATGTTTCCTTCTTCATGGGTTTTTTTTTCAACCTTAAGAGCAACAGACTTTGTCTTCTTGCTTGATCTCCTGTTTCTCTGTTCCATTTCCAGTTCATGAGGTTTGAGCAACCCAAAGATTTCATCAATCTCAGTGTCAGCAAGACCATAATTATCTCTTATAGTGGTTTCCTTTACATCCCACTTTTCAGGTAGAGCAAGAAGAAATTTGAGATTTGAATCTTCTAGATCATACTCTTTATTGACCAGTGACAAATCATTGAGTAGCTTACAGAATCTGTCAAATGTTTCTGTCATGGTTTCTTCAGATTTAACCTCAAAATGTTCATACTCCTGTGTAATTATGTTCCTTCTGTTCTTCTTGATAGCAACAGTTCCTTGACATCTAACTTCAAGGGCATCCCAGAACAACAGATAACTTTGTAGGCTTATGAGGACCTTCATAAATTCTGTCAAGATATTATGGATCTGTAGCCTCCAGAAACATGGTCATTTTCACCTTCCAGATTGAATATTCTGCCGGCCTGAGAATAGGAACCCTAATTGTCTCATAACGACTCACAGTAGTAGGTTGAGCCTTCTCAGTACTAGAATTAGAACCTGATGGAGGAGGTATCTCTACCATTGATTATAGTTGTGTGTGGATCTAAAACTGTATAGAGTAACAGATCTGCTCTGATACCAATTGTTAGGCCGAATACACAAATATAATCAAGTTTGTATGAGAGAATAACAGTTAACACACGAAATAATCAAATACTGTATGGAATTAATAACTCCTCTCTCAGTGATGTAAAATATCACAGAGAGCTGCTTAGGTTACAATGAAATGATAATACGTTCTTCGATGCCCTTCTAGGGTTAACTAACTGTATTTATAAAGATATACAACTACAGTACAATCGATAATTGATACTCCTATAAATCAGCTATACAAATGTTATCAATTATGATTGTTACACGTCTTTTTAGTCAACACGATATCTTCGACAGCTATCTAATCTTCAAAGATATCGCTTCCATAATCATCTTCAATTATTCTTCAAAGTCTGATGATGACCAGTAGACGCTCCCTGCTGACAAAGTTTAGCAAACTCTGTCGAGCTTCCATCTGTCAGAGTTTAATTAAACTCTGACCGCTTCCAGCTAAACTCTGATGAACCTCTGTAACACATAAACACTGACATATCCACATCAATTATATTTAACACATTCCAATCATCATATAATCACATAAATATGATTTCACACATATCTTGATTTCACAATATTTATCTATCACATAATTCACATAATTTCCACATTTAACAATTAAAAAAGCATTTATAAATCGCGAAAAATTCTAGGTCATTATAATATATCAAAAATACTGACTCCCGGTCTATATTCAACGAATAAGATTCATATGCCCTTCTCTAAGGGTCTTAGCAATATCCGGCTTATACTGATATATCACATCTAGTCTATAAGCCCACAATAATTCAAGGAACAAGTATAACAATATAACTTGAAAATAGGTATGCATGCAATGACATATGTATAACTGTTGTGACCAAAATCTTGCATGGGTCATATTTAGGCCCATTGAGGGTTTAGGGTCCAATCCGTAAATGAATTAGATGATCAGTGAGGCTTCTAAGGGCCCATGGTAGCCCAGGAGAGCTATTCTAGAAGGATCATTGATAGATACAAGGCCTAGGGTTCCAGGAACTAGCTTCCCTTGATTAAATCCCTAGCTCCCAGTTATTATTATCAGGCTCCCGGATATTAGGCTTCCATAGTCAGCCTATCAGAGGGGCCACCACGAGGTAAATATTAAGTGAGCATAAGGCCTAGGATCCCAGGGGTGACCCCTTAAGGATAACATGTAGCCCACAATTACTATAGCAAGGAAACTAGGACAGCCATAAGATAGAGCTTCCAGTATAGTTACCACAGCCAGCCAGCAGGGCTACCGGAGCCTAGCTACCGGCGGTATCCCAGCTTCCCCGGAAGCCTGGCAGAAGCGCATATTCAGATAAGGATAGCTTCCTATCTTTTAGGAGCACGTCTCTATAACCCATATACACTTCATATCTGATAATTACACGATTATTCAGAGATATACATCATTATTACATGATAAATCATACATTCATGAGATAAACATCAGTGGATAGGCTTCCAACAGTCCTGATAAGGCTTGGAAACCTGATAACTACATCACAATCAGTTGATACACGATTTATATTAGCAACAACAGTCATTATCCCACTGGAGAGAGGATAAATCATCACAAACAATCAAACTTATCAATCAAGAACTACATCGGGGCTTGATCCACTATAAATAGTGGTATGTAGGCAGTTTACGGGATCCTCTTCGACACTTTACACTCCTTGAGTAGCTAGAGCATGTGCACTCTTGTGGGACACAGTCAAATTAGGGTTCTTGGCAGGCCAACACATTGATATGGTACGGCCCCTGAGCTCTATCCCGTAGATTCAGCCCCAATCATCACCAAAACACCTTCCTGTATTCTTCGGTAACCCCTAGCCGTGAGCCTTCCCGAGTGGCTAACCTTAAATCTCCAACTACGAGCCTTTCAGGGTGGTTGGACGATTCCGTATTCATTGGCGCTATTCCAGCAACGGCCTCCACGTAGTTGTGCTAAAATCCTCCCACAACAATTGGCGCTAGAAGGAGGGGGTCTCTAATTATCGTCTTTTGGAGGAAAAGATGTTTAACCGCTCCGGCAATGATGAAACGCCGTCCAACGGTGTTGATAAAGAAAATGGTGATGAAAAACAGATTGTTACCATCAATGACTTGTACAAATACATCAAACGAATGGGAGAAAGACTGGACTCCCTTGAAAGAGATACTGAATTGAAGAAAAAATACTAAACGGAATTCATTCCGTTGTCAAAAGGAGATGAACAAGAAATGGTTCCGGGACAAAATTCGTGTGAAAGAGGACTTGGAGTTATTTTCCGAGATAATGTTCACGGACGTGAAATTCCAGTAGAATCTGAGATGATCGATAGTGGCATCATTGGTGCACAAAATGAGACGAGTACGAGATTGGATGGCTTAATTGTTGGCCGAAAATCGAAGGGAATGGGCAAAATTTCCCCCAAAAGAAGTGGTCAAAAGAGATCTCAGATAGAGGCTCTGAAGGACCTTCAAGGACAAATGCAATCAGGAAGCCAACGGGGCTACCGCCAGGAATCCCACCCAGGGGTACCGTGGAATTATCATGAGAGGCTCCCGCTAGAAGCCCGTGGGCACCAAGGCCAGGGTGAACCCCAAATATATGACCATATCGGTGATGAAGGAAAGTTACTATCCTTTGGAAGCCCAGGAGCCGAATGGACAAAGCATAACTCAGGCTTCCAGCATACTTGCGGACTTGAAAGCAATCGAGAAATGAACCCGGATAATATGGATGAAGAATATATACCCTCCAATGGGCAACCGGACCCATTTATCGTTGAAAGGCTGGACAAAGCCTGGAATACAGATGAGCCACCACTCCCTAAGTACTGTACAACAAGCGGTAGCCCCGAATATGATGGTAGCTCTGACCCGGTAGAGTACCTACATAGTTTTAATGCTAGAATGGAGGCAAACCATGTGGAGGAATCTGCTAGGTGCAAGCTGTTGGCTGCAACCCTCAGTGAAAATGCTCGCCTGTGGTTTGAGCAACTTCCAGTGAAACATCCGGAATCATGGGAGCAAATGGGAGAGCTATTCGTAATACGCTTCCAGGCTTCCGCAATATTCATACCGATTGAAGAAAGACTAGCAAGTCTTAAACAAAGGAATAATGAATCCTTAATGACATATATCCATCGATTCAACAGTGAAGTTTCCAAAACAAAGAAGACGCTCGAAGAAATGTTCCGAGGCTTCCTTATTGCAGGAATCAGGCCGAATAGCCGATTTCAGAGGGGACTCAAAGAACGTGAACCGAAAAATCTGTCTGATGTCTATTCTTTGGCAAAGACAAAAGAGAAGAAAGGAAGGTCCGATAAGGAGCCTGCAAAGACCTTCAGGGATACGGGATCAGAAAGTGGGTCCTTGGGAAAGCGAAACCAGGCTCCCGGCCCTAAAGAGGGAACCCCCACAAAAAGAATTCGAGGAGACACACTCCCCTATGTGAGGAACCCTGAAGCAAATAATGGTTTTCCCCTTATGGATGTGAACTCTATTACGACTAAGGCACAACGCGGAAGCCAAGCCCCGTTGAAGGCCGGTTAAAAGCCTCTACAGAACACATCTACGAGGCAATGAAGGCGCAATCCTTCGAGTTACCGATTCCAAGGCTCCGACTAAGCGGACCATACCCTAAGAATTATTGTGCATTCCATGGTAATTATGGACATGAGACTTCAAAATGTCGCCACCTTAGAGATCATATCGAGGAGCTGGTCAGAAAAGGACACCTACATGAATTTGTTGCCTCCGCATTGGAAGCACCCGAGAATAACAGAACTGATTATATTGAGGTCGGGAAAATCCAAGAAGCTGAAAAGGGTTACTATCCCAGAAGCCCTAACAAAGAGACTACAAATGGTAATAATAAAGGGGCTAGCTCCAAAGAAGAGAAGCATGTGGGGGTGCCCAGACCTCAATACTTACACGGTGGAGGGCATCATGGTAGCCCGGGATCCGGTAGCCCTGAGTCCGGTAGCACTGGATCCGGTAGCCCTGAAATTTGGTAGCTCCAAAGATAAAACACCAAAGAGCCAGACTGACCAGCCACATGACTGGGTTGGGGTCCCAAAGAAGGCACGCTCAATAACAATTCATCAGAAAGCCCCTACGGAAGTCCTCTTTCGGGCATAGGCTCAATGGAATTCAACTTATTAGTTGTAGCTGTGTAACTTTAAATTTAGTTACCATGAACTTTGTCATTCATAGACACTCGGGGGGTAGCGCATGTGCACCACCCGAGGTAGTAGCAAAATGTTCTACCAATTGAATATCTATAAAGCTGGAAGCAGACTCCTATTCACTGTCTTCATAAGCAAAATGCCCGATACAATTGATAAATGATGATGATGTTCTAAAAAAGTCAATAGAAAGAAGATGTGCACTTATAGTGTGAGGCTTCCATCATGGAAACCTCATGTCAAGGTTTCCAATTTGTTCGGGGGGTAGCACCACCAATAATATTGATGTTGGAAGCTGGTAAGGAAAATCATGGAATTAAAAACTTTTCCTGACAAGCACTTTGGTACTGTGGAAGCAGAGGCAAGGCTCCCGGTACAACTGATCAGCATCTCAGAACGCAAATACCATGTAGAAATGAGCGACCTACCAGTTACATTGCAAAAAGGGAACAACTCAAGTGATGAGAAGGTCATCAAATATGATTTTGGGGAAGCTGAATTAAAGCACACCCTATAACTCTGTCAATGGGATACCGACCGTGAAAGAAAGATGAGTAGTAGCCTCAATTGGCATTTGACCACGTGGCTTCCCATCCAAAATAAGAATGGTTGCCTGGAAGGTCCATGAACACAATCTTGAAAAGCACTATCTAGTCTCTCACCAAAAAGAAAAGGCATGTAAGCCCTTAAAGATGAGCTAACTAATGGAGGTGCCAATACCAAAAATATTGAGGAAGCTCTTGGAAAAGGGGCAACCAAGTTCCTAATAGCTCCAGGCAACACAGTCATGACTGCAGCCTGACCAGAAGCCTCATGAGGATGGCGTATCTCGGTTAAGTGCTAAATGCTCCTAGATAAAGAAGTCCTATATATATCATGGCCGCCTCAGGTTCCAAAAGAGTTATGAACCAGAAACTTCATTCACAAGATGTTCCTATGAGAACCACTTCAACAGCTGAAGCTCAAATCATGAGATATCATTGGAAAAGAATTATGAAAGCAAACAAAATCCTGGAAAGCTATCACAAGAATATTAACGGGATATTGATGGTCACTCCACCGGGGTTGCCACATATTAAGGCTACCAACTATCTGGCAAATATAGGACGGAAGGTTATCCTGAGAGTATGCAAGGAAACCAGAGGTAATTAAAAAGGCCTCATAATCAAAGAAAAACCTCTCGAAGAGGTTTCTACGAGAAAGGGATGGCTTCCCCTTGGGAAATATAACTAGCAGCTTCCCATATGAGAGATGGAGAAAATCCAAAATTAATGAAAGGAGGCTTCCTATCAAGAAGAAAATGGGTATAGGACTTCCAATTATGAAAAGAAATGTGGCTTCCCAAATGAGATTTATGGACCTGACAAAAAGCGGCAACAAGTTATGATACAATACCCAGCTTCCCGGGTATAGATTCAAACCTTCTAAGGAAAGAAGTGAAGATACCAAAAATAGAGCTAAACCAGAGGCTCGGGGGGTAGTAACAATCATGCTACCAAAACTTATTACAAAAAATGCTCAACTTTCAGAGGATTGACCGGATAATCAATCCAGGTTTCATGTCCATAGCCAACTGGAGAATTGGGCTTCACAAACTTCAGAGTTCTGGGTCCTGTATTGTCAGGGTACATAGGAGGCTTCCCCATACTTTACTTGATGAGCTTCACTGAAATATACTCAGAGCGATAAGAGAATTGAGATGATAGCAACTAGATTGGTGATAAGATGAATTAGTTCTCCACCACAGACAAGCTGTCATGAAGAACTGGGGGGTAGTGGATAATATACTTCTCAGAGTGGCATCTTGAAAATGCCAAGTTTTAAAGCAATGGAGCGGATAGTATACTTCTCAAAGTGGCATCTTGAAAATTTCAAGTTCTAAAGGCTTCATGATCATTACCAGACATGTATAGGATCTTGAGTGGTTCACATAGCTTACTTGGTTAGTAGGAGAAGTCCTCCGAATACTCATTACCAGACATGTATAGGATCTTGAGTGATTCACATGGCTTACTTGGTTAGTAGGAGAAGTCCTCCAAATACTCATTTTAGGAGAAGTCCTCCGAATACTCATTACCAGACGTGTATAGAATCTTTAGTGATTCACATGGCTTACTTGGTTACCGGGACATGTATGGTACCCTGTTCGGCATACATGAATCCCTTCACTTTTTGGGCTTGTGTGGTACCCTGTTCGGCACACATGAATCCCTTTATTACCAGACATGTATAGAATCTTGAGTGATTCACATGGCTTACTAGGTTACCGGGACATGTATGGTACCCTGTTCGGCGTACATGAATCCCTTCACTTTTTGGGCTTGTGTGGTACCCTGTTCGGCACACATGAATCCCTTTATTACCAGACATGTATAGAGTCTTGAGTGATTCACATGGCTTACTTGGTTACCGGGACATGTATGGTACCCTGTTCGGCATACATGAATCCCTTCCTAAATAAGGGTTGTGATGGAACGCTCTTCCGAGAGGCTGTCATAGCGCGATCTCACTTATCTAAATATCTCATGAAAACAAAAGCTTGCGGGATAGAGGCCCCGGAACAAGCGCTTCCAGGTTGGGTTACCAGTGTTAGGATTCCACAGATAAAAGCTCCCAGGATGGGGCTACAAGATTCAGGCTTCCGGGTGACAAGCTCCCGCAATGGAAGCCCCTCAAATGGAAGTTGCAACCTCAAGAAATAAGGTACACGCAACCCCATATGCCTTTGAGCAACCTATACGGGTATGTGAAAACTAAATTCACTTCTCTGAACTATGGTAATGCTCATATGCTCTATTACTCATCCAAGCTTTCGGTTAAGAGTTGTAGCTTATCCACTGATGTTTAATTAAAAATTCCTAATACATGCTTTATGATTGTGAAAATGACTAGACATTTTAAGAGTAAACTTATGTTCCCCCTTTTAGGATTCCGTAGAGGCCACCTATCTTGTGTGGAAACCCCACTTGATAGATATTAAAAGATTGTACTACCTCTCGATAATAGATTATAAGATTAAAAGATTATAACCTCTTTATACCTTGTCCACTTAGAAGAACGCTGATCATAATATTAATTAAATCGTTAGCCCCTAATAGTTGAATCGTAAATCAACTAGGCTGCCTTGGTTACTATTAGGTTACCTACGCGCTAGGTAGTCCCCTGAACACTTTGGATGTTCATTGTTAAGAAGCAGATACCTATTAGCAATATACTTAAGGTCGATAGTAACCTAACTCTACCAAATACATGTACAAGATATGATAAGAGCATGCATTCATCAAGATAGATAATAACGAGTTCAAGAAACCATAGCAAAAGAAAGTACGAGTTAAGGATTACATCTGCGGAGCATTAGAGGTGCCCGCCCCCTCATTTAGGAACCAAATTCGTGATAAACCAAAAGAGTTCGTGAAGCCAGGATAAAGCAAGTGTTCGGGAAAACCAATTACTTAAAAAGATTGCATAGTAAAAGGGATTAACCACTCAAGAGTTAATGGCGACGTCTGGGATAGAAGATTCCTCGGTGGGATCCCCTTTATCGATTGGGTTACCCGGAGCTTCCTCGACTGCGTTTATGGGAGCCTCAGTCTCAGTTCTCGAGTCAGGAATAGCCTCTTCAGCAACCTTGGTAACCTCAACGGGTTTGCAGGCAGCCTTCTGAGCGGCAGCCTGAGACTTAGCAGCCTCCACCTTGAAGCTTTCTACTTGCTTAACGGCATCCTCACCCAAAAGGGTCCAGTCAAGGTTTGGAATTTTGAGCCAAGTAGATCGCATGTAGTCATTAACACCGTTTGCAAACCCCACCTTGTACCTGTCCTCCAGAGCATAACGATATCCTTTCTTGGCAGCCTGCAAACCATCCACTCGTGTCTGTAATTCTTTCATTTTGACAGCCTGGTCTGCCACTAACCTTTCCTTCTCCGCATCTTGATCAGCAATAACCTTGCTAAGTGTCTCTTTGTTCTTGCTCAAGGAGGCCACCTCGTTCTTCAGCTTCTTATTACTCTCAGTGAGCTTCTTTCTTTCCTCTCAACTAGACTTTAAGTCAACCTTAGCCTTCCTGAGCTCCTCGCGTAACCTGGCATCGTCACTAGCAGCAACCGCGAGCTGGTCTTCTAGCCTTAATCGATAAAAGAGACTATGGGCAGAAGCCTGAAGGGAAGCGTTAGCAGTTTCACTGCCTTTCAGCCTCGACCATCCGACAATAGTTTCCAGCGGGACCAATCCCCCAGTCACCTTATAAAATGCTTGAACCTCTTGAGACACAGTGGGAGCAGGAGCTCCCTTAACCCTCTTGGTGGATCTAGTTTCTGGGGTAGAAGCAGGGCTACCAGCAGTCCGGGTGAATTTCCTCTTCTCGGTCGGAACACCCTCACCCTTATTAGTAGAAGGAGAAGGAACTTGGGAGACAGGAGTAGCAGTGATTGGGGCCACCAGCATCTCAATATCGTCGTCTTTGAACAAGTCTTCATACTTGATGGAAGGCTGGACGAATGACGGAATGGAGCCAGACATTTCTGAAAGACAACAAAATAAGATCACATAAGAAATATACAGAGAAAATAGATAGAAACGAGCCTACACACGAATGATAAAATATGGGCGACCAAATAAAGGACAATGAAGTATATAGACATGTAGATTGTGTGACATATGCGTACGACAAGTAAGAAAGAGAGCAATTAAGGCAAGTTATAACTTCCAATGTTCCACGTGATTAATGGCCAACCAGAATCTAAATTATCTGAGGCTGTATCTTGGGCTTCCATACCCTCTCCAAGAGGCCCAAACTCGGGTTCCCCAAGGGCTTCCGCAGTGACACCCTCTCCCGTGGCGAGGGGCATGGAAACCCTAGGCAACGAAAAGCCCAACCTCTCCAGAACCTCAATGGTTAATAATTATCACCATCCCCCAACTCAGCAGCCAATTTTGCCACTTTCTTCGCCCGTTTCGCCTCACTTCCCGACAAGAGGGTTTGTTCTGGAAATCCTAAAAGAGACCATAAGAAGAAAGCTATCGTCAAGCTAATCGAAACTTGCAAACTGGACCATTGTTGGGAAAATGGAGGACTTACTTGGGAACAGGTTGAAGTCTTTTCTAATCTCCTTGCAATCAAAACAGTACAAGAATTGCTCTTGCCAGTCATACATTCCTCTCTTATTACCCTTATTACATTGGCCCTGCCTGTTATTCCAAGCCGTGAGGTAGTAGACTCCGACTTTTCTACCAGCATCCTTCAACTGATAAAAGTATCCTAACTCTCGGGCAGTCAAAACAGTTGAAAAAGCTTGGTCGTATAAGATGAACATGCATGCCGCCACTCTGAATGAATTCGGGGTTAGTTGCATGGGAGCTAAGCTGTAAAAGTTTAATATCTCAAGAAAGAAAAGGTGCATGGGCATAGAAAACCCAAGTTTAAAGTATGATGATGACAAGACAGCTTGTGGGACGGCCCTACTAAACTTGAGATTGTCAAAACGATGACATCTTTCACCAGCTTCTGGCAATACCAGTTTGCAGCCAGGATTCCAGGAGCTCAACAACTTCTCCAACTTCTCAGCGTTCATAGTGGAGTCAACAGTTTCACAGGAAGGAAGTCTCTCTTTGGCTTCTCGCTTCACCTCTATCACGTAATCATCCTCATTTACCATATCGGCACTATCAAAGAAAGTTTGTTCAGCATGATTCAGAAACCCATCGTCATAGCTTGGGGAGTACCCTTTCTCCCCCTCATCAGTGGATGAGCTCAAGTTTACTAAACCAAATTCCCTGGCACCCCCAATGGGAGAATTGACTTCCTGGTGAGAAGTGGAGGGCTTAGACACTACCTCGGCTTCTAAAGGATCGATGACCATAACCTTGGAACGAGTGCGAGTGCTAACGGTAGATCTAAGCATCGATGAGGTGCGGGGTGAATTAAGATCAGTAAGGGGTGCGAACCCAGAGTCAGAAGGCTCTCCTGATTGTGGAGATAAGTTGGCAGGATAACTAGAGGAACTATTGGAAGCAGACTGGCTTGCCATCTGCAAAAAGAGGAGGCAAGTCAACCACACGCAACTCGGAGAAGATACAAAGAAGTGTCCAAAGATGATAAGATCTTATAGCTATAGCAAAATTGATGCTACGGTACCCTCAATTAACTAAGCATGGCAACTCCCTATGGCCTAGGGGGATTAGGGCTAAACTCTAATTCATTCAAGAGGAAAGGAACCCCCTGAATTGACGTCAAATGGATCCTAGTTATAACCACCGTAGCACAACGCCATTGAATAACAAAAAGCTAGGCTATACGGTTGGGTCAAGCACAAGTGTATGGATCGGAGTTACCCAACGAATAAAGGCATGATAAGACTCTATAGATCTTAAGTGCACAACGAGGGATAAACTTAAGCAAAATCACCAAAGAAAAGTCAAATATACGGGCAACCTGAACGGAAGCCCCCCTTGAAGAATGAAACGTGTGATTATGCATTTAGAACAAATCCACTGTCTAGACATATTATCAAACAAGTTAAACACAAGACAGGTGTACAGATCTACAACTTTGATTCGTAAAAGAGTAAGTTAGGACAGCACGGAAACCCGTATGGGAACCTCCAAAATACTAATGATGGGACATAACGGCTCATGGCAAGGAAGCCCTAAACTTAAAGGAAAAGAGGATAGAGGGTACCCTATGGTGACATCCTAAAGAAGTACGAAATAACTAGTCTCCAAGGAAGCAAGGCCTCACTCCGATAACCCAGGAACATGGGATGGAAAACATCAATACATAAACCCATAATCGTCATTCACAAAACTCGTATGAATTACACCTATACTAGAAGACATCATTACAAAATTGAACTAAATCGCCGTATAAATGACAAAACTTTATGGAGCAAATAACAATGCTTAGACCTGACAAGAGTAACCATAGAAAACATACGTCGAACAGTTTGCGAACATACAAGGAAAGAGAAAAAGATTGATAAGGCAACAAGACTGGAAGCCCCATATTTTATCAAAGCATGGCATTCAAATCTAGTTAAGATCAATACACACATCTGACTAGATGAATTGCGAGGTATCCTTAAAATATTACACAATTGTACGGAGCGGAATACCAAAGCGCATGCATATCAGAAAGCTATCACATAATAGATCTGAAGATAGAGATGTAAGCACTATACAAGCAGATCGGATAAGCGGAGATTAACAACAAAACAAAGATTCATCAGAAGCTCGTTGAGAAGGGGCGAAATCATACCTTAGTTTTGGTAAGATATACGATATCGTGGGAAATTCGGAAACCCGCTGGCCTGCCTATGTCTTCTTAGAAGAAAGAGAAGAGAGTGTTTTCTTTTCTTGTTGAAAAGAACTGAAAAAAGAAAGGTGAGATGGTATATATAAAATCGAAGAGGCGTAGCTAATTGATAGCACCTCGGGAGGGGATGAACCCGGCAAAGAAAAAGAGGCAAGGGGGTAGTGTGTTTGATAAGAAAACTCCCTACTCTTCTGATTTTTAGGGAGAAGCGGGAGAGTTTCATTCCAATTCCCCTACACAAGATTTATCTTTTAATTTCAGAGAATAAAAATGGGTAAATTAATTATTACCATACATGTTTAAAGGCTTCCGTTCGAATTACACGCTTCAATTCGAGCTTCCGTGAAATATTTATAAAATTACGAATGAATATATCATCAAGAATTTTAGAAGATATAAATTCTCTTATCTCAAACATTGTAGAAAATTGAATTTTTGCGCACCATATTAGATCGAATATATCTAGCAACTTGATACAGAATTTATGATTGAATACCTGAGAGGATTGAACCCTATAGATTTTAGGTTCCTCTTGCACTTTTGCTTCAAGGAACCGGGGGGTAGTTGTTGTGACCAAAATCTTGCATGGGTCAGATTTAGGCCCATTGAGGGTTTAGGGTCCAATCCGTAAATGAATTAGATGATCAGTGAGGCTTCCAAGGGCCCATGGTAGCCCAGGAGAGCTATTCTAGAAGGATCTGATAGATACAAGGCCTAGGGTTCCAGGAACTAGCTTCCCTTGATTAAATCCCTAGCTCCCAGTTATTATTATCAGGCTCCCGGATATTAGGCTTCCATAGTCAGCCTACCAGAGGGGCCACCACGAGGTAAATATTAAGTGAGCATAAGGCCTAGGATCCTAGGGGTGACCCCTTAAGGATAACCTGTAGCCCACAATTACTATAGCAAGGAAACTAGGACAGCCATAAGATAGAGCTTCCAGTATAGTTACCACAGCCAGCCAGCAGGGCTACCGGAGCCTAGCTACCGGCGGTATCCCAGCTTCCCCGGAAGCCTGGCAGAAGCGCATATTCAGATAAGGATAACGTCCTATCTTTTAGGAGCACGTCTCTATAACCCATATACACTTCATATCAGATAATTACACGATTATTCAGAGATATACATCATTATTACATGATAAATCATACATTCATGAGATAAACATCAGTGGATAGGCTTCCAACAGTCCTGATAAGGCTTGGAAACCTGATAACTACATCACAATCAGTTGATACACGATTTATATTAGCAACAACAGTCATTATCCCACTGGAGAGAGGATAAATCATCACAAACAATCAAACTTATCAATCAAGAACTACATCGGGGCTTGATCCACTATAAATAGTGGTATGTAGGCAGTTTACGGGATCCTCTTCGACACTTTACACTCATTGAGTAGCTAGAGCACGTGCACTCTTGTGGGACACAGTCAAATTAGGGTTCTTGGCAGGCCAACACATTGATATGGTACGGCCCCTGAGCTCTATCCCGTAGATTCAGCCCCAATCATCACCAAAACACCTTCCCGTATTCTTCGGTAACCCCTAGCCGTGAGCCTTCCCGGGCGGCTAACCTTAAATCTCCAACTACGAGCCTTTCAGGGTGGTTGGACGATTCCGTATTCATTGGCGCTATTCCAGCAACGGCCTCCACGTAGTTGTGCTAAAATCCTCCCACAACAATAACAAAATCACATCATATATATTATTACAACAATAGTTCCAAAGTATTGGAAACTTGCCTGGTAGTCGGGTGGAGATAGTGTGTCCTGGGTCAGCTCGGTGATCTATAAATAATCAGAATATTCGAGATTAATCAATTAACGTTGTTTAAAAGCTAAGTATAAACTTAACTTAGGTTAAAACACGTTTTCGAATTATCTCGTTATGCACCCTTTTTGTATACTCTTATTAACCTCGATTTGACCCGACATTTGTTCGTTATACAGCTCGTCATTACAATTACACTTGGTATATACTTAAGTCATGTAAGTGCTAAGGTAGTTCATTTACGAACCAAGATTATACCTCGAGTTTTATCACCCGTTTTCCAAGTGTCTTACCAAAGTTATAACCAAGTGTGCTTTTAGGGGTTCGTTCGCGTTTAACCTTGATTCAAACATTTTTATAAAATGGAAAAATGATCCGTTTGACACGAGGGTTTTTCCTACACCTTCCTTATGATCTATAATATTTAATTATAAATTATATTTATAACAACCAAACCAAGCCACACCGGGCACTATACAACTTATACACATGATTTCTCATCTCAAAATGTCCAAGAACATATCACTTCATCATAATAATCATCATATTATAAAATCAACATATAAGATCATGTTATCATGCTTATAATAACACTACTAACATAACTAATCTAAAGTCATCAAGAACATCCATAAACTTAAAGTAAGTGCTAAGGTTTCAAGTGGTTATACCTTCCTTGGAGAGTGCTAGAGCATTACTAAGCCTTGATCTAGTCCTTGTGTGGCCTAATCTAGCTTAGATCAATCAAAAGAAACCACGAAAACGAAGTTAATTCTTGAAGAACACTATTCATCCTCACCTTGGATGATTCATTTGAAAATGGAAAACATGGAGATTGGAGCTAAGATTTCTAGGAGATTACTTTTAGTAAATATAGGACTTACCACAAAAGTTTCAAGATCAAAAAATGTTGGGAAGGATGATTTTGGTTCTTGAATTAATAAGAAGGCCGAATGGGGTATTTTTGAGAGAGAATGGGTTTGCTTGGTTGGTTGCTTGAACAATAATGCATAAAGTGATTTGTCTTGATAATATATTGGGTTTAAGTTGTTTTAATAAAGTGATGATGCAAGGGATGATGTATTTCCAAGAGATAAGTATTGGTTGTTTTGGTTGGATGAGATGAATAAGCTAAGTACTTAGTTTTGATTCTAAGTGTGCTAGTTACTTAAGTAACTACTTGGTCGCTAGATATTTTCTACTAGCACATGCATGATTCTTGATCCCCTACTTGTTTCTTTGTCCTGTTATTGCTCAATTCATTGATCGTTCGGAGGAATATCTCAATCGTTTCTAGTTAGGGTTTTACCGAAAACTGTCTTAATATTAATACTATCATTCTCCATTCTCTTTAGTAATTTCTGAACCTATATTCCTTAAATCCTTTCCATAATTCCTTAAGTCTTTCAGTGTCCAGGGAAATCTCGGGGAAAATAAAAGTGCTATTTTTCAGAATCCGATAACTTTTACATACACTCTTTTTCCCCTTGGATCATTAATACGAACTCAGAAATCCGTTTCGGGTACTTCTATATAGTGTCGTCTAATAATATTCTAATTTCCACCAAAATCACTATTCATCACTTATTCTTTACTTTATTCCTTATAATTAGAAAAGTTATCTCTCGCTTTCCCGAGCGTTCCTTAACCTTTTTGCGGAACCACTGGACTAACAACAGATATCGATTTGGATGACATGAGAATAACTCTCCTATTTGGAATTAACATATCTTACTTATCCAGGAGATAGATTATTCTTATCTAAGTTGTCAACCAATAGCATTCTTCAAGACATATGAACATTTGAATCCAAATCCATTCCTTTTTCATTCATTAGAACAACTGTTACATCGTAGTTGTAACCACTATTCACATTAATACATAATCAAGTTTTAATTCTATCAAAAATATGGGTTCTTATAGTCTCCCCTCCTTAAAAGGATTCTGTCCCGAAATCTATATGAAAACAAATGGGGGTACTTTTCCATCATTGCGCTTTCTAGCTCCCATCTTGACTCTTCTACGTTGTGGTTCTCCCACAAAACTCTGACAAGGTTGATGACCTTATTTCGGAGCACTTGTTCTTTCCGGTCTATGATTTCCACAGGCTGTTCCACATAGGTTAGGTCTGGCTGCATGTCTACGTGCTCATATTCCACAATATGCTTGGCATCCGGATTATATTTCCACAACATCGAAACATGGAACACATTGTGCACTTATTACAGATTTGGGGGTAATGCTAGTTCCCCGATACGTCTTAAGATCACAAACGGTCCAATATATCTGGGACTCAGCTTTTCTTTCTTTCCAAACCTCATTAAACCTTTCCAAGGAGATACCTTCAAAAACACTAGGTATCCAACTTATATTCCTTGCCTTTCCGAGCTAAGTTGGCATATCTCTTTTGTCGATCTTGGGCTGCTACCAGTCGTCCTCTGATTAGATCTACTGCATCTTTAGTCCGCTGGACCACTTCGGGTCCGAGCATCTTTCGCTCTCCAACTTCATCCCAATAAAAGGGAGATCGGCATTTCGTTCCATAAATGGCCTCGTAAGGTGGCATTCCTATGCTTGAATGGAAACTATTGTTGTAGGAGAACTCAATCAATGGCAAGTGATCATCCCAATTTCCTTTAAAGTCTATAACACAGACTCTCAGAATATCCTCTAGCGTTTGGATGGTCCTTTCACTTTGCCCGTCTATCTGGGGTGGAATGTTATGCTCATGTTCAGCCGGGTCCCTACACATTCTTGAAAGCTTCTCCAAAACCTTGAGTTAAATCTAGGATCTCGATCGGATACTATGGCGACTAGGACTCCATGTCGCGCCACTATCTCTTTTAAGTAGATATCTACTAGTCTATCGACCGTATACCTTTCATTGATCGGGAGAAAGTGAGCTGACTTCGTTAGTCGGTCTATAATTACCCATATGGCATCATGATTAGCTTTGGTCCTTGGTAAACCTACTACGAAATCCGTCGCTATATGTTCCCATTTCCATTCAAGAATCTCTAAGGGGTGCAAAAGTCCACTGGGTCTCTGGAGCTCTACTTTCACTCTTTGGCAGGTCAAGCATCTGCTTACCCACTCTGCTACGTCCGTTTTCATGTTAGGCCACCAGTAGTACTCCTTCAAATCTCTATACATCTTGGTACTACCGGGGTGCACTGAGTACCTTGAGTTGTGTGCCTCATATAAAATCTCGTCCTTGAGTTCCTGAACATTTGGAATCCATATCCTGCATGTGTACTTCATGATTCCTTCCTTGTCTCTTTCATACTTAATTTCTTCTCCGGTCATTATCTCTTCCATGGAGTTCTCTTCTTCCTCCATTATCCGTTGTTGACATAGTCTAATCTTTTCTAACAATGGAGGTTGGATTCGAATTTCCATTAACCTTTCTTGACCATCTCCGGCTATCTTGACCTCGATCTCCAACTTTTCGAAATCCCTCACCAATTCTTCTTCTGAGGTTATCATTTTGAGTTTCTCTTTCCTACTGAAGGCGTTAGCCACCACATTGGCCTTACCCGGGTGATAACGAATCTCACAATCATAATCTTTGATTAATTCCAGCCATCTTCTCTAGCGTATGTTCAGCTCTTTCTGAGTGAAAATATACTTGAGGCTCTTATGGTCAGTGTAAATCTCGCACTTCTCTCCATGCAAGTAGTGCCTCCAAATCATTAAACCGAAAACTATTGCTACTAATTCTAGATCATGAGTGGGATATCGGATCTCATATTCCTTTAGCTGCCTTGACGCATACGCGATTACCTTACCGTGCTGCATGAGCACGCACCCTAATCCTTTATGCGAAGCATCACTATAAATTACAAAATCTCCCTTTCCATCGGGCAACGCCAATACTGCGGCCGTTACCAACCTCTTCTTCAGCTCTTAGAACCTCTTCTCACATTTTTCAGTCCATTCAAATCTCTCAGTTTTACGGGTAAGTCAAGTTAACGGGACTGCAATTTTCACAAAATCTTGAACAAATCTTCTATAATACCCTGCCAATCCGATGAAAATCCTTACCTCTGTTGGAGTGGTTGGCCATTCCCAGTTTGAAACTTCCTCTATATTGGAGGGGTTAACCAACACTCCTTCCCTATTGATCACGTGCCCTAAGAATTGCACCTCATTTTTCCAGAACTCACACTTCGAAAATTTGGCATACAACTATTCTTTCCTAAGTATTTCTAAGGCTATCCTCAAATGTTCGGCGTGTTATGCCTCTGTCTTTGAGTAGATAAGAATATCATCGATGAAAACTATCACAAACTGGTCCAAATACTCCTTGAACACTCTATTCATTAAATCCATGAAAGCTGCCGGGGCATTGGTTAGTCCAAATGACATCACCAAGAATTCATAATGTCCATATCTGGTACGGAATGTAGTCTTTGGGATATCTTCGGGTTTAATCTTCAGTTGGTGATATCCTATTCTCAGGTCAATCCTAGAGAAATATTCAGCACCCTTTAACTGGTCAAACAAATCATCTATTCTGGGTAGCGGGTACTTATTCTTTATGGTTAACTTGTTCAACTCTCGATAGTCGATGCATAACCTCAAACTCCAGTCCTTCTTCTTAACGAACAATACCGGTGCGCCCCAAGGCGACACACTGGTCTTATCATACCCTTATCCAACAATTCCTGTAACTGTTAGCTAGCTCTTTCATTTCAACCGGGGCTAATCGGTACGGGGCTAACTCGATAGCGAACTCGATTGCAAACTCAATTACCCTATCAGGTGGTAATCCGGGAAGATCTTGTAGAAATACGTCTTCGAACTCGTTAACTACCGGAATGTCTTGTATCTTAGGTGCTTCCTTCTGGGTGTCTATAACGTAAGCCAAATAAGCCTAGTTCCCTTTTCGTAGCAACCTCTTGGTATGCGCCATGGTTAGAATATTCTGGGTCTGTCGTATCCCTCGAAACACTACTTTCTTCTTTCCTGGGGTTTTCAACTTAACCCTTTCACCTTTACAATCTATCTGAGCAATATTGCGGGACAACCAATCCATTCCCAAAATGACATCAAATTCCCATAGCTTAAAAGGAATCAAATCGACATAGAAAGATCGTCCTCCTATTTTTAATTCACAATTAGGGTGAATCTGACTAACTGGAACGACTTCCTGGTTGGCTATCTCTAATTGTAAGGAATCCCTTAGTGGTTGGGTCTTAAGTTTTAATTTACTCACTAAATCCCTCGATATAAAAGACTTAGTTGCTCCAGAATCAAATAAGACATTTGCGCTAACTGAATTGAGAGAAAAGGTACATGCTATCACATCCGTGTCTCTCACGGCATCTTGCACTGTCATGTTAAAAGTTCTAGCAGTTGGTGGCCTATTAGAGGCAACCTTGCTTGCCCCTGATGCTGCTGGTTTGTTCGCTGGGCAATCCTTCCTCATGTGCCCTTGACGTCCGCACTGGAAGCAAGTTTTGCTTTTAGGGATGATCGTGGTGCAAGAGGTAGCATAGTGACCTGCTCGCCCACACTTATAACAGGTTATCTATTTCAGGTTACACACACCGGAATGCCTCTTCCCACAAGTAGCACATAATGGTAATGGAGGTCGAGAAGGGTGGGAATGGGACACTCCTGATTGCTTGCCGCCCTGGCTCACACTTACACTCACCGAATTATTTGAATCCCATGCTCTTTCCAGGTAAGGAAACTACTCCTCGGTTAAACTTATTTGGGGCTTTTCCTCTGGCAGAACCTCCGCCCATACTTGCATGCTTCCTTTTTAATCCCCCTTTTTCTCTTTCCCTCTGCATCTGATCACTCCCTGCTTCTACAATGGTTGCCTTCTGCACCAAGGTGGCATAATCAGTAATCTCTAAGACTGATACCCGATTCTGGTTCCATTGCTTCAACCCTTGCTGAAACCTTTTCGCTTTCTTCTCCTCCGTATCCACAAATTCTGGTACAAACCTTGATAACTCGGTAAACTTGGCCTCATAATCAGCCACTGACAAATTGTTCTGTTTTAGTTCTAAAAACTTGAGCTCCATTTGAGTTTTCATGAACCTCGGGAAGTACTTTTCCAGAAATAATTGCTTGAACCTCTCCCAGGTTACTATAGCATCTATCTCCATGTTCTTCTTAGCCTCCCACCAATAGTTGGCCTCTTCCTTTAGAAGGTAAGTGGTAAAAATAGTCTTTTGTGCCTCATCGATACTCAAAATCTCGAAGGACTTTTCCATTTCCTTAATCCAAGCTCTTGCCTCAACGGGATCAGCCGATCCGTGGAACTTTGGGGGATTAAGGGACTTAAAGGCCCTGAAGGAACTGGCCATAGTAGTGTTATTTGCATGGGGTGGTTGGGGGTCCCGGTTCAAATTCTGCCTAAGCAGATCCATAAACTGACCCATTGGGTCCCTATCTTGGTTCTCCCCTTCCTGTTCAACCTCAATTTCTTCTTCTTTTACTTCTTCTTCGAATTCTCCAGTGAAAAAGGTTTCGTTTGCTGTTCCATACTGGGAATCCTCTTGCTCATTATAATCTTCGTCTTGCTCTTCCTCATACTCAGGGTTTTCTCTATGTTGGTTGTGGCTTCCTTGGTCGGTAGACTCACGGGGGTCAGCCCTGGTTCCCATTCTTCGTGGAGGCATCTTACTGAAAATTTGGGACAATTAAACATTAGGCTAATTCACTTGTTTTAAAGGATTCTTCCTTTAAAAAAAAATCGTTACATATTTGGATTTAGGATCCCACAGTTCTATATGTCATGGAAACTTTAATCGAAAGCAATACGTGTAGTAAATATGCTAATAAAATGGTGATTGCGTCACAACCGAACTGAAACGACTGAAAGGAAACAAATATATACATAGTACTGAAAGATACATCATCTGAGTCACATTGACAATTTAGGAGTACAACCATCCTAACAACATCTAGTCAAAAGTGAAATACATGGTCTATCCGTCTAGTCAGCAAAAGGTAAATTAAATACAATGATACTATCCCACAAAAGTTGGCACTACTATGTTCGTGCATGACTAGAAGACTAGACTACTACATCACCATCTCTGAAATCAATCACCGGTGGAACCCAAAGCCCTGACCCTCATCATAGAAACGTAGAAGATCGCCTCAACATCAAACCGGGATACCATGCCATGTCTATCGGTAAGTAAAGTCCGGACCCTCATCCGGGCCTTCAGCTCAATACGGGTCACTGCCCTATGTACCTCTCGAGCTCTAGCACGCCTTCCGCCGCCCTAGCGTCCCAACCTAGCAACTCTCTCAGCCGCGAGCTCCGCCCTGGATTCTACTAACCTGGCCTCAGCCACTGCTAAATCTGTAGAAAGTCTGCACACAATCCAGTTATGTACATATACTAGGATCCCTCATTTCGGGATATGGGGTGGGGTAGATGGCTCTGCTAGAGGTGCGGCCTCTGCCTGCTGTGGCTCGGGGGTCAGCTCCTTAAACTCCTCAAAAAATGGGCTCACAGGTAGTGGTGGTGGGGTAAGGGCTCTCCCAACAGAGAGGGGTGGCACACGAAGTCCTCAACTCCCCACAACATCATCCACTGGCTCATCAACATCTCCCTCTTTACCGTCATCCACAGTCTGTCCAACAACAGTAGCCCCAACCTGCTCAGTAGTCATATCCGTGTCCTCCTCCATCATCGTGATATCATCTATATGCTGTGTCTCCTCCGAATCCTCCTCATCCTCAGACTCAACAACCTCAGTATCTGCATCAGCCTGGACCTCCTCAGGGTCCGCCTCCTCCTCAGACACAACAATCTCCGTATCTCCATCCTCGTCACCCAGACGCTCATAATAAGGATGTCTGGTCCTAAACAACTCATCAGAATCAACTACCACTCTGTCCTCGGCAGCCTGAATCGCCTCATCGTGCTGTCTCTCAAACTCCTCTGGATCAATAGGTCGCTCGCCTAAACAATACGAACTGTGTTACAATCATGATACTTAAAAAGTTCCCGTAAGGGTTTTAGGTGAACTTGGCAAGAGTTCTTATTATCTTAGTGAATTTATTATTATATATCGTCGTATCATCTCTTGGGATATATAACTCTCGCTCTGATACCAATTCCGTAACACCCCCAGATCCGGGGTCAGGGATCGGGTCGTTACGGTCTCTATTCCCATAAATAACACTTGACTTGAGTCCAAAATAAATAAGTAGCATGCTGTGACCCCGCAATAATATCCACTCACACACACACACACACACACCAGTTATAGTCCCAAAGATTAAATTGAAATAAGTCCTTTGGCTGGGGTCACTTGCTTGCGCCGGTGCGCCTTACACCGGACATCAAACCTAGCTTTTGTTGTGATATAATAATAGAGCAAGGGTGAGCAACAGCCCACCAACAGTAATAGATGACTGAATAATAATATATACAACAAGTCAACAATATCGACGAAACCATATGCCATGCATATACGAATATAGTACCAGTATAATGTAAAAGATAACGTTGCAAAATAAGCAAAGGTACTTTCAGTTCTGATTAGTATTCAAACCCTGTCAACAAGAGGGATATCTCATGTTGCAGAAAATAAATAACTTGAATGATGAACTAATGCTGGAGTATTCACCGTGCCCGCTGTTCCAATCCTTACGATGATCAGTCGCAGATTGTACAGCTCAAATTAGATTTACTACCGGTAGAAGGAAGAGCTGACGGATTTACTTGTCTACCGCCCTGTTAGATCTCCCCGACCAACGGTTGGGCGAAATGGGATGGACCGGTGCTACTCGGCCTCTTACACAACTCCTAGTTCGAATAGAATCCGGGACTCTGAACGTAAGTTCGTCCCCCTTTCCCTAAGTATAATACTTGTTGATAGGACTCTACAAGGTAGTCGTATCTAGTTGGAAAGGAAAATTCACCAATATTTCCCAAGCTGATGCTTGTTAATGGATACCAACTTGTTCCAAAATTCTTACCCCTCGAATGATGAGAAGGTACACAAGGATTCAATAAATAAGTAGCAACCACGTTGCGAATGAAAAGAATAGTTTCAAAAGATATATGACTGGGAAGTCAACAAGATAAATAACATTTCTCAAGTAAGGTTCCCTTATAATTTGGAAGATAGATTGAATGAAGAATAGAATTTTGAGAACCTTCCTCGATATAAGTATTAATAAAAAGACTCCGAAATACTTTACATAATATTTGAAGGTCGAAGATAATATTTGAAGAAGATAAAACAATATTGAAGTTATTCCAAAGTATCGAATAAATATTCCGAGAATATTTATCGAATCAGAAATATTTAAAGAATATTTATAAATATGAAAGAATATCTTTAATCGAAGTAGTTCTCAAAATAATTCTCGAATGAATATGAAGAAAATATTTATTGAATAAATAAAATACTTAAATGAATATTCGAAATAATATTCGTTTAATCAATAAGACTTGAAAGGAATATTTGAAATAATATTCGATAAATGAATCGACTTTAAATGAATATTGAAAAATAATATTCATTGAATAGATAACGTTCAAATAAATATTTGAAGTAATGATCACTAAATAAATAATCTCATACGAATATTCAGAATAATATCCGTTAACCAAATAATGGAAAAATAATTACTTAAATATTTTCCACCGAAAGTAATCACGATATATCAAGAAATACTGACTCTCGGTCTATATTCAACGAATAAGATTCATATGCCCTTCTCTAAGGGTCTTAGCAATATCCGGCTTATACCGACATATCACATCTAATCTATAAGCCCACAATAATTCAAGAAACAAGTATAACAATATAACTAGAAAATAGGCATGCATGCAATGGCATATGTATAACAAAATCACATCATATATATTATCACAACAACAGTTCCAAAGTATTGGAAACTTGCCTGGTAGTCAGGTGGAGGTAATGTGTCCTGGGTCAGCTCGGTGATCTATAAATAATAAGAATATTCGAGATTAATCACTTAACGTTGTTTAAAAAGCTAAGTATAAACTTAACTTAGGTTAAAACACGTTTTCGAATTATCTCGTTATGCACCTTTTTTGTGTACTTTTATTAACCTCGATTTGACCCGACATTTGTTCGTTATTACGGCTCATCATTACACTTACACTTGGTATATACTTAAGTCATGTAAGTGCTAAGGTAGGTCGTTTACGAACCAAGATTATACCTTGAGTTTTATCGCCCATTTTCCAAGTGTCTTACCAAAGTATAACCAAGTGTGCTTTTAGGGGTTCGTCCGCGTTTAACCTTGATTCAAACATTTTTATAAAATTGAAAAACGATCCGTTTGACAAAAGTTTTTCTCATACACCTTCCTTATGATCTCTAATATTTAATTACCATGATTTGCCACTGACTTACATATTTTACAGGGGTTTAATTTTAATAACGAACTCGAACTTACGGTTTCGAATGACTTTTAGAAAATCGGCCATAATTCTCCTAAACCGTAAGTCCGTTTGTTTCGATTTTTTTGCCAAAACGATCTATGACTCGAGATCTAGAAGGACATGTCATGTAATCTACCAGGTCAGGAAATTATACCAACTGTTATGAACGGATTCTTTAGGTCTAACGAAAATTGGGCATTACGACGGCTATAAATCGAACATTTCAAAAATCATAACAACCAAACCAAGCCACACCGGGCACTATACAACTTATACACATGAATTCTCATCTCAAAATGTCCAAGAACATATCACTTCATCATAATATTCATCATGTTATAAAATCAACTATAAGATCATGTTATCATGTTTATAATAACACTACTAACATAACTAATCTAAAGTCATCAAGAACATCCATAAACTTAAAGTAAAAGCTAGGGTTTCAGGTGGTTATACCTTCCTTGGAGAGTTCTATAGCCTTACTAAGCCTTGATCTAGTTATTGTGTGGCCTAAGCTAGCTTAGATCAATCAAAAGAAACCAAGAAAAAAGTTAATTCATGAAGAACACTATTCATCCTCACCTTGGATGATTTATTTGAAAATGGAAAACATGGAGATTGGACCTAAGATTTCTAGGAGATTACTTTTATAAAATATAGGACTTACCATAAAAGTTTCAAGATCAAACAATGGTGGGAAGGATGATTTTGGTTGAATTAACAAGAAGGCCGAATGGGGTATTTTTGAGAGAGAATGGGTTTGCTTAGTTGGTTGCTTGAACAATAATGCATAAAGTGATTTGTCTTGATAATATCTTGTGTTAAAGTTGCTTTAATAAAGTGATGATGCAAGGGATGATATATTTCCAAGAGATAAGTATTGGTTGTTTTGGTTGGATGAGATGAATAAGCTAAGTACTTAGTTTTGATTCTCAGTTTGCTAGTTACTTAAGTAACTACTTGGTTGCTAGATATTTTCTACTAGCACATGCATGTATCTTGATCCCCTGCTTGTTTCTTTGTCCGGTTATTGCTTAATTCATTGATCGTTCGGTGGAATATCTCAATCGTTTCTAGTTAGGGTTTTACCGAAAACCGTCTTAATATTTATACTATCATTCTCCATTCTCTTTAGTAATTCCTGAGCCTATATTCCTTAAATCCTTTCCATAATTCCTTAAGTCTTTCAGTGTCCAGGGAAATCTCGGGGAAAATAAAAGTGCTATTTTTCAGAATCCGATAACTTTTACATACACTCTTTTTCCCATTGGATCATTAATACGAACTCAGAAATCCGTTCCGGGTACTTCTATATAGTGTCGTCTAATAATATTCTAATTTCCACCAAAATCACTATTCATCACTTATTCTTTACTTTATTCCTTATAATTAGAAAAGTGATGTCTCGCTTTCCCGAGCGTTCCTTAACCTTTTTGCGGAACCACTGGACAAACAACCGATATCGATTTGGATGACATGAGAATAACTCTCCTATTTGGAATTAACATATCTTACTTATCTAGGAGATAGATTATTCTTATCTAAGTTGTCAACCAATAGCATTCTTCAAGACATATGAACATTTGAATCCAAATCCATTCCTTTTTCATTCACTAGAACAACTGTTACATCGTAGTTGTAACCACTATTCACATTAATACATAATCAAGTTTTAATTCTATCAAAAATCTGGGTTCTTACAGTCTCCCCTCCTTAAAAGGATTCCGTCCCGGAATCAGCCTGAAAACAAATGGGGGAACTTTTCCATCATTATGCTTTCTAGCTCCCATGTTGACTCTTCTACGTCATAGTACCATGAAGCAAAGAATGGAACGCCATGCGTTTGGTGGCAGTTGGCATGGGCTAACTTGCACATCAGCTAAAAGATGGGGTACAAATTCATTAAAGGGGAACCTTAGCCCAGCTAAGAAGGCGTCTCTAAAAATACACAAGGAATTGGGCCTCCAATGACAAGGCCTATCACCAGGCCCAGCCTTAACAAGTTTAAAGGGGGGCCTAACATTAAATTTTTTATTATAACTCTTGATAATATCCTCATCATGAAACTTATTACAACAGTTATATGCATCTAAATCAGATAAAGAAGGGCATTCATCCCCACAAACATTGATCATTTGGGTTAAATTCATGTAAGATGAACGGATTTCGATGTCGTTACCTCTTTTAGAAGCAGAGTTCATCTTAGCAAGGCGCTGCGCAGCTTTGTCCGCCATTGATCTTCAAGGGAAGGAGACTTAAACCCAGAAAATGAGGTGAAGAAGATGATGATGCAAGAGAAACCCAGAAATCTTTGAATATTCTTCAGAAAAGCCCAGAAAACAATGGGAGATTGCCGCAAAATGCCTTGAAGTTTTGCCGGAAATCTTCTACTTAGAGAGAAATTAGAGAGAGGATTAAGAGAGTTTAGAGGAAATAACAGTGTTTAAGTGTGAAGTGAGAAATGAACCTCACTTCACTCTTTTATAGAAAGTTTCCAACCGGTTGATAACCGGTTAGAATCTTGGATTACCGGGAATGGCCGGTTAAGGCCCATGAAAGGCCCTTAGGCCCAAACAAGGAGAGGATCTGGAAGGTCCTAGATTAAACTAGGAATTCCAGAAAATTCTAAATAATGGATTAATTATAATTCAAAAAGATAATAAATAATGAAATGGGTTACAGGCCCAGTAGGCCCAATGAGCCCATAGACTAAGTCCATTGAAGGATAAATAAAGGAAATGAAAGAAAATTTTAAAAAAAATTCGACTAGGATTTCTATAAGAACCCGAATTTTTGATAGAATTAAAACTTTTCTTATTATGATTAAGTGCATCAGTGAATAGTGATTTTGTGGATGAATAGTGATTTTTGCGAACCAAGAAATTTTTCATGCCACCCTATGTACGAGACATGGTATGGATATTCCGAGGTCATATTATTGATCTACGGAGTAAATAAGTGTATGTAAAGACGATCGGAATTCAGAAATTCCAGTTTCTATTTTGGTGTGATATTTTACCGGGCAGTGAATTATATATCAGTATTATCAAGAAATGAGATATTAAATTTGAGGAATTGAGGATTTTGGATTGAGTTCATTACAAGATTAAATATCCTACATGGTCATCAAGAGAATTATATCAAGTGGATTGAATAATTTAATCAAAGATTAAATCAAGAACAATTAGGATTTAAGTGATTAAAACACTTAAATCATTTCTAAAAACAAAACAATTAGCAAAGCTTATCCAAGACTCTTTGCACAAGCCCCAAGGGGATCAACACAGCCACACACATCTGATAATATCAAGATATTATGTCCATAAAGTGGTTTGACAAGTCAATATGGGTGTGAAGGAAAGAAAAGATCAAGAACAACCAAGTTCTCCAAAACTGCCCAGCAGGAATAGCAAGGGAAGAAAAATTCATATCTCCACTTCTACCCATTCTTAAATCACCAAATTTTAACCAAAGCTTCCTCAATGTATGTAGAACATTCGTTCAAAATTTCATTGCTAGAAAAGGAGTGTAGCCTAGTCAAATCTCTCCTCCAAGTTGGAGAACCAAATCTGTCTTGTTTCTGTCCAGCGGAAAGATGGGGCTCAAAACCCTAGCTAGAAAGCTTCAGATCTGATGATCTATAGCTCAAAAGAAAGCTTATGAGGAGCACAAGTTGTGGTAAGAATTTGAGCACCCAACTCTTATTTTCGATTTGTTATGAATTTTACAAGATGAGGATGAATAGTAACTTCCATTGTCTTCTTGTTTTGATCTTAAGGATTTAGCACTTTAAGGATCATCTAAAGCTTGTTAAAGGTTTATAAACACTTGATAGTGTTGTTAGAGCATCCAATAAGGTAAAACCCTAACCCACCCTTTGAGTTCATATGAGCTTTGATGATTGTTTTGATGTTATATGCTTAAGAGATCATGTTTAAGTGTTTTAGTGGTTATTTAACCTTGTAAAATATGAAAAATGGTGGGTGTTCGATTGTAGCCACACCACTGACCTTAGAGAAGTAAAAAGGTAGTTTGTTGAGGTTGTGGATGTATGGTATGCCCGGTGTGGCTTGGTTGTAATGAAACAAAATGGAAATGTTCGATTTAGAGTTGTCGTAATACCCGATTTTTGTAAACCTCTTTAACAGTTGAAGCCTGAGACCATGAAATTGTGTAAAGGTTAAACACTACATATGGTTGTGTAGCTTTTGGTTTCTAGTTTACATGGCCGCAAGAATCGTGTCAAAAGAGTTTACGGTTTGTGAGTTATGATCATTTTAGTGAAAGCGATTCGAGAAACCCTATCGTAGAAATGCATCAACTTTGAGATTAAGTTTGAGACCCTTAAAAATGGAATTAGAGTGTAATATTTTGAGGATAAATGATAATGTCAGTTAGAAAAGTATGAGAGGTAGTTTCGAGTCCAAAAGATTATTTTCCGATTTTATAAAATTGAAACAGCAGAGGTTGCGCAAGTGAAAACCCCTAAGGACGCAACTTAGAAACCAAAGTTCTAAATGGTTTAGTATAACTTGAATTTGAGGACCGGTTTCGAACCAAACTTATGACTTAAGTAATTGTCAATTAACATGGACTTAGTATGAGCCTAAAGCGAGCTAGTAATGCCTTGGTTGTGTTTCGTTTGCGTGTTTAAGCATTGATTTATAAGGGAATTAATCGTACGTTTTATTTGACTTTGTCTAGATTGTCCGACATCGTCGCGAATCCCTAACACTTCTCGAGCATCAGGCAAGTTTTCTAAACTTGTACTTTTGAAGTATTGTTGTATAATACTGCTTTTTGCCATATATAGTATTATACCGTTTTGCGATAAATGTTATATCGTGTTGACTTTGAAGTTGATTTTGGTTTATATACTAGCTTTGAGATAAGTAGTTATAAATCGGTATACCTTGTAGCTGTAGAGATAAGAGCATATTCATTGTTTTCCACTCTAAACCGGGAGTCGATATTTTGAGATATAGAGATAGTCGTGGAAACCCGGAGGGATTTCAGCGGCAGATTATTATTTATTTTGAGGAATGTTATTTATAAACATTAATTATATTTCCATAAAGTATTAATTACTTGGAAACCATTCGAGAAATGTTCTTTAAGTATTATTTCGGTCGAGAAATACTATATGAATATTATTTCTGTTAAATATGCTATTGGAAGGCATAACTGTTTTCGAAAGTATATTGTGATACTTGATTACGGTTTGGTAATTGGCTTATAAGCTAGATATGAGATATTAGTTATAAGCCGGGTTTTGCAAAGGCCATAGTGAAGGGCGTATGACTTTCATTCTTTAAATATAGACCGGGAGTCGGTATTGCCGTATACCTTGAGATTATTTTCTAAGAAAAATATTAGATAAATATTTTTCCATTATTTCTTTAATGAATATTATTTTGGATATTCATTTAAAGTTTTATTTATTTAATGAATATTATTTTGAATATTCGTTTAAGGATTCATTTATTAAATGAATATTATTTTATATATTCATTTGAGGGTTATTTATGAGCAATTACTTTGATTAAAAATATTATGTAAATATTTACGATTTAGTAAATACTCTTTGAGTATTTATTAAATACTTTTAAACATGATTTGTCTTATTCAAAATTATCTTCGACCTTCAAAATTATGTAAAATATTTCTGAGTTTTATTATGATTATTTTATTAAGGGGAGGTTCCCAAAACTCTATTTTTCCACTTAAATCTATCTTATACGAAGATTTAAATGCTCGCTCAAAACTTCCAAAATATAAGGGAACCTTACTTGAGAACTGTTATTTATTATGTTTGACTGCCCGGTCATAAATCTTTTGAAACTATTCATTTCACTCGCAACTTGGTTGCTATTCATCAAATTGAGTCTTTTTGTTACTTCCTCATCATTCGAGGGGTAAGATTGTTGGAACAAGTCGATATCCATTAACAAGCAACTGCTTGGGAAATATTGGTGAATTTTCCTTTCCATCTAGATACGACTACTTTGTGGAGTCCTATCAACAAGTATTGTACTTGGGGAAAGGGGGACGAACTTTACGTTTCAGAGTCATAGATTTACTCGAACTAGGAGTGTATGTGTAAGAGGCTGTGGGACAGTCCATCATTAAAATCAGTGTAAGAGGCTATGGGACAGTCCATCCTTGAACAGGGTCCGAGTGGCGCCGGTCCCGTCTAAGCCCAAAGATGGCTAGGGAGATCTGGCGTATGGTAAATTCCGGCCCAATCGATTGATTGGTATAATGACCTACGGGGAAGTTATGTTTGTTTGTGCGGGGGTGCTGTGCTCCTCATCATTTGCTCCCGTTAACGACCACAAAGGCATACATAGAAGGCAGATGAGAGAAAGCGCTCGATGAACGATGATTGAAGATTGCAGCATCTTTTTTATAAAGGCATCATTATACCAGGTGTCCATATGTTCTTCCTTCTGCATGTAGAGAAACAAATCTTGAGATGCACGACCTACGACTGATCATCGTAAGGTGCTGTCGTCTGGCACGACAATACTCCAGTATTAGTTCATCATCCAATTTGGATATTTCCTGCAACATGTATCGAAGAGACTTCTTTCAGGTTGACGGGTAGCTCCCGCAACACGTATCGAAGAGACTTCTTTCAGGTTGGAAGGGGTTTGAAAAGTGTTCAAAACTAAAGTTACAATATATTACCTTGCAACTTCCTCTTTTGAGATATATGTTGATATTCTGCTTATATTTCATATAGCAGATATTTTACGGAAAGGTTATATTGAATTACCTTGTAACTTCTTCTTTTATATTGTACTAGAACTTTGTTTATAATATGAATAACAAAAGTTTGCAGAGATACTATGAAAATGATATTTGAAGTACTACAGTGGTACTGTTTTTGAACATATTCCGATAAGGAAATACTTTCGGTAAAAAGATATTTTTACAATTATTGTCTTATACCCGCTTTATTTTGGGTTTAAGTTAATGGCAAAATTATGCCATATTTTCATCACCTTGCTGAGCTATTGCTCACTCTTGCTATTGTTTTATATATATATATATATATATATATATATATATATATATATATATATATATATATATATATATATATATATATATATATATTATATAGCAGCGAAGCAGGATGCCAATGGGACGGCACATACCCCACAAGGCATTTCAATAAACAGTTTCTAGCAGTGATCCCGAGAGTAATATGAACCAGTCGAATCGGGCGGCAACTTTTGGTATTCATCCTAAGTATAGATATGAATGGTATAAGAGGATTGTGAGCATCAGAAGGCTAAGTTGGTAAAGTAACATTACATAGAAGTTGTATCAGTGACAGATTCAAAAGACATTTGGGTATTGTAATAATAATCATTTATTCCGCAATTGTTATGTTGTGTCGTTTCTGAGACTCTAACCTGTGTGTTTGTGTGTGAGATATATATTGTGGGGTCACAAGCAGTCAAATTGTGTACATTGCAAGTAATACAGGTAAGGCAAGGACTAAATGGATCGTGACTACTCTAAATCCCTGACCCCGGATTTGGGGCTGTTACAATTTCATTCAAAATTCGATCAGAAATTCCAATCGAAATGACGACGGCCAGAACGTTGAAAATGGACTTAAGTCGACCAGGATTCTGATCGAAATTAGATCAGGAATCCTGATCGAAAAGTCTTCGACAAGAATGACAAAAATGTATTTAAGTCGACTAGAATCCTGATCCATTGACTAAATGGATCGTGACTACTCAAAATCCCTGACCCCGGATTTGGGGCTGTTACAATTTCATTCAAAATTCAATCAGAAATTCTAATCGAAATGATGACGGCCAGAACGTTGAAAATGGACTTAAGTCGACCAGGATTCTGATCGAAATTAGAACAGGAATCCTGATCGAAAAGTCTTCGACAAGAATGACAAAAATGCATTTAAGTCGACTAGAATCTTGATCCATTTTTGACCAGGATTTATTAGTCAAAAGCCCAGTCCAGAGTTTAAAATAAAAAAGGCCCGACAGTAAGTAGGCCCAAAAAAATATTTAGGCCCAAAGTTACAGGCCCATGGAAAATAAAAAGGCCCTAAGAGAAGTTTGCAAAAAATAAAAAAATTTACTATTGTCGACCAGAACTCTGATCGATTATCGACCAGGAATCCTGATCGTTGTACTATGAAAATGAGTGACTCGAAACGATGACGGATTTCAGAAATTCCTGAGTATAGATTTTTAAGATGTTTGATTTCAATTGAGCACTATTTTATTGGATATTAAAGAGTATGGAATATGAAAAGGGTGTATACTTTGAGGAACATGTGAAATTAGGTTAAACCAGGGGATTATTAAGTCAAGGAAATGCCAGAGGAATTTAGATTGTTAAACAATTTAGAAACACTTGGAAATGAGATATTAAATTTGAGGAATTGAGGATTTAATATTTTGAAATTTTATTATATTTGATTTGAGAATTTAAAACGAAAACTACTGAGATAGTGAAACGAACGTTCTAGAAACCGCCGAGACTTTATAACGAGATTAAGCGATCAAGCGAACGAATCATGGATTAAGAATATTAAATATTGGAAGTCCAAGGGATGATATATTATGAGAAAGAAAAAGGATTGAGAATATAATCCTAGAGCAAAGAGAATGCAAACGAGTTTGAGAACGTTTGAGAAATCGGGAGAGCAAATTCTGAGATAAAGAGAATATACCAAGGATATTGGATTTAATATTTTTTTGAGGATTAGAACTATACCAACACCTTAAAATACAATGTGGGAGGGGATAATATATATCCAAGGAATTTACAAAGGAGAAACCACTGAGACGATCACAGATTTCATTCGATGAATCAAACGACGAGAGAACTTTGCATAAGGCCCAACCAAAAGCCCTAAGACCATGGGAGTAAGCCCATGCAAGGACCAAGAACTTCATGGAGCTGTATTTCAAATTAATTAAGTGAGTGGCTCATGGAAATATTGAAGAGGCAAGGCTAGAAGAGCAAATAGAGTGAAAGGGTAAGGTTAGACTAGTAAACACACAACCAAGTGGATAAGTCTTCTGAAGAAGCTAAACAAGAAGTGTTTTGATTGGTGGACTCCAAAGCCTCCTAATTAAAAGATAACAACTGATGTATAAGGATAGATACAAGCATTACAAGTCGTTACACAAGAGAAAATCAAGAAAAACACAATCTCTCCCAAACTGCCCACCAAGAACACAACTCAAAGAAAAATTCATATCTCAAGATCTAGAGCTTCAATATTCACCAAATTCTAACCATAGCCTCCTAATTGTATGGAGAACAAATGTTCAAAATTTCATAGCCAAAAAATGAGTGTAGCCTAGTCAAATCGCTTCCACAAGGTGAAGAACCGAACTTGCCTAGTCCTTTACAGCTTCTGTCCAGCGGGAAAAATGGGATCAAAACCATAGCTAGGAAGCTTTGTTTTTGGTGATCTATAGTTCAAATCAAATCTTATGAAGAGGCCAAGATGTTATAAAAATTTGAGAGCCAAAATCTTATTTTTCGATTTATTACGAATTTTACAAGATTGATGATGAATAGTAAATCTTAGAAACTAACTTTAGTTTTCTTGGTTTCTTTGGAAGATCTAAGCCATAATAAGGTGATATAAAGGTTATAAAAGGTGTATTAAGTATTGTACACACTCCAATAAAGGTATAGTACTTGAAACCCTGGCTTAAATCTTGAGTTTATGGTTGGTTTTTGGAATAAGTTAGTGTAAACTATAAAATCATGGTTATATAAATGTTTATAAGTGTTTTGATGGATCATGGAGGTGTTGTGAGTGCTTGTAACCATGGTTGGTATGATGACCACATGGTGTAGGGTTTGGTATATGTGGTGGATGTTGGATTTGGAGGAGTTATATTATGGAAAGTATAAAAACATAGCCGTTATAATGCCCGATTTTCGTTAAACCAAAAGATTCCCTATTTTTTGACACCCATACCTGTACGGTTAGGGTTCTGTCCAGAGTACAAACTGACCATGAGTGGATAGAGCTTGGTTCATAGATCGTTTTGATATAAAGGACGTCAAAATCCAATGAACTGTTTAGGAGAAAAGTGAGTTTTAGTGAAAGTCGTTTGGAAACCGAGAAAATGCAATTTTCTCAACTTTGAGACTATAATTACCATACTTAAACATCTTTAAAAGTTATGAAATTTTGAGAAAATATAGTAGGGTGAATAGAGAGTCAAACCCCACTGACCTTGTATCAAAATTCGAAATTGATAATTTATGAGAAATTTTACAGTCATGTGTGGTTAATAGGGAAGTGGTGAAAAACACTGAAACTTTTATGGAGTTTAATAATAGATAAGTTATTGGAACTTTTGGTCTATAAATAGTATGTTAAACTTATATTATGTGTCAAGGGTGTTATTATATATATATATATTTAAGGGTTAAGTGGTTAAGTGAAATATATTATGATGGTGGTCCTTTTCGTTTCTATAGATACTCGAGACGAACACCGGATCATTCCTCTTGGGATTAGAGATCGAGCCAAGATTTCTTTTATCCTTATTTTGATAAACTGTTTATGTTTAAAGAAAAGTGGTTTGGCTAGATAATATATGAATCTTATATCATTATATGGTTAGGGATATTCCCTGTTTGTTGAGATTAGTTAATGTGATAATGGATATGGATTATGGGTATGGATTATGGATATGGATTATGGATATGGATTATGGATATGGATATGAATATGGATAGAGCTAATATATCTTATGGTTTAAAGAGATTTGAAAAAGAATGGTATCAGTTGTTATCTAGGGTTATATGATTTATAATATTCGGTTAATTATAATCTTTAAACATTTGTGATTTAATAAATATTATTTGATTATTATTTAATACTTTAAAAATGGATGGAATAGTTATGTATTTAAAAGCATAATTGACTCCATTAAATACAAAGGATAGTTCTGAACTTCTTTCAAAGTATCTGGAATATTTCTGTCTTTTGAGTTAATGATCTCAGGTTTCTTTAAAGGAAGTTATATTTAAAGTATAATGACATATCTATGGATAAGGGTGGAAATGGAAATGAAATTCTTAAATGGAATAATGATTTTACAAAAAGGGGGATTACGACATACTTGCGTAAGTGGCTGTGTTTAGCACAGTCCATCATCCATCATTTTATGGGGAAGTAGTGGAGAACCTTCCTCATTATTTTATTACGACCCAACGGATGCCGAAGGAGGATGTAGTGGAGAACCTTCCTCCAAGGATGATTTTCATTCCTTCTACTAGTAGTAAACAAGGAGCATGTACGATTAGGCGACTGATCATCGTCCTAACGTATCAGGCGACACTGGATATCCCCAAAACTTTTAAAGGAAGAATTGATGATGATAACAGACTGATATACTGAAAGGTGAAAGGAAAATTGGTATGGAATGATGGACTAATATTATATTAAAAGAGAAAATGATATTATATTGTTTTATATCTTTTCTTCTCATAAAGGAAAAATGGATGGTGTATTGAATAAGTAATGATTAATTCTTTTCTTAATTTTATAGTGGACTTTTCTTAATTCATTGAGATAGCGATGCAATTCCAAGGCACTTGATATAGCTTTGCTTTCATCTACAACAATATATAGCGAGCACAGGCCTCGGATCGAAGTTTTGACAAGCAGTTTTGACTCCACATCGCATTCTCAATGGCAATATGGACTCGGGGGGTAGTTGTTATGCCCGAAACTTGGCATAAGCCCTAAGCTGGCCTAATGGGCTTGAATAGAGGTCCACAACTCATAATGGGCCTAGAGATGAAGATTGGGTCACTAAAACCCACCACCAGTAGTCAGTCCAATATACTATCAAGCACAATGTGGAAGTTTGCGACCCCAAGCTGCGGGTCGAGTTCGCCAGCAAAGTCCCTAGTATGGGATAACATCCATCATGCACGTCTCTCTACAAGGTCCAGCGTGGCCTAGATGTCCAGCGTGGCCTAGAATACTTTTATGGAGGCTAGAGGTCCAGCATGACCTAGAGGTCCAGCGTGGCCTAGTGGTCCAGCGCGGCCTGGAATACAGTCTACAAGGTCCAGCGAGGCCTAGAGGTCCAGCGAGGCCTAGAGCATATTTATTATGTAGGCTTACTGTCAGGCCCAGCGAGGTCGCGTGAGTATAATTATCTCCGTACAGCGTGGACCACCTCGCATGACTAGCCCAGTGAGGCCGCATGCGAGGCCATGCAGCTTCTCCATTCGCCTCGTCAGCGAGGCCAGTTGATTTAAGCATCATGCTAGCCATAGGCAACCTTTAATGGGCCATGGGTCATGAGAAGAATAAATGGGTAAAATATATCAACCCAAGAAGACGTTTAGCGGATTTGGGCCAAGTCGAGCCAATAGAAACCCTAGCCCGTCTAGGTAACTTCTTATCCAAGAACTACGTATGGCTTGATCCCTATAAATAGGGTACGTAGGCACCTTGTTATGGATTATTGATAGTTGGCAGCAACAGAGAATAAACAGTTTTCTCTGACATTCAAAGAATCAACAAACAAGATCAGCCACAAAAAATCACCAATCTCCTTCCGTGTTCTTCGTGTTCTTAGCGAAATATCCGTATTTTGCTTCCTGATTCCAGCAAACCTCCAAAATATTGTTATACAATATTCTCCCTATAACAGTATGGAATGATGGACTAATATTATATTATATTAAAAGAGAAACTGATATAATATTGTTTTATATCTTTTCTTCTCATAAAGGAAAAATGGATGGTGTATTGAATAAGTACTGATTAATTCTTTTCTTAATTATTATAGTGGACTTTCCGTTTATATATATATATATATATATATATATATATATATATATATATACATATATAGGGAGAATATACTGTTATAGGGAGAATATTATATATACATATATATATATATATATATATGTATATATATATATATATGTATGTATATATATATATATATATATATATATATATATATATATATATATATATATATATATGTATGTATACATATATATATGTGTTTTAACTTTGATTTTGGTTTACAATATTATCTTGCTGAGCTATTATAGCTCACTCTTGCTATTTAATTATATAACAGCTAGGGCAGATGTCGATACTTCATACTACACCCCAGAAGAGGGTAAGGGCTTTTAAGAGAGTACTGGTGCCTATCCCTGAGGTAGCTCTTATAGGACGGATGGGTATTAGTAGACATATGTAAATTAAGCGTGTAAGATTGTGTAATAACTTTTGGTTGTTGAAATGCTTCTTCTAGAAGTAATATTCAGCAACACTACTTAAGTAAGATTCTGGGTTTGTAATAACTCTTTTAATTTTAAACTGTTATTATTATGGATGTTGTTCTCTGAGCATATGACTGGTGTAATGTTATAGTGTGGGGTCTATTGTGTGAGTATGAGCAAGTATTTGTACTTCAACTGTCAAGAATATAATGTTATTAAATGGAAATTGGATCGTGATGACTTGGATTCATGACCCCGGATCTAGGGGTGTCACAATAAGCATTATTCCCTTGTTAAACACCTTTGCCTTTGTTGAAACTCGAGGTCGAAAAGTTGTTGTTATTTTGTAATTAGGCCTTCCTTTCGAGTTAAATACTCGTTGTTGATTGCTCGACTTAAGGAATCCTTTTCCGTCCCTTTGAGCTTTACTTTGCAAAACCCAACGTAGTTGTCTCGAAAGTAGGGCAATCTCTTGTTCATCGAGATTTTGAAATTCTTCATTTAACTCATCGTCATTTTCATCTTCATCGATAAGTATTTCTTTTAAGGCCATGTTCTTTCTTTTATCTTCCAATTTCGGAAGTGCCTTTTCCGGAATGTTATCTTCCTCGTAATCACGAAGATTTTCGAATAAGATATCGATGGAGTATGAATTCAAGTTATGCATTTCTTTTATTGCGGTAACTTTGACTTTCCAACTTGGAGGCATGGCTTTCAAAATCCTACGATTTTTCTCATTTATAGTATATACCTTTCCAAGTTGTACAAGTTCATCGATTATACCAGCAAACCTCGTTTCCATATCGATGATGGTTTCACCTTTGAGGAGTTTAAAATTTTCATATTCTTGTATTAAAGTATCCAACCGGGATTCTTTAATATCTTTTGTACCCTCTTAAGTAATAACCAACTTGTTCCACATTTCTTGTGCGGACTTGCAATTGTTAATACGTTTATATTCTTTTTCTGCAAGTGCACTAGCAAGAACCATTTTCCGCTTTCGTGGAAATATTCATTTGAATTTTTTCATCCGGAGTATATTCACTCACTTTCTTTTCGACAATAAAGTCTCCTACCTTTGTGGTGACTCTATCTTCAATGGCCATCCAAACTTTGACTCCTTGGGATCTAGCATAAATTCTAAATCGTGTTTTCCAAGTTGCAAAGTTTGTGCCATCAAACAAAGGTGGTCGGGAGCTAGAAAGTCCTTCTCCGCAACCAATAGTATTCAAGTAAGCCATCAAAAAGATGTCCTTTTTACAGTTTTATTTAAAGACTTTCTCAATAGTCAATAAACCCGATAAGGATCTACTTTTTGTTGTATTTTCGATTATCACAACAATCGTAAAATACGGTTAAAAGCACCGCTCTGATACCAATTGATAGGTCCCGTAGAGGGTTAAGATAAGCTAGAAGGGGGGGTTGAATAGCTTATCACCTTTTTAAAATTTAGAGCTTCGTTTTGTGAAATTTTTTTCCTCTTTTTAAACTTCGTTACTTGTCAACAAATAAATAAAGTGTAGGAAATAAAGAGAGAAAGAAGATAGAGTAGCATACGGTCGATTTTATCCTGGTTCGCGATGCCCGCAACCCCTAATGGATTCGAACACCCCTACTTCAGTCCCCGAGCTCCTCCCTAGACTCGAGATTTTCACTACTACAAAAATACTCCTTTATAGTAGGCGGAGAAGCCTTTACAACTCCTTTGACCACTATCTATTTATTTTGGAGCGATACACACACGTATCCTCCTCAAAATAAAATATCTAAATACAAGCTACAAAACTTGTCGTGGAGCGTAACTCCCCGTCACCTCCTCAAAGACTTTGTAGTATCCCTTTGTAGACTATGTACTTTTACAACTTTGTCGGTCTTGGATCTTAGGTATTAGGCCTTCCTTTTTCTTCATGGTGCAAAGGCTACTAACTCCCCGTTAGTACGCCTAAGACTTGGGTCTTAGAACAAGAGTCACCTCACTTCACTTCACCTCACTGCAAAGGTTAGAATACAAATCCAACAACAACCAACCAATTTATAAGAGATATAAATCCGTGCAAGCTAGTATGTTACGGTACTAGTCACGGGGATGCTATTACGCGTTAAGTTAAATATATAACGGCAAGGGATAAGTCACACGAATGGACTTGTCACACAAGCGGTATATGAAAGATAATAAAATAAACATGCAACAATATATCCGTGAATGCAAGCACACTAATTACAACACAACAAATAAGCACGTAAAACACTACTCACATGTACGTAAAAGTAACTTGTTATAAAATAACGAGGGCCGCTATTATGCATTAAATTAATGTGGAATATATATATAAACATGTAAGGGGATATATACAACAAGCAAGCAATCATGCAAGAAAGATGTATAGAATAATTCATGAGTTGTGATGTTAAAAATAGAATTTACACATACTTCTTGTATATCCTGATCTTATAAAGGATTTAGCACTTTGTATAGGATATATGTGTTAGACAGTAAACTATAGAGTTAAGTCAGGAACAATGTGTCAAGGACTACATTTCAGGAACTGTGAGCAGATCCCGATACGACAAGACAGATACTGATGGATGTCAAGTCCTGATGCAAGGTGAAATCCTGTTATCAGTCATACTACTGATGATGTCATTACGGATGCTACAGTAACTGGAAAGTGCTATAAAACAGGATCGTTGTTTTGAAGAACAAGCAAGAAGGTATCATAAAGGAAAGAGTTTACTATTGATGGAAACTATCAACTAGATGGCAGAACATTACCATGTATCAATCATTACTTTCTGTTATTATTTGATAGGTAGCATTATAAATACTCTCTCTATATCATTGTAAAAAGTGTTAGTTCATGAGTTCGTGAGTGTGAGCTCAGTATAAGGTTTGTATTTGAGAGTTCGAAACAAACAGAGAAAGATTTATATTGAGAGCAGCTGCTAAAGGTATTATACTCCTTTGGTAGAGTTTGTATTTGATTTATTTAATATAAACAAGGTTAATTTATTCATTTGTTCTTGTTCATCTAATCAAGCAAAAATCAGACACGATTACATAACTTGTATTAAATCCCTTTCTACAAGTTATTCGAGTTAACAATTGATATCAGAGCAGGTTGATTTCGAATAATCATAAAGATCTGCAATCATGTCTGGTTACAAGGAAGGTAATACTAAGATCCCTATGCTCAAGAGAAACGAGTATACTCTCTGGGAAGTGAAGATATTGCATCACCTGGAAGCAACAGATCCTGATTATCTTGACGGAATTAGAGATGGGCCTTTCGTTCCAACAAGGGTTGTTCCTCAAGCAACTGTCGAAGGAAAAGTTGTTCCAGAGCACACAGCAGAAAAGCCTAAATCTGAATGGACAGATAAGGACAAGGAGAACGTTCTTAAAGATGCTAAAGTAAGAAACATACTGTTCAACAGTCTTGATTCTATTCTTACTAACAATGTTCTTTCTTGTAAAATTGCTAAGGAGATATTGGACAATCTGAAGGTTCATTGTGAAGGAACTAAAACTGTCAGGAAAGAATATGAGGACACTTCTCATACAACAGTATGAGTACTTTGAATCCAAGTCTGGTGAGTCACTTACTGATACCTTTGATAGGTTTCCTAAACTCATCAATGAGATGGCCATGCAAGGTAAATATTATGATTTGGAGGATATGAATACTAAGTTCATGAAAGCCTTGTCTGATTTCTTCAATGAGAAGATATCTGCAATTGAGGAAGCTAATGATCTGGATGAAATATCATTAGAGGCAGTTTATGGAAAACTAAGGGCTTATGAATTGGACAGGCAGCAGAAGAAGAGCAGAGGTGAAGGAAAGATGAAAACTGTTGCACTTACTGCTCAATCTGAATTAAAGAAGCTTCCAGAAGAACAGAATATTGAGACTACTGTAAAGGACTCAAGGAAGAAGAAAAGAAAAGAAAGTTCTGAGTCAGAGACTACAGATATACACTCTGACAACAGTGATTCTGAATCAGAGATGCAGGAACTCTTTTTCTATGTTTGCTAAAGCTTTTAAGAAAGGAAGATTCAACAGGAGAAGATTTAGCAAAAGACCTTTTCAAAAGAAAGAGGAGAAGAATAATGACAAGGGCAAAAGTACAATTGTCAAGCTTAATAAGGCAAAGATCAAATGCTTTAACTGCAGCGAGCTTGGACACTTTGCTAGTGAGTGTAAGAAGCCTAGAAATTCAGGAAAGGGTAATGCACTCATGGTCACAAAGAAGGATTGGGCTGATTCCAGTGATTCTGAAGATGAATTGGATTATGACGACATTGCATTGATGGCAAATCTTCAGACAAACCTGGATCTCCAAAGAAAACTTCTCCATCTTCTGTTAAGGTATCTCTTCACTCTCTTGATTCATTTGATAACTTAGATTCTGATGATATTAGATCTATCCATGCTGAGTTTAAGAATCTAATGACTAATTTCAGAATTCTTACTAGTGAAAGAGATGAACTTAAGATTAAGAATGATGAATTAGTTGATAGAAATAATATTCTTGAATCTGAGTTAATTCAAATGGAACATTATAGGTTAGATTCTGATAAAGCTAAGCATCATTATAGTGTTATTCTTGAGGCTTATGACTATGTTAGAAAAGAACTAGAGGAAGAGAGAGAGATGATAAAAACCATTAACAACTCTGATAAAAAGACTCAAGAAAGCATTGAAAATCAAATTCTTGGCAAAGTTTATGGCTTAGGTTTTGAAAAGGATAAAAGTGAAACTCATGTAGCTGTTGTCCAGAATGATAATAGTAAACAAAAAGCTAGCACATCTAAATCTGAAGGTAAGCAGAAAGTTTCTGAGCCTAAACATGTTAAGTTTGTTGATTCGAATGGTACCCCAGTTGTGCACAAGAGAATTAACAACATTAGTTCAGATGAGAAAGTGTTAGAAAAACCTAAGAATGTCAACATAGGATTTCTATCTAAGTCTCAGCTGAAACAGAGACTAGAAGGTCTTTCAGAGTCTAGCAAGATCAAAAGAAATAGGAATGGAAAAGAAGGTATTAACAAAGAGAATAATTACAAGAATGTACCTGATGCACCTAGGAAGAAATGCTATAAGTGTGGAAATCATAATCATTTGGTCCTAGACTGCAATCAAAAACCTTCTTGGAAAACTGAGTCTAGATTCCCCATGACTCAGAAAATTCAATACCAACCACAAAAAGCTTGTTATCATTGTGGTAGTTTACTTCATTCCATTTATATGTGTAAGGAATATCATGAACTGTATTATGACTATTATTCTCTAAAATCTGAAACTCCTAGTCATAAATAGTTTGTGAAATCGGAGTCTAAGGTTGACTCTGCAATAGGTAAATCAAAAGCAAAATCTTCAAATCCTGTTGTTTCTGAAGTTAGTAAGAAAGGATCCTATCAAAGTTGGGTCCTAAAAATTTCTAACTAGTTACTTTTGGTTTGCAGGGCACAGGAAAGAAGCATTCAGTTATCTTGGACAGTGGATGCTCTGGACATATGACTGGAAAGAAGTCCCTACTTACAAAGTTTGAGAGGAAAGATGGCCAGTAATATCTTTTGGAGATGGCAACAAAGGAGAAACTCTGGGATATGGCTCGATTGTTTTAGGGAATGTCATCATAGAAAACGTAGCACTGGTTGAAGGCTTGAAACACACACTTTTAAGCATAAGTCAACTCGGTGATAAAGGTTACCAATCAATCTTTGACAGTGAAGGATGCAAAATCTTGAATATGAAGAATGGAGACATTGTTCTAACTGGTAAGAGATATGGTAACATTTATGAAGCCAGCTTGAGTGACACTTCTAAAGGAATTGTCAGATGTCTTTACAGCAAGGCATCAAATGATGAAAGCTGGAATTGGCACAAGAAGCTCTCATATCTTAACTTCAAGAAGCTTAATCAACTTGTTAAGCACAACTAGTGAGAGTCCTACCTCAGGCAAATTATGTGCAAGATGGACTTTGCGATGCTTGTCAGCTTGGAAAACAAAGAAGAACCACTTTCAAGAGCAAGACTGAAAATTCAATTACTGAACCATTTCACATGCTGCATCTTGATTTATTTGGTCCAGTAAACATTATGTCTATCAGCAAGAAAAGATATGCTCTAGTTATAGTGGATGATTACACAAGGTTCACATGGATATTCTTTCTACATAAAAAGGATGAAGCTCCTCAGCAAATCATTGAACTTGTCAAGAATATTCAGAATAGCTCTGAGTACAAAGTCAAAGTACTTAGGAGTGACAATGGTACAGAATTCAAGAATTCTACAATGAAGGAGTATTGTGTAGATAATGGAATCACTCAACAATTTTTTGCACCTGGAACACCTCAGCAGAATAGTGTTGTAGAAATAAAGAACAGAACTCCCATAGAGGCAGCAAGAACCATGCTTGCAGATGCAAAGCTTCCAACCTATTTCTGGGTAGAAGCTATCAACACTGCATGTTTTACTCAAAATTGTACCTTGATAAATAGTCATGGAAAGACTCCCTATGAGATAATCAAAGGAAAGAAGCCAAGTGTGAATTACTTTCACATCTTTGGATGCAAATGCTATGTCCTGAAAGTTCATCTAGAACAACTTGGAAAGTTTGAAGCCAAATCGGATGAAGCAATCTTTCTAGGATATTCAGCATCGAAGGCCTTCAAAGTTTATAATCTCAGAACTCACATTGTTATGGAATCAATTCATGTTGTATTTGATGACAAGAAGTTTGGAATTTTGCAAACTGATGAAAGCCATGATAAATTAGAATTTGAAAATCTTAAGGATTCTGAGATACTCTCCAGTGATGATGAAAGTTCTTAAATTGAAATTTCTATTGCTTCTCAAAGGAATGCTACTGTTGAGGGGGAGCAAGTTAATCGAGGAGAACACAGTGCTCATCAAGAGCAGACTAGTTATTCAGAGTCTACTCCATCAGGAACTGATCCTTTAGAGACTAGCGAAGGAAGATCAGAGACTAGCAGCAGTATGGAGTCTACTGATTCTACTGATCAAGGGGGAGCTTTTGAAGGCAGAGAAAGTTCTTCTACAAGAGATACCACTAACTTAGGGGGAGAATCTAGCAGGAGTAATCTACCACCTGTTAGAAGATGGACAAGGGATCATACTGAAGATTTGATTATTGGTGATCCAAATAGTGGTGATCGAACTAGAAGATCAATTCAAAATGAATGCTTGTACAGTTATTTTCTCTCAAAGAATGAACCTAAGAATGTTGAAGAAGCCTTACAGGATCCTGATTGGGTAATTGCAATGCAGGAGGAATTAAATGAGTTTGAGAGGAACAAAGTCTGGAAACTGGTACCAAGACCTAAAGATAGATATATTGTTGGTACGAAATGGGTTTTTAGAAACAAGCTAGATGAATCTGGTATGATTGTAAGAAACAAAGCAAGACTGAGGAAGTGTATGTGGAGCAACCACCTGGTTTTACTGATCCAAAGTTTCCAAACCATGTCTATAAACTTGAGAAGGCACTCTATGGACTAAAACAAGCACCAAGAGCCTGGTATGAGACTTTGTCTAAATTTCTTCTTGAAAATGGTTTCACAAGAGGTACAATTGACAAAACTCTATTCTTTAGAAAGATTAAAGGTGAATTGCTTTTAGTTCAAGTTTATGTTGATGACATTATATTTGGTTCTACTAATGAAAAGTTATGTGCTAAGTTTAGCAAGCTTATGCAGTCTAAGTATCAGATGAGCATGATGGGTGAACTAAATTACTTTTTAGGTTTGCAGGTCAAATAGACTGAGACTGGTATTTTCATTAATCAGTCAAAGTATATCAAAGATCTTTTAAAAAGGTTTGAATTTCAAGATTGTTCAGCTGAAAAAACACCCATGGCAACATCCACTAAGCTAGACTCTGATCCTAAGGGAAAGAGTATTGATAACACTAGCTATAGAGGCATGATAGGTTCATCATTATACTTAACTGCAAGTAGACCAGATATAATGTTTTCTACCTGTTTATGTGCTAGATTCCAAAGTGATCCTAAGGAATCTCATTTAATTGCTGTGAAGAGAATTTGTAGGTATGTCAAAGGAACTCCAAACCTTGGTTTGTGCTATCCTAGAGAATCTGATTTCTCCATAATTGGCTATTCAGACTCTGATTATGCAGGGTGTAAAATAGACAGGAAAATCAAAATAGGTACATGTCAATTCTTGGGAAACAGATTGATTTCTTGGGCAAGCAAGAAGTAACAATCTGTCTCAACCTCAACTGCAGAAGCTGAGTACATTTCAGCAGGTAGTTGTTGTGCCCAACTCCTTTGGATAAGAAATCAGTTGATGGATTATGGTATGACACTTAGTAATATTCCTATGTTCTGTGATAATACTAGTGCTATCAAAATTGTAGAGAATCCAGGTCAACATTCAAGGACTAAGCACATTGATGTCAGGTATCATTTTATTAGAGAATATATTGAGAAAGGTACTATGGAACTTCATTTTGTTCCTACTAACAAACAGCTTGCAGATATTCTAACTAAACCACTTGATGAGGTTACATTCATTAGATTGGTTAGTGAGTTAGGAATGTTAAATTTCTAGATCTTTAACATCTGCATAAGTAGCAAGGTATGTTGTTTCAACTTATAGACTTGATATTTTTGTCAGGATCTATATTTGATAGTTAAATGCTTAAGCTGTAACATCTTACTTTGATAAATCACAGTATGATAAACTTGTTAATATTCATCAGGATCAGGATTACTATCAGGATGCTAACGTCATCAGGATTTATGTGTCAGTATCAGGATTTTGAAATTTGTTTAGTCGGTGACTTAGTGTTTCAAATCCTGAAGTTCATCTTATGCAGTAGTTCAATTCTGAGTTTTAATACATGCATACTGATAATTTATACTATTTTCAGATCAGTTCAATAAACAACAATAGACAAGTAGATAATAAGAAAACTTGTATTTTCTTTAATCAAAAGCATTACATACATGGAAATGAAATACAAACTTCTTTTTGTCTAACTTCTACTGATAATCCTATTCTTGTCTAATGTTATGGATATTGGATCTTGTTTCTTTCATGCATCTAAGATACAGGACTAGGAGCATCTCAAAATCCATTTGGGAATTAGAACGGTCCCATCTGCTCTTGAATTTCTTCTTAGGATGACTTGAATGAGAGCAGCTGGTACAACCCTATGTTTATTGAGGACTGATGGTTAAATGAATAGCATCTCCATCAAGATCTACCCCAAACTCTTCACCAAATTCTTCATCCTCAAGGTGTGAAGAGATTAGAGGAGGATTTTGTTCAACTGGTAGATGTTTTAGAGGAGACTTTTGGATATCATTTGGGTTGATACCAACCATATCTAACTCAATGAGAAAAGTCATCGCTTCTAAGAGATAGTTCACTTGCTCCTAATCATCAAGAGCAAAGAACATCTCAGAGGAAATGAACGGAAAGTTAGGGTTCATATGAGTATTTGGGTTGAAAGCCATGAGTAAAGGTGTGGTTTATAGAGAAAAGATTGAAAGGTTTTGGAGTATGGCAAATGACACCAGGTTATTATATAGAAAACCGTGAGAAGCTGAACAGTCATTTGGAGATTATCAATGCAGTCAGTCATTATTATTGCGCGTGACTGTATTTCTTGTATTTTCAAGAAATGCTAAACGTATCTAACTAATTGATTTTGTTCAGATTATTGTTTATTTTTTTTTAGATTAAAAGAAAATGCCACGTGGAAACTCCATTTAGTCTCTGGAATCAGCATGATATTGATCAGGATCTACAAGTGTGATCATCAGGATTTGTGAACATCATTATTTATAAATCACATTGCAATTTTTGATTATCTTGAAGAGAAGATCACATCACATCAGGAAAAGGAAGCTGATCAGTATTGATTTTTATCTTGATTATACCCTGATTTATTTAATTGAAATCAATTTTGGATTTTATTTTCCAAAAATCATGGGTAACTGCATTTTTCAGGAATGGACACCTGTCAACCTACGTGTCAACGTGGGATAACGGGTCTGAAGGATTTTTCAAATACACTTGTTTTGAAACTCTAATTGTATATTGCTTTTTCTAAATTCACATTTTCTAAAGCAAAAACACTCTCGAGTTCTCAAAATCACTAATTAATTCCAAGATTTCTCAAGTTCTTTTCAGATCAAAATGGAAGCTCAAAGAAGACTACCCAAATCAGTAGCTTTCAAGTTTGGTGACTTTGATTTGATGATGAACAATCATGTTGCAGTAATCACCAACAAGGAAGGGGTGTCAACTGATTTTCACCCGATTATGGACTTTATGGCGAAAGGACCATTAAAGTATGCCTTGACAGCATCTCCACACATTAATCAAGTTGCTGTTTCACAAGCTTGGGAGAGTGCTGAGGGAATTGACTCTGTTCAGGGTCAAGCAGGTAAGATTGTTCTACACTTAGGACAAGACTCATTTGATATTACTGAATCTGTTGTTAATTCAGTACTTCACTTACCTGTTAGTATGAATTTTGAGAATGTACCATCTGATGATGATAATGTAAGAACTATGTTATCTGATTTAGGTTATAATGGACCTCTTGATAACATGAGCCAGTTAAATAGATCCTTTCTTAGGAAAGAATGGTCTTTCTTCTTTGACCAACTTGCTAAATGTTTTACTGGTAAATGTAGTTCTTTTCAACAAATTACTGTTGTTACATCTCACATTGCATACGGTTTGCTTTATAACAGAGTAATTAATTTTGGTCACATTATCTTAAGTCACATGTGTATCAAACTTGGGTCAATAGATCATGATAGGAAAATGGTTTATTATCACAGATTCATGCAATTGTTTATTAACCATTTTACTCCTAATGTTTAAGCTAGATTTGATAGAGAACATTGTGTTTCTTCTTATGTACAGCAAAAGAGAAATTTCTCTGACATTACAAAGAAGGACAGTGAAAAGAATCTAGAAGAAATGCCTGCAATTCACTATCCAAAACATGTTCAGGTACTTCTAAGAACTCATCTTCCTACTATCTATAATTCTTCTTTCTTTGGTGGTGAAATGACTCAGGAATCTCAATTGGTGGAGAACCCCCCTGTGTCTACCCAAGTAACCCAACACATTATAGTCTCTGAAATAATTCAAGAACCAAATTTTGATTCACATCCTATTGTTTCAAAGAAACCAGCCGCTGGTGTTTCTCAAAAGACATCAGTTGTAAAGAAGAGAAGATTTGCTGTTTCAAGTAGTAGTTCTAGTGAAGATGATGATAATATATCTCTTGCTGAGAGAGCAGAATTGAAGGCTGAAATTTAACTTTCTAAGCTAGGACAAAGAGATTTACAACCTAGTCACAACCAGGCTGCAGTCTCCCAAAAGGCTGTAGTTCTTAAAAAGGGAAAATAGTTGATGGATACTGTTTCTCAAAAGACTGTTTCTATGGAAAAAGGATCTCATCCCAAGATCACTTCTGTGTCTACACCTCTTGACTCTTCGCAAGATAAATCTGTTACTCACTATACCAGGAGAACAAGGAGAAAGATTCATTTGTCACCTACACACACAGAGTCTAGTCCAACTAACATTATGCAGGTCTCTACACATAAAGCTATAACCAAGTCATTTGGACTTTCTAAGCATGTTGCACTTCATTCACTTCACACATACTTGTTTCACAAGGATTTCATTGATGAAGATGCTCCAGCTCAAGGTGAACAAAAGGAGGTAGTAGTTAGTGGAATGCAGTCAACAGGAGATACTATTGCACCAGTGGTGAATAGTAGGATAGATCAGATTACAGCCACTGCAACACAAAAACCATCTAGTCAGAGGTTGGATAACTCAGGAACTGTGATAGCTGATGCTGAGAGGTCTTCTGTGATAGTTGAAACTGCAAGTGAGATACCCAATGATATGGGATGAACGACTTTGATTGATTTTCCTGAAGATCAAACAAATATTGTTCAGTCAGAGTCTATCCACGTTGAGGGTGAGTCTCAGCAAACAACACTTAAAGACGGTGACATACTAAAAATGGTGTCTAATGAAGTTTTACTGAAGACATCAGAGTCTAGTGTAGACCCTGAAAGTGGTATACTGGAGCCTGTAGTCTCTGGAAAGACAGTAGATGTTTGTGAGGGTTCAGAGACTATAGCAGCTCACTCCATGGAGAAAACCTCAAGCCCCTTGCCATATGTGAAACCCTCTCTCCATGTGAGTTCAGGTATAAAAACTTCTCCTAACCCCTATTTTTCTGTAGGCCATGAGAGCACTTATCCAAATTTGAGTGATACACTTGAAAAGATGGACATAGATCTAAAAACAGAGAGGCTGGCTCCTGACCAGGCAAAAGAAGAGGTAGAAGGAGTGTTGACTTTAGATAGTCAAAGTAAGAATGAGGGTATGGATGATCAACTCCATAGTGAGGGAGAGAAAATTAGGAAACCACCATCGTTTGATTTCTAGGATCAGGTTTTTCCTGACTCTTGGTCTGACAATCTTGGTATGGATGCTGGTACTTATTCTTTTATCAAAATGTATGAGAAGAATGACTTAGCAAAGCACAATGCAAAGCCAGAAGTTAAAGCTCAGAAGGAAAAGAAAGGCTTGCAGGAATCATCAACAGAAGAGGTGAAAGGCTAAGACAATCTCTTACTACACATGTACCAGAAGAACTTCTTAATGATCCTAGTATTCCTTTGTATGTACTTCCAATATCATCTAGAATTGAGACATCAACGGTATCTGATCACTCTCGGGAGGAGTCAGGTTTTGTAGATGTTAGTACACAGAATACTGGTAAAGGACATGATGATCGTATTTCAGTTTTAGATCAGAAAGGTGAAGATGCTTGTAATTCTACACAAGTGTTATTACTTGAATATCAATCTACTTCAGTAGAGCATGCTACACAGGCAACTTCTTCTACAAGGCTTGAAGATAAGGTTATTTTTGCATCTGATTCTAAAGGTACAACAAGCACTTCCAACTTTGAAGTTAATTCTGACGTTCTAAAGGATATTCAGAAATCTCAAATTGATATTCAATCACGACTTCAAATTCTTGAAGATAACCAAGTCACAATTATGGAAAATCAAGCAGTTTTGATGAATCTCATTTGTTCTGTTACTGAATCTCTTGGAATAAATGTTGCTGATGTCAAAAAGGGGGAGATAAAAACAATTCAGAGGCAACAGACTGGGAGAGATAAAGGAAGAGCTGATGGTGACAGAGGTGAATCTCAACAGGGAAGTGGTAAAGGAAAAGAAGCATCAAATAGTTGAATTCTTTCTTCTAAGTACTAGATACTATGTCTACATCTGAAGAAGGAGGTACTTAACTTCATGAAACCTACATTCATAAATTCTATTCTGACTGTATTGTTATATGTTTTGACATCTACAACTTAGATTTATGCTTCAGATTCTAAAGCATAAATAAGGGGAGATTGTAAAGAATAATTCATGAGTTGTGATGTTAAGAATAGAATTTGCACATACTTCTTGTATATCCTGATCTTATAAAGGATTTAGCACTTTGTATAGGATATATGTGTTAGACAGTAAACTGTAGAGTTAAGTCAGGAACAGTGTGTCAAGGACTACATTTCAGGAACTGTGAGCAGATCCCGATACGACAAGACAGATACTGATGGATGTCAAGTCCTGATGCAAGGTGAAATCCTGTTATCAGTCATACTACTGATGATGTCATTACGGATGCTACAGAAACTGGAAAGTGCTATAAAACATGATCGTTGTTTTGAAGAACTAGCAAGAAGGTATCATAAATGAAAGAGTTTACTATTGATGGAAACTATCAACTAGACGGCAGAACATTACCATGTATCAATCATTACTTTCTGTTATTATTTGATAGGTAGCATTATAAATACTCTCTCTATACCATTGTAAAAAAAGTTAGTTTGTGAGTTCGTGAGTGTGAGCTTAGTATAAGGTTTGTATTCGAGAGTTCGAAACAAACAGGGAGAGATTTGTATTGAGAGCAGCTGCTAAAGGTATTGTACACCTTAGGTAGAGTTTGTATCTGATTTATTTAATACAAACAAGGTTGATTTATTCGTTTGTTCTTGTTCATCTAATCAAGCAAAAATCAGACACGATGACATAACTTGTATTCAACCCACTTCTACAAGTTATTCGAGTTAACAAAAGAAACAAAAATCAAGTACTTAAGAAAGTACTTCGGCCGAATGGTATAAAAAGGAAGATGGCCGAATTTTCAAAGTCCTAAAACAAGTGCAAGTAGTCTTGTTTAATAAATTCTTGTTCAAGATATAGAGATAAGACAAGTGAGTAATCAACTTGGACAAGATAAACTACTAGTAGTAGTTATGGCCGAATATAACAAGAAATGAAAAGGCCAACAAAAACTACGAACTTGTTTTAAAGAGCTAGCTTGTATAGGCTTGATTCTTTAAGTCCTTGTTTGAAAATAAACCATAAAAAGAACAAAGGACTTGGTTATACAAGAATAACAACCAACTTATCTTTTGATTTCAAAATATCAAGTTTAAACCACTTAAGGTAAAAACAAGATGTAAGCTTTTTGTTCTTGAATCAAAAGATAGTTAACTAGCCTTTTTAATCCAAATACTCAACTTGAATTAAAGGACTTAAGTGAGGTGATTCTCAACTTCAACCTCAAGAACACACCTTACAAGATGTCAAATATACACTACATGAATATACTTCAAGAACAAGTATATATTAGTGACAAAATGCAAGAATGTTGAATATTAGTGTTTATAAGTGTAGATCTAAACCAAACAAGCAATAAACACTAAATATTCAAAGCACCCACCACCACTTATACAATATATACTCGACTTATATATAGGAGAGTGAGAAAAAAAGAAAACCAACTTATAACCCTTGAGATCTAGAGAGAAAACAAGAGAAAAAGCTAGTAACGAAGCTTAAACACACAAAAATAAGTCGCCGGAAAAAGGCTTTAAGGTCAGACTTTTGGAGGCTTAAAAGGTCACTTATAAACTGTTAAAACAAAGTCCAAAGACCACAAAAAGATTGGTGACCAAAGGTGTTTTTAGGAGAGCAAGTTTGGTGAAGAAAAACAAGCCAAAATGATGTTAAAACAAGGTGTGAAAATTGCTTGAACACAACTTACGTTTTTGGATCTTAAAGTGCAGTAGGGAGAGTGTTTAGGAAGTGTTTTCTTCAGCATATAGTTGGCTCTCAAATCTTGGGAAAACAAGTGGGGGGTCACGGCTTATTTATAGCCAAAAATAAGCAATTTTTGATTTAATTTTAAATGGTAATAAGCACATGGCATAAAGGCAAGTGGGAGGAATCTTCCCAAGGTCACATCAGCTATAAGGAATTCAAATTTGCTGACAAAAACGTGGTTAGTTATCATTCCATTTAACTAAAAGATTAAAAACTGAAAAATGCGCATACCAACGAGATGAAATGGGTTTAATCGCAATAAATCGAAAAATCATTCAGAAATTATGAAATTTTGGGAATCCTCTAGAAATGTTCCCAGAGGAATGTGGTCAAAATTTCACCCTGAAATGAGTTGACCAACTATGACGTTTAAGCTACCATTAATACGTATCGAATTAAGGGGTCCCGGAAAAATGTCATCCAAAATTTACGAAATTAATTCTACAATGTCCTATAGGGAAACTAAGGACACATTCAAAGCTTCAAGTCAAAAAGATATGTGGAATTGTTTTTACAAATTTGTGAATGTTAAAACAGCTTTCCGGAGCGACCGAAAAATTCATTTGTCTTTACCGACAACTAAGACAAAAGTTTTGACTTGATAAATATTCCAACATAATATTACATATGAAATAATGACTATGAGGTCCAAGGAATATTTAAGTTTGAATTAAAAATGATTTTATCCGGATAAATAAGGATTTTCGGGTATTTCAGAATAAAATTTGTTTTGGGTCTTTTGGCACGGTCTTTTGGCAGTAAAGATGGAGACGATGACATTTTAAGTGGTCCGAGGTACAATTATGTCGAGGAAGGATTGGTTTGTCAGGTTTGAGAATTGATGCTAAAATAGGGATTGAATATTAAGTTAGATTACTCCTTGGATTGACAATGCATGTACAACAAGAACATGAGACTATTAATTTTGTTAAGTTGAAAAGATAGCGATAGTGGATGTACTTGGCATGTGATAATGGTGGACGAATGATTGTTGATGACCCCTTGTTTATTATATATTTCACAGGATGTTGTAGATGGAATAATATAAGATTTTAAATGATTTGAGACCAATATTCGGGTATGAATTTTAGACTCGAAGTGGAAAAATTTGAGCGAAGCAAAGTAAAGCTAGACAGTTTGTTTTAAGAATTTCAACAGCAATTGGAATTTTTATAAAGGAGAAAAGGGATTGTGTTGGAAATAGCAATTTAGGAGAACATAGTTCGAAGGATTATGAATATTAAGAGTATAAGAGAATTGACCAGGACGGAAGAAGATAGTAAGAAAAGGAGGATAGAGAATCAGGAAATCTATAGGAATTTTGTTAGCAGAAGATTCGAGATTTGGATGGAAAGGAATATAAGATTTAGGAGATTTTGAAAACCAAAATAACGAGACAAGATAGCTACCCCCAAGATATGAATTACTAAGACCAGCAGGAACACTATTATCGGAAGATAAGATTTCGGGAGCAAGCGTACTTTAATTGTGTTAAGATTACTGGGGAAGCTATAAGTATAAGTAGAAGGAATGGTATGGTAAGAAGTGACGGAATTAGAAGTTAGAAGTTTATGTGATGTTGTTAAGAATATGGATATGGTGGCATTTAAGAGAATAAGGTGTGAATCTAGGATCAAATCGATTGGTCGAGTACGAGGTGCAACAAAGATTGTAAGTACAAGTAAGTGAAGTTATGATTCCCAACAAATGTAGAAGTTGTGTTCTGAGGCCGCAAGAGCACAAAGGAGTTTTAACGGTCACTCAAACCAAGACGTTGTTACATCAAGAGTACAAGGATTATTTTGCACATATGAGGGATACCAGTAAGGAGACGATTAGAGTAGAGCAGATTCCAGTGTGAGATTTTTCGGATGTATGTATGAATGAATTACTAGGATTTTTCCCCCAGACAGGGATATAAAGTCAGTTAAATATTTACTACTAGATAGGTGATCAGTTTGAAGGAGTCAATATCGGATGACATCTTAAGAAATTCAGGAACATGAGAAGAGCATGTATACGATCTCTAAGTACAAGCTTTGCAATTGGAAGAACTATAATTTTCAGGATATGACGAAAGGATCGAAGTGAATGCCATGATGATGAAGCAGTAATAAATCGGGAAAAGCCTAAGATGCCAGTAGAGATCAAAAATTTTGAAGGACCAGCTAGGAATTACCGAAGGTTGTCAAAGATTTTACCAAGATAACTACAACAGTGGACAAGCCTACAAATCGAGAAACGAAGGGATAAAGGTGGAGAAAGCTTTCAGGAGTCAAGGAATAGATTGAAAACCGCCCTAGTGGTAATGCAGCCGGATGAACAAGGAAAGGATGAATATGTTTATAATGCTTAAAGAAATGTTCAAAGAGTTTGAGAAGTTGGAGTTAGAGAATTCGAATGCCTAGATTGTTGTAAAAGAGATGATCTATACCGTGACGTTTTAACATGAGTTATTAAAGGAAATATGGAAGTACTAAGATGACGTGATGAATCAGAAGGTTAAGGAATTGACTGTAGAAGAATGAAATAGTTCAAGGAAATGAGTGCTGGATGTGACGCCTTCCCGACCTGGGGTCTAGATCGGGGAGTCACTAACACACTAGATACAAACACCCTAAAATAAATAAATAAAAATAAAGCATGCTGACTAACCCCAACTCTACTCACCTGGATCTTTCACATGTAATGGTATGAAACAAGCAAGCCAATGTCTAACTATTTATTATTACAAACCAGATTCGAATTTAAAATCATTATTACAAACCCTTGATCAAAAGTTCTATCTTCCAATTCTCACAACTAACTCAAAACCAACTATGAAAATCTCCTCACTGAGCTGTTGTTTCATCTATCTGGGGGGCTATCGCAAAAGATACCACTCAGGTTCACGGTAGGTTCGCTTCCTCGCAGTTCGAATGGTACGAAGCATGATTCTTAAGCTACTGTCAAAAGGGTTAGACAAAATAATAATGAGCCAACGTTTAGCAAGTAACTAAAAATCTCAAACTGAAAGCAGTATAGCAGGATAACACAAGGGATGACAGTTGAATCATGGGATAACATATGAATACTGGAAACTGAAAAGTAATACTGGTATCTGAATATAGCAGGAGTTCAACTGATAAACAGGATAACAGTGACTACTAAAATATGTGTAAAGCAATTGACATTTCCAATGGTAAGCCAATTTCATTTCACGGTATATAAAATTTATCATTCATTTTAAGAAAACTGATTGGAGGTTTTACTTCACACAGACAATACGGGTGATCAGCCCATAAAGTCCCCATAATAGACACAAAGTCCTTCTGGACATTAATCCTTTCATTAGGATAGCTTGGGTTCCCAAGAGGCAACACATTGGCCTATAAGGGTGTTTGACTGGACAGACCAGAACTACACCATAATATACACAAACAGGCGGAACCGGCATTACCCGTTCGCTCACGCCTCTCCAATCGTCAGGAATCCGTAGAAACCATTTTTGACGGAGTTCCTAACATTTTATAAATCATATTCTCAAAACATTTATAATTTAGAAAACCTTTTTAAATTCGGAAAACACTTGAATACTTAAATCCTTTCAAAAACCTTTACCTCGAAGCACCTTTGACTGACTGATAACAAATCAGCCCAGCCTAAGTAACTTCAAAGTACTTTAAGAAAACAACTAATTTTGATTTGCAATGATAAAAGTCAAAAGGTTTGACTAAGTTTTCTAACATCAAGGGGATCGTACAAGTCTGAATCAAGGAGATATAGACTCAAAACTAATCAAGGCTGTTAGGTCCCGTGTGAGGGCTATTTTAATCTAGAAGGGGGGGGGTTGAATAGCTTAATATCCAATTTAAAAATTATTATGGCATTTTAAAATATTTTTCTCGTTTTAAAATATTTTACTGAGTCGTTAGCAGGAGATTTTATCCTGGTTCCCGATGGCGCAACCCCTAATGGATCCGCTCACCCCTACTCCAGTCCCCGAGCTCCTCTCCGGACTCGAGATTTTACCATTATAAATAAACACGCTCCTTTAGCAGGCGGAAAAGCCTTTACAACCCTTCAAATATTTGTCTTGGTGCGTAACTACCCGTTACCACCTCAAAATAAATGTAAACAAATACAAGACTCGTCTTGGTGCGTAACTACCCATTACCACCTCAAAGTCGTTGTAAAACCTACACAACTTATCTTTGACAGCAACTCCCCGCTACTTCTTCAAAGTTGATGTAGAACCTTTGGTGTAGACTATTGATTCTTGGCTTTTGTCGGTCTTGGGTCTTAGAAGAAAGGTCTTGGGTCTTTCCTCTTCTTCACGGTGCGAAGACTACTAACTCCCCGTTAGTACGTCTAGGACTTGGGTCTTAGAACGAGAATCACCTCACTTCAACTTCACCTCACTACAAAAGTTAGAAACATAATATCTATGAAACAAATATCGTTAAGCAAGATATATAATAAAATCGTGCAAAATTAGTATGTTCCGGTACTAGCCACGATGTACGCTATTATGCGTTAAACTATTATTCGACTCACAAGTGTGAGGATGAGAAAGAAAAATTCAACTCGCAAGTGCGAGGACCGTGAAAGAACGCTATTACACGTTAGCTATATTATAACGCCTTAGAAATTTCAGAATATTTAATTACTAAAAGCTATTTATTTTATATTAAATGTGAATTATGTGGCGTATATAATTGTTGTGGAGGTGATGTGTCTGTTGAATAATATTTGGAGGTCAGATTGATATTTTATAGGTGTTATGTAAGCCCGACTGTTTTAATTATATTTTTGGGATTTATTTCCTATTTAATTGCGTTATATTTATCTTCTGTGAATTTTATTAAATCTTCGGGATTAGCAGAAATCCTGAAATCTTCTTCATTAATAACTTTATTAGTTTATATGACTTTTAAAAATATTTGGTGAATTATTTTTGAGTTTCAAGGATTTTAAAATGATTTTTCGAATTTTTTTCCAATTTAAGGGTTTAATCTTGTAAAATTCGTATTTACTTCGTTTTTGGTCCGAAAAATATTTTAAAAATATGTGGGTGATCATAATTTTACCTTCTTCATTTTAAAATTTTAAAATTTAATACCCAACCATTTTTCTATTTAATTGTGATTTTAATTGATTTTTAAGAATTTCAGCCAAAAAGAAATTATGAAAACACTCCTTTTAAAATTTTCCCCCAAATCCTTATAACCCAAATCCCTAAATTAGAAACCTCAGTTGGGCCTTGTACACTCTCGGTTTCTCTCGAACACTCCAGCCTCTTCTCTCCCCAATTTCTTTCAATCTCTCGTCAATTCTCTCGGCATCACACAATATCTCTCTCTCGGTTAGTCTCTCATGAACGACGTGTGCTCCACCTTTGTTTCTCTTGTTGATTCTGGTCACGACCCCTCTGCCCCTATTCTCCCCTGTGATATTATTTCCCCTTTGTTCTATACTATCTAAGAAGCTGTGTATATATAAATTGTGTATAGTTATCTGTGGTTTCCTCTTTGTCCGATTATCTTGGTGGTGACCCCTTTTTCCAACTGTTTTTTTTGCTGAGTTCAATGATGGTTGTGTTTGTGTGTGTGGATTGTTTTCCCGTGCGTGGGTGTGCCAGGTGTGTGTGAGTTGTGTGTGCGTGTGCTAATTGGTGAAAGTGTGTGTGTGGTTAAGTGTATGCAGGGTGCGTGGCTGTTGAAACTGGTGTGTGTGTGGGTATGATTCGGTAAGTGTGTGTTGTGTAGCCGTGTGGCTATGCTTGAGTTCCCTGTGGTTTTTCGGCTTGGTAATGTTCGAAGTCGGGGTTTGTTGTGACTAATGTACTAGTTAATTAAACTGCTACATTGTGTTGTGCAGTTCAATTGCTGTGGTTCGATTATTGATGTTACAATTCTGTACAATTTGTGATTCGTCCAGCAATTCGAATGGTCAAAATTCGAAGCTTTATATGATTAATTCTGAGAAATGAATGTTAAGCTATTGGTACCATTTTCGTGCGGAATTCCGAGTTGGAAACCCAAATTTAGGGCACCCTCGGGATTTTGCCCCCTCGACGGTGATTTAATTTGAGTCGAGGGTATAACATTGGCGATGATGATTATTTTCTGAGCCAAAAATATTTAATATTTAATATTTATTATTTATCTAATAAATTGTAATTTATTATCGAGTTGTTATTAATTGCTTAAATGGTATTAAATTATGAATCGGAGGATTGTAAATGCAAATCGAGATGTGAATTGGGATTGAATACTAATTATGGATTCGAGTGGTAATTGAAATTTGTGTTGGTTGTGTCGGCTGTATTCCGACTGGCAGTCCCCCGTATAAAGGGGATGCCGTCAAAATTTTACTAAAATATATATATTAAAAATCATTTCTTGGAATAAGTCTGTATAATTATACAATTTATACGAGTTGTGAGTCGGGCTTCATATTTTAAAATCTATATGGTATGTGCTTACGTGGCTATGTGATTGAATACTTTTGTCTGTGGCTTATATATTGATATTATATAAGTAAATAAATATAAATTAGGGGACTACTCGCAGGGGTAGATTAGTGGAATGTTTATATTGATTAGCGAGTATTAAACAGGATTCTAAAATAGTGTTATATTGTGTGTAGATCCCGTGGATAAAGGGAAGGCTAAAATTGCTTCAATTATCTTTTAAATGAGTTATGATTATAAAACCTGATTCATATGCTTATTCAAATTTCTCTTGCTATAATGGTTCCGTTAATTCCCTGAAATTTCGAATACTTAATTGTTATACCCCAAATTGATTCTACTGAGTTGTTGATACTTTTAGTGAATTAATTTACATCCATATTCCTTGCAAGTATATTATTCTACCTCTCTTTCAAGTAAACCACTTCACTTATATTTCCAACGAATTATGATTATCATAACTTGATTCTTATGCATTTGATTTATCCTTGATATAACTGCTCTGATAATTTCCATTAATTTTGAATATTCAATTGTTATACCCCAAGTCGATTATATCGTTTTCATTGATCCTTTTTGTAGCTTGACTTAAATCAACACCCCTTTTTGCCACATCGAACTTGTCGATATTTAATTCAGAGATTACTTGACCTTATTCTACTTGGTGAGATTTGAGATGTTGACCTGGAACGAAAGTGTCCAGGGTGTTTGGCAGTGGAGGTGGTCGATTGTTCCGACACCTGATGTTTAGTTAGGATTGGACTATTAGTTTTTTTTAAAATGTGGACCGTAAGGGTCGGACCAGATTCGTGGTCAGAAATTATTAAGGCCAATGTGTGCCGTGGATCCATTAAGGACATTGCTGTGTGCGTTTGTCCGGGGTTAGTGCGTGACTGATCAGCAGCCTAACCTTATAATTGTTTTTATTTATAAAATGCATGATAGTCCAATCCTCTTCTATTTTATGATTCAGACAAAAGATGAACTTTCAGTCGAGCTTATATAATGTTGATTGTTAATTCTTGATAATCTTGCAGACATTTCAGTTGTTATTGTTTTAATCATATATATATGCATACTTGCTGAGCACTTTGGCTCACTTGCTTGCTAATTCTGTTTCCTCAGCTAAGCCAGAAGATGTCTAGAAGAAGTGGCCCGTCTGGTTGGGGTAGTCACCGAGGCAGTCAGAGGGTTGAGGTGGTTGGATGGGTAGTGAGCATATATCTTTGTTTATATTATGTCTGTATTTGTAGGCAGATTATCATATTTAATGGGTTGTATATTATTTGATTAAGTTCTGGGTTGTAATAGCTATTGGTAGTTGTTTCATACAGTGACCTGTGTGCGGTCTGGGTTGGTATGGTTTTATTTTCTTATGGTTTAGTATAACTTGTGCATGTGAACTGTTTTAGTTCTATTGAGTTGTTTGAGCAGGTGGTTAGTTCAGTTTATGATTACATCATGCCGAAATTTCTAAAATTTCTCCTATGTTAATGTTTAATTGAATATAAGAGTTTATAATATTATTGTTGGCTAGTGGGGGTGTTACATATATGCGTAGTGCGGAAAATAGTAAATAACGGCAAGGGTTAAGTCACATGAGTGGACTTTACGCACAAGCGGTATTGGAACGTTAATATTCAATTAAGAATATTAAGTTATGTCTTGTTATTTTAACTTCTTCATGAAGTTTGTGTGATACGAAGTATTCCTGTAAAGAATGTCCCACGGAGCACTGTAGATGCTAGTTGGGAATCCGTAAGAATACTTAATCGTAGCACTTTGACGTGTGTCAAATATGCAAGTCTTTTTAAGCTACTAGGCTTAAGACTTTTAAGATGTATACTTGCTATTGATTAAAATCAATGTCAAAGTATAATCTTCTTTGTAACTTCTTGCACTAAAAAGTTTATGACCACGTAAAATAAAACATAAATAAAACAAGTGGCTAAACTTGTGCTTAAAGAAGCTTATGTTGAACGAAGTATTCCTTTAAAAGAAATTCCCACGGAGCACTGTAGATGCTAGTTGGGAACCCGTAAGAATACTTAATTGTTACAACCTCAACGTTTGTCGGATAATCGTTCTCTTTTATAAAGAGACTTTTGGGATCTTTAAAATAGATCCGAGAATAGAGATTAAGATGAAATATAAAAGTTAAGCACAAATCTCAAATATAAACACAAAGACGAAGCTAAAAATTACCACTTTTAAAAGTCGCCGGAAAAATTCACCGGAGGTTCGGCCGGATTTTGGCACGGTGGTCGAACTTTTGGGAGGCCGGAAAGTGGTGGTGGATGAGCTAGCTTGGGTGAACAAAGCTTGGTTGGGTGGAACTAAGCTTGTTGAACAAAAACCTTGAATATATGTAAGTATATATAAGAGAGGGAAGGTTTTTGAGATGAAGTAGATGAAGAGAGAAAATATGAACTTGAAAGTGTGTTCTACTTCTAAAATCCCAGCATTTATTTGGCTCTTAGCTTGTGTTTGAAATGGTTGGCTGAGGGGGTTAATTTATAGAGAGAGTTGGGTGGAATGAATGGTTGAGATGTAGATTTAAGGGAGTGGTTTAGATTAAAAGGGTGTGGATTGGTGACATGGCTTTCACTTGGATTGCCAACATGGAAAGTTTATGTTTCTTTGCAAGTGGATGAGCCAAAATATCCAACACTCTTATATTATATAATAAGCCATTCGTTATTAACGATTAAATACGAATCACGTATCGTTAATTAAATACCCGAATTCTCTAATAATACCCAATAAATAAATCTAAAATTATGGAGCTCTTAGGAATATTATAAAATAATATTCTGGCAAGTTTGGTCAATTTTGGTCAAGGTTGACTTGGTCAAACGTAGTCAACAGTTGACTAACTGTCTCGATTTTCGTGCCCGGACGAAAATTCTCGAAAACTTACGAAACTATAACCATGCATATAAAATAGTATTTAAGTGATCAATCTCAAGTTTCAAGTCATTCTAGCAAGTGGAAGTATTTTATTTGGATTTAAAACGATTAAATCAACTTTCGATTCCGAATAAAATACGATTGGTCTTTTCTCGAAAAAGATAAATCTTTTCACCAATGTTTTGACTAGAATAAATACTTAGAATATATTTCCTAATATATAAAATATTTTGAGAGTGAAGAAAATATTTTTGAGCGAATAAAATAATTTTCTCCGAAATATAAGATAATTAAGAATCGGGAGAAAAATTACTTTAAATATTTCTGGCACGAGAGGAAAATATTCCTGAGAGTGAAAAGTCTTTTCTAGGTTGAGAAAAATATTTTGAGTGCAAAGAGAGAATATTTTTCGAATAAAAACTGATCGTTCTTGAATTTAGCACGAGTTCTCTAAAGAACGTTAAATCTCGAATATTCTTTCTTCGAGCTTGTTTCCTTATTAATATCGCAGTGTAGATCTATAAAATATCAAATCTCGATATTTCTTTTTCGATCTTATTGCCTTAGGGTAGAGATATATTCCGTAAAATATATTTTGATTTTTCAGCAAATCGGAATATCTCTTATACTTTAAAATACGATGATAAATTTTGCTAGAATTGACCATTTGACTTTTGATCGAATCAATTAAATAAATGACCTAGTGGGGAGGATTATACGTATATTTAAATTTTATGTTAAATAGTTCAAATACCAAAATAAATATTATATCGAAGATATCCTTTCAAAGGCTTTAATCAGGCTACAAGGAAAGAAATTTAAGTCAAATGTCAAAGATGTACATTTGAAATAGTTAAAGGTAAATGATCAAGTTATAAAGTTTAAGGAACAATAACGAAGGTAATCAAGTTCTTAAAACAGTGATTAGGTCACAATGAAGTTTTATCGGTTTTAAAGGTTAACATAGGTTCAACTGATCATAGATATAGGTTAACTAGAATAGTGGTTTATCCGTGAGTCAATTCGGTTTAACTCTGGAAAGCAGTATGGCACATATATGGTCAAGAAGCAATTAGAAAGAATTAATCTATTTTAGGGTTATTCGCAGTTATACAATAAATTGACAATAGAAATTTGGGTTCATGCAAAGGTAAGGGTATAAGCATATGAATAGCAGGATAGATATATTTGAATCAACAGGCTATAAACAGTTTCAAGAATATTAACTTCAAGAAAAGACAGAGTTACTTACCTCCGGTAGAATGCAACAGCTAACAGTTCAGTCACTGATACTCAACCTTAGCTTTTCCCTTGTTGCTAGGTCCTACATCCTTCGTATCTGCATAAACATAAGTACTATTTTAGAACACTATACTTCCTTAATCATCTAATCCTATTCAACCCAACGATTCCTATATCGCTTTAAAACTAAACACATATAACATATCAGATAACTTAAATCACATAAGCACATTAACATGTAATTCACATATGTCACTTAGCCATATAGCACATAGAATCTACTTGACTTATAAGTATTTACGATTTATAAATCTACTGAAAATCGGGACAGAGTTTCCTTTATAAACTGGACTATCCCGTCGGAATATAACCGACTCAATCCAACAACCACATCAATAAGAAATTCATATCTCACTTCCGAGATACACTCATAATTTACTATATCATTTATCACTTACATTATACCATTACACATAATACTCAATTCGAGGTTAATCAATAAGTATCAATAATTAGTACTTAACTAATCATTAATAGTCATATAATTCATATTAAGTGAATCATCAAATCAAACAATGTATTCTTGTCATGTATAATTCGAAATTAAATCTATGAATTCAAGAATTAATTTAACTAGTTATTCATCATCATATAATCACACTGTATGAATTTAATCAACATCTAATAGTTCATATAATCAAGAATATTACATAACAAGATTTGATACACATATGCTACTTCAAAAATTTCAGAATATAATTATAAAATTTCACTTCGATAATCAATTTAACATATCACCTATTACATATCAATAACGAATCGATATCATGTATTTAACGAATCATATATATCGAATTTAAATTGCAAAAATTCGAAAATTCATATAATCAAATAGATATTCAACATTTATCAATCAAAAACGAAGTTATTTATATTTATTAGGCTCAGGAGACATCATTGCCATTCCCGCCGGCTCACTGGAGCTCACGGCCGGCAGTGGCATAGTTCAGAGGTGCCCAAAATTGGGTTTCCTTAACGAACTTCACCTCTTACGAATATATAACATCAAGACATCAATGGGGAAGCAAGAATCATGAATTAACAACAAGAACTTGACCATAACTGTTCGGAATCAAGCAAACCCGAAATGGATTTTCAAAATATCATCACGAAATCGACATGCAAAGGCAGCACGAGATAGAGAATTGAAAAAGGAGCAAGAATCTGGTCTTAGATCTTGAAACCGAGCAAGAATCGATTGGAAAAGGAAGAGAAAAGTTACCAACTAGAGAGAGAGTCGAGAGGTTAAGTGCAAAGAGAGAGAGCGAGAGAGAGAGAGAGAGAGAGAGAGAGAGAGAGAGAGAGAGAGAGAGCAAAGAGACGAAGTGAATGAAGAAGAAATGGGGCTGGTGGTATTATAATACTGGGGGCAAAACGGTAATTACTTAATTGCTAAACATTTTTCTGAAAAATCTGATTTTTAATAAATTTTAAATCGATATAAAATATAGAAATTGGGGAAAAATAATTTTTAAAAATTTAAAATGAAGTTTATAAAATTACAAACCTCCCTATGTTTTTAAAATAATTTTTGAGTTAAAAATGAATTTTATACGAATTTTTGAAATAAAGAACCTTTAAAAGAAATAAAGCTTTTTAAATCTTTTTAAAATACCAAAACACACAATTAAATACTCCCACTAATTTTAAAAACTAAATCATGTCCCCAAGATGATAATGTAAAAGATTTCACGATTTAAAACGACTTTAATGATTTTATAAGATTTTTGGAAGATTAAAAATGCACTTTAAAAATATATTTAATGCTTTAAAAAAATAAATAAAATTCTACGAACATATACGACACATACCAATCATCATATAATCATCTAAACATGATTTCACACATACTTTGACTTCACAAAATATCCATATCACATAATTCACATTTCTCAATTAAATAAACACTTTATATATTCGCGAAAAATTATAGGTCGTTATAGCCTTCCCCCTTAAAAGGATTCTGTCCCCGGAATCTCACCTAAGTAAAACAAATGAGGATACTTGGCAAGCATCTCGCTCTCAAGTTCCCAAGTTGACTCTTCAACTTTAGGATTCCTCCACAATACTTTAACCAATTTAACAATCTTATTCCTGGGCTTCCTATCACTTCTATCTTGAATTTCTACTGGTTGCTCTTCGTAAGATAAATCTGGCTGAATCTCAATGGGCTCATACTCGATTACGTGACTCGCATCGGGAGTGTACTTCTTAAGCATAGATACGTGGAAAACATTGTGAATGTGGTACATGTGTGGTGGCAACGCCAATTCGTAAGCAACTTTCCCAACTCACTTTAAAACCTCAAACGGTCCTACATACCATGGACTTAACTTTCCTTTCTTACAAAATCTTGTAACTCCTTTCCACGGTGATACCTTTAGCAACACTTGATCTCCTACTTCAAAACTCATATCCTTCTTATTTAAATCAGCATATTTCTTCTGTCGGTCCTGAGCAGTAACCAGTCTCTTCTGAATAACTTCAATCTTTTCGTTTTTCTGCTGGAGTAGTTCTGGTCCTAAAATATTTCTTTCACCAACTTCTTCCCAATACACTGGCAATCTACACTTCCTTCCATACAAAACTTCATACGGTGGCATTCCTATACTCGCGTGATAACTATTGTTGCACGAAAACTCAGCCAATGGTAGATGTTCATCCCAACTTCCTTTGAAATCCAATGCACAAGCTCTTAACATATCTTCAATGGTTTGAATAGTCCTTTCACTTTGTCCGTCCATCTGCGGATGATATGTTGTACTCATCTTAAGTTGAGTTCCTAGACATTCTTGAAATTACCTCCAAAATCTTGAATTAGACCGCGGGTCTCGATCAGATACTATTGAAACAGGAACTCCATAACGTGACACAATCTCCTTCAGATACAAATGTACTAACTTATCCAACGAGAATCTTTCGTTAATTGGTAGAAAATGTGTAGACTTCATCAATCGGTCAATGATAACCCAAATCGCATCGTGATTCGCTTTAGTCTTTTGCAATCCTACTACGAAATCCATGGAAAGGTGTTCCCACTTCCATTCCGGGATATCCAATGGTTGTAGCAGTCCACTTGGTTTCTGATGTTCCGCTTTAATTCTCTGACAGGTATAACACTTGATTATCCATTCAGCAATCTCTCGTTTCATATTTGGCCACCAAAAGTTTTTCTTCAAGTCTCGATACATCTTCGTGCTTCCAGGGTGAATTGAATACCTCGAACTATGGGCTTCACTTAAAATTTCATTCCTCAACTCCGGAACATTAGGAATACATATGCTCTTAGAAAATCTTAAGATACCTTGATCATCCTTTTGGGTACAAATTTCTTCACCAGTCAACGTGTTCATATCACAACTTATAACTTCCATTTGACATTGCCGAATCTTCTCTAATAATTTTGGTTGAAAAGTCATCGTACTAAGAAACTCATCAGCATCTTTTGAATCATAAACTTTTAAATTTAACTTCTCAAATTCTCGAAATAACTCCTTAGGCATGGTCCGTGTATTCAACCTCTCTTTTCTGCTCAACGCATCAGCTACTACATTCGCATTAGCAGGGTGATAACTTATTGTGCAATCATAATCCTTAATCAATTCCAACCATCTCCTTTGCCTCAAATTTAACTCTTCCTGGGTAAAAATATACTTCAGACTGTTATGATCCGTGAAAATCTCACACTTTTCTCCGTACAAATAGTGTCTCCAAATCTTCAATGCAAACACAATCGCAGCTAATTCCAAATCATGTGTCGGGTACTTTTGCTCGTGTGGTTTAAGCCATCTTGAAGCGTACGCGATAACTTTACCATGCTACATCACCACGCATCATAATCCTTTATGTGAAGCATCACTATAGATAACAAAATTTCCTTGATCGTCAGGCAACACTAACACTGGTACTAAAACTAATCTCTTCTTTAACTCTTGAAAACTCTCGTCGCACTTATCACTCCAAATAAACTTCTCATTCTTCCGAGTCAACTTAGTCAACGGTGTGGCTATCTTTGAAAAATCTTGAACAAATCTCCGATAATAACCAGCCAATCCTAAGAAACTTCTCACTTCGGTAGGAGTTCTTGGTCTACTCCAATCCACTATAGCTTCAATCTTCGCAGGGTCCATACTAATTCCTTCTTTACTAATCACATGTCCTAAGAATTGAACTTCTTGCAACCAAAATTCAAATTTAGAAAACTTTGCGTATAATCTTTCCTTTCTTAAGGTTTCTAATGCGATCCTCAGACGCTCGGCATGTTCTTCGGGAGTTCTCGAATATATAAGGACATCGTCAATAAATACAATTATGAACTTATCCAAATACCTCTTGAATACATGTTTCATCAAATCCATAAACACGGCTGGCGCATTTGTTAATCCAAAAGCCATTACTAAAAATTCATAGTGTCCATATCTTGTACGAAATGCCATCTTTGGAATATCCTTGGGTTTGATTTTCAACTGATGGTAACTAATCTCAAATCAATCTTGGAATGGTAAGCAGTATCCTTTAGTTGGTCAAACAGATCATCAATCCTTGGTAGTGGATACTTGTTTTCAATAGTCAACTTGTTGAGTTCTCTATAATCGATACATAACCTCATGCTTCCATCTGTCTTCTTAACAAATAACACAGGTGCTCCCCACGGGGACACACTCGGGTTAATAACTCAATTATCCAATAAATCCTATAGTTGAGTAGCTAAATCTTTCATCTCTGCAGGTGCCATTCGGTAAGGTGCTTTAGATACAGGCTCGATTCCGGGTGCTAAATCAATCGAAAATTCTATTTCTCTATCTGGAGGTAATCCGGGAAATTCGTCGGGATATACGTCAGGAAACTCATTTACAACTAGTATATCCTCCATTCTTGGAACTTGTTTCTCCACATCAACCACGTGTGCCAAACAAGCTTCGCATCCCTGTTTTAACAATCGCTTTGCTTGCATAAACGTTAGAAATTTCTTATCTTGCTTCTGTCCTTGAAATACTACTTCACTACCGTCTTTGGTAGGCAACCTAACTTGTTTCTTTCTACACTCAATCTGCGCATCACACTCGATCAACCAATCCATTCCTAGAATAACATCAAACTCTCCCAACTTAAAAGGTAATAGATCTACGTAGAAAAGATATCCTCCAATTTCAATACTACAATTAGGATACTCTCGATTTACAAAAATCTTATCCTGGTTAGCCACTTCTACCACTAATGCCTTTTCTAATGGACAAATCTCACAGTGCAATTTATCAAGAAATCTTTCAGATATAAATGATCTAGTAGCTCTGGAATCAATCAATACTTTAGCTTCAAAAGAGTTGATAGGAAGCGTACCTGCAACCACATCTACATCATGCACAGCTTCTTTGACAGACATGTTAAAAGTACGAGCTCTGGGTTGAGGTGCTTAATACGGTGCTTGTTGCGATGCTGGTGGTGCGGTGATCCTCAAAACATTAGAAGTTTGAACAGGCTCCTTGCAATTACGAGCTATGTGTCCAACCTTTCCCCATTCATAACAAGTCATTCCTACTGGTTTCACTCCCGGACACTCGTGAGCATAATGTCCCTTCTTTTGACACTTGTAACAAACTATATTAGGCTTGCTGCAGATACCCGGGTGCTTCTTTCCACAAATATTACAATCCTGTAGTACGGGTTTTGCTATAGCCTGAGGGTTAACTCCTTGAGGTCTACGGTCTTGTCCTCCGTTACCACTCCTAATTCTCTGGAAATTCCTATTTCTTCCTTGCTGATTTCCAAACCTTACTTTGTTCTGAAAACTCTTCTGACCTTCTACTTCTTGACTCTTCTCTACTTTCTCAATTTTTCTCTTCTTACCAGCCTTCCCTTTCTGATTCAAATCACTTTCACCTTCAATAATCATCGATTTCTGAACAACAGTGTAACAGCCTAGATCTGGGGTCGGGGACCTGGTCGTTACGGTCTCGTTTTTCCATAAACAATCATTGCACTTGAATCAAAATAATTAAATTGCATGCTATGACCCCACAGTAATACCACGTCACACACAACCAGTTATAGTCCCAGAGATGAAATTGAATTAATACTCTAATCATAGGATCCACAAGTTATAAGTTATTACAACCCAAAATGATTAAAGAATAATTTTAATGGTTTCTTGCCGTTGATTAACATAAGTCATAGATATAAGTAAGTCTGCTACATAAAAGCTACCAGTCTAGCTTACTGGCTGCTCCTGCCTCAGCAATGGCTGCTATGACAATACCGGGTAACCCTCTGACGGCTGCCACCTTCTTGCGTTGAGTGCGCCTTGTGTGGGCCATAAGATCTAGCTGTTGTTGTGATATAGTAAATAAAGCAAGGGTGAGCAATAGCCCACCAAAAGTAATATATAACTGAACAATAATATATAACGATTCAAAGATATCTTTGAAAACCATTTGCCATGCATTAACGAACATAGTGTCAATATAATGTAAAGGATGAAGTTACGAGGTATTTTAGAGTACTTTTAGTTCTGAACAGTTTTCAAACCTTGTCAACATGAGTGATACTTCATGTTGTAGAAAATAAATAGATTTGGATGATGAACCAATGCTGGACTATGTCGCGCCGGATGCCACCACCTTACGATGATCAGTCGCAGGTCATGCATCTCAAAATTTGTTTCTCTACATGTAGAAGGAAGAACATATGGACACCAGCATACGTCGGATCTCCCTAGCTATCTTTAGGCTTAGTCGGGACCGGCACCACTCGGACCTTATTTCCAGGATGGACTGTCCCACATCCTCTTATACCAGTTTCAATGATGGACTGTCCCACAGCCTCTCACACATTATACAAATACTCCTAGTTCGAATAAATCCATGACTCTGAAACTTAAAGCTCGTCCCCCTTTCCCCAAGTGTAATACTTGTTGATAGGACTCCACAAAGTAGTTGTACCTAGTTGGAATGGAAAATTCACCAATATTTCCCAAGCAGTTGCTTGTTAATGGATATCGACTTGTTCCAACAATCTTACCCCTCGAACGATGAGGGAGTAACATAGAGACTCGTCTTGATAAATAACAACCAAGTTGCGAGTGAAAAGAATAGTTTTAAAAGTTTTATGACCGGGAAGTCAAACCAATAAATAACAGCTCTCAAGTAAGGTTCCCTCATAATTTGGAAGATTGCTTTAAATGAAGAAAATGGAGTTTTGGGAACCTGTCCTTGATAAAAATAATCATAATAAGGCTCGAAAATATTTTACATAATATTGGGAGGTTGAAGGTAACATTTAAATAAAACGAATCATTTTTAAAGCTAGTTATAAGAATTAAATAAATATTCAAAGAATATTTCTTAAACCATAAATATTTCCAGAATATTCTTAATATAAAATATTGCTCGTAGTTAACCCTCGAATAAATATATAAAATATTCACGAAATAAATAATTTCTCGAATAAATATTCAAAGTAATATCCGATAATTTAATCAATCTTAATTGAATATTAAAGATAATATTCATTAAAGAAATAAAGCTCAAATGAATATTCAAAATAATATTCAATAAATAAATAAACTCAAATGAATATTCCAAAATAATATTCATCTAAATCAATAACCTCAAATGAATATTCAAAATAATGTTCATTAAATAAATAATCTCGAATGAACATTCAAATAATATTCAATAACTAAGTAATGGAAAATATTTACTTAAATATTTTCCTCAGAAAATAATCACAATATATCAAGGAATACTGACTCCCGGTTTATATTAGAGGAATGAGATCATATGTCCTTCACTAAGGGTCTTAGCAATATCCGGCTTATAACTAGTATATCTCGTATCTAACTTATAAGCGAACATCAAATCATGGAACAAGTATCACAATATAATATGAAAACAGGCATGCATGCTATGTCATATGTATAACAACAATCAATCATATATATTATCACAACAATAGTTCCAAAGTATTGGAAACTTGCCTGGTACTCTGATGGGGGTAGGGTGTCATGGGTCAGTCCGATGATCTATAAACAATCAAAATATTCGAGATTAATCACTTAACGCTTTTTAAAAGCCAAGTAACTACTTTACTTTAAGCTAAAACACGTTTTCGAGCTTAACTCTTATTATACCGTCATGATCCGACACTTGCTAGCTATCAAGGCATGTCATTAATCTTACCCTTGGTAGGTACTTAAGTCGTATAAGTTCTAGGGTCGATCGTTTACTCGAAAAGATTATACCTCAAGATTTATTGATAATTTTCTTTTCCAAAGTTATAACTAAGTGTTCCTCAAAGGGTTTCATTCGCACTTAACCTTGATTCGAACATTTTTATAAAATCGAAAAACGATCCTTTTGACATGAGGTCTTCTCTCACACCTTAATTATGATCTATAATATTTAATTATCAAGATTAGACACTTAATTATTCATGTTAAGGGGGTTCAATTTCAGTTACAAACTCGCACTTACGGTTTCGAACGACTTTCACTAAATCGGACATATCTCCTAAACCGTAAGTCCTTTTGTTTCGATTTTTGTACCAAAACGATCTATGACTCGAGATCTATAAGGCCAGTCCATATAATCATTAAGGTCAGAGAATTATGCTACTGTCATGCATGAATTCTAAGAGTTAACAAAATTTCGGCATTACGACGGCTATGTTTACACGTTTTTCCAAATTTATAACAACAACCAAGCCACACCAGGCATACCAAGAACTCAAGACTCTCATCAATTATAACCCATCATATGTCAAGAACACCTTAACTAATCAAGAACTTGAATCATGACTTAATAACTACTAAGAAAAACTACATAATCATGTAAACATGCTTATAACAACATCATCACCAAAACTCATCCAAAATCCATGATTCATCAAATGGGGTTCAAGGATTACACCTTTATTTGAAGCTTAAGAATGATATTAAGGCCTCACAAATCTTGAACCTTGCTTAGAACATCCTTTGGAAGCCATACAATCAAGAAAACAAAACATGAAAATAATAAAGTTACTATTCATCATCACTTTGTAAAAATCATTTAAAATCGAAAAATAAGATTTTGGTGCTCAAATTTTTACCACACCTTGGGCTCTTCATAAGCTTTGTTTTAAGCTATATAACATCAAATTTTAAGCTTGATAGATATGGTTTTGAACCCGTTTTTCCTGCTAGACAGAAGCTGGGCAGTTTTGGTGTTCTTGGTTGCTCTTGATATTTTCTCTCTTTTTGATCCACTTAGACTCATTCAACTATAATCTAAATGATGTAAGCAATGGACTTGGATCAGATGTATAGCCACTTGATGCTCCTAGGTTCTTGTGTAAAGAGTATTTGATAAGCTTGGTTAAGGTTATGCTTCCATGTGGTCATGTATTGGTGTCTTATAACGCACCCTCATGCCAACTAGTTTAGTTTGCTTCCTGTTAGGTTTCATAAGTTGTGATGTTAAGAATAGAATTTACACATTATACTTCTTGTAATCCTGATCTTATAAAGGATTTAGCACTGTGTGTAGGACATATGTGTTAGACAGTACTCTGTAGAGTTTAGTCAGGAACATGCATCAAGGACTACATTTCAGGAACTGAGGGCAGATCCTGATACAACAAGTCAGATCCTGATCAAATACTGATGGATGATCAGATACTGATGCAATGTGCAATCCTGATATCAGTCGTATTACTGATTATGTCATTATGGATGCTACCGAAACTGGCAAGTGCTATAAAACAGGATCGTTGTTTGAAGAACAAGCAAGAAGGTATTATGAAGAAAAGAATTTTCTATTGATGGAAACTATCGACTAGACGGCAGAACATTGTCATGTATCGATTATATCTTTCTGTTATTAGTTGATAGGTAGCATTATAAATACTCTCTCTATATCATTGTAAAAGAGTGGATTGTGGATTTTTGAGTGCATATCGTGTGAAGCTCTGTATAAGGTTTGTATTCGAGAGTTCGAAACAAACAGAGAGAGAGATTTGTATTGTCAGCAGCTGCTAAAGGTATTGTACACCTTTGGTAGATTTTGTAATTGATTTATTTAATACAAACAAAGTTTGATTCATTCATTTGTTCTTGTTCATCTAATCAAGCAAAAATTAGACACGATTATATAACTTGTATTCAACCCCCCCTTCTACAAGTTATTCGAGTTAACAATTGGTATCAGAGCAGGTTGATTTCGAATAATCAAAAAGATTTGCAATCATGTCTGGTTATAAAGATGGTAATACTAAGATCCCTATGCTCAAGGGAAACGAATATACTCTATGGGAAGTGAAGATGTTGCATCACCTGGAAGCAACAGATCCTGATTATCTTGACAGAATCAGAGATGGGCCTTTTGTTCCAACAAGGCTTGTTCCTCAAGCAACTATCGAAGGAAAGTTGTTCCAGAACATACAGCAGAGAAGCCTAAATCTGAATGGACAGATAAGGAAAAAGAGAACGTTCTTAAGGATGCTAAAGTGAGAAATATACTATTCAACAGTCTTGATCCTGTTCTCACTAACTATGTTCTCTCTTGTAAAACTACTAAGGAGATATGGGATAATCTAAAGGTTCACTGTGAAGGAACAAAACCTATCAGGAAGAATATATGGACACTTCTCATACAACAGTATGAGTACTTTGAATCCAAGTCTGGTGAATCACTTACTGATACCTTTGATAGGTTTACTAAACTCATCAATGAGATGGCCATGCATGGTAAATATTATGACTTGGAGGATATGAATACTAAGTTCATGAAAGCTCTTCCTAATTTCTACAATGAGAAGATATCTACAATTGAGGAAGCTAATGATCTGGATGAAATATCATTAGAAGCAGTTTATGGAAAATTAAGAGCTTATGAACTTGACAGGCAGCAGAAAAAGAGCAGGAGTGAAGGAAAGTTGAAAACTGTTGCACTCACTGCTCAGTCTGAATCAAAGAAGCTTCCAGAAGAAAAGTCTGAATCTATTGAAAGAGACTTGAGGAAGAAGAAGAGCAAAGAAAGTTCTGAGTCAGAGACTACAGATATAGACTCTAAAGATAATGATTCTGAATCAGAGATGCAAGAACTCTTTGCTATGTTTGATAAAGCTTTCAAGAAAGGAAGATTCAACAGGAGAAGATTTAACAAATGATCTTTTCAAAAGAAAGAGGAGAAGAAGAGTGACAAAGGCAAGAGTACAATTATTAAGCTTGATAAGGCCAAGATCAAGTGTTTTAACTGCAGTGAGCTTGGACACTTTGCTAGTGAGTGCAAGAAGCCTAGGAATTCAGGGAAGGGTAATGTACTTATGGTCACACAGAAGGATTGGGCAGACTCTAGTGATTCTGAAGATGAATTGAATTATGACAACATTGCATTGATGGCAAGTGCTTCAGACAAGCCTGGATCTCCAAAGAAAACTTCTTCATCTTCTGTTAAGGTATCACTTCACTCTCTTGACTCATTTGATAGCTTAGATTCTGATGATATTAGATCTATTCATATTGAGTTTAAGAATCTTATGACTAATTTCAAAATTCTTGCTAGTGAAAAAGATGAACTTAAGGCTAAGAATGATGAATTAGTTAGTAGAAATAATTTTCTTGAATCTGAGTTAATTCAAATGGAAGAATATAGGTTAAGTTCTGATAAAGCTAAGCATGCTTATTGTGTTATCCTTGGGGCTTATGACTATGTCAGAAAAGAACTAGAGGAAGAGATATGATGAAAACCATTAACATTTCTGGTAAAAAGACTCAAGAAATCATTGACAATCAAATTCTTGGTAAAGTCTATGGCTTAGGTTTTGGAAAGAATAAAAGTGAAAATTCTATAGCTATTGTCTTGGATGATAGGAAAGAAGAAACTAGCATATCCAAATCTGAAGGTAAGAAGATAGTTTCCGAACCTAAACATGTTAAATTTGTTGATTCTAAAGGTACCCTAGTTGTGCACAAAAGAATTAACAATAGCAATTCAGATGATAGAGTGTTAGAAAAATCTAAGAATGTCAACATAGGTTTTCTGTCTAAGCCTCAGTTGAAACAGAGACTAGAAAGTATTTCAGAGTCTAGCAAGATTAGAAGAAATAGGAATGGAAAAGAAGGTATTAACAAAGAGAATATTTACAAGAATGTACCTGATGCACCCAGGAAGAAATGCTATAAATGTGGAAATCATAATCATTTGGCCCTAGACTGCAATCAAAAACCTTCTTGGAAAACTGAGTCCAGATTCCCCAAGACTCAGAGAATTCAATACCAACCACAAGAACCCTGTTATCATTGTGGTAGTTTACTTCATTCCATTTATATGTGTAAGGAATATCATGAACTGTATTATGACTATTATTCTCTGAAATCTGAAACTCCTAGTCACAAACAGTTTGTGAAATCAGAGTCTAAGGTTGACACTTCAACAGGTAAATCAAAAGCAAAATCTTCAAAGCCTGTTGGTTCAAGAGTTAGTAAGAAAGGATCCAATCAAAGTTGGGTCCTAAAAAATTCTAACTAGCTACTTTTTGTTTGCAGGGCACTGGAAAGAAGCATTCAATTATCTTGGACAGTGGATGCTCTAGACATATGACTAGAAAGAAGTCCCTGCTTACAAAGTTTGAGAGGAAAGCTGGCCCAGTTTTATCCTTTGGAGATGGCAACAAAGGAGAAACTCTGGGATATGGCTCAATTATTTTGGGGAATGTCATCATAGAAAATGTTGCACTGGTTGAAGGCTTGAAACACACACTTTTAAGCATAAGTCAATTGGGTGATAAGGGTTACCAATCAATCTTTGACGATGAAGGATGCAAAATCATGAATATGAAGAATGGAGACATTGTTCTGACTGGTCAGAGACATGATAACATATATGAAGCCAGCTTGAGTGACACATCTAAAGGAACTGTCAGATGTCTTTACAGCAAGGCATCAAATGATGAAAGCTGGAACTGGCACAAGAAGCTCTCACATCTCAATTTCAAGAAGCTTAATCAACTTGTTCAGCACCATATGGTGAGAGGCCTACCACAGGCAAATTATGTGCAAGATGGACTTTGTGATGCTTGTCAGCTTGGAAAACAAAGAAGAACCACTTTCAAGAGCAAGACAGAAAATTCAATTACTGAACCATTTCACATGCTGCATATTGATTTATTTGGTCCAGTAAACATTATGTCTATCAGCAAGAAAATATATGCTCTAGTTATAGTGGATGATTACACAAGGTTCACATGGGTATTCTTTCTACACAACAAGGATGAAGCTCCTCAGCAAATCATTGAACTTGTCAAGAATATTCAAAATAGCTCTGAGTACAAGGTCAAAGTGCTCAGAAGTGACAATGGTACTGAATTTAGGAATTCTACAATGGAGGAGTATTGTGCAGATAATGGAATTACTCAACAGTTTTCTGCACCTGGAACACCTCAGCAGAATGGTGTAGTAGAAAGAAAGAACAGAACTCTCATAGAGGCAGCAAGAACCATGCTTGCAGATGCAAAGCTTCCAACCTATTTCTGGGCAGAAGCTATTAACACTGCATGTTTCACTCAAAATTGTACCTTGGTAAATGGTCATGGAAAGACTCCCTATGAGATGATCAAAGGAAAGAAACCAAGTGTGAAATACTTTCACATCTTTGGATGCAATGCTATGTCCTGAAAGTTCATCTAGAACAACTTGGAAAATTTGAAGCCAAATCGGATGAAGCAATCTTTCTAGGATATTCAGCATCAAAGGCCTTTAAAGTATACAATCTCAGAACTCACATTGTTATGGAATCAATTTATGTTGCATTTGATGATAAGAAGTTTGGATTTTTGCAAAATGATGAAAGCCATGACAATCTGGAATTTGAAAATCTTAAGTATTCTGAGATTCTCTCCAGTGATGATGAAGGTTCTCCATAGGAGATTTACGACCGAGCGTGAGTTTCCGATCTTTCCTACGAGTGTAGTGAGGTTTCCGGTATCTCGAGATGAACCACCCATGTGATTGCTTCTCAAAGGGATGCTACTGTTGAGGGGGAGCAATTCAATCAAGGAGAACACAGTACTGCTCAGGATCATACTATTCTTTCAGAGTCTACTTCATCAGGAACTGATCCTTCAGAGTCTAATGAACGAAGATCAGAAACTAGCAACAGTATTGAATCCACTGATTCTACTGATCAAAGGGGAGCTTTTGAAGGAAATGAACACTCTTCTGCAAGAAATACCACTAACTCAGGGGGAGAGTCTAGCAGGAGCAATCTACCACCTGTTAGAAAATGGATAAGGGATCATACTGAAGATTTGATTATTGGTGATCCAAATAGTGGTGTTCGAACTAGAAGATCAATTCAAAATGAATGCTTGTCCAGTTGTTTTCTCTCAAAGAATGAACCTAAGAAGGTTGAAGAAGCCTTACAGGATCCTGATTGGGTAATAGCAATGCAGGAAGAATTGAATGAGTTTGAGAGGAACAAAGTTTAAAAACTGGTACCAAGACCTAAAGATAGATTTTTTGTTGGTGCTAAATGGGTTTTCAGAAACAAGCAAGATGAATCTGGTATGATTGTAAGAAACAAAGAAAGACTGGTGGCCAAGGGTTATTCTCAGGAAGAAGGAATTGACTATGATGAAACCTTTGCACCTGTAGCAACATTGGAAGCAATCAGAATGTTTCTTGCATTTGCAGCTCATTCAAAATTCAAGGTATACAAGATGGATGTAAAGAGTGCTTTTCTTAATGGCAAGCTTGAGGAGGAAGTGTATGTGGAGCAACCACCTAGTTTTGTTGATCCAAAGTTTCCAAATCATGTCTACAAACTTGACAAGGCACTCTATGGACTAAAGCAGGCACCAAGAGCATGGTATGAGACTTTGTCTAAATTTCTTCTTGAAAATGGCTTCACAAGAGGTACAATTGACAAAACTCTATTCTTTAGAAAGATAAAAGGTGATTTGCTTTTAGTTCAAGTTTATGTTGATGATATTATATTTGGTTCTACTAATGAAAAGTTATGTGCTAAGTTTAGCAAGCTTATGTAGTCTAAGTATCAGATGAGCATGATGGGTGAACTAAATTACTTTTTAGGCTTGCAGGTCAAACAGACAGAGATTGGTATTTTCATTAATCAGTCAAAGTATATCAAAGATCTTTTAAAAAGGTTTGACTTTCAAGATTGTGCAGTTGCAAAGACACCCATGGCAACAGCCACTAAGCTAGACTCTGATCCTAAGGGAAAGAGTATTGATAACACTAGCTATAGAGGCATGATAGGTTCAATATTATATCTAACTGCAAGTAGACCAGATATAATGTTTTCTACCTGTTTATGTGCTAGATTCCAAAGTGATCCTAAGGAATCTCATTTAATTGCTGTGAAGAGAATTTTTAGATATCTCAATGGAACTCCAAATCTTGGTTTATGGTATCCAAGAGAATCTGATTTCTCCCTAATTGGCTATTCAGACTTTGATTATGCTTGGTGTAAAATAGATAGGAAAAGCACTACAGGTACATGTCAATTCTTGGGAAACAGATGGATTTCTTGGGCAAGCAAGAAGCAGCAATAAGTTTCAACCTCAACTGCAGAAGTTGAATACATTGCAACAGGCAGTTGTTGTGCTCAACCCCTTTGGATAAGAAATCAGTTGATGGATTATGGTATGACACTTAGTAATATTCCTATGTTTTGTGATAATACTAGTGCTATCAAAATTGCAGAAAATCCAGTTCAACATTCAAGGACTAAGCACATTGATGTCAGGTATCATTTTATTAGAGAACATATTGAAAATAGTATTGTGGAACTTCATTTTGTTCCTACTGACAAACAGCTTGCAGGTATTCTAACTAAACCACTTGATGAGGCTACATTCATTAGATTGGTTAGTGAGTTAGGAATGTTAAATTTTTAAATCTTTAACATCTGCACAAGTAGCAAGGTATGTTGTTTCAGTTTATAGACTTGATATTTTTGTCAGGATCTATACTTGATTATTAAATGCTTAAGCTGTAACATTTTATCTTGATAAATTTCAGTATGATAGACTTATTAATAAACATCAGGATCAGGATTGCTATCAGTATGCTGACGTCATCAGTATTGACATCAGGATTGTATCGTCAGTATCAGGATTGTGAAATTTGTGTGTCTTACTATTTCAAATTCTGAAGATCATTCTATACAGTGGTTCAATTCTGAGTTTTATTAAGTCTATGTTAGCAAGTTTTAGCACATGAATACTGATAATTTATGTCATTATTCAGATCAGTCAATAAACAACGATAGACAAGTAGATAATAAGAAAACTTGTATTTTCATTAATCAAAAGCATTACATACATGGAAATGAAATACAATTCTTCTTTTTGTCTAACTACTACTGATAATTCTATTCTTGTCTAAAGTTGTTACTGCTTCAATCTTCAACGATCGACTTCAGGACAAGGAGCATCTCAAGATTGGATTCCTTGTCTGGGTGACTTGAATGAGAGCAGCTGACTCATTTTCATGCTTATTGAAGAAAATGAATAACATCTCCATCAAGATCAACCTCAGACTCTTCGCCAAATTCTTCATCCTCAAGGTATGAAGAGATTAGAGGAGAATTGTATCTAACTGGTAGATGTTTTAGGGGAGATTCGTGGAAATCATCTGAGTTAAGACCAACCTTATCTTACTCGATGAGAAAAGTCATCTCTTCTAAGAGATAGTTTACTTGCTTTTGATCATCAAGAGTAAAGAACTTCTCAGTGGTAATGAACCAAAAGCTAGGGTTCATATGAAGATTTTGGTTGAAAGCCATGATGAAAAGAGAAAAGAATTAAAAGGTTTTGGAGAATGGCGTAAGACGTTAGTTTCTTTTATAGAAAGACGTGGAAAGCTAAACAGTCGTTTGGGGGATATCAATGCAGTCAGTCATAATTATGTGTGACTGTATTTCTTGTATTTTCAAGAAATATTGAACGAATCTAACCAATTGATTTTGTTCAGATTTTATTTATTTCTTTTACAAGTAAAAGAAAATGCCACGTGGAAACTCCATTTAGTCTCTGAAATTAGGATGATATTGATCAGGAATACAAGTGTGTTCACATCAGGATTAGTAATTCTTTCTATTTAGAAATCACATTGAATCTTGTGATTATCTTGATGAAAAGATTACATCAGGAAAAGGAAGCTGATCAGTATTGATTTTTATCTTGATTTTACCCTGATTTAATTTACTTGAAATTAATTTTGGATTTTATTTTCCAAAAGTCATGGGTAACTATACTTTTCAGGGACTGAAACCTGTCAACCTACGTGTCAACGTGGGATAATGGGTCTGAAGGATTTATGATAAATAATTATTTTGACACTCTAATCGTGTAATTGCTTTCTCTAATTTCATTTTCTAAAGCAAGAAACACTCTTGAGTTTTCAAAATCACTAATCAAATTCAAAGATTTCTTAAGTTCTTTTCAGATCAAAATGGCAACTCAAAGAAGACTACCCAAATCAGTAGCTTTCAAGTTTGGTGACTTTGATTTTATGATGAACAATCATGTTGCAGCTATCACCAAAAGGAAGGGGTGTCAACTGATTTTCACCCAATTATGGACTTTATGGTGAAAGGACCATTAAGTTATGCCTTAACAGCATCTCCACAGATTAATCAATCAGCTGTTTCACAAGCTTGAGAGAATGCTGAGGTAATTGATTCTATTCAGAGTCAATCAGGTAAGATTGTTCTACACTTAGGACAAGACTCATTTGATATTACTGAATCTATTGTTAATTCAGTACTTCACTTACCTGTTAGTACGAATTTTGAGAATGTACCATTTGATGATAATGTTTGAACTATGTTATCTGAGTTAGGTTATAATGGACCTCTAGATAACATGAGCCAGTTAAATAGATCCTTTCTTAGGAAAGAATGGTCTTTCTTCTTTGACCAACTTGCTAAATGGTTTACTGGTAAATGTAGTTCTTTTCAACAAATTACTGCTGTTACATCACACATTGCATATGGCTTGCTTTATAACAGAGTAATTAATTTTGGTCACATTATCTTAAGTCAGATGTGTATTAAACTTGGGTCAAGAGATCATGACAGGAATATGGTTTATTATCACAGATTCATTCAACTGTTTATTAACCATTTCATTTCTGATGTTGAAGCAAGATTTTTTAGAAAATATTATGTTTCTTCTTATGTACAACAAAAGAGAATTTTCTCTGACATTACAAAGAAGGACAATGAAAAGCATCTAGATGAAATACCTGCATTACACTATCCAAATCATGTTCAGGTACTTCTAAGAACTCATCTTCCTACTATCTATAATTCTTCTTTCTTTGGTGGTGAAATGACTCAGGAATCTCAATTGGAGGAGAACCCCCCTGTGTCTACCCAAGTAGCCAAAAACACTACAGTCTATGAAATAATTCTAAAACCAAATTTTGATCCACAGCCTATTGTTTCAATGAAACCAACCTTTGGTGTTTCTCAAAAGACATCAGTTGTAAAGAAGAGGAAATTTGTTGTTTATAGTAGTAGTTCTAGTGAAGATGATGATAATTTATCTCTTGCTGAGAGAGCAGAATTGAAGGCTGCAATTAAACTTTCTAAGCTAGGACAAAGAGATGGAACACCTAGTCACAGCCCGGCTACAGTCTTCCAAAAGGATGTAGTCCTTAAAAAGGGAAAACAGTTACTGGATACTGTCTCTCAAAAGACTGTGTCTATTGAAAAAGGATCTCATCCCAAGATCACTTCTGTGTCTACACCTCTTGAGTCTTCTCAAGATAAATCTGTTGCTCACTATACTAGGAGAACAAGGAGAAAGATTCATTTGTCACCTACACACAGTGTCTAGTACAACTAACATTATGCAGGTCTCTACAAATAAGGCTATATCCACGTCAGTATCTGACAAGAGAGATCTGGATCTTGATTCTTCATGGGAAACAACATTGACATACAGACTGGCTATGGAACTTATTTCTCTAAAAGTGAAGCTTTCCAGGCCTGTTCTAGATTTTCTGATTGAAAGAGTTCCCAAACTTTCATTTCCTGGAGAATATGGACTGTTACATCAAAGACTTGATTTAATGAAGATGTACTTCTATGTATCAGTAAGAAAGGAATTGCACAAGAAATTTGGACTTCCTAAGCATGTTGCACTTCAATCACTTCATGCATATTTATTCGACAGGGATTTCATTGTTGAAGATGCTTCAGCTCAAGGTGAACAAGAGGAGGTAGTTGATAGAGGGAAGCAGTCAACAGAAGATACTCTTGCACCAGTGGTGAATAGTAGGATAGATCAGATCACAGTCACTGCAACACAAGAACCATCTAGTCAGAGGTTGGATGACTCAGGAATTGTGATTGATGATGCTGAAAGGTCTTCTGTGATGACTGAAATTGCAAGTGAGAAACCCTATGATATGGGAGGAATGACTTTGATTGATTTTTCTGAAGATCAAACCAATATTGTTCTTTCAGAGTCTATCCACCTTGAGGGTATGTCTCAGCAACCAACACTTAAAGACGGTGACATACTAGCTATTGTGTCTAATGAAGTATTACTGAAGACATCAGAGTCTAGTGTAAATCCTGAAAGTGGTATACTGGACCCTGTAGTTTCTGGAAAGAAAGTAGATGTTTGTAAGGGTTCAGAGACTATAAAAGCTCACTCCTTGGAGAAAACCTCAAGCTCCATGCCATATGAGGAACCCTCTCTCCATGTGAGTTCAGGTATAAAAACTTCTTCTAACCCCTATTTTTCTGTAGGTCATGAGAGCACTTTTCCAAATTTGAGTGATACACTTGAAAAGATGGACATAGATCCACACATAGAGAGGCTGGCTCCTGACCAGGCAAAAGGAGAGGTAGAAAGAGTGTTGACTTTAGATAGTCAAAGTGAGAATGAGGGTATGGATGATCAACTCCATAGTGAGGGAGAGAAAATTAGGAAACCACCATCGTTTGATTTCTGGGATCAGGTTTTTCCTGAATCTTGGTCTGAAAATCTTGGTATGGATGCTGGTACTTATTCTTTTATCAAGATGTATGAGAAGAATGACTTAGCACATCACAATGCAAAGCTAGAAGTTAAAACTCAGAAACAGAAAGAAAGGCTTGCAGGAATCATCAACAGAAGATGTGAAAGACTAAGACAAACTTCTACTCAACCAGTACCAGAAGAAATTCCTAATGATCCAAGTATTCCTTTGTATGTACTTCTAATTTCAGCTAGAATTAAGACATCAACAGTATCTGATCACTCAAAGGAGGAGTCAGGATTTGTAGATGTTAGTACACAGAATACTGGTGAAGGACTGGATGATCATACTTCAGCTCCAGATCAGAAAGATGAAGATGTTTGTACTTCTACTCAAGTATTATTACTTGAATATCATTCTATACAGGCAACTTCTTCTACAAGACTTGAATCTAAGGTTCTTTCTGCATCTGAGTCTGAAGATACAACAAGCACTTCCAACATTGAAGTCAATTCTGAAATTCTATAGAACATTCAGAAATCTAAAAGTGATATTCAATCGAGACTTCAGATTCTTGAAGATAACCAAGTCACTATCATGGAAAATCAAGCAGTTCTGATGAATCTCATTTGTTCTGTTACTGAATCTCTTGGAATTAATGTTGCTGATGTCAAAAAGGGGGAGATAAAGACAATTCAAAGACAACAACAACAACAGACTGGGGGAGATAAACAGACTAGGAGAAGAACTAAGGGTGACAGAAGTGGTAAATTTCATCATGGAAGTGGTAAAGGAAAAGAAGCATCAAATAGTTGAATTCTTTCTTCTAAGTACTAGATACATGTCTACATCTGAAGAAGGAGGTACTTAACTTCATGGTCTTAAATTCATAAATTCTATTCTGGTTGCATTGTTATATGTTTTGACATCTACAACTTAGATTTATGATTCAGATTCTAAAGCATAAATAGGGGGAGATTCTTAGGAATAATTCATAAGTTGTGATGTTAAGAATAGAATTTACACATTATACTTCTTGTAATCCTGATCTTATAAAGGATTTAGCACTGTGTATAGGACATATGTGTTAGAAAGTACACTATAGAGTTTAGTCAGGAACATGCGTCAAGGACTACATTTCAGGAACTGAGGGCAGATCCTGATACAACAAGTCAGATCCTGATCAAATACTGATGGATGATCAGATACTGATACAATGTGCAATCCTGATATCAGTCGTATTACTGATTATGTCATTATGAATGGTACAGAAATTGGCAAGTGCTATAAAACAGGATCGTTGTTTGAAGAACAAGCAAGAAGGTATTAAGAAGGAAAGAATTTTCTATTGATGAAAACTATCGACTAGACGTCAGAACATTGTCATGTATAGATTATATCTTTCTGTTATTAGTTGATAGGTAGGATTATAAATACTCTCTCTATATCATTGTAAAAGAGTGGATTGTGGATTTTTGAGTGCATATCATGTGAAGCTCTGTATAAGGTTTGTATTCGAGAGTTCTAAACAAACAGAGAGAGAGATTTGTATTGTCAGAAGCTGCTAAAGGTATTATACACCTTTGGTATAGTTTGTAATTGATTTATTTAATACAAACAAAGTTTGATTCATTCGTTTGTTCTTGTTCATCTAATCAAGCAAAAATCAGACACGATTATATAACTTGTATTTCAACCCCCCCTTCTACAAGTTATCCGAGTTAACACTTCCAGTGGTGTTGGTTTCTTGGCAACTTGACTAGTTCCTTCCTCAATCACATGTACATGCTCATTCCTTGGTTCTTTACTTGTTTCTTTGCCCGGTTATTGCTCCATTTCATTGATCGTTCGGAGGAATATCTCAAATATTTATTGTTAGGGTTTTACCGGAAACCTTCCTCATATTTTTGCTAACATCTTTAATCCTCCTTTATAATCCTTGAATTTAAATTTCTCAAATCTCTTTATTAAATCCTTAAATCCTTCAGTGTCTAGGAAAAATCTCGGAGAATATAAAAGTGCTATTTTTCTGAATCTGACATCGTTTGCATACACTTATTTTGCCTATCGGTCATTAATACGAACTCAGAAATCCGTTCAGAATACTTCTATATAGCGTCGTCCGATAATATTCCAATTTCCACCAAAAACACTATTCATTGCTTATTTTCTCTTTAATTCTTATAATTAGAAAAATGTTCTCGCGCTTTCCCGATCGTTCCTTAACCCTTTTACGAAACCACTGGACTTATAACCGATATTGATTTGGATGACATGAGCTACCAAATATCGATTTGGATGACATGAGAATATTTCCTTCCTCTTTGGTCTACCCTATCTTACTTTCTAGGAGATAGATTATTCTCATTTAAGTTGTCAACCAATTTCATTGTTCATGGCATATAAACACTTGAATCGAAATCCATTCAACATTCATTCTTTCAACGACTGATACATTGCAGTCGTAACCACTATTCATTCATACTCCAATACATAATAAAAGTTTTAATTCCTACCAAAAATCTAGGTTCTTACAGTCTCCCCTCCTTAAAAGGATTCCATCCCGGAATCAGGTAGAAAACAAAGAGTCGCTTGTCTCTCATTTTACTTTCCAGTTTCCCGGTCAATTCTTAAACCTACCAGTCCTTTCTCGACACATCTTACTGGTGCTATAATACATACTTTATCCTTTTTCCATAAACTTTGCTACTTTTCGTATAACACACTATCCGGATTATGCCCTTACCCAATCATATACTATTACTCTTATTGGTATCTGTAGTGACTTTGGTATCACTATCGTACTGCGAATTCGGAAATAACATCACTCGCACTATGCATTTCTTGATCGCTTTAATCTTCGCAATCTCGATCAATACAGAGAAGTGGAAAGATTTATTGAGAGATCACTATGATCAATGAACATTTGTTATATTGCATAGTTAGTACAGAAAGGGGCCAGCCTTTAGTACTTAACAAGCAATTAAACAAGTTATGGTATTCCACTTTGACTTCTATCACACAGAAAGATAGTCACGTAGCAGTACCTCCCCTCCTTAAAGGGTTGTTCTTCTCAATTCATAAAGAAGATTAATAAGAGAGAAGAGAAGAAAATAATTTCAAAGAATTATAGAAAATTTTCATGATTGCAAAATATCATACTTAGAATTGACCTCTGAACTATAGGGGTTCATTAGAGAATAAAATAATCGTAATCGTATTAAATACTACTTTATCGTAATCTCACGTGTCAACATATCCTCACTGCTCCGTCCATCATTCTATGGACCTATACTCTTGTTCAATCTTAGCAACACTCACTTTTGGAAATCCTTCAGCCTGTTAGGTTAAATCTTAGATTTCTCGCTTGACATCACTGTTACTGACATTCGATGCCACGCTACTAGCTTTTTCATATCCATAATACTAACACTATCAGGTTGTCATCCCGAGAATTCGTTAGGAAGCCCATTCGTCAGTCTATTCATAACATTCCTTGCTTAACACTCCATATTTACTTTCCCAATCTTTTCTTTATCAATCACATCCTTCTTATTGTCTGGTTCTTATTCTCTTCTGTTATTTATCTCTACCGCTATCTCGTTATTGAGACATCCTTTGTACTTGGCACCTCCTTATTGGTATCTTGTCACGCTTACTCAATAAGAAACACGTTTTGGGGTCAAACTTTCTTTGTTCAGCCATCTAAATTTTTACTTTCTCGATCCATGCATCTCCTTATTAATTAATCAGTTTATTCCAAAATTCCTCGAGTTCTCCCTACTTAAAGGGAGTTAATCTGTATGTCATTTATTCTTTCAATTTCAAGTTCCCGTTGTGACCAACAACATACACCATGATAATTTCACACTTTTCTAGCTTCATTGCTGGGGTTTCTCAGGAGTCCGCATATCTAACTCCCTGATTGTTCCTCAAACTTTCTTTCCTTCATCGGTCATCTTGTTTCTATTTAGACTATAACCTCTTTTGTGAACCATCATAGCATCATCATTTATTTCAAACATCACGTCATTCCAAAATTATACCATCCAAAATAAACCTTGACAATTTCTCTAACTTGGATCTAATACGATCTATTTCTGTTTTCATTCCGACATCTCCACAGTCGTTATCACCTAATTTCTCAGATGAATCACCACTACTTTGATGTAGTCCATTGTTAAATCACCATCGCTTGTCGTTTACATAGTTCTTAATATCTAAACATATGGGTTTCATAATTGTTAGATCAAAATCCTTTAGAGGGACAAAATAATCACTATTCCTTATCCATAAGGAATACTTCCTGAACTTGATGTCGATATTAATAAAGCAGATAAAATTGTAGAAGAGTTTCAAGCATAGCAACTATGACAGGCTGATGGAATTATTAATCACTTGTCATCAGTAGAAGACTAGAAGCTTAATGGTTCACTTAATCAATTCCGTACCATGGTCCTGGTTTACCTCAAAATGGGACCTTCTAAAGTATGTAATATGCTTAGGACGATATCAGGAATCAAATCTTCACTTAAACTATTATTACATTCGATTCTTGCACAATCATCGGAAGGAATGTAAATTCCTCCACCCCAATATGACCTTTAAGGTCCTTCCCAATATCATTCTATTTCCTTGGTATGAGCATTTGTAATTGCTCTTCTATCCTTAAAGTGTCGGCCACCTCATTGGCCTTTCCTGATAACAATAATTTCTTGCAGTCAATGTTTCCTGGATTTACTCTAACTCAAATTTTCTACCTCATTCCCATCAATGTTGGGTGAAAGCATTCTCCCTTAAGCTCTGCTAAAGGAGAAAAAATATCTATCAGTCTTTTTCCATAAGTCATTGCTTCCACCTTTCCGTGGGAACTTCATCACAGTTACTCCAAATCATACCTAGGATATTTCTTCTCTTAGTTCTTTCTTGTTTCAGGATAATCTCAACCTTTATTTGGTTCAATCCATACTTCCTCATGGTCTCCGCATGCCTCACCTGGCATTATTATTATTGTTGTCGTACATTCCTTACCAGAATTCTATTTTTGAAACTCAGAATATTACACTTTTTCCTTATAAGGTTTCTTAGGTCATCCTCATCATTCCTCCTGTATTTTCTGGGTATAAGGTATATCAAAGTATCATTAATCAGTCCTATAACAATTCTGTCTATGTACTTTTCGAAACTCCTTTCAATAAATCCTTAAAGATTTTTGGTGCCTTGGTCAATCCAACTTATCTCGTCCAAATTCACAATTTCTTTATTAGGGGTAATGCCATCCTTTGTGCATCCCCCGGGTTCGTCTTAAATTATGGATATTCTATCCTCAATTCTATTTTCAAGAAATACTTACATCCTTTAATTAACAATCAGATCACATATCCTTAGTAAGGGTCTCTTTTCAATCGTTCTCATCTTGATAATCTATAGGTTGCTTAATGCTAGCCTTTTTTGTCGAATTGACGTCAATCTACATGACCTTCCGAAAGACAACATATGTCTATCCGCTCTTCTTACAGAACTTGATAATGGTAGCAAGGATGTTCTGGAAGATATTGGTCGTGTTCAACATGAATCTCTTAGTACGTATTACTTTTCTCAAGGATACTAGCTTTAGACAATATTTCTGCATCTTACTAAACGATCTTTGATCATTTTGTAATCTTGGATTGATCGTTTGCCTTAGTCATAATACATCCCTTATATTTATAAAATCCCAACATCATGTATCTCAATTTATTTTACTTCTCTTTCTAGCTCATAAGCTGGTCAATCATATACGCCTGAATCACTTCACTTTAAATCAAAGTTCTCGCGGTTGGCGCTTGGTTAGAAGCACCCCGCTTTGTCCTTACATTGCTGGTCTAGTCACTTTCGAATTCTTTGTCACATGACCCTCAAGTGGCCGCGCTACAGTGTGTGTGAGTTTAGGGTTAGCTAATGGCATTACTTTTTTAGCAATTGCCGGAATAATGCCTCCTTCGTCCATTGCGAAGATAATTTATCTGGGTAAGGTTACGCTGATCAACATACTTCTTTCCGCACATTCTTGAACTTCTTCTTTTTGTATTTGTTCACTGCTTTCCCTTACACAGTAAATCTTAGGTACCAGAGTAGCATAGTCACTCAACTCGAGCACTGCCATTCTTCGTTCATCCCTCTTCCTCGATACCTTCTGATCTTTTCAAAATTTTACTCCATATAAGTCTCAATTAACTTCTCGGTACCGTCTCCGGTCACCTCTCCTTTATTTTTATCTTTTCAACTTTTCTTATCAATCCCACGTGCTACATAAGCTTAACACTTTTGGCATAATAGCCTTTTCAGTTAAGTCAATCCAGGAATTTCTCAGTCTATTTTGGTCCTTAAATACATTTCCCCTTTACCGCCCAATCTCACTTAATCATTTTATCTATACAATCAATTGTAATATTCAGGGTCTGCCCACCAATCCATATAGCGGCTACCTTACCCAATCCACAAGGTTCGCTCCAATTTCCACTCTCTTCAGTGACGTTCTCTGATAATCAGAAAGACAAGGTTTGCCAAAATTTGTTGAATTTCTATCCAGAATCAGGAAAATTTTAGTCAATCTATCCACCCACTGGTAATACTAGGAAGATCAATTTCGAAACCTAAAGAACAGTTCTATGAACATCCAAGCAGGTAGAATCATAAGCAGTTATAATAACGGAATGATTGACATAAAGTTGGAAGTTTAACCACTAGAAAGGAACGGAATATATACATTCCATAGAATGGAAATCAAAAAGTTTCAAATGAAACATGCCATATCTTCCTGATACATATACGTCCTAATAATCGATACTACCAAATGTCAGTCTACCTAACCACTAGTCTCAGAAGGACCACTACCGTTGGACTTAGTCGTTCCATAACATTGGCACTATCAAGGCCATCTGAATCTGGTGAACCGTGCTGTCCGAATACATCCGCAATTACTTTGCCGTGCTGCATAAGCACACCACCTAAACCAATATGAGGTGCATCATAATATATCACAAAGTCTTCTTTCTTCCATTAGGCAACGCCAATACTGGGTTGCCTCTAATTTCCTCTTTAGCTCCATGAAGATTTTCTCACATTTTCCTGTTCATTCAAACTTCTTAGTCTTACAAATAAGTCGGGTTACGGGACTGCAATATTTGTAAAGTCCTGAACAATTCTTTGGTAATACCTGGTGAATCTTATGAAATTTTTCACCTTTGCTGGTGTGGTTGGACTTTCCCAATTGAAACTATTTTTAACTCGGTGGGGTCAACCAACATTACTCACTATTGATCGCATGTCCTAATAACTGGACTCCATTTTATCAGAATTCATACTTCGAGAACTTGGCATACACTTGCTCTTTCAGGTTTCATCTTAAAACATTCTCCATTACCTCTTAACCACCGATCGTATTACTTGATCCATTTATGATTCAGCGTCGGAGTAAACTTAATGTAACTACTACAATCCATTCAAGGATAAGAAAGAATTTAATATTCCTCTGAATCACATGCATCTAATGTTTCTGGTTCCTCATTCCATTGAGTTAAAAAAACCTATACTTAGTCCCTAACAGTAGTCTTATTACGAGTTTATCATAGACTCACTGGTCCTTTCCTCTTGTAAATTCTGAGATCATTGTCTCGCTTACTACTTCCTTATATAACTTTATCCATCATACCATTACTTCCCAACGTCTTTACTTTCATAGCTGATTCATTCATAAAATGAACATTTCCCTGAATCAAACCTCCTTCTCAATCTCAATTTGACTTTGTAATTTATACCCTATGAAATCTGCCTTGTCATGACGAATTACCATTGACAATATTCGCACTAATCCATTTATCAAATGATATGGCACTTGCTGCCTCTATCTCAACTGCTATTGGAGACTCTGCATCCCGTCCTATATTGATGTCTTTGATGATCATGTACCACTCTAACTCCTTTCTCATTAATCTGAAGGTCTTTAAGGATCTTTATCTATCCTAATGTAAGACCTCAAGTAATCCTTTCAATCCGTCATAAGTCCTGGTACTACCTCTGGTAGTCCGGCTATGAATCCCAAAAAAATTTCAGCTCTTAATAATATCTCAGTTCTTTACGCTCACTTCTCTGAGCACTATACCTTAACATTTACAGCCCCTCTAGCTGCAGCCCTCATTTCCTCAAGGGTAAGCTCCTTATCCTTCACAGGATTCACCCCCTTAGCTGGAACCTCCTCCGGGTTCTCAGTAGGGTACTATATCGAATCTACAAGCTGATCGTCGATCATATAATAAAGCATCATCGTGCTGCTTCTCCTAAGCCTCAAGGTCTGTCGCCTTGTTCGTCGATACGATATCGAGCTAAGTTACTATCATGATACTTAAGAGTTCCCATAAGGGTTTTAGGTGAACTTGGCAAGAGTTCTTATTATCTTAGTGAATTTATTGTTGTAAAGTAGCCTCATCTCTGGGATATATAACTCTCGTTTTGATACCATTTATGTAACAGCCCCAGATCCGGGGTCGGGGACCTGGTCGTTACGGTCTCGTTTTTCCATAAACAATCCTTTCACTTGAATCAAAATAATTAAATAGCATGCTATGACCCCACAGTAATACCACGTCACACACAACCAGTTATAGTCCCAGAGATGAAATTGAATTAATACTCTAATCATAGGATCCACAAGTTATAAGTTATTACAACCCAAAATGATTACAGAATAAGTTTAATGGTTTCTTGCCGTTGATTAACATAAGTCATACATATAATAAGTAAGTCTGCTACATAAAAGCTACCAGCCTAGCTTACTGGCTGCTCCTACCTCAGCAATGGCTGCTATGACAATAGCGGGTAACCCTCTCACGGCTGCCACCTGCTTGCGTTGAGTGTGCCTTGTGCGGGCCATCAGATCTAGCTGTTGTTGTGATATAGTAAATAAAGCAAGGGTGAGCAATAGCCCACCAAAAGTAATATATAACTGAACAATAATATATAACGATTCAAGGATATCTTTGAAAACCATATGCCATGCATTAACGAACATAGTGTCAATATAATGTAAAGGATGAAGTTATGTGGTATTTCAGAGTACTTTTAGTTCTGAACAGTTTTCAAACCCTCTCAATACGAGTGATACTTCACGTTGCAGAAAATAAATAGATTTGGATGATGAACCAATGCTAGAGTATGTCGCGCCGGATGACACCACCTTACGATGATGAACATATGGACACCACCATACGCCGGATCTCCCTAGACATCTTTGGACTTAGTCGGGGCCGGCGCCACTCGGACCCTATTTCCAGGATGGACTGTCCCACAACCTGTTATACCAGTTTCAATGATGGACTGTCCCACAGCCTCTTACACATTATACAAATACTCCTAGTTCGAATAAATCCATGACTCTGAAACGTAAAGCTCATCCCCCTTTCCCCAAGTGTAATACTTGTTGATAGGACTCCACAAAGTAGTCGTATCTAGTTCGAAGGAAAAATTCACCAATATTTCCCAAGCAGTTGCTTGTTAATGGATATCGACTTGTTCCTACAATCTTACCCCTCGAACGATGAGGGAGTAACATAGAGACTCGTCTTGATAAATAACAACCAAGTTGCGAGTGAAAAGAATAGTTTTAAAAGTTTTATGACCGGGAAGTCAAACCAATAAATAACAGCTCTCAAGTAAGGTTCCCTCATAATTTGAAAGTTAGCTTTAAATGAAGAAAATGGAGTTTTGGGAACCTCTCCTTGATAAAAATAATCATAATAAGGCTCAGAAATATTTTACATAATATTGGGAGGTTGAAGGTAACATTTGAATAAAACGAATCATTTTTAAAGCTATTTATAAGAATTAAATAAATATTCAAAGAATATTTCTTAAACCATAAATATTTCCAGAATATTATTAATATAAAATATTGCTCGTAATTAACCCTCGAATAAATATATAAAATATTCACGAAATAAATAATTCCTCGAATAAATATTCAAAATAATATCTGATAATTTAATCAACCTTAAATGAATATTCAAGATAATATTCATTAAAGAAATAAAGCTCAAATGAATATTCAAAATAATATTCATTAAATAAATAAACTCAAATTAATATTCCAAAATAATATTCATCTAAATCAATAACCTCAAGTGAATATTCAAAATATGGTTCATTAAATGAATAATCTCGAATGAACATTCAAATAATATTCATTAACTAAGTAATGGAAAATATTTACTTAAATATTTTCCTAAGAAAATAATCACAATATATCAAGAAATACTGACTCCCGGTCTATATTAGAAGAATGAGATCATATGGCCTTCAATAAGGGTCTTAACAATATCCGGCTTATAACTAGTATATCTCGTATCTAACCTATAAGCCAACATCAAATCATGGAACAAGTATCACAATATAATATGAAAGCAGGCATGCATGCTATGGCATATGTATAACAACAATCAATCATATATATTATCACAACAACAGTTCAAAAGTATTGGAAACTTGCCTGGTACTCTGGTGGGGGTAGGGTGTCCTGGGTCAGTTCGGTGATCTATAAACAATTAAAACATTCGAGATTAATCACTTAACGCTTTTGAAAAGCCAAGTAACTACTTTACTTTAAGCTAAAACACGTTTTCGAGCTTAACTCTTATTATACCGTCATGATCCGACACTTGCTTGCTATCAAGGCATGTCATTAATTTTATACTTGGCAGGTACTTAAGTAGTATAAGTTCTAGGGTCGATCGTTTACTCGAAAAGATTATACCTCAAGATTTATTGATCATTTTCTAAGTGGTTTTCCAAAGTTATAACCTAGTGTTCCTCGAAGGGTTTCATCCGCACTTAACCTTGATTCGAACATTTTTATAAAATCGAAAAACGATCCTTTTGACATGAGGTCTTCTCTCACACTTTAATTATGATCTCTAATATTTAATTATCAAGATTTGTCACTGAATTATTCATGTTAAGGGGGTTCAATTTCAGTTACAAACTCGCACTTATGATTTCGAACGACTTTCACTAAATCAGCCATATCTCCTAAACCGTAAGTCCTTTTGTTTCGATTTTTGCGCCAAAACGATCTATGACTCGAGATCTATATAGTCAGTCCATATAATCATTAAGGTCAGAGAGTTATGGCTACTTTCATCCACGAATTCTAAGATTTAACGGAATTTCAGCATTACGAAGACTATGTTTACACGTTTTCCCAAATTTATAACAACAACCAAGCAACATCGGGCATACCAAGAACTCAAGATTCTCATCAATTATAACCCATCATATGTGAAGAACTCCTCAAGTCATCAATTATAACCCATCATATGTGAAGAACTTGAATCACGACTTAATAACTACTAAGAATAACTACATGATCATGTAAACATGCTTGTAACAATATCATCACCAAAACTCATCCAAAATCCATGATTCATCAAAGGGGGTTCAAGGATTATACCTTTATTTGAAGCTTAACAATGATATTAAGGCCTCAAAAATCTTGATCCTTGCTTAGAACATCCTTTGGAAGCCATACAATGAAGAAAACAAAACATGAAAATCATAAAGTTACTATTCATCATCACTTTGTAAAATTCATATAAAATCGAAAAATAAGAGTTTGGTGCTCAAATTTTTACCATACCTTGGTCTCTTCATAAGCTTTGTTTTAATCTATAGAAAATCAAATTTGAAACTTGGTAGCTATGGTTTTGAACCTGTTTTTGATCCACTTTGACTCATTCAACTATGATCTAAATGATGTTAGAAAAGGACTTGGATCAGGTGTATAGCCACTTGATGCTCCTAGGTTCTTGTGTAAAGAGTATTTGATAAGTTTAGTTAAGGTTATGCTTCCATGTGGTCATGTATTGGTGTCTTATAACGCACCCTCATGCCAACTAGTTTAGTTTGTTTCCAATGGTGTTGGTTTCTTGGCAACTTGACTAGTTCCTTCCTCCATCACATGCACATGCTCATTCCTTGTTTCTTTGCCCGGTTATTGTTCAATTTCATTAATCGTTCGGAGGAATATCTCAAGTATTTATTGTTAGGGTTTTACCGGAAACCTTCTTGATATTTTTGCTAACATCTTTAATCCTCCTTTATAATCCTTGAATTTAAATTCTTCAAATCTCTTTATTAAATCCTTAAATCCTTCAGTGTCTAGGAAAAATCTCGGAGAAGATAAAAGTGCTATTTTTTTGAATCTGACATCGTTTACATACACTTATTTTGCCTATCGGTCATTAATACGAACTCAGAAATCCGTTCTGAATACTTCTATATAGCGTCGTCCGATAATATCCCAATTTCCACAAAAAATACTATTCATTGCTTATTTTCTCTTTAATTCTTATAATTAAAAAAATGTTCTCGCGCTTTCCCGAGCGTTCCTTAACCCTTTTACGGAACCACTGGACTTATAACCGATATTGATTTGGATGACATGAGCTACCAGATATCGATTTGGATGACATGAGAATATTTCCTTCCTCTTTGGAATACCATATCTTACTTTCTAGGTGATAGATTATTCTAATCTAAGTTGTCAACCAATTTCATTGTCCATGGCATATAAACACTTGAATCCAAATCCATTCAACATTCATTCTTTCATCCACTGATACATTGCAGTCGTAACCACTATTCATTCATACTCCAATACATAATAAAAGTTTTAATTCCTACCAAAAATCTGGGTTCTTACAAATAACCGTATATGTTCTCAACTCAAATGCAGCTACTCTGCTTCTCAACTAAGGCTTTAGTCCATGTTGAAATTTCTTTGCCTTACTAGCTTCATTTCCTACATACTGGGGTGCAAACCTAGACAATTCAGTAAACTTACCTTCATACTCAGCCACTGTCATTCCTTCTTGCTTTAACTCGATAAATTTAACTTCTAACTGATCCTGCAGATATCCTGGTAAATACTTCTCATTAAATAGCTCCATAAATCTAGGCCAAGTAATCACTTCTCCTTCTGCAGCCTTCACTGACTCCCACCAAAAGTTGGCATCTGATCTCAAATAAAAACTAGCAAACTCCGCCTCCTATCCTCTTCAACCCTAACTAACTTAAAGGCTTTCTCGATATCCATTAACCACGACTTAGCCTCTATAGGGTTTAAGTTACCTTTAAACTCAGGTGGGTGAACAACTTGAAAAGATTTGAAAGTTGTAGCAGGTTGGGCAGCTTGGTGCTGTTGGTGTTGAACAAAGGCAACAGTTTGTTGTTGTAGTAGTTGAAACATTTGGGCCATTGTAGGGTTATCTTGATTTTACTGATCTTGGTTTTCTGTATTACTGTTTTGACGGTTTCTTCTGGGAGGCATCTTTCTGATAAGAAAATGAACCGTAGGTAAACAACATGCAGGTTTATATGAAAGAAAACAGGCTTCAACCGTCTAGTACCAATAGACGATCGGTTCCGTTGAATCAATACATATGGGTGCAGTTTTAAAAATATGCAATAGGTTAATAAATATGGAAAGACGATAGAGAAATACGGTATGTAAGGATAGTATGTAAAAGCGGTAAGTAAAACAGTTGACACAGGGATATACGAAATATATGCGTACGTCACCAAGGACGAAAATGAGGTAACAACATAAGTTAAGGGTATTCGAACCCTTCTACAAATTGGCGGTAGAAAATAAAGCTAAAACAACTATACATCTACTAGAAAAAAGGAAAGCAGGGAAAATATCTTAAGCTAGTAGTTAAAACAATTAAACACTAGTGGGCTCTAACAGATGTCCCACTCATCCGGTCTCATAACAGCAGTCCTCTAATTACGGGAACCACGAGTCTCACGGACCTCTATAATCCAAGAGATCAAGCTAGAAAGCCTACAGACTTCATCAAATGCAGGTACGGACACGTAGCTCTGAAGGAAATGTCGCCTGGTAACCTTCTTTACCAACTTAATACGTCTACTCCAATCTATCGTAGCCAAGTCAACGCGACTCCGGACCTCCTCTTTCGTTTCCTCGATCAACTCTAAAAACTCATCATTCCTTCCTGTCAGGTTCTCGCAAGTACGGACCATATCGGCATAAGTGCGCATAGGTGCGGGCTTGGGAATCGACAAAGATCCGCTAGAAGACTCACCGTGCTCAGTGACAGATGGGGTCACGACTGGTACTGGGACAGGAACAGGCACGGAGTCGGTAACAGGGGTACAAGGGTATCGGCACGGGCCGGGGGACTCTCGATCTCGATCTCAGACATCACCTCAGTGTCAGACTCAACCTCAGCATCGGCATCAGACATAATCTCAGAAGGATCGGACTCCTCGGATGAACTATCGGAATCAGGAAGTAAAGGTGCTTCATCGTCCAACTCCATATCCTGTAGTAATAATATATATATATATATATATACAGGCAGAATATAAATGTTATGTTAGGTTAATCCTATAAAATATATCGCGAAAGGGAAGTACCTAAACCTATATCACTCCCCAACACCTATCACTCTCAAACCTAATTGTTTCTATTCCTTTTTATTAGTGATCCTAAATCCTGGCTTGCTTCAGAGACGAAGTGAATGAGGAAGAAAAGGGGCTGGTGGTATTATAATGCTGGGGACAAAACGGTAATTACATAATTGCTAAACACTTTTCTGAAAAAACTTATTTTTAATAAATTTTAAGTCTATATAAAATATAGAAATTGGGGAAAATTAATTTTAAAAATTTTAAAATGAAGTTTATAAAATTACAAACCTCTTATATTTTATACGAATTTTTGAAATAAAGAACCTTTAAAAGAAATAAAGCTTTTTAAATCATTTTAAAATACCAAAACACACAATTAAATATTCCCACTAATTTTAAAAACTAAATCATGTCACCAAGATGATAATGTAAAAGATTTCATGATTTAAAACGACTCCGATGATTTTATAAAAATTTTGGAAGATTAAAAATGCACTTTAAAAATACTTTTAATGCTTTAAAAATATAGATAAAATTCCACGAACATATACGACACATACCAATCATCATATAATCATCTAAACATGATTTCACACATACTTTTACTTCAAAAAATATCCATATTACATAATCCACATTTATCAATTAAATAAACACTTTATATATTCGCAAAAAATTCTAGGTCGTTATAGTGGACGTGTATTTTACTTCGTTTATTCAGTTATTGGTAAATGTTGGAGTTAGTATGTGGATAGTCTAAATCTGAGGATTTGTAGAGTATGTAGAATAATGTTTCGGAAGATTATTTCTCACGAATTTGATACAGTGAAGTTCAAATGAGTTTTGAAGGTGGTAAGTTAATTATTGGTGATGTATACTTGGGTTTACGTATGTTAAGTTAAGTGTGGATTTTATCAGATGCTAGAGTTGTTAGAGCTTAACTGGACTGGAAGTTTGATTTGTGAATGGTATTGGAGGGCTGTGACACCGGGATAGTTTATATTGCAAATAAGATATACATGTTTCAAGGTAAATAATCATTGGTTTCGAAATTGTTACTCAGTAAAACAATGCGATTAAGGATGGATAGAAGTTTCCCAGTTATTCCCTTCTCGAACAACATTGTGTTGGTGTATACTGAAAATATTTATTTGAAGTATATACATTTATTTTTGGCCTATTTTATTGAGAATCATTTAAATGTTTACATGTTGTCTAAATATTATATATTGTGAATAATCTAGTATCAAATGGGATACAGAATATTAGATAATTAAATACGGTTTATATAATATAATATGGTTCACAGCACAGGTGGTGTTAGACAATCCACAGGAATGGCTGTAGTATTATTTAGATTAGTTTATATTGACTAATAAATAATACTAGTATACTTTGTGTATATTGAACATGATCAAATTTAGAATTGTTCCCTTATACTGATTGAGAAGGAGAACTAAGATTCTATGTTATTATTAATGCTTAGGTTCTTAATCCAGATATAGTAATTGACACGTGTATATTATTTACATGCTTTGATTTATATATGACATAATTCTTTTGATTTATTTCATTATATTTTGGGTGATGAAATAATATATATGGTGAATATTATTTATTGAAGGAATCCATGTCCTGATAATATTCGGGTTAATGTTGTCCCCTTGAAAGCTCAAAAAGATTTAATTATGTGAAACCCTGCAGGTGGATTTATTCTGGCATAATTAAATAAAGATTGAGTGGATGATCAAGGATAAAAGATATTAATTAAATGAATTATCAGTAATTTATTTAATTAATGGACATGCAATATTTTAAACATGGGGGATTTAATAAGCAAATAATATTGGAACCGAATTAATTAATTAAATTACGGTATTAGGAAAGGTAGTGCAAATATTAATTCTTTAGTGGATTAAATTAATATTTAATTACATTGGGCTATGCCCAAGATTTAATTAGAAGGCCCAACCTAATTGTCCATGATCCCTATTGTAGCCCTATATATATTCCTATTCTCTTCTTGCTAGGGGGGTCGAAAAAATTTTGTAGCCACCCAGGAGCAAGAAGAGAGGTGAACTTGAGAAGACGAAGGCCACACTTCGCTCAAGGGAATTTGGGAATACAATAGAAGACCGTGGAATCAACCGTTAACTAGGTGACTTTTCTATTTGTACTCGTTAATTTATTGTATCAAAAATCGCAGTGCCAAGATCTGATTGTTCCAACAATTGGCATCAAGAGCTAGGTTCAATGGTTCTGCGATTTTTGATACGATGTCCATGTCGTAATTATATATGCATGTGTATAGTGGTAAGCTTGTATAATTCTTTTTTGCAGGTTGTTATCCACTATTATGGCCATGTATATTTTAATTATGTGTTTGGATCCCATGTGGTTTAATCGTGGTTATTTTGTTTGGTTTCCACGTGGTTTATCGTGGTTGTAAAACACGAGGGTTGATCGTGTTAGAATAGATTTTACAAATTAGTTTTGTATTAGATCTATTTTTTATGTAATTGTTTGATGGATTTTGTATAATCCGGGTATTTTGTAACAATTATGTGCGATCGGAAATCAAAACGGAGAAAAAAATTTATCCGCTACGAAGTTGGTTGAAGGCTGCTGTTGGTTTGGTGTGTTGATTAAGTTCGATAACAATGTTGTGAACAGGAACGACAAGCAACAGCAACAGGAAACAGTGGCGCGTGAAAAAAAAATTTGCTGAAGGGATGTAACGCAGGTCTGTCCTGCGTTACAGGATCTAACAGGTGTGTAACGCAGGTCTTGAATGCGCAACAGTGCTATCCTGCTGTGTAACGCAGGACGTGAATGCGCAACACTGCTATCCTGGTGTATAACGCATGCGCCGCCTGCGCAACAGTATTTTTTGGCAGAAAAATGATTTTTCAGCAGAACACAGGGCTGAAATTTTTTTTTTCAAGGGGCCATAATAGTGGAAAATTTTATTTTAATTTTTTCCACTGATTTTTGATTATTGATTTAATTAATTAATTATGTGTGTTGTTAATTATGTGTGTAATTAATTTTTTAATTGCATGTTTAACATAATTAGGACCACATGGACATAGTATTTATTTATTATGCTTTAATCATGTATAGCATGCTGTTATGTTATGTGTTTTGTGTATTTTGATACATGTGGACTGCGATTAAATAACATAAGGCGATGCATGCTAGATAAAATTCCTCAATTTTAAATAAAAATACTAAGTGGGCGAGGGTATTAATTAGGAATTAAATCCCACGGTCTGCATTATTGTTTGTACGTAATTTTAACACTAAGACGAATATAAATTATATATAGTCCACCCTAACGTGGCATATGATTTATGGTGTCAGGTAGTGTTATTGATATTACTAGGACAAACTTCCTAAATTAATTACGAATATTGAAAGGTATACATGCCACACAACGTGGCATACCAAGTTTCATAGAATTCGATTAATTAGAAGGGTACCACTGATTGAATATAGATTCTTTATATTGAGAGAAAGGATGATTCTGTCTAGAAAGGGGTCTTAAGTGACGCCTCTTGACAATGCTCCCCCGATCTGGGAATTATCCTATTATCGATTATTGATTTGAAATATTTAATGGTGGCATCTGGTCTTATTCCTATTAATTTAAGATTTGATAATGGTATACACTTAGCTATGAAAGGTAATATATAGTCCACCCAAACGTGGCGTATTATTTAGTAATAGGACCGAAGTAATATTTAAACGAATTAAGTGGTATATATGTCACCCATCGTGGCGTACCAGATACTTATGGTGTTTAAATATTAGTGCATTAATTTTAATTAATTGTTAGAGGAAACCAATAGGATTTAAGATTTATGCAACTATCTGATTATGTGTTACATGTATGATTCTCAGGATTAGATCATTATGGGCTTTAATCCACTATTCACCATACTTAAGGATAACAAACTTACTGGACCGAACTATATGGAATGGAAACGTAATTTGGACATAGTGTTGACTGCTGAGGAGTACAAATTTTGTAATTATGAAACCAAGCCAGATCAGCCTGCTGAAGATGCTCCTGAAAGTGAGAAGGAGTATTATAAGCGGTGGGTTAAGGATGATGAGATGTCGCGATGTTACATTCTGGCAGCAATGTCGGGTGTTTTGCGGCATCAGCATCAGGCTATGCCCACTGCTTCAAATATGCTCTTTAATCTCAAGGATATTTTTGGAGAATAGAATAGGGCTACTAGGCAAGTAGCAATGAAGGCTTTAATGAACACTCAGATGGCTGAAGGAACACCTGTTAGGGATCATGTTCTCAGGATGATGTCTCATCTGAATGAGATGGAGATCCTTGGTGCTGATATTGATGGGGAAACCCAGATCGATATCATCCTTATGAGTCTGCCCAAAAGTTTTGGGCAGTTCCGCTTGAATTACACCATGAACAAAAGGATGTATAGTCTCGCGGAACTTCTGACAGAACTTCAGGCAGCTGAAGGACTCTTTAAGCAGAATGTTCAAGTGAATGTGGCTGAGAAAGCTTCTTCCTCTAAGCCGAAAGGCAAGAAGAAGAAAAAGGTTATGACACAGAAAGCTGGAAAGGTTGCTAATGCAGTGGGAGTTCAAGGTGCTGTGAAAAAGCCTAAGGGCAAGTGCTTCAGTTGCAAGCAGTCAGGTCACTGGAAACAGGATTGTCCTCTTCCTAAGAAGACAAACAATACTGGTATGTCTCTTTCTCTAGTTACAGAAACATATATAGCGGCTATATCTACGAGCACTTGGTGTGTAGATACAGGAGCCACTGACCATGTTTGTAACTCTATGCAGGGGTTCCAGCAATCCAGAATGCTTAGAGATGGCGAGATATATGTGTTCATGGGAGATGCTACGAAAGTAGCAGTAGTTGCAGTTGGAATAATTACATTATCTTTTGGCGATGATAGGATTTTGGTTTTGAACAATTGTCTTTATGTACCTTCGTTTAGAAGGAATTTAATTTCGGTTTCTAAACTTGCCATGGATGGTTATAATGTTTGTTTGGATCGTAATGTTACTATTATGATGAATAAACGAGTTATATGTTCTGGTACAATGCAAGACAATTTATATATTATTAATCCTATCCAACCAATGTTGCAACATAAGGAAAATAATAACATTCTTTCTAGCTCAAATAAAAAAAAGAAACCTTCTGAATTGAACCAAACATATCTTTGGCACTTAAGATTAGGTCATATTAAATTGAGGAGGATTCAAAGACTGGTAGTAGATGGGCCATTAGCCTCGTTGGCAGTGGAGACATTTCCAGTTTGTGAATCATGCTTGGAAGGTAAGATGACTAATAGGCTTTTTAAAGCAAAGGGGAATAAAGCTAAAGAAGTGTTAGAATTGGTTCATACTGATTTTTGTGGACCTATGAGTATCCAAGCAAGAGGAGGTTATGAGTATTTTGTCACTTTTATTAACGATTATTCTAGATATGGGTACATTTATTTGTTGCGCCGTAAGTCTGAGTGCTTTGAAAAATTCAAAGAGTACAAAGCAAGTGCGGAGAAGTGACATCTTGGAAAATGTATCAAGTCACTACGATCAGATCGTGGTGGCGAATACTTGCTTGGAGAATTTAGGGAATATTTATCAGAAAATGGGATTGCATCCCAGTTGTCTGCACCTGGCACACCTCAGCAGAATGGTGTAGCAGAGAGAAGGAATCGGACTCTTTTAGAGAGTGTTAGATCGATGATGAGTTATTCAGATTTACCCAAGTCATTCTGGGGATATGCTATAGAAACAGCGGCTTACCTTCTAAACTTGGTACCTTCTAAGTCGGTTCCCAAGACTCCAATAGAATTGTGGACTGGTAGCAAACCAAGTCTAAGACATATTCGGATTTGGGGTTGTCCAGCACATGTGCTGAACAAGAACGCGACCAAGTTAGAATCTCGTACAGAAGTAAGGCTGTTTGTAGGCTATCCCATGGGAACGAAAGGTTATTCATTTTATAGTCCTAGGGATCGAGATATCATTGTTAGCACCAATGCTATATTCTTAGAGGAAGATTATATAATGAACTGTTAAATATAATTGATGTGTTTTAATCAGTGTTTAAGTTTTACAGTGAATTATCAGAGTTTAGCTGGAAGCAGTCAGAGTTTAGTTAAACGCTGACAGTTGGAAGCTCGACAGAGTTTGTCAAACTCTGTCTGGAGGAAGGGCGTCTACTGGTCAACAGTGATTGAAGATTTATTATGGAAGCGATATTTTTGAAGATTGGATAGCTATCAAAGAGATTGAGTTGACATAGGAGACGTGTGACAATCTGTAATTGATATCATTGTATAGCTGATTATTAGGAATATCAATTAGAGATTGTATCGTAGCTATATGTTATATAAATACAGTTAGGTTAACCCTAGAAGGGTATCGATAACAAATTATCTTTATTGTAACCTAGCAGCTCTTTGTGATATTTTACATCACGAAGAGGGTTTGAAATACAAGAAGTTTTTAAGTGCATAAACGCTTTTACTTGTTAAACTCTCATACAAAGTTGATTATTAATTTTGTATTCGGCCTAACAATTGGTATCAGAGCCAATCTGTTACTTTATTACAGGTTAAGATCCAAACACAACAATAATCATGGCAGCAATTCCTCCACCAACACCTACTGTTTCTGAAAAGGCTCCTACTACTGTGAGTCGTTATGAACCAATCAGGGTTCCTATTCTGAGGCCATTAGAGTATGCTATGTGGAAGGTCAAGATGACTATGTTTCTGGAGGCTACAGATCCAGAATATCTTGACAGGATTTATGAAGGTCCTCACAATCCTACAAAGCTATCTGTTGCAGTTGCTGGTGAAGAAGCAAAAATGGTTCCAAAGGAAAAGAAGGACATGACTCCTGAAGATCTATCATCAATTGCTAAGGATGCAAAAGTTAGGCATTTACTGCATAGTGCTTTAGACAATGTTATGTCTAACAAAGTCATTAACTGCACCACTGCAAAAGAGATATGGGATGCTCTTGAAGTCAGGTGTCAAGGAACTGCGGCTATTAAGAAGAATAGGAGAAACATACTCACACAAGAGTATGAGCATTTTGAGGCTAAACCTGAAGAGACCATGACAGAAACATTTGATAGATTTTGTAAACTGATTAATGATCTGTCATTGGTCAATAAAGAGTATGATCTAGAAGACTCGAATCTCAAGTTTCTTCTTTCTCTACCTGAAAAGTGGGATGTGAAAACAACCACTATTAGAGACAACTATGATCTTGCTGAAACAGAGATTGATGAAATCTATGGACTGCTCAAAACTCATGAATTGGAAATGGAGCAGAGAAACAGGAGATCAAGCAGGAAGGGAAAGTCTATTGCTCTTAATGTTGAAGAGAAGCCTCAGAAGAAAGAGGCAACAAGAAGGAAAATGAAGGGAAAAGCTTTGGTCATACATTCAGAAAGTGAATCACCAAACTCTGATTATGATTCAAACTCTTCTGAATCATCTGACTCTGAGGATGATGAAGAAGAAATGAGGAAAATGGCTGTGTTAATGGTGAAGACTTTCAATAAAATGGGCTTCAAGAATTTCAAGAAAGGAAAAAGGTTTTCTAGGGATTCAAATGAAGACAGGAAAAGCTACAGGAAGTCTGATAAGAGAGATTCTAAAGGGAAGAAGGATAAGTCTGAAATTCAATGCTACAAGTGTAAGGCGATGGGTCACTATGCTCCTGAGTGCAAGAAGGGTAAAACTGGAAAGGTACTCTACACTAAAGGCAGAGATTGGGCAAATACTTCAGATTCTGATGAAGAAGTGAACTATGCTCTCATGGCTACTACTAAATCAGAATCCTCTGAAAATCAGGTACCTCTAACTACCTATGCTTATAATATTGATGACATTGCTCAATTAAGAATTTATCTTAAGTCATTGCATATAAGTTATAGGGATCAGACTTTAGAAAATGAGAGGATAAAAGCTGAAAATTCTGAACTTAAGGTAAGAAATAAACTTGTTGAAGAAAAACTTGAAAACATGCAACAAGTTCAGAAAGAGAGAGATGATGTTGTTTGCAAAGAACAGAATTTGCTTCAGAAGTATAAACAACTAGAGTCAGAGTTGGAGGAAGCAAATAATAAAATTAGGACTTGGACTAATTCTGGAAAGGACACTCAACAGATTTTTCAAACAGACACTGTTGGTCTAGGTTATAATGAGGGAGATGAACTTAGATTTCAAAATCAAGTTAAAGTCAGAACTCATTTTGTTCATGGAACCAGTAAATTTTTGTCTGAAAATGAAAAGGAAGCTGTCAAAAGTAAACCAGTAAAAACTAGTGTTAAACAGGTTAATATTGGTTCAATGACAGATAAACAACTCAAACATAAACTGAAGGAGTTAAAATCTGTTGAGAAACAGAAAGTGTCAAACAAGAACAGAAATGGAAAAGTAGGCATCACTTTAGGAAATAAACCAATGCTTGCTAGTTATGCTCCAAGAAAGACATGTCATAACTGTGGTAGTACTAAGCATCTTGCAAATTTCTGCAAGAAAAATAAAAATATAAATTCTTTACCTACAAAGTCTGAGGTAAAGAAGGATTTTGCTAGAACTAAGCCACAGACTTTATGCACACACTGTGGAAGCACCTGGCATTCCATTTATACTTGCAGAGAATATCATGCTATCTATCATAATTACTATGAACTGAAACCCAATCTGAAATGGGTTAAAGTTGATACTGCAAGTGTAAACACTGATACTGTTAGCTCAAACTCTGATAATGTTAATTCCGCTGCAAAAGCTAACAAATTTAAGAATGCCAAAGGATCCAAGCAAGTCTGGATCCTTAAAACTAATCCTCAGTAATTGTTTGTGATTGCAGGGTAACAGGGAGGCAACCCTAGTCGTGGACAGTGGATGTTCAGGACACATGACTGGAAATAAAGCCCTGCTATCAGAATATGAGGAGAAGGCTGGCCCAAAAGTTTCCTATGGTGATGGCAATGTAGGAAGAACATTGGGATATGGAAATATTAATCTTGGAAATGTCAACATCAACAATGTAGCTCATGTCCCAGGACTCAAGCATGACTTGTTATCTGTGAGTCAAATCTGTGACAAGGGATATCATGTAGATTTTCAACCTGAATATTGTGAAGTTATCAGCAAATCTACAGGAAAGGTTGTTCTAGTTGGTCACAGGCAAAACAACATTTATGAAATCAAGCTTTTGATAGACTCTGTTGGAAAAGCTGTTTGCCTGTCAACAAGAATGTCTAGTGAAGAGAGTTGGAAGTGGCACAAGAAACTCTCACATTTGAACTTGAACAACATCAATGAATTGATCAGAAAGGATCTTGTAAGAGGACTCCCAAAGGCTCTGTTAAATGTTGATGGCCTGTGTGACTCATGTCAGAAGGCTAAACAAAGGAAGTCATCTTTCAAGAGCAAGACAGAATTTTCTATCACTGATCCCTATCATCTTCTGCATGTTGATCTCTTTGGTCCAGTAAATGTTATGTCTATTGCAAGGAAGAAATATGCTTTAGTCATTGTTGATGAATACACTAGATTCACTTGGGTGTATTTTCTAGCAAAGAAGGATGAAACTGCATTAACTCTGATGGAGCATGTGAAGCTTCTGGACAAAGGATCAAGCAACAAAGTCAGAATCATCAGAAGTGATAATGGAACTGAGTTCAGAAATGCAACAATGGAAGAATTCTGTAAGGACAATGGAGTGAAACAAGAATTTTCAGCACCTGGTACACCACAACAAAATGGTGTAGTTGAAAGGAAAAATAGAACCTTAATTGAAGCTGCCAGAACTATGTTTGATGAAGCAAAATTGCCAACTTATTTCTGGGCAGAAGCTGTTCAAACTGCTTGTTTTACTCAAAATTCAACACTGATCAATAAGCATGGAAAGACACCATATGAGATGGTGAAGAAAAAGAAGCCTAACCTGAAATACTTTCATATTTTCGGGTGCAAATGTTTTGTTTTGAAGACTCATCCAGAACAGTTGACCAAGTTTGAGCTAAAGGCAGATGAAGGAATTTTTGTTGGCTATCCACTGTCAACAAAGGCATTCAGAGTTTACAATCTGAGAACTAAAGTGATCATGGAATCTATACATGTTTCTTTTGATGATAAGAAGATAACTGGACTTGAAGACAAAGATGAATATGATCAACTGAATTTTGAAAATGAAGATTTAAACTCTGATGAAGGAAACTCTGATGAAACAATTCTGACAGACTCTGTTGAAACAATTTCTGAACCTCTACTGGTAAACACTGGAGAAACTTCTCAGTCACAACAAAGAGGAGAACCAGTTGAGGGGGAGAATGATCAAGATGAAGACTCAAACACTGATACTGAGTCAACTGAAAAATCTGGATCAAACTCTGATGCTTCAAACTCTGAAAATTCAAATTCTGACTCTGGGCAGTCAAGTTCAGGGGGAGTCTCAGAAAACGAAGACAGATCACAACAAAATCAGGAGAGCATGGATCAAGGGGGAGGATCACATGCTGATAGAAGTCATTTGCCTTCTGCTAGAAAATGGACTAAATCACATACACCTGATTTGATAATTGGTGATCCAGATGCAAAAGTAAAGACAAGAAGTGCTACTGCAAGTGAATGTCTGTTTCATGCATTCTTGTCTAAAAATGAACCAAAGAAAGTGGAAGAAGCTCTTCAAGATGCAGACTGGATAACAGCAATGCAGGAAGAGTTGAATGAATTTGAAAGGAATGAAGTTTGGACTCTTGTACCAAGGCCAAAAAACAGATCTATTGTTGGTACTAAATGGGTTTTCAGAAACAAGACTGACAGTGAAGGTGTTATCACAAGGAACAAGGCTAGACTGGTAGCAAAAGTCTATTCACAGCAGGAAGGAATAGACTATGATGAAACATTTGCTCCAGTTGCAAGATTGGAGGCAATCAGAATTTTTCTAGCATATGCCTCTCACAAGAAATTCGAAGTGTTCCAGATGGATGTGAAAAGTGCTTTTCTGAATGGAAAGCTTGAAGAAGAAGTGTTTGTTGAACAACCACCAGGATTTGTGGACCCCAAATATCCAGATTATGTCTACAGGCTAGATAAGGCACTATATGGACTTAAGCAGGCACCAAGAGCATGGTATGAGACACTTGCTCAGTTTCTTCTAGAAAGTGGATTCAACAGAGGAACAATTGACAAAACTCTGTTTTATTTCAATCAAGGAAGTGACCTCCTTTTAGTTCAAATTTATGTTGATGACATCATCTTTGGGTCTACTAATGATAAACTCTGTAAGAAGTTTGCCAAGCTCATGCAGTCCAGATATCAAATGAGCATGATGGGAGAGCTTAGTTACTTTCTAGGCCTACAGGTGAAACAAACAGATGATGGAATTTTCATTAATCAAGAAAAATATACCAGAAATCTTCTCAAGAAATTTGGTATGCTTGACTGTTCATCTTCATCAACTCCCATGGCAACAGCAACTAAATTGGACAAAGACACAGGAGTTTCAGTGGATATGACAAACTACAGGGGCATGATAGGATCTCTTCTATACTTGACAGCTAGTAGGCCTGACATCATGTATGCAACCTGTCTTTGTGCAAGGTTTCAGGCAGATCCTAGAGAGCCACATCTGACAGCTGTGAAAAGAATCTTCAAGTATCTCAAGGACACCATATCATTAGGTCTGTGGTACCCCAGAGAATCAGATTTCAAGCTACTTGGGTATTCTGATGCAGACTTTGCAGGCTGCAAGGTAGACAGAAAGAGCACTAGTGGAAGTTGTCAATTTCTTGGTGACAGACTTGTTTCCTGGTACAGCAAGAAACAGAAATCAATGTCCACATCTACAGCAGAAGCAGAGTATATTGCAGCTGGTAGCTGTTGTGCACAGATCTTGTGGATGAAGAATCAACTGCTGGATTATCGATTGAGGTACAGTAAAATTCCTATTTACTGTGATAATCAAAGTGCTATTGCTATGACAGGTAATCCAGTACAGCATTCAATGACCAAGCACATCAGCATAAGGTACCACTTCATCAGAGAACATGTGGAAGAAGGAAATATTGAACTACATTTTGTATCTACAGAACAACAGCTTGTAGATATCTTCACTAAACCATTGAGTGAAGCTACATTTACAAGACTGGTCAATGAACTAGGAATGGTCTCTGGTTCTGACTAGGAATGTTGGTCAGATTCAAACTTTACTTATGTGATGTATTAATCATATTTCCTGATTGGTTAAATGCTAAGTGAACTCTGTTAATTAAACTCTGTTATACAGTCTCTAAACTCTGTCAGCATGTCTGTATGTCATACACTGTTAATAAGTTTGATAAACTCTGTGAACTTTGAGTTGATTTTTGTCTGAATGAAAACACCAATGAAGAAATATGTATGAAGCATGATTCTCAGCAATTAGTCATGAATCTTTCTGAGTTATTGTGATATAATCTTAGATTGTGCAGAAAGTTAACACAGCATGATACTGGCTCATATTTATAGCATCTCTTAGTTTATTTTGTCCTAAACTCTGAGTCTATAAATACTGTGTGCATTATCTTACATGAAAAACTACTGATGTTGATGAACTCTAAACTCTGTTAGTTATACTCTTATAGAATAAAATGCTTACTGCAATACCCCAAAGAAAATGTATATAGGTTGTTATACTCCTTTGAGATTATGTTGGATACTAGGATGAACCAGGAACCTATTGGTATATAATATGTGCTAAAATTCTCTGATTTTTGGTGACTAGTTAAATACTAGGATGACCCAGGAACTTATCAAAATGATAAGGGCTAAACTTTTTGAATTTTTGGTGACTGGTTCCAACCTCTGATTACTGGAATGAAAAAAAAAATGAAAATACAAATAAAAAAAATAAAAAAATTGTATATAAAGGGGGTATAAAATAAAAGTTACTGTATATAGTTTGATTACTTTAGAGTTTAGCTTTCATCATACAGTCAGTGTTTACTATGACAGTTTGTGCATCCAGTGTTTATTGATTTACTTTATGGATTTTATGAAAAATTAGATGCTCTAAAAATTGACTTAGTAAACTCTGCTTCACACACACAAATATTCACAACTGTGCAATTTATGAAAGGGTTTCGGTGATAAAGTTGGAGAATTGACAAACGCTGTTGATTCGTGATTTGTACTCTAAGGTAAATTCTCACTTGGACAATTTGAAAATCTTGGAGTAAATAGGGATTTTGACAACTGTTAATCAGTGGATTGTTTATGAATGTGTTCTTTATATGATTACTTTAATTAGTTTTCATATTCTCTTCTTGATTTATTTTCTTAAAGAACAGTTCATGCAGAACACAATGAATAAGATTAGAGAACCATAATTTTTCATTGATAATAAGAAAGAGATTACAATCAAATATTACATCTTTTTGTTCTCTCTATCTGTTAATCTATTCAACAGGAAAATAAAAGGTCAGTCCAAACCACTCCATTGTTAGCAAAAATTCCCAAATCTCATCTTTGCCACTTTATTTGGGTGGAAGTTGAAGGGATAAGGTTATTTTTGCTGACATATTCATTAACAATGGTTCGTGGTGTTGGATGAGGATGCCTTCGAGGAGAGCCATGCCAATGTTGCTTGGAGGGCAGCATCGATGTCGATCACCCTTGCAGGTTTCTCTCTCTCGATCTCTTCCAGACCGGCATCCATTTGCAGCCACAGCGTCTCAAGCTGCCTTTCCCACTCAAACGCTTCAAATTCTTCACGTGTATAGCTGAAGATGTCCCTATTCTCGACAAGATGAAGGTTCTTTTCTTTGATGGTAAGGTTGGCCACTGTTTTTCAAAGTATTTGGTTTGAAGGGTTTGTGATTTTACAGGGGAGACTGAAAGGTTAAAGGTTTAATGAACTAATCTGAGCAAGTCTCTAGGCCTTAAATAGAGATGGGTAAGAACGAAGTTCTTAAACGCTTCGTATTCTGGTTATTAAAGGCAACAGGTAAACGCTTCAAATTCTGGTTTTATTTGGGTCCAGATATTTTAAGAGAGTATTATTTGATTTTTGTTTAAATCAAATATTTTAATGTTTTAATTTTTAATATACTCTTATTAAAAATAAGCGCACGTGACCCACTCGCCCATTAATGTGTCCCACTTACCTATTATCGTGTCCCACTACACATTAATCTAGGAACTGATTGAGTGTTTGTTACATAAGAGATTGGGTTTTTAATTACTTTAATCACTTTTGTGTCCAAACGGTTGTGTTTTATTCTTACATCTCACAGTTCTCTTATTTTTCTCTTGGGCATTCACGCAAACACCTTTTCTACATACAATTCTCTTGGAAATTCTTGCAAATTTCTTAACTCAATGGCTTCTAAAGCATTCAATGCTCTTGGTTTACGGTTTGTTCCTAACAACTATGAAGCTCCACTCTATCATCAACGCGTTCCAGAACCGTTTCATCTCATGCAGAACTTCTTGAGGGATTCAGAGATTGGACAAGCTCTGGTTGGACCTGCTACTCTCTCTGCGTCTCAAATTGCTACATTTTTGCAGAATTCAGTTTATGTGGATGGAGGAGAGAATGGAACTCCTAACATTATCTTCACTTACGAAGACCAAGATTATGTGATTACTCCACAGACTGTACGAGATACAATGGGGTTTGACACACATACTTCTTATACTCTGGTTAATGAAACTTATTTGAGAGAGATGCTATAAGAGATAGGTTACATGGAATCTCTTGACAAGCTTGGCGGTATAAAGAGACCAAATCTCAGAAAGGAATGGAACTTCTTCTTTGATTCCATTACAAGGACGTTCCAGAAGAAAGTCACCAACTGGGATGCCATTCCAATAGACAGTCTCCAAATCGAGTATTCTCTACTCTATGGTACTAATTTTGATTTTGGTCGACATGTTCTGATGAGCTTAGGTGATAAACTGTCAGAATCTACTACTGTTTATTATGCTCGTTTTTGTCAAATGTTGTTCAATGCTTGTGTACCTGGTCTTGAAATTGATGATACTGATAAAATTGATCCTTTTAGAGTCAATAAGAGAATATTCTCTGATATGACTAACAAGGATGTTGGTAAAGCAAATCTCCCTGCTTTTGTCATGCCACTTGCTCTGTAAAATTTTCTCAATCAACCACAGGAACCACAACAACCTGAACCACAACAAGATCAACAAGAACCACAACAACCTGAACCACAACAACAACAACAACCTGAACCACACCCTGAACCTGAGCCTGAACCGTTAAACACTGATCGTACTCAACAACCAAACACTGAATCACCTGCTCACTCAGCACCTACAAAACAACCTTCACCCACTCCATAAACAAACTCTGAATCATCACAATCTCCACCAGAATCACAGTCTAAAGCACAAAGAGTTAAGAAGGCAATTACTGAACGACATGCAAGTCTAAAGCAGGCGAAAGAGACACAAAGAAAATCAAAACGGAAATCTCCTGAAGCTGTTTATACTAGAAGGGTGAAAAGAATAAAACAACGGGCAAAAATGCCTAAGTCACCATCTAGTGAAGAGGATTCAGATAATGTACCTTTAGCAAAACGAAGAAAACTGATATTCTCTGATTCCGTGGATGAAGATATTGATGCTCCAGAGGTCGTTTCACAGCAAACACCTCCTGTTGAGGTTGAGAAAGATGCAATACCTGCAGAGGGTGAAATACCTGCAGAGGATAAAATGCCTGCAGAGGACAAAATGCCTGCAGAAGAGGATGCAAGAGATGGCCTTTCTCCAATAAATGATATTCTTGATTCATTTATGCCATTCTCTGATCCTATCTCTGATATTGGTGTAGCTGATCAACCTACGGTTATTCTTTCTGAAGCTGTGGCATCCCATACTGAGTTAATATCTGATGCTCACCAAACTGTTGAAGGAGGAGAAGAAATTGATCAGGCAACCAAGGTCACTCCTCAGTCTATGCCTGTTGCTGAGCCTGAGCAACATGGAGAAAATCTTGACAAGCCTACAGAAGAAATTGCTCAAACTATGGCTGAAGATGAACCTGCTAAAGCTACAAGCGTTGAAACTGAAGGAGAAAGTGGTGCAAACTCTGATGCTTCTCTGAGTGCACCAGTACAAACTGACAATAAACATACACCTTTCCCTCAACCTTGTACTTCTCATGAAGTTGAGAGAGCACAATTTGCAAAGAATGCTGCTGAATGGTACAAAGAGGATTGTATTTTTCCACGAGGAAGAGCAGCTGATTTTGTTAAGAAAAATGCAGATACTATCTCCAATCCAGAGATTCTTTCTTGCTTGAAAGCAACTGTAGTTCAAGTCAAAACTCTGGATAGAAGATTTGATGATACTACATTGGCAATCACTGGTTTGCGAAATGAGGTTGTAGCTAGAGAGATGAAAATGGAAAGAGATTCAAAACTAGTGACTACAAAATTCTCTAAAGCTCAAGACAATATCTTTGTTAGGCTGAGTAAAGTTGAAGAGAATCAGTCTGACTTATCTGCTAAAATTGATTCTATTGCTACTTCCCTGGAGCTAATTACATCTATTCTTATGCCTGATGATGTCAAAAAGGGGGAGAGAGTTGTCAGAAGGGATAGTGCTGGAGATGGAGGGGCAAATAGTAAAGGAAAGAACAAGGCTGAAGAGGCTCAAACTCTGAGAACTAGCAAGTCATCTAAATCACAGTCTGTTGGGAGAAATACTGATACTCAAGGTACTTCAAAGACCAAGAGTTTGCTGTTACCTTCTAATCCACAAACTGATGAAGAATTGGCTGCTAAGCTGTTTATTGAACAGAATGAGGAAGGAGTTACGATTGAGGACATTGAAGCTGAAGAAAAGAGTTTACAAGAAGAACATCTTAAAGCTTTAAAGTCTGGTAAGGTACAAAGAGGAAAAGCTCCTAGACCTGTTGTTAAAGGTGTTGTGATCAGAGAAAGGACTGATGTTAGTCAAAGATCTCGGTTTTCAAAGGAAGAAATTGCAGCAGAAGCTAAACTCAAGCTAAAAGGCATTGAAGGAGAAAGTTCACAAAAGAAAGTTACAACTTCTGTTGTATCACAAGCGATGATCACACCTTTACACTCTTCTCAGTTGATATCGGTTTTTGGAAAAGGAACAATTCATGATCCAAATGTATTATCTGGAGTTTCTATGAATGTTTCTGATGGAAAAGCTTTATCTGGCAAAGTTGGTAATAATAAGGGTGAACTAGGTTCACACAGAGACAAAAGGCAATATACTGGTCCTAGAGATCCTTCTTCACTGGCTGTTCCAGGTCGTGGTGTTCCTCAAGAGAGTTTGGACAGACTGGAATCAGTACAGTTTGTTCATCAGAAGAGTTTAAACAAGGATTTTCTTTTGTACTTCATGGCTGATGGGACAGTATTTAAAGTTGGTGAGGATGATATTGGCTTGAAATGTTGGGAAGAACTAGAGTATGTTCTATATCTTCTCAAGGTGAATAGTCGAAGGACTCAATCAGTTGCTAATGTGCTCAGACAGAGAATGACTCAGAATCTGGAAATCAGAGGGGAGAAATATAATAGCAGATATGTTCCTAAGTACAGGGATTACAAAGGCAATCTCATTGAAATGAAGAAAGGTACTGCAAAGTTAAAGACTGATTTGGGAATCACAGTACTTGATTTCAATTCACAGTCGGAAAAAGTCAGATTTATCAGACTGGGTAATGAGATGAGAAGGAACAAAATTTATGATCTTAGGGCTGCTATCTACCAGACAGATGAAAGTGATCCTCAGCTCAGAGAAATTAAAGAAGCTATGAAGATTGAGCTTGAAAATGCAGAAAGAAGATTGCTGATTGATTATCTCAGAGCCATGCCAGATCTTGAAATGATAAGAGATTAAGCTCTGTAAGGATTTTCTTATTCTCTGTAGTTTTTATTAAGTAGAAGCTTAAACTCTGAATTTGTGTAAACACTGTATTTGTTTATTTGTTTTGACATCATCAATTATTGTCATTAACTTGTTTTTTTTGCTAATGAACAAGTTGGGGGAGATTGTTAAATATAATTGATGTGTTTTAATCAGTGTTTAAGTGTTACAGTGAATTATCAGAGTTTAGCTGGAAGCAGTCAGAGTTTAGTTAAACGCTGACAGTTGGAAGCTCGACAGAGTTTGTCAAACTCTGTCTGGAGGAAGCGCGTCTACTGGTCAACAGTGATTGAAGATTTATTATGGAAGCGATATCTTTGAAGATTGGATAGCTATCAAAGAGATTGAGTTGACATAGGAGACGTGTGACAATCTGTAATTGATATCATTGTATAGCTGATTATTAGGAATATCAATTAGAGATTGTATCGTAGCTGTATGTTATATAAATACAGATAGGTTAACCCTAGAAGGGTATCGATAACAAATTATCTTTATTGTAACCTAGCAGCTCTTTGTGATATTTTACATCACGAAGAGGGTTTGAAATACAAGAAGTTTTTAAGTGCATAAACGCTTTTACTTGTTAAACTCTCATACAAAGTTGATTATTAATTGTGTATTCGGCCTAACATGAACCACAAACCCATGAGTAGTATCGTTTTAGAGGAACTAGTGGGAGGGATAGATAATCCCCAAGTGCCAATAGTACAAGTAGATCAACCACAAGAAAATGCACAACCTGTCAATAATACCACACCGGTGCTTCGTCGTAGTGGGAGGGTTGTTCAACAACCTGATAGATTCATGTTTTTGGGAGAGTCCTCGGACTTGGTCTTTGGTGAACATGATGAGGATCCCAGGACATACGAAGAAGCAATTCTAGATAAAGATGCAGATCTTTGGCAAAAGGCAATGGAATCTGAGATGGAATCTATGTATTCTAATCAAGTTTGGGAGCTCGTGGAACCACCCAAAGGTGTAAAACCCATTGGATGTATGTGGATCTACAAGAAGAAAAGAGGATCTGACAAAAAGGTGAAATCCTGGAAAGCACGACTTGTTGCGAAAGGGTATACTCAGAAAGAAGGGATCGATTATGAGGAAACCTTTTCGCCAGTTGTTATGCTTAAGTCGATCCGGATTCTTTTATCTATAGCAGCTCATCTCGATTATGAGATTTGGCAAATGGATGTCAAGACAGCTTTCCTTAATGGAAGTCTTGAGGAAACCATCTATATGCAACAACCAAAAGGATTCATTAAGGAAGGCCAAGAGCATCTTGTTTGTAAGCTTAAGAGGTCTATTTATGGACTAAAACAAGCTTCTAGGAACTGGAATATTCGTTTTGATCAGGCAGTCCAGTCATATGGATTTGATCAAAGTCCAAGCGAATCATGTGTGTATAAGAGAAGTGAGGGTAATGCAGTGGTTTTTCTAGTACTGTACGTAGATGACATTTTACTCATTGGAAACAATGTTAAGATGTTATCATCAGTAAAGGCATGGTTGTTCAAACAATTTGAAATGTAGGACTTAGGTGAAGCGGCATACATCCTTGGGATCAAAGTAATAAGGGATCGCAAGAAAAGGATGTTGGCTTTATCTCAAGAGCCCTACATTGATGAAGTATTAACTCGTTTTAACATGCAGAACTCTAAGAAAGGTTTTCTACCTTTTAAGCATGGAGTGGCTCTATCCAAGGAGCAGTGTCCTTCGACACCTAAGGATATAGAGAGCATGAAAGCAGTTCCTTATGCTTCGGCATGTGGAAGCTTAATGTATACTATGTTATGTACGAGGCCTGACATCTGCTTTGCTGTAGGCATGGTTAGTAGATATCAGTCGAACCCAGGTCAGGAACATTGGAGTGCAGTAAAAACTATACTCAAGTACCTGAGAAGGACTAAGGAGTATATGTTAATTTACAAGGCCTCAGATCTATTTCCTTTGGGATATACTGATTCAGATTTACAATCAGATAGGGATAAGAGGAAATCAACCTCGGGATATGTTTTTACTTTGGGAGGTGGAGCCGTTATATGGAGGAGTGTAAAGCAGAAATGCATTGCAGACTCTACCATGGAAGCCGAGTACGTGGCGGCCTCTGAGGCTGCAAAGGAGGCTGTATGGTTCATGAACTTTCTTTTGGACTTGGATGTGGTACCTAATTTGCCTAGGAGCTTGACAGTGTATTGTGATAACACTGGTGCTGTGGCAAATTCGAAGGAACCGCGAGATCACAAAGCAGTTCCTTATGCTTCGGCATGTGGAAGCTTAATGTATACTATGTTATGTACGAGGCCTGACATCTGCTTTGCTGTAGGCATGGTTAGTAGATATCAGTCGAACCCAGGTCAGGAACATTGGAGTGCAGTAAAAACTATACTCAAGTACCTGAGAAGGACTAAGGAGTATATGTTAATTTACAAGGCCTCATATCTATTTCCTTTGGGATATACTGATTCAGATTTTCAATCAGATAGGGATAAGAGGAAATCAACCTCGGGATATGTTTTTACTTTGGGAGGTGGAGCCGTTATATGGAGGAGTGTAAAGCAGAAATGCATTGCAGACTCTACCATGGAAGCCGAGTACGTGGCGGCCTCTGAGGCTGCAAATGAGGCTGTATGGTTCAGGAACTTCCTTTTGGACTTGGATGTGGTACCTAATTTACCTAGGAGCTTGACAGTGTATTGTGATAACACTGGTGCTGTGGCAAATTCGAAGGAACCGCGAGATCACAAAGCAGCTAAACATATTGAACGTAAGTATCATCTCATACGAGGAATCGTAAAGCGAGGAGATATAGTTGTGGCTCACATATCATCAGAAGACAACCGGGCAGATCCTTTCATAAAGAGTTTGCCAGCCAAAGTTTTTGACAGGCATGTGGAAGAGATAGGAGTCAGATGGATGGACACATAGTTTTTTGTGTAATAGTGGATTAAATAAACACTGATATACTCATTGAATATTTTGAGTATAAGTGGGAGATTGTTGGTGTATACTGAAAATATTTATTTAAAGTATATACATTTATTTCTGGCCCAGTTTTATTGAGAATCATTTAAATGTTTACATGCTGTCTAATATTATATATTGTGGACAATCTAGTATCAAATGGGATACAGAATATTAGATTGTTAAATATAGTTTATATAATAAGGTTCACAGCACAGGTGGTATTGGACAATCCACTGGTATGGCTGTAGTATTATTCAGAATAGTTTATATTGACTATTAAATAATACTAGTATACTTTGTGTATATTGAACAGGATCAAATTTAGAATTGTTCCCTTATACTGATTGAGAAGGAGAACTAAGATTCTATGTTATTATTAATGCTTAGGTTCTTAATCCAGATATAGTAATTGACACGTGTATATTATTTACATGCTTTGATTTATATATGAAATAATTCTTTTGATTTATTTCATTATATTTTGGGTGATGAAATAATATATATGGTGAATATTATTTATTGAAGGAATCCATGTCCTGATAATATTCGGGTTAATGATGTCCGCTTGAGAGCTCAAAAAGATTTAATTATGTGAAACCCTGCAGGTGGATTTATTCCGGCATAATTAAATAAAGGTTGAGTGGATGATCATGGATAAAAGATATTAATTAAATGAATTATCAGTAATTTATTTAATTAATGGACATGCGATATTTTAAACATGGGGAATTTAATAAGGAAATAATATTGGAACATAATTAATTAATTAAATTACGGTATTAGGAAAGGTAGTGCAAATATTAATTCTTTAGTAGATTGAATTAATATTTAATTACATTGGGCCATGCCCAAGATGTAATTAGAACGCCTCCATGATCCATATTGTAGCCTATATATATTCTTATTCTCTTCTTGCGAGGGCGGGTCGAAAAAATTTTTGTAGCCACCCAGGAGCAAGAAGAGAGGTTAACTTGAGAAGACGAAGGCCACACTTCACTCAAGGGAATTTGGGAATACAATAGAAGAGCGTGGAATCAACCGTTAACAAGGTGATTTTTCTATTCGTACTCGTTAATTTATTGTATCAAAATTCGCAGTGCCAAGATCTGATTGTCCCAACAATTGGTATCAGAGCTAGGTTCAATGGTTCTGCGATTTTTGATACGATGTCCATGTCGTAATTATATATGCATGTATGTATGGTGGTGTGCTTGGATAATAATCTTTTTGAAGGTTGTTTAGTATCCACTATTATGGCCATGTATATTTTAATTATGTGTTTGGATCCCACGTGGTTTAATCGTGGTTATTTTGTTTGGTTTTCCACGTGGTTTATCGTGGTTGTAAAACACGAGGGTTGATCGTGTTAGAATAGATGTTACAAATTAGTTTTGTATTAGATCTATTTTTTTATGTAATTGTTTGATGGATTTTGTATAATCCGGATATTTTGTAACAATTATGTGCGATCGGAAATCAAAACGGAGATCAAAATTATTCCACTGCGCTAGCTGTTGGTGGCTGCTGGTGTTAATATTCAGAACTGAATTCGGCAGAACATTAGCAGAAAATTATCATGGCACTGTAGCAAACCGATACTGGCGGTTTGCTACAGAGCCTGGTTTGTTAATAGCAGTTTGGCGGCTGGCGGCTGTTGCAGTTTGCAGATTTGTAGAAAATTTTCTAGGCCTGCTGAAATTGTTTAATGGGCCATAATAGTGGATTTAATTATTGTTTTAATTTTTAATTCTGCTATTTAATTTTAATTATTGCATTAAATAATTATTATGTTTGTTGTTAATTATGTGTGTAATTTTTTATTACATATTTAACATAATTAGGACGACATGGACATTAATTTTATTTATTGCTTTAATTTTATGATGCATGCTGCTATGTTATGTGTTCTTTGTATTGTTATTTTTATAACATGTAGACCTCGAAAAAATAACATAGGGCGATTCATCTAGATAAAATTCCTCAATTTTAAAAAAATTCTAAGTCGGTGAGGGAATTAATTAGGAATTAAATCCCATGGTCTCCATTATTGTTTGTATGTAATTTACCACCGAGACGAATATAAATTATATACATGCCACCAATCGTGGCGTATGATTTATAGTGTCAGGTAGTGTTATGGATATTACTAGAACAAACTTCCTAAATTAATTACGAATATTGAAAGGTATACATGCCACCCATCGTGGCGGACCAAGTTTCATAGAATTCGATTAATTTGTAGGGTACCAATGATTGAATATAGATATTCGATATTGAGAGAAAGGATTATTCTATCTAGAAAGGGGTCTTAAGTGACGCCTCTTGATAATGCTCCCCCCGATCTGGGAATTATCCTATTATCGATTATTGAGTTGAAATATTTAATGGTGGCACCCGGTCTTATTATTATTAATTTAAGATTTGATAATGGTATACACTTAGCTATGAATAATAATATATAGTCCACCCTAACGTGGCGTATTTTTTAGTAATAGGACCGAAGTAATATTTAAACGAATTTAAGTGGTATATATGTCACCCATCGTGGCGTACCAGATACTTATGGTGTTTAAATATTAGTGCATTAATTTTAATTAATTGTTAGAGGAAACCAATAGGATTTAAGATTTATGCAACTATCTGATTATGTGTTACATGTATGATTCTCAGGATTAGATCACTATGGGCTTTAATCCACTATTCACCATACTTAAGGATAACAAACTTACTGGACCGAACTATATTGAATGGAAACGTAATTTGGACATAGTGTTGACTGCTGAGGAGTACAAATTTTGTACTTATGAACCCAAGCCAGATCAGCCTGCTGAAGATTCTCCTGAAAGTGAGAAGGAGTATTATAAGCGATGGGTTAAGGCTGATGAGATGTCGCGATGTTACATTCTGGCAGCAATGTCGGGTGTTTTGCAGCATCAGCATCAGGCTATGCCCACTGCTTCAGATATGCTCTTTAATCTCAAGGAACTTTTTGGAGAACAGAATAGGGCTGCTAGGCAAGTAGCAATGAAGGCTTTAATGAACACTCAGATGGCTGAAGGAACACCTGTAAGGGATCATGTTCTCAGGATGATGTCTCATCTGAATGAGATGGAGATCCTTGGTGCAGATATTGATGGGGAAACCCAGATCGATATCATCCTTATGAGTCTGACCAAAAGTTTTGAGCAGTTCCGCTTGAATTACACCATGAACAAAAGGATGTATAGTCTTGCGGAACTTCTGACAGAACTTCAGGCAGCTGAAGGACTCTTTAAGCAGAATATTCAAGTGAATGTGGCTGAGAAAGCTTCTTCCTCTAAGCCGAAAGGCAAGAAGAAGAAAAAGGTTCAGACACAGAAAGTTGGAAAGGTTGCTAATGCAGTGGGAGTTCAAGGTGCTATGAAAAAGCCTAAGGGAAAGTGCTTCAGTTGCAAGCAGTCAGGTCACTGGAAACAGGATTGTCCTCTTCCTAAGAAGACAAACAATACTGGTATGTCTCTTTCTCTAGTTACAGAAACATATATAGCGGCTATATCTACGAGCACTTGGTGTGTAGATACAGGAGCCACTGACCATGTTTGTAACTCTATGCAGGGGTTCCAGCAATCCAGAATGCTTAGAGATGGCGATATATATGTGTTCATGGGAGATGCTACGAAAGTAGCAGTAGTTTCAGTTGGAATAATTACATTATCTTTTGGCGATGATAGGATTTTGGTTTTGAACAATTGTCTTTATGTACCTTCGTTTAGAAGGAATTTAATTTCGGTTTCTAAACTTGCCATGAATGGTTATAATGTTTGTTTGGATCGTAATGTTACTATTATGATGAATAAACGAGTTATATGTTCTGGTACATTGTAAGACAATTTATATATTATTAATCCTATCCAACCAATGCTGCAACAAAAGGAAACTAATAACATTCTTTCTAGCTCAAATAAAAGAAAGAAACCTTCTGAATTGAACCAAACATATCTTTGGCACTTAAGATTAGGTCATATTAACTTGAGGAGGATTCAAAGACTGGTAGTAGATGGGCCATTAGGCTCGTTGGCAGTGGAGCCATTTCCAGTTTGTGAATCCTGCTTGGAAGGTAAGATGACTAATAGGCCTTTTAAAGCAAAGGGGAATAGAGCCAAAGAAGTGTTAGAATTGGTTCATACTGATTTATGTGGACCTATGAGTATCCAAGCAAGAGGAGGTTATGAGTATTTTATCACTTTTTTTTACGATTATTCTAGATATGGGTATATTTATTTGTTGCGCCGTAAGTCTGAGTGTTTTGAAAAATTCAAAGAGTACAAAGAAAGTGCGGAGAAGCGACATCTTGGAAAATGTATCAAGTCACTACGATCAGATCGTGGTGGCGAATACTTGCTTGGAGAATTTAGGGAATATTTATCAGAAAATGGGATCACATCCCAGTTGTCTGCACCTGGCACACCTCAGCAGAATGGTGTAGCAGAGAGAAGGAATCGGACTCTTTTAGAGAGTGTTAGATCGATGATGAGTTATTCAGATTTACCCAAGTCGTTTTGGGGATATGCTATAGAATCATCGGCTTACCTTCTGAACTTGGTACCTTCTAAGTCGTTTCCCAAGACTCCAATAGAATTGTGGACTGGTAGCAAACCAAGTCTAAGACATATTCGGATTTGGGGTTGTCCAGCACATGTGCTGAACAAGAACGCGACCAAGTTAGAATCTCGTACAGAAGTAAGGCTGTTTGTAGGCTATCCCATGGGAACGAAAGGTTATTCATTTTATAGTCCTAGGGATCGAGATATCATTGTTAGCACCAATGCTAGATTCTTAGAAGAAGACTATATAATGAACCATAAACCCATGAGTAGTATCGTTTTAGAGGAACTAGTGGGAGGGACAGATAATCCCCAAGTGCCAATAGTACAAGTAGATCAACCACAAGAAAATGCACAACCTGTCACTAATACCACACCGGTGCTTCGTCGTAGTGGGAGGGTTGTTCAACAACCTGATAGATTCATGTTTTTGGGAGAGTCCTCGGACTTGGTCTCTGGTGAACATGATGAGGATCCCAGGACATACGAAGAAGCAATTCTAGATAAAGATGCAAATCTTTGGCAAAAGGCAATGGAATCTGAGATGGAATCTATGTATTCTAATCAAGTTTGGGAGCTCGTGGAACCACCCAAAGGTGTAAAACCCATTGGATGTATGTGGATCTACAAGAAGAAAAGAGGATCTGACAAAAAGGTGAAAGCCTGGAAAGCACAACTTGTTGCGAAAGGGTATACTCAGAAAGAAGGGATCGATTATGAGGAAACCTTTTCGCCGGTTGTTATGCTTAAGTCGATCCGGATTCTTTTATCTATAGCAGCTCATCTCGATTATGAGATTTGGCAAATGGATGTCAAGACAGCTTTCCTTAATGGAAGTCTTGAGGAAACCATCTATATGCAACAACCAAAAGGATTCATTAAGGAAGGCCAAGAGCATCTTGTTTGTAAGCTTAAGAGGTCTATTTATGGACTAAAACAAGCTTCTAGGGACTGGATTATTCGTTTTGATCAGGCAGTCCAGTCATATGGATTTGATCAAAGTCCAAGCGAATCATGTGTGTATAAAAGAAGTGAGGGTAATGCAGTGATTTTTCTAGTATTGTATGCAGATGACATTTTACTCATTGGAAACAATGTTAAGATGTTGTCATCAGTAAAGGCATAGTTGTTCAAACAATTTGAAATGAAGGACTTAGGTGAAGCGGCATACATCCTTGGGATCAAAGTAATAAGGGCTCGCAAGAAAAGGATGTTGGCTTTATCGCAAGAGCCATACATTGATGAAGTATTAGCTCGTTTTAACATGCAGAACTCTAAGGAAGGTTTTCTACCTTTTAAGCATGGAGTGGCTCTATCCAAGGAGTAGTGTCCTTCGACACCTAAGGATATAGAGAGCATGAAAGCAGTTCCTTATGCTTCGGCATGTGGAAGCTTAATGTATGCTATGTTATGTACGAGGCCTGACATCTGCTTTGCTGTAGGCATGGTTAGTAGATATCAGTCGAACCCAGGTCAGGAACATTGGAGTGCAGTAAAAACTATACTCAAGTACCTGAGAAGGACTAAGGAGTATATGTTAATTTACAAGGCCTCAGATCTATTTCCTTTGGGATATACTGATTCATATTTTCAATCAGATAGGGATAAGAGGAAATCAACCTCGGGATATGTTTTTACTTTGGGAGGTGGAGCCGTTATATGAAGGAGTGTAAAGCAGAAATGCATTGCAGACTCTACCATGGAAGCCGAGTACGTGGCGGCCTCTGAGGCTGCAAAGGAGGCTGTATGGTTCAGGAACTTCCTTTTGGACTTGGATGTGGTACCTAATTTGCCTAGGAGCTTGACAGTGTATTGTGATAACACTGGTGCTGTGGCAAATTCGAAGGAACCGCGAGATCACAAAGCAGCTAAACATATTGAACCTAAGTATCATCTCATACGAGGAATCGTAAAGCGAGGAGATATAGTTGTGGCTCACATATCATCAGAAGACAACCGGGTAGATCCTTTCACAAAGAGCCTGCCAACCAAAGTTTTTGACAGGCATGTGGAAGCGATAGGAGTCAGTCGATAGACACATAGTTTTTGTGTAATAGTGGAATAAATAAACACTGATATACTCATAGAATATTTTGAGTATAAGTGGGAGATTGTTGGTGTATACTGAAAATATTTATTTAAAGTATATACATTTATTTCTGGCCTATTTTATTGAGAATCATTTAAATGTTTACATGTTGTCTAAATATTATATATTGTGAATAATCTAGTATGAAATGGGATACAGAATATTAGATTATTAAATACGGTTTATATAATATAATATGGTTCACAGCACAGGTGGTGTTAGACAATCCACTGGAATGGCTGTAGTATTATTTAGATTAGTTCATATTGACTAATAAATAATACTAGTATACTCTGTGTATATTGAACAAGATCAAATTTAGAATTGTTCCCTTATACTGATTGAGAAGGAGAACTAAGATTCTATGTTATTATTAATGCTTAGGTTCTTAATCCAGATATAGTAATTGGCACGTGTATATTATTTTTATGCTTTGATTTATATATGAAATAATTCTTTTGATTTATTTCATTATATTTTGGGTGATGAAATAATACATATGGTGAATATTATTTATTGAAGGAATCCATGTCCTGATAATATTCGGGTTAATGGTGTCCCCTTGAAAGCTCAAAAAGATTTAATTATCGGCATAATTAAATAAAGGTTGAGTGGATGATCAAGGATAAAAGATATTAATTAAATGAATTATCAGTAATTTATTTAATTAATGGACATGCGATATTTTAAACATGGGGAATTTAATAAACAAATAATATTGGAACCGAATTAATTAATTAAATTACGGTATTAGGAAAGGTAGTGCAAATATTAATTCTTTAGTGGATTGAATTAATATTTAATTACATTGGGCCATGCCCAAGATGTAATTAGAAGGCCCAACCTAATTGTCCATGATCCCTATTGTAGCATATATATATTCTTATTCTCTTCTTGCGAGGGCGGGTCGAAAAAATTTTTGTAGCCACCCAGGAGCAAGAAGAGAGGTTAACTTGAGAAGACGAAGGCCACACTTCGCTCAAGGAAATTTGGGAATACAATAGAAGAGCGTGGAATCAACCGTTAACAAGGTGATTTTTCTATTCGTACTCGTTAATTTATTGTATCAAAATTCGCAGTGCCAAGATCTGATTGTCCCAACAAATACAAGTTATATAATCGTGTCTGATTTTTTCTTGATTAGATGAACAAGAACAAACGAATGAATCAAACTTTGTTTGTATTAAATAAATCAATTACAAACTCTACCAAAGGTGTAAAATATCTTTAGCAGCTGCTGACAATACAAATCTCTCTCTTTATTTGTTTCGAACTCTCGAATACAAACCTTATACAGAGCTTCACACGATATGCACTCAAAAATCCACAATCCACTCTTTTAAAATGATATAGAGAGAGTATTTATAATTCTACCTATCAACTAATAACAGAAAGATATAATCTATACATGACAATGTTCTGCCGTCTAGTCGATAGTTTCCATCAACAGAAAATTCTTTCCTTCATAATACCTTCTTGCTTGTTCTTCAAACAACGATCCTATTTTATAGCACTTGCCAGTTTTTGTAGCATCCATAATGACATAATCAGTAATACGACTGATATCAGGATTGCACATTGCATCAGTATCTGATCATCCATCAGGATCTGACTTGTTGTATCAGGATCTGCCCTCAGTTCCTGAAATGTAATCCTTGATGCATGTTCCTGACTAAACTCTACAGAGTACTGTCTAACACATATGTCCTATGCACAGTGCTAAATTCTTTATAAGATCAGGATTACAAGAAGTATAATGTGTAAATTCTATTCTTAACATCACAACTTATGAATTATTCCTAACAATCTCCCCCTATTTATGCTTTAGAATCTGAAGAATAAATCTAAGTTGTAGATGTCAAAACATATAACAATACAACCAGAATAGAATTTATGAATTTAAGATCATGAAGTTAAGTACCTCCTTCTTCAGATGTAGACATGTATCTAGTACTTAGAAGAAAGAATTCGACTATTTGATGCTTCTTTTCCTTTACCACTTCCATGATGAAATTTACCACTTCTGTCACCCTTAGTTCTTCTCCCAATCTGTTTATCTCCCCCAGTCTGTTGTTGTTGTTGTCTCTGAATTGTCTTTATCTCCCCCTTTTTGACATCAGCAACATTAATTCCAAGAGATTCAGTAACAGAACAAATGAGATTCATCAGAACTGCTTGATTTTCCATGATAGTGACTTGGTTATCTTCAAGAATCTGAAGTCTCGATTGAATATCACTTTGAGATTTCTGAATGTTCTGTAGAATTTCAGAATTGACTTCAATGTTGGAAGTGCTTGTTGTATCTTCAGACTCAGATGCAGAAAGAACCTTATCTTCAAGTCTTGTAGAAGAAGTTGCCTGTATAGAATGATATTCAAGTAACAATACTTGAGTGGAAGTACAAACATCTTCATCTTTCTGATCTGGAGCTGAAGTATGATCATCCTGTCCTTCACCAGTATTCTGTGTACTAACATCTACAAATCCTGACTCCTCCTTTGAGTGATCAGACACCGTTGATGTCTCAATTCTAGCTGAAATTGGAAGTGCATACAAAGGAATACTTGGATCATTAGGAATTTCTTCTGGTACTGGTTGAGTAGAAGTTTGTCTTAGTCTTTCACCTCTTCTGTTGATGATTCCTGCAAGCCTTTCTTTCTATTTCTGAGCTTTAACTTCTGGCTTTGCGTTGTGATGTGCTAAGTCATTCTTCTCATACATCTTGATAAAAGAATAAGTACCAGCATCCATACCAAGATTAAGGAAAAACCTGATCCCAGAAATCAAACGATGGTGGTTTCCTAATTTTCTCTCCCTCACTATGGAGTTGATCATCCATACCCTCATTCTCACTTTGACTATCTAAAGTCAACACTCTTTCTACCTCTCCTTTTGCCTGGTCAGGAGCTAGCATCTCTATGTGTGGATCTATGTCCATCTTTTCAAGTGTATCACTCAAATTTGGATAAGTGCTCTCATGACCTACAGAAAAATAGGGGTTAGAAGAAGTTTTTATACCTGAACTCACATGGAGAGAGGGTTCCTCATATGGCATGGAGCTTGAGGTTTTCTCCAAGGAGTGAGCTGCTATAGTCTCTGAACCGTTACAAACATCTACTTTCTTTCCAGAAACTACATGCTCCAGTATACCACTTTCAGGATCTACACTAGACTCTGATGTCTTCAGTAATACTTCATTAGACACCATAGCTAGTATGTCACCGTCTTTAAGTGTTGGTTGCTGAGACATACCCTCAAGGTGGATAGACTCTGAAAGAACAATATTTGTTTGATCTTCAGAAAAATCAATCAAAGTCATTCCTCCAATATCATAGGGTTTGTCACTTGCAATTCAGTCATCACAGAAGACCTTTTAGCATCATCAATCACAGTTCCTGAGTCATCCAACCTCTGACTAGATGGTTCTTGTGTTGCAGTGACTATGATCTGATCTATCCAACTATTCACCACTGGTGCAATAGTATCTTCTGTTGACTGCTTCCCTCTATCAACTACCTCCTCTTGTTCACCTTGAGCTGAAGCATCTTCAACAATGACATCCTTGTCAAATAAATATGCATGGAGTGATTGAAGTGCAACATGCTTAGGAAGTCCAAATTTCTTATGCAATTCCTTTCTGGCTGATACATAGAAGTATATCTTCATTAAATCAAGTCTTTGATGTAACAGTCCATATTCTCCAAGGAATGAAAGTTTGGGAACTCTTTCAAACAGAAAATCTAGAACAGACCTGGAAAGCTTCACTTTTAGAGAAATAAGTTCCATAGCCAGTCTATATGTCAATGTTGTTTCCCATGAAGAATCAAGATCCAGATCTCTCTTGTCAGATACTGACGTGGATATAACCTTATTTGTAGAGACCTGCATAATGTTAGTTGGACTACACACTGTGTGTGTAGGTGACAAATGAATCTTTCTCCTTGTTCTCCTAGTATAGTGAGCAATAGATTTATCTTGAGAAGACTCAAGAGGTGTAGACACAGAAATGATCTTGGGATGAGATCCTTTTTCAATAGACACAGTCTTTTGAGAGACAGTATCTAGTAACTATTTTCCCTTTTTAAGAACGACAGCCTTTTGGGAGACTGCAGCCTGGCTGTGACTAGGTGTTCCATCTCTCTGTCCTAGCTTAGAAAGTTTAATTGCAGCCTTCAATTCTGCTCTCTCAGCAAGAGATAAATTATCATCATCTTCACTAGAACTACTACTATAAACAACAAATTTCCTCTTCTTTGCAATTGATGTCTTTTGAGAAACACCAGAGGTTGGTTTCTTTGAAACAATAGGCTGTGGATCAAAATTTGTTTCTAGAATTGTTTCAGAGACTGTAATGTTTTTGACTACTTGGGTAGACACAGGGGGTTCTCCTCCAATTGAGATTCCTGAGTCATTTCACCATCAAAGAAAGAAGAATTATAGATAGTAGGAAGATGAGTTCTTAGAAGTACCTGAACATGATTTGGATAGTGTAATGCAGGTATTTCATTTAGATTCTTTTCATTGTCCTTCTTTGTAATGTCAGAGAAAATTCTCTTTTGCTGTACATAAGAAGAAACACAATATTTTCTACCAAATCTTGCTTCAACATCAGGAATGAAATGGTTAATAAACAGTTGCATGAATCTGTTATAATAAACCATATTCCTATCATGATCTCTTGACCCAAGTTTAATAAACATCTGACTTAAGATAACGTGACCAAAATTAATTACTCTGTTATAAAGCAAGCCATATGCAATGTGTGATGTAACAGCAGTAATTTGTTGAAAAGAATTACATTTACCAGTAAAACATTTAGCAAGTTGATCAAAGAAGAAAGACCATTCTTTCCTAAGAAAGGATCTATTTAACTAGCTCATGTTATCTAGAGATCCATTATAACATAACTCAGATAACATAGTTCTAACATCATCATCAGATGGTACATTCTCAAAATTCGTACTAACAGGTAAGTGTAGTACTGAATTAACAACAGGTTCTGTAATATCAAATGAGTCTTGTCCTAAGTGTAGAACAATCTTACCTGATTGACTCTGAATAGAATAAATTACCTCAGCATTCTCCCAAGCTTGTGAAACAGCTGATTGATTAATCTGTGGAGATGTTGTTAAGGCATAACTTAATGGTCCTTTCGCCATAAAGTCCATAATTGGGTAAAAATCAGTTAACACCCCTTCCTTGTTGGTGATAGCTGCAACATGATTGTTCATCATAAAATCAAAGTCACCAAACTTGAAAGCTACTGATTTGGGTAATCTTCTTTGAGTTACCATTTTGATCTGAAAAGAACTTAGGAAAGCTTTGAAATTTGTTAGTGATTTTGAGAACTCAAGAGTGTTTTTCCTTTAGAAAATGAAATTAGAGAAAGCAATTACACGATTAGAGTGTCAAAATAATTATATTTCAAAAAATCCTTCAGACCCATTATCCCACGTTGACACGTAGGTTGACAGGTGTCAGTCCCTGAAAAATGCAGTTACCCACGATTTTTGGAAAATAAAATCCAAAATTAATTTCAAGTAAATAAATCAAGGTAAAATCAAGATAAAAATCAATACTGATCAGCTTCCTTTTCCTGATGTGATCTTCTCATCAAGATAATCACACGATTCAATGTGATTTCTGAATAGAAAGAATTACTAATCCTGATGTGAACACACTTGTGTTCCTGATCAATATCATCCTGATTCCAGAGACTAAATAGAGTTTCCACGTGGCATTTTCTTTTACCTGTTAAAGAAATAAATAAAATCTGAACAAAATCAATTGGTTAGATTCGTTAAATATTTCTTGGAAGAAATACAGTCACACATAATTATGACTGACTACATTGATATCCCCCAAATGACTGTTCAGCTTTCCACGTCTTTCTATAAAAGAAACTAACGTCTTATGCCATTCTCCAAAACCTTTTCATTCTTTTCTCTTTTCATCATGGGTTTCAACCCAAATCTTCATATGAACCCTAGCTTTTGGTTCATTGCCACTCAGAAGTTCTTTACTCTTGATGATCAGGAGCAAGTAAACTATCTCTTAGAAGAGATGACTTTTCTCATTGAGTCAGATAAGGTTGGTCTTAACTCAGATGATTTCCACGAATCTCCTCTAAAACATCTACCAGTTGGATACAATTCTCCTCTAATCTCTTCATACCTTGACGATGAAGAATTTGGCGAAGAGTCTGAGGTTGATCTTGATGGAGATGCTATTCATTTTCTTCAATAAGCATGAAGATGAGTCAGCTGCTCTCATTCAAGTCGCCCAGACAAGGAATCCAATCTTGAGATGCTCCTTGTCCTGAAGTCGATTGTTGAAGATTAAAGTAGTAACAACTTTAGACAAGAATATAATTATCAATAGTAGTTAGACAAAAAGAAGAATTGTATTTCATTTCCATGTATGTAATGCTTTTGATTAATGAAAATACAAGTTTTCTTATTATCTACTTGTCTATCGTTGTTTATTGACTGATCTGAATAATGACATAAATTATCAGTATGCATGTGGTAAAACTTTCTAACATAGACTTAACAAAACTCAGAATTGAACCACTGTATAGAATGATCTTCAGAATTTGAAATAGTAAGACACAAAAATTTCACAATCCTGATACTGACGATACAATCATGATGTCAATACTGATGATGTAACACCCCCTTCCTAAAATGGGAGGAGATATTACTAATAGTCCATAAACCTGCAAACAGAGCACTAAAATAATTCTCTAAATAACAATTAAACAGTCTAATAATCTCCACAATTTAAATAAACCTCAAAATTACAGTTCAAACCAATAAATACGAAAAACCACAATTCTCTAAATAAATAATCAAGTGTAAATAATTCTAGAAGTCCATAAATCCTAAGCAACGAAATAATGGGTAGCACTCCATCACACAGTCCCAGATCCCCCAAAGCACCTGCCAGAAAAAGAATACGGCATGAGCCAAACGCCCAGTAAGGATTTGGAATACAATTTATAAAACAGAAAAACAGATATGAATATTTGACAGTTATAATAAAACATTTATTTTAAAATATGCATGGCTGAAGCAACGAGGGGTTAGGATATTTCATACCGAGATCAGAACAGAACAGATACAGATACACACATCATAGGGTACCTAATGTGTGCAACAAATCGGATAACGTGTACGGCATATACAACGTCACCGCCAAATCAAATCACAAATCAAATAAAATCTCTGGGTGCACCCACGTATCCTGAAACAAATATCAAAATGCTATCAGAAGGATACGCCGTCACCAATCACACTGCCACGGAAGTGTCATGTCACTGGTGCCGCAATGACCTGGCTGTAGTACCCCTACAGCTGGTTAACTCGGTATACCCTATATCGCTAAGGGTTCAAATAAAATATTTCGCAAAACTTTTAAAATCAAATGAACAACATATTTTCATATTTCCAGCAGATATAAAATGTACGCATTATTAGAAGAATCGCAGAAACAGATATTTAAATAATTCGAAACAGATTCAAAAAAAAAATATTTTTCAAGGTCAAAATAAATTTTCAGAATCAAAATGATTTAAAACCAAATGAAAGATATGAGATCAAAATGAACTTAATTTAAATATTCTTAAGAGGACTACCGGTGAATAAAATAGAATAGAAACCGTACCTCGAAAATAGCAACTAAATACTAATTAAATCCACGAACGATCCTCTAAACTCTCGTCCCGCGATCTAAATACAAAATAAATAATTTATTATTAACACACATTCCTTTTTATATTATTTGATTTATTTAACACATTATACTTGACCAACAAGCCTCAGTCAATAGTGATACACAGATCCTAGTAACTAAAACAGTAAAAACACTAAAATTGAATACTAGTAGGCTAGTAGCTCCTGATTTTATCCACTCACACCACATGATGACTAACATACATGGCCATCTATGTCATTATAATACTAATGTAAATAATGATACCCGAAAACTGTACTAACATGGATTGTAATAACTTGCAATTAACAATTAAAAATCAAATATAAAATTAAAACAAGATAATATGAATACATGTGGCCAAGAACTTAATAATCAAACTAACATATAAATTAATATAACATATAGTGAAACTATATTAAAATTAAACTTGGCAATAATAAAAATATATTAGAAAGCTAATGCAGTAGATGTGCAACTTCAATAAACTAAATAAATAAAATTGTAACAAAATATGTAATGCACTACATAAAATAATGATATTAAAAGTCTTGATCATAGCATTACAAAACTCTGTTTTGACTCCAAACTTTAAACACACGCACATGAACCCCTGTTGAAGTAAATAAAATATTAATATAACAAAACAGAGGCATATATATATTTGCTATTATGTGAATTCATCATAAACAAATCAATTGAAATAGTAGTACATGAATGTGTACCACCAAAACTTAATAGATATACTAACATAAATCAGTCACATCAGTTCCTAGATAAAGACATAAATATATTAACATGTTCACATAAACATGGTCTACTGGTGACTCCGAGTAATTAATAAATTAATATAACGAAAAGAGATTGATAGCTTACTTGTAAATGGTGTCCTAGCACTAGGTCTCTCAATACCCTCTCTACTGCTTCTCCAATTTGTTAATGCACGGCTGCTCTCGCCTTTTTGTTTTATGAGGGATATAAGAAACACGATGTGTTTATATATAATAAAGATTGTATGACTCCTGTTAGGGTTAAATACCGAAAAATTATTCCTATTCTTTTCCAAGTAGTAAACTAAAATCGATTACTAATCATATTATTATTATTATTATTATTATTACTATTATTATTATTATTATTATTATTATTATTATTATTATTATTATTATTATTATTATTAAAATCACGTATATTACATATATACCCCCTTAAAAAGGATTCCGTCCCCGGAATCAAACGAAACTAAAACTCGTACCTGAATCGAATAAATGCGGATATCTCTCGCGAATAGATTCCTCCAGTTCCCAAGTAGCCTCTCTCTCAGAATGATTTTTCCATAAAACTTTAACAAACGGAATCGTATTCTTCCTCAAAACTCGTTCCTCTCGAGCTAAGATAGCTTCGGCTTCCTCCTCACAAGAAAGATCCTCTCGAATCTTATGCAACGGATACTGAACTATGTGAAACGGATGATACTTATAACCCCTCAAAACTGACACATGAAAGACATTATGCACATGCGATAACTGTTGTGGCAATGCAACTCTGTAAGACACTTTTCCCACTTTCTCTATAATGTCAAACGGGCCAACATATCTTGGACTAAGCTTTCCTTTCATACCTAAGCGCTTAACACCCTTGCAAGGAGACACCTTCAGGAACACATGATCCCCAGGTTCAAATCCACCAAACTTCCTATGTTGATCTGCATAACTCTTTTGACGCGACCGAGCTTCCTTCAAGCTTGCCTTAGCCTTCTCCACCTTCTCATTAGTGCCTCTAACTAGTTCTGGTCCTTCAATGACTTTTTCACCAACTTCATCCCAACAAGATGGTGCCCTACACCTCCTACCATACAAAACCTCGAATGGTGGCATACCAATACTCGCGTGCCAGCTATTATTGTACGCAAACTCAACAAGATACAGATACTTATCCCAATCACCTGTCCACTCCAAAGCACAAGCCCTCAACATATCCTCCAATGTCTGAATTGTCCTCTCTGACTGTCCATCGGTCTGTGGATGATAAGCAGTTCTAAAATTAAGTCTCGTACCCCAAGCTTGCTGAAAACCCTTCCAAAAACGTGATGTAAACCTCGTATCACTGTCAGAAACTATCGACACAGGCACACCATGAAGTCTAACAATATCCCGCTGAAAAATCTCTGCCAACTCATGAACAGGAGTAGTCTCTCTAATAGGCAAGAAATGAGCAGACTTAGTAAGTCTATAAACCACCACCCATATAACATCATTCTTTCTAAAGGTCCTCGGCAAATGAGTCACAAAATCCATAGTAATGTTCTCCCACTTCCAAACTGGAATATCCAATTGCTGTAACAATCCACTAGGCCTCTGATGATCTATCTTCACCTGTTGACATATAAGACATTTTCCCACAAACTCTGCTATGTCTCCCTTCATTCCACTCCACCAAAAGTGCTTCTTCAAATCTCTATACATTTTGGTGGAACCTAAATGAATAGAGAATGAAGAGCTATGGGCCTCAGTCAAAATCTCTTCACGAATCGCCACATCCGCGGGCACACACAATTTACTACCCAACCATATCACACCCTCATCATCAACGTGAAAATATTTTTGCTTACCTTCCGCCACCTCTGATCTAATACCTTCCAATCCTGTATCATTCTTCTGAGCTTCCTTAACCCTTGAAACCAGATTTGGTTCCACTCTCAAACTCGCAATGCTACCATCTGATCCTCTAACATACAGCTCAATGCCAAAAAGCTCCATGTCTGAAATAAGATGCGGCTGAGTAATGAGAGATGTAGCACTCCCCAAGTTCTTCCTACTAAGAGCATCTGCCACAACATTCGCCTTCCCTGGATGGTACTGAATATTAGCATCATAATCCTTAAGAAGTTCAAGCCATCTTCGCTGCCTCATGTTAAGCTCCTTCTGAGTAAAGATGCACTTAAGACTCTTATGATAAGTGAAGATATCACAAGTCTCTCCATACAGATAATGCCTCCAAATCTTCAAAGCAAAGACCACTGCTGCTAGCTCCAAGTCATGAGTAGGATAATTTACCTCATAAGGTTTAATCTACCTAGAAGCGTACGAAATCACCTTCCCATGCTGCATAAAAAAAACACACCCTAATCCTCTCTTAGAAGCATCACTATAAACTTGAAATCCTCCACTCCCTGATGGCAATACGAGAATAGGAGCAGACACTAACCTCTTCTTCAACTCTTGGAAACTCTGCTCACGATCATCATTCCACTCGAACTTAACACCCTTCCTCATCAGTTGAGTCAATGGTAAAGCTATGGATGAGAAACCTTCCACAAAACGCCTGTAGTAACCTGCCAAACCCAAGAAGCTCCTCACCTCTGTCACAGTGGTAGGTCTCGGCCAATTAGTGATAGCCTCGACTTTCGCAGGATCCAACTCAATCCCTCTAGAAGACACAATATGCCCAAAAAATGCCACTTGCTCCAACCAGAACACACAATTTGAAAATTTTGCAAATAACTTCTTCTCCCTCAAGATCTCAAGCACAATACGTAAATGTTCCTCATGCTCCTCCCTGCTCCTCGAGTAAATCAAGATATCATCAATGAAGACCACAACAAACTTATCCAAGTAATCATGGAAGACCCGATTCATCAAATCCATAAACACCGCTGGTGCATTCGTCAAGCCAAAGGACATCACAAGAAACTCATAATGACCATAGCGAGTACGAAATGCAGTCTTCGGAATATCTTCCTCTCTTACTCGTAACTGGTGGTAACCCGATCTCAAATCTATCTTCGAAAAGAATATCGCCCCTTGTAATTGATCAAACAGGTCATCAATGCGTGGCAAAGGATACCTGTTTCTAATAGTCACCTTATTCAACTCCCTGTAATCGATGCACAATCTCATAGAACCGTCCTTCTTCTTCACAAACAACACTGGAGCACCCCATGGAGATACACTTGGCCTGATAAATCCTCTATCCAACATCTCTTGCAACTGCACTTTCAGTTCCTGCAACTCTAGTGGTGCCATTCTGTATGGCGCCTTAGAAATAGGCTCTGCCCCTGGAACAAGTTCAATAGTAAACTCCACTTCTCTCTGTGGTGGCAAACCTGGTAGTTCATCGGGAAACACATCCGCAAATTCATTAACAATTGGATAATCCTCGATGTGAGGGTCATCCTTAGAAGTATCCTTCACGAAAGCAAGATAGCCATCACAACCCTTAGACAAAAGTTTACTCGCCTTTAGAGCTGAAATCATTTTAACCTCTCCTTTCGGTTGAGAACCCTGGTATACAAATTCTGGTTTATCTGCATCTCCAAAGATCACCCGTTTCCCCTGACAGTCAATTGTAGCTCGATGTTCAGTCAACCAATCCATACCCAGAATAATGTCAAAGTCATGCATCTCCATCGGAAGCAAGTTGACCTTACAATTTCTCTCCCCAACAGCTATCGAACACTCTCGGTACACATCAGAAATAATAACATAATTCCCCATCGGGGTAGCAATAGACATACGAGGATATAGTAATGAAGGTACAACACCAAGATGACGAACAAACGATAAAGACACAACAGAATGAGTCGAACCAGTATCAAATAACACATAAGCATCACGTCTACCAACAAGAAGTGTTCCTGAGACGGTACCTGAATTAGCTGCTGCCTGATTAGCAGTCAATGCAAACACTCTGCCTGAAGTATTCTGCTGACTGCCACTACCACTCCCACCTGCTCCTCCACCAGTGTTACGTGACGCGGTACAATCCTTTGCCCTATGTGACATGCTACCACACAAGAAACAAGCCCCGGTCTGTTTATAACAAGCTCTCCCCGGATGATGTCCACCACAAGTAGCACAAGGAGCCACCGGAATCATATTGGGGTTGCCCCCATAAACTGAATAACGACTCTGCCCCTGTTGACGACCCTGCCACTGCCTAGGCTGCTGCTGAAATCGCTGATTCTGATTCTGTTTCTGACCACCATACTGATTATGACCATAAGCTGACCGAGTCCTCATATTCTGATATCTTCCATGCCACTGTCCCTGCTGAGTACCCTGACCTCCATTCCACTGCTTACCCTGTACAAAACTCTGATCATTTCTATTCCGCTTGCGATTATTCTGGAACCTGTAAGCTCTATACTCAGTGCGCTCCTTCTCAATATCCTTAGCTGCATCTGCCACCTCAGCCACATTAGGAAACCTTAGTGAAATGATACCACCCCTCAAATTAGGCCTCAACCCCCATTTAAATTTCTCAGCCTGCTGTGTAGCAGTCCCTGCAACTGTCCCAGCAAATCTAGCCAACCTGATAAACCTCGCCATATAGTCAGTAATGCTCTCATCAAAATTCTGCGTGATCGAATGAAACTCCCTCAAATAACCCTCTCTGTTTGCATTAGAAAAGTACTGCTCATAGACCACCTCCTTGAATCCCTGCCATACCAATGTCTCTGTAAATTCCTCTCCTCTAGTAGCTTTCACACCTCTCCACCACCTCTGAGCATCCCCCTCCAACTTGTACACAGCTAACTTGACCTTCTGAAGCTCATCACAACCCAAGGCATCAAAAATCTTCTCAAGATGAACAATCCAATTTTCAGCATCAATAGGAGTTGACGCTGAATGAAAAGAATCTGGTTTCTGCTTAGAAAACCTCTCCAACCATGCAAATGGCTCCAACTGATTACCCTGGCCATCCTGGTTTCTTCTGAAAAGATCCTTTGCTAAATCTTCTCCTATTGAATCTTCCTTTCTTGAAAGCTTTATCAAACATAGCAAAGAGTTCTTGCATCTCTGATTCAGAATCATTATCTTCAGAGTCTATATCTGCAGTATTTGACTCAGAACTTTCTTTGCTCTTCTTCTTCCTCAAGTCTCTTTCAGTAGATTCAGACTTTTCTTCTGGAAGCTTCTTTGATTCAGGCTGAGCAGTGAGTGCAACAGTTTTCAGCTTTCCTTCACTCCTGCTCTTTTTCTGATGCCTATCAAGTTAATAAGCTCTAAATTTTCCATAAACTGCTTCTAATAATATTTCATCCAGATCATTAGCTTCCTCAATTGCAGATATCTTCTCATTGTAGAAATCAGGAAGAGCTTTCATGAACTTAGTATTCATATCCTCCAAGTCATAATATTTACCATGCATGGCCATCTCATTGATGAGTTTAGTAAACCTATCAAAGGTATCAATAAGTGACTCACCAGACTTGGATTCAAAGTACTCATACTGTTGTATGAGAAGTGTCCTCATATTCTTCCTGACAGGTTTTGTTCCTTCACAGTGAACCTTTAGATTGTCCCATATCTCCTTAGCAGTTTTACAAGAGAGAACATAGTTAGTGAGAATAGAATCAAGACCATTGAATAATATGTTTCTCACTTTAGCATCCTTAAGAATGTTCTCCTTTTCCTTATCTGTCAATTTAGATTTAGGCTTCTCTGCTGTATGTTCTAGAACAACTTTTCCTTCGATAGTTTCTTGAGGAACAAGCCTTGTTGGAATAAAAGGCCCATCTCTGATTCTGTCAAGATAATCAGGATCTGTTGCTTCCAGGTGATGCAACATCTTCACTTCCCATAGAAGAGCATAGGGATCTTAGTATTACCATCCTTATAACCAGACATGATTGCAGATCTTTTTAATTATTCGAAATCAACCTGCTCTGATACCAATTGTTAACTCGAATAACTTGTAGAAGGGGGGGTTGAATACAAGTTATATAATCGTGTCTGATTTTTGCTTGATTAGATGAACAAGAACAAACGAATGAATCAAACTTTGTTTGTATTAAATAAATCAATTACAAACTCTACCAAAGGTGTACAATACCTTTAGCAGCTGCAGACAATACAAATCTCTCTCTCTATTTGTTTCGAACTCTCGAATACAAACTTATACAGAGCTTCACACGATTTGCACTCAAAAATCCACAATCCACTCTTTTACAATGATATAGAGAGAGTATTTATAATGCTACCTATCAACTAATAACAGAAAGATATAATCTATACATGAAAATGTTCTGCCGTCTAGTCGATAGTTTCCATTAATAGAAAATTCTTTCCTTCATAATACATTCTTGCTTGTTCTTCAAACAACGATCCTGTTTTATAGCACTAGCTAGTTTCGGTAGCATGCATAATGACATAATCAGTAATACGACTGATATCAGGATTGCACATTGCATCAGTATCTGATCATCCATCAGTATTTGATCAGGATCTAACTTGTTGTATCAGGATCTGCCCTCAGTTCCTGAAATGTAGTCCTTGACGCATGTTCCTGACTAAACTCTACAGAGTACTATCTAACACATATGTCCTATACACAGTGCTAAATCCTTTATAAGATCAGGATTACAAGAAGTATAATGTGTAAATTCTATTTTTAACATCACAACTTATGAATTATTCCTAACAGAATTTACGGGCTTACTTGACGATCCTAGTGAGATATGAATTGATATATAGGAATTATAGAATGAAAGAAATGACTTGAAAATTTAAAGAGAAATGTATGAGAATACCGTCATATGTTATCTTACGGTTGATTCTGAGGACATATCCTATTAAGGGGGAAGGATATATCGCCCTAGAAAATATCGTATTTATAATAATTATTATTATTAATTAATATTAAATATGGATTATATGAGGTGAATTTTTTTTAGGATTGAATATATGTGACATCATGTTTACATGCTTATATGATGATGTATACGTGAAATGTGAGTCCGTGTATTTTTTTATTTGAATTTTTATGATTAAAATCTATTTAAATTATGCATTAGTGATCTTCGAAAATTTCTATAAAATCATAAGAGTTGATAAAATCATGAAAGTTTTTGTGATACTATCTTTATGATATTATTTAATTTTTAAAATTATTTGATGTATTAATTTGGGTGTTTTGGTATTTTAAAATGATTTTAAGAGTTTTATTGTATTTAAAGGATCAAAATTAGTAAAATTCATATTAAATTCATTTTTGATCCTAAAAATATTTTAAAAATACGGGGAGATATATAATTTCATTTTCTATATTTTAAAATTTAGTTTGAGAATTTTCTCAATTATTATCTATTTAATTTCCATGTTATAAAGTGATTTTCAATTACTTTAAATCAGAATTTAATTAGTGAATTTACTATTTTACCTTTTCCCCCCAAATGTCTTTAAATCCCTAATTCCTAAATTGCAAGACCCAGCTGAGTTTTGTTGACAGTCTTTCTAAACCTCTCGAAGGTTCCCAATCTCTCTCAACTTCGTTTCTCTCTCGTTCTCTCTTGCTTCACTCTCCCTCGGTACTGTTTTGTGCCTCTCTCCCTCTATACACGCTATTATTCTCCCCTCTACTGCTATGAACTAATCACCATGTCTCTACCCTGTTCGTCCCCTTGTGTTGCTATTATTGTGCGTGTGTGTATCTAAAAAATGTGTGTGTGTGTGTGTGTGTTCTTGAAGTGTGTGTGCTGTGTGAACGGTGTGCAGCAGCTGGTGTGTCTGTGCGAAGGGTGTGTGCGTGTGTTTACTGTGTGTGCATGTATAGTAAGATCAGTGGGTGTGTGTATGTAATCGTGGGTATATGGGGGTTCTGTGAGTACTACGTATGTTCCCTACTATGTGTATTTAGTGTACTGCTACGTATGGCTGTATTGACTGCGTATGTGTGTATACAATGATTTCGTGTGCGTGAGTGTGTGTGAATGATGTAGATGTGTGAGTGTGGCCGAGTGTAGTATACTGTGTGTGTTTATGTCGAGACGCAAGTTGTGTGTTTTGTTGGTAGTTGGTTTTAATCGATGTTATTGTCCAGAATTGAGATGTTATGAATGTGTTTCTGAGGTTATATGTTGATACAAATCGAAACACTGTATAATTTATTTCGAGAATTTAATTGTATATATGGTTGATATGATTTATTGATTATGTAATGGATTATTAAGATTGAAATAATTGTAGTTCAAACTGTTTAGTACGTGATCGATTGGAATTGTATTTTTATGTGAATAATGTTATTTGTTTGTCGACTGTGTTCCGACGGGAAGTGTACCCGTACAAAGGGAAAGTCGTCAAAAATTTCTAAAAACTTTATTTTTATATTCTTGAGTGTAATGTATAGTATTTGAGTTATATGGATTTATAACTGTTGGTGAGTAATAAATATGTTATATGATTAGCAATTTGTACATTATGTTTACAATAATAAGTATACTTGCCATTTAGGGTAATAGCTGGATTCTGAGTATTAAAGTGAAATGTACCTACTATGAATTGGATTGCGATTGGTACAAGGATGTATATTAAGTGGTAAGTGCGCGGATGTTCAATAGGATTATAAATGATGTGTATTAGTACGATTGTGAAGATTATGAGATTGTATTGAGTTAGTAGTAAAGCAAGGAATGTTTGATTGCTGGTTTGGTAAATTGTATTTCGACAGGTTAGGCCATATTGTAAAGGAGGTATGGTCCAATTTTTATTTAAAATTTTCTTATGATTCTTATAAGCATTTTGATAAAGATTATTGGTGTGCAAGTGTTATATTTTTTATATAGGATATAAGTACAAGTCGATAATACGTGCTACGTGCTATGTAGGTTATATGATTGTACTAAACTATTTTACGAGTATAACCAATATGTGCTATATGTGTTATGTTATAAAATACAGTAGGATATGATTGGGTAGAATAGAGTTATACGGTTACGGTTATTAACGGACTGAAATAGTACTTTACCTTTATATAGGTACGAGTAGGAGGTCTGACTAAGAGCCAGTGCACGTGTGAATGGAATATAGAGGAAGGAAAGATTTGTCGGGATTGACGAGTGTGCTCGTGTAAAGACTGACAAGTGATAAAGGAATGACGGATGTATGATCGAAGAAAGGTCAATGTATAAAGAAGGAGAGACTATTGTAAAGTGAGTAAAGGTTCGAGATTTTGAAATTGGAAATTGCGTGAATTGAGGCAAGTATACTATCTCTTACTTATTGTTCAAGTAAAGTGAAATTCTCCTGTGTTAGTTATATGTTCTTTAAAATTCTTTGTTGCAAGCATCTATATCCTTCATTTTTAGTTTAAATAACGTGAACCCATTCAGTTCATTATACTATGCTCTTTTCAAATCATTTTGTTAGTTCGATACCCTTCATTTTTATTTCCCGTGACATTCTTCTTCTATTAATTTACAAACAGTCATTCTCAAATTATTCTATCGTTGTTTATTTTTCCTCACCTATCGTTCAGGTGTTGATTTCTTTTAAAATTATTTTATTTCAATATTCCTCATCTATACTAATATTCTTTAAAGTACATTTTCCTTCAAATTGATGTAAACTAATTCGAGGTTTCTACTATTGTTGAGGCATGTGTTGCTCAGTGATGGTTAAAACCGAGAAAGAATTGAGATCTTCTTTTGATTATTCAGACTTATTATTGTCATGCCAGTTCTGGCAGCTAAAGCCTATAAGTGCTTAGCCGACAAGAGTGAGACCTTGAGTAATTGAGAATTTCTTAAATCTTCTTTTGAACTTTGAATTTTCTGTATTCCCTGATTTCATTTTGTTGTTTAATTTCTAGAATATTAATAATTGCTCCGTTATTTAATTGATTTATGTTTCCTTGTTGATATATTATTTTATCTTGCTGAACCCTACCATGTTTAGTTAAATCTTATTGATTTATTTTTTATGATTCCTTATAGCGAATGCTTCCCTGAATCTTAATCTTATTGTCGTGTTGTTCATGATTCTTTATATCGAATGTTTCCCTGACCCTTAATCTTTTAATATTGTTCATTAAAATGGATAAAATAATTAAAGATGCTTTTAAAATTCCTTATACTGGGCTGATCTGTTATCAGTGAGTATAAGGACTTGAAAGTGAATTGTTTTAACGGTTTTAAAGGTTTTGATGTGGGGGTTTCCGTTTAAACATTTTTCACGAATTCCTTCAGATTTGAGGCATAAGAGGCCGGGTGACGCCGGTCCAGCATGTTTTATTTTTCAGCTATAGTTCTGGTGGGACCAGTCCAACACCTTTAAAGGCCAATGTGTTGCCTAATTGGGAACCCAATTTTATTTCCAAAGGGACTTTGTGTCCGGTATGGGGACTTTACGTGGATGATCACCCGTATTGTCCGTAGTCGTGGAAAAACTCCAATCAACTTAAATGATTTTGAAAAGGTTTTACGGAAAATATGTTAAATAATGAAATGGTTTTAAGAAAAGGAATGGTTTGATGAAAAGATATGGTTTGAAGAAAATGGAAAGTTTAATCCCATGATGGAAATTGAATCACTCCGTTGAGATAAATTGATCATTGATATTGTTCATCAATGAATTATTGAGATATTATTGTTTCACTATACTATTTACTTGATGAGCATTGTTGGCTCACTCTTGCTTTGTTTTACCCTCCCTTTTCAGTTAGGGTTAAGGATTAGCTACCTACGTATTACAATTCGAATGAGAGCGATGAGACACTCTATAAAGAATAGAATTCAGAGTCATCTTGGAAATACGGTAATGGACTGCGTAACATATAAGAAGGTAATAGTAGTTGTGATAATTGTTGTAATTTAGATTTTTGATTCATACCAGAACCTGAGATCGATCCTCGGTGAGGGGTCGTGTCATTTGTATAATTAAGTTATACTTAATTGTATTGGTTTGTGGCACCAAATCCTGACCCCGGATTTGGGGGCGTCACAGTTTGGTATCAGAGCGATAGGTTATGGTCACTGAAATAAGTTAGGATGATTAGGTGTACATATTTAGGTTAGACGTTAGATAATTGGGGCAATTATCTCTTCAAGAATAGCCAGGTCTCCTCGTAGGGCTTGGCGGTTCAGCTGTTCTTCTCACTTTTATCAGTTTCTTTTTTTTTTGCTAAAACTTCTATGAGAGATAAGTTGTTCTTTCATTTTCTCGTTATTTACAATCTCTGATTATTTTGTTGTTTGGACCTTCTTGTTTGTTTCGTTATTTGGTTATTTGTCTGTTTTTGTTTAATATATATCACTACTTATTGTTGCTGTGTAATAGAGTGTATTTCCCAACTTTACATACATAGTTTTTTTTAAAATTAAACAACTATTTTTATAATGTTACGTTACTACAGTGAAAAATCAATTTGCTGCCAGTAAATTATGTCATATTTATTAATATATTTTGAGTTACAATTTTACCAACATAATTTTTTTATGAATTTATTAAAATTAACTTGGTTTACATTTTCCTATTAAGTTTAATAATTTTTTCAGAACATGTTTTTAAAGGAATTTAAATGCATAAGCAAGATTTTCAACTTCTTCATCTTCACTATCGGTGTCATCCCAACTCTTACCTGCAGCAACATAGGCCTTTCCAACCTTCTTCTATTCAGGAGCATAATCTTTCCTTTGACCCTGTTTGGGTTTCTGACACTCAGTTGCAAAGTGTCCAAGTTCATTACAATTGAAGCAACGAATCTTGCTTCTGTTAACAACTCTAGTTTTGTAGCCACCCCTGCTACTAGAGGATGAAGAACCTCCTATCTAGAATCTGTTGTTGTTAGATTTGAACCGGAACTTGGGATTCCTTCTGAATTTGAAATGGGCGAACAGCCTCACCATCATTGCCATTGATTCATCTTCCAATTGATCCAGCTCTTCTAATGAATAGAACTCTCCACCATCCTGACTGACAGGTGATAGTGTTATTGCCCTAGAGACAATGTAATTGTGCTTCTGGGAAAGACTATTTTGTTATTTAATGATTATGTTCCATCGATTATTCTAAGTTGATTTATTATGTCTTTATTTACTGCGAAATAAAAGTTAGAATAATAAATGCCCTTGGAATATGAAACATGTTTCTATATCTTTAAGTATGTGACTTAAAAATGAGATTATATGAATAGTATTAATATTTCTAAATTTCCCTATTCGAGCATTAATAATATGGGACAATTATAATGCATAAAGATTAGTATGTTTGTTGATTGATGACCTCATCTCATTGGTCATAGGTATAGTGATACTAAAGTCAAGAACGTAGGTGCATGGCACTAAATAGACCCACAGTGAGATTCTACATGTTAATAATGTCATTAGAAAGACTCATAGTGATAATGGTGTAATGATCCTCAGATTAGAGATCAGTATATTTCTATACGAGGATTAATATACTTTGACTACATTAAAAGTTACCTTTGACCGGGTGATGATAAAAGTGGACATCGGGTACATTATGAGACGTATGAGAAATATGAATGATAGATAAAGGATTTAACCCTCCTATTATTAGGAAAGATATTATTGGCCTCTTGATTCAGTGAGACTATGATAATGCATGGCCATGCTTAAATATTGATTTGTTTTAAATAGTCTACTCATTGATCAAGGAAACCCGGATTAAACATTGAAGAGGATGACTAATTACATGCCTCGAGTTTAATCTATAATATTTGGTTAAAGGGATTATATTACACGGAAACATTTATCAAGAAATATTTAATTGAATCACCAATTATTATTATTACTTGGGTAGCAATGATGTATTACTAGATGCCGCTCATTATAACCTAAAGGGTACACGCAAAGAACGTTTTAAACGGAGCCTTATTTAAATTATGAATTTAAATAAATTATTATTATTATTATTATTATTTTGAATTATAGAATTGAGTAAGTAGGACTTGATTAATTACAATATAATTCGAATTAATATTAAAACCAAAATAAGATTGGGTCTTAGAAAGCCCGAAACGGATTAGGGTTTTAAGCCCAAACTCTTTCTCTATAAATACATAAGGATGTATTGTTTTAGGGTTAATCTTTGCAAAATCGTTTTTTAGCAAAACCCTAGCAGCTCTACATCAAGAGAGGCCAGAGAGAGAGAGAGAGAGAGAGAGAGAGAGAGAGAGAGAGAGAGAGAGAGAGAGAAATCGAGGGTAGTTTTCGGATAGTATCGACTCCGGTGATTGTAGAGACAATCGGACATTCGTGTGGATTGATTAGAGACGTGGATCTTGCTAACAAGGGTCGCGTGGTGATTCTATCTTGGACCTCCATCTATCAAAAACGTAAAGCTCTTTAATAGGTATGATTTCGTTTCTCAATAATCAGCCATGTCTTGTACACGGATCCTAGGGTTAGGGTTTCAATTTTTTTATTGTTTTTAACATTTTTCACAGCGTTTTATGCCTCGAAACCCAACAACAGGTGTGTGACCATGTTCCACTTCAATCTGTTCCCTGTCAGAGCTGTAAGGTCGAACAACCTTAGCTTCCATATCCTTTGGAGTCTCGACAACTAAAGCTGTAGATGTGCTCACAACTCTACCTTTACCATAAATTTCTTTCTGTTGAGCTTGCTCCAATTCATAGGTTTTTAGAATGGCGAAGAGTCTTTCAAGAGAAACTTCATTCATATCCCTGGATTCCCTAATGGCAGTGATCATGTGTTCTAGATGAGTAGGCATAGTCAAAAGCAAGTTTCTGTTAATCTCTTTGAGTGTCTAATACTTGCCATACAGATGCAAGTTGTTGATCAGCTTGTTATACCTTTCAAACACTTCTTGAATACCTTCATTAGGGCCTAATCTGAAGTGTTCATACTCAGAGGTTAAGATCTCTAATATGTTCTCCCAGACTTCATATGTTCCTTTATTAATAGTTTTAATGGTTTCCCAGTTGTGTTTATCAATTTTACAGTTAACAACATGACTGTACATTACTGGGTCCAGGGAATCCACTAAAATGAGTCTTAGGGTTATGTCAAGTCTAGCGTCCTCCCCTTCATTAGGAGTATAGGAACCAGGATCCTTTTGATAAACCCTTCCAGGAGTAACAACAACACCTTCAACAACCACTTCCTGTTCATAGACTATAGGAATTTTTGGTCCATTTTTCAACACACCCAAATATTTGGGATGGGCAACTTGAAGAAAAAGCATCATCTTATTCTTCCATAAATCATAATTGTTTTAATAAAATATTGGTATCTTAAAAGTAAGAACTTTTGATGATATGATGCATTTTTAAGTGAGTTTAAAATTCGGGATAGATTTTTAATTGAGTAAAAGTAGGATCTTGATTTGTACTTCAATCAAACGGCTTGGATACCAAATGTTAGGCCCGATAAGATTGTAGAAGAGGGGTTGAATACAACCTATAACTTTTTATCGAAATTTGTCCGGTAGATTTAAACTTGGTTCAGAAAAATTAATGCGGAATAAAATGAAGCAAAGTTCAAGTTATATATAACGATATATTAAACTTGAGGGTTGTTACAAATACAGTACAGAGTGTTTTCAAGTTAACAAAAACTAATTAGAAAATTCGACATGAACTTTTCTAATTTAATTAATAATAATCGCGATCAGTACTAGGAATATAAATTCGCTAATGTTACAAGAGTTACAAATAAACAAGTTCTATTAGATATATATTATTTTACAAATCAGAAGAACTTGATTATCTGTTGAATTAAAAACTCCTGCAGATTGTTTTTAATATCAGAGAGAAAGGGCTGTTGGGTTTATGTTTTTAGATAAGATATTTTCGTGTATGTGTCTTCTACCTTCTGTCTCATTTTATAACAAGTAACCAGCTAATGCCTCTTTTCTGTGACTTTACATTAGAATGACTTAAATGGTCATGTTGAGTCTGTTCGGTATGACCTCTTGGTCATTGTAGCTTTGGTCAGTATGACCTCTTGGTCATTGTAGCCTTGGTCGGTATGACCTCTTGGTCATTGTAGCTTCACCATGAATTAACAGGTATGTTCGGTATGACTTAGAAAAGGCTATGGAATCAGTATGACTCCAACAAGGATTTTCTGTCGGCATGACTTAAGTAGGTTGCCCACCATTTCTGACTTTAAATCAGCTTTTGTATGACTTAAATCTCCTCCATAACTTAGCCACAAGCCATCAGCTCATCATGACTTAAAACAGAATTTCTGCCGGAATGACTTAGTATTGTTGAATCCTCATTTAAGTCATTTTAGAAGTTTAAGTATTTAATGATTAATTAACTAATTCAGATTTAATTAATACAATAATTAATTTAATAAATTAATTAATTCTTTCAGAATTAATTTATTAATTAAATCAACTAAATTTTTTTATATCAATTAAAGGAGAATTAATTTAAATCATTAGATAATTAATTCAACTCTTTGAATCACTGAAAATGATAACGAATTACTACTGATTTTTTATTACCACGGAAAATGATAATTAATGCATTGTCTGGTTCATGAGCGACTAACTGAGATCAATGTTCTTTAATTCTTGACTCTAAGCTTTGATTCTTTTCTTCTCTAAACCCTTGTTAAAACTTCTGTACACTGTATTTCTTCTACTGTCACTATAGAAGCCTCTGTCACTGTAAACGAATCCACTTTCTAGTTGAGAACTACACTTAGGCTTGATCAGATGCCTGAACTTCTTTAAATGTAGATGAACTTCAAGTCTGTAGATTGACTTTAATCTTTTTCTTCTTACAGATTGTATTATATGAGATTCCTTAACAGTTTATACTAACTATTTACTTATTACAGTCTAATCTGAGTTGAGTTGGATCCTCGAACTACAATTAGGCTATGTTATATGCCTTTCACAAGCTGAATGGAAAGGAAGCAAGGCTAAAGGGAGCTCCGTTGCAAAAAATTAAGGTGATTGAAGGAGGATCGAATGTTAAAATGTTGAACAATGCTGCTCACCTATGTTTCTTACAACTCAAAGAGGTTGCTGAGATTGTACAACATGGACAAACTCACTCCAAAGATGGTGATCGAGAGATATTTGACGAATTAACAAGACTCAATGATAAATATCAGGTAGTTTTCGAAGATCCGAAAGAATTGCATCCACATAGAGGTGTGTATGACCATTCAATACCTTTGGAACCAAGAGCAATTAAATCAAGAGATGCTTGATAGGGGAATAACTCAGGACAGCTCTAGCCCTTTTGCATCACCGGTAGTGCTTGTGGGAAAGAAAGATGGCACATGGAGATTGTGGGTGGATTATAGAGAATTAAATAACAAAATCTTTAAAAACGAATCCCCAATACCTGTGATTGATAAACTGATTGATGAATTAGCAGGTTTTTCAGTTTTCAGTAAGCTTTACTTAAGGACTGGGTACCATAAGCAGCAAGAAAATGTATACAAGATGGCTTTTAAAACTCATATCGGGCACTATGAGTTCTTAGTGATGCCCTTTGGGCTCACTAATGCTCCAGCATCTTTCCAGAACTGGATGAATAATGTATTTAAGCCTCTTCTCAGAAAGTGTATTTTGATTTTCTTCGATGACATTATAATCTTTAGCAAGAATCTGACGAAGCATTTGGAATCGGTGTTTGAACTAATGAAGGAGAATTGTATGTATTTTAAAGAAAGTAAGTGCATATTTGTCAACAATAAAGTCGAATACTTGGGCCATTTTATTTCAGAAAAGGGAGTGGAAACTAATCCCACAAAGGTTGCAGCAGTAAATAGCTGGCCAGTCCCTTCGACAATTAAAGACTTAAGGAGTTTTTTTGCTTTAACCGGATATTATCAGAAGTTTGTTCATCATTACGCTTCCATTAACAAACCTTTTACGGACTTATTGAAGAAGGGCGCTTTCAAGTGGTCTGAATCAGCTCAAAATGCTTTTGAAACCCTTAAATTAGCACTAGTATCTGCACATGTTCTAGATGTTCCTAATTATTCAAAGACTTTTGTGGTCAAAACTGATGCTTCGAGGGATGGTATACGGGCTGTGTTGACGCAAGATAAAAATCCATTGGCATATATCAGTAGGTCTTTAGGTCCTAAATTGCAGAAACTCTCGGTGTACGAGAATGAACTTTTAGCTTTGGTCTTTATCGTTAAAAAATTGGAACAATATTTGCTAGGCAACCATTTTATAGTGAGAACTAATCAGAAAAGTCTAAAATGGCTATTACAACAGATACTATCAACACCTTTTCAGCAATTTTGGCTTTCAAAATTAATGGGCTTTGATTATGAGGTAAAATACAAAAAGGGAGTTGATAATGTAGCGGCATATACATTATCACGAGTGCAAGGAGCTGAAATATTATGCATGGCAATTTTCCTCACTACCTCAAACCTATCAAGTCTGATTACATCCAGTTATGAGCTTGATGCACATTGAAGGAAATAATTTTAAAGTTTCAGAATAAAGAGATTATTTCTCATTATCAGTGGCACCATGACCTGTTGAGAAGGAAAGGAAAAATAGTGGTGGGACCTGATGACAACCTCAAATCTAGGATATTGAATTAGAATCATGCTTCGGCTGAAGGAGTACATTCCGAAAGTGAATTAACGTTAATAAGAGTTAAAGCAATATTTTACTGGAAATGGTTATCGAAGTCTGTCAAATAATTTGTATAACAATGCCAAGTTTCAAAGTCTGAATCAGTTGCAAGTCCACGTCTGCTTCAACCTTTACCCATTCTGGAGGATGTCTGGTCAGATATCTCTATGGATTTTATAACTGGTCTTCCAAAATTTGGAGGCAATGAGGTGATTTTCGTAGTGGTAGACAGATTAAGCAAGTATGACCACTTTATAGCATTATCTCATCGATTCACAGTTGTAGATGTGGCCCAATCTTACTTGGATAATGTGTTTAAACTTCATGGATGGCCAAAGAGAATAGTCAGCGATAGGGATCCCATATTTCTCAGCAATTTCTGGAAAGGCTTATTTAGTATTCATGGTACAGAGTTCAAACTCTCTTCATCCTACCACTCGTAAACGAATGGACTATCTAAAGTAGTGAATAAGTGTCTGGAAACTTATCTTCGATGTATGTGTGGGGAGAATCCGAAGGATTGGAATGCTTGGTTGCCAACTGCGAAATGGTGGTACAATACCCATTTTCACACTTCTACCATGATTACTTCGCATGAGATAGTGTATAATCAAGCCCCTTCGTTGCACCTTCCATATTTACCTGGAGAATCTAGCAAAGAGGTACTGAACAGAACATTACAAAGAAAGGAAGAAATGATTACTAAGCTTAAAGTTAATCTTGCAAGGGCTCAACACCGGATGAAGCAACAAGCTGATCTTCATAGGATTGATAGCGTTTTTCAAGTTGGTGATTTTGTGTGCAATATAGGATCAATATTAAGCTCTCTCCGAAATTGTATGGTCCTTTTGAGGTTTTAGAAGTGTTGGATATTTTCAAATTTGATTTATAAGTTAGTTGTTTAACTACATGATTTAGAGACCAGTAGAGTATTGGAAATGGATGAGACAGGAAATGAGTGTGACTAATATATGTCGTGGTTTATATTTCAGTTATTGCATATAACTGAAAGGTAGCAACTGCTAATTAATAGATAGCAGTTGAGATGTGACTAATCTTATTAGATGGTAGTTATGGTCGGTTACATGTAAATGGTCACAACTAATCAGTTCTATATATATCACATCCTGGAACATGAAAAAGGATTTATTATTCTTTCCATTCTCTTCATTTCTCTCCTTCTCCTTAAGATCTTATATCTATTCAAAAATACACAGAACCATTCCAGGATATTCAACAATAGTGTAAATTGCAGAATATTGCAGACTTCATTGTATCTTAGAGGATATTCGCCTAAACCTTGTTGCACCAGTTAGAGGGGCGAATTAATCCTTAAAGAAAGCGACATGGTCGTGTTGAAGTCATTTGTTGTCTGATTCTACACATCTACTTATACAGATTTTCTAACAGTCTTAAGGCTTAATTTCAATACAACAATGGCTTCAACATTTTTACCTTAAGGGATATGGCAATGGATTTCGATCGCTTGGAACGTTTTGATGGGGTGAATTTCTATCATTGGCAAAAAAAATTGTACTTCCTTTTGAAGACTTTAAAGGTTTATTATGTTATCAATACTCCGAGGCCTATAGAAGTGGAGGATGAATCTTTGGCTCGTACATGGGAGAGACAGAAATGGGACCAGAATGATGATATATACCGAGAACAAATACTCAATGCGATGTCAAACACTCTCTTTGATGCTTATCATAATGTGCCTACTGCAAAGGATTTATGGACTCAATTACAGGATAGGTACATGAAAGAAGATGCAACAAGTAAGCACTTTATTTTTACCAGGTTTAATAGTTATAGAATGATTGATTCTCGTACTGTTATGGAACAATTTAATGAAATTAAAATCATGCTTGATCAATTCTCCCAACATAATCTGAAAATGGATGAGGACATAATTGTCACATCTATTGTGGACAAATTGCCACCGTCTTGGAAAAATTTCAGGAATGCTCTCCAACAGATAAAGGAAAATCTTACTCTTGAAGAGTTGGGAAACCATTTGCGTATTGAAGAGGACTTGCAAAAAGAAAGTAAGGAAGAGATATCAATGATTAATAATGTGGAGGAAGATTTGTCAAATCTTACTACAGATTCTCGCAAAAGAAAGAGGCCTGGTAACCAGCCAATGAAAGAGACAAAGCATCACAAGAACAAAAGGCAGAAAAGAAGGCCAGGCCCTTGCTATCATTGTGGAAAATCGGGACATATCAAACGAGATTTTCGTTTCCTCAAGAAAAAGAACAAGCAACCAGAACAAGAACAAGTTTGAACGATGCTTGGTGGATAGATTCTGGCGCAACAAGGCACGTATGCAAAGATAAAAAGTTTTTAAAAACTTATGCTCCGGAAACAAATGGAGAAATCATGTACATGGGCAATTCATCTACTGTTGAAGTCAAAGGCAAAGGAGATGTTGAAATAAGGTTCACATCTGGAAAATTTCTCACTCTTACTAATGTGTATCATGTTCCTGAAATACGAAGGAATTTAGTTTCTGGTAGCCTCCTTAATAAGAATGGTTTTAAACTTGTATTTGAGGTTGACAGATTTGTATTATCGAATGGTGGTACATTTATTGGGAAAGATTATTTGTATGAAGGGATGTTCAAACTTAATATTATTAATAAAACATTTGGTTTTGTGTATTTGGTTGAGTCATCAAATATACTTTGGCACAATCGATTGGGGTATTTTAATTACAGAAGAATGCATGATATGGTACATTTAAATTTACTTCCTAAAATTGATTTAAAGATGGATAAATGTAGAACTTGCATGCTAACCAAAATTTCCAGGAAGCCTTTTGCAAATGTTGAAAGAAAATCTGAAATCCTTGAATTAATTCATAGTGATTTGTATGATTTCCGTGCTACTCCATCTTTAGGAGGGAAGAAATATTTCATGACTTTTATTGACGATTATAGTAGATATTGTTATACTTATCTCCCAAATTCTAAAGATGAGGCAATGCATTATTTTTCAATATATAAGGCAGAAGTAGAACTCATGTGCAAAGCTAAAATCAAATGTTTAAGGACAGATAGGGGTGGTGAATATTATGATCCATCTTATTTTCAATCAAATGGAATCATACATCAAATCACGACCCCATACAGTCCTTAACACAGCGGAATTGCTGAACGGAAGAATCGAACATTGAAAGAAATGATAAATTCAACGTTATCGAACTCTGGACTTTCACATGGATATTGGGGTGAGGCTTTGCTAGCAACATGCCATATTCTGAACAGGATTCCTACAAAAAGAAATAAAATTACTCCATATGAATTATGGAAGAAAAGAAAACCCAAACTGAATTATTTTAAGGTATGGGGTTGTAGGGCTGTTGTAAGAGTTCCAGAAGTTAAAAGAAGAAGTCTGGGTGAAAGAGAAGTAGAGTGTATATTTCTAGGATATGTTTTTAAAGCATATAGATTTTTAGTAGTTGAACCAAATAATTATTATTCGGTAAATACTATTATAGAATCTCGAGATGCTATATTTGACGAGAATAGATTTAGTTCTGTATCTAAGTCAAATTATATAGCAATAGAACACACTCAGATTTCAAATAATGATAAAGAAGAACATGAAATAAGGAGAAGTAAATGGGCTAGGACTGCAAAAACATATGAACCAGAATTCTCTATGTACCTGGTGGAAGGTTCAAGAGATGAGATGACTGAATCTGTTCCAACAATCCTTTATATAGATTCTGATCCTCAAACATTTGAGGAATCAATGAAATCTCGAGATTCGTCTTTCTGGAACAAAGCTATTAACGAAGAGATGGATTCGATAATGGGAAATAGAATATGGAAATTGGTAGATTCGCCTCAAGGTTCTAAACCTACTGGAAACAAATGGATATTCAAACGGAAATTAAGAGTAGATGGAACTATTGAAAATTTCAGAGCCAGGTTAGTGGCTAAATGATTCTCGCAAAAGGAAGGTGTTGATGTTTTTGATACATATGCACCAATCGCAAGAATAGCTACGATTAGATTATTGATATCACTAGCATCAGTATACAAGCATGTCATTCATCAAATGGATGTAAAGACGACATTTTTAAGTGGAGATTTGGAAGAGAAGGTATATATGAAGCAACCAGAAGGTTTTTTGGTCAAAGGACAAGAAAACAAAGTTTGTAAGCTTGTTAAATCTTTAGATGGACTTAAGCAATCTCCAAAACAGTGGCATGAAAAATATGATCAAATAATTCTTTCACATGGCTTCAAAATTAATGAATCAGACAAGTGTGTGTACACTAGTTTCATTAATGGTAAGGGTGTCATCATATGTTTACATGTCGATGACATGTTAATATTTGGTACTAATCTTGAACAAGTACAAAATGCTAAAGCACTTCTATCTGCATGTTTTGAGATGAAGGATTTAGGTGTTGCTGATGTTATTTTAGGAATTAAAATTATAAGAGATGATGATGGTCTAATTTTGACACAATCTCATTACATAGAGAAAGTGTTGAAAAAATTTAGACATCTGGAAAGTGCACCTGTGAGCACACCATTTGATAATAGCATACATTGCTCAGTGATATGGGCTGAAAGTAAGCCCTAAAGACACATTTAATGATATATTAAATGAACCTAAGATGGTCCAAGGTCAAAGCCCAATTATGGGGCCCAAAACCCTAATTATAATAATAAATTCTTAATTAAATAAATCAGCCAATAAAGGGCTCCATTATTGAGTCCAATAGGAATCAGCCTTACTCATGGAAGGATCCAGAAGTCTATCTAAAACGGATATCTTGTCCACCAAGACACAAAACCCTACCCTAATTCTAAGGCACCCAACGCCTATATAAGGACCCGATCCTTCACAATTAGAACTACGTTTTTTATTGGCTTGATTCTTGATATTTGCAAGATACATAGGCATTTTGTGAGGACTCAAGTTAAGTCACGAAACACTTGATCAACCATTAAAGCTCGAAGCTCTTCCCTAACCCTAGCAATCAATACGCAATAAATACACCCTAAATTTTATTCCATAACATTTGGCGCCGTCTGTGGGACATGGATATCAACCATGGTTACCACTCGGAGAACACCAACACTTTCTGAAACCATTACCTGCACCACCGGACCCCCAACTACGGAACGGGTACCACGAGGAGCGGGTTCTCAACCTCTAATTACTCAGCCCCAAGGGACTGATCCCCCAAGGTCTGAAACTCAAACTCAAGGATCGTTGCCCCTAGTAACGAATCCCTCTAGCCAAGGGACGAATCCCTTACAGATGGTAGTCTCCCCTCTTGGAGGCCACACTCTTCCCCCTACAGCCAAAATCTCTACCACCGTGATTCCTGCAAGCACGAATCCGATGTATGGGTTACCTAATTATACCCTGTATCAGGCCGTACCAAGTGGACACGCCCTCCAAATACATGAACCATATCATCCCATGTACATCAGGGGTTTAGGACCCGACCAAGGCCAAGGGTACCGTGACTATTCCGTCCCGTATTCCGATGATTCCTTGTCTGAAGATGATGATCACGACGAAGCCCCGAGGAGGCGATGCGCTAGCAAGGAACTTATTGCGCATTCCTGAAGAGCTCATGATCGGCCACGCAAGACTGCCATAGAGATAAACAAGGCTCTTGAAGCCAAGATTCAAAAGTTGAAGGAAGACATGGCTAGAGAGCAGCAAAGGCAGAATCGCCCCCCTCCAAGGTTAGGAGAGATTCCCTTTGTAGACTTGGAAGGACCAAAAAGGAAAGAAAAGAGGATCGAGGGTCCTAGGAACGAAACTACACGGGCAGAGATCCCAAGGGGAGATCCAAAAGACCTGATGCAACTAGGAGATCCTGATGATCCGACCCCTCCATTCACTAAGGAGGTAATGAATGCACATATATCTTGGAAGTTTAAAATGCCCACCATAAAGACCTATGATGGAATGGAAGACCACACTAACCACGTAAGGACATTCTCTAACGCACTACTACTGCAACCTGTAACCGATGCTCTGAAGTGTAGGGCGTTTCCTCAAACCCTAACGGGCATGGCGCAGCGCTGGTATAGTCGTTTACCCCCGAACTCTATTGCCTCTTTCAAGGAGCTGAGCACTGCCTTCATCAGCCAGTTCATTGGCGGAAGGATCCATGAGAAGGATTTCGCATACCTTATGACCGTAATACAAGGGAAGAATGAAAGTCTCGGAGATTATCTCAAGCGGTTCACCAAGGAGACTCTCGCAATTACTAATTCGAAAACCAAGTGGCCATGCTAGCCGTACAGAATGGAACATCAAATATTTTCTTCAAGATGTCATTGGCTAAGCACCGCCCGGAGAGCATGACTGAGCTTCAATAAAGGGCAAGTAAGTATATCAAAGCCGAGGATAGTCTAAAGAAGGAAGCAACAACGGGAAACACCGGGAATGGTGATAATTTAAGGAAACGAATGGCGGAACAAGAATATGATGGGAAAGGTAAATACCCACACAAGAATAGAGATTCCAATTCGGCTTATAAAAAGGGGAATCCGGGGCAAAGGTTTACGGAATATGCAAGGTTGAACGCCCCGAGGAGACAAATCCTGATTAATATAGAGAAGGATAGGGACGTACGATGGCCAAAGCCACTAAGGACTGATCCTAAGAACAGAAACAAGAACCAGTACTGCCAATTCCACAAAGACGTGGGACACGACACCGAGGACTGTAGACAATTGAAAGACGAGATTGAATTCCTGATCCAGAGAGGAAGTTGGATAAATTTTGCAAAGACGGGGATCGAGGAAAGCCCCATTGGATTTGATGACTCAGACCTTGAAGGGGTGAAATTCCCCCATGACGATCCGCTGGTTATCTCACTTTTGATAGGCAACTCCCAAGTGAAGAGAGTCTTGATAGACAATGGGGCTTTAGTGGACATCTTCTGTCATGACGCCTTCTTGAAGATGGGGTATAGTATGCCCATCTACGGGTTCAATGGGGTGGAGTCGAAAGTCGAAGGGACAATTCAGCTACCCATGACTATTGGGTAAGAGCCGAGAGAAGCCACTCAGATGTTGAATTTTTTAGTCATAAAGGCCAGCTCCACCTACAATGCTATCCTGGCTAGAACGGGATTTCATACGTTCAAGGCGGTGGCCTCTACCTATCATCTGAAGATCAAGTTTCCAACCAGAAATGGAGTGGGAGAAGGGAGATCATAAAATGGCAAGGAGTTGTTATGTGGCCGCTCTAAGGCCTGACGGAACCGGGGGCAAGTCCTTCCAATTGAGGATATGGACGTCCGCGAGGATGAAAAGAGGCGAAGAAAGCCGATTGAGGATTTGGTCCCCATACCATTGGAGATAGTGGACCCTGAAAAACTTACTTACATCGGGGCATCTCTGAAAGACCCCTTGTGAAGCAAGCTGATTACCTTCCTACAAGACAACAATGACGTGTTTGCATAGACAGCAGCCGATATGCCATGGATAGATCCCCAACTGATAACACACAACTTGAATGTGCATCCGGAACGGAAGATGGTGAAAGAAAATAAGAGAAATTTCACACCCTAGAAGCAAGAGGCAGAAAACAAGAAGTTGATAAACTCTTAGAGGCGGGGTTCATTGAGGAAATCCAGTTCCTGGAGTGGTTGGTAAATCCTGTAATGGTCAAAAAGGCCGATGGAAAGTGGAGGATGTGCATACACTTTACTTATCTAAATGATGCATTCTCGAAGGACTGTTTCCCCTTGCCAAGGATCGATATGTTGATAGATACTCGGCTGGGCACGAGATACTGAGTTTCAAAAACTCAGCATTGGCTGACTTCGTGGTTGAATGTACCATTGACAACCAAGAAGTCGGGGGGCAAGAGATAGTACCTCAGGAAGGCAATGAACCACATAAGGAGGATAAAGAACCCGTACTTGAGGAGAAGGAATACTGGATGCTCTATTTTGATGGGGCATCAAAAACAAAAACAAGTGGTGCAAGTCTTGTTTTGCAAAGTCCCGATGGATTCACGATTGAATACGCCCTGAATCTGGACTTACCAACAACCAACAATGAGGCAGAATATGAAGCTCTAATAGCCGGACTTGGTCTGGCGGGAGTACTAAGGGTCACGAATCTTAAAGTTTATGGAGATTCAAGGTTAATTGTGGCTCAAGTCAATGGAGATTTTGAGGCAAGGGATGAAACCACGGCCAAGTACTTAAGGCTTGTGAAATCAGTAATGACTCAGTTTGATGAGTGTTACATAGAGCACATCCCTAGGGAGGAAAACGTTAAGGCCAATGCCTTATCCAAGTTCGCCTCCTCCGAGATAGAGAATTATTAAAGAAGTGTTTATTTTCAAGTTCTGAGAGCCTCTACCATCGATTCAAAGTTGGTCGCACCTATTGGAGTCAGGGAATGTTGGATAGATCCCACAAAAGAACACATCGAGACTGGTTGGCTACCGACTAATGCCATGGAGGCACGAAAATTATCTGTAAGGGCCTTAAGGTACGCATTGATCGAAGGGATACTTTACAAGAAGTCTTTTATGATTCCATATCTGAAGTGTATAAGACCCGAGGAGGCCAAATCAGATATTGAGGAGGTCCATGAGGGTATTTGCGGACAGCACTTGGGGGACAAGGCCCTAGCCCACAAGATAGTTAGACTTGGTTTCTATTAGCCTGAAATGATGGTCGATGCCAAGGAATACGTGAAAATGTGTGATCGGTGCCAGAAACATGCACCAATGGTTAGGCAACCACCAGAGATGTTGACATCCATCAGCTCCCCCATTCCTTTTGCTATGTGGGGGATGGATATACTTGGACCTTTTTCCATGGCCACATCTCAAAGGAAGTTTCTGATTGTAGCTATTGACTACTTCACTACGTGGATTGAGGCCAAAACCTTGGGTAAAATCATAACCAAGCAAGTTACACAGTTCCAATGGGAGAATATCATGTGCAGATATGGAATTCCACGAATCCTAGTTACGGATAATGGACGTCAATTTAACAATGAAGAATTCAGAAACTATTGCGATGAGAATGGAATTGAGATTCGATTTACCTCGGTTTCCCATCCTCAAGCCAGCGGGCAAGCTGAGGTTGCTTATCGAATCATCCTTGATGGACTTCAGAAAAGGGTGGAGCGCTCTAGGAACACTTGGGTAGACGAGCTATTACCCATACTCTGGGCATACCGCACCACTTGCAAGGTGACGACGGGGCGACTCCATTCATGTTAGCCTACGGGGCTGAAGCTGTGGTACCCGTGGAAATCATGCATGTATCTCCACGGGTGGAAGCCTTTGAACCTGACACCAACGAAGAAGGAATTGTTGGTGTATACTGAAAATATTTATTTGAAGTATATACATTTATTTCTGGCCTATTTTATTGAGAATCATTTAAATGTTTACAAGGTGTCTAATATTATATACTGTGGACAATCTAGTATCAAATGGGATACAGAATATTATATTGTTAAATACAGTTTATATAATATAATAAGGTTCACAGCACAGGTGGAGTTGGACAATCCACTGGAATGGCTGTAGTATTATTTAGATTAGTTTATATTGACTAATAAATAATACTAGTATACTTTGTGTATATTGAACAGGATCAAATTTAGAATTGTTCCCTTATATTGATTAAGAAGGTGAACTAAGATTCTATGTTATTATTAATGCTTAGGTTCTTAATCCAGATATAGTAATTGACACGTGTATATGATTTACATGCTTTGATTTATATATGAAATAATTCTTTTGATTTATTTCATTATATTTTGGGTGATGGAATAATATATATGGTGAATATTATTTATTGAAGGAATCCATGTCCTGATAATATTCGGGTTAATGATGTCCCCTTGAAAGCTCAAAAAGATTTAATTATGTGAAACCCTGCAGGTGGATTTATTCTGGCATAATTAAATAAAGGTTGAGTGGATAATCAAGGATAAAAGATATTAATTAAATGAATTATCAGTAATTTATTTAATTAATGGACATGCGATATTTTAAACATGGGGAATTTAATAAGCAAATAATATTGGAACCGAATTAATTAATTGAATTACGGTATTAGGAAAGGTAGTGCAAATATTAATTCTTTAGTGGATTGAATTAATATTTAATTACATTGGGCCATGCCCAAGATGTAATTAGAAGGCCCAACCTAATTGTCCATGATCCCTATTGTAGCCTATATATATTCTTATTCTCTTCTTGCGAGGGTTGGTCGAAAAAATTTTGTAGCCACCCAGGAGCAAGCAGAGAGGATAACTTGAGAAGACGAAGGCCACACTTCGCTCAAGGGAATTTGGGAATACAATAGAAGAGCGTGGAATCAACCGTTAACAAGGTGACTTTTCTATTCGTACTCGTTAATGTATTGTATCAAAAATCGCAGTGCCAAGATCTGATTGTCCCAACAATTGGCATCAAGAGCTAGGTTCAATGGTTCTGCGATTTTTGATATGATGTCCATGTCGTAATTATATATGCATGTTTGTATGGTGGTGTGCTTGGATAATAATCTTTTTGCAGGTTGTTTAGTATCCACTATTATGGCCATGTATATTTTAATTATGTGTTTGGATCCCACGTGGTTTAATCGTGGTTATTTTGTTTGGTTTTCACGTGGTTTATCGTGGTTGTAAAACACGAGGGTTGATCGTGTTAGAATAGATTTTACAAATTAGTTTTGTATTAGATCTATTTTTTTATGTAATTGTTTGATGGATTTTATATAATCCGGGTATTTTGTAACAATTATGTGCGATCGGAAATCAAAACGGAGATCAAAATTATTCCACTGCGCTAGCTGTTGATGGCTGCTGGTGTTAATATTCAGAACTGAATTCGGCAGAACATTAGCAGAAAATTATCACGGTACTGTAGCAGTACTGTAGCAAACCGGGGGTACTGTAGCAAACCGGTTGCTGTAGCAAACCGGGGGTACTGTAGCAAACCGGGTACTGTAGCAAACCGGGTACTGTAGCGGTTTGGCGGCTGGCGGATGTTGCAGTTTGCAGATTTGCAGAAAATTTTCTAGGCCTGCTGAAATTGTTTAATGGGCCATAATAGTGGATTTAATTATTGTTTTAATTTTTAATTTCGCTATTTAATTTTAATTATTGCATTTAATAATTATTATGTTTGTTGTTAATTATGTGTGTAATTTTTTATTACATATTTAACATAATTAGGACGACATGGACATTAATTTTATTTATTGCTTTAATTTTATGATGCATGCTGCTATGTTATGTGTTCTTTGTATTGTTATTTTTATAACATGTAGACCTCGAAAAAATAACATAGGGCGATGCATCTAGATAAAATTCCTCAATTTTAAATAAAAATTCTAAGTGGGTAAGGGAATTAATTAGGAATTAAATCCCATGGTATTCGTTATTGTTTGTATGTAATTTAACACCGAGACGAATATAAATTATATACATGCCACCCATCGTGGCTTATGACTTATGGTATCAGGTAGTGTTATGGATATTACTAGAACAAACTTCCTAAATTAATTACGAATATTGAAAGGTATACATGCCACCCATCGTGGCGTGCCAAGTTTCATAGAATTCGATTAATTAGAAGGATGTCAATGATTGAATATAGATTTTCGATATAGAGAGAAAGGATGATTCTGTCTAGAAAGGGGTCTTAAGTGATGCCTCTTGACAATGCTCCCCCCGATCTGGGAATTATCCTATTATCGATTATTGATTTTAAATATTTAATGGTGGCATCCGGTCTTATTGCTATTAATTTAGGATTTGATAATGGTATACACTTAGCTATGAAAAATAATATATAGTCCACCCTAACGTGGCGTATTATTTAGTAATAGGACCGAAGTAATATTTAAACGAATTAAGTGATATATATGTCACCCATCGTGGCGTACCAGATTCTTATGGTGTTTAAATATTAGTGCATTAATTTTAATTAATTGTTAGAGGAAACCAATAGGATTTAAGATTTATGCAACTATCTGATTATGTGTTACATGTATGATTCTCAGGATTAGATCACTATGGGCTTTAATCCACTATTCACCATACTTAAGGATAACAAACTTACTGGACCGAACTATATTGAATGGAAACGTAATTTGGACATAGTGTTGACTGCTGAGGAGTACAAATTTTGTACTTATGAACCCAAGCCAGATCAGCCTGCTGAAGATTCTCCTGAAAGTGAGAAGGAGTATTATAAGCGATGGGTTAAGGCTGATGAGATGTCGCGATGTTACATTCTGGCAGCAATGTCGGGTGTTTTGCAGCATCAGCATCAGGCTATGCCCACTGCTTCAGATATGCTCTTTAATCTCAAGGAACTTTTTGGAGAACAGAATAGGGCTGCTAGGCAAGTAGCAATGAAGGCTTTAATGAACACTCAGATGGCTGAAGGAACACCTGTAAGGGATCATGTTCTCAGGATGATGTCTCATCTGAATGAGATGGAGATCCTTGGTGCTGATATTGATGGGGAAACCCAGATCGATATCATCCTTATGAGTCTGACCAAAAGTTTTGAGCAGTTCCGCTTGAATTACACCATGAACAAAAGGATGTATAGTCTCGCGGAACTTCTGACAGAACTTCAGGCAGCTGAAGGACTCTTTAAGCAGAATGTTCAAGTGAATGTGGCCGAGAAAGCTTCTTCATCTAAGACGAAAGGTAAGAAGAAGAAAAAGACTCAGACACAGAAATCTGGAAAGATTGCTAATGCATTGGGAGTTCAAGGTGGTGTGAAAAAGCCTAAAGGCAAGTGCTTCAGGTGCAAGCAGTCAGGTCACTGGAAACAGGATTGTCCTCTTCCTAAGAAGACAAACAATACTGTTATGTCTCTTTCTCTAGTTACGGAAACATACATAGCGGCTATATCTACGAGCACTTGGTGTGTAGATACAGGAGCCACTGACCATGTTTGTAACTCATTGCAGGGGTTCCAGCAATCCAGAATGCTTAGAGATGGCGAGATATATGTGTTCATGGGAGATGCTACGAAAGTAGCAGTAATTGCCGTTGGAATAATTACTTTATCTTTTGGAGATGATAGGAGTTTGGTTTTGAACAATTGTTTTTATGTACCTTCGTTTAGAAGAAATTTAATTTCGGTTTCTAAACTTGCCATGGATGGTTATAATGTTTGTTTGGATCGTAATGTTTCTATTATGATGAATAAACGAGTTATATGTTCTGGTACATTGCAAGACAATTTATATATTATTAATCCTATCCAACCAATGCTGCAACAAAAGGAATCTAATAACATTCTTTCTAGCTCAAACAAAAGAAAGAATCCTTCTGAATTGAACCAAACATATCTTTGGCATTTAAGATTAGGTCATATTAACTTGAGGAGGATTCAAAGACTGGTAGTAGATGGGCCATTAGGCTCGTTGGCAGTGGAGCCATTTCCAGCTTGCGAATCCTGCTTGGAAGGTAAGATGACTAATAGGCCTTTTAAAGCAAAGGGTAATAGAGCCAAAGAAGTGTTAGAATTGGTTCATACTGATTTATGTGGACCTATGAGTATCCAAGCAAGAGGAGATTATGAGTATTTTGTCACTTTTATTGACGATTATTCTAGATATGGGTACATTTATTTGTTGCGCCGTAAGTCTGAGTGCTTTGAAAAATTCAAAGAGTACAAAGCAAGTGCGGAGAAACGACATCTTGGAAAATGTATCAAGTCACTACGATCAGATCATGGTGGCGAATACTTGCTTGGAGAATCTAGGGAATATTTATCAGAAAATGGGATTGCATCCCAGTTGTCTGCACCTGGAACACCTCAGCAGAATGGTGTAGCAGAGAGAAGGAATCGGCCTCTTTTAGAAAGTGTTAGATCGATGATGAGTTATTCAGATTTACCCAAGTCGTTCTGGGGATATGCTATAGAAACAGCGGCTTACCTTCTAAACTTGGTACCTTCAAAGTCGGTTCCCAAGACTCTAATAGAATTGTGGACTGGTAGGAAACCAAGTCTAAGACATATTCGGATTTGGGGTTGTCCAGCACATGTGCTGAACAAGAACGTGACCAAGTTAGAATCTCGTACGGAAGTAAGGCTGTTTGTAGGCTATCCCATGGGAACGAAAGGTTATTCATTTTATAGTCCTAGGGATCGAGATATCATTGTTAGCACCAATGCTAGATTCTTAGAAGAAGACTATATAATGAACCACAAACCCATGAGTAGTATCATTTTAGAGGAACTAGTGGGAGGGACAGATAATCCCCAAGTGCCAATAGTACAAGTAGATCAACCACAAGAAAATGCACAACGTGTCACTAATACCACACCAGTGCTTCGTCGTAGTGGGAGGATTGTTCAACAACCTGATAGATTCATGTTTTTGGGAGAGTCCTCAGACTTGGTCTCTGGTGAACATGATGAGGATCCCAGGACGTACGAAGAAGCAATTCTAAATAAAGATGCAGATCTTTGGCAAAAGGCAATGGAATCTGAGATGGAATCTATGTATTCTAATCAAGTTTGGGAGCTCGTGGAACAACCCAAAGGTGTAAAACCCATTGGATGTATGTGGATCTACAAGAAGAAAAGAGGATTTGACAAAAAGGTGAAAGCCTGGAAAGCACGACTTGTTGCGAAAGGGTATACTCAGAAAGAAGGGATCGATTATGAGGAAACCTTTTCACCGGTTGTTATGCTTAAGTCGATCCAGATTCTTTTATCTATAGCAGCTCATCTCGATTATGAGATTTGGCAAATGGATGTCAAGACAGCTTTCCTTAAAGGAAGTCTTGAGGAAACCATCTATATGCAACAACCAAAAGGATTCATTAAGGAAGGCCAAGAGCATCTTGTTTGTAAGCTCAAGATGTAACACCCCCAGATCCGGGGTCCGGGATCCGGTGGTTACGGTTTCCAATTCTGTCCACAACAATTGAACTTTCCTTAACATAAAGTAAATTACGTCTCTATAACCCAACAAACAATATAAAACACACCCGTTATAGTCCCAGAGATGAAATCAGAGTAACAATCAAATTTTTATTAATCACATTATGAGTTCTTACAATCCAAAAGAATTTCAATATAATACATACTCTTTGCCATCCATTTACATAAGTCACACTAGACCATATTCTTGGTACTAAAAGAATAAATATACCCTACCAATAGCTCTTCTTCTTCAGCTCTGGTAGTCTCATCGTCCTCGCCCGCGTCGAGTGCGCCTTGTGCGAGTCATCTGGTCTAGCTGTTGTTGTGATATAATAATAAAGCAAGGGTGAGCAATAGCCCACCAACAATAATATATAACTGAACGATAATGTATAACAGTTCAAAAGTATCTTTCAAACCATATGCCATGCATTTATGGAAATGATGCCAGTATAATATGAACGATGAAGTTACAAGGTAACTTAAAGTATTTGTTTGTAGAAATATCTGCTACATCAAAGTAAGCGAGATATTCTTATTGTTATTAAGAAGAGGAACTTGCAAGAAAAGGTTGCAATTCCAGTTATGACCCTTTTCCAACTCTGCCAACAGTAATAATGTTGCAGGAAATAAATAAATTTGGATGATGAACCAATGATGGAGTATTCACCGCGCCCGCTGTTCCAATCTTGATGATCAGTCGAGATCGTACAGCTCAATTTAGATTCACTACCAGTAGAAGGAAGAACTGACGGCTTTACTTGTATACCGCCTTACTAGCTCTCCCCGGCCAACGGTTGGGCCAAAGGGGATGGACCGGCGCTACTCGGCCTCTTACACGACTCCTAGTTCAAATAGAATTCATGATTCTGAATGTAACGTTCGTCCCCCTTTCCCCAAGTATAATACTTGTTGATAAGACTCCACAAAGTAGTCGTATCTAGTTGGAAAGGAAAATTTACCATTAACTCCCAAGCTATTACTTGGTAACGGATATCAACTTGTTCCAGTGATCTTACCCCACGAAAGATGAGAAGGTAAGCAACGACTTAATAAGTCAACAGCACCCGAGTTGCGAGTGAAGGGAATACTTTATGACCGGGAAGTCGACAAGATAAATAACATTTTTCCAAGTAAGGTTCCCTTATTATTAAGGAGATAGACTCAAAGAAGAATGATGTCTGAGAACCTTTCTTGATATAAGATTAATAAAAATATGACTCCGAAATATTTTCTGTAATAATCGAAGAAGATAAACCTTATCGAGGTTATTCTAAGTATGGAATAAATATTCAGAGAATATTTATTGAATTAAAATATTTTACAGATCATTTAGGAATAAGAAAGAATATCTTATATCAGAGTATTTCTCAAAATAATCCCTGAAGAAATATCAGGAGAATATTTATTGAATAAATAAATATTTAAATGAATATTCAAAACAATATTCATTAATTAATAAGACCTGAAAAGAATATTTAAGGTAATATTCATAATTAATTAGGAATTTAAATGAATATTCAAAAGTAATATTCATTTAATGAATAATATCCTAAATGAATATCAAGTAATATTCATTTAGTAATCCAAGCCTTAAGGAATATTCGAGATAATATTCGATAATTAAATCAAGCTTCAGATGAATATTAAAATAATATTCATCAAGTATTTAATATCTTAAATGAATATTCAAAAGTAATATTTATTTAATATAATAATATTCTAAAAGAATATCCAAATAATATTCATTTAGTAGTCTCATCTTTAGAAGAATATTCGAAATAATAATCGATAATCAATTCGACTCTGAATGAATATTGACAAATATTATTCGTCGAATGATTACGTTCAAATAATTAATTGAAGTAAGGATCATTAAATAAATAAGCTCGAACGAATATTCAAATAATATTCGTCGCCCAAATAATAGAAAATATTTACTTAAATATTTTCCTCCGAGGTAATCTCGATATATCAAGGAATATTGACTCCCGGTCTATATTTGATTAATAAGATGTATACGCCCTTCTATGAGGGTCTTACAATAACCGGCTTATAACTGATATATAACTATCTAGCTTATAAGCCAACAATAACATTCAGGGAACAAGTATATCAATTCAACTTGAAAGTAGGCATGCATGCAATGGCATATGTATATCAGCAATCATATATATATATATTTATTCAATCACAACAACAGCCTAAAAGAAGGGAATTGAAACTTGCCTGGTAGTCGAGTACGGTAAGGGGTAGTGGTAGCGGGTCCCGGTTCAGATTGGTGATCTATAAATAGCCAAGGCATTCGGGATTAATCACTTAACATATTAAAAGTTAAGTTATTCTTAAATCGAAACACGTTCTCAAGTTATCTCGTTATACCCCTTTTAGTGGATTACTTATTCTCACTGATCCGACCCGACATTCGTTCGTTAATACGACATGTCACTGCACTTATACTTGGGACATACTTAAGTCATATGAGTTCTAAGGTTGATCGTTACGAACCAATATTATACTCCGAGTTTTATCGCCCGTTTTCTAAGTGTTTTACCGAAGTTATAAAAGAGTCGTCCTTTAGGGGTTCGTTCGCGTTTAACCTCGACTCGAACATTTTTAATAAATCGAAAAATGATCCTTTTGACATACGGTTTTCTTTCACGCCTTCCTTTTTACCTCTAGTATTTATTTACCAAGATTCGCCATGAGGTTACATAGTTTACGAGGGTTCAATTACAGTTACAAACTTTCGTTTACGGATTCGAACTACTTTTAGTAATTTGGTCATAAATCCTAAACCGTAAGTCCGTTTCACGTGATCTTTATATCCAAACAAAGCTTAGAACATTACCTATCCTATCATGGCAGATAAGGTCTCTGGACAGTAGGGGTTCAACATGGAAAATGGCATACAAAACATGGTATTGCAAAATCGGGCATTATAACGGCTGTAAATCGAATATCTACCAATTTCGAATCTTCCCATAAACATAGTATTCAACCCAAACAACATATACATGACTTATATACATGAACTGAGGCCAAGCAATGCCTTTCCGTTCATCTAGCTATTTACATCATTAATCCAAAATCCATACATAATCATGCTTATAATCTTAACATAACCATAACTAAGTTATAACTATCATAACATGCTTAAATCTCAAACAAGGGTCAGGGTTTCAAGAGCTTTATACCTTCCTTGGAGTGTGTAAAGACCTTGCTAAGCTTTTCATAGTCCTTGTATACCCATAACCAAGCTTAGATCATCCTAGAAATCAAGAAAATCAAGAGTTGTTCTTGAAAATCACTATTCACCCTAGTCTTTGGTGCTTTCTTTGAAAATGGAAACAAGAGAGTTTGGCTTTGAAATTTTTAGGGGATCACTTTTAGGAAATGTAAGACTCACCATAATTTTTACAAGATCAAGAGATGGTGGGAAGAGGGGTTTTGATTTTGGAATTTAGGAGGGAGGCCGAATGGAATTTTCAAGGGGGGGGGAGTTGCTTGGTTTGTTTTGTTTTAATCTCATCCATTCTCATCTATTATCAAGATAATATCTTGTATAAATTCACTTTATTAAAGTGATGAGGTGTTGGATGAGGAATTACCATGACAAGTGTTGAAAATGTGGTGGTTTTAGCCTAACTACATGGTTGCCTTGCTAAGTACTTAGTTGCATTCTCTAGGGTGCTAGTTCCTTGATTCTAGTTTTGTTACTAGATATTTTATACTAGTAGCTTGCACAAGACTCTTGCTTCCTCTGCTTGTTTCTGTGTCCGGTTATTGCCCGTTTCGATTGATCGTTTGTAGGAATATTTCACGGATTTCTAATTAGGGTTTACCGGGAATCCTTTTTAATATTAATACTTTCATTCTCCATCTTTCATTCTAACTTTCCAATTTATATTCCTTAAATCCATTCGTTAAATACTTAAGGCTATCAGTGTCCAGGGAACTCTCGGAGAAAATAAAAGTGCGGTTTTTCAGAATCCGACAGCTTTTACATACACTTATTTTCCCCCTGGATCACTAATACGAACTCCGAAATCCGTTCCGAATACTTCTATATAGTGTCGTCTCATATTATTATATACTCCCACCACAACACTATTCATTCTGTATTCTTTACTTGTTCTCTTGGGGTTGTATAATTGTCCGTATTCTCTTTCGATCGTTCCTTAACCTTTTTACGGAACTACTGGATTAATCGTTACCGATCTGGATGACATGAGAATATTCTCCTGCTTGAAATTGCCATATCTTATTCCCTTAGAAGATAGATTATTCTTACCTATGTTGTTACCCTTTAGCATTCTTCAAGACATAGAAATAATAAAGTCGAATTCCATTCATTCTTTCCAAATATCAATTATTACATTGTAGCCATAACCACTCCTCAGTGGTTTCCTACCTTCATTCTTAAATCAAATATAATAACATCCCAAAATATCAAATCCTCAAAGTTAATATCTCAATTCTTGGATTATAATAATATTTAATCCACTGTCCGATCAAATATTATACCGAAAAGAATTTGGAATTTCTGAATTCCGATCGTCTCTGCATTCACTTATTTCCTCCGCGTATTACTAAAATGACTTCGAAACATCCATATCACGTCCCGTACATAGGGTGGAGTGAAAAGTTTTCCAACTTACAAAATCACTATTCATCCACCAAATTACTATGCACGTACAGGAAACACTATGCACGTACGGGAAATACTATGCACGTATGGGAAACACTATGCACGTATGGGAAACACTATGCACGTACTCATTTCCCTACAAGGATCCATTAGCTCCTTCCTGGATGGTAGATTATTCTTATCTAGGTCCTCAACCATCGAATTACTCTATTCTGACAATATACCAATGCATCAGGATCATTGTCCAAAGCAATATCCATTCATTACAATCATTGTTCTTTGAAACCACCACTCATTAGAGCTGGTGACCTTGTTGTCGGAATCATTGTTCCTCATTTTATCATTACTTAATAAAAAGTTTTAATTACATCCAAAATTTGGGGTTCTTACAGTCTCCCCTCCTTAAAAGGATTCCGTCCCGGAATCAGGTAGGAAGCAAAGAGTCGTTTGCCTGCCGTTCACTCTTTAGCTTCCCGGTCAATTCTTAGTCGTTCTACCCTTCCTCAGCACATCTTCTAGTGCTACAATTCATACTTTATCCTTTTTCCATCAACGTTGCTACTTTTCGTACAACTCACTATCCGGGTTATACTCTTACTCAGTCTTATCCTTATTGATACCTGCAGTAACATTGGTATCACTATCACCCTACGATTCGGAGGTAACCTCGCTCGTACTGTGCATTTCCTGATCGCTTTAATCTTCGCAATCTCGATCAATATAGAGAAGTGGAAAGATTTATTGAGAGATCACTATGATCAATTGAACATTTGTTATATTGCATAGTTAGTACAGAAGGGGGCCAGCCTTTAGTACTTGACAAGCAATTAAACAAGTCATGGCATTCCACTTAGACTTCTATCACATAAACAGATAGTCACGTAGCAGTACCTCCCCTCCTAAAAGGGTTGTTCTTCTCAATTCATAAAGAAGATGAATAAGAGAGAGGAAGAGAAAAGAGTTCTAAAGGATTATAGAAAGCTTTCATGATTGTAGAATATCATACTCAGAATTTTACCTCTGAACTATAGAGGATCATCAAAGAAGAAATTAATCATAATTATATCCAGTACTATTTGATCGCAATCTCACGTGTCAACATATCTTGTTGCTTTGTCCATTATTCTATGGACAAATACTCTTGTTCAATCTTAGCGATACTCACATTCGGGAAATCCTTCAACCTTTCAGGTTAAATCTTAGATTTCTCACTTGACATCATTATTACTGACATCCCATATCATCTTACTAGCTTTTTCATAACTATAATATTGACACTATCAGGTTGTCATCCTGAGAATTCATTAGAAAACCCATTCATAACATTCCTTGCTTATCATTCCATAGTTGCTTCCCCCAGCCTTTTCTTTATCAATCACATCCTACTTATTAGCTGTTTCTTACTCATTTCTATTATTTACTTTCACCTTCACCTCTTTATTGAGACACCTTTTTGCACTTGGTACCTCCTTATCGGTATTCCGTCTCATTTATTCTATAATCATCACGTTATTTCAATTTAAACTTTCCGAAATGAATCTGGCCCGATTCCTTTAACTTAGGTTCATATAATCTACTTCTGCCAACCTTGTTTCTCATTACTTGTTCTTTTCTATCCGTGGTTTTCCACAGGTTGTCTTTCGTAAGTCAGACCAGGTCGTATATCTACATGCTCATACTCCTATTATCTGTTGAACATCTGCATTTTACTGGCGTAGCCTGGCCACATGAAAACCCGTTATGACTGTGCTATAATTTTGGGGGTAAGGCTGGCTCGAATACCGCCGTCTGAACACTTTAAACTCTCAAGTGGCCCAATAAGTTTTGGGCTCAACCGCCCTTCCCTCCAAGTCTCATTAATTCTTTCTACGGGAATACGTTTAGCATCACGAATTATCAACCTCATATTCTCTATCTTGTTTGTGCAGAAGTACACTAACACAAACTTGCTTGTCATTCATCAACATGCCATTTAGCTTATCAATAGCAGCACTTTATTTATCTTTACGTTGTCATCTCCTTTCTTAGAGGAATCACCATCGCTTGTTGTTTACGTAGTGCGTTAATAGCTAACCCTACGGGTTTCAAATCCCTTAGGGAGACAAAGTAATCATTATTCCTTATCCATAAGGAACACTTCCTGAACTTGATGTAGATATAACATGAAGCAGATAGAATTGCAGAAGAGTTTCAAGCATCGCAGCTAGGTCCGGTTGATGAAACTATCACTTATGCATCTTCCATAAAAGACTGGAAACTTAACGGTTTACTTCATCAATTTTGTACCATGGTCCTGGTTTGCCTCAAAACGGGACCTTCTAAGGTACGTAATATGCTTAAGACTCCATCAGGAATCGAATCTTTACTTAAACTATTATTACTGTCAATTCTTGCACAGTTATCAGAAGGAATGTAAATTCCTCCATTCCGATATGACCTTCAAGGTCCTTCCAAATATCATCCTGTTTCTTCGGTATGAACATTTGTAATTATTCCTTTATACTTAGATTGTCGGCCACCTCATTGGCCTTTCTTGATGATAATGATTTCTTGTAACCCATGTTCTCTGGGTACATTCCAACTCAAGTTTTTTCTACCTCATTCCCATCACTGTTGGGTTAAAGCATTCTCCCTTAAGCTCTGCTGAAGGAGAAAATATAACTATCAGTCATTTCCATAAGTCATTGCTTCCACCTACCCGTGGGAACTTTATCACGTTTATTCCCAATCCTACTTAGGATACTTCTTTTCTTAGTTCTTTCTTTATCTTAGGATAATCTCAATCTTTATAGGTTCAACCCATACTTCCTCAGGGTTTCATACATGCCTCATCTGGCATAATTGTTACGATGTCATACATTCCTTACCAAACTTCCATTTTTGAAGTTCGGAATATTACCTTTTTTTTTTCCTTGTAGGGTTTCGTAGGCCATCCTTATCATTCCTCCGGTATTTTCTAGGTACCGGGTATATCAAAATGTCATTGATCAATACTCTAATAATTCTATCCATGTTCTTTCCAGAACCCTTTTTAATAATCCTTACCGGTCATTGTTGCCTTAGCAAGTCCAGCTCATATCATCTGAAGTCATAATGTCATTATTAGGGTTAATGCCACCTCTTGTGCATTCCCTAGGGTTTGTCTTAATTTATGGATATCCTATCCTTAATTCAACTGCCAAGGAATTCTTGTATCTTATAATTGGCAATCAGATCATGTATCCTTAATAAAGGTCTCTTTTCAATCATTCTCATTTGATAATCGATCGGTGGTTTAATGCCACCCTCTTCTTTCAGATAGTTGTCAGCCTATTTGGCCTTCCAAAAAGGCAACGTATGTCAATCTCTTCTCTTACCGAACTTGTTAATGGTAGCAAGGATGTTCTGGAAGATATTGGTCGAGTTCAACGTGAATCTCTTAGTGCTTATCGTTCTTCGCAAAGGTACTTGCCTCAAAAAAAATTCCTACAGCATACTGTTCAATTTATGACCTTTTCTATACCCTCTTCATATACCTTCATTGTTTACTTTCCTCCGTCATAATATATTCATGGTATTCATGATACCCTAACATCATACATCTCAAGTCACTATACTTCCATTTTACTCGAAATCTTGGACAACCATATACACATGAGTCACTTTAGTACGGGTGACCCCATCCCAAAAAGGTCTAGTGAATTCCCAATCAAAACATGGGTTGTTCGGCAGAAGATTCAAACGATCTCATTAATGTTTCCTTTATATCAGAAGCCCTTGCAGTCGGTGCTTTCTTAGAAGCAACCCTGCTTTGTCTTTTCATTGCTGGTCTAGTCACTTTATAATCCGTTGTGACTTGGCCTCAACTGGCCACACATAAAAATATATGATTTTAGGGGTTGGCTAATAGCATTACTTTTCTAGCAATTGCCGGCATAGTGCCTTCTTCTTTGATACCTTTCTACCTTTCCAAAACTTTACTCCATATAAGTCTTAATCGGCTACTCGGCACCGTCTCCGGTCACCTTTCCTCCACTTTTATCTTTTCAACTATTCTTATCAATCCTGCGTGCCACACAAGCTTACCATTCCTGGCATAACAGCCTTTTCATTTAAGTCAATCCTGGAATTTCTCAGTCCGGCTGGTTTCTTACTTACATTTCCTATTTTCGTCCAATCTCACTTCATCATTTTATCACTACCGTCGATTGTAATGCTCAGGGTCCGTTTACTAACCCATTTTACAGCATCCTTACCCAAATCACAGGGTTTGCTCCAATTTTTACTCTCTTCCATGACATTCTCTGATAATCAGAAAGACAAGGTTTGCCAAAATTCACCGAATTCCTTTCCAGACTCAGGGAAATTTTGATCAATCTACCCACCTACTGGCAACATTAAGGAGACCAGTTTCGAAACCTGAAGAATAGTTCTATGAACCTCCAAGCAGGTGGGATCATAAGCAGTCATAGCTAACGAAATAATCATCATCGGATTGGAAGTTTACCCACTGGAGAGTAATCAATTATATCCATCCCTTAGAAGGGAATCAATAGTTTCAAACTGAAACCTGTCACAACGTCCTGATATTCAATACTACCGAATGTCGGCCTACCTAACCCTTTATGCGAAGCGTCATTGGAAGCACCAAGTCTCCTTTTTCCATTAAGCAATGCCAGCTCTTGGTCATTACCAATTTCACCTTTTAGCTCCAGGAAGATTTTCTCACATTTTTCTCTTTAACTGCTGATCGTATTACTTGATCTATTATAATTCCGTGTCGGAGTAAACTTAAGGTAGCTACTATAATCCATTCAAAGAGAAGAAGGAATTTAATATTCCTCTGAATCACATGCATCTAACGTTTCTGGTTCATCATTTAACTGAGTTGAATTAACTCTATACTCAGTCTCTGGCAGTAGTCTCATTACGAGTTCATCTTGACTCACTAGTCTTATCTTCCGGTAGGTTCTGAGATCATTGTCTTGCTTACTATTTCCTTATATAACTTTACCAATCATGCTATCACTTCCCAATGTCTTTACTTTCTAATTGATTCATTCATAAAATGAACATTTTCCTTAATAAAACCACCTTATTAACCTCAATTTGGTTCCATAATTTACAACCTACGACACCTGCCTTCCCATGGCGAATTATTACTGACCATATTCATACTAATTCATTTATCAAATGATATGGCACTTACTGCCTCCTTCTCAACTATTCCTAGGGACTCTGCTCCTCGCCCTAAATCGATGTCTTTAATAATCATACATCCCTCTAGCTCTTTCTTTGTTAAGATGAAAATCTCTAAGGATTCTCATCTATTTCCGTATAAGATCTCAAGTAATTCTTCCAATCCTTCATTCTTGCTGGTACTACATCTGGTAGTCCGGCTATGAATTCAACATGCATCTTCATATCTCTTAATAATATCTCGGTTCTGTATACTCACTTTTCTGAGCACCATATCTTAATCATCACAGTCATTCTGGCTGCGACTCTCATTACCCATGGGTAAGCTCCTTATCCTCACAGGATTTTCCTTATCTGCTGGAACCTCTTCCGGGTCTCCAGTAGGGTACTCCATCGAATTACCCGCTAATCTTCAGCATATAAAGCATCATCGCGCTGTTGCTCGTATGCCTCAAGGTCAGTCGCCTTACTCGTCGATACGATATCGAGCTAAGTTACTATAATTATACTTACGAGTTCCCATAAGGGTTTTATATGTCATCACTACATTAAGTAGTCCGACTATGAACTTGGCAAGAGTTCTTATTATCTTATTGAATTTATTGTTTTAACGTCACCTCATCTCTGGGGTTTATAACGTACGCTCTGATACCACTTCTGTAACACCCCCAGATCCGGGGTCCGGGATCCGGTGGTTACGGTTTCCAATTCTGTCCACAACAATTGAACTTTCCTTAACATAAAGTAAATTACGTCTCTATAACCCAACAAACAATATAAAACACACCCGTTATAGTCCCAGAGATGAAATCAGAGTAACAATCAAATTTTTATTAATCACATTATGAGTTCTTACAATCCAAAAGAATTTCAATATAATACATACTCTTTGCCATCCATTTACATAAGTCACACTAGACCATATTCTTGGTACTAAAAGAATAAATATACCCTACCAATAGCTCTTCTTCTTCAGCTCTGGTAGTCTCATCGTCCTCGCCCGCGTCGAGTGCGCCTTGTGCGAGTCATCTGGTCTAGCTGTTGTTGTGATATAATAATAAAGCAAGGGTGAGCAATAGCCCACCAACAATAATATATAACTGAACGATAATGTATAACAGTTCAAAAGTATCTTTCAAACCATATGCCATGCATTTATGGAAATGATGCCAGTATAATATGAACGATGAAGTTACAAGGTAACTTAAAGTATTTGTTTGTAGAAATATCTGCTACATCAAAGTAAGCGAGATATTCTTATTGTTATTAAGAAGAGGAACTTGCAAGAAAAGGTTGCAATTCCAGTTATGACCCTTTTCCAACTCTGCCAACAGTAATAATGTTGCAGGAAATAAATAAATTTGGATGATGAACCAATGATGGAGTATTCACCGCGCCCGCTGTTCCAATCTTGATGATCAGTCGAGATCGTACAGCTCAATTTAGATTCACTACCAGTAGAAGGAAGAACTGACGGCTTTACTTGTATACCGCCTTACTAGCTCTCCCCGGCCAACGGTTGGGCCAAAGGGGATGGACCGGCGCTACTCGGCCTCTTACACGACTCCTAGTTCAAATAGAATTCATGATTCTGAATGTAACGTTCGTCCCCCTTTCCCCAAGTATAATACTTGTTGATAAGACTCCACAAAGTAGTCGTATCTAGTTGGAAAGGAAAATTTACCATTAACTCCCAAGCTATTACTTGGTAACGGATATCAACTTGTTCCAGTGATCTTACCCCACGAAAGATGAGAAGGTAAGCAACGACTTAATAAGTCAACAGCACCCGAGTTGCGAGTGAAGGGAATACTTTATGACCGGGAAGTCGACAAGATAAATAACATTTTTCCAAGTAAGGTTCCCTTATTATTAAGGAGATAGACTCAAAGAAGAATGATGTCTGAGAACCTTTCTTGATATAAGATTAATAAAAATATGACTCCGAAATATTTTCTGTAATAATCGAAGAAGATAAACCTTATCGAGGTTATTCTAAGTATGGAATAAATATTCAGAGAATATTTATTGAATTAAAATATTTTACAGATCATTTAGGAATAAGAAAGAATATCTTATATCAGAGTATTTCTCAAAATAATCCCTGAAGAAATATCAGGAGAATATTTATTGAATAAATAAATATTTAAATGAATATTCAAAACAATATTCATTAATTAATAAGACCTGAAAAGAATATTTAAGGTAATATTCATAATTAATTAGGAATTTAAATGAATATTCAAAAGTAATATTCATTTAATGAATAATATCCTAAATGAATATCAAGTAATATTCATTTAGTAATCCAAGCCTTAAGGAATATTCGAGATAATATTCGATAATTAAATCAAGCTTCAGATGAATATTAAAATAATATTCATCAAGTATTTAATATCTTAAATGAATATTCAAAAGTAATATTTATTTAATATAATAATATTCTAAAAGAATATCCAAATAATATTCATTTAGTAGTCTCATCTTTAGAAGAATATTCGAAATAATAATCGATAATCAATTCGACTCTGAATGAATATTGACAAATATTATTCGTCGAATGATTACGTTCAAATAATTAATTGAAGTAAGGATCATTAAATAAATAAGCTCGAACGAATATTCAAATAATATTCGTCGCCCAAATAATAGAAAATATTTACTTAAATATTTTCCTCCGAGGTAATCTCGATATATCAAGGAATATTGACTCCCGGTCTATATTTGATTAATAAGATGTATACGCCCTTCTATGAGGGTCTTACAATAACCGGCTTATAACTGATATATAACTATCTAGCTTATAAGCCAACAATAACATTCAGGGAACAAGTATATCAATTCAACTTGAAAGTAGGCATGCATGCAATGGCATATGTATATCAGCAATCATATATATATATATTTATTCAATCACAACAACAGCCTAAAAGAAGGGAATTGAAACTTGCCTGGTAGTCGAGTACGGTAAGGGGTAGTGGTAGCGGGTCCCGGTTCAGATTGGTGATCAATAAATAGCCAAGGCATTCGGGATTAATCACTTAACATATTAAAAGTTAAGTTATTCTTAAATCGAAACACGTTCTCAAGTTATCTCGTTATACCCCTTTTAGTGGATTACTTATTCTCACTGATCCGACCCGACATTCGTTCGTTAATACGACATGTCACTGCACTTATACTTGGGACATACTTAAGTCATATGAGTTCTAAGGTTGATCGTTACGAACCAATATTATACTCCGAGTTTTATCGCCCGTTTTCTAAGTGTTTTACCGAAGTTATAAAAGAGTCGTCCTTTAGGGGTTCGTTCGCGTTTAACCTCGACTCGAACATTTTTAATAAATCGAAAAATGATCCTTTTGACATACGGTTTTCTTTCACGCCTTCCTTTTTACCTCTAGTATTTATTTACCAAGATTCGCCATGACGTTACATAGTTTACGAGGGTTCAATTACAGTTACAAACTTTCGTTTACGGATTCGAACTACTTTTAGTAATTTGGTCATAAATCCTAAACCGTAAGTCCGTTTCACGTGATCTTTATATCCAAACAAAGCTTAGAACATTACCTATCCTATCATGGCAGATAAGGTCTCTGGACAGTAGGGGTTCAACATGGAAAATGGCATACAAAACATGGTATTGCAAAATCGGGCATTATAACGGCTGTAAATCGAATATCTACCAATTTCGAATCTTCCCATAAACATAGTATTCAACCCAAACAACATATACATGACTTATATACATGAACTGAGGCCAAGCAATGCCTTTCCGTTCATCTAGCTATTTACATCATTAATCCAAAATCCATACATAATCATGCTTATAATCTTAACATAACCATAACTAAGTTATAACTATCATAACATGCTTAAATCTCAAACAAGGGTCAGGGTTTCAAGAGCTTTATACCTTCCTTGGAGTGTGTAAAGACCTTGCTAAGCTTTTCATAGTCCTTGTATACCCATAACCAAGCTTAGATCATCCTAGAAATCAAGAAAATCAAGAGTTGTTCTTGAAAATCACTATTCACCCTAGTCTTTGGTGCTTTCTTTGAAAATGGAAACAAGAGAGTTTGGCTTTGAAATTTTTAGGGGATCACTTTTAGGAAATGTAAGACTCACCATAATTTTTACAAGATCAAGAGATGGTGGGAAGAGGGGTTTTGATTTTGGAATTTAGGAGGGAGGCCGAATGGAATTTTCAAGGGGGGGGGGAGTTGCTTGGTTTGTTTTGTTTTAATCTCATCCATTCTCATCTATTATCAAGATAATATCTTGTATAAATTCACTTTATTAAAGTGATGAGGTGTTGGATGAGGAATTACCATGACAAGTGTTGAAAATGTGGTGGTTTTAGCCTAACTACATGGTTGCCTTGCTAAGTACTTAGTTGCATTCTCTAGGGTGCTAGTTCCTTGATTCTAGTTTTGTTACTAGATATTTTATACTAGTAGCTTGCACAAGACTCTTGCTTCCTCTGCTTGTTTCTGTGTCCGGTTATTGCCCGTTTCGATTGATCGTTTGTAGGAATATTTCACGGATTTCTAATTAGGGTTTACCGGGAATCCTTTTTAATATTAATACTTTCATTCTCCATCTTTCATTCTAACTTTCCAATTTATATTCCTTAAATCCATTCGTTAAATACTTAAGGCTATCAGTGTCCAGGGAACTCTCGGAGAAAATAAAAGTGCGGTTTTTCAGAATCCGACAGCTTTTACATACACTTATTTTCCCCCTGGATCACTAATACGAACTCGGAAATCCGTTCCGAATACTTCTATATAGTGTCGTCTCATATTATTATATACTCCCACCACAACACTATTCATTCTGTATTCTTTACTTGTTCTCTTGGGGTTGTATAATTGTCCGTATTCTCTTTCGATCGTTCCTTAACCTTTTTACGGAACTACTGGATTAATCGTTACCGATCTGGATGACATGAGAATATTCTCCTGCTTGAAATTGCCATATCTTATTCCCTTAGAAGATAGATTATTCTTACCTATGTTGTTACCCTTTAGCATTCTTCAAGACATAGAAATAATAAAGTCGAATTCCATTCATTCTTTCCAAATATCAATTATTACATTGTAGCCATAACCACTCCTCAGTGGTTTCCTACCTTCATTCTTAAATCAAATATAATAACATCCCAAAATATCAAATCCTCAAAGTTAATATCTCAATTCTTGGATTATAATAATATTTAATCCACTGTCCGATCAAATATTATACCGAAAAGAATTTGGAATTTCTGAATTCCGATCGTCTCTGCATTCACTTATTTCCTCCGCGTATTACTAAAATGACTTCGAAACATCCATATCACGTCCCGTACATAGGGTGGAGTGAAAAGTTTTCCAACTTACAAAATCACTATTCATCCACCAAATTACTATGCACGTACAGGAAACACTATGCACGTACGGGAAATACTATGCACGTATGGGAAACACTATGCACGTATGGGAAACACTATGCACGTACTCATTTCCCTACAAGGATCCATTAGCTCCTTCCTGGATGGTAGATTATTCTTATCTAGGTCCTCAACCATCGAATTACTCTATTCTGACAATATACCAATGCATCAGGATCATTGTCCAAAGCAATATCCATTCATTACAATCATTGTTCTTTGAAACCACCACTCATTAGAGCTGGTGACCTTGTTGTCGGAATCATTGTTCCTCATTTTATCATTACTTAATAAAAAGTTTTAATTACATCCAAAATTTGGGGTTCTTACAGTCTCCCCTCCCTAAAAGGATTCCGTCCCGGAATCAGGTAGGAAGCAAAGAGTCGTTTGCCTGCCGTTCACTCTTTAGCTTCCCGGTCAATTCTTAGTCGTTCTACCCTTCCTCAGCACATCTTCTAGTGCTACAATTCATACTTTATCCTTTTTCCATCAACGTTGCTACTTTTCGTACAACTCACTATCCGGGTTATACTCTTACTCAGTCTTATCCTTATTGATACCTGCAGTAACATTGGTATCACTATCACCCTACGATTCGGAGGTAACCTCGCTCGTACTGTGCATTTCCTGATCGCTTTAATCTTCGCAATCTCGATCAATATAGAGAAGTGGAAAGATTTATTGAGAGATCACTATGATCAATTGAACATTTGTTATATTGCATAGTTAGTACAGAAGGGGGCCAGCCTTTAGTACTTGACAAGCAATTAAACAAGTCATGGCATTCCACTTAGACTTCTATCACATAAACAGATAGTCACGTAGCAGTACCTCCCCTCCTAAAAGGGTTGTTCTTCTCAATTCATAAAGAAGATGAATAAGAGAGAGGAAGAGAAAAGAGTTCTAAAGGATTATAGAAAGCTTTCATGATTGTAGAATATCATACTCAGAATTTTACCTCTGAACTATAGAGGATCATCAAAGAAGAAATTAATCATAATTATATCCAGTACTATTTGATCGCAATCTCACGTGTCAACATATCTTGTTGCTTTGTCCATTATTCTATGGACAAATACTCTTGTTCAATCTTAGCGATACTCACATTCGGGAAATCCTTCAACCTTTCAGGTTAAATCTTAGATTTCTCACTTGACATCATTATTACTGACATCCCATATCATCTTACTAGCTTTTTCATAACTATAATATTGACACTATCAGGTTGTCATCCTGAGAATTCATTAGAAAACCCATTCATAACATTCCTTGCTTATCATTCCATAGTTGCTTCCCCCAGCCTTTTCTTTATCAATCACATCCTACTTATTAGCTGTTTCTTACTCATTTCTATTATTTACTTTCACCTTCACCTCTTTATTGAGACACCTTTTTGCACTTGGTACCTCCTTATCGGTATTCCGTCTCATTTATTCTATAATCATCACGTTATTTCAATTTAAACTTTCCGAAATGAATCTGGCCCGATTCCTTTAACTTAGGTTCATATAATCTACTTCTGCCAACCTTGTTTCTCATTACTTGTTCTTTTCTATCCGTGGTTTTCCACAGGTTGTCTTTCGTAAGTCAGACCAGGTCGTATATCTACATGCTCATACTCCTATTATCTGTTGAACATCTGCATTTTACTGGCGTAGCCTGGCCACATGAAAACCCGTTATGACTGTGCTATAATTTTGGGGGTAAGGCTGGCTCGAATACCGCCGTCCGAACACTTTAAACTCTCAAGTGGCCCAATAAGTTTTGGGCTCAACCGCCCTTCCCTCCAAGTCTCATTAATTCTTTCTACGGGAATACGTTTAGCATCACGAATTATCAACCTCATATTCTCTATCTTGTTTGTGCAGAAGTACACTAACACAAACTTGCTTGTCATTCATCAACATGCCATTTAGCTTATCAATAGCAGCACTTTATTTATCTTTACGTTGTCATCTCCTTTCTTAGAGGAATCACCATCGCTTGTTGTTTACGTAGTGCGTTAATAGCTAACCCTACGGGTTTCAAATCCCTTAGGGAGACAAAGTAATCATTATTCCTTATCCATAAGGAACACTTCCTGAACTTGATGTAGATATAACATGAAGCAGATAGAATTGCAGAAGAGTTTCAAGCATCGCAGCTAGGTCCGGTTGATGAAACTATCACTTATGCATCTTCCATAAAAGACTGGAAACTTAACGGTTTACTTCATCAATTTTGTACCATGGTCCTGGTTTGCCTCAAAACGGGACCTTCTAAGGTACGTAATATGCTTAAGACTCCATCAGGAATCGAATCTTTACTTAAACTATTATTACTGTCAATTCTTGCACAGTTATCAGAAGGAATGTAAATTCCTCCATTCCGATATGACCTTCAAGGTCCTTCCAAATATCATCCTGTTTCTTCGGTATGAACATTTGTAATTATTCCTTTATACTTAGATTGTCGGCCACCTCATTGGCCTTTCTTGATGATAATGATTTCTTGTAACCCATGTTCTCTGGGTACATTCCAACTCAAGTTTTTTCTACCTCATTCCCATCACTGTTGGGTTAAAGCATTCTCCCTTAAGCTCTGCTGAAGGAGAAAATATAACTATCAGTCATTTCCATAAGTCATTGCTTCCACCTACCCGTGGGAACTTTATCACGTTTATTCCCAATCCTACTTAGGATACTTCTTTTCTTAGTTCTTTCTTTATCTTAGGATAATCTCAATCTTTATAGGTTCAACCCATACTTCCTCAGGGTTTCATACATGCCTCATCTGGCATAATTGTTACGATGTCATACATTCCTTACCAAACTTCCATTTTTGAAGTTCGGAATATTACCTTTTTTTTTCCTTGTAGGGTTTCGTAGGCCATCCTTATCATTCCTCCGGTATTTTCTAGGTACCGGGTATATCAAAATGTCATTGATCAATACTCTAATAATTCTATCCATGTTCTTTCCAGAACCCTTTTTAATAATCCTTACCGGTCATTGTTGCCTTAGCAAGTCCAGCTCATATCATCTGAAGTCATAATGTCATTATTAGGGTTAATGCCACCTCTTGTGCATTCCCTAGGGTTTGTCTTAATTTATGGATATCCTATCCTTAATTCAACTGCCAAGGAATTCTTGTATCTTATAATTGGCAATCAGATCATGTATCCTTAATAAAGGTCTCTTTTCAATCATTCTCATTTGATAATCGATCGGTGGTTTAATGCCACCCTCTTCTTTCAGATAGTTGTCAGCCTATTTGGCCTTCCAAAAAGGCAACGTATGTCAATCTCTTCTCTTACCGAACTTGTTAATGGTAGCAAGGATGTTCTGGAAGATATTGGTCGAGTTCAACGTGAATCTCTTAGTGCTTATCGTTCTTCGCAAAGGTACTTGCCTCAAAAAAAATTCCTACAGCATACTGTTCAATTTATGACCTTTTCTATACCCTCTTCATATACCTTCATTGTTTACTTTCCTCCGTCATAATATATTCATGGTATTCATGATACCCTAACATCATACATCTCAAGTCACTATACTTCCATTTTACTCGAAATCTTGGACAACCATATACACATGAGTCACTTTAGTACGGGTGACCCCATCCCAAAAAGGTCTAGTGAATTCCCAATCAAAACATGGGTTGTTCGGCAGAAGATTCAAACGATCTCATTAATGTTTCCTTTATATCAGAAGCCCTTGCAGTCGGTGCTTTCTTAGAAGCAACCCTGCTTTGTCTTTTCATTGCTGGTCTAGTCACTTTATAATCCGTTGTGACTTGGCCTCAACTGGCCACACATAAAAATATATGATTTTAGGGGTTGGCTAATAGCATTACTTTTCTAGCAATTGCCGGCATAGTGCCTTCTTCTTTGATACCTTTCTACCTTTCCAAAACTTTACTCCATATAAGTCTTAATCGGCTACTCGGCACCGTCTCCGGTCACCTTTCCTCCACTTTTATCTTTTCAACTATTCTTATCAATCCTGCGTGCCACACAAGCTTACCATTCCTGGCATAACAGCCTTTTCATTTAAGTCAATCCTGGAATTTCTCAGTCCGGCTGGTTTCTTACTTACATTTCCTATTTTCGTCCAATCTCACTTCATCATTTTATCACTACCGTCGATTGTAATGCTCAGGGTCCGTTTACTAACCCATTTTACAGCATCCTTACCCAAATCACAGGGTTTGCTCCAATTTTTACTCTCTTCCATGACATTCTCTGATAATCAGAAAGACAAGGTTTGCCAAAATTCACCGAATTCCTTTCCAGACTCAGGGAAATTTTGATCAATCTACCCACCTACTGGCAACATTAAGGAGACCAGTTTCGAAACCTGAAGAATAGTTCTATGAACCTCCAAGCAGGTGGGATCATAAGCAGTCATAGCTAACGAAATAATCATCATCGGATTGGAAGTTTACCCACTGGAGAGTAATCAATTATATCCATCCCTTAGAAGGGAATCAATAGTTTCAAACTGAAACCTGTCACAACGTCCTGATATTCAATACTACCGAATGTCGGCCTACCTAACCCTTTATGCGAAGCGTCATTGGAAGCACCAAGTCTCCTTTTTCCATTAAGCAATGCCAGCTCTTGGTCATTACCAATTTCACCTTTTAGCTCCAGGAAGATTTTCTCACATTTTTCTCTTTAACTGCTGATCGTATTACTTGATCTATTATAATTCCGTGTCGGAGTAAACTTAAGGTAGCTACTATAATCCATTCAAAGAGAAGAAGGAATTTAATATTCCTCTGAATCACATGCATCTAACGTTTCTGGTTCATCATTTAACTGAGTTGAATTAACTCTATACTCAGTCTCTGGCAGTAGTCTCATTACGAGTTCATCTTGACTCACTAGTCTTATCTTCCGGTAGGTTCTGAGATCATTGTCTTGCTTACTATTTCCTTATATAACTTTACCAATCATGCTATCACTTCCCAATGTCTTTACTTTCTAATTGATTCATTCATAAAATGAACATTTTCCTTAATAAAACCACCTTATTAACCTCAATTTGGTTCCATAATTTACAACCTACGACACCTGCCTTCCCATGGCGAATTATTACTGACCATATTCATACTAATTCATTTATCAAATGATATGGCACTTACTGCCTCCTTCTCAACTATTCCTAGGGACTCTGCTCCTCGCCCTAAATCGATGTCTTTAATAATCATACATCCCTCTAGCTCTTTCTTTGTTAAGATGAAAATCTCTAAGGATTCTCATCTATTTCCGTATAAGATCTCAAGTAATTCTTCCAATCCTTCATTCTTGCTGGTACTACATCTGGTAGTCCGGCTATGAATTCAACATGCATCTTCATATCTCTTAATAATATCTCGGTTCTGTATACTCACTTTTCTGAGCACCATATCTTAATCATCACAGTCATTCTGGCTGCGACTCTCATTACCCATGGGTAAGCTCCTTATCCTCACAGGATTTTCCTTATCTGCTGGAACCTCTTCCGGGTCTCCAGTAGGGTACTCCATCGAATTACCCGCTAATCTTCAGCATATAAAGCATCATCGCGCTGTTGCTCGTATGCCTCAAGGTCAGTCGCCTTACTCGTCGATACGATATCGAGCTAAGTTACTATAATTATACTTACGAGTTCCCATAAGGGTTTTATATGTCATCACTACATTAAGTAGTCCGACTATGAACTTGGCAAGAGTTCTTATTATCTTATTGAATTTATTGTTTTAACGTCACCTCATCTCTGGGGTTTATAACGTACGCTCTGATACCACTTCTGTAACACCCCCAGATCCGGGGTCCGGGATCCGGTGGTTACGGTTTCCAATTCTGTCCACAACAATTGAACTTTCCTTAACATAAAGTAAATTACGTCTCTATAACCCAACAAACAATATAAAACACACCCGTTATAGTCCCAGAGATGAAATCAGAGTAACAATCAAATTTTTATTAATCACATTATGAGTTCTTACAATCCAAAAGAATTTCAATATAATACATACTCTTTGCCATCCATTTACATAAGTCACACTAGACCATATTCTTGGTACTAAAAGAATAAATATACCCTACCAATAGCTCTTCTTCTTCAGCTCTGGTAGTCTCATCGTCCTCGCCCGCGTCGAGTGCGCCTTGTGCGAGTCATCTGGTCTAGCTGTTGTTGTGATATAATAATAAAGCAAGGGTGAGCAATAGCCCACCAACAATAATATATAACTGAACGATAATGTATAACAGTTCAAAAGTATCTTTCAAACCATATGCCATGCATTTATGGAAATGATGCCAGTATAATATGAACGATGAAGTTACAAGGTAACTTAAAGTATTTGTTTGTAGAAATATCTGCTACATCAAAGTAAGCGAGATATTCTTATTGTTATTAAGAAGAGGAACTTGCAAGAAAAGGTTGCAATTCCAGTTATGACCCTTTTCCAACTCTGCCAACAGTAATAATGTTGCAGGAAATAAATAAATTTGGATGATGAACCAATGATGGAGTATTCACCGCGCCCGCTGTTCCAATCTTGATGATCAGTCGAGATCGTACAGCTCAATTTAGATTCACTACCAGTAGAAGGAAGAACTGACGGCTTTACTTGTATACCGCCTTACTAGCTCTCCCCGGCCAACGGTTGGGCCAAAGGGGATGGACCGGCGCTACTCGGCCTCTTACACGACTCCTAGTTCAAATAGAATTCATGATTCTGAATGTAACGTTCGTCCCCCTTTCCCCAAGTATAATACTTGTTGATAAGACTCCACAAAGTAGTCGTATCTAGTTGGAAAGGAAAATTTACCATTAACTCCCAAGCTATTACTTGGTAACGGATATCAACTTGTTCCAGTGATCTTACCCCACGAAAGATGAGAAGGTAAGCAACGACTTAATAAGTCAACAGCACCCGAGTTGCGAGTGAAGGGAATACTTTATGACCGGGAAGTCGACAAGATAAATAACATTTTTCCAAGTAAGGTTCCCTTATTATTAAGGAGATAGACTCAAAGAAGAATGATGTCTGAGAACCTTTCTTGATATAAGATTAATAAAAATATGACTCCGAAATATTTTCTGTAATAATCGAAGAAGATAAACCTTATCGAGGTTATTCTAAGTATGGAATAAATATTCAGAGAATATTTATTGAATTAAAATATTTTACAGATCATTTAGGAATAAGAAAGAATATCTTATATCAGAGTATTTCTCAAAATAATCCCTGAAGAAATATCAGGAGAATATTTATTGAATAAATAAATATTTAAATGAATATTCAAAACAATATTCATTAATTAATAAGACCTGAAAAGAATATTTAAGGTAATATTCATAATTAATTAGGAATTTAAATGAATATTCAAAAGTAATATTCATTTAATGAATAATATCCTAAATGAATATCAAGTAATATTCATTTAGTAATCCAAGCCTTAAGGAATATTCGAGATAATATTCGATAATTAAATCAAGCTTCAGATGAATATTAAAATAATATTCATCAAGTATTTAATATCTTAAATGAATATTCAAAAGTAATATTTATTTAATATAATAATATTCTAAAAGAATATCCAAATAATATTCATTTAGTAGTCTCATCTTTAGAAGAATATTCGAAATAATAATCGATAATCAATTCGACTCTGAATGAATATTGACAAATATTATTCGTCGAATGATTACGTTCAAATAATTAATTGAAGTAAGGATCATTAAATAAATAAGCTCGAACGAATATTCAAATAATATTCGTCGCCCAAATAATAGAAAATATTTACTTAAATATTTTCCTCCGAGGTAATCTCGATATATCAAGGAATATTGACTCCCGGTCTATATTTGATTAATAAGATGTATACGCCCTTCTATGAGGGTCTTACAATAACCGGCTTATAACTGATATATAACTATCTAGCTTATAAGCCAACAATAACATTCAGGGAACAAGTATATCAATTCAACTTGAAAGTAGGCATGCATGCAATGGCATATGTATATCAGCAATCATATATATATATATTTATTCAATCACAACAACAGCCTAAAAGAAGGGAATTGAAACTTGCCTGGTAGTCGAGTACGGTAAGGGGTAGTGGTAGCGGGTCCCGGTTCAGATTGGTGATCTATAAATAGCCAAGGCATTCGGGATTAATCACTTAACATATTAAAAGTTAAGTTATTCTTAAATCGAAACACGTTCTCAAGTTATCTCGTTATACCCCTTTTAGTGGATTACTTATTCTCACTGATCCGACCCGACATTCGTTCGTTAATACGACATGTCACTGCACTTATACTTGGGACATACTTAAGTCATATGAGTTCTAAGGTTGATCGTTACGAACCAATATTATACTCCGAGTTTTATCGCCCGTTTTCTAAGTGTTTTACCGAAGTTATAAAAGAGTCGTCCTTTAGGGGTTCGTTCGCGTTTAACCTCGACTCGAACATTTTTAATAAATCGAAAAATGATCCTTTTGACATACGGTTTTCTTTCACGCCTTCCTTTTTACCTCTAGTATTTATTTACCAAGATTCGCCATGACGTTACATAGTTTACGAGGGTTCAATTACAGTTACAAACTTTCGTTTACGGATTCGAACTACTTTTAGTAATTTGGTCATAAATCCTAAACCGTAAGTCCGTTTCACGTGATCTTTATATCCAAACAAAGCTTAGAACATTACCTATCCTATCATGGCAGATAAGGTCTCTGGACAGTAGGGGTTCAACATGGAAAATGGCATACAAAACATGGTATTGCAAAATCGGGCATTATAACGGCTGTAAATCGAATATCTACCAATTTCGAATCTTCCCATAAACATAGTATTCAACCCAAACAACATATACATGACTTATATACATGAACTGAGGCCAAGCAATGCCTTTCCGTTCATCTAGCTATTTACATCATTAATCCAAAATCCATACATAATCATGCTTATAATCTTAACATAACCATAACTAAGTTATAACTATCATAACATGCTTAAATCTCAAACAAGGGTCAGGGTTTCAAGAGCTTTATACCTTCCTTGGAGTGTGTAAAGACCTTGCTAAGCTTTTCATAGTCCTTGTATACCCATAACCAAGCTTAGATCATCCTAGAAATCAAGAAAATCAAGAGTTGTTCTTGAAAATCACTATTCACCCTAGTCTTTGGTGCTTTCTTTGAAAATGGAAACAAGAGAGTTTGGCTTTGAAATTTTTAGGGGATCACTTTTAGGAAATGTAAGACTCACCATAATTTTTACAAGATCAAGAGATGGTGGGAAGAGGGGTTTTGATTTTGGAATTTAGGAGGGAGGCCGAATGGAATTTTCAAGGGGGGGGGAGTTGCTTGGTTTGTTTTGTTTTAATCTCATCCATTCTCATCTATTATCAAGATAATATCTTGTATAAATTCACTTTATTAAAGTGATGAGGTGTTGGATGAGGAATTACCATGACAAGTGTTGAAAATGTGGTGGTTTTAGCCTAACTACATGGTTGCCTTGCTAAGTACTTAGTTGCATTCTCTAGGGTGCTAGTTCCTTGATTCTAGTTTTGTTACTAGATATTTTATACTAGTAGCTTGCACAAGACTCTTGCTTCCTCTGCTTGTTTCTGTGTCCGGTTATTGCCCGTTTCGATTGATCGTTTGTAGGAATATTTCACGGATTTCTAATTAGGGTTTACCGGGAATCCTTTTTAATATTAATACTTTCATTCTCCATCTTTCATTCTAACTTTCCAATTTATATTCCTTAAATCCATTCGTTAAATACTTAAGGCTATCAGTGTCCAGGGAACTCTCGGAGAAAATAAAAGTGCGGTTTTTCAGAATCCGACAGCTTTTACATACACTTATTTTCCCCCTGGATCACTAATACGAACTCCGAAATCCGTTCCGAATACTTCTATATAGTGTCGTCTCATATTATTATATACTCCCACCACAACACTATTCATTCTGTATTCTTTACTTGTTCTCTTGGGGTTGTATAATTGTCCGTATTCTCTTTCGATCGTTCCTTAACCTTTTTACGGAACTACTGGATTAATCGTTACCGATCTGGATGACATGAGAATATTCTCCTGCTTGAAATTGCCATATCTTATTCCCTTAGAAGATAGATTATTCTTACCTATGTTGTTACCCTTTAGCATTCTTCAAGACATAGAAATAATAAAGTCGAATTCCATTCATTCTTTCCAAATATCAATTATTACATTGTAGCCATAACCACTCCTCAGTGGTTTCCTACCTTCATTCTTAAATCAAATATAATAACATCCCAAAATATCAAATCCTCAAAGTTAATATCTCAATTCTTGGATTATAATAATATTTAATCCACTGTCCGATCAAATATTATACCGAAAAGAATTTGGAATTTCTGAATTCCGATCGTCTCTGCATTCACTTATTTCCTCCGCGTATTACTAAAATGACTTCGAAACATCCATATCACGTCCCGTACATAGGGTGGAGTGAAAAGTTTTCCAACTTACAAAATCACTATTCATCCACCAAATTACTATGCACGTACAGGAAACACTATGCACGTACGGGAAATACTATGCACGTATGGGAAACACTATGCACGTATGGGAAACACTATGCACGTACTCATTTCCCTACAAGGATCCATTAGCTCCTTCCTGGATGGTAGATTATTCTTATCTAGGTCCTCAACCATCGAATTACTCTATTCTGACAATATACCAATGCATCAGGATCATTGTCCAAAGCAATATCCATTCATTACAATCATTGTTCTTTGAAACCACCACTCATTAGAGCTGGTGACCTTGTTGTCGGAATCATTGTTCCTCATTTTATCATTACTTAATAAAAAGTTTTAATTACATCCAAAATTTGGGGTTCTTACACAAGAGGTCTATTTATGGACTAAAACAAGCTTCTAGGGACTGGAATATTCGTTTTGATCAGGCAGTTCAGTCATATGGATTTGATCAAAGTCCAAGCGAATCATGTGTGTATAAGAGAAGTGAGGGTAATGCAGTGGTTTTTCTAGTATTGTATGTAGATGACATTTTACTCCTTGGAAACAATGTTAAGATGTTGTCATCAGTAAAGGCATGGTTGTTCAAACAATTTCAAATGAAGGACTTAGGTGAAGCGGTATACATCCTTGGGATCAAAGTAATAAAGGATCGCAAGAAAAGGATGTTGGCTTTATCTCAAGAGTCCTACATTGATGAAGTATTAGCTCGTTTTAACATGCAGAACTCTAAGAAAAGTTTTCTACCTTTTAAGCATGGAGTGGCTCTATCCAAGTAGCAGTGTCCTTCGACACCTAAGGATATAGAGAGCATGAAAGCAGTTCCTTATGCTTCGGCATGTGGAAGCTTAATGTATGCTATGTTATGTACTAGGCCTGACATCTGCTTTGCTTTAGGCATGGTTAGTAGATATCAGTCAAACCCAGGTCAGGAACATTGGAGTGTAGTAAAAACTATACTCAAGTCCCTGAGAAGGACTAAGGAGTATATGTTAATTTACAAGGCCTCAGATCTATTTCCTTTGGGATATACTGATTCAGATTTTCAATCAGATAGGGAAAAGAGGAAATCAACCTCGGGATATGTTTTTACTTTGGGAGGTGGAGCCGTTATATGGAGGAGTGTAAAGCAGAAATGCATTGCAGACTCTACCATGGAAGCCGAGTACGTGGCGACCTCTGAGGCTGCAAAGGAGGCTGTATGGTTCAGGAACTTCCTTTTGGACTTGGATGTGGTACCTAATTTGCCTAGGAGCTTGACAGTGCATTGTGATAACACTGGTGCTGTGGCAAATTCGAAGGAACCGCGAGATCACAAAGCAGCTAAACATATTGAACGTAAGTATCATCTCATACGAGGAATTGTAAAGCGAGGAGATATAGTTGTGGCTCACATATCATCAGAAGACAACCGGGCAGATCCTTTCACAAAGAGCCTGCCAGCCAAAGTTTTTGACAGGCATGTGGAAGCGATAGGAGTCAGATGGATGGACACATAGTTTTTTTGTGTAATAGTGGATTAAATAAACACTAATACACTCATAGAATATTTTGAGTATAAGTGGGAGATTGTTGGTGTATACTGAAAATATTTATTTGAAGTATATACATTTATTTCTGGCCTATTTTATTGAGAATCATTTAAATGTTTACAAGCTGTCTAATATTATATATTGTGGACAATCAAGTATCAAATGGGATACAGAATATTAGATTATTAAATACGGTTTATATAATATAATAAGGTTCACAACACAGGTGGAGTTGGACAATCCACTGGAATGGCTGTAGTATTATTTAGATTAGTTTATATTGACTAATAAATAATACTAGTATACTTTGTGTATATTGAACAGGATCAAATTTAGAATTGTTCCCTTATGCTGATTAAGAAGGTGAACTAAGATTCTATGTTATTATTAATGCTTAGGTTCTTAATCCAGATATAGTAATTGACACGTGTATATGATTTACATGCTTTGATTTATATATGAAATAATTTTTTTGATTTATTTCATTATATTTTGGGTGATGGAATAATATATATGGTGAATATTATTTATTGAAGAAATCCATGTCCTGATAATATTCGGGTTAATGATGTCCCCTTGAAAGCTCAAAAAGATTTAATTATGTGAAACCCTGCAGGTGGATTTATTCTGGATAAAAGATATTAATTAAATGAATTATCAGTAATTTATTTAATTAATGGACATGCGATATTTTAAACATGGGGAATTTAATAAGCAAATAATATTGGAACCAAATTAATTAATTGAATTACGGTATTAGGAAAGGTAGTGAAAATATTAATTCTTTAGTGGATTGAATTAATATTTAATTACATTGGGCCATGCCCAAGATGTAATTAGAAGGCCCAACCTAATTGTCCATGATCCCTATTGTAGCCTATATATATTCTTATTCTCTTCTTGCGAGGGTTGGTCGAAAAAATTTTGTAGCCACCCAGGAGCAAGAAGAGAGGATAACTTGAGAAGACGAAGGCCACACTTCGCTCAAGGGAATTTGGGAATACAATAGAAGAGCGTGGAATCAACCGTTAACAAGGTGACTTTTCTATTCGTACTCGTTAATGTATTGTATCAAAAATCACAGTGTCAAGATCTGATTGTCCCAACAGGAATGAAGCTGGCCCTCGACCTAATAGATGAGGTGAGGGATGAAGCTCATGCAAGGAATGCGGAACATCAGAAAAGCGCCTCCTTCTACTATAACCTAAGGGTGAAAGAAATGTTTTTTTTTGTCCGGGAGACTTAGTACTCAGGAAGATTGAAGCATCCGGAGTTGGACAGAAGGGGAAGCTGGCTCCGAATTGGGAAGGCCCATATTGGGTCAAAGGAACGTTGGGACGAGGATCGTACAAGTTGGAGCCTTTGGAAGGAAACGAGGCGCCTCGCACTTGGCACGCATCGAACCTCAAAGTCTATTATGTTTGACTACCCATACCAAGACTTCACTTATATTTATTAGGAGAGTAGAAATAAGGTCGACAAAACCATTTCAGAGTTAGTAAACTCCAAGTAGTATCCGTCGGAGAGGCTCTACGGGGAGGAGATGTAGCAGAAGGGTCAAGTATCCTATCTCTCTCCCCCATGCTCTCATCCTCACTCCCCTCAACAAGAGTAGGAACAGGAGCGTGTGGACTCGGGAAGTCGGTAGGAGAAAATAGCCCGAGGTGTTTCTTCAGCACAACCTCTATAGCCGAGTCCCAACCATCTGTATACTGGCTAGGAAAAAGAATCCTATCATGCTGCTCCATCAGGGCCTGAAAGTCACTAGAGTCCATATAAGCATCGATGACCTCCTCCTTCTTTGCCCTTAATTCTACTAACTCTGCCTGGGCTGCAGCCAGCTCCTCCTCCTTCCCCATTAGCTTCTCTTCAGCTTCCTCAACTCGAATCTTAGTCTTCTAAAACTTAGTCTCAAAGACTTAGCATGGTTCTTCCAGGACTTGGCCTGGTGGATCATGCTCTGAAAATGAACATTGGCCTGCAAAAGGAGTTATTTTGAAGAATTAACAAAAAGTCAAAAGTAAAATAAAAAGAAAACGAAAGGGTTAGAAGCTCACCGTAGCCAAGGCCTGAGCGCCCAGGTGCTCAGACTGCTCCATGGTACCCCCAGATACCAAATCTTTATAATCACAGGGAGTAATGGAGTTGAGCGACCAATCCATGGAATGCTTGGTGGATCCAACCATCGTATCTTGTTTCCTAAAACCGCAAGGGGCCTTGTAGACCGAAGACTGGACCTTTACCTGCAACGGGCCTTTGTCTAAGTCCACAGCAACCACATCCATCTTTGAAGTCTTTTGAGGCTGCAAGAAAGTTGGCTCAAGACCCTGAGTGCGAGGGTCTAAGCCCCTATTCACCCTCCTCATGCGGGAGGTTTCCTCCTCCACAGGCTCTATAGCATCCATAATTTTCTTCACAGCTACAAACACAATAACAAAACACGTTGGTATAAATAAGACAAGAAATGAAGAAAATCACGAAGGTATAAGAAATTACCAAAATCAGAAACTTTAGAAAGGCCAACGGCCCTCAAAGACTCCTCGTTGATGAGGTCCCAGCATAAAGACTGACCATTATCCTTGATAAGGAAGTCATAAGCAGCCTGCTTCTCCGTGTTCAAAGTAATTTTGTTTGGGCTGCCATCAACCACCTTGCTAAAAGATTTTCTAAAGAGGGTGCCCCAATCACCTCCTTCCCTTAGCAAATACATGAATTCTTCTTTCCATTTGGGGTTATTATCTACTACCGAATGACCGTTAAAAATGTGGGGAATCTTAGGGCGTTGTCTCACATAAACCCACCCCAGTTAAACAGAAGTGCTGTTGTAAAACTGAAAGATCTTCCTAAATAAAAGAACAAAAAGTGGAAATTTGATTCTAAGACAAAGGACCATGAAACAAAGTATGGACCTCCAAGCGTTAGGGGGAAGTTGACATGGGCTAATTTGCACATCAGCTAATAAGCGGGGAATGAATTCATGAAAGGGGAACCTAAGCCTAGCTACAATGGCGTCCCTAAACGCAAAGAGCGATGGGCCTCTGATGGCAAGGTTTGTCGCCAGGCCCAGCTATGAAAAGACTGATGGGAGATATAACGTTATAGGTTTTGTTATAATTCCTAATAATATCCTCCTTATGAAATTTATTACAGCAGTTGTAGGCATCTAATTCAGCTAAGGAGGGATATTCATCCCCACGAACATTGATCATTTCAGTTAAATTCATATAGGAGGATCGAATTTCGATTTCATTACCTCTTTTTGAAGCAGAGTTCATCTTGGCCAAACGTTGAACTGCTTTATCCAAAAGCCTTCGATCAAAACGTCAGAAGTGGCCTTAATCCGACCAGGATCCTAGTCGATTTTGACCAGGAATCCTAATCGAAAAGCCTTGGAGCAGAGTGTCAAAAAGGCCTTTAATTCGACGGGAATCCTGGTCGATTCGATTAGGATCCCTAATGTCGAGGCCCAATCCAAATAATACATTAATTTAGCTCAAAAATAATTGTGCCCAATCTATCAGAACAAAGAGGCCCAAAAAATGTCAAGGCCCACGGAAAATCTTAGAAAATAAATAATATATTAGTTTCGACCAGGATCCTGATCGAATTTGACCAGGATTCCTGGTCGAAAAGTCTTCGACGAGGATGCAAAAAGGGGACTTCATTCGACCAGGATCCTGATCGAATTCGACCAGGATTCCTAGTCGAAAAGCCTTTGACTAGGATGAAAAACAGGCCTTAATTCGACCAGGATCCTGATCGAATTCGACCAGGATTCCTGGTCGAAAAGCCTTCGACCATGATGAAAAAATAGGCTTTAATTCGACCAGGATCCTGATCGAATTCGACTAGGATTCCTGGTCGAAAAGCCTTCAACCAGGATGCAAAAATAGGAATTTAATTTGCCCAGGATCCTAATCGAATTCGACCAGGATTCCTGGTCGAAAAGTCTTTGACCAAGATGTCAAAAAGACAGTTTATTCGACCAGGATCCTGATAGAATTCGATCAGGAATCCTGGTCGAAAAATGTGAAAAACTTAGTAAAAATGATTTTTCTTGAGGAAATTTAGGAAGAAAAGTTCCCAAAAATTCCAGAAAAATGGAGGAAAATTACAAAGTTACTTCCAAAGGCTATATGCCAAAAATATTTTTGATAAACAAATTCAAAAATAGAGAAAAATACATGTGAGTATGAGAAAAATGCAAGAAAATAATTTATAATTTTCTGTAAGACACAAGTACAATTGTTTAGCCTCGAATAAGGCCAATCATTGTAAATGTGTAGGTCGCTCCACACTTTACATTCAAGACGACACTGTGAAACACTAGTGTACATAAACCTTTTAACTTCCATGAAAACCTGATCAGTTTTCTTAGAAGTTGGGGGCAAATGATATGGGCTGAAAGTAAGCGCTAAAGACACATTTAATGATACATTAAATGAACCTAGGATGGTCCAAGGTCAAAGCCCAGTCGTGAGGCCCAAAACCCTAGTGATAACTCTGAATCTTGATGGGGTCCTTCCTCACCAACTCCTGCCTCGGAAGGGGTGTAGCTGTGGTGGGGTGCCTACAAAACAACACCGGAGGGGGGGTTCGGCCCCGAGGTGCCTCCGACGTGAGAATAAGAGTTGGCTTTGGAAGACTATAATCAAGGAGAATATGACAAAAGTAATAAATGTGTGTGGGTGTGTAATAGTGTCTAACCCCTAAACCCTCTTTACTAGGGGTATTTATAGCCCTAGGCCTAGGGTTTAGGGGTGGGTTACCTTCACCCCCGACCGTTGGATCTGGGGGACAAGCCGCTGAATGTTCGGGATGTAGGACACGTGGCCTAGTCTGGGGTGATCGTTGGCTGGAGTGTGGCCATGTTGTTGCAGACATAGCTTGGCACGCGCCTACCCTTGTCCTTTAGTGTTGGTCAGCGCCATATGTAGGAATGTCAGCTGAGGTGGGGTGCCACGTATGTTGAGTGTCACCAATCTGGGGTCCCCTAGTCTGGGGTGGGGACCATGCCACGTGGTAGTGGCCCCGGGCCCGGGGTCCACTACTCTGGGCTGGGCCGTTCTTATCCTCATGAGATGATTTGCTTATTGTTTTTGGGCTCCTTGTTGGGCCTTGGCTGTTTATGGCTTATCACCTAGTTATAATAATAAATTCGTAATTAAATAAATCAGTCAAAGTAGGACTCCGTTGTTGAGCCCAATGAGGACCCAAATTCTTCAAAGATTAGTCCCCAAGTCATATGACTCGAATGGGAATCAACCTACCTCATGGAAGGATCCAGAAGTCTATCTAAAACGGGTAACTTGTCTAGCAAGACACCAAACCCTACCCTAATTCCAAGGCATCCAACGCCTATATAAGGGTCTTACCCCTCATAACTTAGGACTACGTTTTATTGGCTTGATTCTTTATATTTGGAAGATAAGTAGGCATCTTGTGAGGATAGGTTAAGTCACGAAACACTTGATCAGCCATTAAAGCTCGGAGCTCTCCCAAACCGTAGCAGTCGATACGCAATAAATACACCCAACTTTTTATTCCACAACAAAGTGTAAGAGTCATTTTATCCAAAACTTTGGTAGTCGGTAGTCTGGTCTTCAGTACGACAAAATAAATAAGAATCGTTAGATCATAAAATAAATAGATGAAAAACGATATATCTAGCGTAAAAAACATTTTATATTTTAACATGTAAACTTAAAAATATATTTATATTGAAATACGAAAAAGTGTATGTTAATGATTTAAATCATATAATCTGATTTTCTACATTGAATATGATTATCAATGTAGCTCTTCTACACTGAATAGGATTAATGTAAAAATTCATAATTATATTTTCTCTTGAGATTCTGAGTGTTTTCATTTCGATAATAATTGTTAAATCATCACTAAATTAAAGATAATTTTGTGAGCTTTGCGTGGGCTGTAAAATCATTCAAATCTGATTTCTAGATATCGAGAAGAACACAAATAGTAAATATGAACTTTTTTAATATTAATAAAAAAATTGAATTGTATCCTTTTTTAATTATATCCTTTTTATATTATAATTTTCTTTTTAAAATTCAATTCTAATACAACCTTGTTTAATTATATCTTGTTAGATAAAACTTTTTTTTAATATGATATAATCTTGAGCGTCTATTTTTAAAAATATTAGCTTCAACGGTTGAGATTATTTCGATAGTACAGTGACCAAACCAAATCAAGTGACCAAACCAGAATTATGGATAAGATCTATTTTACGTAGAATATAATAATGTCTTTCAAATATGATGGCAAGGTGCGTTGATGATGGCAAGGTGCAAGGTTTTGGGGCACGGAGCAAGGTTTTAGGGCGGAAGATGGTTATAAGTTGGATGGAGAAAACGGTAATGAGTTTGGAAGAAAAAATATTTAATAATACTAGTTTATAACTCCTGCAACGAAAGATTTTAAATATTTTTATCTTAATATTTAATAAATTTTTTTTATTATTCATAATTTTAATATTTTCATTTTAATTAGTAAGAAAATAAATTATAGAAGATAAAAAAATATAATAATACGTATTTGATATTATTTAATATGTTGTTGACGGTAATTGAATCTTGAAATTTTTGGAGTAGTTTATAATTTAATAATACAATTTTTAAACAAAAATATTTTGTTGAGGGGAATCGAACCTTGAACTTCTAGGAGTAGTTTATAATATGATATAAATGTTTAATAGTAATATGTTGTCGATGGGATTCGAACTTTGAACCTATAAGAGTATTTTATATATTATAAAAAGAATATTTTTTTTAACATTATATCCAACGGTTCTCATTAATCTGTCTCGAAATCTAACCGTTATTATTGAGTGTACCAAATAAAGTGACCAAACTACCAACCAACCAAATATACCCTGTTCTGCTTATAATAGTATAGTTTAACTATTTTTATATTATTATTTAATATTTTTATTTTATTCATAATTTTAATATTTGATTTTAAATTAGTAAGAAAATAAATTATAGAAGATAATAAAATATAATAATATGTATTTGATAATATTCTAAATGATAGTTTTTTGCTTGTATATTGAAAATAGATAAATAAATTTTTAAATTTAATATGTTCTTGACGGTAATTGAATCTTGAAATTTTTGGAGTAGTTTATAATATAATAATATAATTTTTAAACTAAAATATGTTGTTGAGGAGAATCGAACCTTGAACTTCTACGAGCAGTTTATAATATGATATAAATGTTTAATAATAATATGTTGTCGATGGGATTCGAACCTTAACTTATATAAGAGTATTTTATATATTATAAAAAGAATATTTTTTTTAACATTACATCCAACAGTTCTCATTAATCTATCTCAAAATCTAACCGTTATTATTGAGTGTACCAAATAAAGTGATCAAATTACCAAATAAAGTTACCAAATTACCAACCAAACAAATATACCTATTCCGTTTATTAGAGTATAGATATACAGTATAGATAATAAAGTTAAATAATTAAATTATGTAATATTAAAGTACAAAAATTAAATAAGGTAAGTACCGTATTCTACCCTACCAACAATTTCAATGTTTCGTCTTTTATAATACTAGCTAATAACCCGTGCAACGCACAGTTCTTTTTCTAAAATTTATTATACTATTTATTTATTATTTATTTATTATTAGTTTACATATTAAATTGTTGTTATGAAATTGATATATATATATATATATATGATTTTATACGTTCAATTTATTATGTGTTTTATCTTGAATTTTTAAAACTTTATTTGGATGATTTTACAGTCTACATGAAATTGACAAAATAATCTTTAATTTAGTGATGATTTAACAATTTTCTCCAATTAAAACTACCAAGAAACAAAAGAGAGATGAAATTAACTATTTTTTATATTGAAAATTCTATTCTATTTAGAAAATTTACTTATATTTTATTTTGGTTATCAAAATAATCTTCTTATTATTTGAAGATAATAAGAAGATTATTTTAATAATATTCTTATTATTAAAATAATAATAATAATAAGTGTACACAATTTTAATAATAAGTGTAGGAAGGATTTTGTCCAAATCTTTGGTAGTTGGTAGTCTGGTCCTCAGTACGATAAAATAAATAAGAACTGTTAGATCTTAAAATAAATATATAAAAAACGTTGGATCTAACATAAAAAATATTTATTATTTTAACATGTAAACTAAAAAGTGTATTTATATTGAAATACGAAAAAGTGCTTGGCAATGATTTAAATCATATATAATTAGGTTTTCTATATTGAATAGGATTATTAATATAAGTATTCTACACTAAATAGGATTAATGTAAAAATTTGTAATATATTTTCTCTTGAGATGTTGAGTGTTTTCATTTGGATAATAATTGTTAAATCATCATTAATTAAAGATAATTTTATGAGTTTCGCGTGGACTGTAAAATCATCCAAATCTGATTTCGATATCTTGAAATATAGCCTAAATAGTGAATATGAACCTTTTTTAATATTAATAAATAAATAAATAAAATTCAGTTCTAATATAATCTTTTATATCCTTTTCAGATTATAACTTCTCTTTAAAATTCAATTCTCATTCAACCTTTTTAATTATATCATTTTTAGATTATAATTTTATTTTTAATATGATATAATTTTGATCGTCTATTTTTAAAAATTTTATATTCGACGGTTGAGATTATTTTGACAGTATAGTGATCAAACGAAAATTATGAATAAGATCGTTCCTACGCTTATTATATATAAGGATATAATAGTGTACGGTAGATAGATTCACAGCTCTCCACATTTATAGCAACTCCCCTGGTCTCACTCATACAGTTGGACACCGATCAATTTTTTTTAAGAAAATAAAAGATAATAAATTCAAAAAGATGGAGGTACTGATTGTAGTAGTTTTTCATAGAATTCAATTTTACCAACTTCGAAAACTTTAAAATTACGAAAAATAGGATCTGGCGAATATGTATTTAATCTTGAATTTGTGACCGACGAACTGTATTCATAGATTAAAATTTGTAGAAGCAAGTTTACCTCTAATTCTAATTTTGTTTTCATAGATTAAAATTTCTAATTTTCACTTGAGCAGGAGAATAAACCGGGACAGAATGCAATTTTGAAAATTATATTGGTGTTTCCATTCTTGTTATTTTTGAATAATGGGATCATCAAACCATTTGCTAATTTTAATTGAAAGAAAAGATGTAAAGAGGAATTATAACATTAAAATTTTTCTCCCGAATTTTCAATAGGAAATGAATTAAAATAATTTCATTTTCATTCTTTTTTGTGTTCCCGAATTTTTAATAGGGACGAAAGCAAATTGAAATGAATACAAATTAAATTCATTTTCACTCCAAAAACTTTCATCCAAAAAATGGGATGAAAGTATTTTAGTCCCCCACCACTTACTTTCCTGCCTTCAGGACTTTAAGGTTTCTTTTATTTGAAATAGAATAATTTGACGAAAAATAATATTTTGATTATAAGTTAACGAAGACTGTAATGCAAGTCAAACTTAAAATATTATTAAGAAAATGTTATTCTCCTTATCTAATTTGTTCAAAACACAAATTTTACCTAAAATAAACTAGACCTTAGAGTTTAGACTTTATTTGTTCAAGGTAAAATATGGCCAGTTACTATTTTTGGATAAAAATTTTCTTCAACTAAAATTTTTGGTACAGCTAGTGGAATGACCTAACTGGAGCTCGAACCTTTTTGCTGGTTTAGAGGACCATGAACAAGAAGAGGGAGTATTAGAACTTTCAATGTAAATATAAAAGGAATAAATCCTCTAAAAATATTTCTCAAGTTGATTTTCTTACGTGTTGTTGAAAAGGAGGTCCAGAGGGGTCCCTGCCCCCCTAGTTTAGAATATTAAGGAAGTAGTATGCATTTTAGATGCATTATGCATTTTAGATGCATTGTATCTGCAGTTCGATTGGCTACTTGTTGTGATTTTTCGTTGAATACCAGATTTTTCGCTGAACACCAGGGTTCGATACTTTGGTAATGTATTTTTGGTCCTCCTTTGTTTCTAACTTTATCTGGTGGTGCCGTCTTTGGTATTTCTTTTCCCTTAATTCTCATCTTCTATATTTTTAACATATTTTAAGAAAAAATATGCACACTTCAAACTATTATTCAATAAATTTATTTGTTCTCCTTTGTTTCTAACTCTATCTGGTGGTGCCTTCTTTGGTATTTCTTTTCTCTTAATTCTCACCTTCTATATTTTTAACATATTTTAAGAAAAGATATGCACACTTCAAACTATTATTCAATAAATTTATTTGTTAAAAATATACTGATATGAGTTAAATTTAAACTTCTTTATATTTTTTATCCATTTTACAATTAAAAACCATATTACTTATTATTTCAAAATTGTAATGTAAAATCGTCCCCTCTAAAATTTGTTTCTGCGTCTGCCACTGCAGAGGCATAATAAACAGGAGCAGATGCTATGCAATTTGATAGGCTATAAACAGCCAAAGCCCAACAAGGAGCCCAAAACAATGAGTAAATCATCTCATGAGAATAAGAGCGGCCCAGCCCAGAGTAGTGGACCCCGGGCCCGGGGCCACTACCACGTGGCGTGGTCTCCACCCCAGACTAGGGGGCCCCAGATGGGTGACACTCGACACACGTGGCACCCCACCTCAGCTGACATTCCGACATATGGCGCTGACCAACACTAAAAGACAAGGGAAGGCACGTGCCAAATCATTTCTGCAACAACATGGCCACACTCCAGTCAACGGTCACCCCAGACTAGTCCACGTGTCCTACATCCCGAATATTCAGCGGTTTGTCCCCCAGATCCAACGGTCGGGGGTGAAGGTAACCTACCCCTAAACCCTAGGCCTAGGGCTATAAATACCCCTAGTAAAGAGGGTTTAGGGGTTTGACACTATTACACGCCCACACACTCTTATTACTTTGTGATACTCCCCTTGATTATAGTCTTCCAAAGCCAACTCTTATTCTCACGCCGGAGGCACCTCGGGGCCGTACCCCCCCTTGATAACTCCGAATCTCGATCGGGTCCTTCCTCGCCAACTCCTGCCTCGGAAGGGGTGTAGCTGTGGTGGGGTGCCTACAAAACAACACCGGAGGGGGGGTACGGCCCCGAGGTGCCTCCGGCGTGAGAATAAGAGTTGGCTTTGGAAGACTATAATCAAGGGGAGTATCACAAAGTAATAAGAGTGTGTGGGTGTGTAATAGTGTCTAACCCCTAAACCCTCTTTACTAGGGGTATTTATAGCCCTAGGCCTAGGGTTTAGGGGTAGGTTACCTTCACCCCCGACCGTTGGATCTGGGGGACAAATCGCTGAATATTCGGGATGTAGGACACGTGGACTAGTCTGGGGTGACCGTTGACTGGAGTGTGGCCATGTTGTTGCAGAAATGATTTGGCACGTGCCTTCCCTTGTCTTTTAGTGTTGGTCAGCGCCATATGTCGGAATGTCAGCTGAGGTGGGGTGCCACGTGTGTCGAGTGTCACCCATCTGGGGCCCCCTAGTCTGGGGTGGAGACCACGCCACGTGGTAGTGGCCCCGGGCCCGGGGTCCACTACTCTGGGCTGGGCCGCTCTTATTCTCATGAGATGATTTACTCATTGTTTTGGGCTCCTTGTTGGGCCTTGGCTGTTTATAGCCTATCATTTGCCCCCCACTCCCTAATGCGGATTTTCCGGATGGGGGAGTAGTAAGGGGTGTTTCTGCCTTGGAGAGTGGACTTTCTGGATACTCCGGGGTGCTAGACATATGTCCTCGGGGCTGGACATTTTGTGGTTCTATGAGTGCGTCTTCTTTGGGGGGTGGGATTTTGCCTCGGTTGCCCCCAGTTCCGGGGTGTGCACTGAAGTACGTACGCCCGGGGCTAGTGGTTAGTATTTGAAGGCCTTGATACTTTGACTGTCCTTGGTTGCCCCCAGGCCCGGGGTCGGGACTGAAGTGTACATCCCGGGGCGTTGGGTTTGCGCATATACAAAAATGCACGTCTATTAAGGAATATATGTAATATTCTGAGAGTGCATTTTTGGATTTTGTTTTTGTTTCTTTTCTCGCTTTTTTTTTTTTTTTTTGAAAAATAACAGCTGTCATCCACTATCCCCGGGCTTTGGAGATAGTGGGCCGATCTTTTTGGGCCGCCACGTGTCTTGGGCGGTTTGGATTCTGATTTTGCCTATAAATAGCGGTTCCCTCCCCTCATTTTGTCTTTTACGAGTTTTTGATTTGCTGTTGTGATTCTGCTACTCTGAAGACCTGCACTCCGGGCTATAAGCGTGATCTGATCCCAAGTTCATCGTCGCACCCAGACCTACGGACTTCACTGTAAGTTTTCTTGCTCCGGTCTTTGTATTCCTTTTTGTCTTTAAGTTTATTTTACTTTCTTGGCCCGGACTGAGTAGAGATACTAATTGTAGGCTTTATCTTTTTGTTGGGTAGCCCGGGGTAGTCCCTTTGTATGGTTAGGAAAATAACTGCTAGACGAGTTTTAATTCCTCTTTCCGACCCAAGTACTTCTTCCAGTAGTGTTAACTCTCCGGATAGTAGTCTAGAATTGATAGACCTAGATTGGGGTATAATGGGTAAGAAGAAGAGCCGTCTTCCCGTACTAACGAGTATTGCGACCAAGGACATGGGACCGGGGTACAGTCTGAGTGAGCCGGACGGTAGCTGGGGCCACTCTAAGTATTATTTTGTGAAAAGGGACCCGGGGATTCCTCAAGCTTACTTCTTCAGGGATCTCAGTGCGGAGTTTGGGGAGAACCCGGATGTGGCAGAGATGACCCGATACAATAGGGCTTTTCTCGACTCTAAGTTCGGGGCTAAGCCAGGGTCCGGAATGGATGTTGGTCCCTTTAGAGCGGAGTATTTGGAGACTCCGGTTGAGTGGGACACCATATTCCGGGCTACTTTCCACATAGATAGTGACGTGGAGTGGAGATGGCCGGAGCCCGGGGAAAAGATTTACCACAGGCCCGATGGCGGTTGGGTCGGGGTATGGTTGGAGCACTTGAGGTTGGGATATGGGCCCAGGTGTCATCAGTTTGTTAAGTCCTTTTGCCTGTTTGAGTATGGGATCCCCATTACCCAATTGACTCCGAACGCGGTCAAGTGGATTTCGTACTTTCTGGGGTGTTACCTACTTTCAAGCTTTTCCACCATCTTTTCCAGATGGTCCGGTCCAACAATGTTCCTTTGTTTGAGTTTAGATTCCGGGGCAAAGCCTGTGGCTATCCTTCTTCGGATTCGAAGCCCCTAGTTATGCTTCCGTCTTTCAAAGGCTGGAACAGAGAGTTCGTCTTTCTCCGGGGTGTTGATATCCGGTTCATGCCCACCTTCAAGGAGAATCCTTTGGCTATGCACTTCGTGGTGTTCGATCTCCAGGATGCGGCGTTGGACCGGGTACATACCTTCTGCCGAGGTCTTGGGAGGCTGGTGACTCGGGAGGATCTCATGAGTCATGTCTACCTTTACCGGATAGGATGTAAGTCCGGGCTATATTTTCGTTGTACTCATATCTGTTGTTTTGGTTTTACGCCGGGCTAATGTAAAAATTTCTTTTGTTGTTTTTTTTTTTGTTTTTTATTTCCAGGTCTTCCCGGTTATAACCCGGAGTTTGAGAAAGTTGTTGAGATGAACAAATCCAACAGGGCTTTGGCAGCGGCTCTTCGGAGCATTGGACATGTTCGTGATAACACTAAGGCCCCCGGGGAGGCTAGTGACTCGCAAGCCGAAGAGGGGAGACCGGGGGGTTCGGGGCCAGTGGTCCCCGAAGCTGTGGTGGATGAATCCGGACTGGTTCCGAGGAAGAGGCCCAGGGTTTCTTCTGTTCAAGCTGAGAAGTTTGGGACCATGCTCTCGGACTGCGAGCTTGTGCAGGAGAGCTCTGCTGGTGGTAGCCCGAAGAAGGCTAACTTCCGTCCTCACGAGGCCGCCCCCGTGTCTCCGGAAGAAAGAAACTTCATTGGTTTTCTGGCGGATCTTCCCAGCAAGACGGAGTGGGAGGATATGGGTAAAACTTCGGCCACTTCGCTCTTTCAGGAAATGATGGGGGTTTACGGTCAGGTATGCATCTCCCCGAATTTCCTCCACTTGTTTTTCTTGTTAGGCTTCTAACTGTGTTTATATTGACAGCTCGGGGTCCGGATGGCCGGGGCTGCAGCTTCTGCATGCCGAGAGATCAAGGAGGGCCAGGCTGCGTTGGCTGGGGCATCTGGGAAAGATCAAGAGATTTCCGGCCTGAAGGAGCAAGTTGCCGAGCTGGAGGAGCGCATGGAATCCCGGGTTGAGAAGCTCAAGGCCAGGGCTAAGCTTGTTGCTGATGAGAGGGATGCGTTCCGGGCTAAGGCCAAGGAGTACAAAGAAGAAGTGAAGAAGCTCCGGGATGAACTGAAAGCCAAGAAGTCCGAAGAGGATATCATTGCTGAGTTCCGGGCTTCGGATGCTTACGACGATGATCTTTCCTTGGTCGCAGCCCGGAAAATCAGCCGCTGCTGGGTTGTTGCCGAGAAGATGTGCAAGAGCGATCCTGGGTCTGCCACTTGGGAAAACTTCATTAAAGAGTACATGGAAGCCGAGGATGCTCTTGCCCGGGGTGAAGGGGAACCGACTCCTTACGCTGCTCCCAGCTCCTCTCGTCCTCAGGCTTAACCTCGTTTGGGTGGCTGTGTCCAGTGCCCGGGCTGTGCCCTTGTAATTTCTTGATTTTGTTGATGTAATCTTAACTTGGTTGTATAACTTTAAATTCTGCTGTCGTGTATAACTTTCAAATGTCAGGTGTTTCGGGCTGTCGGTCAGCCCGGCCTGTCTGCTGCTTTTATATCTATTTTTGTTCTGCAAGTTTTGCCTTGTTCTTTTGTTGTTGGTTTGTTTGTAGTTTTTATTGCCCCCCACTCCTTAATTCGGGTATTCCGGATTGGGGAGTCGTTTGTAGTTTGGCTTACTTGGAAAGGATGAAAACTTTTCCAAGTAGGAATTCGGGTGCCTATGGCTTCCCGGGCCGAAGCATTGCTAAGGTCCCGGGCTTTGGCCTACTTGGAAAGGATGAAAACTTTTCCAAGTAGGAATTCGGGTGCCTATGGCTTCCCGGGCCGAAGCATTGCTAAGGTCCCGGGCTTTGGCCTACTTGGAAAGGATGAAAACTTTTCCAAGTAGGAATTCGGGTGCCTATGGCTTCCCGGGCCGAAGCATTGCTAAGGTCCCGGGCTTTGGCCTATTTGGAAAGGATGAAAACTTTTCCAAGTAGGAATTCGGGTGCCTATGGCTTCCCGGGCCGAAGCATTGCTAAGGTCCCGGGCTTTGGCCTACTTGGAAAGGATGAAAACTTTTCCAAGTAGGAACTCGGGTGCCTATGGCTTCCCGGGCCGAAGCATTGCTAAGGTCCCGGGCTTTAGCCTACTTGGAAAGGATGAAAACTTTTCCAAGTAGGAATTTGGATAATAATTGTAAGATTGAAATGCCAAGTAGGAAATAGAGCTCTTTTTCATTGATAACAGAACGATTACATAGTTTGCAAGTACAATTCCCAAAAACGCCCGTATATGAGCTGAAACTATTTCCCTTTACTGGTAGTACTTTCTTAGTCTGAGGCCGTGCCAGGTGTTGGGGACTTCGGAGTTGTCCATGTGACTGAGCTTGTAGGTTCCGGGGCGTAGTACCTCTTTAACTCTGTAGGGACCTTCCCACTTAGGCATAAGTTTTCCTGTGTTAGTGGGGTCTGAAGCCTCGGTGTCCCGGAGTACTAGGTCCCCGATTTGGAAGTTTTTGACTCTTGACTTCTTTCCGAAGTATTCTCTTGTTTTCTCTTTATACTTCTCCATTCTTTGTACTGCTTTGTCCCGGAAACAAAAATGCACTCTCAGAATATTACATAGACGTGCATTTTTGTATATACGCAAACCCAACGCCCCGGGATGTACACTTCAGTCCCGACCCCGGGCCTGGGGGCAACCAAGGACAGTCAAAGTATCAAGGCCTTCAAATACTAACCACTAGCCCCGGGCGTACGTACTTCAGTGCACACCCCGGAACTGGGGGCAGCCGAGGCAAAAGCCCACCCCCTAAAGAAGACGCACTCATAGAACCACAAAACGTCCAGCCCCGAGGACATATGTCTAGCACCCCGGAGTATCCAGAAAGTCCACTCTCCAAGGCAGAAACACCCCTTACTACTCCCCCATCCGGAAAATCCGCATTAGGGAGTGGGGGGCAAATGATAGGCTATAAACAGCCAAGGCCCAACAAGGAGCCCAAAACAATGAGTAAATCATCTCATGAGAATAAGAGCGGCCCAGCCCAGAGTAGTGGACCCCGGGCCCGGGGCCACTACCACGTGGCGCGGTCTCCACCCCAGACTAGGGGGCCCCAGATGGGTGACACTCGACACACGTGGCACCCCACCTCAGCTGACATTCCGACATATGGCGCTGACCAACACTAAAAGACAAGGGAAGGCACGTGCCAAATCATTTCTGCAACAACATGGCCACACTCCAGTCAACGGTCACCCCAGACTAGTCCACGTGTCCTACATCCCGAATATTCAGCGGTTTGTCCCCCAGATCCAACGGTCGGGGGTGAAGGTAACCTACCCCTAAACCCTAGGCCTAGGGCTATAAATACCCCTAGTAAAGAGGGTTTAGGGGGGGACACTATTTACACACCCACACACTCTTATTACTTTGTGATACTCTCCTTGATTATAGTCTTCCAAAGCCAACTCTTATTCTCACGCCGGAGGCACCTCGGGGCCGTACCCCCCCTCCGGTGTTGTTTTGTAGGCACCCCACCACAGCTACACCCCTTCCGAGGCAGGAGTTGGCGAGGAAGGACCCGATCAAGATTCGGAGTTATCACAATTCTTTTTTTTTCTTTTTTCCTTATCAAAGGAAACCTTTTTTTATCTAACCATATGAAATAATTTATTCTTTGTGTTAATTCTTTTAACAAACAATGTGAAGAAATGTATATTACCCCAGACTTTATATAATTATGGTATAATATTATATATATAATTAGCATGATAGCACGTGCAAAGCATGGACACCATTTAAATTCATCTAATTTAATTATTTTGATTATTAAGAAAGATGATTCAAATTTTTTGAAATATAATACATAAAAAATGTTATATATTTAACAAATTTTTTTAAAAAATATAACAAAAATACATAATTTTTAAAATATAAAAAATATGTTACATTTTTTAAATATTATATATGAAGATTGATTTTATATATGATCGTAAAAATTTACTTAAGAATTTCATATTATCGTAAAATTTTACTTACACTTAGGAACTCATATGATTTTTTATAAATAATTCTAAAAATGTGACTGTTGTGGAATAAAAACAAGGGTTGTTAAATTGCGGCTAGGGTTTATGTATAATTAATATTAGGGTTCATGAACTTCGTGCTTTATTGGCTGTTTCTACGTTCGAGACTGATTGGTCCTCACAGAATTCCTACGTATCTCGATATTGAGAATCAAGCCAAAAATGTAGTTCTGAGAATGAGGGGTCAGGCCCCTATATAGGCTTGAGAAGCCTTAGAATCGTAGTAGGGTTAGGTGACTTGGTGGGCAAGTCACCTCCTTAAAGAAGGTTCCAGATCCTATCTTGTAGGAGTCCGTTTCCTTATTGAACTCGGTGCCTTGGAGGTTACTTCTTGTATTCAAACAAGAAGTCGGTGGTATACACGACCTTGATTCTAGATCGTTCTCATTCTGCGGATCAGGCCCATGTTAGAAAACAAGCATATACCAGGCGTCCCCGGCTTGGGTTGTTTCTTGGGCTTAATCATTACTTACGAATTTAGTGCCCAACTAGGGTTTTAGGCCTCATTAATGGACCATTCAATACAACATTAAATATGTCTTTAGGGATTATTTTCCACCCATATCATTTGCCCCCCAACTTCTGGGAAAACGTTTTTCGTAGAAGATTAAGGTCAAGTCGGCCCTGCCCGGGTATCATCTTATAGTAAAGTGTGGAGCGACCTACACATTCACAACGACTATAACTTGAATTCTTTTCAAAGTTAGTACTTAAGAAAGTCAAGTGTTCCTTGGCCTCTCGAACCCTTTTCCTAAGGTTTCTGGGCCTTTCGTGAATAGAATTAGTGTCGTTTCGAGCTCATAGACACTAATCCCAGTGCAATTCGTGCATATGATCCTTTATCATAAGTTCATTAGTGATTTATTCCTCTCAACTTATCATAGTGGCCGTTGCTCATAAGCCTTAATAAAGGCTAATTTTGAGCAAACGACGAAAATTCTACCCTAATTGGGGCTAAACAACCCTAAACGGGGCTATAGAGACCTTAGCCAAGGCTAACTAACTCGTCCTTGATGTAATTATTACTAAGATATCCATTCTTAACCTTGAGATAGGTTAATTTTTGAGTGGAAGTCCTTAAACGTCGCTAATCGAGGTTAATCACCCCCTAACTGTGATTAGTAAAATCCTAACCCCAAATTTTGAAGTCAAGTTCAACCAGTGGAGATTTTTATAATCTCCTGGTCGAAGAAATAATCACTTGAATATACCCATTTTTGAGTGATCTAGACAAGAAATACGGTTCCTTGGACCTTATTTTCAAACTAGACCTGGTTTTCAAACCAGGCCTTGTTTTTCATCAGTGTTGACCCCCTAACCTCACATTTGGAGGTTAAGCTCGTATGATAGGGATTCTTATAATATCCTGGTTGGAAGAATAATCACATGAAAACATGCATTTTTGAACGTTTTGGAGGCGAAATTTTACCCTTTAAGCTGGTTTTCAAACCAGACCTTGTTTTCAAACAAGGGTTTCTCAAAATTTCAAGAGACAACTAGGGCACCTACATAGGCTTGTAGAGGACCTTATAAGGTCCTTGATTCTCAAATTTGAAGGTAATCCAACCATTTTTAAACGTTCTGGAGCCAACTAAAAATCAACTAGGGGTTCTTGGTTTTCAAACCAGGACCCATTTTTTCCTCCCCATGCTTCTGCTCGGCCACCTCTGCTTTGCCACTTGGCTAGGGGCACCTGGTCGGCTGGGTCCCTCCCATAATTGTTTTTGGCAAAAATTTGACTATTTGACTTTTACTTTTAACCTTGACTTTGACCAAAACCAAATCTTGTCTTTGGCTTCCCTCTTTGTTTCTAGAGTGGACTTGCCATACCTTGGTTGGTTTATGATCCTTGATCTCAAACAACCTACTTCTTAGTTTTCGTGACCTTTTGGGCCTTAACTCGTTCATGAATCCTTCGATTCAACCATGGCCTCTGGTTCTCAACAACCTTCAATTCTCATACTTGGATGTAGAATTTGTTACAAATTTCTTTTGGCCTTGCCCCCCTTATCATTAAACAAAGAAGTCTTGCTTCTTAGTTGCCTATATAAGGAATTCCCTTGTTCTTCAAAACCTGACTTCAAGTCTTGTATACTTTGGTTGGTTTTTGATCCTTGATTTTGACTCTAGGACTCTAACTCTCCTACCTTATTTGTAGAACCATTCCGTGGTTTGAATTTAGCCAATGGTTTCTGATTTCAGGTCTTGAATTCAAACAACAAGCTTGATTTGAGGCAAACAGCCTTGTTGGCCATCAAGGCTTATATTTTGTGTAGATATCTAGAATTTAAAGTTCTAACCTTTCATTTTAGAATATATCTTCCAAAATCTTGTAAAGTATTAGCTTTTTTAGCTAATCTCTTGGATTAGTGCCTTAACTCAGGGTTTTTGGCTTAATCCTCAGTTTAGACTTAATAAGCATGAGTTAGCTGAACTTCTTGAGCTGCCAACTTTATTATTGCTTCTGTCTGTATTTCCATTCGTTTCTTTCATTTATTCTTACGAATTTTATCATTTATTTTACCCAATTTCAAGTTTATCAGACCCCTTTTTCACTATTTTCAGCTATTTGACCTGTAAACACGGGTCATCGGGAAGATAAGCTGTTATCAAGGGTCACCCTTTTCCTTATAAAAGAGTGGGGGTGGAAGTCATTTCTTCACACTTCCTTCTTCTTTCAAAGAAAATTTGCCTTTCAAGAGCTTTAAAGCTTCAAGTGCTTTTGTCGATTTCAAACAAGAAGTTCGATGGCAAGCTAAGGTGGTAACAACACCGTGATTCCTCCTAAAGGCCTCCTTCAACTTCTTAACAAGAGGACCAAGGAAAAGAATAAGAAAGGTAAGAAGGTATTTCCTCCTCGTTAACAGTTATCTTTGCTTGAGCTCTTAGATGAGCTCGGGGACTTGTTTCCAAACAACGCCGAATTTGACTCTTTCATATTCCATAATACCTTAGATTTGGATGACCTTAAAGAGCTACTTAAATATGAATTCCCTCCTAGTTTGAAACTTAAGGTTCCAACACTAGGTGAGAGAACATGCAATTGGCATCCCAATAATTTATTTGTGTATAAGAGCGCCACCATATCCGTCGTTAGGTTTCCAGTTCACCCCTGGATTGTTAGGTTGCTAGCCGAGGTTAAAGTTAGCCCCAACCAACTTTATCCAAACGCCTGGAAATTTATTTTCATTTTTATGGTCGAATATCTCAAGGGAGGCATCCGCCTTAGCATCCCATTATTTAGGTACTTGTTTGCTTTCAAGAACAGTCCTGTTACAAGGAAGGGGTGGGTGAGCATCCAACACCGTACGAAAGCCAGACAGATTATCAATGCTGCATCAGTTCCTGATTCTTATCATAACTGGAGGCATGTATTCTTTATCCTTCGGTGGAAAGGGGGAGATTGGGGTGAATTTTTCAGATCTTAGTTCAATCACGTTATTGATGAAAGTGTTTGTGAGCTTTAACTTACAAGGGAAGAGATAGCTCATCGTGATTTGCTGATTTCAACCTACAAAGATGTCCACTACTTGGAAGTTGTAACTGAACGTGCCTTAATAGAGGCCGGCCTTAGTTGCGTCCCTCTTGAGGGTAATTCTGACTTCGACTTCTTTATTTTCATTACACTTGTTCTTATTCCAACATTGCTTCTTTGTTTATTTTTGCAATTGCTGAAGAAATTTAAAGTCAACCAAGCCATGCTCCTCAGATTACCAAGAGGATGATCAAGAAAGCTGAAAAGGAGGCCAACCCTGATGAAGTTCCTGCCCCAGATTTCCTCCAGCACTGTTCAACGGTCGGGAAGAGAGTTAGGTGTTCATAGGGAAGCATGAAGACAACATTTATGCCTGAATGGGCCATTGCTCCAGCCGACCAGGATCATTTCACAACGACTATGGACCTTGCAGAGAGTGAAAGCTGAGAGGCTTATCATGCCTATAATGTAAAGCCCTTTCTTTGCTTTTTCACTCTTATTCATTATTGACCATCATGGCTTAACCTATCTCTCTATGGTATTTTCTTTTTTCAGTTGAACGCCCATTTTCAGAATGTTGTTTAACTTCGAAACACGTACAAGAATAAGGAGAGGATTGCCCTCAAGGCCTCCGAGAAACACAAGAAGGAGTCTGAAGAGTGGGAGGCCAAGTATTTCTCCTCGGAAGACCAACTCTCCACCCTCAAGGGGAAGTACTTAGCCATGGAGAACAGAGCTTAGAAGAATGAGGACTCGATCATACACAACTTGTAATAACCCTAATTTTTGTGAATATTTGAAACCTGGATGAATAGAGATTCTACGGGTGTACGAAATTTTTTTTGCAACCACGCTATGTCCGAATTATTAGATGAGGGTTTCGATTTGATATTATGTCTTTACGATGCAAATGAGTGTATGTAAAAAATTTTTAGTTTTCGACGAAACCCATTATTTCAAATGGTCATATTTTACGAGATATCGAGGAATGTGAAAACTATGCCAAGATCAGGGGAAATTATAATTTAGAAATTTCATGCAATAGGTATATTAAATCGAGGTACATGGAATATTGAAGATTACTCGAAGAAATCTCCACAACGAAATGTTTCAAGGATTAATCAAGAGATAAATATCGGATAATAGCTAAGATGACAAAACCCATGCAATTTCTATGCAAGCCATGCATGTTGGCTAGTCCACCAAGTCAAACAAGTCAAGGAAACAAGGAACTAGTGTTAACACAATATCACGCAAGTATACGTGGCCACAAGTAATATAATTCAAGTTCATTCCACAGAGATCTGGTTAAGTTTCTATTCAATTAATGCACCTATTCAACAATGTATGGTTTTAATTCACTGCTAAGATAAATAATAAATTGGGGTTTAAATTAACTAAAGTAACTATGTTGCAAATTATCAACTAAGAATGAACAATTAACGAGAATTAAACTGAATTACTTATATGAGAATAAACATGGGACTCAAACTTCATTAACTACTTCGCTTAGAGTTGATGCCTTTAATCAATGCATGTGATGATTTTGATAACTGATCGAATAACACGAAACAAGTACACGCTACCTGTTAGCATACGTATACCAAACTACTCATACATCCACAAAAGAGATAGAAGATGAATAGACACCAATTATGCTTAGACCCTATATGTCTATAGAATTTGAAAACATAAAGGTTGAAGAACAAGTTACTCCTATTGATCACATAGGGCAATATAAGTATTTTCATCTTATACTACGAATCATATTGATAACCAATTATGAACCTATGCTAGCATGGCAAGTTCTAAATCTCAGGATCCACTTTCACTTTACAAGAGATTAACAATTCAATTTAGATGTTAGCTACGCATCTAAAAGCATTAAGATTGACCATACAAGGATATCAAGAATTCATCACACACGGATCTTTAAAGCATTCACACTACTAAGCTACATAGATAAATCCGTTAGAATCCCATGACAACGATTAGTTCATAATTGAACCGTTCGTCACCATGGGATTTGATGAAAACATGGTATGAAACAAAATATGAATGAAAATAAGAATATTATTAAAACAAAGAGTTGAGAAAACAAATCTAGAATCCAGAATAACGCCTAAGAAAAGAACACAAAAGATGAAGTAGATCTTGATCTGTTGCTTGTCACGAGCATTTGATCTTTCTCCCCTTTTCTCCCTTGCAATTCTATGCTATGCTATGTAATTGATATAAATTACAATGATTTGATGTGTTTATATAGGCTCTAGAAGCCTTGTCCCACAAGAAAATACCTTACAAAACTATTAGAATTCGATTCGATGCAAGAAACTTCCTAAAATACGATTACAACTCAAATTAGGGCAAAACGGTAATTTTTCAGCATAACTGGCCAGGCTAGGGCGCAACCTGCGCAGTCAATCCCTATCCAAGGGCGTAGTCTGCGCACCTAGGGCGCAGTCTGCCCACTAGATTTCTGGAAAATTTCTGTTTTCTGTTGTTTCGCTTCGTTTCGCTTCGTTTTGACTCCAAACGCTTCCGTTCTTTTTGCATTAGCTTCCTTCTTCAATTCTCGATCTAAAGGATCACTGTGGTGGTCTTCAACAAGACTCCATTCTTTACTCAAAAGCTCCAATGCAATTCCAAAATTGACGAAAATGTAAACCCTAATCGACAAACTTGTAATCCTGCACAATTAAGCAAAATACATCAAATCTACAACAAACTTGAGTCCAAGACAATCAATTTAAGTTGATATGGAATGTTCCAAGTGGATATAAAATCCACTTATCAACTAGCTAGTTAGTTTCCTAACTAAACATTAAGCAACATAGTTCCCTAATATATGGATCGCCAGCATTATGGTTAAGTGTAGGCTTAGAAAACTAGCTAGCTATCTACCATATGATGCATATATGCAATACATATCACACCAAATCATTTTACACCAAAACAAAAGCAAGCAAACTCTCTATCCCCCTCCTTTTCTCTCATCTCGGCCAAAACAGAGGCAGCAGCTTAAAACTGCCATATCTCCTTAATTTCTCACTCAAATTTTGTGTTCTATAGCTCGTTGAAAAGGTATTGAGATGCGACAACTCTTCTTCAGGAGCCTCATCCAGAAAAGCAAGGTAAGGACCTCATTTTTTCCAGTTCTTTCAAGAGGGGTATAGTAACTCTTAAAATTACTAAGTTGTGTTCTTGATGTTCTTGTTAGTTTAAGGTTTGTTAAGGATAGATCAAGCTTCTACAAGTTTACTACACTATCCCTAAGTGTTTTTAAGGCTTCAAGAAAGGTATAACTCTAACCCATCCTTTGATTTATAAGAGATATGAGTATATATGGATGAGGTGTTAAATATATGTTAGTTTTTGAAAGGTTATCTTGTAGATGTATATATCTTGTTGGTTGTTGGTTATGAATGGAAGTTGATGATGTTTTATTGATATTTAAGGACTGACCTTGTGTGTATAATGATGGATTGATGGTTTAGTTGGGTTATGTATGGGATTAAAGTGGTTAAAATTTTAAATCGTTATGTGTATAGGCATTGTTATGACCATTTGCACTTAGAACAGTTTCAAACCATGATTTGGGACTCTTAAAGAATGATTTTTGAGAACCACTGGACATGGTCGTGTAGCTCTTCCTTTCTAGTTTAAGAGATACGTTTGTTTTAGTAAAGACAATTCGAAAAACCAAACTGCTACGAAGTACCAAGTTGTAAAATGTAGTCGGATCACTTAAATGTATTTAAAAATCATGAAATTTGGATAGTATGAATTTTGGTCAGTAAAGGAGACATCCCAAAAAGAATTATGCAAAAATGTTAATTTTTAGATTTTATAAAAATGTCGGAAACAAAGTTGCGCGATGACAACCTTCATTGCCGAGCTACTGCATTATTCAGTAAAATCCAAAAATGGATCTTGTGACCAGGACCAAAATCTTGCCCTATTAAAATTTAGACATTCTCTAGATCGTGCACGCAAAAACGGTTTATCATTTGAGTTAACGGTTAAGGAGTTATAAGCGTTTTAGTGAAACTAGCGAAAATAGTACAACTCCGTAGTTGACCAAGTTTTTAAAATGTGTTTCGCCTATCTAAACTCGTGTTTTTCAAATCCAAGCAATTTCGATAAATGTTACAAACACTCAAGAAGCTCCTTGAGGTGGTTTCGTAATTAATTATGGATTTTTCAATTTACTAAAAATGTGGGAGCGCGAGTCGCATAATAGTAACTTCCCGAGAAGTCAACTCTAAAGGCACTATTTTGACGAGCCATTTTGTCCAAGATAAAAGTATAATTACAAGTCGGTTAAAACATGGAAGTTGTTGAGGGGCATCATGACTATACGTTGGAGTAAAGATTTGGATTAAAGGTCATTGATAAGATAGTTTTACGAATGATTAAAATAGACCCGAGGAGGTGAAATGCCGGGCAAAGATAAGCGTTAATAGAAATTAACTATGGACTCATAAAGACAAAAGACGTTAGTAACCACGTAATTGGTTAATGAAGTTGAGTATACTTACCAGTATTATAGGTAGCTATTCGATTAAGAAGGCTAACCGAGATTTGATATCTGTTTCTAGAACTATCCGGAGCGCGTGGAACCTGGGGAATGTACTTTGAATTCCAGGCAAGTTTTGCAACCCTAAGCTTTTGTTTTCAAAATATTATATTTGGATTCTGCCTATGCAATTTAACTTTTTAAAATTTATACATAAGGATTTTCACTGTTATTTTATGGATTTTGCGCTTAATATTGTATGCATGCTGTTTCAAAACCTTATGTCGAAATTGATATATATGTATGTATGTTTATACATACTTGAACTCTAGTATAGAAATTATTTTCTTCGGACAATGACTCTAGCAATAGAAGTCGTATCGGTCCAAGTATATTATTGACCGGGGCGTGATGTTTTATTTCATCTTTATTAAATTGCGAAAAACCCGAATAGTTATTCGGGAAATATCGGATGCTGATTATTATTTACTATTTATATGTTATTAAAAATATTCAAAAATATTTATCTTGGATTAAAGGATTATTTTTAATTGATTATTTATTTAATATTAAATCTCCAAATATTATTAATTATTTATTATTTTAAAAATAAAACTAATCCAAGATACCTCAAGCGTTTTCAAACTCGAACTCTTTTGAACTAAAAATATTTTCGAAAACCCCCGGTCATGTTTTATTCACTCGAGCATGATTTCAGGAAATTATCAGTCGATAGACGTCGGACTCCCATTACTCGCTTTTCCTTCAAAATGATTTTCTTACTATAAGAAAAAGGGACTCTGGCGGTGAGGGATCGTTGACGAACGATCTTATTTTTCGTGTAAGCGGCCGTTAGCCAGGCGGTCCATCATTTATTCCGGCCAAGGTGTTGCCGAAGGATGATTACGGATGTAGTTTTCATCAAGGGTGATTATGGATGTAGTTTTCGCTCAAGGGTAATTACGGATGTAGTTTTTGTCCTTCTACTAGTAGAAAAGACCCGCAGATTATTGGACTTGGATGTGACGACTGATCATCGTCAATCCTTGTCAGGTTTTATGTTTTCTTACAAGTCCCATTCCTCCACTTTGGAAAAATGATTTGATATCGCATCTTAGGCGTAAGAGCCAAGTTGCGGATAGTGATTTTGTGCAGTATCTAGAACTGCGAGATTATTTCAAAGATAATGGCAAATGTTTAGTGCACATTTAAATTATTTAAAAATTTAAAGATGGTTCAGTTTGCGTATGATACAAAGCAACTGTCGTAGCAACATATTGAACTGCGTATTTTGAGAAACTTTCTAAAAGGTTAGCAAAACTATAGTGTATACTATTTTGCTACGATATGGAGATTATTATTGCTATTATGAACTTAATTTGTTCATATGATATCATTTTCTTAAAACTTCATACTGAGTACGAGTATTTATTTAAAACACGGACATATATATTGTCGAGTTATATTTTAATATCATGAGATATATGCTCATACTTTTGGAAAAATCTTTTTCGAGACAGATTATATTATTACTCAAAATGGAAAACTTGCTAAGCATTATGTAGCTCATTCTTGCTTTATAAAAACCTTTCAGAAAGAGAAGAATTGGGTCGGTTAACTCCGTACCAGCAGAAGATGAGTAGAGGAATTACCCCTGGAATGATTCAGTTCCGGATGAATACAACAAAGTAAGTCTTATAGGTTTGAACTGTCATTAACAAGACTTGCCTTCTGGTGCAGTTTTATAAGTAAAATTGTGTAAGATTCTGGATTGTATAGATGAATTATAATATTTAGTGTTACTCTTATTATCCTTTCTGAGGCTCTAACTTATAAGTATGAGAGATTGAGGTCTGTATTGGTGTATTGTTGAGTTATAAAGTTAATACATGTATGATTTGGATGGATGGTCATGTGGCGACCTGAATCCCTGACCTTGGATTTGGGGGCGTTATAGAAATGGTATCAGAGCAATAAGTTATATACTCAGAAACGAGGGTGTTGAGAGTTAATTCTAAGTAATTGAATGATGTAAGAGATCATAGTAAGTTATTATTGGACTACCAGAAGAAGTACCGGTGAGTGAAGTTGATGGGAATGATTACTTGAGGTATTACACTAGGATCGATATAATCTTTAGAGACCATTAGGATGATGAGTAGAGAGTTGGGAGTCGTACCTGACTTATCAGATGTAATGATATAGGAAGCAAAGTGAAACCTCAAGAGTAGTTGAAGAAAAGGCGATATTGCCAATATGATTGGATGAATTGGCTGGCATAAATTTTATTTCCCATAGTCCTTCACAGTTTAGCCATATGGTGGCGACATTTTAAGAATCGAGAAGTTTAGACTTCCTTACATAATTAAGGGTACTAGTACTTGTAATAATGAAAGGCCTTTATTTTGGCTTTAAGACTTGATTTCCGACAAGTAACGGTTTTACCAGAGAAAGTGGTTACTATACCATTATGGATTCCATTACACTCGATGGAGAATTTTACATATGTTATATGAGAAAGTTATCGTAAGACTAACATGCTAGATGACGTCAATTACGATTCGTACGTTAGGACGTGATGGTAGAACTCGAAGAACAAACACGGGGAAATAATGACATAACTCTAGTGAAGTTGGATCTGGTCGTAACGAGCGATGTGGCAATCTCAGGATCTACTAGAAGAGAGACAACTGAGTCTAGAGCGGTATCCTTTGATAGAGATTTTATCAGAGACTACGTATATATAATTGTAGACCTCTATATTGTTGGTAGTATATGTTCACGTGCACACACTTACCACTGAACCTATGGACTGCATTGAGATCCCTGAGAGATCTCTTTGATCTATTCCCAAGGGGAATTGGCCACTTATGATTCATGTCAAAGGCATGAAGTAGGACCCTATGGACTTAGCAGGTGTCCCTAGAATGATGTGAAGCATGGTCTTCAAGATAAAGCACTGAAATGATAGATATAATTGCGAGACCCCAACTTAATAAATTACTTTAAATGATGATTGAGAGACACCCTAATCGGTATCCGGTATTATGAAGACGAAGAGATGGAATTATCCTTGTAATGGTGATAATGAGATGCATGGATAGTCATCGACTTACTTTGGTAATTACTGGCTGGTGCACTACTTCATTTTTAAACTATTCATTAACCATGTTACCTTGATTAGTTTATATCAGGTAACCCTTCTAGCCTTGTACTTTGAACTGGTGGGGTAATAACTAGTGATATACTTTCTCTAAACCAGGACTTATCCAAAGTATTTTATTTGATCCATGAACATTATATTCAATGTTTATGATTATCTTGTTCTACTTAGGACTATTTACACTTTCTTTCAAATTAGCCAAGGAATGTTCAACAATTGTTTCCTTAATTAATCAACGAATATTCCTAAATGAATATTGGAATTTGACTGCTTCTTTCATGCTTAAAATCTTCAGTTGATCTCATAAATATTTAACAACTTGTTGAGAACAGGGATGATCTAACATCCAGCTATTCCTCGTGAATTCTTTTCATTCTATTCAAGATGAGATTGTATATCGTACATTAAAATCATAGTAAGGATATCATTTTGATACTGGTATTCTGAATTTAATTCTATTGTAAGATCTGATAAAGTACGTGTACGGAGGCACCCTTGGGGTGGACCGTTTCAGTGATAAGTAATGTTTGATGAGAGGTTATCGATTGCTCCGATACCAAGAACATTCTATTCAGATTTTATATTTTCCTTTCTTGGTCTAAACTTAATAACTTTTTATTTCAATTCGCTATCCGAGTAGCCTAAAGTTTCTTCAGTAGGGTACGATGTTGAAATTTTGTTCTGGCCAATTGAAACAGGCTAGTTGATATGTCAATATGAATGACTAGTTGATTGTTCCGGCTAGTCAAAATTGCGACGTTATAAAGAACATCTAGCTAATTGTCCTAGCTAGTGGTGATGTCTCAAACTAGTGAACTAGCAAACTTTGTCTAGTTAGTTGCTAGTATTTTTTTTTTGAAAAGGGCTAGTTATTGTTTCACTGGTCCACCATCCAAAATTAATTCATTCAGCAATTCCACAATGCATTTTGTATGCGGTGAAGTATGTTGATAAAGTTTCAACGAATGATTTGATTGAGACCTAGCAAGGTCACCCACTTAACTTGAATTCTTACCCATCTTATTATCAGACTTTATGTCACTTGAATATTCTATTCTTTCAATCATATAATGAAGATACATTTAAAATCATTGGCTACTTGAATGATAAGCTACTTCATTCTTTAGTTGTCATGGAGTCGAATTGTTTCTATTGGTTGAATTCTTTTTAAAAGATTCATGAATTCCTCTTAATTATTCAAGAGGAGAAGTATTTACCCGATGTAAGAATTTTATAAAGACCATCTATATGACATTTGTATCCATCAATCATTGCCCTCGTGCAACATTCTCCATGACAGCATTTTACAAAATTATAAGGGCATGGAAGAATAAAACCTTATTGTGTTCTATCTATCCCTCCTTTGTCCTTTGAGCATTGAGACTCCTAGCATTCGGGACTCATTAATATCCTTGAAACACATGATGTGGAAATTCTTATTGCAATTTCTTTTATATGACATTGGTATTTTGGAAACAGTTCCCTTCAAAAGTGATTATTCTATGGTGAACGGGAGGTACAATTATGAATCGTTGCCCCAATACAAGATTGAAAACCAAGTGTTGTAGTTGTGCAGCCAGAACAGTGTGCCAAGTAATTATTTAAAGTAAGAATAACATGTGGAACAAACCACATGGACCTTTAATATGATTCTGAGGAACGATATAAGAAATAGTGAGGTAATTGAGAGTACGCCCTTACTAAACGTTGTCAGAATGGTATATTAATGAATTCTAGAACTACCGAGCCTTTTCCTGCTTCAAGAAATGCAAATCGATTGTGATGTAAGACATAACTTTTAGGGGAAACTAACATGGAAGTGAGATGGACAAGAAAGGAAGAAATATTTTAACAAGAATGTGAAGCTTACTTAGCTTAAAGGGATTGATGCACATAGAAAGACAAAAAGTTTAAAAGGCACCTAGTAGCGAATAGATGCATGGTTATCCTAATAGAGTTTATTAGAAATCGCAAATAGAAGCAGGCCTCTTACCGAATGGCACCAATTGTGAAATAGGGTCGGGACATCTTACATATAGTATCGAGAATAGATACCCCTCATCGGTTGTAAGAGAATTGTTGACTAGTTAAAATTTGTAGTTACCTTTAGAAGATAAGGTTGAAGAGAGGATTTCAAACTTAAGATCGACCTCTATACTGTGCCAAAGAAGGCATTTTCCACTAATAGAGACATTATAAACTTTTGAAGTATCGTTTGGATTGACTAATGAGTCAGAAGCCTTTATGGGTTAATGAATAAAGTTTTGTTCTCACTAAATCACGCAAGCGTATGCCGTCACAAGTAATATCACAGTAAGTAGAGTTCGTTCCCATGAAGACCTGGTGTAATTCAGATTATGCACTTATGCAACAATGTATGATTATTATTCACTACTAAGACAAATACTAAGTCAACTAATTTAACTTACAAGCTATTTAACAATACTAAGAATTAATTAACTAATGAGATTAAAACTGAATTACTTATGAGATATAAAACATGGGATCCTAACTTCATTAAATACATCGTTTAGAGTTGATGCCTTTAATCAATGTATGTGAAGGTTTTGACAACTAATCGGACAACACGAAATTAGTACACGCTACCTTTCGGTATACGTATACCAAACCACTCAACATCCACAAAATAGATAGAAGCTAGGTAGACAGCAATAATGTTTAGACCCTATATGTCTATAAGATTTGAAAACATAATGGTTTAAGTACAAGTTATCCATTGAGATCACATAGGGCAGCGTAAGATGGTTAAACAATACGAATCATGCATGTCAAAACATCCATTTACCTATGCTAGCATGGCAAGTTCTAAATCTCTATATCCACTTTCGCATTCAATAGAGATTAAAAAAACAACTTAGATGTTAGCTACGCATCCAAGAAGAATTAGCACAACTATACGAGGAAATCAATAATTCATCACACACAAATCTTTAAAGCAATCAAACTACTAAATTCCGTAAATAAATCCGTTAGAATCCCATGAGAACGATTAGTTCATAATCGAACGGCTCGTCATCATGGGATCTAGTGTAAACATGATATTAAACAAGATCTGAATAATAACTAGAGTACTAGAGTAATAAAGTTTAGAAAACAAATCCGAAACGAGAATCCAAAAGTATCGCCTAATTAGAAGAATTCAAAATATGTAGATCTAGATCTCCGTTAGCTGTCACGATCTTCGGTAAATCCGTCTCTATCTTGTATCTCTTGTCTCTCTTTTGGATCTCTTCTGAAAAATGTGCCTCTTCCGTTGATAACATGCGTTTATATAGCCCCTCATGCCTTGTCCAACAAGAAATTCCAAAACTGACTTAAAACAGGATTTCTGGCAGGCTGGCACATCGCCCCCGCGCTCTTCTTAATTCGTCCCTGCTTCTGGAAAATCTTCATACTTTGCTGATTTTTCTTCTTTTGACTCCAATTCTTTTGCGAATTCTCGTTCTTCATTTCCTGAGTTCAAAACCACCAAATAAACACGAAAAAGTACTTCCTGCTTCCAGCTTGTAGTCCTGCACAAACTCGCTTAAAACACATCAAAAACACCACATACTTGAGGTCAAGTAATCAATTTAAGCCGATACGAAGCATTCTAAGTGGATATAAAATCCACTTATCACACCCCCAAACTTAAACAGATGCTTGTCCTCAAGCACAAACAATCTCGACACATACAAATGCAGTGCATGAATGCAACTAAATGAAAACTCAAAGATCCCCTCAGATTAACCATAACCAATTCAGCAAGCAAATATCTTAGAAAATGCAATAACTCCAAACAGAGCTCGACTAAATCCCCATATACTAACATTACATGAACAGAAACGTGGGTGTGTGCTACGCTCATCAGATATACTACAAACACTAGATCAAAGCCATAGCCTATTCTTCGCCAGAACAATCACAAGTTTATAAATAGAATGAATGCTAAACACTTCATAACTCAGAGACAACTCCATCATCATTTCAGTTAGACAAGGATTCATGCTTTATTACCAAACAAATAACGACACATAACACAACACACATGCTTATTTGACCGTGCAATGAATGAGGCCCCTAAAGACTAATGCAATAATACCCATGTAACGAGCATTAGGTTAGTGGATCCCAGACCGGAAAAGTCTTAGGTCACTAGGCACAAAGTCCCTTAGAACTTAATTGCTCGTGTATTAAAGAGCTCACCCGTGGTCAATTCTGCATACTCACATAACTCTTTTTTTCTTCTTTATTTTTCTTTCATTTTTTTTTTCTTTTTTTCTTTTTTTTACATGCTAATAATTTGGAATGAGTGCGTTTCGCTCCATCTCATCCAGCCCTAGACTACTCATAAAATATGAGCCGCTACTCATAAAATATGAGCGGCTACTAGATTTTTGATACCTAGCTTTTATTAACACTAGCATGAAATCCCTGTTTTCCCTGAAACTTAAATTTTAGTGCTCCTACGCCATCAAGGGAATAAAGAACATTCTAAATATAATCAGGTGATTAATCTCCACAAACAAATAAGTATGACCTGATCTAGTCCAAAAGCAAATGATGAGACTGTGTAAAGATTTTGTTTCTGAATCATGCAAGTCAATTCATAAGTACTTAAGTCAACCCTCTATTCATCATTACCACACTCAAATCAACATCGACCTACCGAACAGAAATAACCAAGTCCTACGGGATCATGAAATATGCTATGCAAATACAACTAAATGGACTCACATGGAATACATAAACAAATATGCAAACAAATATGCTCTATATGAAACAGTCATGCAATAATATGAATGAAACTACTACTACACATGCAATATGATTTCTACATGAACAAAGACTCTACTACTACTAATCCTCAAATCACCCCCAAACTTGAAATATTCAATGTCCCCATTGAAGGCAATAAAAAGGATAGTAGAGAACTTACCTAACTGTCAGCAGGATCACCCTCCTCGGGTGGTGAATCAGGTGGTGGCTCCTCGGGTGGTAGTGGCTTGAGTTCAAGTGCAAAAGCTTCCTCACTTGACAACTTATGTAGCACCTGAAAATTATTAGAATCAGCTAGCCCACGACACTTATACAGAATGTCAACTATTCTTTCCCATGGAGTTGCATCCAACAACTGAAATAGCCCCTTTCTTTTTTCATTCTCAATGCCAAAAATCCCTCTTGAAGCTTTTTCCACGGAATCTGATTTTTTCAGCTGCTCCATCTCCTTCTTCACAATCTTATCAACAACGACCACCTTGAAACACTCCACTGAATCTGAAGGATATTTTGTTATCCTGAACACATTGAAAGTGACTTTCTGATCATGCACTCTCATGGTAAGCTCTCCTTTTTGAACATCGATCAAAGTTCGGCCCGTAGCTAGAAATGGCCTTCCCAAGATGATGGGAATCCTCTTATCCTCCTCAAAGTCCAGTATAACAAAATCAACCAGAAAAATCAGCTTATCCACCTTCACAAATACATCCTCCACTATACCCCTCGGATACGTGATCGATCGATCTACCAACTGCAATGTCATATCAACCGGTTTCGGATCAGGCAAACCAAGTTGCATGAAGACAGACAATGGCATCAGATTGATACTAGCTCCCAAGTCACATAAGCACTTGTCAAAGGATAAGTTGCCTATGGTGCATGGTATTGTGAAGCTTCCTGGATCCTTAAGTTTTGGGGGCAGTTTCTGTTGCAACACCGCACTGCACTATTCTATCAAAGCAACAGTTTCCAATTCCACGAGTTTCAATTTTCGTGATAGAATAGCCTTCATGAACCTAGCATAGCTTGGCATCTGTTCTAGAGCTTCAGCAAAAGGTATGTTGATATGCAACTTCTTGAAAAGCTCAAGAAACTTGGCAAACTACTTGTCTAACTTCTGCTTCTAAAGTCTTTTTGGATATGGAGGAGGAGGATAGACCTGATTGCTCTCTGTAGTCTGCGCCGGAGTAGATTTTTCAGCAGAATTTTTGCTCTTTTTCGCTTCGCCATCCAACTGATCAGCTGTCAAACCATGAATTACCTTTTCTGTTTCTGAAGAGGGCGCGGGCGCGCTCCTTGAGGCGCAGGCACGCTCCAGTTTCTGTTCCTGAAATTCTCCGTCTTTCGCGGTAGCTGATTTTTGATCGTTCGTGACTTTTCCAGATCTCAAAGTAACTGCTTTCACCTGTTCTTTGACTTCCCTCTTGCCTGGATTAGCCTCTGTATCATTAGGAAGAGTTCCTTCTGGCCTATTCAGCAACGCGTTAGAACCCCAAATTTTGGATATAATTAAAACTTTTTATTAAGTATTGATAAAATGAGGAACAATGATTTCGACAACAAGGTCACCAGCTCTAATGAATGAATGGAATGGATATGGATTCAAATACTTATATGTCATGAAGAATGCTAATGGTTGACAACTTAGGTAAGAATAATCTATCTCCTAGGGGAATAAGTTATGGAAATTCCAAGCAGGAGTATATTCTCATGTCATCTATATCGATAACGATTAGTCCAGTGGTTCCGTGAAAGGGTTAAGGAACGCCCGAGAAAGAACAAGGACATTGTCATAAATATAAGGAATAAAGGAAGAATAAAGAATGAATAGTGTTTTGGTGGAAGTAAGAATATTATTAAACGACACTATATAGAAGTATTCGGAACGGATTTCCGAGTTCGTATTAGTGATCCAGGGGAAAATAAGTGTATGTAAAAGCTGTCTGTAAGAACCCAAAATTTCGGTAGAATTAAAACTTTTCCTATTATGATGAAGTGCATCAATGAATAGTGATTTGGTGGATAAATAGTGATTTTGAGGATTAAGAAAATTTTTCATGCCACCTATGTACGAGACGTAGTGTGGATATTCCGAAGTTATACTAGTAATCTACGGAGTAAATAAGTGTATGTAAATGTGATCGAATTCAGAAATTCCAAATTCTATTTTCGTGTAATATTTGACCGAGCAGTGAATTATATATCAGTAATATCAAGAAATGAGATATTTAATTTGAGGAATTGAGGAGTTAAGATTTTGGAATTTTATTATAAGTGATTTGAGAATTTGGAACGAAAACCACTGAGGAAGTGAAACAAACGTTCTAGAAACCGCTGAAACTTTACAATGAGATTAAGCGATTTAGCGAACGAAGTATGGATTAAGGATATGGTATATTAAGAGTCCAAGGAAGGATATATTATGAGAAAGAAAGAGGATTGAGAATAAACTCCTAGATATGAGAAATAGAGAATGCTTGAGAAATCGGGAGAACGTTTTCTGAGATAAAGAGAAATAAACAAGGGATGTTGGAATTAATATTCATTCAAGGTATTATACCATATTAGAGCAATAATATGCAAAGTATAAGTTGTAACATATTAATTTTATTCACGAGACAACAAGGAAATCAAATTGTTGGAAAAGGAAACAAACCAAGGGACTAATATGAAAGAAACAAAAGATGAGGACTTTGTTGCAATTGTTGTGGATAAGGAAATCCAAGTGAGCCAATGAGGTATTGACAACACATTACAAGAAGATGCATCCAAATGAAATAGATATATAATACATGTATTAGTCATTATTTAGCAAACAAAACAAAACAAACACAAGAAAACACCCATTCTGCCCAGCAGAACAGCAGCTCGTAAAACGGACCTAGAGCCTCCATTTCTCAATGGAATTTCATGTTCTTTATATGGTTAGAAATCTGTGAAGATGCTCTACAACTCTCATTTAGAAGCCTCGATCAGAAAAGCTCGGTAAGGACCTCGTTTTCCATGATCTTTCAGTCGGATGCTAATAACTCCGAATTACTAACTTTGTTTTCTTCATTTCTTTTGATCATCCAAGCTTACCCAAGGCTATACAAGGATTATACAAGGTTTAGAAAGATATTACACACATCAAGGAAGGTATAAACTCTCTCAACCCTTAGCATGACTTGTTTATAGTTTATATTGTTAGATCTATAAGTTTTGGAGTGAATCTTGGTGATTTGAGTTGTAGATGATGAAATCTTGAAGTTATGTGCTTGTTATGATGGTTGTAAGGCTTGTACTTAGAGTATGTAATCCCATGTATGCTATAGAGACAAGTCTTGGTGGTTTTGATGGTAGATGTGATGTATAAAGTGAGTTCTTGAATATTTGAGAAAAGATGAGTGCTGTGTAAATTCCTGGGAGCATGTACTGTCTTGTAGGAGGGTTTTGAACCCCTAAATCTTGTCACCTGAGGACCTAATTTATATGGTTGGAAAGATAATTGAATGTAGTTTCTATAAATATAAGGTTCATACCCAGGAGATGTGTAGATCTTGAGTTATGGCCGGATTAGTGCAGTGTGGTTCTGGAATTCGGACTGCACTGTGTTGTCCACTTGTGAACTGAGTTAGGACCCCTTAAAATTATGATAGTGTTATGAAAATTTGAGGGTAGTCAGACTATACAGTTGTGAAGGCTGTCCAAAAATAATTTGAATAAAATTTGTATTTTTCAATTTTATAAAAATGTTAAAGCGAAGTGCGCGCGAGTGAAAAATCACCTAGGAGCTTAGTTTAACGTAGTTTTAAGAGTACTCACTTGTGTTTCAAGTTTGAGGGATGGATTCGAGTCGAATGGGTAATGAATGTGATAAAGTGATGACATGGTCATATAGGAGGGTTAGTTGTCACAAATTGGAGTCGTTAAGTTGGTCTAACATCCTTTAAAACCTTACGATTAAGTAGTGTTGTTAAGGTACTAACGTACGAATATTGATTATGTATAGATCTTCGTTCCACGTCGCGAGCTCGACCACCCCATCCTACCAAGGCAAGTTTTCCAACCCTAAGTATTTATTTTCAAAAGATTATATTCTTGATTTTATCTATGCGAGTTTACCTTTCAAAACTTATATAAAGGATTTTCACTGTTGTGTTTGTAGCTTCCAAACGTATTATATGCTTATGATTTACGAGATTATTTTGAAGTTTGAGATTATGCATATGTGTTTGTACACCCTTGAACTTAGAATGAAAGTGTTTCCTTCGGACAACGACTCTAGCAATAGAGGTCGTAGCGGTCCAAATATACTATTGACCGGGGAGCGGTATATTATTGTATCATGTCTAAATTGCGAAAACCCGAAGAGTCATTCGGGAAGTACCGTATACTTAAGTATTTTTACGTTGTTAAAAATACTCAAAAATATCTATCTTGGATTAAAAGCTTATTTTAATTAAATAATTATTTTATTAATTGTTTATATTAAATCTTAAAATATCATTTGTTAATTATTGTTCTTAATTTTAAAGACAAAACTAATCCAAGATACCTTCCTCGTTTTCAAACTCGAACTCTTTCGAACCCAAAACATTTTCGAAAACCCCCGGTCAAGTTTTGCTTCTTGTACACTTTTCAAGAATTATTGGTCGACTGAGGTCGAACTTCAACTACTCGAATTTTCTATCAAAATGATTTTTGACAAGAAAGAAAAAAAAGGGGGACTCTGGCAGGTGTGGGAATCGTTGACGAATGATTCCCGGGATGTGTAAGCGGCCGTGAGCCAGGCGGTCCATCAATTATTCCGGCCCAGGTGTTGCCGAAGGATGATTACAGATGTAGTTTACATCGAGGGTGATTACGGATGTAGTTTTCACCCGAGGGTAGTTACGGATGTAGTTTCTATCCTTCTACTAGTAGAGAAGACCGCGGATTGTTGGACTTGGTTGTGGCGACTGATCATTGTCAATCCTTGTCAGGTTTTTATGTTTTCTTCCAGTCTCATCCTCCACTTTGGAAAAATACTCAAACACTGCTTCTTGGGCCTAAGTGCCAAGTTGCCGATAGTGTGGTTTTTGATAAGAAAAATATTGACATCGTGCAGTATCTAGAACTGCAAGATTTTCTATAAAGATTGGCACGTGTTAGTGCACTCTTGCAATTATTTCAAAGAATGAAATGTTTTTGAATGAGAAACCTTCTAAGCTAATGGAAGGAAAGAGGTTTGCAATGATGTATTCCCTGTACAGTATGTTAACCGTAGAGTGTTTTGCCGAAAATGATATACTCATATGTATATATTTTCAAACTTGAGATACATTGAAATGGGAACCTTATAAAGGGTTCATATGTTATTCTTAAAGCTCCTTAGTGAGTATAGATGTTTTACTCAAACTCGGACATATATATTGTCCAATTATGTTTTGAAATCAGAGATATATACCCATATAGTTGGGAATGTTTTCAAAATAAACCACATTATTATTTTTCAAAATGGTGAACTTGCTGAGCATTATGTAGCTCATTCTTGCTTTATAAAAACTTGGGATATTATGAATGGTACCCTTCTGGTATTGGCTTTTTTGAATGGTACTACTGCATATTTTTGACTTACGAGGGGTACCATCAAGGTCTTGTCTTCTCAATAAAAATGCCCCTCCGTCATTAGAAAGTTAGTCAAACGTTAGTCAAACAATAATTTTAATTAATATTTTGAATGGTACCCTTCTCGTATTGGTTTTTCTGAATTGTACCACTCCATATTTTTTACTTGCAATATTTTTAAAATGAAAAGTATGAAATTTCAAACACCCACATATCTTTGACATGAACAGGGAATGTGGTTGGATCATGCTTGTTTGAAAAGCTCAAATATGATTACTTAATTTAAATTTATTTTATAACATAAATATTGTTCTTTTTCTAATTTTGGCCTTAAATATGTAGGGCTGCTTTGTCTTCCAATTTGCCTCCACTAGGTTTGACTTGAATAAAATTAAGTTACAGATATACTCCCTCCGTCCCAAATTATATGACATGGTTTGACTTTCGCGGAGATTAAGAAAATGTAGTAAAAAAAAGAATAAAATTAGTTGAAATGTGTGTAAAGTGATGGGTCCTATTAATATTTAATAATATTTATTTTTATTGAGAAGACAAAACCTTGATGGTACCACTCGTAAGTCAAAAATATGCAATGGTACCATTCAGAAAAGCCAATACCAGAAGGGTACCATTCATAATATCCCTAAAAACTTTTTTAGAAAGAGAAGAATTTGGCCGATTAACTCCGCACCAACAGAAGAGGAGTAGAAGATTTACCCCGGAGATGATTTAGTTCCTGATAAATACTACAGAGTAAGTCTGATAGGTTTTCAACTGTAATAGTAAGACTTGTCTTCAAGTGTAGTTTTATAAGTGGAAGTGCGTAAGATTCTGGATTGTACAGATGAATTGTAATATTTAGTGTTACTTTTGATTATCGTTTCTGAGGCTCTAACTTGTTTGTGCGTAAGATTGAGGTCTGGATGGATGTATTGCTGAGTTGTAAAGTTAATACAGGTATGATATATTTGGATGGTGAGGTGACGACCTGAATCTTTGACCTCGGATTTGGGGGCGTCACAGAAATGGTATCAGAGCGATAAGTTACAGTACTCAGAAACGAGAGTGTTGAGAGTTAAGTCTAAGTAGGAGAATGACATAAGAGATCGTAGTAAACTTATTATTGGACTACCGGAAGAGGTACCGGTGAGTAGAATGGACTGGAGTGTTTACTAGAGGTATTATACTAGGGTCGATAGAATCCTTAGAGACCTTCAGAATGATGAATAGAGGTTTGAGAGTCGTACATGACCTGTCATAGGTAATGATATAGGAAGCAGAGCAAAATCTCAAGAGCAGCTAAGGTAGAGGCGATATTGCCAATATGATCGGATGACTAGGCTGGCATAAATTTTGTGGCCCATAGTCCTTCACAGTTTAGGAGTCGACATTTTAAGAATCAACAATTTTAGACTTCCCAAATAATTAAGGGTACTTAGTACTTGGAATAATGAAAGTCTTTTACTTTGGCTATAAGATCCAATTTTCGATAAGTAACGGGTTTACCTGAAAGTTGGTCACTATGTCGTTGTGGATTTCATTACCCTTGATGGCGAATTTTACATGTGTTATACGAGAATGTTATCATAAGACGAGCGTGCTAGATAATTCCACGCATGATTCGGACGCTAGAGCATGGTAGTTCAACTTAGAGAACAAACAAGTATAATCAACAAAGGGACTCAAGAGAAGTTGAATATGGTTGCAACGAGCGATACAGTGATCTTAGAGTCTACCAAAAGAAAAGACCAGTGGGTCTAGAGTGGGATCCTTTGATAGAGATGTTATCAGGGACTACGTATATATGTATTGTAGACCTCAATATTTTTGGTATATGTTCACATACACACACCCGCCACTGAACCTATGGACTGCAATGAGATCCCTGAGAGATCTCTTTGATCTGTTCCCAGGGGGAACTGGCCACTTGTGATTCATGTCGGAAGGCATGAAGTAGGACCCTATGGACTTAGCAGGTGTCCCCGGAATGATGTGAAGCTTGGTCTTCAAGATAAAGCACGGAAATGACATATATTTGTGAAACCCCAACTCGATAAATTACTTTAAGATGATGATTGAGAGATGCACTAATTGGTGTCTTGTATTACGAAGACGAAGAAATGGAGTTACCCTCATAATGGTGATAATGAGATGCACGAATGATTATTAACTTATTTTGGTAACTACTGGCAGGTGCACTACTTCATTTTAAACTGTTCACTAACCCTGTTACCTCGATTAGTTTATATCATATAACCCTTCTAGCTTTCTACTTCAAACTTGTGGAATAACAACCAGTGAGATACTTTCCATAAAGCAGGATTGATCCATGAACATTCTATTCAAAAATTTATGATGATCTTGTTCGGCTCAGGCCTATTTACACTTTCTTTCAATTATCCAAGGAAAGTTCAACAAATATTTCCTTAATTAATCGATGAATATTACTTAACGAATATTGATATTTAATTGCTTCTTTCATACTTGCACTCTTCAGTTGAGCTCATAAATATTTAACAAATTACTGAGGACATGGATGATCTAATGTCCAGACATCCTTCATGAATTCTTTTCTTCTATTCAAGATGAGATTGTACATCGTACATTGAAATCATAGTAACGATATCATTTTGATATTGGTATTCTGAATTTAATTCTATTGTAGGATCTGATATAGCATGTGTACGGAGGCACCCTTGGGTGGACCGTTTCACTGGTAAGTAATATTTGATGAGAGGTTATCGATTGTTCCGATACCTAGAACATTCTCTTCAGATTTTATAGTTTTCTTTTTCAAACTTATTAACTTCTTATTTCCATTCATTGTCTGAGTAGCCTAAAGTTTCTTCAGTGGCTACGATGTTGAAATTCCGTTCTAGCCAATTGAAACTGGCTAGTCGATATGTCAATATGAATGACTAGTTCATTGTTCTAACCAGTCAAAATTGTAATGTTGTGAAGAACAACTAGCTAATTGTCCTAGCTAGTGGTGATGTCTCAAACAGGTGAACTAGCAAATTTTGTCTAGCTAGTTGCTAGTGTTTCTTGAAAAGGACTAGTTATTGTTTCACTGGTCCAACTCCCAATTTAATTCATTCCGCAATGCATTTTGCATGTGGTAAAGTATGATGATGAAAGTTTTGACGAATAACTTGATTGAGACCTAGTGAGGTCACCCACTCAACTTGAATTCTACCCATCTTCGTATCAGACTTTATGTCACTTGAATATTCTGTTCTTTCATTCATATAATGAAGATTCATTTGAAACCGTAGATTACTTGAATGATAAACTGCTTCATTTTTTTATTGTCATAGAGTAGAATTGCTTTCGATCGATTAACCTTTATTAATGGGACTTTTAGATCCTCTATTTTTGAGGAAAAGTATTCACCAGATGTAAGAATGGTATAAAGATCGTCTTTATGACTGTTGTATCCAACAATCATTGCCCTCGTGCAACACTCTCTATGATATCACATTACAAAATTATCAGGACATGAAGGAATAAACCTTGTTGTATTCTTCCTGTCCATCCTTACATCTCCAAAAATCGAGACTCCTAGTATTTGGAATCATCAACATTCTTGGAACATCCAATGTGGAATTCTTATTGAAATTATATATTGGACCTTGTTATTTTGAAACCATTCCTTTCAAAAGTGATTACTCTAAGGTGAAAGGGAGGTACAATTGTGAACCGTTGCACCAATATGAGATCAAAAAAAAAACCAAGTGTTGTAATTGTGTAGCCAGAGCGTTATGCCGAGTAATTATTTAAAGTAGGAATAACATGTCGGGGCATACCACAAGGACCTTTAATATTAGTGTAAGGAAGGTTATAAGAAATGATGAGGTGGTTGGGAGTACGCTCCTACCAACCGTTGTCAGGATGTTATATTAATGAATTCTGGAGTTACCAAGCCTTTTCCTGATCCAAGAAATTTAAATCGATTGCGATGTAAGACATATCCTTAGAGGAAACTAACATGGAAGTGAGATGGACAAGAAAGGAAGAAATATCGTGGCAAGAATGTGAAGCTTTACTTAGCTTAAAGGGATTGATGCACATAGAGAGACATAAAGTTTAAAAGGCCCCTAATAGCAAATGGATGCATGGATATATCCCAACGATCCTTCGAGATTACCACCTAATCAAGTTTATTGGGAATCGTAGCAGCATGCAGGCCTCAGGCTGATTGGCGCCAGTTGTGAAAGAGGACGAGCGTATGACATCTTACATATACCATCGAGAATCGATACCCCTAACCGGAGATGTAGGAATTGTTGACCAGTTAAAACGCGTAGTTGTTTTTCAAAGATAAGGTTGAAAAGCGGGTTTCACCAACTCAAGATCGACCTCTGTACTGTGCCAAAGTTGGCATTTCACACTAACATAAACGTTATAAAATTATGGTAGTATCATTTGAGTGGACTAATGAGTCAGAAGCCTTTATGGATTAATGAACAAAGTTTTGGAATGAAATGAGATATTAGCAACAACCTCGTTGTTAGCTATACTTGATGATAAAAAAAGGACTTTGAGAGTCACGATGATGCATCTTTCAAGAGTTTAAGAGGTGTACTAATGCAGTAGAAAGGGGATGATAGCCTATACTTCTAAACAACATAAAGGTTACGGGATAGGATATACTAACCGTGAGTCGGGGATTAGTCATGATAGCGTTCACGCATAAATCTGAGACGTTAACCTTATGAGAAAAGTGTGAAATTTTTCCACAAGTCCCATAAGTATATCTTCATATTAAAACTAAACATAAGAAAGAGAAGGTGACGAAAAGGAGCAGGGAGTATAATGGAGAAATTTGTTATTACCTAGGAAAGGCCAGTGTGGTGGCCGATACCTATAGAAGGGATTATTCGAAATTGGAATGCAGTAAGTATTGACCAAGAAAATAGAGTATATATAATAAAGAATAATGTTAGAGGAAAATGACTAAATTATGGGGGAGGACTAAGATGTATAGAGAATTGAGAGAATGTTTGGCAAACGGATATGAAGAATGGTATTGGCAAACTATTAAGTATAACGCCTTAGAATTTTTAGTAATAATAATTATTTATTTATTTATTAAATGCGAATAATATAGTGTATAAAATTGTTATGGAGGTGAGATATGTGTGGTACAATATTTGTGGGCTTAGTTGGTGATTTATATGTGATGTGTAAGCCCGAATATTTTTAATTATATATTTGGGAATTTATTTCCTATTTAATTGTGTTATATTTATCTTCTGTGAATTTTATAAAATCCTCAGGATTAGCAGAAATCCTGAAATCTTTTTCATTATTAGCTTTATTAGTTTATATGACTTTTAAAAATATTTGGTGAATTATTTTTGGTTTTGGGAATTTTAAAATGATTTTATGAATTATATTTTTTCCATTCTATGGATTTAATCTTGTAAAATCCATATTTAATTCGTTTTTGATCCTAAAAATATTTTAAAAATATGGGGAGGTAGATAATTTCATCCTCTACTTTTTAAAAATGAAATTGTGATTTTTCCCAATGGTTACCTATTTATTTGTTATTTTACGAGATGATTTTTTTTTTAAATTGTTAATCATTTTCTAAAATTATTAAACCATTTTATTTCCTCTTCCCCCAAAATTCTTTATAACCCAATCCCTAGTTGTTCCAATTAGACAGCAACATCAATTCGATTTCTCTGGAAGACTCTTAAAAATCTCTCTCGACTAAAAATCTCTCCCTTGCGTCTCTCTCTCTCTCTCTCTCTCTCTCTCTCTCTCTCTCTCTCGCTTAACCTCTCTCTTTAATCACCCTCCCCTATAATCTCCCTTTTTCCCTCATTCTCCTCTTTCTTTTCTTTGAATCCGACAGTGCGTGTGTGTGTGGCTATTAAGCGTGTGTGTATAGGCTGGTGGGACTGCTGTGTTGAGCCCTGGGTTCGGTGTGTTTGTTTGTGAGAGTTGCGGCTTGTGAGTGTGCTGGGTTTGTTCTAGTAAGCAAGGGAGTTCGCTGGGTTGCGGCTTGTGAGTGTGCTGTTATGTGAGTTATGTAGAGTGAGTTCAAGGTGAGAGTGTTGTGTAGAGTCAGTGCAGTGTGGGTATGTTATATCTGTAAAGGTGTGGCCCTGTATATTCATGCTGGTCATTTGAAGTTTAATTGGGTGGTCGAGTATTCTATTCTTGTTCGTGTAATTCGGATATTGGAATTTGGGAATTTGGCTGTAAAATTTCAATTTCAGTTGATTGATTTCTGAATAATTAAGTGAAGTTAATTTTTTTGTTGATTACCCAATATTTTTGTTAATTCGTGTTTTAATTTCCGAATTATATATTTGGTTAGTACAATTTAATTAATTTAAGAAATATTTTCGTTGAAGTAAAATTAGCTCGTATTGTTAGTATGTTATTTGTTGTAAGTTTTATTTGGAATATAATGATTATTGGTTGGTTGTGTCGGTTATGTTCCGACTGGCAGTCACCTGTATAAAGGGGATGCCGTCAAAATTTTCTAAAAATCTTAAATAATTTCTTTGTATATATATGTGCATATAATTACACAATTTGATCGAGGTGTTGGATTATTTATCGTATTATCTATTTAGTTAATTTTGTGAGTAACGTTTGTTGGCTATAATTAAATATCTATATTTGAAGCTTATTAATTATTGGTGTATGATTAAATAAATGCAAATTAGGAGATTATTCGCGGGGGTAGATTAAGTTAAATTTTGATATTGATTAGCGAATATTGAGTAGAATTCTAAAATAGTGCTATATTGTGTGTAGATCCCGCGGATAAGGGGAAAGCTAAAGCTGAGGACGTAAAGACTCTTCGAATCCTGTGATTTCCTGGTTAAGGCAAGTAAACCACTTCACTTATCTTTCAAGTGAATTATGATTATCATAACTTGATTCTTATACTCGTTGATTTATCCTTGATATAACTGTTCTGTTAATTTCCATTAATTTCGAATATTCAATTGTTATACCCCGAATCGGTTATATTGTTTACGTTGATCCTTTTAGTGGCTTGACCTAAATCAATACCCCTTTATATATATCGAACTTGTCGATATCTAACTCAGAAATTCCTCGACCTTATTTTACTTTGCGAGATTTGAGATGTTGACCTGGAACGAAAGTGTCCAGGGTGTTTGGCAGTTGAGGTGGTCGATTGTTCCGACACCTGATGTCTAGTTAGGATTGGACTGTTAGTTTTTTTTAAAATGTGGACCGTAAGGGTCGGACCAGATTCGTGGTCAGAAATTATTAAGGCCAATGTGTGTCGTGGATCCATTAAGGACATTGCTGTGTGCGTTTGTCCGGGGTTAGTGCGTGATTGATCAGCAGCCTAACCTTATGATTGGTTTTATCTATAAAATGCATGATAGTCCAATCCTCTTCTATTTTATGATTCAGACAAAAGACGTATCTTTCAGTTGAGCTTTTATATTGTTGATTGTTAGTTTTTGACAGACTTGCAAACATTTCAGTTTGTTATGCTTTTAATTATATATATACTTGCTGAGCATTTTAGCTCACTTGCTTGCTAATTCTGTTTTCTCAGCTAAGCACGAAGATGTGTAGAAGGAGTGGACCGTCTGGTTGGGGCAGCCATAAAGGCAGCAAGAGAGTCGAGGTGGTGGGATGGGTAGTGAGCTTATAACCCTATTTCATGTCATTTCTGTATTAGCAGACAGATTATTCATCTTATGGAGTTGTATATTATTTTATTCAGTATTGGGTTGTAATAGTTAATTAGTAGTTGTTTCGTACTGTGGCCTGTGAGCGATCTTGGTTGGAGTAGTTATATTTCTCTATGGTTTTGTTATTATCACGCAAGTGAACTGTTTGAGTATTAGTTGGTTGGTTTGGTTGGTTTGGACAGGTGGATAGTCATATTTATGAATATATCATGCCAAAATTTTCTAAAATTATCCTATAAAAATATGTTTATATTATTATAAAATGTATGGACATTATTGTTGGTTGGTGATGGTGTTATAAGTTGGTATCAGAGCCACAGGTCACAGTCACTAAAACAATTAGGTGGGAAAGTCGGGGTAGAGTTATAAGAAAGGTTAGGATCGTTTTGTGAGAGATAGGCACCTTTTTCTGGTTCCGATTCAGACCCGGACGAGGATCCGGAAGTAGAGGCTTCCGTACCGCAGCAGGTTTCCCCAGCGGCTATGCAGCCATACGTAGGATCTCAGGGCTTGGTGAATGGGCCAGCATATCGTTACACTCCTCAGTCTGTTCCATACCATGCATATGAGCGAGTGGCCAGAGGGACTATCTCTTAGGGCAGGTGACAGAGTTGAGGGCTGTGAGGTCTGGAGAGGCGGATCTGGCTAGACAGCGAGATAGAGCGGTAGCTGAGTTGGAGGATGTTCGGAAGCGTGTACGAGCGGTTAGGCATGTTATCACTAGGCGGGGACGGATTAGGTCCCGAGATGAGCCGGCGTTCGTGACACAGCAGGTGACTCTAGGCCTGGTGAAGGCGGAGATGGAGAGCATTCTTGGATCAGCTTGGCGGGGAGAGTCTGATGATGATGACGACCAGTGATGGCTAGGATAGTACAATGATGTATGTAGTACATAGATGCATAGTATGGTAGCAGCAGGGATTGCAGTGCAACCAGTTTTGTAGTAGATATCTGTTGTACTGTGACTAGATGCTAGCAGTTTCCTCTTTTAGTATTATGTTGTATCTCTATCGAAGCGTTGTTCTTACGCTTGTACCGGATATGATCTCTTTCTGCAAAACTGCGTTAAATTCCTTTCACATTGCTATTTATTTTAAGCATCACATTTACCTTTCAGCATTGAATTTATTTTCAGCATTGCTTCTTTTTCTAGTACTGCCTTTACCTTCAGTATCATATTTAATTTCAGCATTATGTTTATTGTTCTGTTAATGCATCTATCAGATAGTTATGAATACCTTGCATAGCTTTGATTCTTGTACTCTGTTACACCTTGTAAACCAATTGCTGACCCGAGTAATGACTGGGAACCTTGAATTATATTTCAAAAGTATATTCATTGTTGGCTTAAATTAGATTCTTTTGATTTGTTGACTCTTGAATTTGAACCTAATGATTGTCCGTTGATTTCAGAAATATGCCTCCAAGAAAGAAGAAACAAAATACTCGAACCACCAATCAGGGTGAACAAGCCAACCCACCCCCTGTAGGTCAAATGGACCCTGCTTTGGCTCAAATATTGCAGACCCTTGTTCAGTAGACTGCTACTCTAGCACAGCAACAGCAACAGTTACAGCAGCAGCTGTTGGCTCAGCAACAACAGCAACAACAGCAACAGCAGCAGCAACAACAACAACCTGTTCCTCCGGTAGTCACCTTTAAGTCCTTCCAGGCAGTTAAACCTCCCGAATTTAAAGGAACAGCGGACCCAGTAGAGGCGAGATCTTGGATGAAAGAGATGGAAAAGGCTATTGAACTGGTGGGGGTCCTAGCAAATAAACAGACCGAATATGTAAGTTATTTCTTGAAGAATGAAGCCACTTATTGGTGGGAGTCGGTAAAGATGCTGGAAGCTATGGAAGTGATTCCTTGGGAAAGGTTTACAGAGTTGTTCTTAGAAAAGTATTTCCCAGACTACATGAAAGATTAGATGGAGATGAAGTTTTTAGAGTTGAAACAGGGAAGTATGTCAGTGACAGAGTATGAGACAAAGTTTACTGAACTAGCTAGGTTTGCTTCGGCTTATGTAGACACGGAGAGGAAGAAGGCAAAGAGGTTTCAACAAGGATTGATACCCTGGATTCGTAGTAAGCTAGGAGTTTTGGAACTGGATACTTATGCATCTGTGGTGCAGAAGGCCATGATAGCCGAAGGAGAAAGTGAACTGTACTTTAAGGAAAAAGAGGGAAAGAAAAGAAAAGCTGGGTCAATGGAAGGACGAGAAGAGCAAGGCAGCTCTCAAAGTGTGCCCAATAAAAAGCCAGGGTTTCAGTCAGGAAAGAATGGGAATTCTAGGAAGCCGGGATCGGGGAATGGAGGGCAAGGAAATAGACTTCAAGATTCGAGTCAACAGAAACTGGTTAGGCCACCCTTGGCAGAGTGCAAGACTTGTGGAAAGAGGCATCCAGGAGTGTGTGCAAAGTTTGAGGTGACGTGCTACAAGTGTAATCAGAAAGGTCACTATGCTCGAGAGTGCATGATAGGGATTATATGTAACCGTTGCGGGAAACCAGGGCATGTAATGAAGGATTGTAAAGTACCTGTGGTGAAACCTCCGGTTCTGGCTAACCCAATGCTTCAAGCGATTGAGGCACCCCCAACAGCAAATGTCAGACCAGTGGCGAGGACCTTCAATATGACTCTGAATGAAGCTATTAAGAATTCTGATTTGGTAGCAGGTACGCTCCCTGTAAATTCTGTTCAAGCTAAGGTATTAATTGATTCCGGGGCTACGAAATCCTTTATATCTAAAGAATTTGTTCAAAGGTTAAATTGTGAGATATGCATGTTACATGAGGCTATAGTTATAGAAATAGCTAATTCAGAACGAATTCCAGTTACTCAAGTATGTCCTCGTTGTAAGATCGATATCTCAGGGCATTGCTTTTACGCTAATTTGATACCCTTCCAGTTAGGTGAATTTGATGTCATCCTAGGAATGGATTGGTTACAAGGGAATAATGCACAAATTGACTGTAAGAACAAAAAGGTGATACTTAAGCCTTCGATAATGTAGATGTTACCTTTAGGGGTCAGAGGCAGACTAGGAGATTTTTAACGATCATGCAAACTAAGAGGCTGTTGAGGCAGGGATGCGAGGGCTATATGGCTTATGTCATGGATACCAAGCAAGAGGTACCTAAAATAGAAGAAATACCAGTGGTGAATGAGTTTCTCGATGTTTTTCCAGATGAACTTCCCGGGTTACCTCCGGATAGGGAAATAGAATTTACCATCGATTTAGCCCCAGGGACCGAACCCGTGTCAAAAGCTCCATATCATATGGCACCTGTAGAGATGAAGGAATTGGCAGTTCAGTTGCAAGATCTTTTGGAGAAAGGTATTATTAGGCCTAGTGTTTCGCCGTGGGGAGCTCCGGTATTTTTTGTAAAGAAGAAGGATGGAAGTATGAGATTGTGTATCGATTATCGGGAACTAAATAAGTTGACCATTAAGAATAAGTACCCTTTGCCAAGAATTGACGATTTACTCGATCAGCTGAAAGGAGCAACTTGTTTCTCGAAAATTGATTTGCGATCAGGATATTTCCAATTAAAGATTAGACCGGAAGACGTTCCAAAAACAGCATTTCGGACTAGGTATGGGCACTACGAGTTCTTAGTGATGGCCTTTGGGTTAACTAATGCACCAGCAGCGTTCATGGACCTAATGAATAGAGTTTTTAAGAAATATCTGGATAAGTTTGTGATTGTGTTTATAGATGATATTTTGATATACTCAAAGACCGAAGAAGAACATGCAGGGCATTTGAGGATAGCTCTAGAAACGTTGAGAAAAGAGAAATTGTATGCAAAGTTTTCTATGTGTGAGTTTTGGTTGAAAGAGGTGCAGTTTTTAGGGCATGTCATCAGTAGTGAAGGGATTAAAGTGGATCCTGCTAAGATTGAAGCTGTGATGAATTGGGAGAGACCTAAAACACCTACAGAAGTTCGAAGTTTCTTAGGATTGGCGGGATATTATCGAAGATTTGTTCAAGACTTTGCGACGATAGCCACCCCACTAACAAAGTTGACAAGGAAGAATGAAAAGTTTGTGTGGAATGAGAGGTGTGAAGAAAGTTTCCAGGAATTGAAGAAGAGATTGGTGACTGCACCTGTATTGACACTTCCAGACGAAAAAGGAAATTTTGTGATCTACAGTGATGCATCTCACAAAGGATTAGGATGTGTACTAATGCAGTACGGTAAGGTAATTGCTTACGCTTCGAGACAATTGAAACCTCACGAGCAGAAATATCCTACTCATGACTTAGAATTATCCGCGATTGTTTTCGCCTTGAAGATTTGGAGACATTATTTGTATGGGGAAAAGTGTGAAATTTACACGGACCATAAGAGCTTAAAGTATATCTTCACCCAGAAGGAGCTAAATATGAGACAGAGAAGATGGTTAAAATTACTCAAGGATTATGATTGTACCATTAACTATCACCCTGGGAAGGCGAACGTGGTGGTGGATGCTTTAAGTAGGAAGGAGAAAATCAACATGTTGACAATGCCTGAGGAATTATACAAAGAGTTTGAAAGATTAGAGATAGAGGTATGTATGCCTGCAAGTAGTACAGATACGGTGTACACTATGACGTTTCAGCCAGAATTGTTAGAAAAAATTCGCAGATGCCAGGAGGAAGTCATGAGTGGAGATGTGAACAAGTTAACAGGTGAGGAAATATGCACACAAGTAGATGACAGTGGGATATTGAGATTTTCTTCACGTATTTGGATACCCAATGTGACAGAGTTAAAGAATGAGATTCTACAGGAAGCCCACAGTTCGAAATATTCAATTCATCCAGGAAGTACGAAAATGTATCGAGACTTGAAAAGAAACTTCTGCTGGCCGGATATGAAGAGAGATATTGCCGAATGGGTGAGTAAGTGCCTGACCTGTCAGAAAGTAAAAGCAGAACATCAAAGGCCAAGTGGGATGCTACAACCATTATAGATTCTCGAGTGGAAATGGGAACATATTGCGATGGATTTTGTGGTAGGATTGCCAAGGACGAGAGCTAATCATGATGCTATCTGGGTAATTGTTGATCGATTAACGAAATCTGCACACTTCCTTCCGATAAATGAGAGGTTTTCATTAGACAAATTGGTTCACCTATACATAAAAGAGATTGTGGTGCGACATGGAGTTCCGTATCAATAGTCTCAGATCGAGATCCAAGATTTAATTCGAGATTCTGGAGAAGTTTTCAAGAATGTCTGGGCACTGAATTAAAAATTAGTACAGCTTATCATCCTCAGACTGACGGTCAGAGTGAAAGAACGATTCAAACAATTGAAGAAATGCTCCGAGTGTGTGCACTGGATTTTGCAGGAAGTTGGGATGAACACTTGCCATTAGTGGAATTCTCATACAACAACACTTGCCACCGTATGAAGCATTATATGGGCGGAAGTGTCGATCTCCAGTATACTGGGAAGTTGGCGAGCGAAAGATACTCGGACCAGAGTTAGTGCAGCAAACCAGGGAAGTAACTCAACTTATTCAGAAACGGTTAGTGACAGCTCAGAACCGACAGAAAAAGTACGCTGATTTGGCTAGAAAGAATATGGAGTTCGAAGAAGGAGAACAAGTTTTGTTGAAAGTATCTCCGTGGAAGGGGTTGGTAAGATTTGGTAAGAAAGGAAAATTAAGTCCAAGATTTATCGGGCCTTTTGAGGTTTTGAAGAAGGTTGGAAAAGTTGCTTACGAGTTAGCCTTACCGCCCCATATGCAACATATTCACAACGTGTTCCATGTATCAATGCTTAAGAAATACCACCTAGACTCTAATCATGTCATCGAATATGAGCCGATAGAGATCCAGCCAGATTTATCTTATGTGGAACAACCCATCAAGATATTAGATCGTAAAGAGAAAGTTCTACGAACTAAGACAATACCTATAGTAAAAGTTTTGTGGAGAAACACCAGAGTGGAAGAATCAATTTGGGAGCTTGAAAGCGACATGCTTGAGAATTATCCTCATTTATTCACTTAGGTGAGATTATGGGGACAGAATCCTTTTTAAGGGGGGAAGGGTATAGCGCCTTAGAATTTTTAGTAATAATAATAATTTATTTATTTATTTATTAAATGTGAATAATGTAGTGTATAAAATTGTTGTGAAGGTGAGATATGTGTGGTACAATATTTGTGGGCTTAGTTGGTGATTTATATGACTTTTAAAAATATTTGGTGAATTATTTTTGGTTTTGGGAATTTTAAAATGATTTTATGAATTATTTTTTTTCCATTCTATGGATTTAATCTTGTAAAATCCATATTTAATTCGTTTTTGATCCTAAAAATATTTTAAAAATATGGGGAGGTAGATAATTTCATCCTCTACGTTTTAAAAATGAAATTGTGATTTTTCCCAATGGTTACCTATTTATTTGTTATTTTACGAGATGAAGTTTTTTTAAAAAAATTGTTAATCAGTTTCTAAATTATTAAACCATTTTATTTCCTTTTCCCCCAAAATTCTTTATAACCCAATCCCTAGTTTTTCCAATTAGACAGCAACAACAATTCGATTTCTTTGGAAGACTCTTAAAAATCTCTCTCGACTAAAAATCTCTCCCTCGCGTCTCTCTCTCTCTCTCTCTCTCTCGCTTAACCTCTCTCTTTAATCACCCTCCCCTATAATCTCCCATTTTCCCTCACTCTCCTCTTTCTTTTCTTTGAATCCGACAGTGCGTGTGTGTGTGGCTATTAAGCGTGTGTGTATGGGCTGGTGGGACTGCTGTGTTGAGTCCTGGGTTCGGTGTGTTTGTTTGTGAGAGTTGCGGCTTGTGAGTGTGCTGGGTTTGTTCTGGTAAGCAAGGGAGTTCGCTGGTGTTCATAGTTGGTTTAGAAATTAAATTTCTCTCCTGTTCTTTCCTGCGAGATGAGCGTATATGTTATGTGTGGGTGGGTTTAAACAGCGTGAGTTGATGTCGGTGTGGTGTTGATGTTGAGTACTTCGGGTGTGTGCTGTTATGTGAGTTATGTAGAGTGAGTACAAGGTGAGAGTGTTGTGTAGAGTCAGTGCAGTGTGGGTATGTTATATCTGTTAAGGTGTGGCCCTGTATATTCATGCTGGTCATTTGAAGTTTAATTGGGTGGTCGAGTATTCTATTCTTGTTCGTGTAATTCGGATATTGGAATTTGCGAATTTGGCTGTAAAATTTCAATTTCAGTTGATTGATTTCTGAATAATTAAGTGAAGTTAATTTTTGCCTCGTAGAATCTTCCGGAACCTTCAAGAGCTTGGGAGCTTTCTAGAGACTTCCTATGTAAATAGTTGTATATTCTAGATAGGTAGGATCTAGAATAGTTGGGTGTAGATATTAGTGGAATAATCTAGAAGCATGTGGAGTGTGCATGTTCTAGAATTCTCTCCAAGTGGTAGAGGAGCCTATAAAAGGGTGAGACCCCTCATTTGGAGAGACATAGAGAGATAGAAGGTGATACACAAAGTAAGAGAGGAGTATAAAGGTTGTCTTGTAACTAGCAAGGGGCTAGTGTGGATCAAGGGGATCCAATTTTTTTGTTGACTACCCAATATTTTTGTTAATTCGTGTTTTAATTTCCGAATTGTATATTTGGTTAGTACAATTTAATTAATTTAAGAAATATTTTCATTGAAGAAAAATTAGCTCGTATTGTTAGTATGTTATTTGTTGTAAGTTTTATTTTGAATATAATGATTATTGGTTGGTTGTGTCGGTTATGTTCCGACTGGCAGTCACCCGTATAAAGGGGATGCCGTCAAAATTTTCTAAAAATCTTAAATAATTTCTTTGTATATATATTTGCATATAATTACACAATTTGATCGAGGTGTTGGATTATTTACCGTATTATCTATTTAGTTAATTTTGTGAGTAACGTTTGTTGGCTATAATTAAATATCTATATTTGAAGCTTATTAATTATTGGTGTATGATTAAATAAATGCAAATTAGGAGATTATTCACGGGTAAAAGGACATTTTCACCACTGTACTATTTCCGGAATTGCAATTGCACTACTGTACTACAAACGGACTACTGTACTTTAGCGTTTTTAACAAATTCACCACTCCTGTCAGTCAAATTATAACAAATTCACCACTACTGTTTTACAATTTGACTGACGGGAGTGGTGAATTTGTTAGAAACGCTAAAGTATAGTAGTCCGTTTGTAGTACAGTAGTGCAACTGCAATTCCGGAAATAGTACAATGGTGAAAATGTCCTTTTTCCCGATTATTCACGGGGTTAGATTAAGTAAATTTTGATATTGATTAGCGAATATTGAGTAGAATTCTAAAATAGTGCTATATTGTGTGTAGATCCCGCGGATAAGAGGAAAGCTAAAGCTGAGGACGTAAAGACTCTTCGAATCCTGTGATTTCCTGGTTAAGGCAAGTAAACCACTTCACTTATCTTTCAAGTGAATTATGATTATCATAACTTGATTCTTATACTCGTTGATTTATCCTTGATATAACTGTTCTGTTAATTTCCATTAATTTCGAATATTCAATTGTTATACCCCGAATCGGTTATATTGTTTACGTTGATCCTTTTAGTGGCTTGACCTAAATCAATACCCCTTTATATATATCGAACTTGTCGATATCTAACTCAGAAATTCCCCGACCTTATTTTACTTTGCGAGATTTGGATGTTGACCTGGAACGAAATTGTCCAGGGTGTTTGGCAGTTGAGGTGGTCGATTGTTCCGACACCAGATGTCTAGTTAGGATTGGACTGTTAGTTTTTTTTTAAATGTGGACCGTAAGGGTCGGACCAGATTCGTGGTCAGAAATTATTAAGGCCAATGTGTGTCGTGGATCCATTAAGAACATTGCTGTGTGCGTTTGTCCGGGGTTAGTGCGTGATTGATCAGCAGCCTAACCTTATGATTGGTTTTATCTATAAAATGCATGATAGTCCAATCCTCTTCTATTTTATGATTCAGACAAAAGACGTTTCTTTCAGTTGAGCTTTTATATTGTTGATTGTTAGTTTTTGACAGACTTGCAAACATTTCAGTTTGTTATGCTTTTAATTATATATATACTTGCTGAGCATTTTAGCTCACTTGCTTGCTAATTCTGTTTTCTCAGCTAAGCACGAAGATGTGTAGAAGAAGTCGACCGTCTGGTTGGGACAGCCATAAAGGCAGCCAGAGAGTCGAGGTGGTGGGATGGGTAGTGAGCTTATAACCCTATTTCATGTCATTTCTGTATTAGCAGACAGATTATTCATCTTATGGAGTTGTATATTATTTTATTCAGTATTGGGTTGTAATAGTTAATTAGTAGTTGTTTCGTACTGTGGCCTGTGAGCGGTCTTGGTTGGAGTAGTTATATTTCTCTATGGTTTTGTTATTATCACGCAAGTGAACTGTTTGAGTATTAGTTGGTTGGTTTGGTTGGTTTGGACAGGTGGATAGTCATATTTATGAATATATCATGCCAAAATTTTCTAAAATTATCCTATAAAAATATGTTTATATTATTATAAAATGTATGGACATTATTGTTGGTTGGTGATGGTGTTATATTAAGTACAAACGCGACATGTCAAAAGCAGAATGATAGAGATCTAATAGATTAATTCTGCCTGTTGAAAATCTTGAACGTGGACAGAATTATAATGAATTTCATAAGCAGGTCGCCGAAGACCGAGCCAAGAGATGGCCCTAGGTGATTCATAATTGTTGAACCAAGTGATTTACCTGCGAGAGACTTTCCATTTAGAAGATTATCGATTTATATACGGAAGAGATGGTGGTGCAATATAAAACTTCTGCAGCGATTACGTCAGATAAAGACTTAAAGTTAAACTTCGAATATTGAAGGTGCTTTCAAGTATATTTAACAAAGAGATTGAGCGTATGTACTAATTTGATCTGTGGCTGACGGACAGGAAAGAAGAATTGTCCAGACGATCGAATTTATATTTAGTGTCGTGCCTTAGGTTTCACGGGGCAGTCGAGAATAAAAACTTATCCATGAAACGAATGTTGTTATCACGATCGTCACCATGCGAACGTAAGGATGTCTCTTGTAGAGCGTACTGCGAAAGAAGAAGTTTCGCTTTTCTTGCGTTACGAAGAAGTCAATGAACGAGGGACATAGTAGCTGAACTGGTTCGACGTATACCGAAGACTATACAGTATCCATAGCAAGTGGTAACGGCTGACGGGAGGCAACACATGCGTGCTAATCAAGCCAAGGAACATGAGGAATACCATGCGTATTGACGTTGCCTCAGATTATAAAACATGACCACAAAGTAATCACGGGCCAACGATACAAGGACTCAACACGGATACTATGAACAAGGTAGTAGAGGAATGTATAAGTATTGGGATAGAAATTTTCATTCATAGAACAACCGATAAGGAATACAGGTCGAGGAGAGTATGCGTTGAGAAACAACATTAAAGCGTTGATGAGACCCAGGTGAGAGAACAAAAGGGTTGAAGTGTCAACCTGAGAGTTGGAAAGGGTAAAGTTGGAATTGTATCCATAACTATTTTCCTTAGGTTCTTAAGATAGAATCCTTTTTAGGAGATGAGATTGCAATAGCCCTAATTTTTATGAATATTCGAAACCTGGATGAATAGTAATTTTATGGGTGGATAAGAAAATTTTGCAATCACGATATGTACGAATTATTAAATGAAGATTTCGAATTGATATCACGTCCTTACGGTACGGACGAGTGTATGTAAAAGTCATTAGTTTTTTTTTTACGAAACCCATTATTTCGAATGGTCAAATTTTATGAGATATCAAAGGAGTATGAGGTGGGAAACTTCGTGATGCTAAAGGTATCCCCTGGAAAGGATTGATGCGGTTTGTTAAGAAAGAGAAGCTAAGTCTGAGGTTTATTGGACCTTTTGAGATTTTGAGGCGTATTGGGAAGTTAGCCTACCACACCGACTATCGGCATGTGATAGAGTACAACCAAGTGGACCTATGACCCGACTTGACCTATGTGGAGCAACCCGTGGAAATCATGGATAGAGAAGAACAAGTGCTGAGGAACAAGGTTTTCAAACTAATAAGGAATTGTGAGAAAATCAAGATGTGAAAGAATCCACCTGGAAGTTGAAAGAGTGAAACAAAGAAGGAGTAACCCCAGTGATTCCTAAACTGATTCCGGGACGGAATCCTTTTAAGGAGGGGAGACTGTAAGAACCCAAAATTTCGGTAAAATTAAAACTTTTCCTATTATGATGAAGTGCATCAATGAATAGTGATTTGGTGGATGAATAGTGATTTTGAGGATTAAGAAAATTTTTCATGCCACCTATGTACGAGACGTAGTGTGGATATTCCGAAGTTATACTAGTAATCTACGGAGTAAATAAGTGTATATAAATGTGATCGGAATTCAGAAATTCCAAATTCTATTTTCGTGTAATATTTGACCGAGTAGTGAATTATATATCAGTAATATCAAGAAATGAGATATTTAATTTGAGGAATTGAGGAGTTAATATTTTGGAATTTTATTATAAGTGATTTGAGAATTTGGAACGAAAACCACTGAGGAAGTGAAACAAACGTTCTAGAAACCGCTGAAACTTTACAATGAGATTAAGCGAACGAAGCATGGATTAAGGATATGGTATATTAAGAGTCCAAGGAAGGATATATTATGACAAAGAAAGAGGATTGAGAATAAACTCCTAGAATTGAGAAATAGAGAATGCTTGAGAAATCGGGAGAACGTTTTCTGAGATAAAGAGAAATAAACAAGGGATGTTGGAATTAATATTTATTCGAGGTATTGTGCCATATTAGAGCAATAATATGCAAAGTATAAGTTGTAACATATTAATTTTATTCACGAGACAACAAGGAAATCAAATTGTTGGAAAAGGAAACAAACCAAGGGACTAATATGAAAGAAACAAAAGATGAGGACTTTGTTGCAATTGTTGTGGATAAGGAAATCCAAGTGAGCCAATGAGGTGTTGACAACACATTACAAGAAGATGCATCCAAATGAGATAGATATATAATACATGTATTAGTCATTATTTTGCAAATAAAACAAAACAAACACAAGAAAACACCCATTCTGCCCAGCAGAACAGCAACTCAGTAAAACGGGCCTAGAGCCTTCATTACTCAATGGAATTTCATGTTCTTTATAAGGTTAGAAAGCTGTGAAGATGCTCTACAACTTTCATTTAGAAGCCTTGATCAGAAAAGCTCGGTAAGGGCCTCAGTTTCCATGATCTTTCAGTCAGATGCTAATAACTACGAATTACTAACTTTGTTTTCTTCATTTCTTTTGATCATCAAAGCTTACCCAAGGCTATACAAGTATTATACAAGGTTTAGAAAGATATTACACACATCAAGGAAGGTATAAACTCTCTCAACCCTTAGCATGACTTGTTTATAGTTTATATTGTTAGATCTATAAGTTTTGGAGTGAATCATGGTGATTTGAGTTGTAGATGATGAAATCTTGAAGTTATGTGCTTGTTATGATGGTTGTAAGGCTTGTACTTAGAGTATGTAACCCCATGTATGCTATAGAGACAAGTCTTGGTGGTTTTGATGGTAGATGTGATGTATAAAGTGAGTTCTTGAATATTTGAGAAAAGATGAGTGCTGTGTAAATTCCTGGGAGCATGTACTGTCTTGTAGGAGGGTTTTGAACCCCTAAATCTTGTCACCCGAGGACCTAATTTATATGGTTGGAAAGAAAATTGAATTTAGTTTCTAGAAATATAAGGTTCATACCCAGGATATGTGTAGATCTTGAGTTATGGCCGGATTTGTGCAGTGTGGTTCTGGAATTCGGACTGCACTGTGTTGTCCACTTGTGAACCTAGTTAGGACCCCTTAAAATTATGCTAGTGTTATGAAAATTTGAGGGTAGTCAGATTATACAGTTGTGAAGGCTGTCCAAAAAGAATTGGAATAAAATTTGTATTTTTCAATTTTATAAAAATGTTAAAGCGAAGTGCGCGCGAGTGAAAAATCACCTAGGAGCTTAGTTTAACGTAGTTTTAAGAGTACTCGTGTTTCAAGTTTGAGGGATGGATTCGAGTCAAATGGGTAATGAATGTGATAAAGTGATGACATGGTCATATAGGAGGGTTAGTTGTCACGAATTGGAGTCGTTAAGTTGGTCTAACATCCTTTAAAACCTTACGATTAAGTAGTGTTGTTAAGGTACTAACGTACGAATATTGATTATGTATAGATCTTCGTTGCACGTCGTGACCTCGACCACCCCATCCTACCAAGGCAAGTTTTCCAACCCTATGTATTTATTTTCAAAAGATTATATTCTTGATTTTACCTATTCAAGTTTACCTTTCAAAACTTATATAAAGGATTTTCACTGTTGTGTTTGTAGCTTCCAAACGTATTATATGCTTATGCTTTACGAGATTATTTTGAAGTTTGAGATTATGCATATGTGTTTGTACACCCTTGAACTTAGAATGAAAGTGTTTCCTTCGGACAACAACTCTAGCAATAGAGGTCGTAGCGGTCCAAATATACTATTGACTGGGGAGCGGTATATTATTGTGTCATGATTAAATTGCGAAAACCCGAAGAGTCATTCGGGAAGTACCGTATACTTAAGTATTTTTACGTTGTTAAAAATACTAAAAAATATCTATCTTGGATTAAAAGCTTATTTTAATTAAATAATTATTTTATTAATTGTTTATATTAAATCTCAAAATATCATTTATTAATTATTGTTCATCATTTTAAAGACAAAACTAATCCAAGATACCTTCATCGTTTCCAAACTCGAACTCTTTCGAACCCAAAACATTTTCGAAAACCCCCGGTCAGGTTTTGCTTCTTGTACACTTTTCAAGAATTATCGATCGACTGAGGTCGAACTTCAACTACTCGAATTTTCTATCAAAATGATTTTTGACAAGAAAGAAAAAAAAAAGGGACTCTAGCAGGTGTGGGAATCGTTGACGAATGATTCCCGGGATGTGTAAGCGGCCGTGAGCCAGGCGGTCCATCAATTATTCCGGCCCAGGTGTTGCCGAAGGATGATTACAGATGTAGTTTTCATCGAGGGTGATTACGGATGTAGTTTTCACCCGAGGGTAGTTACGGATGTAGTTTCTATCCTTCTACTAGTAGAGACGACCCGCGGATTGTTGGACTTGGTTGTGGCGACTGATCATCGTCAATCCTTGTCAGGTTTTTATGTTTTCTTCCAGTCCCATCCTCCACTTTGGAAAAATACTCAAACACTGCTTCTTGGGCCTAAGTGCCAAGTTGCCGATAGTGTTGTTTTTTACTAGAAAAATATTGACATCGTGCAGTATCTAGAACTGCAAGATTTTCTATAAAGATTGGCACGTGTTAGTGCACTCTTGCAATTATTTCAAAGAATGAAATGTTTTTGAATGAGAAACCTTCTAAGCTAATGGAAGGAAAGAGGTTTACAATGATGTATTCCCTGTATAGTATGTTAACCGTAGAGTGTTTTGCCGAAAATGATATACTCATATGTATATATTTTCAAACTTGAGATATATTGAAATGGGAACCTTATAAAGGGTTCATATGTTATTCTTAAAGCTCCTTAGTGAGTATAGATGTTTTACTCAAACTCGGACATATATATTGTCCAATTATGTTTTGAAATCTGAGATATATACCAATATAGTTGGGAATGTTTTCGAAATAAACCACATTATTATTTTTCAAAATGGTGAACTTGCTGAGCATTATGTAGCTCATTCTTGCTTTATAAAAACTTTTCAGAAAAAGAAGAATTTGGGGTATTAACTCCGCACCAGCAGAAGAGGAGTAGAAGATTTACCCCGGAGATGATTTAGTTCCTGATAAATACTACAGAGTAAGTCTGATAGGTTTTCAACTGTCATAGTAAGACTTGTCTTCAAGTGTAGTTGTATAAGTGGAAGTGCGTAAGATTCTGGATTGTACAGATGAATTGTAATATTTAGTGTTACTTTTGATTATCGTTTCTGAGGCTCTAACTTGTTTGTGCGTAAGATTGAGGTCTGGATGGATGTATTGTTGAGTTGTAAAGTTAATACAGGTATGATATATTTGGATGGTGAGGTGACGACCTGAATCTTTGGCCTTGGATTTGGGGGCGTCACACTGTCGGATTCTGAAAAACCGCACTTTTATTTTCTCCGTGAGTTCCCTGGACACTGATAGACTTAAATATTGAACGAAGGGATTTAAGGAATTTAAATTCAAAAGTTAATAAGAAAGATAGAGAACGATTGTATTAATATTAAGTAGATTTCCGGTAAACCCTAATTAGAAATCCGTGAGATATTCCTACGAACGATCAATCGAAACGAGAAATAAACGGACAAAAGAAGAAAGCAGGGGAAGCAAGAGTCATGCATAAGCTATTAGAAAATATCTAGTAAACCAAGTGATGACTCATGCAACTAGCACACTTAGTAATGGAACTAGTGCTTAGCCAAACTAACTACTAGTTAGCAAGATTGAATCCAAGTGCAACATATGTCTTCCAATCTCACCATCCATTTCATTTTCACTTTAATAAAGCAAGACAAGATGAGATATTATTCCATCTCATCTCACTTTATGCATTATTGAGAAAAGAAAGCAAAGAAACATCAAACTCTCTCCAACCAAAGCACCATTCGACTTTTGCTAAATTCCAAAGAAGAAATCCACCTTCCACTCCTTGTTTGATCTTGTAATTTTTAAGGTGAGTCCTATATTTCAAGAAACTAATCTCCTAGAAATTTCAAGTCCAAACTCTTTTGTTTCCATTTTCAAATAAATCATTTACAAGGAGGGTGAATAGTGTTCTTCAAGAACTAACCTTGTTTTTCTTGATTCTTTTGGATGATCTAAGCTTTGTTAAGGAAATATAAGGACTATACAAGGCTTACTAAGTGCATACAAACTCCAAGGAAGGTATAAAATTCAAGAACCCAAGTTTTTGTTTTGAGTTTTAATGGAGTTTTAGATGACTTTTGGTGATGATATTATTATAAGCATGATTATAAGCATGATTAAAAATAGTTAGATGAATAGAAAGGCATTGCTTGGCCTCAGTTCATGGGTATAAATCATGTATATGTGTTGTTTGGAGTGGAACTATGATTATTGGAAAGTTTGGAAAATATTCGATTTATAGCCGTCGTAATGCCCGATTTTTGATAACCTTAAAGAATTCATGCATCACAGTAGGGTTATTGTCTTAACTGGTTATGAACATGACATGCCCTCGTAGATCTCGAGTCATAGATTGTTTTGGCGAAAGAATCGAAACATTCCGACTTACGGTTTAGGAGTTATGGTCAAATTACAAAAATTGGTTCGGAACTGTAAGTAAAAGTTTGTAACTTCAATTGAACCCTCGTAAAGCATGTTACTCAGTGGAGAATCTTGGTAAATAAATACTAGAGGTCCTAAGGAAGGTATAAAAGAAAACCACATGTCAAACGAATCATTTTCCGATTTTATAAAAATGTTTGAATCAAAGTTAAACGCGAACGAACCCCTAAAAACCCGCTTGGTTATAACTTTGGTAAAACACTTAGAAAACGAACGATAAAACTTGAGGTATAATCTGGGTTCGTAATCGATCGACTTTAGAACTCATACGACTTAAGTATATACCGAGTGTGGGTATGATGACATGTCGTAATAATGAACAAATGTCGGATCGTATCGGTAATAAAAAGAGTTACACTAAAAGGTGTATAACGAGATCATTCGAAAACGTGTTTCGATTTAAGTGAATTTTATACCTAGACTTTTAAAATGTGTTAAGTGGTTAATCTCAAATGTTCTGATTGTTTTTAGATCGTCGAGCAGACCCAGGACACGCTATCTCCACCCACACCCGATTACCAGGCAATTGTTCAAAACTTTGAACCTGTTGTTGTGATAATATATATTAGATTGCCATTTTACATATGCCATAGCATGCATGCCTATTGTCAAATTATTTTATGATACCTGTTCCCTGAATTGATATTGGCTTATAGACTAGATACGAATTATCAGTTATAAGCCGGATTGTTTTGATAAGACCCTCAGCGAAGGGCATATGATATTCATTCTTAAATATAAACCGGGAGTCGGTATTTTGAGATATAGATAGTCGTGGAAACCCGGAGGGATTCCAACGGCAGATTATTATATATTTTAAGGAATGTTATTATTAAATGTTATTTATATTTCGATAAAGTATCAATTACTTGGAAATATTTCGAGGAATGTTATTCGAGTATTATCTCAGTCGAGAGATATTAAATGAATGTTAGTTTCGAATATTCATTTAGAGTTGATTATTTAATGAATATTATTTTGATATTCATTAGAATGTTATTTATTAAATGAATATACTTTCGAATATTCATTTAAGGTTTTATGTACTTGATGAATATTATTTTAAAATATTCATTGAAAATTCTATTTACTTAAGGAATATTATTTCGATTTTTCCTTTAAAGTTTTGATTCCTAAATGAATATCATTTGGATATTCATTTTGAAGATTATTTACTAAATGAATATTATTTTCAAATATTCATTTAAGGTTTGACTTATTTATTGAATAATACCTTAAATATTTATTGGAGTTTAATTATTTAATGAATATTATTTTAAATATTCATTTAAGGAGGGATTTATTTAGTAAATAATTCTATGTATTCATGCGAGGATTACTTACGAGCAATATTATGATTTAATAATATTCCGTAATTAGTATTGAGTTAATAAATATTCTTGGAATATTTATTTAATTCTTTTAAATTCTTTTTAAAATGATTTATATTATTTGGAGATTATCTTTCACCTCCAGATATTATGTAAAATATTTCGGAGTCTTTTTTTTAAGACTATTTTATCAAGGAAAGGTTCCCAACACCTTATTTTTCATTTAAATCTATCTTATAAGAATTTAAATGCTCGCTCAAACTTCCATATTATAGGGGAACCTACGTGAGCAATGTTATTTATCTTGTTGACTTCCCGGTCATAAATCTTGTAAAACTATTCTTTTCACTCGCAACTTGGTTGGTCTTTATCAATTGATTCTTTGAGTAACCTTCTCATCATTCGAGGGGTGAGATTATTGGAACAAGATGGTATCCTCTAACAAGCAGTAGCTTGGGAGATATGATGTTGAATTTTCCTTTCCAACTAGATACGACTACTTTGTGGAGTCTTAACAACAAGTATCATACTTGGGGAAAGGGGGACGAACTTTACGTTCAGAGTCAAGAACTTCTTTTCGAACATGTAGTCGTGTAAGAGGCCGAGTAGCGCCGGTCCATCCCAATTGGCCCAACCGTTGGCCGGGGAGATCTAACAGGGCGGTAGACAAGTAAATCCGTCAGCTCTTCCTTCTACCGGTAGAAAATCTAAATTGAGCTGTACAATCTGCGACTGATCATCGTAAGGATTGGAACAGTGGGCGCGGTGAATACTCCAGCAAAAGTTCATCATTTAAATTCATTTATTTTCTGCAACATTATCATTGTTGGCAGTATTGGAAAGTATTCATAATCGGAATTGCAATATTTTCCTACAAGTTCCTCTTTTATGATAAATGATAATATCTGGATTATCTTTGACATAGCAGATATTCCCACTTATATATGCATTCGGAGTTACCTTGTAACTTCATCGTTCATGTTATACTGGCATCATTTACGTAAATGCATGGCATATGGTTTGAAAGATACTTTTGAACTGTTAATATATTATCGTTCAGTTATACATTATTGTTGGTGGGCTATTGCTCACCCTTGCTTTGTTATTATATCACAACAACAGCTAGACCTGATGACTTGCACAAGGCACACTCGATGCTAACGAGGAAGATGAGACTACCAGAGCTGAAGAAGAAGCTATTGGTAGGATAGATTCATTCTTTCAGTACCAAGTTTATGGGCTGGTATGACTTATGTAAATGGATGGCAAAGAGTATGTATTCATATTGAAATTCTTTTGGATTGTAAGAACTCATAATGTGATTAATAAAATTTGATTGTTACTCTGATTTCATCTCTGGGACTATAACGAGTGTGTTTTATATTGTTCTGTTGGGTCATAAAGATGTAATTTATTTTATGTTGAAGCAAGTTCAAGTATTGTGGATAGAAATGGAGACCGTAACGACCGGATCCCGGACCCTGGATCTGGGGGTGTTACAGAAGTGGTATCAGAGCGTACGTTATAAACCCCAGAGATGAGGCGTCGTTAAAACAATAAATTCACTAAGATAATAAGAACTCTTGCCAAGTTCATAGTCGGACTACTTAATGTAGTGATGACATATAAAACCCTTATAGGAACTCTTAAGTATTATGATAGTAACTTAGCTCGATATCGTAATGATGAGTAAGGCGACAGACCTTGAGTCATACGAGCAGCAGCGCGATGATGCTTTATATGCTGAAGACCAGCAGGTAAATTCGATAGAGTACCCTACTGGAGACCCGAAAGAGGTTCCAGCAAATAAGGAAAATCCTGTTAGGATAAGGAGCCTACCCTTGAGGAATGAGGGCGGCATTGTGATGATTAAGTTATAGTGCTTAGAAAAGTGAGCATAAAGAACTGAGCTATTTAGCAAGAGAACTGAAGATTCATGTTGGATTCGTAGCTGGACTACTGGATGTAGTACCAGCAAGTAAGACGGATTGGAAGAATTACTCAAGATCTTATACGGAAATAGATGAGAATCCTTAGAGACTTTCATATTAACGAAGAAAAAGCTAGAGGGATGTATGATTATCAAAGACAGCGATATAGGACGAGGAACAGAGTCCCTAGAAATAGTTGAGAGGAGGTAGTAAGTGCCATATCATTTGATAAATGAATTAGTATGAATATTGTCAGTAATAATTCGCCATGAGAAGGCAGATGTCATAGGTTATAATTTATGGAACCAAATTGAGGTTAATGAAGTGGTTTCATTCAGGGAAATGTTCATTTTATGAATGAATCAGTTATAAAGTAAAGACATTGGGAAGTGATAGCATGATTGGATAAAGTTATATAAGGAAGTAGTAGGCAAGACAATGATCTCAAAACCTACCAGAAGATAAGACCAGTGAGTCAAGATGAATTCGTAAAGAGACTACTGTCAAAGACTGAGTATAGGGTTATTTCAACACAGTTAAATGATGAACCAGAAATGTTAGATGCATGTGATTCAGAGGAATATTAAATTCCTTCTTTTCTTTGAATGAATTATAGTAGTTACCTTAAGTTTACTCCGACGCGGAATTATAATGGTCAAGTAATACGATCAGCAGTTAAAGAGAAAAATGTGAGAAAATCTTCCCGGAGCTAAAAGATAAAATTGGTAATGACCAAGAGTTGGCATTATTTAATGGAAAAAGGAGACTTTGTGCTTCCACCGAAGCTTCGCATAAAAGATTAGGATGTGTGCTTGCGCAACACGACAAAGTACTTGCGGATGCATTCGAACAACACGGTTCACCAGGTTCGGATGGCCTTAGTAGTGCCAGTTTTGTGGAACAACCAACTCCGACGGTAATGTTCCTTCTGAGACTAGTGGTTAGGTACACTGACATTTGGTAATATTGAATATCAGGACGTATAGGTATCAGGACGTTGTGACAGGTTCCAGTTTGAAATTGTTGATTCCCTTCTAAGGGATGTATATAATTGGTTCCTCTTCAGTGGCTAAACTTCCAATCTGATGACGATTATTTCGTAAATTAAGACTGCTTATGGTTCTACCTGCTTGGAGGTTCATAGAACTATTCTTCAGGTTTCGAAACTAGTCTCCTTAATGTTACCAGTAGGTGGATAGATTGACCAAAATTTCCTTGACTCTGGAAAGGAATCTGGAGAATTTTTGCAAACCTTGTCTTTCTGATTATTAGAGAACATCATTGAAAAGAATGGAAACTGGAGCGAACCCTGTGGATTGGGTAAAGTTGCTGTCATATGGGTTAGTAGATGGACCCTGAGTATTACCATCGATGGTAGAGATAAAATGATGAAGTGAGATTGGACGAAAACAGGAAATGTAAGTAAGAAACCAGCCGGACTGAGAAACTCCGGGATTGACTTAAGTGAAAAGGCTGTTATGCCAGGAATGGTAAGCTTGCGTGGCACGTAGGATTGATAAGAATAGTTGATGAGATAAAAGTAGAGGAAAGGTGACCGGAGACGGCGCTGAGTAGTCGATTAAGACTTATATGAAGTAAAGTTTTGGAAAGGTAGAAAGGTATCAAAGAAGAAGACACTATGCCGGTAATTGCTAGAAAAGTAATGCTATTAGCCAACCCCTAAAATCATATATTTTTTTTAGTGTGGCCAGTTGAGGACAAGTCACAAAGGATTATCAAGTGACTAGACCAGCAATGAAAGGACAAAGCAGGGTTGCTTCTAAGTAAGCACCGACAGCAAGGGCTTCTGATATAAAGGAAACATTAATGAGATCGTAGGAATCTTCTACTGAACCCTTTGAAACCCATGTTTTGATTGGGAATTCACTAGATTTTTAGTATGGGGTCACCCGTACTAAAGTGATTCTTGTGTATATGATTGTCCAAGATTACGAGTAAAAATAGAAGTATAGTGACTTGAGATGTATGATGGTAGGTTATTATAAATACCACGAATATTATGACTAAGGAAAGTAAACAATGAAGATTTATGAAGAGAGTATAGAAATGGTCAGAGATTGATCAGTATGCTGTAGAAATTTTTCCTAAGGTAAGTACCTTTGAGAAGAACGATAAGCACTAAGAGATTCACGTTGAACTCGACCAATATCTTCCAGAACGTCCTTGCTACCATTACCAAGTTCTTTAAGAAAGCAGATAGACATACGTTGTCTTTTGGAAGGTCAAATTGGCTAACAACTATCTGAAAGAAGAGGTCAGCATTAAGCCACCGACCGATTATCAAATGAGAATGATTGAAAAGAGACCCTTATTAATGATACATGATCTGATTGCCAATTATAGGATGCAAGAATTCCTTGGCAGTTGAATTAAGGATAGGATATCCATAAATTAAGACAAACCCTGGGGAATGCACAAGGGATGGCATTAACCCTAATAAAGACATTGTGAATTCAAATGATATGAGTTGGATTTGCTAAGGCAACAATGACCTGTAAGGATTATTAAAAAGAGTTCTGGAAAGAACATAGATAGAATTACTAGAGTATTGATCAATGACGTTTTGATATACCCTGTACCTAGAAAATACAGGAGGAATGATGAGGACGACCTAAGAAACCTTACAAGGAAAAAGTTAATATTCTGAATTTCAAACTAGAAGTTTGGTAGAGAATGTAAGACACAATAATAATAATGCCAGATGAGGCATGTATGAAACCATGATGAGGTATGGATGGAACCAAAGTAGGTTGAGATTATCCTAGAACAAGAAAGAACTAAGAGAACAAATATCCTAGGTATGATTGAGGGTAACTTTGATAAAGTTCCCACGGGAAGGTGGAAGCAATGACTTATGGAAAAAGACTGATAGATATATTTTTTTTCTCCTTCAGCAGAGCTTAAGGGGGAATGCTTTCACCCAACAGTGATGGGAATGAGGTAGAAAAATTTGGGTGGAATGTATCCAGAGAACACTGATTACAAGAAATTATTATTATCAGGAAAAGCCAATGAGGTGGCCGACAGTCTAAGTATAAAGGAATAATTATAAATGTTCATACCGAAGAAACAGAATGATATTTGGAAGGACCTTGAAGGTCATATCGGAATGGAGGAATTTACATTCCTTCTGATGACTGTGCAAGAATTGAAGATAATAATAGTTTAAGTAAAGATTCGATTCCTGATGGAGTCTTAAGAATATTACGTACCTTAGAATGTCCCGTTTTGAGGCAAACCAGGACCATGATACAAAATTGATGAAGTAAACCGTTAAGTTTCCAGTCTTTTACAGAAGCTGCATGAGTGATAGTTTCATCAACCTGACATAGATGCGATGCTTGAAACTCTTCTGCAATTTTATCTACTTCATGTAATATCTACATCAAGTTCAGGAAGTGTTCCTTATGGATAAGGAATAGTGATTACTTTGTCTCCCTAAAGGATTGAAACCCGTATGGTTAGCTATTAACTCATCACGTAAACAACAAGCGATGGTGATTCTTCTAAGAAAGTAGATGACAACGTAAAGATAAAGAAAATGCTGCTATTGATAAACTAAATGGCATGTTGATGAATGACAAGCAAGTTTGTGTTAGTGTACTTCTGCGCAAACAAGATAGAGAATATGAGGTTGATGATTCATGATGCTAAATGTATTCCCGTAGAAAGAATTAATGAGACTTAGAGAGAAGGGCAGTTGAGCCCGAGACCTATTAGGCCACCTGAGAGTTTAAAAGTGTTCGGAAGGTTGCATTCGAGCCAGTTTTACCCCCAAAGCTTATAGCATGGTAGTAATGTGTTTCATGTGGCAATGCTACACCAGTAAAATGCAGATGCTCGATAGATGATAGAGTACGAGCAGGTAGATGTACAACCTGGTCTGACTTACGAAAGACAACCTGTGGAAAATCGCGGGTAGAAAAGAACAAGTGATGAGAAACAAGGTTGGCAGAAGTAGATTATATTAGATCTAAGTTAAAGAAATCGACCAGATTCATTACGGAAAGTTTAAATTGGAATAATGTGATGATTATAGAGTAAATGTGACGGGATACCAATTAGGAGGTACCAAGTACAAAAGCTGTCTCGATAAAGAGATGAAGGTGGAGGTAAATAACAGAAGTAAATAATAATCAAATAATAAGAAGGATGTGATTGATAAAGAAAAGACTGGGAAAGCAACTATGGAATGTGAAGCAAGGAATGTTATAAATGGATTAATAAATGGGTTTTATGATGAATTCTCGGGATGAAAACCTGATAGTGTTAATATTATAGATATGAAAAAGCTAGTAGCGTGACATGGAATGTCAGTAACAATGATGTCAAGCGAGAAACCTAAGATTTAACCTAAAAGGTTGAAGGAATTTTCTGAAGTGAGCGTTGCTAAGGTTGAACCAGAGTATTGGTCCATAGAATAATGGACAAAGAAGCAAGATATGTTGACACGTAAAATTGCGATTAAATGGTATTGGATATAATTATGATTAATTTCTTCTTTGATGAACCTCTATAGTTCAGAGGTAAATTCTGAGTATGATATGTTACAATCATGAAAACTTTCTATAATCCTTTAGAACTCTTTTCTTTTCTTCTCTCTTATTCATCTTCTTTATGGATTGAGAAGAACAACCCTTTAAGGAGGGGAGGTACTGCTACGTGACTATCTGTATATGTGATAGAAGTCTAAGTGGAATACCATAACTTGTTTAATTGCTTGTTAAGTACTAAAGGCTGGCCCCCTTCTGTACTAGCTATGCAATATAACAAATGTTCAATTGATCATAGTGATCTCTCAATAAATCTTTCTACTTCTCTATATTGATCGAGATTGCGAAGATTAAAGCAATCAGGAAATGCACAGTGCGAGCGAGGTTACCTCCGAATTCGCAGTGTGATAGTGATACCAATGTTACTGCAAGTATCAATAAGGATAAAGTACGTATTGTAGCACCAGTAGAGGTGCTGAGAAAGGGTAGAACGACTAAGAATTGACCCGGAAGCTGGAGGATGAAGTGACAGACAAACGACTCTTGTTTCCTACCTGATTCCGGGACGGAATCCTTTTAAGGAGGGGAGACTGTAAGAACCCCAAATTTTGGATATAATTAAAACTTTTTATTAAGTATTGATAAAATGAGGAACAATGATTCCGACAACAAGGTCACCAGCTCTAATGAATGAATGGAATGGATATGGATTCAAATACTTATATGTCATGAAGAATGCTAATGGTTGACAACTTGGGTAAGAATAATCTATCTCCTAGGGGAATAAGTTATGGCAATTCCAAGCAGGAGAATATTCTCATGTCATCTATATCGATAATGATTAGTCCAGTGGTTCCGTGAAAGGGTTAAGGAACGCCCGAGAAAGAACAAGGACATTGTCATAAATATAAGGAATAAAGGAAGAATAAAGAATGAATAGTGTTTTGGTGGAAGTAAGAATATTATGAGACGACGGATTTCCAAGTTCTTATTAGTGATCCAGGGGGAAAATAAGTGTATGTAAAAGCTGTCGAATTCTGAAAAACCGTACTTTTATTTTCTCCGAGAGTTCCCTGGACACTGATAGACTTAAAGATTGAACGAAGGGATTTAAGGAATTTAAATTCGAAAGTTAATAAGAAAGATGGAGAACGAGAGTATTAATATTAAGAAGATTTCCGGTAAACCCTAATTAGACATTCGTGGGATATTCCTATGAACGATCAATCGAAACGAGCAATAAACGGACAAAAGAAGCAAGCAGGGGAAGCAAGAGTCATGCATAAGCTATTAGAAAATGTCTAGTAAACCAAGTGATGACTCATGCAACTAGCACACTTAGTAATGGAACTAGTGCTTAGCCAAACTAACTACTAGTTAGCAAGATTGAATCCAAGTGCAACATATGTCTTCCAATCTCACCATCCATTTCATTTTCACTTTAATAAAGCAAGACAGAATGAGATATTATTCCATCTCATCTCACTTTATGCATTATTGAGAAAAGAAAGCAAAGAAACATCAAACTCTCTCCAAGCAAAGCGCCATTCGACTTTTGCTAAATTCCAAAGAAGAAATCCACCTTCCACTCCTTGTTTGATCTTGTAATTTTTAAGGTGAGTCCTATATTTCAAGAAACTAATCTCCTAGATTTTTCAAGTCCAAACTCCTTTGTTTCCATTTTCAAATAAATCATTTACAAGGAGGGTGAATAGTGTTCTTCAAGAACTAACCTTGTTTTTCTTGATTCTTTTGGATGATCTAAGCTTTGTTAAGGAAATCTAGGGACTATACAAGGCTTACTAAGTGCATACGCACTCCAAGGAAGGTATAAACTTCAAGAACCCAAGTTTTTGTTTTGAGTTTTAATGGAGTTTTAGTTGAGTTTTGGCGATGATATTATTATAAGCATGATTATGAATGGGGTTTTGATAAATGTTAAAAACAGTTAGATGAACGGAAAGGCATTGCTTGGCCTCAGTTCAAGGGTATAAATCATGTATACGTGTTGTTTGGAGTGGAAACTATAATTATTGGAAAGTTTGGAATTTGGAAATATTCGATTTATAGCCGTAGTAATGCCCGATTTTCGATAACCTTAAAGAATTCATGCACCACATTAGGGTTAATTGTCTTAACTGGTTATGAACATGACATGCCCTCGTAGATCTCGAGTCATAGATCATTTTGGCGAAAGAATCGAAACATTCCGACTTACGGTTTACGAGTTATGGTCAAATTACTAAAATTGGTTCGGAACCGTAAGTAAAAGTTCGTAACTTCAATTGAAACCTCGTAAAGCATGTTCATCAGGGGCGAATCTTGGTAAATAAATACTAGAGGTCCTAAGGAAGGTATGTAAGAAAACCACATGTCAAACGGATCGTTTTCCGATTTTATAAAAATGTTTGAATCAAAGTTAAACGCGAACGAACCCCTAAAAACCCGCTTGGTTATAACTTTGGTAAAACACTTAGAAAACGAACGATAAAACTCGAGGTATAATCTCGGTTCGTAATCGATCGACTTTAGAACTTTTACGACTTAAGTATATACCGGGTGTGGGTATGATGACATGTCGTAATAATGAAAAAATGTCGGATCGTATCGGTAATAAAAAGAGTTACACTAAAAGGTGTATAACGAGATAATTCGAAAACGTGTTTCGATTTAAGTGAAGTTTATACCTAGACTTTTAAAACGTGTTAAATGGTTAATCTTGAATGTTCTGATTGTTTTTAGATCATCGAGCAGACCCAGGACACGCTATCTCCACCCACACCCGATTACCAGGCAAGTGTTCAAAACTTTGAACCTGTTGTTGTGATAATATATATATGTGATTGCCATTTTACATATGCCATAGCAAGCATGCCTATTGTCAAATTATTTTATGATACATGTTCCCTGAATTGATATTGGCTTATAGACTAGATACGAATTATCAGTTATAAGGCGATTTTTTTTGATAAGACCCTCAACGAAGGGCATATGATATTCATTCTTAAATATTGACCGGGAGTCGGTATTTTGAGATATAGATTTTCGTGGAAACCCGGAGGGATTCCAACGACAGATTATTATTTATTTTAAGGAATGTTATTATTAAACGTTATTTATATTTCCATAAAGTATCATTTATTTGAAATATTTCGAGGAATGTTATTCGAGTATTGTCTCAGTCGAGAGATATTAAATGAATGTTAGTTTCGAATATTCATTTAGAGTTGATTATTTAATGAATATTATTTTGATATTCATTAGAATGTTATTTATTAAATGAATATTACTTTCGAATATTCATTTAAGGTTTTATGTACTTGATGAATATTATTTTAAAATATTCATTGGAAATTCTATTTACTTAAGTAATATTATTTCGATTTTTCCTTTAAAGTTTTGATTCCTAAATGAATATCATTTGGATATTCATTTTGAAGATTATTTACTAAATGAATATTATTTTCAAATATTCATTTAAGGTTTGACTTATTTATTGAATAATACCTTAAATATTTATTGGAGTTTAATTATTTAATGAATATTATTTTAAATATTCATTTAAGGAGGGATTTATTTAGTAAATAATTCTATGTATTCATTCGAGGATTACTTACGAGCAATATTATGATTTAATAATATTCCTTAATTAGTATTGAGTTAATAAATATTCTTGGAATATTTATTTAATTCTTTTAAATTCTTTTTAAAAATGATTTATATTATTTGGAGATTATCTTTCACCTCCAGATATTATGTAAAATATTTCGGAGTCTTTTTTTTACGACTATTTTATCAAGGAAAGGTTCCCAACTCCTTATTTTTCATTTAAATCTATCCTATAAGGATTTAAATGCTCGCTCAAACTTTCATATTATAGGGGAACCTACTTGAGCAATGTTATTTATCTTGTTGACTTCCTGGTCATAAATCTTGTAAAACTATTCTTTTCACTCGCAACTTGGTTGGTGTTTATCAATTGAATCTTTGAGTAACCTTCTCATCATTCGAGGGGTGAGATTATTGGAACAAGATGGTATCCTCTAACAAGCAGCAACTTGGGAGATATGATGTTGAATTTTCCTTTCCAACTAGATACGACTACTTTGTGGAGTCTTATCAATCAGTATCATACTTGGGGAAAGGGGGACAAACTTTACGTTCAGAGTCAAGAATTCCTTTTCGAACTTGAAGTCGTGTAAGAGGCCGAGTAGCGCCGATCAATCCCAATTGGCCCAACCGTTGGCCGGGGAGATCTAACAGGGCGGTAGACAAGTAAATCCGTCAGCTCTTCCTTCTACCGGTAGTAAATCTAAATTGTGCTGTACAATCTGCGACTGATCATCGTAAGGATTGGAACAGTGGGCGCGGTAAATACTCCAGCAAAAGTTCATCATTTAAATTCATTTATTTTCTGCAACATTATCATTGTTGGCAGTATTGGAAAGTATTCATAATCGGAATTGCAATATTTTCCTGCAAGTTCCTCTTTTGTGATAAATGATAATATCTGTCTTATCTTTGACATAGCAGATATTCCCACTTATATATGCATTCTGAGTTACCTTGTAACTTCATCGTTCATGTTATACTGGCATCATTTCCGTAAATGCATGGCATATGGTTTGAAAGATACTTTTGAACTGTTATATATTATCGTTCAGTTATACATTATTGTTGGTGGGCTATTGCTCACCCTTACTTTATTATTATATCTCAACAACAGCTAGACCTGATGACTCGCACAAGGCGCACTCGGCGCTAATGAGGACGATGAGACTACCAGAGCTGAAGAAGAAGCTATTGGTAGGATAGATTCATTCTTTCAGTACCAAGTTTATGGGCTGGTATGACTTATGTAAATGGATGGCAAAGAGTATGTATTCATATTGAAATTGTTTTGGATTGTAAGAACTCATAATGTGATTAATAAATTTTGATTGTTACTCTGATTTCATCTCTGGGACTATAACGGGTGTGTTTTATATTGTTGCGTTGGGTCATAAAGATGTAATTTATTTTATGTTGAAGTAAGTTTAAGTATTGTGGACAGAAATGGAGACCGTAACGACCGGATCCCGGAACCTGGATCTGGGGGTGTGACAGGGACCGCTTGGCTTTCACACATCAACCTCAATTCTTCTAATTCATATTTTTCAGTAGAAGACTGCCCAGCACTTGCATGAGACTGTTGTTGAAATCCTGGAGGTTGAAATTGTTGCCTTGGAGCATACTGCTGCTGAAAACCCGAAGGATTGAATGGCTTAGACCCATATTGCTGACCCTGAAACTGTTGATAAGGCTGTTGTGGTTATTGAATACCACCCTGATTATTGCTCCAACTGAAATTAGGATGGTTTCTATTATTAGGATGATAGGTGGCTGGAGCTGGTTGCTATGGTCTCTGAAAATTGCTCATAAACTGCCCTGATTCACTAGATATGGCACATTGATTCGTCTCATGTGCATCCGCACAAAGTTCACAAACACTTGCCACCTGTTGAACTCTATAGTTAGTCAATGAATCCACCTTCATAGTCAAAGCCTTTAACTGAGCTGCTATAGCTGTAGCTGCATCAACTTCCAAAATTCTTGCTACTTTGCCTTGTGGTAGTCTCTGAGTTGGATTCTGATATTCATTAACAGCCATCATCTTAATTAGCTCGTACGCTTCCTCGTAGCTCTTAGCCCATAAAGATCCACCTGATGCTGCATCTAGCATTGGTCTTGATTGTGCTCCCAACCCATTATAGAAACAATTGACCAAAATCAAGTCGGGCATTCCATGATGAGGACACTTCCTAAGCATCTCCTTGTAATGCTCCCAAGCTTCACATAAAGATTCTCCCAACTGCTGTACAAATTGATTAAGAGCATTCTTTATTGCTGCTGTTTTTGCCATAGGGAAGAATTTAGTGAGAAATTACTGAACAAGATCCTCCCATGTCACAATACCTGCTGGTAGAGAGTGTAACCAGCCATTAGCTTTATCCCTCAGAGAAAATGCGAAAAGTTTCAATTTCACAGCATCTTCCAACACATTGTTGAACTTGAAAGTGTCACAGATCTCGATAAAGTTCCAAATGTGCATATTGGGATCTTCCGTTGGAGCACCCCCAAACTGAACCGAATTCTGCACCATTTGAATCGTGCCAGACTTGATTTCAAAGGTATTAGCCACATAGGCTGGTCTGACAATGCTAGATTGAATGTCATTGATTTTCGACTGGGAATAATCCTTCAATGTTTTAATTGATGCTGCTGGTTCTCCCATTTCTACTGTTGCTTCACGTTCTTCTGCCAGTTTATCCTTACGAGATTGAGAACATGTTCGCATACACGCTCAAGTACCTGAAACACACAGAACAATGTATGATTCTTATTCACTGCTAAGACAAATATCAAAGGTGTGTTTTGATTAACTAATTTAACTTACAAGCTATTTAACAATACTAAAATTAATTAACTAATGAGATTAAAACTGAATTACTTATGAGATATAAAACAAGGGATCCTAACTTCATTAAATACTTCGTTTAGAGTTGATGCCTTTAATCAATTTATGTGATGGTTATGACAACTAATCGGACAACACGAAATTAGTATACGCTACATTTCGTCATACGTATACCAAACCACTCAACGTCCACAAAATAGATAAAAGCTAGGTAGACACCAATTATGTTTAGACCCTATATGTCTATAAGATATGAAAACATAATGGTTTAAGTACAAGTTATCCATTGAGATCACATAGGGCAGCGTAAGATGGTTAAGATTACACTACGAATCATGCATGTCAAAACATCCATAAACCTATGCTAGCATGGCAAGTTCTAAATCTCTATATCCACTTTCGCATTCAATAGAGATTAACAAAAACAACTTAGATGTTTGCTACGCATTCAAGAAGAATTAGCACAACCATACGAGGAAATCAATAATTCATCACACACAAATCTTTAAAGCAATCAAAATACTAAATTCCGTAAATAAATCCGTTAGAATCCCATGACAACGATTAGTTCTTAATCGAACGGCTTGTCATCATGGGATCTAGTGTGAACATGATATTAAATAAGATCTGAATAATAACGAGAGTACTAGAGTAATAAATTTTAGAAAAAAAATCTGAAACGAGCATCCAAAAGTATCGCCTAATTAGAAGAATTCAAAAGATGTAGATCAAGATCTCCGTTAGCTATCACGATCTTCGGTAAATCCATCTTTATCTTGTATCTCTTGTCTCTCTTCTAAAATACATGCCTCTTCTATTGATAACATGTGTTTATATAGCCCCTCATGCCTTGTCCAACAAGAAATTCCAAAACTTACTTAAAACAGGATTTTTGGCAGGCCGGCACAGCGCCCCCGCGCTCTATAGAGCACGCCCGCGCTCTTCTTAATTCGTCCACGCGCTCCCGTGCTCTTGCAAAGCGTGCCCGTGCTCCTTGCTTTTGGAAAATCTTCATACTTTCCTGATTTTTCTTCTTTTGACTCCGATTCTTTCGCGAATTCCTATTCTTCATTTCCTGAGTTCAAAACCACCAAATAAACATGGAAAAGTACTTCCTGCTTCCAGCTTGTAGTCCTACACAAAATTGGTTAAAACACGTCAAAATCACCACATACTTTAGGTCAAGTAATTAATTTAAGCGGATACGAAGCATTCTAAGTGGATATAAAATCCACTTATCAAATTTTAAGGACGAAATGAGATATTAATAACAACCTCGCTGTTAGCTGTACTTGATGATGAAAAGGGGACTTTGAGAGTCATGATGATGGATCTTTCAAGAGTCTAGGAGGTATGCTAACGCAATAGAAAGGGACGATTGCCTATGCGTCTGAACAACGTTAAAAGTACGGGATAGGATATATTAATCGTGATCCAGGATTATCCATAACAGTGTTTACGCAGAAAATTGAGATGTTAACCTTTGAGGAAAAGTGTTAAAATATTACCACAAGAGCCATAAGTAAACCTCATATTAGAAACTAAATGTAAATATAAAAAGAAGAGAAGGTGGTGGAAGTGAACAAGGGGTATGATGAAGGAATTTGTTATTACCCAGAAAAGGCCCAATGTGGTGGCCGATACCTATAAAAGGGATTATTCAAAATCGGAATTCAGTCAGAATTGACCAAGAGAATTGAGCATATATAATAAAGGATGATAGAAGAGGAAAAGGAATAAGTTAGGGGGAAGGACAAAGATGTATAGAGAGTTAAGAGAATATTTGGTGGAGAATGGTATTGGTGAATTATTAAAGAACAAACTTGACATGTCAAAAGAAGGATGACCGAGACCCAGTAGATTATTTTCGCCTATAGAGAATCATAAACGTGGACATGAGTATTATAATGAATTTCGTGAAGAGTCACCAAAGACCGAGTCAAACGATGACGATATCTGATTTATAATTGTTAGACCAACCAAGTTAACTTACCAATGAGAGACTTTCCAGTTAGAAGATTGTCGATTTATATACGGGAAAGATAGTGGCGCAATGTGGAGCTTCTTCAGCGATTCTGGCAGATAGAGACCAAAGGGTGAATCTCGAATACTGAAGGCACTTTCAAGTATATTTGACCATGAGATCAAACGTGTATACTATTACGATTCGCGACCAACGAACAAGGTAAAAGGACTTTCTAGACAATCGAATTTATGATATGTGTCGTGCCTTGAATTTCACAGGGTAGTCAAGGATAATCATTTATCAATGATAGGAATTTTTTTTATCACGATAGTCAACATGCGAGCTTAAGGACGTCACTAGTAAAGCTTACCACGAACGAAAATCTCAATTTTCCCTTGCATTACAGAGAAGTCAACGAACGAAAGGTGTATGGACCCGAGCTGGTGCAATAAACAAATAAGGTTGTACCTTATCCGAAGCAGGTGGAAGCTGCTGAAGAGAGGCAACACATGAGTGCTAATCCAGCCAAGAAATAGAAAGAGTATTGTACTTATTGACGTTATTTAGAACATGAATTATGACCACCGGATATTTCATGTGCCTATGATACGAAGACTTAACATGGATCCCATGAATGCGACAGAATATAAATGAATAAGTAGTAGGACATGAGTTGTCATTCATTGAATAACCGACAAAGAATACAGATCGGGAAGAGCGTGCATCGAGGAACAACACTAGGGTGCTGGTGAACGCAAGGTAAGATAATGAAATGATTGAAGTGTCAACCTAAGAGTTGGAGAGGATGAAGCTGGAATAGTACCCACGACTATCTTCTTTAGATTCTGGGACAGAATCCTTTTAAGGAGGGGAGACTGTAATAACCCTAATTTTTGTGAATATTTGAAACCTGGATGAATAGTGATTCTATGGGTGTATGAAAAAATTTTTGCAACCACACTATGTACGAATTATTAGATGAGGGTTTCGATTTGATATTATGTCTTTACGATGCAAATGAGTGTATGTAAAAATCGTTAGTTTTCGACGAAACCCATTATTTCAAATGGTCATATTTTACGAGATATCGAGGAATGTTAAAAATATGCCAAGATCGAGAGAAATTATAATTTAGAAATTCCATGAAATAGGTATATTTTAATCGAGGTACTTGGAATATTGAAGATTACTTGAAGAAATCTCCACAACGAAATGTTTCAAGGATTAATCATACATAGTATGGAAAATTAAGAGATAAATATCGGATAATAGCCAAGATGACAAAACCCATGCAATTTCTATGCAAGCCATGCAAGTTGGCTAGTCCACCAAGTCAAACAAGTCAAGGAAACAAGGAACTAGCTAGTTAGTTTGCTAACTAAACATTAAACAACATAGTTCCCTAATATATGGATCACCAAGTATTATGGTCAACTGCAGTCTTGGAAAACTAGCTAGCTATCTACCACATGATGCATATATGCAATAAATATCACACCAAATCATTTTACACCAAAACAAAAGCAAGCAAACTCTCTCCCCTTCTTTTCTCTCATCTCGGCCAAAATAGAGGAAGCAGCTTAAAACTACCATATCTCCTTCATTTCTCACTCAAATTTTGTGTTCTATAACTCGTTGGAAAGGTATTGAGATTATCTACAACTCTTCTTCAGGAGCCTCATCCAGAAAAGCAAGGTAAGGACCTCGTTTTTTCAGTTCGTTCAAGAGGGGTAGAGTAACTCCGAAAATTACTAAGTTGTGTTCTTGATGTTCTTGTTAGTTTAAGGTTTGTTAAGGATAGATCAAGCTTCTCCAAGGTTAAAACACTATCCCTATGTGTTTTTAAAGCTCCAAGAAAGGTATAACTCTTACCCATCCTTTGATTTATAAGAGATATGAGTATATATGGATGAGGTGTTAAATATATGTTAGTTCTTGAAAGGTTATCTTGTAGATGTGTATATCTTGTTGTTTGTTGGTTATGAATGGAAGTTGATGATGTTTTCTTGATGTTTAAGGACTGACCTTGTGTGTATAATGATAGATTGATGGTTTAGTTGGGTTATGTATGGGATTAAAGTGGTTAAAATTTGAAATCGTTATGTGTATAGGCATTGTTATGACCATTTACACTTAGAACAGTTTCAAACTAACATTTGGGACTCTTAAAGAATGATTTTTTAGAACTTCCTTTCTAGTTTGTAACCATATCAAGGCGACTTACGGTTTAAGAGATACGTTTGTTTTAGTAAAGACGATTCGAAAAACCAAACTGCTACGAAGTACCAAGTTGTAAAATGTATTCGGACCACTTAAATGTATTTAAAAATCATGGAATTTGGATAGTATGAATTCTGGTCAGTAAGGGAGACAACCCAAAAAGAATTATGCAAAAATGTTAATTTTTCGATTTTATAAAAATGTCGGAACCAAAGTTGAGCGATGACAACCTTCACTGCCGAGCTACTGCCTTGTTCAGTAAAATCCGAAAATTGGATCTTCTGACCAGGACCAAAATCTTGCCTTATTAAAATTTAGGCATTCTCTAGATTGTGCACGCAAAAACGGTGTATCATTTGAGTTAACAGTTAAGGAGTTATAAGCGTTTTAGTGAAACTAAAACAAATAGTACAACTCCGTAGTTCACCAAGTTTCTAAAATGTGTTTCACCTATCTAAATTTGTGTTTTCCAAATCCAAGAAATTTTGATAATTGTTACAAACACTCAAGAAGCTCCTTGAGGTGGTTTCGCAATTAATTGTGGATTTTTCAATTTACTAAAAATGTTGGAGCGCGAGTCGCATAATAGTAACTTCCCGAGAAGTCAACTTTAAATGTGGCGCCCCCAAATCCGAGGTCAAAGTTCCAGGTCGTCACATCACCATCCAACCATATCATACCTGTATTAACTTTACAACTCAACAATACATCCATCCAGACCTCAATCTTACGCACCAACAAGTTAGAGCCTCAGAAACGATAATCAACAGTAACACCAAATATTACAATTCATCTGTACAATCCAGAATCTTACGCACTTCCACTTATACAACTACACTTGAAGACAAGTCTTACTATTACAGTTGAAAACATATCAGACTTACTCTGTAGTATTTATCAGGAACTAAATCATCTCCGGGGTAAATCTTCTACTCCTCTTCTGCTGGGGCGGAGTTAATCGGCCAAATTCTTCTCTTTCTGAAAAGTTTTTATAAAGCAAGAATGAGCTACATAATGCTCAGCAAGTTCACCATTTTGAAAAATAATAATGTGGTTTATTTCGAAAACATTCCCAACTATATGGGTATATATCTCAGATTTCAAAACATAATTGGACAATATATATGTCCGAGTTTGAATAAAACATCTATACTCACTAAGGAGCTTTAAGAATAACATATGAACCCTTTATAAGGTTCCCATTTCAATATATCTCAAGTTTGAAAATATATACATATGAGTATATCATTTTCGGCAAAACACTCTACGGTAACATACTGTACAGGGAATACATCATTGCAAACCTCTTTCCTTCCATTAGCTTAGAAGGTTTCTCATTCAAAAACATTTCATTCTTTGAAATAATTGCAAGAGTGCACTAACACGTGCCAATCTTTATAGAAAATCTTGCAGTTCTAGATACTGCACGATGTCAATATTTTCTTATCAAAAAAGCAGAGCGAAATCTCAAGAGCAGCTGAGGTAGAGGCGATATTGCCAATATGATCGGATGACTAGGCTGGCATAAATTTTGTGGCCCATAGTCCTCCACAGTTTAGGAGGTGGCATTTTAAGAATCAAGAAGTTTAGACTTCCCTACCTAATTAAGGGTACTTAGTACTTGGAATAATGAAAGTCTTTTACTTTGGCTATAAGATCCGATTTTCGATAAGTAACGGGTTTACCTGAAAGTTGGTCACTATGTCGTTGTGGATTTCATTACCCTTGATGGTGAATTTTACATGTGTTATACGAGAATGTTATCATAAGACGAGCGTGCTAGATAATTCCACGCATGATTCGGACGCTAGAGCATGGTAGTTCAACTTAGAGAACAAACAAGTAGAATTAACAAAGGGACTCAAGAGAAGTTGAATATGGTTGCAACGAGCGATACAGTGATCTCAGAGCCTACCAAAAGAAAAGACCAGTGGGTCTAAAGTGGGATCCTTTGATAGAGATGTTATCAGGGACTACGTATATATGTATTTTAGACCTCAATATTTTTGGTATATGTTAACATACACACACCCGCCACTGAACCTATGGACTGCACTGAGATCCCTGAGAGATCTCTTTGATCTGTTCCCAGGGGGAACTGGCCACTTGTGATTCATGTCGGAAGGCATGAAGTAGGACCCTATGGACTTAGCAGGTGTCCCCGAAATGATGTGAAGCTTGGTCTTCAAGATAAAGCACGGAAATGACAGATGTATTTGTGAAACCCCAACTCGATAAATGACTTTAAGATGATGATTGAGAGACGCACTAGTTGGTGTCTTGTATTACGAAGACGAAGAGATGGAGTTACCCTCATAATGGTGATAATGAGATGCACGAATGATCATTAACTTATTTTGGTAACTACCGGCAGGTGCACTACTTTATTTTAAACTGTTCACTAACCCTGTTACCTCGATTAGTTTATATCAGGTAACCCTTCTAGCTTTCTACTTCAAACTTGTGGAATAACAACCAGTGAGATACTTTCCCTAAAGCAGGACTTATCCGAAGTAGTTTTATTTGATCCACGAACATTCTATTCAAAAATTTATGATGATCTTGTTCGGCTCAGACCTATTTACACTTTCTTTCAATTATCCAAGGAAGGTTCAACAAATATTTCCTTAATTAATCGATGAATATTACTTAACGAATATTGATATTTGATTGCTTCTTTCATACTTGCACTCTTCAGTTGAGCTCATAAATATTTAACAAATTACTGAGGACATGGATGATCTAATGTCCAGACATCCTTCATGAATTCTTTTCTTCTATTCAAGATGAGATTGTACATCGTACATTGAAATCATAGTAACGATATCATTTTGATATTGGTATTATGAATTTAATTCTATTGTAGGATCTGATAAAGCATGTGTACGGAGGCACCCTTGGGTGGACCGTTTCACTGGTAAGTAATATTTGATGAGAGGTTATCGGTTGTTCCGATACCTAGAACATTCTCTTCAGATTTTATAGTTTTCTTTTTCAAACTTAATAACTTCTTATTTCCATTCGTTGTCCGAGTAGCCTAAAGTTTCTTCAGTGGCTACGATGTTGAAATTCCGTTCTAGCCAATTGAAACTGGCTAGTCGATATGTCAATATGAATGACTAGTTGATTGTTCTAACTAGTCAAAATTGTAATGTTGTGAAGAACACCTAGCTAATTGTCCTAGCTAGTGGTGATGTCTCAAACAGGTGGACTAGCAAATTTTGTCTAGCTAGTTGCTAGTGTTTCTTGAAAAGGACTAGTTATTGTTTCACTGGTCCAACTCCCAATTTAATTTATTTAGCAATTCTGCCTACGGTAAAGCATGATGATGAAAGTTCGATGAATAACTTGATTGAGACCTAGTGAGGTCGCCCACTCGACTTGAACTCTTACCCATCTTCGTATCAGACTTTATATCACTTGAATATTTTATTCTTTCATTCATACAATGGGAATTCATTTGAAACCATTGATTACTTGAATGACAAACTACTTCATTCTTTAATTGTCATGGAGTAGAATTGCTTTCTATTGGCTGACCTTCATCAATGTGACTTTAGATTTCCTCTTATTATTCAGGAGGAAAAGTATCCACCCGATGTAAGAATTGTATAAAGACCGTTTTTATGACTTTTGTATCCAACAATCATTGCCCTCGTGCAACATTCTCTATGATATCATATTACAGAATTATCAGGACCTGAAGGAATAAACCTTGTTGTACTCTTTCTTTCCATCCTTACATCTCTGAAAATCGAGACTCCTAGTATTTGGAACCATCAACATTCTTGGAACATCCAATGTGGAATTCTTATTGAAATTATCTATTGGACCTTGTTATTTTGAAACGATTCCTTTCAAAGTGATTACTCTAAGGTGAACGGGAGGTACAATTATGAACCGTTACACCAATATGAGATCAAAAACCAAATGTTGTAATTGTGCAGCCAGAGCGTTATGCCGAGTAATTATTAAAGTAGAAATAACATGTCGGGGCATACCACAAGACCTTTAATATTAGTTTGAGGAAAGTTATAAGAAATGATGAGGTGGTTGGGAGTACGCTCCTACCAACCGTTGTCAGGATGTTATATTAAAGAATTCTGGAGTTACCAAGCCTTTTCCCGATCCAGGAAATGCAAATCGATTGCGATGTAAAACATATTCTTGGAGGAAACTAACATGGAAGTGAGATGGACAAGAAAGGAAGAAATATCGTGGCAAGAATGTGAAGCTTTACTTAGCTTAAAGGGATTGATGCACATAGAGAGACATAAAGTTTAAAAGGACCCTAATAGCAAATGGATGCATGGATATATCCCAACGATCCTTCGAGATTACCACCTAATCAAGTTTATTGGGAATCGTAGCAGCATGCAGGCCTCAGGCTGATTGGCGCCAGTTGTGAAAGAGGACGAGCGTATGACATCTTACATATACCATCGAGAATCGATACCCCTAACCGGAGATGTAGGAATTGTTGACCAGTTAAAACGCGTAGTTGTTTTTCAAAGATAAGGTTGAAAAGCGGGTTTCACCAACTCAAGGTTGACCTCTGTACTGTGCCAAAGTTGGCATTTCACACTAATATAAATGTTATAAAATTATGGTAGTATCATTTGAGTGGACTAATGAGTCAGAAGCCTTTATGGATTAATGAACAAAGTTTTGGAATGAAATGAGATATTAGCAACAACCTCGTTGTTAGCTATACTTGATGATAAAAAGAGGAATTTGAGAGTCACAATGATGCGTCTTTCAAGAGTTTAAGAGGTGTGCTGATGCAGTAGAAAGGGGATGATAGCCTATACTTCTAAACAACGTAAAGGTTACGGGATAGGATATATTAACCGTGAGTCTGGGATTAGTCATGATGGCGTTCACGCATAAAACTGAGACGTTAACTTTATGAGAAAAGTGTGAAAGTTTTCCACAAGTGCCATAAGTATATCTTCATATTAGAACTAAACATAAGAAAAAGAAGGTGACGAAAGGAAGCAGGGAGTATAATGGAGAAATTTGTTATTTCCCAGGAAAGACCAGTGTGGTGGCCGATACCTATAGAAGGGATTATTCGAAATTGGAATTCAGTCAGTATTGACCAAGAAAATAGAGTATATACAATAAAGAATAATGTTAGAGGAAAGTGGTTAAATTATGGGGAAGGGCAAAGATGTATAGAGAATTAAGAGAATGTTTGGCAAACGGAAATGAAGAATGGTATTGGCAAACTATTAAGTACAAACGCGACATGTCAAAAGCAGAATGATAGAGATCTAGTGGATTAGTTCCGCCTGTAGAAAATCTTGAATGTGGATAGAATTATAATGAATTTCATAAGTAGGTCGCCAAAGACCGAGCCAAGAGATGGCCCTAGTTGATTTATAATTGTTGGACCAAGTGACTTACCTACGAGAGACCTTCCATTTAAAAGATTATCGATTTATATACGGAAGAGATGGTGGTGCAATATAAAACTTCTGCAGCGATTACGTCAGATAAAGAATTAAGGTTAAACTTCGAATATTGAAGGTGCTTTCCAGTATATGTAACAAAGAGATTGAGCGTATGTACTAATTTGATCTGTGGCTGACGGACAGGGAAGAAGAATTATCCAGACGATCGAATTTATATTTAGTGCCATGCCTTAGATTTCATGGGGCAGTCGAGAATAAAAACTTATCAATGAAATGAATGTTGTTATCACGATCGTCACCATGCGAACGTAAGGACGTCTCTTGTAAAGCGTACTACGAAAGAAGAAGTTTTGCTTTTCTTGCGTTACGAAGAAGTCAATGAACGAGGGATATAGTAGCTGAACTGGTTCGACGTATACCGAAGACTATACAGTATCCATAGCAAGTGGTAACGGCTGACGGGAGGCAACACATGCGTGCTAATCAAGCCAAGGAATATGAGGAATACCGTGCGTATTGATGTTGTCTCAGATTATAAAACACGACCACAAAGTATTCGTGGGCCAACGATACTAGGATTTAACATGGATACTATGAACAAAGTAGAGGAGGAACGTATAAGTAGTGGGATAGAAATTTTTATTCATAGAACAACCGATAAGGAATACAGGTCGAGGAGAGCATGCATTGAGAACCAACATTAAAGCGTTGGTGAGACCAAGGGAGAGAACAATAGGGTTGAAGTGTCAACCTGAGAGTTGGAAAGGGTAAGGTTGGAATTGTATCCACAACTATTATCCTTAGGGTCTTAAGATAGAATCCTTTTAAGGAGATGAGGCTCCAATATCCCTAATTTTTGTGAATATTTGAAACCTGGATGAATAGTAATTTTATGGGTGGATAAGAAAATTTTGCAATCACGATATGTACAAATTATTAAATGAAGATTTCGAATTGATATTACGTCCTTACGGCACAGACGAGTGTATGTAAAAGTCATTAGTTTTTTTTACGAAACCCATTATTTCGAATGGTCAAATTTTATGAGATATCAAAGGAGTATGAGGTGGGAAACTTCGTGATGCTAAAGGTATCCCCTGGAAAGGATTGATGCGCTTTGTTAAGAAAGAGAAGCTAAGTCTGAGGTTTATTGGACCTTTTGAGATTTTGAGGCGTATTGGGAAGTTAGCCTACGAGTTAGCCTTGCCCCAAGCTTGCAGCAAATTCATAATGTGTTTCATATGTCTATGTTACGACCCTACCACACCGAGTATCGGCATGTGATAGAGTACAACCAAGTGGACCTATGACCCGACTTGACCTATGTGGTGCAACCCGTGGAAATCATGGATAGAGAAGAACAAGTGCTGAGGAACAAGGTTTTCAAACTAATAAGGAATTTTGAGAAAATCAAGATGTGGAAGAATCCACCTGGAAGTTGAAAGAGTGAAACAAAGAAGGAGTAACCCCAGTGATTCCTAAACTGATTCCGGGACGGAATCCTTTCAAGGAGGGGAGACTGTAAGAACCCAAAATTTCGGTAGAATTAAAACTTTTCCTATTATGATGAAGTGCATCAATGAATAGTGATTTGGTGGATGAATAGTGATTTTGAGGATTATAAAAAATTTTCACGCCACCCTATGTACAAGACATGGTATGGATATTTCGGAGTCATATTAGTGATTCACGGAGCAAATAAGTGTATGTAAAGATGATCGGAATTCAGAAATTCCAATTTCTATTCTGATGTAATATTTGACTGGGCAGTGAATTATATATTATTATATTCAAGAAATGAGATATTAATTTTGAGGAATTAAGGATTAAGTGACAACCATTGGTGGAGAAATAAAAATACAAGGAAGGATATTACATGCAAGTATCATGTAACTAGATAATTAGGAGAGTAAACTAGAAAGTAAAAAGTAACTAGATGAATAGTGTAAAGAATGTGCACCATACTTTAGGGGACAAGGAGGTATGGCTTGAACCTAGGCTACTAGACTAGGGTGGAGACATGTGAATGATATACATATCAACACATATCAATAATACATCCCATAATTCAAACCACACATCAAAGAAGAAACAAAACAATTAGCAAGCTTGTCCAATACTCCTTGCACAAACCCCAAGGTGATAAGATCAACCATACATCTCTAATAATATCTAGATATCACATTATTTTGTCACTTGACCTTTCAAGTAACCAAGAAGCAAGCAAAACACTCCATTTCTCTCCATTCTTTCCAAGCTGCTAGCAGAAACACTCTCAAGAAGAAAATTCATATGTCCATTTATATCCTTGATAAAATCACCATATTTTAACCACAGTTCCCTCATACTATGAAGAACATTCTCTCAAAATTTCATGTCAAGATGATGAGTATAGCCTAGTCAAATCTCCTCCCAAAGTTGAAGAACCGAGCTGCCCAAAACCCTAGACAGCTTCTGTACTGATTTTCAAACGGCCATATCTCCTTCATTACTCAATGAAATTTGGTGTTCTTTAGCTTGTTGGAAAGCTGCTACGATGCTCTACAACTTTTCTTTAGAAGCCTCAATCAGAAAAGCTCGGTAAGGGCCTCGTTTTCCATGATCTTTCAGTCGGGTTCTAATAACTCCGAATTACTAACTTTGTTTTCTTCATTTCTTTTGATCATTCAAGCTTACCCAAGGCTATACAAGGATTATACAAGGTTTAGAAAGCTATTACACACATCAAGGAAGGTATAAAACTCTAATCACTCTTAGTCATGGATTGTTTATGGTTTATAATGTTAGATCTAAGAGTTTTAGTGCATATCTTGGTTATAGGAGTTATGGATGATGAAAATCTTGAGGTTATATGTTTTTGATGTGATTTTAAAGCTTGTACTTAGTGTATATAACCCCATGTATGCTATAGAGACAAATCTTGGTGGGTTTGATGGTAGATGTGATGTATAAAGTGGGTTCTTGAATGTTTAAGAAAAGATGTGTGCTGTGTTAAATCCTGGGAGTATGTACTGTCTTGTGAAAGGGTTTTGAACCCCTAAATCTTGTCACCCGAGGACCTAATTTATATGGTTGGAAAGATATTTGAATGTAGTTTCCAGAAATATAAGGTTCATACCCAGGAGATGTGTAGATCTTGAGTTATGGCCGGATTAGTGCAGTGTGGTTCTTGAATTCAGACTGCACTGTGTTGTCCACTTGTGAACTTAGTTAGGACCCCTTAAAATTATGCTAGTGTTATGAAAATTTGACCGTAGTCAGATTATACAGTTGTGAAGGCTGTCCAAAAAGAATTGGAATAAAATTTGTATTTTTCAATTTTATAAAAATGTTAAAGCGAAGTGCGCGCGAGTGAAAAATCACCTAGGAGCTTAGTTTAACGTAGTTTTAAGAGTACTCACTTGTGTTTCAAGTTTGAGGGATGGATTCGAGTCGAATGGGTAATGAATGTGATAAAGTGATGACATGCTAATATAGGAGGGTTAGTTGTCACAAATTGGAGTCGTTAAGTTGGTCTAACATCCTTTAAAACCTTACGATTAAGTAGTGTTGTTAAGGTACTAACGTACTAATATTGATTATGTATAAATCTTCGTTCCACGTCGCAAGCTCGACCACCCCACCCTAACCAAGGCTAGTTTACTTTTCAAAACTTATATACCAAGGCAAGTTTACTTTTCAATACTTATATATAAGGATTTTCACTGTTGTGTTTGTAGCTTCCAAATGTATTATATGCTTATGCTTTACGAGATTATGTTGAAGTTTGAGATTTATGCATATGTGTTTGTACACCCTTGAACTTATAATGAAAGTGTTTCCTTCGGACAACGACTCTAGAAATAGAGGTCGTAGCGATCCAAATATACTATTGACCGGGGAGCGGTATATTATTGTACCTTGATTAAATTGCGAAAACCCGAAGAGTCATTCGGGAAGTATCGTATACCTAAGTATTTATTATATTTACGTTGTTAAAATACTCAAAAATATCTATCTTGGATTAAAAGTTTATTTTAATTAAATAATTATTTTATTAATTGTTTATATTAAACCTCAAAATATCATTTATTAATTATTGTTCATCATTTTAAAGACAAAACTAATCCAAGATACATTTAGCGTTTTCAAACTCGAACTCTTTCGAACCCAAAACATTTTTGAAAACCCCCGATCAGGTTTTACTTCTTGTACGTATTTCAAGAATTATCGGTCGACTGAGGTCGAACTTCAACTACTCGAATTTTCTATCAAAATGATTTTTGAAAAGAAAAGAAAAAGGGGACTCTGGCAGGTGTGGGAATCGTTGACGAATGATTCCCGGGATGTGTAAGCGGCCGTGAGCCAGGCGGTCCATCAATTATTCCGGCCCAGGTGTTGCCGAAGGATGATTACGGATGTAGTTTTCATCGAGGGTGATTATGGATGTAGTTTTCACCCGAGGGTAGTTACGGATGTAGTTTCTATCCTTCTATTAGTAGAGAAGACCCGCGGATTGTTGAACTTGGTTGTAGCGACTGATCACCGTCAATACTTGTTAGGTTTTTATGTTTTCTTCCAGTCCCATCCTCCACTTTGGAAAAATACTCAAACACTGCTTCTTGGGCCTAAGTGCCAAGTTGCCGATAGTGTGGTTTTTGATAAGAAAATATTGACATCATGCAGTATCTAGAACTGCAAGATTTTCTATAAAGATTGGCACGTGTTAGTGCACTCTTGCAATTATTTCAAAGAATGAAATGTTTTTGAATGAGAAACCTTCTAAGCTAATGGAAGGAAAGAGGTTTGCAATGATGTATTCCTTGTACAGTATGTTAACCGTAGAGTGTTTTGCCGAAAACGATATACTCATATGTATATATTTTCAAACTTGAGATATATTGAAATGGGAACCTTATAAAGGGTTCATATGTTATTCTTAAAGCTCCTTAGTGAGTATAGATGTTTTATTCAAACTCGGACATATATATTGTCCAATTATGTTTTGAAATCTGAGATATATACCTATATAGTTGGGAATGTTTTCGAAATAAACCACATTATTATTTTTCAAAATGGTGAACTTGTTGAGCATTATGTAGCTCATTCTTGCTTTATAAAAACTTTTCAGAAAGAGAAGAATTTGGCCGATTAACTCCGCACCAGCAGAAGAGGAGTAGAAGATTTACCCCGGAGATGATTTAGTTCCTGATAAATACTACAGAGTAAGTCTAATAGGTTTTCAACTGTAATAGTAAGACTTGTCTTCAAGTGTAGTTGTATAAGTGGAAGTGCGTAAGATTCTGGATTGTACAGATGAATTGTAATATTTGGTGTTACTGTTGGTTATCGTTTCTGAGGCTCTAACTTGTTGGTGCGTAAGATTGAGGTCTGGATGGATGTATTGTTGAGTTGTAAAGTTAATATAGGTATGATATGGATGGATGGTGATGTGACGACATGAATCTTTGACCTCGGATTTGGGGGCGCCACATTAAAGGCACTATTTTGACGAGCCATTTTGGACAAGATAAAAGTATAATTACAAGTCTGTTAAAACACGGAAGTTTTTGAGGGACATCATGACTACATGTTGGAGTAAAGATTTGGATTAAAGGTCATTGATAAGATAGTTTTACAAATGGTTAAAATAGACCCGAGGAGGTGAAATGTCGGGCAAAGATAAGCGTTAATAGAAATTTACTATGGACTCATAAAGACAAAAGATGTTAGCAACCACGTAATTGGTTAATGAAGTTGAGTATACTTACCAGTATTATAGGTAGCTATTCGATTAAGAAGGCTAGGCGAGATTTGATATCTGTTTCTAGAACTATCCGGAGCGAGTGGAACCTGGGGAATGTACTTTGAATTCCAGGCAAGTTTTCCAACCCTTAACTTTTGTTTTCAAAATATTATATTTTTATTCTGCCTATGCAAATTTACTTTTTGAAATTTATACATAAGGATTTTCACTGTTGTGTTTATGGATTTTGCGCTTAATATTGTATGCATGCTGTTTCAAAACCTTATGTCGAAATTGATATATATGTATGTGTGTTTATACATACTTGAACTCTAGTATAGAAAGTGTTTTATTCAGACAATGACCCTAGCAATAGAAGTCGTATCGGTCCAAGTATATTATTGACCGGGGTGTGATGTATTATTTCATCTTTATTAAATTGCAAAAAACCCGAATAGTTATTCAAAATATTTATTTACTATTTATATGTTATTAAAAATATTCAAAAATATTTATCTTGGATTAAATGATTATTTTTAATTGATTATTTATTAATTATTTATTTAATATTAAATCTCAAAATATTATTTATTATTTATTATTTTAAAAATAAAACTAATCCAAGATACCTCGAGCGTTTTTAAACTCGAACACTTTTGAAGTAAAAATATTTTCGAAAACCCCGGTCATGTTTTATTCGCTCGAGCATGATTTCACGGAATTATTAGTCGACAGACGTCGGACTCCCATTACTCGTTTTTCTTCAATATGATTTTCTTACTAAAAGGAAAAGGGACTCTGACGGTGAGGGATCGTTGACGAACGATCTTATTTTTCGTGTAAGCTGCCGTTAGCCAGGCGGTCCATCATTTATTCCGGCCAAGGTGTTACTGAAGGATGATTACGGATGTAGTTTTCATCATGGGTGATTACGGATGTAGTTTTCACTCAATGGTAGTTACGGATGTAGTTTGTATTCTTCTGCTAGTAGAAAAGACCCGCGGATTATTGGACTTGGATGTGATGACTGATCATCGTCAATCCTTGTCAGGTTTTATGTTTTCTTACAAGTCCCATTCCTCCACTTTGGAAAAATGATTTGATATCGCATCTTAGGCCTAAGAGCCAAGTTGCCTATAGTGATTTTGTGTAGTATCTAGAACTACGAGATTATTTCAAAGATAATGGCAAATGTTTAGTGCACATTTAAATTATTTGAAAATTTAAAGATGGTTTAGTTTGCATATGATACAAAGCAACTGTCGTAGCAGCATATTGAATTGCGTATTTTGAGAAGCTTTCTAAAAGGTTAGCAAAACTATAATGTATAATATTTTGCTACGATATGGAGATAATTATTGCTATTATAAACTTAATTTGTTCATATGATATCATTTTCTTAAAATTTCATACTGAGTACGAGTAATTATTCAAAACTCGGACATATATATTGTCGAGTTATATTTAATATCATGAGATATATGCTCTTATTTTTGGAATAATCTTTTTCGAGACAAATAATATTATTACTCAAAATGGAAAACTTGTTGAGCATTATGTAGCTCATTCTTGCTTCATAAAAACATTTCAAAAAGAGAAGAATTGGGTCGGTTAACTCCATACCAGCAGAAGAGGAGTAGTGGAATTACCCCTGGAATGATTCAGTTTCGGATGAATACTACAAAGTAAGTCTGATAGGTTTCAACTTTCATTAACAAGACTTGCCTTCGGGTGCAGTTTGTATAAGTAAAGTTGTGTAAGATTCTGGATTGTATTGTTGAATTGTAATATTTAGTGTTACTCTAATTATCGTTTCTGAGGCTCTAACTTGTAAGTATGAGAGATTGAGGTCTGGATTGGTGTATTGTTGAGTTATAAAGTTAATACAGGCATGATATGGATGGATGGTAATGTGGCGACCTGAATCCCTAACCTCGGATTTGGGGGCGTTACACAACTATTTGGGCTCAAACACATTCCTTGCTTTTATCGATGAGCACGACAGGGAGGTTCAACCAGAGAGCATGACTATTGGATGGGAAAAAACTGTGAGTGCAATAAGCCGTGACCACAAAGGGGTCGTTTATCCTTCTTTTTACCTAAGTCCTTGGAAAGTAAATGACACGGATGATCTTGTCGAAGATGGAGGCACGACCCCTCAAAGAAACAAACGTGCTTCTGCTTCAGGGACTAAGGCCACTTCCCAGTGTTCCGGATCCAGCTTTGGGAGACAGCCTTCAAAATCCCATAGGAAGGGCCAAAGTGGTAGCTTGGATTACCCCTTAACCGGACAGATTCGCCAACCCAAGTCAGTAAGTGTAGGTGGTTCATCATCTGTGACTATCGAGAGCGGGGAAGATGGTGAAGAGGAATCGTCAAGTGGAGAAGAAGCTCCTGTTCGGGTTGTTCCCGTCAAGATCAAAACAGGTCCCGTGAAGAAGGCCCCTGCCAAGAAGTGATTTACACTTAGGCCTTGCATGGCCTCTGCTATCCACTTGTGGCTTTTTGTCTAGTTTTTATAATATCTTGACTTTATTTGTGGACCTTTGTGGACTTGAACTTTTATTCGGTGTGAATTGTAACCATGACTTGAACCCTGCCCCTTAGGGGTGTTTTATTTATGTAATTATTTCCCTTAATTCCTGTGTTCTTTTATTTAGGTACTTGTCCATCTTAGACTTACACCCATTAGGTGCTTGGTAGATAACAAAAATCACAGAATCATAGAATGGAAAACAAGTTTGCATTAATAATTTGAAGCGGGCTCAGCCCTTACATAGAATGCTACATCCTACTTGGAGCAACATGCTCTGCAATGGTTTCATCGAACCTTATATCTACTTCTACTAGATAGATAAAAAGCTAAGTCCTTACTAGGATAGCTTAAACATAATAAACCTTAAGATTCAAGGCATGCCAAGTGCAAGGCACCTCGTTTCCATCCAAGGTTTCTAGCTTGTAGGATCCCCTTCTTAATGTCTTGATGACCCTATATGGCCCTTCCCAGTTTGGGGCTAACTTTCCTCTCTGTCCAACCCCAGATGCTTTTATCTTCCTCAGAACCAAGTCGCCTTGTTTAAAGAACATTTCCTTAACCCTTTAATTGTAATGAAAGGATAGTCTCTTCTGATGCTCCGTATTGCAGGCATTTGCTTCATCTTTGACCTTATCAATTAAATCAAGGACGAGTCTCATGCCTTCCTCATTGGTTTCTTGTTCATATGCTTTCACTCTTGGAGACACATGAGAAATTTCCAAGGGAACAACTGCCTCTGCTCCATAAGCTAACAAGAATGGGGTAGCTGCAGTTGTCACTTTGCAGGTGGTGCGATATGCCCATAGTATAGGCATCAATTCTTCCACCTAAAAGTTTCTTGAGTGCTCGACCCTCTTCTTCAGTCCATCAAGAATAATTCAATTTGCTACCTGAGCTTGTCCATTAGCCTAAGGATGAGCTATCGAAGTAAAACGGAGCTCGATGGCGTTCTCTTCGCAATACTTCTTGAGCTCTTCATTGTTGAACTGTCGCCCATTATCCGTCACAAGAATTCGTGGGATGCCATATCAGCATATTATGCTCTCCCAAAAGAACTAGGCAACTTGCTTGGTGGTTATCTTGGCTAAGGGCTTAGCCTCAATCCACTTGGTGAAGTAATCTATGGCCACAATCAGGAACATTCTTTGTGCTGAAGCTACAGGGAAAGAACCAAGTATGTCCATTCCCCACATGGCGAACGGGATAGGAGAGTTAATCGATGTTAAAATCTCTGGTGGCTGCCTTACAATCGGAGCGTGTTTCTGGTATCTGTCACACTTCTTTAGATAATTTTGCGCATCGGCCAACATCTCTGGCCAATAGAATCCCAAGCGAGTGATTTTCTGAGCTAGGGCTCTGCCCCCTAAGTGCTGCCCATAGATCCCTTCATGAAATTCCTTTAGCGCTTCTTCTACCTCTTGGGGCCTCAAGCACTTCAAGTACGGGATGACAGAAGATCTTTTATAAAGGATGCCTTCACTCAAGGCGTATCTCAGCACTCTCACTGACAATTTTCGTGCCTCCAATGCATTGTCAGGGAGCCATCCAGTTTCTAAGTGAGCTTTGATAGGATCTATCCAACAGCTCCCCACGTCAATAGGTGCCACCAATTTTGAATTGATGGTTGAGGTCTTCAAGATCTGGAAGCAAACACTCCATGCATAATTCCCTATCTCAGAAGAGGTGAACTTTGATAGGGCATCGACCTTGACGTTCTCCTCCCTCGGAATGTGCTTCACATAGCACTCATCAAACTGAGTCATAGCAGCTTTCACAACTCTCAAGTACTTTTCCATAGTTTCATCCTTAGCTTCAAACTCACCATTCACTTACGAGATCACCAGTCTTGAATCTCCACAGACTTTGAGGTTCTTGACCCTCGGTATTCTGGCCAAGCCTAATCCAGCTATCAAGGCTTCATATTCAGCTTCGTTGTTAGCATACTCTACTGTGAACCCATCGGGACTTTGCAAGACTAAACCTGCACCAATGGATTTTATTTTTGATGCTCCATCAAAATAGAGCACCCAATACTCCTTCTGATTAGGTACAAGCTCCTCGTCTTTATACTCACTTCCCTGGTTGGGTAATATCTCTTGCCGCCCAACTTTTTGATTGTCAATGGTACATTCAACCACGAAGTCAGCCAATGCCTGAGCCTTAATGGTTGTTCGGGGCTTGTATGTGATGCCAAATTCTCTGAGTTCGATCGCCCACTTAATTAGCCTTCCATTGGCCTTCGGGCCATGCAATATGTTTTTCAGCTTCTGGTCCGTCAGGACTTCAATTTTATGTGCCTGGAAGTACGGTCGTAGCTTCCTCGAGGCTGTTACCAATGCCAAAGCAAACTTTTCAGTAAGGGAGTTGTTCAACTCAGCTCCATGCAATACCTTGCTCACATAGTAGATAGGTTTCTGAACCTTGTTTTCCTCCCGAATCAGGATGGCACTCAGTGCTTGTTCAGACACCGCTAGATATAGATACAGAGTCTCTCCGGGACTAGGTTTGGCCAACAAGGGGGCTTCAATCATGTACTTTTTTAATTATTCAAAGGCCTCTTGGCTTTCTGAAGTCCACTCAAAATTTTTCACTTTCTTCAAAGCCTGAAAGAAATGCAAACACTTATCGCCAGACTTTGAGATGAATCTCCCCAAGGTAGCCATTCTGCCAGTTAACTTCTGCATGTCCGTTATAGAATGGGGTGGCTCCATGTCTAAAATCATCTTGATCGTATCCGAGTTGGCTTCTATGCCTCGCTTTGAAACCATCAAACCCAAAAAGTTTCCTGATCCAATACTAAAAGAACATTTGGTTGGATTCAACATCATCTTATGGTGCCTTAGCACTTCAAATGCCTTTTTTAGGTGCTCAATATGGTCTACCGTGAACAGGCTCTTAACCAACATATCATCAACATAGACCTCCATGGTTTTCCTAATTAGATGGGCGAATATCTTATTTACCAGTCGTTGATAAGTAACTCCTGCATTCTTTAGTCCAAAAGCCATGACAAGATAACAGAAAACACCAAAGTCAGATATGAAAGATACCTTCGGGATTACATCCTTGTTCATCTTAATCTGGTTGTAGCCACTGAAACCATCCATGAAGCTCAACATCTCATGCCCAGTTGCGGCATCTATTGGTATGTCAATTCTTGATTGGGGGAAACAATCCTTAGGACACGCATCATTCAAATCAGTGAAGTCTATGCACATCCTCCACTTTCCATGGCCTTCTTGACCATCACAGGGTTAGCCAATCATTCAGCGAACTGAATCTCCTCAATGAAACCAGCTTCAAAGAGCTTGTCCACCTCTTGCTTAATGGCCTCTTGCCTTTCAGGAGCGAAATTCCTCTTCTTCTGCTTTATTGTTTTCCGCTTAGGATCGACATTAAACTTGTGAGTTATGAGTTGGGGATCAATCCCTGGAATATTCGCTACTGTCCAAGCAAACACATCCCTGTTCCCTTGTAGGAACTCTATCAATTTTCCCTTCAAGGGTTCTTTCAAGAAAGCTCCAACATACGTAACCTTTTCAGGATCTCCCAGCTCCAAAGGTATGGGAATCAAATCCTCTGCTGGCTTCCCTCGGTGTTGAAAGTGAAAGTGTCCTAAACCAATCATGTTTGATGAGTTAGGATGAACTTTTATATAATCTATTTAATTTCATTTTTATTCATAAAAGACTTATTTGTTTATGTTACGGCCTTTATCTACTTAACTGTTTAAATAATATGTTCCATAGTTTAGAGCAAAGCTTTTAGAATTATGATGAGATTATATTTGTAATAGTGAGATCTAAAAGATGATAACTCTAAACTTAAATTGTTCCAGGTCGCAGGATAACTAATTTGTAGTTAGTTCATCCGTAAAGATCGGTATATACTATGCTTACTTCTATATGAAGGATGTTAGTTCTCATAAGCATTTGTTTGGTGACACTATAGCTAGTTTGTAGGTGCTTATTAGAGAATAAGTTCACTTAACATGACTCGAATAGTTGAATAATTAATGGAGTTTACTCACGTGTCAGTAGTTGTTTATATAGTGAAGGTTGTACAAATGTCCTTAGGCTTGAGGTAATCATAGTCATCTTGTGTACATTGAACTATACTTTGGTTTAGTTCTTAGTCTCTGGGGACAATAATAAGGGCTCTTCTGGGCATAGGAATTTGTACACGAAGATAGTGATTGATCAATAGAGGATCTGCCCCTTCCAGTGAAGAAGAGAATGTCATATGATAATCCACTTATGTTAGTTCAGGAATCTCTGGCCAGAGTGAATAAAATTAGAAAGAAGTTTCTAATTTGCATTAAAAGGAACTAAGCATAACGAATAGGAGATCATATGATTAAATTAGATAGGCTTGACACAAGTTCCATGCCTTTTATTTAATGAGGACATTGTAGGGTAGAAGGAATTGATTGTACGGGAACCATTCACTGACTAGGTTCTAGGTATTATAAGCAGTGAATTCATATTATCCGGATAGTCACGATATGCTGAGAAGTATCCCTCACGATGTAGAATAAATATGATTAACTATTTAATTAATTATATTTAATGAATTAGAAGAATTCATATAACTAATAATAAAATGGTTTTATTGTTATTTATTTCTACTACCGGCTTAATATTGAACCTACAGGGTCACACAATAAAAAAGTCTGATTTATTGATGGAGGAATTAATTAATAATGGCTAGTAATTATTTATTTATGAAATAAATAATTTATTAACAATTTTATAATTGATTATAAATTAATTAAGAAGAGTTCTTAATATTATTAATTAAGGATTTAATTTAAGAAATTAAATCAAGAGAGAGAATAATTTTCTAAAGAGTTTAGAAAAATAATTAATGATTTAAAGAGTTTTAATTATTAATTAATTGATTAATGAGATTAATTAATTAATAGGGTTAATAATTATAGGAAAAATTTAGTTGAGATTTTTGCCTATAAATATACTGTTATAAGCCCTATTAGCCTCATTGGTTTTTAACGTAATTTTTAGAAGGAGGCAACCCTAATTCTCTCTCACCTCATTCCTCCTTCAATCGAATCAAGCACTTAGTGGATACCGATAGAGTGTTTCACATATTGAGGAGCAGCTGCTAGGAGACTGTCTACGCCTCCTTGTATCGCTTTTAAAGGTTAGATTACGAATCCAATCTTTTTCCCATCAAATCGTATGCATCTTTTTATGATTTTTATTATTGTATAAGCGTTATACATGCTTCTGTTGTGCCATAAACCCTTCAATGGTATCAGAGCACAGGTTCTATGCATATAGATTCGTGATAAAAATTTCGAATTTTTATTCTTATGTATGAATTTATTACGGATTTTACAAGTTTATTTTGATTTAATTATGAATTAACACAAAATAAATTTTGCTTTGATGTTTGAATGTTGATCTGGGTTCTACAATTGTTTTAGATCGTCTGGATATTTTTTTCATAATTTTCTGATTTATAGATTAATTATTATGAATTTTTGAAAATTGTTTTCAATTAAATTCGTATTATTAATACATATCAGATTTAATTATGTGTGTATAAATATTTGATGTTGCACGGAAAACCATGAATTAAAGTTGCTGATTTATGTTCGTACGCCTGACATAACACTAAGTGTCCAGTTGTCTGCTGTATTTGTATGTAGAGAGTAGGGAGCCTGAGATATATCTCAGGTAAGTTCCTGAGATAGTATAATTTTATATGTAAATATGGGTGGGCAATTTTGTAAAATCAATATTTGTTTAAAATTTTATTAATTAGCCCTGCGGGCCCAATAAATTTTAAAGAGTATCTCATGAAAGTTCCCTGAGATTAATCTCAGGATCCTTTTTCTCTTGTATTTATTGTTATGATTAACAATTGTTGCTGTCGGCTACGGCATGTGGTGGTGGGATTGCCTGGTATGGCCAGTAATGCATGGGGGTTATGCGTTACAGTTTTTAAAAAAGTTTGACACAGTAACGCATTTCGGTAATGCGTGATAGGTGTACTGAAGCTGACGGTGCGCGTGCTAGTTTTCTTTCTGGACTTTTCCGGGAGCTTGGGAACTCCGTTTGGGGCGTGCAATATATCGTTGGATTTATTTTTCCGAGAAGGATCTGATGCTGTGGTCAAATATTTGTTTTAAAATAGTTTTGAATTGTTTATTACCCCAAAAGTGTATTAAATCATGTTTTAAGTATTTTTAATGCAATACATGATACATAGAGATGTATATAATTGTGTTATATGTTATAACATGCATTCCTTTATGTTCCCTTATGTTTATATATGTGATATATGCTTGTATTTAATCCCGTAGATTCAGTCCGATCCTTCCGAAGAACCACATCCCATGTTCTTCGGTAAACCTAGTCATGAGCCTTTCCGGGCGGCTAGCTATTGATCTCCAACTACGAGCCTTTCTGGGTGGTTGGACGATTCCGTATTCATTGGCCCTATTCCAGCAACAGGCCTCCTAATTTGTTGTGACAAATTCCTCCTATAACAATTGGCGCCCGAAGGAGGGGCCTCAAAAATCGTCATTTGGAGGAGATATGGCGAGTGACAATTCCGATGGTGATAAGACACCATCTCAGGATGGTAATGGAAGAAACAAAAGTGGCAGTGGTAATGTCAGCAATAAAGACATTATGGACTATTTGGTCACGATGAATGAAAGAGTTAACGGCTTAGAAAAGGGTTCCGAGAAAATGAAAAGATGGATAAAGAAGTGTAAGTCGAAGTCAAAAAAGAAGAAAGAGACTCCGACAAGGCTGAATTTTGAGACTAAAGATAATGTTGAGAACAATATGGACTATGTTCAAACTGATGAAGAAGAGGCAAAAGAGCCTGAAATTGATGAATATGAGGGTGACCAATCGGACAACCCGGAAACCCAGGGCACCAAAGGCTCACCTACTAGAAGCCTGAGTGTTTTTTACAGAATTGGCAAAAAGCTGACCAACAAGGACCTTCGTCACAAGCTAGGTCATACTGGAAACAAAGATCGAAGAGATGGTAATGGGGGTTCCCTAACACAGGGTTCCGGGAGCACAGAAAGAGATCCCATTCGGTACCCCCAAGAAGTACTTCCAGGAGGTCGAAATCTGATGGCAGGAGAAGTTACAGACAAAGTGGCCATTCCTTTGGAAATAGGAGCAGGAAATCACGCTCTACCAGGGTCCCTACCGGTGAGGGTACCGACCAGGATTCCAGCTCTCATCAAAGCTCGGCTCCCAAGAAGAGTAAGACGGCTTATGAAGATTATGATTCTGGAACTGACATGCTTTCAGATGGTGAGAATGGACAATTCAAAATGTCTGCTTGGAAAAAGGCTTTGGAAAAAATCAAGGAGGAGAAAAGTTCGGGTCTGGAGTCACTTCCGGCTCACCATTCTCTACGAAGGTGAAGAAGGCACCCCTGCCAAGGTTCTTTAAGATGAATACAGATTTGAAGTTCAATGGTAACTCAGATCCTATGAAATACCTGAGCCTTTTTAATACGGAAATGGATGTGTATCAAGTGGAAGACCTGGCTAGGTGCAGGGTATTAGCCTCCACTCTGAGTGGGAACACCCACCAATGGTTTGAAAGATTGGTTGAGGGATCTATTAGGTCCTGGAGGAAGATGGGAGATCAATTTATCTCCCAATTCAGGGCTACCGTGGCCTATGCCCCACCGGTCAATACCTTAGCAAACATCAAGAAAGATGAACGGGAGACTCTAAGGCAGTACTTCAAAAGATTCAATGAGCAAATGCCAAAAGTAAAGAAGGCTTCTGATGAAACTTTGAAGAATTTCCTGATAGCCGGGGTTAGGCCGGGATCTGAGTTCTGGAAGGAGTTTCAAAATGGAGAGCCTGCAACACTAGCTGAGTTCTACCAACAGGCGGAACGCCACAAGGTGATTGAGGAGTCAATGGCAAAGTTATCCAAAGATTCCAATTCTAGGAGTTGCAACAGGAACAAGAGAAATCATTCTTACAGTCCTAAAAGAGATTCCAACATGAGGGCTTCCGGAAGCGGTACCGCTGGTGTGGGAACCCCTCGCTATGATGACAAGACTGCCTTTATTGATGTTAATGCGACTAAGGATAGAGTTTCTGTCAAGGACAGACTCACTCCAAGGACGAATTTTCAGAAATATTCAGAGTATACTCCTTTGACTGTGCCCATCGGCCATATTCTTGAAGTAAATGAGAAAAGTGGGTTGTTCCATAGGCCCTACCGGGCAGGCCCTCCGGGAAAGAAGGATCAGGGGAAGTACTGTGCTTTCCATGAGGAAAATGGCCATGAGACTGCCGATTGCTCGCACCTGAAAGATCAAATTGAAGAATTGATCAGAAGTGGATACCTGACTGAATTTGTGGCTCAAGAGGCTAAGAAGTATAAGGAAGGGAGAGATAACAAAGATAAAGCTCCGGGAAACCAAGATAGGACTACCCGAGCTAATAGCATCCACAACATCTTTGGTGGCCCTTACTTGGGGGGTGCCAGACAGAATGCTAGAAACCGATATGCCCAGGAGGCTAGAGGGAAACCCCTTACAAATGTTTTCCACCTTGCCGAAAGGCCTCTTAAGCTGTTCAAAGGGGAAACTGATGATATTTCTTTTACTGAGGAGGATGCAAAATGGGTTCACCACCCCCATAATGATGCCTTGGTGGTAACCGTAAGCATTGGTGGGATGAATGTGCACAGAGTGCTGATTGACAATGAATGTTTAGTAAATATCTTGGCATACACCACTTTCCAGAAATTGGGGCTTCCGGATAAGGAATTGATGCCTACCAACAATGAGCTATATGGGTTCACCGGTAACCCTGTACAAATCATGGGAAAAGTTAAGTTACCATTAACATTGGGTGTGGATCCCTGCAAAGCCACCCAGATGGATGAGTTTATGGTTGTAGCCGAAGACATTTCTCATAATGCCATACTTGGGAGACCAGTGTTGAAAGATATGAGGGTGGTAACCTCGATATATCACTTCTCAATGAAGTTCCCTACCCCAAATGGCATTGGATGTGTGAAAGGATGTCAATATGAATCAAGGGAATGATATAACAAGGCTGTACAGGCTGCCGAGAGGGCAGACAAATCTATCCAAGATGAGGAAAAGGCTGAGGGGGAAGCCCTAATGAGAAGCCATGGGCTAGAGCCACATAAGTTTGAAAAAGCTTCATGCAACACCATCATGATAGTGGAACTGCCAGAGGAACCTACTGTAGAGTTTCCTATTTTTCGGGGGGTAGTACCACCATAAAGCTTGTTGTTGGAAGCTGCCGAGAAAAATGATGAAATTCAAAACATTCCAATGGAAGGCATAGTGCAAGATGCCACAGATGGTGATCTAGATGAAGAAATGCTAGAGAATGAAAACCAGGAAGCAGTGAAAGGGCTCTTGGTTGAAATCGATATTGATCCCAGGATGCCCGGTACCCTAGAAAAGGCAAGGGCTGCCGAGGATACTATTCCCATATTGGTGGATGCTGAAGATCCTAGTAAAGTCCTGAAAATTGGGCAACAGCTAGATGAGAAGACAAGAGAAAGGTTGACTTCTTTCCTTAAAAGCAACCTAGATGTGTTTGCATGGTGTCACTCTGACATTGTTGGGTTGACCCTAAAATCATGTGTCACCACCTGAATATTGACCCTGAGAGAAGGGGTATCCGGCAGAAAAGAAGGCCTGTCAGTGGTGAAAGGGCTACCGCCCTCCAGGAAGAGGTAGACCGGTTACTGAAGGCGGGATTGATCAAAGAATCCTTCTACCCAACATGGCAGGCAAACCCGGTACTGGTCTGGAAGCCCAATGGGAAATGGAGGACATGTGTGGACTTCACTGATTTAAATAAGGCATGTCCTAAGGATAGCTTCCCGCTACCTAGAATTGACCGATTGGTGGATTCCACGGCAGGCCATGCTTTGCTGAGCTTTATGGATGCCTATTCTGGGTATAACCAGATACCAATGTATGAGCCAGACCAGGAGCATACCAGCTTCATAACTGATAGAGGATTGTACTGTTATGTGGGGATGCCGTTTGGGTTGCTGAATGCGTGGGCTACCTATCCAAGGCTGGTAAACATGATGTTTAAGTAACAGATTGGTAAGACTATGGAAGTCTACGTTGATGTTATGTTGGTAAAGTCAAAGATGGCAGCCGACCATGTGTTGCACCTATCTGAGATGTTTGATATCTTAAGGAACTACCGGATGAAATTGAACCCCCAAAATGTGTTTTTGATGTGGAGTCTGGAAAATTCCTTAGATTTATTGTGAACCACAGGGGAATTGAAGCAAACCCTGTAAAAATCAAGGCATTGCTGGAACTCAGATCCCCAATGAATGTTAAAGAAGTCCAAGGGCTTACCGGAAGGGTGGTAGCCCTAAACAGATTTGTATCTCGGTCTTCCGACAAATGCAAAGAGTTCTTTAAGGCTATCAAGAAGGGTCAGAACTTTGAATGGACCCCGAAATGTGAGGAAGCCTTCAAGAAGCTAAAGGAACAGTTGGGAAGCCCACCATTGCTCTCCAAACCCTTGGAAGGTGAGATACTCATTCTATATCTAGCTGTTTCCGAATATTCTATAAGTGCTGTGTTGATCCGGGAGGAAGGACAAGTGCAATACCCGGTATACTATGTGAGTAAAAGGCAGTTGGATGCGGAAACCCAGTATCCCAGCATGGAAAAGCTAGCATATGCTTTGATATTGGCTTCCAGGAAACTAAGGCCCTATTTTCAGGCCCACAAAATTGAAGTTAGAACGTCCTTCCTGTTAAGACAGGTGATACATAAGCCGGAAGCCTCTGGTAGAATGATGAAATGGGCTGTCGAGTTAGGAAAGTTTGAGATAGATTACAAGCCCCGAACTGTCATCAAAGGCCAAGAACTGGCTGACTTCTTGTTAGAGTTCCCTCAATATTTTGAGGTTACCGGAGAAGAATGCATACGGCACGCCCAATTACCGAGGGGGATGCCGAGAGCCCCCAACTATGGTGGAACCTATATGTGGATGGAGCAGTGAACAACAACGGGGCAGGTGCTGGGATAGAATTGGTAAGCCCAGAAGGGCACCAAATTCAGAGTGCCATACACTTTGGCTTCAAGGCTACCAACAATGATGCGGAGTATAAGGCCCTGACTGCTGGGTTGAAACTAGCTCTAGAAATGAAGGTGGAATACTTGAATGTTTTTAGTGATTCCATGTTGATTGGCAAATCAAAGGGAGCTTCCAGAGCCGAGGCCCCCGCACTGAACTCTACATGAGGTATGCCCAAGAACTCATTAGTAATTTTAAAGTGTTGAATTTGAATCAGATCCTAAGGGTGGGAAATGCCAATGTTGATGCCCTTGCCAAGTTGGGATCCCAAAAAGAAGTTGTTCTGTTAGGGGTGATACCCCTCGAAGTCCAACTCCAGCCAAGTATCCATCGAGAGGAGGTTATGGAGATAAACTTTTCTGCGGAAAGCCAGTGGACAACCCTAATTCGTGAGTACATCACCGGGGGTGCTTCCAGAAGATAAAGATGAAGCCCGGAAACTCAAATACAAGGCTGCCCGTTATGTGATCTATAATGGTATCCTATATAAGGGAAATTCATGAAGGCATCTGCGGCAATCACTCGGGGGGTACCTCCCTTACCCATAAGGTGCTTCGACAGGGCTACTACTGGCCTACTATGAAATCTGATGCTTATGACTTTGCCAAAGCTTGTGATCAATGTCAAAGGTTTGCTAATTTCAATAGTAACCCAACTATGGAACTAAGGCCCATTGGAAGCCCCTGGCCCTTTGCAAATGGGGAATTGACCTGATTGGGGAACTTCCTAAAGGCAGAGGTGGTGTGAAATATGCTGTGGTAGTTGTCGACTACTTTACCAAGTGGGCAGAGGCGGAACCCCTAGCTGCCATCACTGCCGGCAAACTGAAAGAATTTGTCAAGAGAGCCATTATATGTAGGTACGGAGTACCCTACAAGCTGATTTCAGACAATGGCAAACAATTTGATAGTAAGGAAATGAGGAGTCTATGTGAAGACTTGGGAATAAAGAAAGATTTTTCAGCCGTATGCCACCCCCAAAGTAATGGGCAAACGGAGGCTGTGAACAAAATCATTAAGCACACTCTGAAAGCCAAGTTGGAAGACAAAAAGGGGAACTAGCCAGAGGAACTCCCACTGGTCTTATGGTCTTACAACACCACTCCCAGGTCCACTACCGGAGAGTCTTCCTTTGTCCTAGCCTACGGCTGTGAAGTCATGGTTCCTGTGGAAGTTGGGACAGGGTCCTACCGAAGGGACAACTTTAATCAATAAGCAAATGAGATTAATCAGAGGCTGGCCATGGACATGGTAGAGGAAACCCGGGCTACCGCCCAGCTAAAACTTGCGGCTTACCAATAGAGGACTCGCAAATACTATAACAATAAGGTCGCCCTCGACCTCTCAAGGTTGGCGACCTAGTGCTGAGAAGAATGATGCCCAACATGAGGGTTCCCAGGCATGGAGCCTTTGGAGCAAATTGGGAAAGGCCTTACAAAAAAAATCTATTTTTTGGGAAGGCACCTACCACCTTGAAGACATGGATGGGAACATTATTCCCCGTGCTTAGAATGACGAGCACCTAAAGAAATAATATTAGTAAGACTCCTTTCAAAGTAAATGTAGGCCTCCTTCAGGCTTAGGATTAATAAAGGCTACCTACTAGTTGTGGTTGTGTCATTTCCGTTTCAGTTCCTATGATTTCACGATTTTTTGTAGATGCCCGGGGGGTAGTGGATGCACACCTTGTCTGGATGAAATTTGATGTAATCGTACTCTTTCAATTTTCAGTAAAAGTGGAAGTTGATTGTTTCCTTTTATATTTACCACTTATAAATATTTTAGAAAGATATGGAAGACCTATAAGCATAGTTCTACACGGCAGCCAGGCTACCATCCAGAACTAGGGGGTAGTAGTGAATATAACCCTTAGCTTAATAGGTTAAAATTATCAGAATTTTAAATTTTTCATGATTGATACCAGACATGTATGGAACCTTGAGTGGTTCACATGGCTTACTTGGTTATTAGGGCATGTATGGAACCTTGATCGGCATGCATGACTCCCTCCAACTTTTGGGCTTGTGTGGAACCCTGATCGGCACACTTGGATCCCTTCAATACCAAACATGTATGGAACCTTGAGTGGTTCACATGGCTTACTTGGTTACTAGGGCATGTATGGAACCTTGATCGGCATGCATGACTCACTCCAACTTTTGGGCTTGTGTGGAACCCTGATCGGCACACTCGGATCCCTTCAATACCGGACATGCACTACTACAGAATGGACCTATAGCGTCGCCTATATAGGCCTATAGCGTCGGTTGTTTGGCGTAGTATATGCAGGGGACGCTATAGGTATATGCCTATAGCGTCGGTTAAAATGGCGACGCTAAAGTCCACTTTAGGCGTCGGTCATTTAAATGACCGACGCTATAGATATAGCTTATAGCGTCGCCCCCTTAAAATGCCGACGCTATACATATATATAGTTACAACTTACAACCTAAAGACAATCAACTTTGGTGTAAACTAAAATGTCTTTCCCACTCCTAGAAGAAGATGACTACCTCCTAATGACAAGAGAAAAATAAGAAGGTATCCTGACTTGAACTTGTGTTCCGCAGCAAACTCTCAAGTCAAAAACGAGGCTGTCTACACCTATAAGAGCCACTTCCTGCCATAATTGTACAAAGTTATTGTACAAAAGTTTATTAAAACAGCATACCACTTTTCTCAAAATATTGCGTCAGTAATATGATAAAAAAAAACCACATTTAAGTGTTTTACCTCTGCTTGAATACCCTTGGTTGACACCACCAGACAAAATGCAATTTTCTGCCAAGAGAAGACAAAAAAAAAAAATATATATATATATATATATATATATATATATATATATATATATATATATATATATATATATATATATATAGATAACTAATCACAAATCCAAGAAATTACATAATTAGAATCATATTCAGATATACTGCATCTCGAAGGACACCAACCACAATTACAAGCAGGCTTGTATTTTTGGTCACTTGGAGATAAGAACAAAATATATAGTTATTTAAGCAGGCTTGTAAATTCGATCTATATCCTGGAACTGGATATATGCAAACTTGCAAAGTATAATACAACTACATAATTATGTACTTCATATTATATAAACAAATCAGAAGAAAAGAAAAGTAATCATCACAAAGACAAAGATTTCTGAAATACCTCTCTAATTTTTTATATCACATAACTTACAATAAATTCTCCATGTAGCCAGCCTCTGGACATCTCATACTCTGCCTGTTCAATCAACTACATCTCATACGCTGGCAAAAAATCAAATCACATCATGTTCAACAACACATGTTCAACAATCTTAGAACAGAGACAAGGCAAAAAGTGCATCTCACTACCTAAAATTACGACCGCATAGGTCTGCTTCTTCTACTTCAAACAAATTTATTATATATAAAACACTGGCATAAATTCATTTATAAGTTGCAGCAATTAAAACAAACAGCTATAAGTTGAACAGGTTACTCTAATTAACCATACATTTCCAAGTTCCTTATGTGCCTTGCGAGTGCAACCTGCAAATTATATCAAAGAATCCAATGACAAGGTTTATTTATACTGTACGATAAATAAATATCAGATACTATATTTTGTGCTTAAAATTGAAAGGAAATTTCATCACTCAAGAGCAAATCAAACAAGGTCCACTTACTGGCGAAAGGATATATTCGTCATTTGCACCACTTTCTGAAAGTGCACACCTATCACAAAGGGCTTCACTTTCTCCACTATATGCAGAAAAAACAAAGCAATTAAAACGGGAAGTGTCCCAGCATAGGATAAAAGACTTGGTAACGTCACATGATCAAAACATATTATAAAAATCTATATAGACAGATATATAGCAATAGAGTGTTCTTTATAACAGAATATGGCAATTGCATATTCTTAAAATCGAAATCCAATAATTCGGTGAACTACTGAACTAGTAAACAACACTTGTTCAACAATCTTAGAACAGAGACAAGGCAAGAAAATGAGTCTCACATCAGTGATTCACATGGAAGTAGAAGCACCCATATATCAACCTAAAGTTTCTAAGTACAAACAATTAAGCAGCAGAAACAATTTCCACTTCCTATGTAGCGAGAAATATTAATCATCCGATAACAAAATCCTAAGCTAAATGACAATACATTTTAAATAACAACATGCAGCATAACACAAACAATATCAAGGATTCACTAACAAATGCTGGTTATGTGCACATTAAACAGCAAACTAGTAATTATCACCAAGTTTCGAGTAAAATCTACTTACAACTCCTAAATTAAACCATCTAACTACATTTTATCACAAATTTACAAACAACACAATCTCGATATCGAAAACAAAGCATTGAAACAGAAAACACGTAAATATCGACACGAAAAGAGCACGAATAGACTAAAAATGAGACTACCTCTTGGAGAAGTTGCTGTCGGAGGTGACAGTGATCTTGCTGTTCTCACGAACAACAGTAACTGAATCGCCGAGAGCTCCGGCCTTGCCGCCGACCTTAATTCTCTCCTGGAGAAACTTCTCGAGAGAAGCGATGTCCATAATCTTATCTTCCATCGGCTTTCCACAGTCAATCACGAACGTCGCTCCCTTCTTCTTCCCCTTTCCGGCGCCTCCGGTGACTTTACTCATCTTTGCTCCTTTTCTGATTTGAAAATTAACATAATTAGTTGTTAAATCTGGAATATAAACGAAATAGAGACATACGTACAGATTTTGTGTGTATAGGTGGAGAGATTACCTGATTGAAATGTGAAGCGGCCGACTGTCTGCAACTCGATAGGGATGAATGGGGAGAAGTAGGTTATAAGAGGAGATGAAAGTTTTGTTTTAGGGTTTTGCGGTTAGATTACTGGATCGGGCCGGATTGAGTAGTTGTACAATTTGGGCTCAAGTGAAACGGTCTGCAATATTAAAACGCGACCCAATCCTTGGAATGGGTTTAAACCAAAAAATGAACAATTGAATTAGAGTCTAGAAAAGTCATTAAAACAAACAGAAATTAACATTTTTTTTTGACGAACAAAGTGAAAATTTCATTAAAATTTCAAAACAATCGAGGTAAATCCCCAATTAATAGTACCACCTGGATTAGAACAAGTAAAAATAGTCTTGTTTCCATATCGTTTAGAACAAGTAAAAATAGTCATGTTTCCAATCTTTGTAGGGTAACATTCATCACACAAATAGTGAGTATGACTACTTCGGTGTGTATGAATTCATTTTCAAAAAGTGGCATTTTTCTTATTTTTATTTAATTTTTTTATTTCTTTTACAAACTAGTTAAAAATAGGGGAAAAAATAAAAAAATGGAAAATTAGGGAAAGTAGGGTAAAATTAATCATACAAATTGTCAGTATTACTAATTTGTTGTGTATGAATTTATTTTCAAAAATTGGCATTTTTCCTATTTTTATTTCATTTTTTGATTTCTTTGACAAACTAGTTTAAAAATGGGGAAAATATAAAAAAATAGAAAATTATTGAAAGTAGGGTAACATTAAAAACTAGTTAATATTTTGGTTGTATTGAATGGTTTATTTTTTAATGGGATTAAAATTGTGTTTAGACTTGTTTGGTGTTTTTGGATTATATTTTGTAATGGTGAAATTCCACTTTTGAAATAATTATTTTTTTAAAAAAAATTGACCTATAGCGTCGGTCATTTGAATGGGCGACGCTATAGGCTCTTTTTTTAAAAAACATTAACCTATAGCGTCGGCATTTTAGGGGGCGACGCTATTGGTAGAGCCTATAGCGTCGCCCCTTAAAAGGGCGACGCTATAGGCTATACCTATAGCGTCGGTTAATGCAAACAACCGACGCAATAGCTTCTGGGTATAGCCTATAGCGTCGCCCCTTAAAAAGGCGACGCTACCTATAGCGTCGGTTAATGCAAACAACCGACGCAATAGGTTCTGGCAGATGACCTAAGGCATCGGTTAATGCAAACAACCGACGCAATAGATAAACTGGCGACGCTATAGGTCAACAACCGACGCTATAGGTGGCGAGGCTATAGGTGTATTCTGTACTAGTGATGTATGGAACCTTGAGTGGTTCACATGGCTTACTTGGTTACTAGGGCATGTATGGAACCTTGATCGGCATGCATGACTCCCTCCACCTTTTGGGCTTGTGTGGAACCCTGATCGGCACACTTGGATCCCTTCAATACCAGACATGTATGGAACCTTGAGTGGTTCACATGGCTTACTTGGTTACTAGGGCATGTATGGAACCTTGATCGGCATGCATGACTCCCTCCAACTTTTGGACTTGTGTGGAACCCTGATCGGCATACTTGGATCCCTTCAATACCAGACACATATGGAACCTTGAGTGGTTCACATGGCAAACTTGGTTACTAGGGCATGTATGGGACCCTGATCGGCATACATGACTCCCTTCATTACTTGGGCTTGTGTGGAACCCTGATCGACACACTTGGATCCCTTCAATACCAGACATGTATGGAACCTTGAGTGGGTCACATGGCTTACTTGGTTACTAGGGCATGTATGGAACCTTGATTGGCATACGTGGCCCCCTTTGTTATTAATCATGTATGGAACCGTGATTGGCATACATCGATGTTTTAATCATCAACCTACGTGGTTACAAGAGTTAACTCGTATGAGTTATCAAACATTTGACTAACGCAGCTTTGCAGGAATGACCTACATGGCATTACCACATGTGATTTATTAAATGAATAGGGCTCCCGGAACCAAGGCTTCCAAATTGAGCCTCCGGCACCCAGGCTACCGGATACGAATTCCCGGAAAAGGGGCTCCCGGAGTCAGGTTCCCATCTTTGGGGCTTCCAGATGCTATAGGGTTACCGGACGGTACCCCCACACCCAGGGTGGCAATCACCCACACTAAGGTACTAGTAGTTTTTTATTTTTGGCTGCCTGTCCAGGTACGTGTTGATATAACTACTCGAGTGCACTTCTATACTGCGTTACCATCAAACTACTTAATTCTAGATTCATGATTTATCTTTTTAATCAAAGGAAATATGGCATATATCCTCTAAGTACTCGTATAAACTTGTCTTAGGATTAGCCAGGAGAATCATATTACTCGTTAGAATTCGATAGTTGCATTTAGTCGAGAATTGTTTTAAGATATAGTAATACCTTTCTTACTTAGAAAATTAATACCCTAGGGTATGAATGAGACTAGGGTTTGACGAGTGAGAATTATTAATTACGAATTAGTTCTCGTTGAATAATCAACAAGTAATCCATGTACAACTAAGTTACCTGCGCATTAGTTGTGGTAGCCTGCAAGCACCCATTACTGAGCCCTTATACGGAAGACAGTTAGGGCACAACCAGTAATGACTACTTAGTAAGGGATAACGCGATAAACTCGTTAGTCACGAAGAACAAGACAATAAAATGAACGAGCATTATGCAGATAAAACATATTCAAAACAAACCAAGGCCCAATGCCATAGAATAGTTAAGTCATAAGATTTAAGATTACATATGTGGAGCGTTAAGGAGCCCACCCCCGTGATTAAAACCATAAATTCATAAACCCAGCGAAACAAAAGTTCAGCAACGTTGTCAGGATACTTGATAAGGCAAATGGGAAAGAACTTGCTTAAGTGGAAGGAGCATCTTTGATAGCCTCTGAGCCAGGGGAGTCCTCGACGGGATCGGCCTTTTAGTCAAGATCGCCCGGAGCATCCTCGACCGTCTTAACGGGAGCTTTAACCTTAGCATCAGAAGTAGAAATATGGCCAGTATCATCCTTTGGAGCAGCCAGAGGTATAGAGACATCCTTAAGCTTGGCAGCCCTAGCTTGTATAGCATGTGCTTTGAAACCTTCTACTTCCTTCACGGCATCCCCACCGAGAAGAGACCAGTCCAGATTCGGCATCACCTTCCAGGTAGCCTTCAAATAGTCATTGACCCCCTTGGCAAACCCCAGCTGGTACCTCTCGGGAAGTACCTCTTTCATCTTTCACACGAACGCCTGAAGCGTGACCACCTACACCTTCAACTCTCCAACTTCAGTGGCATGTGCAGCTACCAGCTCCTCCTTTTCCCTGTCTTGGTCAGAAACCAACCTGCTAAGCTTATCTTTCTCCTTCATCACTGATGACATATCACTTTCAATTTTTTGTTAGCATCAACCAGCTTCTTCTTTTCCTCTTCCATAGCATTGAGATCAGATTTAACCTGCTTCAAGTCTCCCTTAACTTCACATCTCCGCGTGTGGCAGCCACCAGTTGGTTCCCGAGTCTCATATGGTGGAATAGATTCTTTCCTGAGGAGAATAGCATCGACCTGGCAGCATTAGAAGTTTTTTCCTTGGCCCATCCCGCGATAGTTTCCATGGGTATCTGTCCACCGCACGCTCGATGAAACTGTTCCACTTCACTTATGGGTGCACCCTGTTGAGATACCTTGACTCTTTTCGAAGATCGAGTTTCTGGAGTAGATTTCGAACCTTCGGAAGCCTGTGAGAGTCTACGTTTTTCAGCAGCAGAGAGCTCAGCCTTTATAGGTACAGAAGCAGGAGCTCGAGAGATCGGAGTGGCAGTGATAGGGGTCCCCATCATAAGCAGTTCATCCTCAGGAAACAAATCTTCATACTTATCAGATGGTTTAATAAAGGACGACACGGATCCTGACATACCTGAAATGATGGAACATGGGAGATGTTAGTAACCATAACGCATATTTATATGAAGAAATCTCAGGCTACCAACAGGGCTACCGGAGCCAGGCTTCCGGGCATAGATGAATATATGAGTATGAGAAAGGCAATAAATACTACACAGTTTGGAAGCATATACGTAAGAAAGCCTATAGAAATGTTGATATTAGTAGGTATCTATAAACAGAGAAATATGACATATTGGTGACAACGTGTGTGCAAATAAGAGGCATAGGAAGTGGCAGCCCGGGATATCGGAAGGGGAGCCGGTGGAAGCCCCATCTTTCCTCTCACGCTTCTTGGTACCTAGAGGCTTAGGCTCTCTTTCCAACTCTTCCTCAACCTCCATCTCATGAGTAGGAGATGGGGGAGCCACAGGTCTCGAGAACCCTAATCTCATCAAAGTCTCCGGGATCAACAAACTTTCCCCGTCTCTCAGCGAGCCTGCCAACTTCATGATTTTCCTAGCCCTTTTCTCTTCAATCCCCTGCAGGGATGTTTGTGTTGGGATCCCTAAACAATACAACAAGAAAATGGAGGTCAAGTCAAAAAGAAGAAGGTGATTCGACTGGTGCTACCAGTAATGTGAAGGGATACCGAATGCTTACCCGGAGTCAGGTTCCATTCCTTTCTCACCTCCTCACAGTCGTAGCAATATAAAAATATTTCCAGCCAGTCATACATCCCCCGTTTGTTCCCCTTTATACACCTACCTTGTCTACTGTTCCAGGAAGTAAGATAGAAAATACCCACCTTCCTTCCCATATCCTTCAGTTGATAAAAATATCCCAGCTCTCTAGCAGTCAGGGGAGTAGAGAAGGTTTGGTCGTAAAGAATATACATGCAAGCTGCCACCCTAAAGGAGTTAGGAGACAATTGCATTGGAGCAATGTCATAGAAATTCAGTACATCGACGAAAAATGGGTGCATTGGCAGAGAAAACCCTAACTTGAAAAAGATGTCGATAACACTACATTTGGTATGGATTGATCAGGCTCAAAGTTGAATCTATGACACCTCTCACCCTCACTGGGTATCACCAGATTACATCCCGGGTTGCAAAGCTCCCATAACCTCTCAAGTCTATCTACATTCATGGAAAAGTCCATATCTTCGCAGGAGGGAATGAAGCTTACCGGAACGTGAAGCTTCCGTTCAACCCGTACTATCATCCCCACTGCAATTTGTTCCTTATCATTTATCGAATCCTTATCGGTAGAAAACATATCAGTTGATCCCACTTCCTCATCAGTATTAGAGCTTAGATTAACTCTCTCGGGATGCCCATCAGCATGAATTGATGAGCCAGCCTCCACGGAAGAGTTGGGGTACCGAATAACGATCTCAGCCATGAGAGGGTCAATGACTTTCACCCGAGAGCGAGTTCTAGAACTGACAGACGGTCTAGATTGTAAAATGGGTTGGGAGATGAGCAAGTCATTTATGTTGGTGGACCAGGTGTCAGAGGGCTCCCCGGAGATGGGAGACAAGTTTCCAGGTTGCAATGAGGAACCCCCAAAGACAGATGAAGACGACATCTGAAACCACAGGAGGCAGATTAGGTGAAGGATTTGGAACTAGGAAGATAAAAGTTGAAGAAAGTAAAGGTCTCAAACAATTATCCTAGAAGTACCCTGTGAACGGAGGGGCTACCGGTTCACATTAAAAGTAAGTTAAGGTTTGGGGGATGGCTATCAACATAGTTACCTAATGCGATGGAACTCAAGTCACCCAACCAAAATGGAGAAAGGTACACAGATATAGAGTATCGCGAATATACCCAAATGGGCGAACCATAGAGGAATGATCACAGACGACTCTAAAACTACTATGGTTCGAAGGAAACAAGCATCAAACACATTATAAGCATGGCAAAGGAACTTCCAAAAGGGTAGCCGGATTACAAACCGCTCCCCAACTCAAAACACATACATCACATGCTAAAATTCATACATGCATTCCCCTGCTTAAAATCTAAATTTATGGATCTAGTCTGTACAAGTTTTGAAAGTAAAGGGACGCAACAAGAATCAGATGTCAGGCATATAAGATGCGAGTAAATTAAAACATACGACATGCAATGACTACCGAAGTCATAAATCGGCCACTAGTCAAAGATACGAACAAAAACAAGCATATGAAAAGTACAATTAGATATTCGTATAAAATTTCTATCAAATAAAGAAAACAAGTCGTGGAGATTGAACGCTTACTTGAAAAACTGGAAGAGTCGAAGCGACGGGTGTGCAAATGACTAAGCCTTCGCCGGAGAGATCTCGTTGGAACCTCTTAACAAACCTTTGCCTACTTGAGAAAAAGTGTGGTGAAGAGATAAAAAGAAAAATGGAAAGACAGAACATATGATAATGTATATAGAGGGGGTAGTTGAGACGTGTCCCTCTAGGAAATGAATACAGCACAGAAAAAGAGATAAGGAGGGAAGCGTGACCGCATGGGGAAAAAACCCGGTTTTGATATATCCGAAAATGGTTTTTTGAAGTGTCACGGTCTTTTTTCTTTTTCAATAATGTTTATACTATTAACTGGTGTGGTTAAATCGAGTAATCGAATCTTAAAACAAATAAATTGTGGGGCTTTCGACTTATATTAGTTTTAATTCGAGTTTCGGTAACACCAAATGTAGGAATTATTGAGTGGAAATACCAACGTTAATTCTGATTCTTAAATTTGCAATGTTTGTATCTTCCTAAGTTAATCTAGAAAGGAAGCATGGATATGAATTATTATGAAGAAGTACAGATACCGGCACCCCGGGAATAATAGGTTCCCCTCGCACTCAGTACTTCAGGAAACCGGGGGGTAGTTGTTGTGACCAAAATCTTGCATGAGTTAGATTTAGGCCAACTAGAAGATTAGGGTCCAGACCCATGAGGAAAATGAGTAATCTGTCAGGCTTCCAAGGGCCCATGGCAGCCCTAAGGGTTACCATGTGCACGGCAGTAAGGAAATGTATGGCTTAGGGTCCCAGGGGCATCCCCTTGAGGATAACCAATAACCACTACCAGTCATCTAGTAGAGCTTCCAGAGTAGCTTCCATGATGGAGTTACCGGAGGGGGTACCGGAACTAGGTTACCGGGCGGTACCCCCAGCTTCCACCGGAAGCCTGATCAGGCTACCAATCCAGATAAGGCAGACCTCCTATTTCTTTGGAACACATCTATATCATCTAAAAACACTCCTTATCAGATATACATTCAGTTATTAGAGGATATATGTCATATATACTTGATTAAATCACATAAAATCATGATAATTCATACATTCTTGAGATAAATATAAAGGAATGGGCTTCCAACAGTCCTAACACAGCTTGGTAATGTGATTATATACGTCATACATGATTATTATCAAAAATATCAGTCATAATCCCTTCAAAAATGGGATAATTCATCATAAACAACCGAATATATCATAATAGAACTACATACGGGCTTGATCCACTATAAATACTGGTATGTAGGCAGTTTATGGGATTTCTTAGACACTTTGACACCTCGAGTAAGCATAGAGCACGTTTACTCTTGTGTGACGCAACATTGTTAGGGTTCTTGGCTGGCCAACGCATCATCATTGCACGGCCCTTGTGCTCTAATCCCGTAGATTCAGTCTGATCCTTCCGAAGAACCACATCCCGTGTTCTTCGGTAACCCTAGTCGTGAGCCTTTCCGAGCGGCTAGCTATTGATCTCCAACTACGAGCCTTTCTAGGTGGTTGGACGATTCCGTATTCATTGGCGCTATTCCAGCAACAGGCCTCCTAATTTGTTGTGACAAATTCCTCCCACAACAATATATATTATATGCCAACAAGCTCTTTCAAGATTATTTAGTAAATTACGTATTTATTCCTTGACTGTATTAATATATTAAAAAAATGTTGGTGATGTGGATTGAACCCAAGTTCTTTGGGTTAGAAATGAATTATGTTCCCATCTCCAACCACTATACCAAAGAAGAAATTTAGGTTAACCTTTTAAAAACCATTTACTACATGCACAAATAACTCACATGTTCTATTTTATTTAATATTACTACCTTGATGAGAATTAAAAAGTTTAATCAAATGAAATTGTGTTATCTATCTGTTATGTTTAGCATACGCATCAAATGAATTATGTTGTTTATGTATTATGTTTAGTAAATGCCAAAATGATTTTTGATTTGTTATAAAAAATTCAGTATACCCTTTATACTAATTTAAAACATGATTTTTTGATCAATTAAATAATTACATATCTGATAGAAACATTGTATTGATTTTTAATAAAAAACGTAGTTGGGTTAAGACATGACATAATAAATTAGATTATAGACGAAATACAATTAATTTTGAGATTAAGATGTATAGTTATGTTAATGAAAGATAGATGTTTAAAAAAATACTACATTATATATATATATATATATATATATATATAATATACAAATTATAATGATCGATTAATTGAATTTAAAAATTAAATTCAAAAAATAACCAACTACATAGTATTTAAAAGAAATTTAAAATTTTAGGTTAAAAAGGTGAATTTTTAAAATAAGACTACACGTATACACATTTATATAATTATTATTAGTTACTTATGGAGTTTCAAGGAAGAATTAACTATAAAAATATAAATAATACATTACTAAAATCATAGATCATATATTTCATATTATCATTCAATTTGTAAGAAAAAAAATATACATAAGTCATGTGTTTTATACGAATACATAATTATCAGTATTAATATTAACAACACATCGCTAACACCATTATCACCATCACGACCATACCACGACCACACACATTGGCTAGAATCACGAGAGAAATCACTAAAATTTTTACTGCAATCAAATCTACATCAGCCTCTACACCACTAAAAATCAAAATGATCGTAGAATAATTGAACATTCAACCTAAACCACTAAATTTGAACCCAAATCAATAAAATTTTGAACGCAAATTACCAAAATTTCCAAAATCTAAAATTCTGATAGTGTTTGAAGTTGTTGGTGCTAATGGTAGTGGAGTGGGTGAAAACGATATCAGTGGGCTTTATAAAATCAAATCTTATTTGAGAGGACGAAAAGTGATACGAACGAGCGGGTGGAGGTGTAGGTTGGTTGGAATTTGTGATGTCACGTGTTTGCAAGTTATTTCTAGAGTGTTGGTCGATTTGGTGACACGAAAGAATTGTTGAGTGACAATGGTTTATAGATGTATACACACAATGTACAAGTGGGGAAAAGGTGATGATATGTTAGTGTATTGTCAAAGTTGGTATAAAAAAATTGTCGAAAATTGCAGAGGAAGAAAGGTAAAGTTGGAGATGTAGATTACATTTGAATGTGCACCACCACTTACACACCAAAATCTAAGCAGGATCAATGAAAATTCAACTTGAATCATCAATGTCTGAACGTAGATTATTCTAAAAGTTTTGAAAAAATTATCAAAAAATTTAAGATCAAAAATTATGATAGTATTCGAAGGTGTTGGTGATGGCATTAATGGTGGTATAGTGGGTGAAATGACACTAGTGGGAATTTGTAAACTCATTTCTATTGTGAAATGATGAAAATGGGATGAATAAGCTATTGAATTGTGTAATCGGGAATGTGATTGAAACTTGGTAACAAAAGTGTTCGTAAATTATTACTAGAGTAATGATCGATTTGGTGACATGAACGAAGACTGAGTGAGGATGTTGTATTTATGCACACACTATACATTTGAGCATGAGATTAATTCTCATTTCTCATTTTAATATAAGTTATCATGTGAGCACTTATCTACGAATGTCTACATGTGAATCTACTAATACAAGGATAGATTTTTCAAAGTAGTTACCTTCTGTCTTTCTAAGTTACTTATATGGGTGGAAAATAATCCCTAAAGACATATTTAATGTTGTATTGAATGGTCCATTAATGAGGCCTGAAACCCTAGTTGGGCATTAAATTTGTAATTAATGATTAAGCCCAAGAAATAGCCCAAGCCGGGGATGCCTGGTATAACTTGTTTTCTAACATAGGCCTGATCCGCAGAACAAGAACGATCTAGAATCAAGGTCGTGTATACCACCGACTTCTTGTTTGAATACAAGAAGTAGCCTCTAAGGCACCGAGTTCAATATGAAAACGGACTCCTACAAGATAGGATCTGGAACCTTCTGTTGTTGTGATATAATAAGTAAAGCAAGGGTGAGCAATAGCCCACCAACAATAATGTATATTGAACAATAATATATATAACAGTTCAAAAGTATTTTTGAAACCATATACCATGCTTTAACGAACATAGTGCCAGTATAATATAAACGATGAAGTTACCAGGTAACTCAGAATATATACTCTGTAGACATATCTGTTTTGCAAAGATATGAGCAAGATATCGACATGTATCATAAAAGAGGAAATTGCAGGAAAATATTGCAAATCCAGTTTTGAACACTTTTCAACCCTGCCAACACTGATAATGTTGCAGAAAATTTCCAACTTTGACAGATGAACTAATACCGGAGCATTGACGCGCAGAAGCCATAACGTTTACGATGATTAGTCGTATGTTATGCATCTCATGATTATTCTCTACACGTAGAAGGAAGAACAGACGGATTTATTTGTCCACCGCCCCTTGGAACTCCCCGGCCAACGGTTGGGCCATTGATGGACCGGCACCACTCGGCCACTTACACGGCTCCTAGTTCGAGTAACATCCATGACTCTGAAACGTAAAGTTCGTCCCCCTTTCCCCAAGTATAATACTTGTTGATAGGACTCCACAAAGTAGTCGTATCTAATTGGAAAGGAAAATTCACCAATATTTCCCAAGCTGTTGTTTTTTAATGGATATTGACTTGTTCCACCAATCTTACCCCTCGAACTTTGAAGAAGTAAAACAAGACTCAATTTGATGAATAGCAACCAAGTTACGAATAAAAAGAATATTTTCAAAACATTTATGACAGGGTAGTCAAACAAAATAAATAACAGCTCTCAAGTAAGGTTCCCTTATATTTTGAAAGATAGCTTTAAATGAAAAGAATGGAGTTTTGGGAACCTCTCCTTGATAAAAATAGTCATAATAAGGCTTAGAAATATTTTACATAATACTTGGAGGTTGAAGATAATATTTGAATAAAATGAATCATTTTTAAAACTAGTTAAAATAATTAAAAGAATATTTATTTAAACTATAAATATTTTCAGAATATTCTTAATATAAAATATTGCTCATAATTAACCCTCGAATGAATATATAAAATATTCACGAAATAAATAATTTCTCGAATAAATATTCAAAATAATATCCGATAATTAAATCAACATTAAATGAATATTCATGATAATATTCATAAAAGAAATAAATCTCAAATGAATATTCAAAATAATATTCATTATATAATGAAACTCAAATGAATATTCATCAAATAAATAATGAGAAAATATGTACTTAGATATTTTCCTCAGAAAATGATCACAATGTATTAAGAAATAATGACTCCCGGTCTATATTCGAAGAATGAGATTCATATGCCCTTCACTAAGGGTCTTAGCAATATCTGGCTTATAACTAATATATCTCGTATCAAGCTTATAAGCCAACATCAATTCACGAAACAAGTATCACAATATAATCTGAAAGCAGGCATGCATGTTATGGCATATGTATAACAACAATCGAATCATATATATATATATATATATATATATATATATTATCACAACAACAGTTATCTCGTTACCTTGAAAGGCTAAGTACATACTTAACCTAGGTTAAAAACACGTCTTCAAGTTATCTCGTTATACACCCTCTAGTGTAACTCTTATTAGCACCGTTATGATTCGACATTTGTTCGTTATTAAGGCATGTCATTACATTTACATTTGGTAGGTACTTAAGTCGTATAAGTTCTAAGGTTGATTGTTTACTAACAAAGAATATACCTCGAGATTTATCGCCCGTTTTCTAAGTTATAACCAGATGTTCTTTTATGGGGTTCATTCACTCTTAACCTCGATTCGAACATTTTTATAAAATCGAAAAATGATTCGTTTGACATGAGGTTTTCTCTCTTACCTTCCTTATGATCTCTAGTATTTAATTACCAAGATTTACCACTGAATTATTCATGTTAAGGAGGTTTAATTCCAGTTACGTACTCGCACTTACGGTGTCGAACTACTTTTACTAATTTGACCATAATTCCTAAACCATAAGTCTGTTTGCTTCCATTCTCATGCCAAAAACGATCTATGACTCGAGATCTACGAGGATAGGTCATATATTTATCAAGGCCAAAAAATTAGCTCAACTGTTATGCACGAATTTATAAGGTTTAACGAAATTTTGGCATTACGACGGCTATAAATCGAACGTTCCAAATTTGTTACATCACAACCAAGCCACACCGGGCATACCATCAATCTTATACACATGATATTCATCTTAACAAGTCCAAGAACATCTCACTACACCATCATAATCATCATATCTCTTAAATCAACTAAACCAAGTATATAATCATGCTTACATGCTTATAATAACACCATAATCATAACTAAGCTGAAACCATCAAGAACATGCATAAAACTCAAAGTAAAATCTAGGGTTCTTAGGAGATATATGTTTGCACTAAAACACGCAAGCGTACGTGGTCACAAGTAATATAGATAGAAGTCAAGTTCGTTCCCACAGAGATCTGGTTAGGTTTCAATTCAGTTCATGCACCTATGCATCAATGTATGATTATTATTCACTTCTAAGACAAATAACAAGATTAAGTTTTTAATTATCTAAATTAAACTAAGCTGCAAATTATTAAACTAAGAATTACTTAACTAATGAGAATTAAAATCTAATTATTTATGCAAGATAAACCATGGAATCCTAACTTCATTAAATACTTTGCTTAGATCTGACGCCTTTAATCACTATGTGCAATGGTTATGGTATCTGATCGGACAACACGAAACAAGTATATGCTACTTCTCAATATACGAATACCAAACTAAACATACATCCACAAAAGAGATAGAAGATGAATAGACACCAATTATGCTTAGACCCTATATGTCTATAGAATTTAAAAACATAACGATTGAAGAACAAGTTATCCATAAAGATCACACAGGGCAATATAAGTATTTTCATCTCATACTACGAATCATGTTGATAAACAATCATGAACCTATGCTAGCATGGCAAGTTCTAAATCTCAAGATCCACTTTCACTTCACAAGAGATTAACAAATTAGATGTTAGCTACGCATCTAACAATTAAGCATAACCATACAAGGATATCAAATATACATCACACACAGATCTTTAAAGCATCAAGATACTAAAGCTCCATAAATAAATTAGTTAGAATCCCATGACAACGATTAGTTCATAATCGAACCTCTCGTCATCATGGGATCTGATGAAACCATGATAAAAACAAAGTATGAAAAGATACAAATAAAACTAAATAATTGATATGTAATGATGTGTTTTTTCTGTCCCCCAAGATGTGTATTTATAGCCCCAAGTTGCCTCTCCATCAAGCAATTACCATATTAGAGTTGGAATAGAAGACCAGCAATTTCCATCTTTAAACGGGATCGGATTTGCAAATTCCATGCTCAAGACGGATTCTAGAATGTTCTAGCCATTCAGGACAATTACCATACTGATTTGAAGTAGGAATTATAGCAATTTCCTTGTGAAAATAGAATTCTGCAAAATACGTTTCCTAAACTGATTCTGTTTTGAAGGAAAATTCGTAGCTGACTTTTCTTCAGTATTTCTGAACCGTTCCAGCTGTGTTTTGACATCTGGACCACTTTAGAATGATAGAGAATCTCGTTAGCTTCTCGTGGACTGTAAGATCGTCCAAAACGGACTTCTAGAACTCAAGATATGGCCAAAACAAGAATCAGAAATTCTGGCTGATTTTCCCCAGCGCACCACGATGCTGAGAGCGCGGTTGGGGCTGAGAGCGCCGCTCCAATCTGCCATAAATGGCGCTGAGTGTGCCAATTGAGCACTCAGCTCGGCCTCAATCTGCGGGAACTAATTTTTCTTCGTTTTTCAGCTTTTTCTTCTCGTTCCTTTTGCATGAGCTTCCGTCTTTAATCCCTAATGACTTGTATACTTCTTGGTAGTTGACATTAACCTCCATTCTTCATTCCATATCATAAATCAACTCCAAAAACGACGGAAACTACACCTTTAATCGACATTTCTTCAACCCTGCACAATTAACCAAAACACATCAAAACTACCACAAACTTGAGGCCAAAGCAATCAATTTAAGCCGATTTAGAATGCTCTAAATGGATATAAAATCCATTTATCAATATACCTTCCTTGGAGTATGTAAAAGCCTTAATAAACCTTGATTAGTCCTTGTATAGCCTTAATATAACTTAGATCAACCAAAGAAAACAAGAAATCAAAGTTAGTTTCTTGAAATCACTATTCATCATCATCTTTGATGATTTTGTTAACTATGCTAGACTTGGAATTTAAGTCTCAAATTCATAAGAAAACTATGATATGAAATGTAGTACTCACCATAAAAATCTTGAGATCAAACAATGGTTGGAAGTGGGATTTTGGTTTTGGAATTTCTTGAAGAGGCCGAATGGAACAAATGAGAGAAATGGTGGAGTTTTTCTTGGTTTCTCTTGCTCTCATCTTATCTAAAGTTTATTATTGATGTGTTAAGATAATATCTTGGTCATAAAGTAGCTTTATTAAAGTGGTGTGGTCATATATGCATGAGCTAATGAAATGGACAAGTGTTGTGGTTTAGTGGCTTGATGATGTAATTATGCTAAGTACTTAGTTTGTTTTCTAAGTATGCTAGTTACCCTTGTAACTACTTGGTTACTTGACCTTATCCTCTTGCACATGCATGTATCTTGGCTTTCTACTTGCTCTTTTGTCCGGTTATTACTCATTTTCATTGATCATTCGGAGGAATATCTCGAGTATTTCTTGTTAGGGTTTTACCGGAAACCTCCTTGATATTTATACTACCATTCTCAATCCTCCTTTACAATCTTTGAATTTAAATCCCTCAAATCTTTTTAGTAAATCCTTAAATCATTCAGTGTCTAGGGAAATCTCGGAGAAAATAAAAGTGCTATTTTTCTGAATCTGATATCATTTACAGACACTTATATTGCCTATCGGTCATTAATACGATCTCAGAAATCCGTTCTAAATACTCCTATATAGCGTCGTCTGATAATATTCCAATTTCCACCAAAAACACTATTCATTGCTTATTTTCTCTTTAATTCTTATAATTAAAAAAATGTTCTCGCGCTTTCCCGAGCGTTCCTTAACCCTTTTACGGAACCACTGGACTTATAACAGATATCGATTTGGATGACATGAGAATAACCTTCCTCTTTGGAATTTACCATATCTTACTTTCCAGGAGATAGATTATTCTTATCTAAGTTGTCAACCAATTGCATTGTTCATGGCTTATAAACATTTGAATCCAAATTCATTAAATATTCATTCACTAGAACCATTGTTACACTTATACTATATTACATAATAAAAGTTTTAATTACTACCAAAAATTTGGGTTCTTACAGTCTCCCCTCCTTAAAAGGATTCCGTCCGGAATCAGTTTGAAAACAAATGGGGATATTTCTCTAGCATTGCGCTTTCCAATTCCCAAGTTGACTCTTCCACGTTGTGGTTCTGCCATAAAACTCTGACTAGCTGGATGACCTTGTTTCGGAGCACTTGTTCTTTTCGGTCTATGATTTCCACAGGCTGCTCCACATAGTTTAGGTCTGGTTGCATGTCTACGTGCTCATATTCCACAATATGCTTGGCATCCAAATTATATTTCCTCAACATCGAAACATGGAACACATTGTGTACTTGTTGCAGATTTGGGGGTAATGCTAGTTCCCCGATACGTCTTAAGATCTCAAAGGGTCCAATGTATCTAGGACTCAGTTTTCCCTTCTTCCCAAACCTCATTAAACCTTTCCAAGGAGATACCTTTAAAAACACTAGGTCTCCAACTTCATAGTCCTTATATTCCTTGCCTTTCCGAGCTAAGTCGACATATGTTTTTTGTCGATCTTGGGCTGCTACCAGCCGTCCTATGATTAAATCCACTACATCCTTATTCCGTTGGACCACTTCGGGCCCGAGCATCTTTCGCTCTCCAACTTCATCCCAATACAAGGGAGATCGGCATTTTCTTCCATAAAGGGCCTCGTAAGACGGCATTCCTATGCTTGAATGAAAACTATTGTTGTAGGAGAACTCAATCAATGGCAAGTGATCATCCAAATTTCCTTTAAAGTCTATAGCACAGACTCTCAACATATCCTCTAGCATTTGGATGATAGGATGTACTCATGTTTAGCCTGGTTCCTACACATTCTTGAAAGCTCCTCCAAAACCTAGAGTTAAATATGGGATCTCGATCGGATACTACGACGACTGGGACTCCATGTCGCGCCACTATCTCTTTCAGGTAGATATCTACTAGTCTGTCGAACGTATACCTTTCATTGATTGGAAGAAAGTGAGCTGACTTCGTTAGTCGGTCTATGATCACCCATATGGCGTCATGATTAACTTTGGTCCTTGGTAAACCTACCACGAAATCCATGGCTATGTGTTCCCATTTCCATTCGGGAATCTCTAAGGGGTGTAAAAGTCCATCGGGTCTCTGGTGCTCTGCTTTCACTCGTTGGCAGGTCAAGCATCTGCATACCCACTCTGCTACATCCTTTTCATGTTAGGCCACCAGTAATACTCTTTCAAATCTCTATACATCATGGTACTACCGGGGTGCACTGAGTACCTTGAGTTATCTCCCTCATATAGAATCTCGTCCTTGAGCTCCTGCACATTTGGGATCCATATCCTTGATGCATATCTCATGATCCCTTCTTTATCTCTTTCACACTTAATTTATTCTCCGATCATTATCTCTTCCGTTGAGTTCTCTTCTTCCTCCATTATCCGTTCTTGACATAGTCTAATCTTTTCCAACAATGGGGGCTGGATTCGAATTTCCATTAACCTTTCTTGACCATCTCCTGGTATCTTGACCTTGATTTCCACTTCTCGAAGTCTCTCACTAATTCTTCTTCTGAGGTTGTCATTTTGAGTTTTTCTTTCCTACTGAGGGCGTCAGCCACCACATTGGCTTTACTCGGGTGATAACAAATCTCCCAATCATAATCCTTGATTAATTCCAGCCATCTTCTCTGGCGCATGTTAAGCTCTTTCTGAGTGAAAATGTACTTGAGACTCTTATGGTCAGTGTAAATCTCGCACTTCTCTCCATACAAGTAGTGTCTCCAAATCTTTAAAGTGAAAACTATTGCTGCTAATTCTAAATCATGAGTGGGATATCGAATCTCATATTCCTTTAGCTGCCTTGACGCATACACGATTACCTTACCGTGCTGCATCAGCACGCATCCTAATCCTTTAGCGAAGCATCACTGTAAATTACAAAATCTCCTTTTCCATCAGGCAACGCCAACATTGGGGTCGTCACCAACCTCTTTTTCAACTCTTGGAAACTCTTCTCGCATTTTTCAGTCCATTCAAATTTCTCAATATCCTGCCAGTCCGATGAAACTCCTTACTTCGGTTGGGGTGGTTGGTCGTTCCCAGTTTGAAACTGCCTCTATCTTGGAGGGGTCGACCAACACTCCTTCCCTATTGATCATGTGCCCTAAGAATTGCACCTCTTTTAGCCAGAATTCGCACTTTGAGAATTTGGCATACAACTGCTCTTTCCTAAGTATTTCTAAGGCTATCCTCAAATGTTCGGCATGTTCTTCCTCTGTCGTGAGTAGATAAGAATATAATCGATGAAAACTATAACAAACTGGTCCAAATACTCCTTAAACACCCTATTCATCAAATCCATGAAAGCTGCTGGGGCATTGGTCAATCCAAATGACATCACCAAGAACTCATAATGTCCATATCTGGTACGGAATGCAGTCTTTGGGATATCTTCGGGTTTAATCTTAAGTTGGTGATATCCGGTTCTCAGGTCAATCTTTGAGAAGTACACAGCACCCTTTAGCTGGTCAAACAGGTTATCTATTCTGGGTAACGGGTACTTATTCTTTATGGTTAGCTTGTTCAACTCTCGGTAGTCGATGCATAACCTCATACTCCCATCCTTCTTCTTAACAAACAACACTGGTGCCCACCACGGCGACACACGGGGTCTTATCATACCCTTATCCAATAGTTCTTATAATTGGGTAGCTAACTCCTTCATTTCTACTGAGGCTAACCGGTATGGGGCCTTCGAACCTGGCACCGTCCACGGGGCTAACTCGATAGCAAACTCAATTACTCTGTCAGGTGGTAATCCGGGAAGATCTTGTGGAAACACGTCTTTGAACTCGTTAACTACCGGAATGTCCTGCAACTTAGGTGCTTTCTTCTGGGTGTCTATAACACAAGCTAGGTAAGCCTCGTTTCCTTTTCATAACAATCTTTTGGTTTATGCCATGGTTAAAATGTTCTGGGTCTGTCGTATCCCTCGAAACACTATTTCCTTCTTTCCTGGGGTTTTTAACTTAACCTTTTTCCCTTTACAATCTATCTGAGCGTTATTGCGAGACAACCAATCCATTCCCAAAATAACATCAAATTCCTCTAGTTTAAAAGGAATCAAATCGACATAGAAAGATTGTCCTCCTATTTCTAATTTGCAATCGGGGTGAATCTAATTAACTTGAACTATCTCTTGGTTGGCTATCTCTACTTGTAAGGAATCTCTTAGTGATTGGGTCTTAAGTTTCAATTTACAAGCAAAATCCCTTGATATAAAAGACTTAGTTGCTCCAGAATCAAATAAGACGTTTACACTAACTGAATTAAGAGAAAAGGTACCTGATATCACGTCCGTGTCTCTCACGGCATCCTGCACTGTCATGTTAAAAGTTCTAGAAGTTGGTGGCCTATTGGAGGCAGCTTTGCTTGCCCCTGATGCTGCTGGTTTGTTCATTGGGCAATCCTTCTTCATTTGACCTTGACGTCCACACTGGAAACAAGCAGTGCCTTTGCTGGTAATAGGGGTAACCATGGTACAAGAGGCAGCATAGTGGCCCACTCGTCCACATTTATAATAGGTTATCAGTTTCTGGTTGCACACTCCGGAATGTCTCCTCCCACAAGTTGTACATACTGGTAATGAAGGTCGGGAAGGGTAGGAGCGGGACACTCCTGATTGCTGGCCGCCCTGGCTCACACTTGCGCTCACAGAGGGTTTGAATCCTACATTCCTTCCAATTAGGGAAACTGTTCCTCGGTTAAACTTATTCAGGGGTTTTCCTCCTGCGGAACCTCTGCCCATTCTTCCATGCTTCCTTTTTATCCCCCCTATCTCTCTTTCCATCTGCATCTGATCACTCCCTACTTCCATAATTGTTGCTTTATGCACCAAGGTGGCATAGTTTGTAAGCTCTAAGACTGCTTCGCGATTCTGAATCCACTGCTTCAACCCCTGCTGAAACCTATTAGCTTTCTTCTCCTCAGTATCCACAAACTCTGGCACAAACCTTGATAGCTCGGTAAACTTAGCCTCATACTCAGCCACTGACAAATTGTTTTGCTTCAGTTCTAAAAATTTGAGCTCCATTTGAGTCTTCATAAACCTCGGAAAATACTTTTCCAAAAATAATTGTTTGAACCTCTCACAGGTTACTATAGCAACGGTCTCCATGTTTTTCTTGGCTTCCCACCAGTAATTGGCCTCTCCTTTCAGAATGTAAATGGCGAAGACAGTCTTTTGTGCCTCCTCAATGCTTAGTATCTCAAAGGACTTTTCCATTTCCTTTATCCAGGCTCTTGCCTCGACTGGGTCAGCTGATCCTTGGAATTTTGGGGGATTAAGGGACTTAAAGGCCCTGAAAGAGTTTACTACGGTATTGTTGTTTCCCTGGGGTGGTTGGGGGTAACGGTTCAAATTTTGTCTAAACAGATCCATAAACTGACCCATGGGGTCCCTATCCTGGTTCTCCCCTTCATGCTTAACTTTAATTTCTTCCCCTTCCACTTCTTCTTCGAATTCTCTAGTGAAAAAGGTTTCGTCTGCTGTCCCATACTAAGAATCCTCTTGCTCGTTATAATCCTCATCTTGCGCTTCATCATATTCGGGATTGTCCCTATGTTGATTGCGACTTTCTTGATCGGTAGACTCACGGGGGTTAGCCCTAGTTCCCATTCTTCGTGGAGGCATCTTACTGAAAATTTGGACAATTACACATTAGGCTAATTCACTTGTTTTAAAGATTGCTCCTTTCACAGTCGTTACATGTTTGGATTTAGGATCCCACAGTTCTATATTTCATGGCAGCTTAATCAAAAATAGTACGTGCAGAAAATAATCTAATAAACTTGTGATCGTGTCACAACAGAACTGAAATGACTGAAAGGAAACAAATATATACATGGTACTAAAAGATACATCATTTGAGTCACATCGATAGTTTAGAAGTACAACCATCCTACCAACATCTAGTCAAAAGTGAAATACATGGTCTATCCGTCTAGTTAGTAAAAGGGAAACTAAATACAACAAAACTATCCCACAAAAGTCGGCATTACTATGTCTGTACATGATTAGAAGACTAGACTACTACATCACTGTCTCTGAAATCATCCACCAGTGGAGCCCAAAGCCCTAACCCTCATCATAGCAATGCGAAAGATCTCCTCAGCATCTATCCTGGATACCATGCCATGTCTATCGGTAGGTAAAGTCTGGACCCTCATCCGGGCCCTCAGCTCAATACGGGTCATTGCCCTATGCATCTCTCGAGCTCTAGCACGCCTCCCGCCGCCCTGGCGTCCCAACCTAGCAACTCTCTTAGCTGCGAGCTCCGCCCTAGACTCTGCTAACCTGGCCTCATCCACTGCTAAATCTGTAGAAAGTCTGCTCACAACCCAGTTATGCACACACACTGGTATCCCCTCTATCGGAATATAGGGTGGAGTAGATGGCTCTGCTGGAGGTACAGCCTCTGCCTGCTGAGGCTCAGGGGTAAGCTCCTCAAACTCCTTAGAAAAAGGGCTCACAAGCAAGGGTGGTGGGGTACGGGCCCTCTCAGTAGAGAGTGGTGGCACACAAAGTCCTGAACTCCTAATAGCATCATCAACTGGCTCATCAATATCTCCCTCAGTACCCTCAGCTATCTGAACCCCCTCCGGGTCCTCCTCCTCAGACTCAATGACCTCTGTATCCTCGGCTGCCTGGACCTCCTTCGGGTCCTCTTCCTCCGAATCCTCATTCCCAGATGCTCATAGGTCTATAGTCCGGAACAAGTCCTCATCGTGCTGTCGCTTAAGAGCCTCAGGGTCAGAGATGTCGCTCGCCTACACAATACGAACTATGTTACTATCATGATACTTAAAAAGTTCCCGTAAGGGTTACGTGAACTTGGCAAGAGCTCTTATTATCCTAGTGAATTTATTATTATATAACGTCGCATCATCTCTTGGGATATATACTCTCGCTCTGATACCATTTCTGTAACAGCCCCAGATCCGGGGTCGGGGACCTGGTCGTTACGGTCTCAATTCCATCCACGATACTTGAACTTGAATCTAAATAAATAAACAGCATGCTATGACCCCGCAATAATATCACATCACACACAACCAGTTATAGTCCCAGAGATGAAATTGAAATAAGTCTCTACTTATCGGATCCATAAATATAAGTTATTACAACCCAAAATGATTACAGCATAAGTTTAAAAGTTTCTTGCCGTTGATTAACATTAATTATACATATCATTAAGGCTGAAAACAAAAGATGCCAGTCTAGTCTACTGGTCGCTACTACCTCAGCAATGGCAGTAACAATATCAGCGGGTAGTCCTATGGCTGGACTCATCTGCTTGCGCCGAGTACGCCTTACGCGGGCCATCAAACCTAGTTGTTGTTGTGATATAATAAATAAAGTAAGGGTGAGCAATAGCCCACCAACAATAATATATACTGAACAATAATATATATAATAGTTCAAAAGTATTTCTAAAACCATATGCCATGCATTAATGAACATAGTGCCAGTATAATATAAACGATGAAGTTACCAGGTAACTCAGAATATATACTCTGTAGACTAATCTGTTTTGCAAAGATATGATCAAGATATCGACATGTATCATAAAAGTGGAAATTGCAGGAAAATATTGTGAATCCAGTTTTGAACACCTTTCAACCCTGCCAACACTGATAATGTTGTAGAAAATTTCCAACTTTGAAAGATGAACTAATACTGGAGCATTGACGCGCAGAAGCCATAACGTTTACGATGATCAGTCATATGTTATGCATCTCAAGATTATTCTCTACACGTAGAAGGAAGAACCGACGGATTTACTTGCCCACCGCCCCCTAGAACTCACTGGCCAACGGTTGGGCCATTGATGGACCGGCGCCACTCGGCCACTTACACGGCTCCTAGTTCGAGTAACATCCATGACTCTGAAACGTAAAGTTAGTCCCCCTTTCCCCAAGTATAATACTTGTTGATAGGACTCCACAAAGTAGTCGTATCTAATTGGAAAGGAAAATTCACCAATATTTCCCACGTTGTTGCTTGTTAATAGATATCGACTTGTTCCATCAATCTTACCCCTCGAACGATGAGGAAGTAACACAAGACTCAATTTGAATAGCAACCAAGTTGCGAATGAAAACAATAGTTTCAAAAGATTTATGACCGGGTAGTCAAACAAAATAAATAACAGCTCTCAAGTAAGGTTCCCTTATATTTTGAAAGATAGCTTTAAATGAAAAGAATGGAGTTTTGGGAACCTCTCCTTGATAAAAAATAGTCATAATAAGGCTCAGAAATATTTAACATAATATTTGGAGGTTGAAGATAATATTTGAATAAAATGAATCATTTTTAAAACTAGTTAAAATAATTAAATAAATATTCAAAGAATATTTTTAACCATAAATATTTCCAGAATATTCTTAATATAAAATATTGCTCATAATTAACCCTCGAATGAATATATAAAATATTCACGAAATGAATAATTCCTCGAATAAATATTCAAAATAATATCCGATAATTAAATCAACCTTAAATGAATATTCATGATAATATTCATTAAAGAAATAAATCTCAAATGAATATTCAAAATAATATTCATTATATAATGAAACTCAAATGAATATTCAAAAGAATATTCATCAAAGAAATAATGAGAAAATATTTACTTAGATATTTTCCTCAGAAAATGAATGAGATTCATATGTCCTTCACTAAGGGTCTTAGCAATATCCGGCTTATAACTAATATATCTCGTATCTAGCTTATAATCCAACATCAATTCTCGAAACAAGTATCACAATATAATCTGAAAGCAGGCATGCATGCTATGGCATATGTATAACAACAATCGAGTCATATATATATATATATATATATATATATATATATATATATATATATTATCACAACAACAATTCCAAAGTGTTGGAAACTTGCCTGGTACTTCTGTCGAGGTGGTGTGTCTCGGGGTAGTCCGGTGATCTATAAATAGTCAAAATATCCGAGATTAATCACTTAATACCTTGAAAGGCTAAGTATATACTTATCTTAGGTTAAAAACCCGTTTTCAAGTTATCTCATTATACACCCTCTAGTGTAACTCTTATTAGCACCGTTATGATTCGACATTTGTTCATTATTAAGGCATGTCATTACACTTACACTTGGTAGGTACTTAAATCATACAAGTTCTAAGGTCGGTCATTTACTAACAAAGATTATATGTCGAGATTTATCGCCCGTTTTCTAAGTTATAACCAAATGTTCTTTTAAGGGGTTCATTCGCACTTAACCTCGATTCGAACATTTTTATAAAATCGGAAAACGATTCGTTTGACATGAGGTTTTCTCTCACACCTTCTTTATGATCTCTAGTATTTAATTACCAAGATTCTCCACTGAATTTTTTATGTTAAGGGGGTTCAATTCCAGTTACGAACTCGCACTTACGGTTTCGAACTACTTTTACTAATTTGACCATTACTCCAAAACCGTAAGTCCGTTTGCTTCGATTCTCATGCCAAAACAATTTATGACTCGAGATCTACAAGGATAGGTCATATATTCATCAAGGCCAGAAAACTAGCTCAACTGTTATGCACGAATTTATAAGGTTTAACGAAATTTCGGCATTACGACGGCAATAAATCGAACGTTTCCAAATTTGTGACATCACAACCAAGCCACACCGGGCACACCATCAATCTTATACACATGATATTCATCTTAACAAGTCCAAGAACTTTTCACTACACCATCATAATCATCATATCTCTTAAATCAACTAAACCAACTACATAATCATGCTTACATGCTTATAATAACACCATAATCATAACTAAGCTGAAACCACCAAGAACATGCATAAAACTCAAAGTAAGATCTAGGGTTCTTAGGAGATATACCTTCCTTGGAGTATATAAAAGCCTTAATAAACCTTGATTATTCCTTGTATAGCCTTAATATAACTTAGATCAACCAAAGAAAACAAGAAATCAAAGTTAGTATCTTGAAATCACTATTCATCATCATCTTTGATGATTTTTTTAACTATGCTAGACTCGGAATTTAAGGCTTAAATTCATAGGATAACTATGATATGAAATGTAGTACTCACCATAAAAATCTTGAGATCAAAAAATGGTTGGAAGTGGGATTTTGGTTTTGGAATTTCTTGAAGAGGCCGAATGGAACAAATGAGAGAAATGGTGGAGTTTTGCTTGGTTTCTCTTGCTCTCATCTCATCTAAAGTGTATTATTGATGTGTTAAGATAATATCTTGGTCATAAAGTAGCTTTATTAAAGTGGTGTGGTCATGCATGAGCTAATCAAGTGGACAAGTGTTGTGATTTAGTGGCTTGATGATGTAATTAGGCTAAGTACTTAGTTTGTTTCCTAAGTATGCTAGTTACCATTGTAACTACTTGGTTACTTGATCTTTTACTCTTGCACATGCATGTATCTTGGCTTTCTGCTTGCTCTTTTATCCGGTTATTACTCATTTTCATTGATCGTTCGGAGGAATATCTCGAGTACTTCTTGTTAAGGTTTTACCAAAAACCTCCTTGATATTTATACTACCATTCTCAATCCTCCTTTATAATCTTTGACTTTAAATCCCTCAAATCTCTGTAATAAATCCTTAAATCATTCAGTGTCTAGGGAAATCTCGGTATTTTTCTGAATCTGATATCGTTTACATACATTTATATTGTCTATCGGTCATTAATACGAACTCTGAAATCCGTTCTGAAAACTCCTATATAGCGTCGTCTGATAATATTCCAATTTCCACCAAAAATACTATTCACTGCTTATTTTCTCTTTAATTCTTATAATTAGAAAAATGTTCTCGTGCTTTCCCGAGTGTTCCTTAACCCTTTTACGGAACCACTGGACTTATAACCGATATCGATTTGGGTGACATGAGAATAACCTTCCTCTTTGAATACCATATCTTACTTTCCAAGAGATAGATTATTCTTATCTAAGTTGTCAACCAATTGCATTGTTCATGGCATATAAACATTTGAATCCAAATTCATTAAATATTCATTCGCTAGAACCATTGTTACACTTATACTCTATTACATAATAAAAGTTTTAATTACTACCAAAAATCTGGGTTCTAACAATCGCTTCTGATTCAGGTATATTCATGATCGAAGTGAATTTGTCACTAAGTCAAAATTCTACTTGGGTATTAGATACCGCCTGTGGTTCTCATATCTGCACTAAAGGAAAGTAGGACTCTTGAAGAAGATGAAGTGATTCTACGAATAGCAATGGAGCAAAAGTTGCCGCCATAGCTGTAGGATCAATTAGTTTACATATGCCTACGGGCAAGACTATTATTTTGAATAATTGTTATTACGTTCCCTCAATTGTGAGGAATATTATTTCTATCCCTATGTTGGATTTGGATGGTTTTTTATTTATTATTCAGAATAATGAATGTTCTATTATTGGAGATAATGTTCTTTATGGTTGTGGTACTTTAAATAATGGTTTGTATGTATGTGACTTAAATAATGATTTACTTGCGATTGAACAAACCAATAAAAGGAAAAGAGATGATGAAAATCCGACATATTTATGGCACTGTAGGCTAGGTCATATTAGTGAGAAGAGATTACGTTCATTGCATAAGGATGGGTTACTTGAACCATTTAATTTTGAATCATATCCGATATGCGAATCTTGTCTCATGGGTAAGGTGACCAAATCTCCATTTACTGGACATGGAGAGAGACATGCAGAGGTGTTTTGGTTGGTACACACAGATGTATGTGGACCAATGTCAACACATGCTATGGGAGGATTTTTGTACTTCATTACTTTCACGGATGATTGATCCAGATTTAGAGATGTGTATTTAATGAAATACAAGTCCGAAGCTTTTGGAAAGTTCAAAGAGTATCGAAATGAAGTAAAAAAACAAACCAAAAGATTATTAAAGTTCTTCAATCAGATAGAGGAGGTGAATACTTAAGTGGGGATTTTTTGGATTATCTAAAAAAAAATGGTATACTATCTCAATGGACACCTCCAGCGACTCCACAATTTAATGGAGTGTCTGAAAGGAGGAACCGAACTTTGTTGGACATGGTTCGGTCCATGATGAGCTATACCGATCTTCCAGTATACCTTTGGGGTTATGTCTTACAAACTTTAGCATATTTACTGAATAAGGTATCTTCCAAATTTGTTCCTACAACTCCATATGAGATACAGAAAGAAAAGAAACCAAGTCTTAAACATATTAAGATTTGGGGATGTCCAGCTTATGTCAAGAATCTTGAACCTGAAAAGCTGGAATCTAGATCCGTAAAATGTAGGTTTATGGGATATCCTAAAGACACTTTGGGATATTACTTCTACACCGATCAAAGGTTGTTTGTTTCTAGACATGCGACCTTCCTGGAGAAACAGTTTATCCTTGAAGGAAACAGTGGGAGCAAAATTGAACTTGATGAAGTTCAAGAAGCACAAACTACTACGGTTCAAGAGGAAGTACCTGTTCAGAAAGAACAACCTTCTGTAGAACAGCTTGTTCGTAGGTCAAAGAGAGTGTCTAGCCAACCTGAGAGGTACTATGGCCTTATCATTGAGAATGACAATGAGTTGACGCTCGTTGATGATGAAGATACTATGACCTACAACGACGCTATGAGTTGTGAAAACTCAGAGAAATGGCATAGTGCCATGAAATCCGAAATGGAATCTATATATGCCAACCAAGTGTGGACTTTGGTTGAGACACCTAAAAGTGTAAAGCCTATCGGGTGTAAGTGGGTATATAAAAGAAAGATTGGAGTAGATGGCCAGGTGGAGACCTATAAGGCCAGGCTTGTGGCAAAAGGATTCAAAAAAAGACAAGGGATTGACTCTGATGAAACTTTTTCACCTGTAGCCTTGCTTAAATCCATTCGGATTTTGCTAGCAATTGCGGCTTACTATGACTACGAGATCTGGAAAATGGACGTGGAGATGGCCTTCCTCAATGGGAAACTTGAAGAGGATGTGTATATGACACAACTAGAAGGTTTCGTTTATAAAGGAAATGAACCTCTAGTTTGTAAACTGCATCAATCCATTTATGGACAACAAACTTCTCGTACATGGAACTTCTGTTTTGATGAGATAATCAAAGAGTTTGATTTTATCAAAAAAAAACATGGATGAACCATTAATCTACAAGAAGGTTAGTGGGAGCGCGGTGACATTTCTTATTTTGTAGGTTGATGACATACTTCTTATAGGAAATGATATACCAAAGCTGCAATCAGCCAAGAAGTGAAGAACATCCTTAAGTACTTGAGAAGGACTAAGGATATTTTTCTTGTTTATAGTGGGTCTGAGTTGAAAATAGAGGGTTATACGGACCCTAGTTTTCAATCAGAATGTGATGATAGTAAATCCATGTTAGGGTATGTGTTTACTCTAAATGGTGGAGCTATTAGCTGGAAGAGTTCCAAACAACCCACAATGGCTAACTCCACAACGGAAGCAGAGTATATAGCTGAAAGGAGGCCTATGGTGCTTTCATCTAATTTGAGAAATTGCTGAAAGTGGAGATGTCAACGTTAAGAGAGTTGACACACATAACAACGTAGCAAACCATTAACAAAGCCACTTTCTCAAAGTCACTTTGATCGTCATAAAGATGAGATGGGTACTAGATACCAGAGTGATTGGCTTTAGTACAAGTGGGAGATTGAAAGTGAAAGTATCCTAAACCAATCATGTATGATGAGTTAGGAGAAACTTTTATATAATCTATTTAATTTCATTTATATTCATAAAAGACTTATTTGTTTATGTTACGGGCTTTATGTATTTTAGTGTTTAAATAAGATGTTCCATAGTTTAGAGTAAAGCTTTTAGAATTATGATGAGATAGTAATAGTGAGATCTAAAAGATGATAACTCTAAACTTAAATTATTCCTGGTCATAGGATAACTAATTGGTAGTTAGTTAATCCATAAAGATTGGTACATACTATGCTTACTTCTCTATGAAGGATGTCTATTCTTATGGGCATTTGTTTGGTGCCACTATAGCTAGTATGTAGGTGCTTATTTGAGAATAAGTTCAATAAACATGACTCGAATAGTTGAATAACTAATGGATTTCACTCACGTGTCAGTAGTTGTTCATATAGTGATGGTTGTACAAGTGTCCATAGACTTGAGGTAATCATAATCATCTTGTGTACATTGAACAATACTTTGGTTTAGTTCTTAGTCTCTGGGACAATAATAAGGGCTCTTCTGGGCATAGGAATTTGTACACGAAGATAGTGATTGATCATTAGAGGACATGCCCCTTCCAGTGAAGGAAGAGAATGTCCTATGATATTCCACTTATGCCAGTTCAGGAATCTCTGGCTAGAGTGAATGAAATTAGAAGGAAGTTTCTAATTGCATTAAAAGGAACTAAGCATAATGAATGGGAGATCATATGATTAAATTTGATAGGCTTGACACAAGTTTCATGCCTTGTATTTAATCGGGACATTGTAGGGCAGAAGGAATTGATTGTACGGGAACCATTCACTGACTAGGTTCTAGGTATTCTAAGTAGTGAATTCATATTATCCGGATAGTCGCGATTTGCCCCTCACGATGTTAAAAATATGATTAATTATTTAATTAATTATATTTAATGAATTAGAAGAATTCATATAAATAATAATAAAATGGTTTTATTGTTATTTATTTCTACTGCCGGCTTAATATTGAACCTACAAGGTCACATAATAAAAGAATCTGATTTATTGATGGAGGAATTAATTAATAATGGCTAGTAATTATTTATTTATGAAATAAATAATTTATTAACAATTTTATAATTGATTATAAATTAATTAAGAAGAGTTCTTAATATTATTAATTAAGGATTTAATTTAAGAAATAAATCAAGAGAGAGAGAATAATTTTCTAAAGAGTTTAGAAAAATAATTAATGATTAAAAGAGTTTTAATTATTAATTAATTGATTAATGAGATTAATTAATTAATAGGGTTAATAATTATAGGTAAAATTCAGCTGAGATTTTTGCCTATAAATATAATGTTATAAGCCCTATTAGCCTCATTGGTTTTTAACGTAAGTTTTAGAAGGAGACAACCCTAATTCTCTCTCACCCTCTTCCTCCTTCCATCGAATCAAGCTTCATGAAACGCTTCACAAACGGAATCGTTATACTCTATCTTCACAAACGCTTTATGAAACGGAATATCGACGGAAGCTCCTTTGTCTATCAAGACTCGCTTCACCTCCGAGTTTCCAATCACATGGGTTATGACCAATAGGTCATCATGGGAAAACTCAACCCCTTCCAAGTCGAAATCATCGAAACCGATTGCTATCTCAGTTTTTACACGCTTCAGGGCTTCTCCCACGATGTGTATGACTTCTCTGGCGTATGCCATTCGAGAGTTCTTTGTGGTGTCGGCCGCTGTCGGGCCTCCCCAAATCATGTTGATAACTGGCCCTCGAGGCTGTGGATTACGATCACGATCGTTATCCCTCCTATCATAGTCTCTTCTCTGGTTTCCACGATCTTCGCCCTTAGTTTCCCTCTTCGGATCAAGAATTCAATCTCGTCCTTGAGTTGCCTACAGTCATTAGTGCTATGTCCCACATCCTTGTGGAACCTACAGTACTGATCCTTGTTTCTCTTTGCGGGATCACCCCTGAGTGGCTTCCGCCATCGGAAATCCTTGTCCTTCTCAATATCCAACGGGATCTGACTCCTTGGAGCATTCAACTTCGCATATTTAGAGAACCTTGGTCCCAGATTCTTTTTAGGGGTAGAGTCGGAGTCCTTGCAGTTTCTAGCATCGTACTCCTACTCTTGCTTTCGTTTCTTGGAGTTTCCGTTTCCTCCACCCACGGTGAGGGCTTCTGTTTTCCTCATGCTTTCTTCAGCTTTTATGTACTTACTCACTCTTCTTTGGAGCTCAGTCATGCTCTCATGAGGATGCTTTGCCAGTGACATCTAAAAGAAGGTGTTTGTTGTTCCATTCTCCAAGGCTATCATAGCTACTTTATTTTCTAGACCAGGGACATTCAAAGTCTCCTTGGTGAAGCGTTTGAGGTAATCCCTCAGGTTCTCGTTCTTTCCTTGTTTCACTTGCATAAGATATGCCGAGATTTTTTCATGGACTTTCCCACTAACAAAGCCGTGCTTAATTCCTTGAAAGAGCCAATCGAGTTTGCGGGCAATCGGTTATACCATCTTTGAGCCATGCCTACCAATGTTTGAGGGAACGCCCTACATTTGAGAGCATCGCTAGCGGGCTGCAACAGCAGTGCATTTGAGAACGTCCTCACATGATTTGAGGGATCACCCGTTCCATCATACGCCTTTATTGTGGGCATCTTAAACTTCCTGGAGGCATGAGCATTCATCACCTCCTCAGTGAACGGGGGTGTGGGATCATCAGGGTCTCCAAGTGCCATCAAGTCTTTGGGGTCACCCTTGGGGGTTTCCACCCTTGTAGTTCCTCCGGTTGGGGCATCAGCAATTTTATGCCTCCTTGAGGACCTCTCCAAATCAACAAAGGGAATCCCACCTGAAGTTGGATGAGGTCGAATCTGATTCTGCCTTAATTGCCCTCTTGTTATGTCGTCCTTCAGCTTTTGGATCTCGGCCTCATGAGCCTTGATTCTTTCAGCAACTATCAGAGGGGATCCATCATGGAATCTTTGTGTCCTCCTTTGAGGTTTCTTGCTAGCACGTTGCCTCCTCAGGGCTTCATCACGGTCGTCATCCTCAGACGATGAATCATCAGTGTAAAGCCCAGAATAATCATAATATCCTTGTTCATGAGGGACCAAACCCCTAATGTAAGGTGGTTGATACGGCTCATGTATCTGCAGTGCATGATCACTTGGTCCAGGGTCCCTTCGATTAGGTGGATATTTAGGCAACCCATATGTCGGATTGGTGTTTGCAGGGAGCATAGTGGTGGACGGCTAGTCATAGGAGAGACCACCATCTGAAGTTGATTAGTCTCTTGCCCTGGGTTGACGACCACTGGTAGGGTTCTCTCAGCATGGGGAGTCATCCCCGTAGGTTGAGAAACTTGAGTTTGAGTGACCGCCGCTGTTGATGGGGGTGAATACCTTTGTTTCGTGACAACGGGTGGATCAGATGTGATGACAGGTGGAACATATGTGACAGGGGCGGCCTCGATTGAGACCGGTGTTGGCGGGCAAGTCACCTCCTTAAAGAAGGTTCCAAATCCTATCTTGTAGGAGTCCGTTTCCATATTGAACTCGGTGCCTTAGAGGCTACTTCTTGTATTCAAACAAGAAGTCGGTGGTGTACACGACCTTGATTCTAGATCGTTCTTGTTCTGCGGATCAGGCCTATGTTAGAAAACAAGTTATACCAGGCATCCCCGGCTTGGGCTATTTCTTGGGCTTAATCATTAATTACAAATTTAATGCCCCACTAGGGTTTCGGGCCTCATTAATGGACCATTCAATACAACATTAAATATGTCTTTAGGGATTATTTTCCACTCATATAAGTAACTTAGAAAGACAGAAGGTAACTACTTTGAAAAATCTATCCCTGTATTAGTAGATTCACATGTAGACATTCATAGATAAGTGCTCACAGGATAACTTATATTAAAATGAGAAATGAGAATTAATCTCATGCTCAAATGTATAGTGTGTGCATAAATACAACATCCTCACTCAGTCTTCGTTCATGTCACCAAATCGATCATTACTCTAGTAATAATTTACGAACACTTTTGTTACCAAGTTTCAACCACATTCCCGATTACACAATTCAATAGCTTATTCATCCCATTTTCATCATTTCACAATAGAAATGAGTTTACAAATTCCCACTAGTGTCATTTCACCCACTATACCACCATTAATGCGACCACCAACACCTTCGAATACTATCAAAATTTCTGATCTTAAATTTTTTGATAATTTGTTCAAAACTTTTAGAATAATCTACGTTCAAACATTGATGATTCAAGTTTAATTTTCATTGATCCTGCTTAGATTTTGGTGTGTAAGTGGTGGTGCACATTCAGATGTAATCTACATCTCCAACTTTACCATTCTTCCTCTGCAATTTTCGATAATTTTTTTATACCAACTTCGACAATACACTAACGTATCATCACCTTTTCCCCACTTGTCCATTGTGTGTATACATCTATAAACCATTGTCACTCAACAATTCTTTCGTGTCACCAAATCGACCAACACTTTAGAAATAACTTGCAAACACGTTTGTCACAAATTCCAACCACCCTACACCTCCGCCCGCTCATTCATATCACTTTTCGTCCTCTCACATAAGATTTGATTTTATAAAGCCCACTGATATCGTTTTCACCCACTCCACTACCATTAGCACCAACACCTTCAAACACTATCAGAATTTCAGATTTTGGAAATTTTGGTAATTTGCGTTCAAAATTTATTGATTTGGGTTCAAATTTAGTGGTTTAGGTTGAATGTTCGATCATTCTACGATCATTTTGATTTTTTGTGGTGTAGAGGCTGATGTTAATTTGATTGCAGTAAAAATTTTAGTGATTTCTCTCGTGATTCTAGCCAATGTGTGTGGTGGTGGTATGGTCGTGATGGTGATAATGGTGTTAGCGATGTGTTGTTAATATTAATACTGATAATTATGTATTCGTATAAAACACATGACTTATGTATATTTTTTTCTTACAAATTGAATGATAATATGAAATATATGATCTATGATTTTAGTAATGTATTATTTATAATTTTATAGTTAATTCTTCCTTGAAACTCCATAAGTAACAAATAATAATTATATAAATGTGTATACGTGTAGTCTTATTTTAAAAATTCACCTTTTTAACCTAAAATTTTAAATTTCTTTTAAATACTATGTAATTGGTTATTTTTCGAATTTAATTTTTAAATTCAATTAATCGATCATTATACTTTGTATATTATATATATATATATATATATATATATATTATAGTATTTTTTTTAAACATCTATCTTTCATTAACATAACTATACATCTTAATCTCAAAATTAATTGTATTGCGTCTATAATCTAATTTATTATGTCATGTCTTAACCCAACTATGTTTTTTTTTTATTAAAAATCAATACAATGTTTCTATCAGATATGTAATTATTTAATTGATCAAAAAATCATGTTTTAAATTAGTATAACGGGTATACTGAATTTTTTATAACCAATCAAAAATCATTTTGGCCATTACTAAACATAATACATAAACAACATAATTCATTTGATGCGTATGCTAAACATAACAGATAGATAACATAATTCATTTGATTAAACTTTTTAATTCTCATCAAGGTAGTAATATTAAATAAAATAGAACATGTGAGTTATTTGTGCATTTAGTAAATGGTTTTTAAAAGGTTAACCTAAATTTCTTCTTTCGTATAGTGGTTGGAGATGGGAACATAATTCATTTCTAACCCAAAGAACTTGGGTTCAATCTACATTACCAACATTTTTTTAATATATTAATACAGTCAAGGAATAAATACGTAATTTACTAAATAATCTTGAAAGAGCTTGTTGGCATATAATATTTATTGTTGTGGGAGGAATTTGTCACAACAAATTAGGAAGCTTGTTGCTGGAATAGCGCCAATGAATACGGAATCGTCCAACCACCCTGAAAGGTTCGTAGTTGGAGATCAATAGCTAGCCGCCCGGAAAGGCTCACGAATAGGGTTACCGAAGAACACGGGATGTGGATCTTCGGAAGGATCGGACTGAATCTACGGGATTAGAGCTCAAGGGCCGTGCAATGATGATGCGTTGGCTAGCCAAGAACCCTAACAATGTTGCGTCACACAAGAGTATGCGTGCTCTTTGCTTACTCGAGGTGTCAAAGTGTCTAAGAGATCCCGTAAACTGCCTACATACCACTATTTATAGTGGATCAATCCCGTATGTAGTTCTATTATGATATATTCGGTTGTTTATGATGAATTATCCCATTTCTGAAGGGATTATGACTTATATTTTTGATAATAATCATGTATGACGTATATAATCACGTTACCAAGCTGTGTTAGGACTGTTGGAAGCCCATTCCTTAATATTTATCTCAAGAATGTATGAATTATCATGATTTTATGTGATTTAATCAAGTATATATGACATATATCCTCTAATAACTGAATGTATATCTGATAAGGAGTGTTTGTAGATGATATAGACGTGTTCCAAAGAAATAGGAGGTCTGCCTTATCTGGATTGGTAGCCTGATCAGGCTTCCGGCGGAAGCTAGGGGTACCGCCCGGTAACCTGGTTCCGGTACCCCCTCCGGTAACTCCATCATGGAAGCTACTCTGGTAGCTCTACTGGATGACTGGTAGTGGTTATTGGTTATCCTCAAGGGGATGCCCCTGGGACCCTAAGCCATACATTTCCTTACTGTCGTGCACATGGTAACCCTTAGGGCTGCCATGGGCCCTTGGAACCCTGACAGATTACTCATTTTCCTCATGGGTCTGGACCCTAATCCTCTAGTGGGCCTAAATCTAACCCATGCAAGATTTTGGTCACAACAACTACCCCCCGATTCCCTGAAGTACTGAGTACGAGAGGGAACCTATTATTCCCGGGGTGCCGGTATCTGTACTTCTTCATAATAATTCATATCCATGCTTCCTTTCCAGATTAACTTAGGAAGATACAAACATTGCAAATTTAAGAATCAGAATTAACGTTGGTATTTCCACTCAATAATTCCTACATTTGGTGTTACCGAAACTCGAATTAAAACTAATATAAGTGGAATGCCCCAAAATTTATTTGTTTTAAGATTCGATTACTCGATTTACCCACACCAGTTAATAGGATAAACATTATTGAAAAAGAAAAAAGACTGGGACTCTTCAAAAAACCATTTTCGGATATATCAAAACCGGGTTTTTTCCCCATGCGGTCACGCTTCCCTCCTTATCTCTTTTTCTGTGCTGTATTCATTTCCTAGAGGGACACGTCTCAACTACCCCCTCTATATACATTATCATATGTTCTGTCTTTCCATTTTTCTTTTTATCTCTTCACCACACTTTTTCTCAAGTAGGCAAAGGTTTGTTAAGAGGTTCCGACGAGATCTCTCCGGCGAAGGCTTAGTCATTTGCACACCCGTCGCTTCGACTCTTCCAGTTATTCAAGTAAGCGTTCAATCTCCACAACTTGTTTTCTTTATTTGATAGAAATCTTATACGAATATCTAATTGTACTTTTCATATGCTTGTTTGTTCGTATCTTTGACTAGTGGCCGATTTATGACTTCGGTAGTCATTGCATGTCGTATGTTTTAATTTACTCACATCTTATATGCCTGACATCTGATTCTTGTTGCGTCCCTTTACTTTCAAAACTTGTTTAGACTAGATCCATAAATTTAGATCTTAAACAGGGGAATGCATGTATGAATTTTAGCAAGTGATATATGTGTTTTGAGCTGGGGAGCGGTTTGTAATCCGGCTACCCTTTTGGAAGTTCGTTTGCCATGCTTATAATGTGTTTGATGCTTGTTTCCTTCGAACCATAGTAGTTTTAGAGTCGTCTGTGATCATTCCTCTATGGTTCGCCCATTTGGGTATATTCGCGATACTCTATATCTGTGTACCTTTCTCCATTTTGGTTGGGTGACTTGAGTTCCATCGCATTAGGTAACTATGTTGATAGCCATCCCCAAACCTTAACTTACTTTTAATGTGAACCGGTAGCCCCTCCGTTCACAGGGTACTTCTAGGATAATTGTTTGAGACCTTTACTTTCTTCAACTTTTATATTCCTAGTTCCAAATCCTTCACCTAATCTGCCTCCTGTGGTTGCAGATGTCGTCTTCATCTATCTCTGGGGGTTCCTCATTGTAACCTGGAAACTTGTCTCCCATCTCCGGGGAGCCCTCTGACACCTGGTCCACCCACATAAATGACTTGCTCATCTCCCGACCCATTTTACAATCTAGACCTTCTATCAGTTCTAGAACTCGCTCTCGGGTGGAAGTCATTGACCCTCTCGAGGCTGAGATCGTTAGCCGGTACCCCAACCCTTCCGTGGAGGTTGGCTCGTCAATTTATGCTGAGGGGCATCCCGAGAGAGTTAATCTAAGCTCTAATACTGATGAGGAAGAGGGACCAACTGATATGTTTTCTACCGATAAGGATTCGATAGATTATAAGGAATAAATTGCAATGGGGATGATAGTACGGGTTGAACAGAAGCATCACGTTCCTGTAAGCTTCATTCCCTCCTGCGAAGATATGGACTCTTCCATGAATGTAGATAGACTTGAGAGATTATGGGAGCTATGCAACCCGGGATGTAATCTGGTGATACCCAGTGAGGGTGAGAGGTGTCATTGATTCAACAACTTTGAGCCTGATCAATCCATAGCAAATGCAGTGTTATCGGTATCTTTTTTCAAGTTAGGGTTTTCTCAGCCAGTGCACCCATTTTTCGTCGATGTACTGAATTTCTATGACATTGCTCCAATGCAGTTATCTCCTAACTCCTTTAGGGTGGCATCTTGCATGTATATTCTTTACGACCAAACCTTCTCTGCTCCCTTGACTGCTAGAGAGCTGGGATATTTTTATCAACTGAAGGATGTGGGAAGGAAGGTCGGTATTTTCTATATTACTTCCTGGAACAATAGACAAGGTAGGTGTATAAAGGGGAACAAATCGGGGATGTATGACTGGCTGAAAATGTTTTTATATTACTACGACAGTGAGGAGGTGAGAAAGGAATGGAACCTGATCCGGGTAAGCATTCAGTATCCCTTCACATTACTGGTAGCACCAGTCGAATCACCTTCTTCTTTTTGACTCGAACTCCATTTTTCTTGTTGTATTGTTTAGGGATCCCAACATAAACATCCCTGCAGGGGATTGAGGAGAAAAGGGCTAGGAAAATCTTGAAGTTGGCAGGCTCGCTGAGAGACGGGGAAAGTTTGTTGATCCCGGAGACTTTGATGAGATTATGGTTCTCGAGACCTGTGGCTCCCTCATCTCCTGCTCATGAGATGGAGGTTGAGGAAGAGTTGGAAAGAGAGCCTAAGCCTCTAGGTACCAAGAAGCATGAGAGGAAAGATGGGGCGTCCACCGGCTCCCCTTTCGGTATCCCGGGCTGCCACTTTCTATGCCTCTTATTTGCACACACGTTGTCACCCAATATGTCATATTTCTCTGTTTATAGATACCTACTAATATCAACATTTCTATAGGCTTTCTTACGTATATGCTTCCAAATTGTGTAGTATTTATTGCCTTTCTCATACTCATATATTCATCTATACCCGGAAGCCTGGCTCCGGTAGCCCTGTTGGTAGCCTGAGATTTCTTCATATAAATATGCGTTATGGTTACTAACATCTCCCATGTTCCATCATTTCAGGTATGTCAGGATCCGTGTCTTCCTTTATTAAACCATCTGATAATTATGAAGATTTTTTCCTGAGGATGAACTGCTTGTGATGGGGACCCCTATCGCTGCCACTCCGATCTCTCGAGCTCCTGCTTCTGTACCTATAAAGGCTGAGCTCTCTGCTGCTGAAAAACCTAGACTCTCACAGGCTTCTGGAGGTTCGAAATCTACTCCGGAAACTCAATCTTCGAAAAGAGTCAAGGTATCTCAGCAGGGTGCACCCATAAGTGAAGTGGTACAATTTCATCGAGCGTGCGGTGGACAGATACCCATGGAAACCATCGTGGGATGGGCCAAGCAAAAAACATCTGATGCTTCCAGGTCGATGCTATTCTCCTCAGGAGGGAATCTGTGTTCCACCAGATGAGACTCGGGAACCAACTGGTGGCTGCCACACGCGGAGATGTGAAGTTAAGGGAAGACTTGAAGCAGGTTAAATCTGATCTCAATGCTATGGAAGAGGAAAAGAAGAAGCTGGTTGATGCTAACAAGAAATTGAAAAGTGATATGTCATCAGTGATGAAGGAGAAAGATAAGCTTAGCAGGTTGGTTTCTGACCAAGAAAGGGAAAAGGAGGTGCTGCTAGCTGCACATGCCACTGAAGTTCGAGAGTTGAAGGTGCAGGTGGACAGGCTTCAGGCTTCCGTGAGAAAGATGAAGGAGGTACTTCCCGAGAGGTACCAGTTGGGGTTTGCCAAGGAGGTCAATGACTATATGAAGGCTACCTGGAAGGTGATGCCGAATCTGGACTGGTCTCTTCTCGGTGGGGATGCCGTGAAGGAAGTAGAAGGTTTCAAAGCAGAGGCTATAAAAGCTAGGGCTGCCAAGCTTAAGGATGTCTCTATACCTCCGGCTGCTCCAATGGATGATACTGGCCATATTTCTACTTCTGATGCTAAGGTTGAAGCTCCCGTTAAGACGGTCGAGGATGCTCCGGGTGATCTTGTCAAAAAGGCCGATCCCGTCGAGGACTCCCCTGGCTCAGAGGCTATCAAAGATGCTCTTTCCACTTAAGCAAGTTCTTTCCCATTTGCCTTATCAAGTATCCTGATAACGTTTCTGAACTTTTGTTTCGCTGGGTTTATGAATTTATGTTTTTAATCAAGGGGGTGGGCTCCTTAACGCTCCACATATGTAATCTTAAATCTTACGACTTAACTATTCTATGGCCTTGGGCCTTGGTTTGTTTTGAATATGTTTTATCTACATAATGCTCGTTCATTTTATTGTCTTGTTCTTTGTGACTAACGAGTTTATCGCGTTATCCCTTACTAAGCAGTCATTACTGGTTGTGCCCTAACTGTATTCCGTATAAGGGCTCGGTAATGGGTGCTTGCAGGCTACCACAACTAATGCACAGGTAACTTAGTTGTACATGGATTACTTGCTGATTATTCGACGAGAACTAATTCGTAATTAATAATTCTCACTCGTCAAACCCTAGTCTCATTCATACCCTAGGGTATTAATTTGCTAAGTAAGAAAGGTATTACTATATATTCTCGACTAAATGCAACTATCGAATTCTAACGAGTAATATGATTCTCCTGGCTAATCCTAAGACAAGTTTATACGAGTACTTAGAGGATATATGCCATATTTCCTTTGATTAAAAAGATAAATGATAAATCATGGATCTAGAATTAAGTAGTTAGATGGTAACGCAGTATAGAAGTGTACTCGAGTAGTTATATCAACACGTACCTGGATAGGCAGCCATAAATAATAAACTACTGGTACCTTAGTCCGCGTGATTGCCACCCTGGGTGTGGGGGTACCGTCCGGTAATCATATAGCATCTGGAAGCCCCAAAGATGGGAACCCGACTCCAGGAGCCCCTTTACCGGGAATTCGTATCTGGTAGCCTGGGTGCCGGAGACTCAATTTAGAAGCCTTGGTTCCGGGAGCCCTAGTCATTTAATAAATCACATGTGGTAATGCCATGTAGGTCATTCCTGCAATGCTGTGTTAGTCAAATGTTTGATAACTCATACGAGTTAACTCTTGTAACCACGTAGGTTGATGATTAAAAGATCGATGTATGCCAATCACGGTTACATACATGATTAATAACAAAGGGGGCCATGTATGCCAAGCAAGGTTCCATACATGCCCAAGTAACCAAGTAAGCCATGTGAACCACTCAAGGTTCCATACATGTCTGATATTGAAGGGATCCAAGTGTGCCGATCAGGGTTCCACACAAGCCCAAGTAATGAAGGGAGTCATGTATGCCGATCAGGGTTCCATACATGCCCTAGTAACCAAGTTTTCCATGTGAACCACTCAAGGTTCCATATGTGTCTGGTATTGAAGGGATCCAAGTATGCCGATCAGGGTTCCACACAAGTCCAAAAGTTGGAGGGAGTCATGCATGCCGATCAAGGTTCCATACATGCCCTAGTAACCAAGTAAGCCATGTGAACCACTCAAGGTTCCATACATGTCTGGTATTGAAGGGATCTGAGTGTGCCGATCAGGGTTCCAAACAAGCCCAAAAGTTGGAGGGAGTCATGCATGCCGATCAAGGTTCCATATATGCCCTAGTAACCAAGTAAGCCATGTGAACCACTCAAGGTTCCATACATGTCTGGTATTGAAGGGATCCAAGTGTGCCGATCAGGGTTCCACACAAGCCCACAAGTTGGAGGGAGTCACGCATGCCGATCAAGGTTCCATACATGCCCTAGTAACAAAGTAAGCCATGTGAACCACTCAAGGTTCCATACATGTCTGGTATTGAAGGGATCCGAGTGTGCTGATCAGGGTTCCACATAAGCCCAAAAGTTGGAGGGAGTCATGCATGCCGATCAAGGTTCCATACATGCCCTAGTGACCAAGTAAGTCATGTGAACCACTCAAGGTTCCATACATGTCTGGTATCAATCATGAAAAATTTAAAATTCTGATAATTTCAACCGATTAAGCTAAGAGGTATATTCACTACTACCCCCTAGTTCTAGATGGTAGCCTGGCTGCCGTGTAGAACTATGCTTATAGGTCTTCCATATCTTTCTAAAATATTTATAAGTGGTAAATGTAAAAAGAAACAATCAACTTCTATTTTTACTGAAAATTGAAAGAGTACGATTACATCAAATTTCATCCAGACATGGTGTTCATCCACTACCCCCCGGGCATCTACTAAAAATCATGAAATCCTAAGAACTGAAAGAGAAATGACACAATCACAACTAGTAGGTTGCCTTTATTAATCCTAAGCCTGAAAGAGGCCTACATTTGCTTTGAAAGGAGTCTTATTGATAGTATTTCTTTAGGTATTCGGCATTCCAAGCACGGGGAATAGTGTTCCCATCCATGTCTTCAAGGTGGTAGATGCCTTCCCAAAAAATAGATTTTATTTTGAAAGGCCCTTCCTAATTTGCTCCAAAGGCTCCATGCCCGGGAACCCTCATGTTGGGCATCATTCTTCTCAGCACTAGGTCGCCAACCTTGAGAGGTCGAGCGTGCACCTTATTGTTATAGTATTTGCGGGTCCTCTGTTGGTAAGACGCAAGTTTCAGCTGGGCGGTAGCCCGGGTTTCCTCTACCATGTTCAGGGCTAGCCTCTGATTTATCTCATTTGCTTCTTGATTGAAGTTGTCCCTTCGGTAGGACCCTGTCCCAACTTCCACAGGAACCATGGCTTCACAGCCGTTGGCTAGGACAAAGGGAGACTCTCCGGTAGTGGACCTGGGAGTGGTGTTGTAAGACCATAAGACCATTGGGAGTTCCGCTGGCCAGTTCCCCTTTTTGTCTTCCAACTTGGCTTTCAGAGTGTGCTTAATGATTTTGTTCATAGCCTCCGTTTGCCCATTGCTTTGGGGGTGGCATACGGCTGAAAAATCTTTCTTTATTCCCAAGTCTTCACATAGACTCCTCATTTCCTTACTTCAAATTGTTTGCCATTGTCTGAAATCAGCTTGTAGGGTACTCGTACCTACATATAATGGCTCTCTTGACAAATTCTTTCAGTTTACCGGCATTGATTGTAGCCAGGGGATCCACCTCTGCCCACTTGGTAAAGTAGTCGATAACTACCACAGCATATTTCACACCACCTCTGCCTTTAGGAAGTTCCCCAATCAGGTCAATTCCCCATATTGCAAAGGGCCATGGGCTTCCAATGGGCCTTAGTTCCACAGTTGGGTTGCTATTGAAATTAGCAAACCTTTGACATTGATCAAAAGCTTTGGCAAAGTCATAAGCATTAGATTTCATGGTAGGCCAGTAGTAGCCCGGTCGAAGCATCTTATGGGCAAGGGAGGTACCCCCCGAGTGATTGCCGCAGATGCCTTCACGAATTTCCCTTAGGATGTATTCACATTCATTTCCAGATATGCAATTAAGTAGAGGTTGGTTGAAACCTCTCTTATATAGGATACCATCATAGATCACATAACGGGCAGCCTTGTATTTGAGTTTCCGGGCTTCATCTTTATCTTCCGGAAGCACCCCCCTGGTGATGTACTCACGAATTGGGGTTATCCACTGGCTTTCCGCAGAAAAGTTATCTCCATAACCTCCTCTCGATGGATACTTGCCTGGAGTTGGACTTCGAGGGGTATCACCCCTAACAGAACAGCTTCTTTTTGGGATCCCAACTTGGCAAGGGCATCGGCATTGGCATTTCCCACCCTTGGGATCTGATTCAAATTCAGAACTTTAAACTTACTAATGAGTTCTTGCGCATACCTCATGTAGAGTTCAGTGCGAGGGCCTCGGCTCTGGAAGCTCCCTTTGATTTGCCACACAATCAATATGGAATCACTAAAAACATTCAAGTATTCCACCTTCATTTCTAGAGCTAGTTTCAACCCAGCAATCAGGGCCTCATACTCCGCATCATTTTTGGTAGCCTTGAAGCCAAAGTGGATGGCACTCTAAATTCGGTGCCCTTCTGGGCTTACCAATTCTATTCCAGCACCTGCTCCGTTATTGTTCACTGCTCCATCCACATATAGGTTCCACCATAGTTGGGGGTTCGGCATCCCCCTCGGTAACTGGGCGTGCCGGTAGGCATTCTTCTCCGGTAACCTCAAAATCTGGAGGGAACTCTAACAAGAATTCAGCCAGTGCTTGGCCTTTGATGGCAGTTCGGGGCTTGTAATCTATCTCAAACTGTCCTAACTCGACAGCCCATTTCATCATTCTACCGGAGGCTTCCGGCTTGTGTATCACCTATCTTAACGGGAATGACGTTCTAAATTCAATTTTGTGGGCCTGAAAATAGGGCCTTGGTTTCCTGGAAGATAATATCAGAGCATATGCTAGCTTTTCCATGCTGGGATACTGGGTTTCCGCATCCAACAGCCTTTTGCTCACATAGTATACCGGGTATTGCACTTGTTCTTCCTCCCGGATCAACACAACACTTATAGAATATTCAGAAACAGCTAGATATAGAATGAGTATCTCACCTTCCAAGGGTTTGGAGAGCAATGGTGGCTTCCCAACTGTTCCTTTAGCTTCTTGAAGGCTTCCTCACATTCCGGGGTCCATTCAAAGTTCTGACCCTTCTTGATAGCCTTAAAGAACTCTTTGCATTTGTCGGAAGACCCAGATATAAATCTATTTAGGGCTGCCACCCTTCCGGTAAGCCCTTGGACTTCTTTAACATTCCTTGGGGATCTGAGTTCCAGCAACGCCTTGATTTTTGCAGGGTTTGCTTCAATTCCCCTATGGTTCACAATAAATCCAAGGAATTTTCCAGTCTCCACACCAAAAACACATTTTTGGGGGTTCAATTTCATCCGGTACTTCCTTAAGATATCAAACATCTCAGATAGGTGCAACACATGGTCGGCTGCCACCTTTGACTTTACCAACATATCATCCAAGTAGACTTCCATAGTCTTACAAATCTGTTCCTTAAACATCATGTTTACCATCCTTTGATAGGTAGCCCCAGCATTCAGCAACCCAAACGGCATCCCCACATAACAGTACAATCCTCTATTACTTATGAAGCTGGTATGCTCCTGGTCTGGCTCATACATTGGTATCTGGTTATACCCAGAATAGGCATCCATAAAGCTCAACAAAGCATGGCCTGCCGTGGAATCCACCAATTGATCAATTCTAGGTAGCGGGAAGCTATCCTTAGGACAGGCCTTATTTAAATCAGTGAAGTCCACACATGTCCTCCATTTCCCATTGGGCTTCCAGACCAGTACCGGATTTGCCAGCCATGTTGGGTAGAAGGATTCTTTGATCAATCCCGCCTTCAGTAACCGGTTTACCTCTTCCTGGAGGGCGGTAGCCCTTTCACCATTGACAGGCCTTCTTTTCTGCCGGATACCCCTTCTCTCAGGGTCAATATTCAGGTGGTGACACATGATTTTAGGGTCAATCCCAACCATGTCAGAGTGACACCATGCAAACACATCTAGGTTGCTTTTAAGGAAAGAAGTCAACCTTTCTCTTGTCTTCTCATCTAGCTGTTGCCCAATTTTCAGGACTTTACTAGGATCTTCAGCATCCACCAATATGGGAATAGTATCCTCGGCAGCCCTTGCCTTTTCCAGGGTACCGGGCATCCTGGGATCAATATCGATTTCAACCGGGAGCCCTTTCACCGCTTCCTGGTTTTCATTCTCTATCATTTCTTCATCTAGATCATCATCTGTGGTATCTTTCAATATGCCTTCCATTGGAATGTTTTGAATTTCATCATTTTTCACGGTAGCTTCCAACAACAAGCTTTGTGGTGGTACTACCCCCTGAAAAACAGGAACCTCTTTAATAGGTTCCTCTGGCAGTTCCACTATCATGATGGTGTTGCATGAAGTTTTTTCAAACTTCTATGGCTCTAGCCCATGGCTTCTCATTAGGGCTTCCCCCTCAACCATTTCCTCATCTTGGATAGATTTGTCTGCCCTCTCGGCAGCCTGTACAACCTTGTTATAGCATTCCCTTGATTCATATTGACATCCTTTCACACATCCAATGCCATTTGGGGTAGGGAACTTCATTGAGAAGTGATATATCGAGGTTACCACCCTCATATCTTTCAACACTGGTCTCCCAAGTATGGCATTATGAGAAATGTCTTCGTCTACAACCATAAACTCAGCCATCTGGGTGGCTTTGCAGGGATCCACACCCAATGTTAATGGCAACTTAATTTTTCCATGATTTGTACAGGGTTACTGGTGAACCCATATAGCTCATTGTTGGTAGGCAGCAATTCCTTATCCAGAAGCCCCAATTTCTGGAAAGTGGTGTATGCCAAGATATTTACTGAACTTCCATTGTCAATCAGCACACTATGCACATTCATCCCATTAATGCTTACGGTTACCACCAAGGCATCATTATGGGGGTGGTGAACCCATTTAGCATTCTCCTCAGTAAAAGAAATATCATCAGTTTCCCCTTTGAACAACTTAGGGGGCCTTTCGGCAAGGTGGAAAACATTTGTAAGGGGTTTCCCTCTGGCCTCCCGGGCATACCGGTTTCTAGCATTCCGGCTGGCATCCCGCAAGTAAGGGCCACCAAAGATGGTGTGGATGCTATTAGCTCGGGTAGTTCTATCTTGGTTTCCCGGAGCTTTATCTTTGTTATCTCTCCCTTCCTTATACTTCTTAGCCTCTTGAGCCACAAATTTAGTCAGGTATCCACTTCTGATCAATTCTTCAATTTGATCTTTCAGGTGCCTGCAGTCGGCAGTCTCATGGCCATTTACCTTATGGAAAGCACAGTACTTCCCCTGATCCTTCTTTCCTGGTAGGGCCTGCCCGGTAGGGCCTGTGGAACAGCCCACTTTTCTCATTTACTTCAAGAATATGGCCGATGGGCACAGTCAAAAGAGTATACTCTAAATATTTCTGAAAATTCGTCCTTAGAATGAGTCTATCCTTGACAGAAACTCTATCCTTAGTCGCATTAACAGCAATAGGGGCAGTCTTGTCATCAAAGCGAGGGGTTCCCACACCAGCGGTACCGCTTCCGGAAGCCCTCTTGTTGGAATCTCTTTTAGGACTGTAAGAATGATTTCTCTTGTTCCTGTTCCAACCCCTAGAATTGGAATTTTTGGATAACTTTGCCATTGACTCCTCAATCACCTTGTGGCGTTCCGCCTGTTGGTAGAACTCAGCTAGTGTTGCAGGCTCTCCAGTTTGTAACTCCTTCCAGAACTCACATCCCGGCCTAACCCCGGCTATCAGGAAATTCTTCAAAGTTTCATCAGAAGCCTTCTTTACTTTTGGCACTTGCTCATTGAATCTTTTGAAGTACTGCCTTAGAGTCTCCCGTTCATCTTGCTTGATGTTAGCTAGGGTATTGATCGGTGGGGCATAGGCCACGGTAGCCCTGAATTGGGAGATAAATTGATCTCCCATCTTCCTCAAGGACCTAATAGATCCCTCAGCCAATCTTTTAAACCATTGGTGGGCGTTCCCACTCAGAGTGGAGGTTAATACCCTGCACCTAGCGGGTCAAAACCGGGTCAAACCCCGAACCTGAACCGTCTGAACCGGAATCGGCGGTTTATATCCTGTTAAGGTTTAGGTTCCGGTTCAAGATTTTTACAAACCGGAACCGGCGGTTCACGAACCGGAACCAGCGGTTCACGAACCGTGGCCATGTATAACCTAGCCAGGTCTTCCACTTGATACACATCCATTTTCGTATTAAAACGGCTCAGGTATTCCACAGGATCTGAGTTACCATTGAACTTTAAATCTGTATTCATCTTAAAGAACCTTAGCAGGGGTGCCTTCTTCACCTTCGCAGAGAATGGTGAGCTGGAAGTGACTCCAGACCCGAACTTTTTCTCCTCCTTGATTTTTTCCAAAGCATTTTTCCAATCATACATTTTGAATTGTCCATTCTCACCATCTGAAATCATGTCACTTCCAGAATCATCATCTTCATAAGCCGTCTTACTCTTCCGGGGAGCCGAGCTTTGATGAGAGCTGGAATCCTGGTCGGTACCTTCACCGGTAGGGACCCTGGTAGAGCGTGATTTCCTGCTCCTATTTCCAGAGGAATGGCCACTTTGTCTGTAACTTTCCTGCCATCAGATTTGGACATCCTGGAAGTACTTCTTGGGGGTACCGAATGGGATCTCTCTCTGCGCTCCCGGGAACCCTTTGTTAGGGAACCCCCATTACCATCTCTTCGATCATTGTTTCCAGTATGACCCAGCTTGTGACGAAGGTCCTTGTTGGTAAGCTTTTTTCCAATTCTGTAAAAAACACTCAGGCTTCTAGTAGGTGAGCCTTCTGTACCCTGGGTTTCCGGGTTGTCCGATTGGTCACCCTCATATTCATCAACTTCAGGCTCTTTTGCCTCTTCTTCATCAGTTTGAACATAGTCCATATTGTTCTCAACATTATCATCAGTCTAAAAATTCAGCCTTGTCGGAGTCACGTTCTTCTTTTTTGACTTCGACTTGCACTTCTTTTGCCATCTTTTCATTTTCTCGGAACCCTTTTCCAAGCTGTTAACTCTTTCATTCATCGTGACCAAATAGTCAATAATGTCTTTATTGCTGACATTACCACTGCCACTTTTGTTTCGTCCATTACCATCCTGAGACGGTGTCTTATCACCATCGGAATTGTCACTCGCCATATCTCCTCCAAATTACGATTTTTGAGGCCCCTCCTTCTAGCGCCAATTGTTGTGAGAGGAATTTGTCACAACAAATTAGGAGGCCTGTTACTGGAATAGCGCCAATGAATACGGAATCGTCCAACCACCCAGAAAGGCTCGTAGTTGGAGATCAATAGCTAGCCGCCCGGAAAGGCTCACGACTAGGGTTACCGAAGAAAATAGGATGTGGTTCTTCGGAAGGATCGGACTGAATCTACGGGATTAGAGCTCAAGGGCCGTGCAATGATGATGCGTGGCCAGCCAAGAACCCTAACAATGTTGCGTCACACAAGAGTATACGTGCTCTATGCTTACTCGAGGTATCAAAGTGTTTAAGAGATCACGTAAACTGCCTACATACCACTATTTATAGTGGATCAAGCCCGTATGTAGTTCTATTATGATATATTCGGTTGTTTATGATGAATTATCCCATTTCTGAAGGGATTATGACTAATATTTTTGATAATAATCATGTATGACGTATATAATCACGTTACCAAGCTGTGTTAGGACTGTTTGAAGCCCATTCCTTGATATTTATCTCAAGAATGTATGAATTATCATGATTTTATGTGATTTAATCAAGTATATATGACATATATCCTCTAATAACTGAATGTATATCTGATAATGAGTGTTTTTAGATGATATAGACGTGTTCCTAAGAAATAGGAGGTCTGCTTTATCTGGATTGGCAGCCTGATCAGGCTTCGGGCGGAAGCTGGGGGTACCGCCCGGTAACCTGGTTCCGGTACCCCCTCCGGTAACTCCATCATGGAAGCTACTCTGGAAGCTCTACTGGATGACTGGTAATGGTTATTGGTTATCCTCAAGGGGATGCCCCTGGGACCCTAAGCCATACATTTCTTTATTGTCGTGCACATGGTAACCCTTAGGGTTGTCATGGGCCCTTGGAAGCCTGATAGATTACTCATTTTCCTCATGGGTCTGGACCCTAATCCTCTAGTGGGCCTAAATCTAACTCATGCAAGATTTTGGTCACAACATATATATATAAATATAATGAAGTAACTAGCTTATTACTCGTGCTTTTGCACTGGTTATATATATATATATATATATATATATATATATATATATATAAACTTCAAAAAACTGGTCGAAAATGACAACTGAAAACTGTAAGTTGCAACTTCCAGTTTTCAGCTTTCGGTTGCATATTAGGTTACATATGAGGTTGCTATGCAACCTCATATGCAACCTAATATGCAACTTTGATGCTATATAGGGGAGCAGACGAATTTCCAGTTTTCAGTTGCAACTTTTGCAACCTCATTTGCAACTTCCAGTTTTCATTTGCAACCTCATTTGCAACTTTCAGTTTTCAGTTGCAACTTTTGCAACCTCATTTGCAACTTTTGCAACCTCATTTGCAATTTCCAGTTTTCATTTGCAACTTCCAGTTTTCAGTTGCAACTTTTGCAACCTCATTTGCAACTCACACGGCTGGCGCCGCCCTGAAGTTGCAAATGAGGTTACAAAGGTTGCAAAACGTATTTTTGAAAAAAGAATTTTAAAGAAAGGTATTTTTATAAATAGTTTTAAAAGTGGTAGTATTTTTAAAAAAAATAATTTGAATGACGGATAGTTTTGAGATTATCCTTAAATTGAAACAATTAAAATATTTTGGTTAAAAGTTTTAACAGAAAATAGTTTGTTAACATAAATTCTTAAAATAAATAAAATGATTAAGTATCGATTAAAAATCGATGGATTAAAAATTTTAACATTCAATCTTGAACAAAAGAATAGATGCGAGGCTAACTTGCTATTATTGCTATTACATAATCTCTAAAATATGAATCATTCGAATGGGACATTCCCCTCAGATAAAATTATAGTTAATCTCCTGATGTTGGCTAGGGATCTGTAGCAAATTTCCGGTGATCATCTTATTACCTTGTTTAAATAATATTATCCATTTATAACAAAATCAAAATAATATTAAAATACTGTTTTCAAAATATAGCCAACATCATAGTTAATCTCATTGCAGTACAATATGTTATAGGTTCAACAAATTTTACATAATCAATATTTATATCTGGCTAATCAATTTAGCCAACTCCATTACAAATGCTCTTATTTGTGTAACTAAGCTTCTAATTTTTTTTTTTAACCGGTGGGTGGTCGAATTTATGAACACTAAATATATGTTAAAGCTATGAAGCTGAAAATTTCCTCGCAAACAAAAGCTTCATCACAAAACAAAGTTGTGGTATTTGTTGGGCCGCTTTGATCTAATAGATCGAGTATAGTTTGTACCGAGTCAAAAAACAAGTATTAGTTGAACACTCAAAGTATCAATATTTATATCATTGGATAGTACCTTTATAATAATTTTTTTTTATTCTTATTATTTATTAGGATATAATTAATATTATTTTATTAAGTTGTTGGTAGGAGTTGAACCTTTGACCTATGGTAGTACATGCTTGTTATCTATTTTATTCTTATTGTATAATAGGATATAAGGATATAATGTGCACTATCACAATTCAACATGTGTAATAATATTTTTAAAATAATAAAAATAACTTTTAATACATTACCGAGATATCTAATAGAGTTCGAGTTAGAGTTTGGAGTGATAAAAAAATTGTTTTTTGTTCATTCTAATAAAGATAAATTTGGTCATGTTTGGTCAATTGATTTTTTTTATGCTATTATATTGAATAGAATAATATAATTGTCCAAATTGCTTTTCTATTTGTCACCATAATCTGTTGCTATACGCATAGATCCGATTGATTGATGAAAAGTGAGTTGCAAGATTTCACAGTTATGTAAAACGCAACTTTTTCAAAACATAAGAACAATAAATATTTATTAAAGGAAATTTGCTTAAGGCAAAAAACACGGAAAACCAAGACTTGTTTTGATCAAAGCCCAGCTTTGGCAAGATTCAACAAAAAAGAAAGAAGAAAGATTAAGAATAATATTGTTGTTATTTAAAATATTGTATAATTTAAATCTTGATAATAATTATAATTTATAAATAATTATATAGCTGTTAATTAGGTATTTTGATAATAATTATAACTTATAAATAATTAATATATATTATGTAGTTATAAATTTTTAAAATATAACCATTGATCTATGGTAGTAGTCGTTTATTATCCTCCTTACTCTTATTATATAATAGGATATAATATAAAAAATTACAGTTGAAAATTTTTTTTAAATAAGAGACGGATACCGAAAACTTAAAATCATAAATCAATACACACGGATAAAAAAGAAGTTACTGTTATGGAATAAAAACTAGGTTGAAATTATTGCGGCTAGGGTTTGTGTATTTAATGCCAGGGTTCGTGAGCTTCGTGCTTTAATGGCTGCTTCTGCGTTCGAGACTAAGCGGTCCTCACAGAATGCCTACGTATCTCTGTATTAGAGAATCAAGCCAAGAAATAGGCTGAGAAGCCTTAGAATTATGGTAGGATTCGGAGACTTGGTGGGCAAGTCACCTCCTTGAGGAAGGTTCTAGACTCCTTCCTTGTAGGAATCAGTTTCCGAGTTGAATTGGATGCCTTGGTGGCTAAGCCTGATGGAGATAATATCCTTATCAAACTCTTATTGCTGAGCTGTTTATTTTCCTCAATATTAATTACGAAATTAATATTAAAAAAGGGATTCTGACCTCATTAATGGGCCCCACGTTTGGACCATGCCGGGTCTAATTAATGCCATATTAAATGTGTCTTTAGGGCTTATTTTTAGCCCATATCATTTGCCCCCCAACTTCTAGGAAAACTGATCAGGTTTTCGTAGAAGTTATATTTGCCTTAATCGAGACTCGGGATCGTTTTTATCCCTTACCTGGGACTTCTTAATTTTCCTACCCTTATATGGGAATTTTGGTTTACACTAGTGTTTCACGAGTATCGTCTTGATTGTAAAGAGTGGAGCGACCTACACATTTACGACGATTTGCCTTATTCGAGGCTTTAACTTGTGCTTGCTTTTAGCAATTTCGGCACTTTTATATAGCTTTTATGCATTATTAGCATAAATTATTGCTCAATTTGTCAAGAAAATATTTCTATAATTTTCCTCGTATTTTTCTGTACTTTACCTAATATTTTAGGAATTTTATGTACTCACAGGTATTTTTCGTAATTTTTCCTAATAATTTAGAAATTTTTATGTACCAACAGGTATTTTCCTTAATTTTTCCTAATAATTTAGGAATTTTTATGTGCCAACAGGTATTTTCCTTAATTATTCCTAATAATTTAGGAATTTTTATGTACCCACGGGTATTTTCCTTAATTATTCCTAATAATTTAGGAATTTTTATGTACCAACAGGTATTTTCCTTAATTATTCCTAATAATTTAGGAATTTTTATGTACCCACGGGTATTTTCCTTAATTATTCCTAATAATTTAGGAATTTTTATGTACCAACAGGTATTTTTCTAAATTATTCCTAATAATTTAGGAATTTTTATGTACCAACAGGTATTTTCCTTAATTATTCCTAATAATTTAGGAATTTTTATGTACCAACAGGTATTTTCCTTAATTATTCCTAATAATTTAGGAATTTTTATGTACCAACAGGTATAATTTAGGAATTTTTATGTACCAACAGGTATTTTCCTTAATTATTCCTAATAATGTAGGAATTTTTATGTACCAACAGGTATTTTTCTAAATTATTCCTAATAATTTAGGAATTTTTAATGTACCCACAGGTATTTTTCTAAATTATTTCTAATAATTTAGGAATTTTTATGTACCAATAGGTATTTTTCTAAATTATTCCTAATAATTTAGGAATTTTTAATGTACCCACATGTATTTTTCTAAATTATTTCTAATAATTTAGGAATTTTTATAATTTTAAAGGGACTATTCTGTCAATTTTCAAACTTTCAGGGATGACTTTGTCATTTTATAAACTTGAGGGATCAATACGTGAATTTTGCAAAGCTTAGGTACTAAATAGCACTTTGGCCATTCAACCTTGTAATACAACCTGGGCGTTGGTATGGCCGCCCAGGAGACCTCCTTGGTTTCCCACGCCTAGGAGAGGAGCTTGGGTGGCGTGGGTGACTGCTTCTTTTTTTCTTTTTTTCTTTTTTTTCTTCTTTTTTTTTTGAACCTTCAGGTTTTATACATTTTATTTTCGATAATTTTAACAAAAATAAAATATTGGGCCTCATGCCTTAAAAATAATTTTATAAATTATTTCCTTATTTTTTCTTGATTTAATAGGTATTTTTACCTATTTTTTCATCATTTTTAGCCTATTTTCAGAATTTTTAAGGATTTTATTCCTTTTTTTATTTCTGAAAAATGGCTTGTCGTTCGAAGAGGAGCCCTGGGCGTGGGTACCCCCGCCAAGGAGACCTTCTCCTTAGGCACGCCAAGGAAGTTGGTCTCCTGGGCGTGGGTATTTCATGCCTTCAATTTTCAAAATTTGTTCTGGGCGTGGGTACCCCCGCCAAGGAGACCTTCTCCTTAGGCATGCCAAGGAAGTTGGTCTCCTAGGCGTGGGTAGTTCATGCCTTCATTTGTACAACCACTCTAGGCGTGGGTATCCCCGCCTAGGAGATGTTTTTGCCAACCACGTCTAGGAGATATGGCTTCCTGACCGTGGGTATTTTTTTTTACCCTCAATTCGTACAACCTTGGCGTGGGTGCCCCCGCCAAGGAGGCACTTTGCGATACCTTGTCTTATGATTTTAAGTCTTCTTGGCGTGGGTACTTTAATACCCTTCATTTGTTACTCCAGCCTTGGCGTGGGTATCCCCGCCAAGGAGGCTTTTTCTTAAAGCACGCCTAGGAGATTTGGCTTCCTGGGCGGGGGTAATTTAATTGATTTTGTAGAGATGCTCTGGGCGTTGGTATCCCCGCCAAGGAGGACAATCTTCTAACTGCGCCTAGGTGATATGGCTTCCTGAGCGTGGGTGTTTACATCCCCTTCATTTGTTACTCCAGCCTTGGCGTGGGTATCCCCGCCAAGGAGGCCTTATTTAATCCAACGCTTAGGAGATTTGGCTTCCTGACCGTGGGTGCTTGCATCCCATTCTTTTGGCCAATTTTCATTTATGGACCGTTTCTTTGGCTTTTGTCGGGCTCCCAGCCTTATTATTTTCGAATTTTTGAGATTCGTGCGGAACCTTGAATTGACCCGTTTCTTAGCTTTCGTGACCTTCAGGGCCTTAATTCGTTTGCTGAGTCCTTGATTCGAAAACGGGAATTCATTCGTGGTTGTTGGTTATCATCAACCATTCAACCTTTAACTCTCATTCTAAGATGTTGAAATGATGGAGTCCCATATTTTTTGCCCCCTTGCTTCATATAGTGGAGGTCTTGCTCCCGGTTGATCGTTCAAGAAGTTCACTTGCCACTGAGCACTTGACTTCAAGTCTGGTGTGCCTTGGCTGGTTGTCAACCCTCTATCTTACTTCTAGGTTTCCAACCTTCTTCTTATACTTGTAGAACCTTGGCTAGGTTTTAAGTAGCCTGATGCCTCTTGTCAGGTTCGTTTGGAGGCAGATAACCTTGTTGGCCATCAAGGCTCGAATTTTGAGATTTGAAGTTCAAGACCTCAAGTGTGGAATTGTAAAGGACTTCTTATCTCAACACTCTCATTAACAGTTTCCGTGCTTTCAGAAAATATCAAGGAGCCAACCAGTCTTAAGATGAATTTTGATAGGGTCTATCTGACAGCTTCCTACATCAAACGGTGCCACCAACTTCGAATCGATGGTGGGGGTCTTCAGGACTTGGAAGTAGACGCTCCCAGAATGGGTCTCGACCCTTGAATTGAGATAAGGCATCGACCTTTGTATTCTCCTCCCTTGGGATATACCTGGCACTCATCTAACTGGGCTATCGCAGCTTTCACAATCCTCAAGTATTTGGGCATATTCTTTTCTCTAACCTCAAACTCTCCATTGACTTGTGAGACTACCAACTTTGAGTCTCCACAGACTTTCAGGTTCTTGACCCTCAGGGCTCTTGTCACTCTAAGGTCGGTTATCAGAGCTTCATACTCCGCCTCGTTGTAGATTGTTTGGAAGTCCAACTTCAAGGCATACTCGAGTGTGAACCCATCGGGGCTTTGCAGAACTTAACCTGCACCACTGGTTTTTGTTTTTGATGCCCCATGAAAATAGAGCTTTTTGTTTTTGATGCCCCATCAAAATAGAGCATCCAATATTCCTTCTTCTCTTCCAGGGGTTTCTCACCTTGCTGACCTTCCTGGTCTATTACCTCCTGCCCCCCGACTTCTTGGTTGTCAATGGTATATTCAACCACGAAGTCAGCTAGAGCCTGGGCTTTGATGGCCGTCCTAGGCTTGTACTTAACATCGAATTCTCCTAGTTTGATTGCCCATTTGATGAGCCTTCCATTGGCTTTCGAGCTATGCAATATGTTTCTTCAGCGGGTGTTCCATCAGGACTTCGACGTTTGTCTTTATCCAGGGTCCTTCAAGGACTTAAACTCTTATCTGCTGTAACCTAACTCTACCCTTCGGGGTCTGCATTTGTTTGTTTTCATTCGTGTATTCTTTTATTTTCGGTACTTGGTCTTCTTTGACTCACACATCAGGTGCTTGGCACATAAATAAAATCACAATCAATGAATGGAAAACAAACTTGCATTAATAACTTGAAATGGGTTCAACCCTTACATAGAGTACTACTGTCCTACTCGGAGCAACATGCTCTGCAATGGTTTTAATAAACCTTATTTCTACTTCTACTATATAAATATGAAGCTAAGTCCTACTAGGATAACTTAAGCCCAATCGAGCCTTTTCAAGACTAGGTTTGCACCACTTGATTTTGTTTTGATGCTCCATCAAAATAGAGCACCCACCACTCCTTCTGGTCTCCTCATTCTTATTCTGCAATTCAATTCCTGTTCGGGGTACTACCTCCTGCCCCCCGATTTCTTGGTTGCCAATGGTACACTCAAACACAAAGTCAGTTAAGGCCTTAGCCTCAATGGCTGTCCGAGGCTTCTGTGTGATGTCCTCTGCTGACCTTTCTTTGTGTTTCTTACCACTGTAGACATCCATGTCTTCAATCGGAAGGACCTGCCCCCCGACTCCATCAGGCCTTAACGAGGCTACATAACAGCTTCGTGCCATCTTCTGATCACCTTTATGTTCTCCAACACCATTCCTGGTAGGGAACTTGATCTTCACATGATAGGTTGAGGCAACAACCTTGAATGCATGAAGTCCAGTCCTTCCAAGGATAGCGTTGTACGTTGAAGCCGCCTTGATTACCATGAAGTTCAACATCTGAGTGGCCTCCTTGGGCTCTTGCCCGATAGTTACAGGCAGCTGAATAGTCCCTTCAACTTTGGATTTTACTCCATTAAATCCGTATATAGGCATGTTATTGGGGGTAAACTGAGAATCAGTGTATCCCATCTTCACAAACGCATCATGAAACAGAATGTCAATGGAAGCTCCATTGTCTATCAAGACTCGTTTCACCTCCGAGTTTCCAATCACAGGAGTTATGACCAACGGGTCGTCATGGGGGAACTTCACCCCTTCCAAGTCTGAGTCATCAAAGCTAATCGCTACCTCAGTTTTTTCACGCTTCGGGGCCTCTCCCACGATGTGCAACACCTCTCGGGCATAAGCCTTTCGAGAGTTCTTAGTTGTCCCGGCCGCAATCGGGCCTCCTGAGATCATGTTGATTACTGGCCCTCGGGACTGTGGGTTGCGATCTTGATCGTCATCCCTTCTATTATAGTCTCTTCTCTGATTACCACGGTCTTCACCCTTAGTGAAGTGCCTCAGCTTCCCTCTACGGATCAAAAACTCGATCTCATCTTTGAGTTGCTTGCAATCGTCAGTGTCATGCCCCACGTCTCTATGGAATCTGCAATACTGATTCTGGTTTCTCTTTGCGGGATCACCCCTGAGTGGCTTCGGCCATCTGAAATCATTATCATTCTCAATGTCCAACAAGATTCGACTCCTAGGAGTATTCAACCTTGCATACTCAGTGAACCTTGACCATTGGTTCTTCTTAGGGGCAGAGTCGGAGTCCTCGCTAGTTCGGGGATACTTGTCCCTAGCATCATACTCTTGATCATCATAGCCCTGGTCTTGCTTTCGCTTCTTGGAGTCATTGTTACCTCCCCCTCCACCTACGGTGGTTTCTTTCTTCAAGCTATCCTCAGCTTTAATATACTTATCAGCCCTTCGTTGGAGCTCAGCCATGTTCTCCGGGGGATGCTTCGCCAATGATCTCTTGAAGAAGAGGTCAGTGGTTCCGTGCTCCAGGGCTACCATTGCCACCTTATTTTCCAAATCAGTGATATTCAGGGTCTCCTTAGTGAATCGCTTGAGGTAATCCCTCAGATTTTCATTCTTTCCTTGCACCACATACATAAGAGATGCGGAGCTCTTCTCATGCACCCTTCCGCCAATGAATTGGCTAACGAAGGCGGCACTCAACTCCTTAAAAGAGCCAATAGAGTTCGCAGGCAATCGGCTATACCATCTCTGAGCCATGCCCGACAGGGTTTGGGGGAACGCTCTGCACTTTAGGGCATCACTTGCAGGCTGCAGCAGCAGTGCGTTCGAGAATGTTCTCACATGGTTTGCGGGATCACCCGTTCCATCATAAGCCTTTATTGTAGGCATCTTAAACTTTCTAGAGATGTGAGCATTCATCACTTCCTCGGTGAACGGGGGTGTTGGATCATCAGGATCTCCGAGAGGCATCAGATCTTTGGGGTTCCTCTTGGGAATTTCCATCCTTGTGGTTGTTCTTCCGAATGAGGCATCAGCCCTTCTTTGTCTCCTTGAAGACCTCTCCAAATCAATGATGGGAATCCTTCCTGCAGTTGGAGGAGGCTGAGTTTGATTTAGCCTAGCTTGTTCTCTTGCCATATCTTCCTTCAATTTTAAGATCTCGGCCTCATAAGCCTTAATCCTTTCAGCAGTTGTCAAAGATTGTCCATCACGGATGTCTTGAGTCCTCCTTCGAGGTTCTCTACTAGCACGTCGCCTCCTCGGGGCTTCATCACGGTCATCATCCTCATCGTCGGAGGAGGTTTCATCAGTATAAGGACCCGAATAATCGTGATACTCTCGATCTTGGATCTGCAAAGCGTGACCACTTGGGCCTGTCCCTTGGTTAGGAGGATAATTAGGCAGCCCGTATGTCGGGTTAGTACTCACGGGGAGATCTGTAGTGTGGATCTGGACCCCATGCAATGGGTTGTTCGGATCAATAAGAGGAGAGACCACCATCTGAAGAGGATTGGTTTCTCGTCTTGTACGGGTAATCGGAGGTAATGTACTCTCAACGTGGGGGATCGCCCCTGATTGTTGAGAAACTTGAGATTGGGTGATCGCCCCTGATGCTGGCGGAACTTGTTGGGCAATCGCCCCTGATGCTGGGGGAACCTGTTCGGTGATGGGTGGAGCAGATCTGAGAGGTATGGCCTCAGTTGCAACTGGTGTTGTTCTTCGTGTTTGAACCATGGTTGATGTTGTCGTCCCACAGACGGCGCCAAATGTTATGGAATAAAAACTAGGTTGAAATTATTGCGGCTAGGGTTTGTGTATTTAATGCCAGGGTTCGTGAGCTTCGTGCTTTAATGGCTGCTTCTGCGCTCGAGACTAAGCGGTCCTCACAGAATGCCTACGTATCTCTGTATTAGAGAATCAAGCCAAGAAAACGTAGTTCTGAGAATGAGGGGTCAGGCCCTTTATATAGGCTGAGAAGCCTTAGAATTATGGTAGGATTCGGAGACTTGGTGGGCAAGTCAGCTCCTTGAGGAAGGTTCTAGACTCCTTCCTTGTAGGAATCAGTTTCCAAGTTGAATTGGATGCCTTGGTGGCTAAGCCTGATGGAGATAATATCCTTATCAAACTTTTATTGCTGAGCTGTTTATTTTCCTCAATATTAATTACGAAATTAATATTAAAATAGGGATTCTGACCTCATTAATGGGCCCCACGTTTGGACCATGCCGGGTCTAATTAATGCCATATTAAATGTGTCTTTAGGGCTTATTTTTAGCCCATATCAGTTACAAAATCATAAATCAATACACACGAATAAAAAAAAGTTACCTAGTTATTCTATTTACTTCTAGATAATACCTTTTATGATTTTATCACGTATAAAGACTTGGACATTCGCTTGTCGTCAATTTTTTTAAATACACCTGCCAGCTGCCATCCATTTTGCATGAATATAGTCCGAGTAAATCTGAGAGCTACTCGTCTTTTCTTCAGAAAAAGATCAACATTTTCACTTTTTAGGCATTTGAGTCAAGTTCATAAGTTTTTATCTCGCATAAAACTAACGAACTTTATTTTTAACAGGCATTTCTGCAATCAATTTTTTTTCCCTGCACAGTAACAATGCACTTTTTTTTTCGAAGTTTGTAATGACAATGTGTTGAATTTGAGAAGGAGAATTGTCAATCATGATGTAAAAGAATACAAAGTCGATGGGTGAAAGAATCGATCTGAAGATAAAGAGAAAAGATTTGTTGGAATTAAGCAAGACAAATGTCAAACAATATAGAAATGATCCTTCTTATAAGGACAATCCAAGTACTCTCTTGAAACTACCATGAACTCAAACAAAAATGTTCGACTAAATGACGTTAATGATAACGTTTCTTGGGAACCCATGATTTTTGTATGCTTAATAATTTTTTACTTCATTTTTATTTTTACTCTTATAAGGTGCCTTGATAAATTTTGTGTGAAGTGTTTTAGGAAAAAATGCAGGTAATGGAAAAGAGGAAAGAAAAAAAACGTGCAAGACGAGTTCATTAACCGCGGTGCAAATATCTCTATTACGTAAAAGAAAAAATTTGAAAAAGCATGATGGCGCGCATCTGTAAGTGCAAGAATCCCTGATGCTGTTGTTTGTCTTTCACACGCGGGATCCACAGTTCGCTTTTGCTACCTTCGGTGCTAAAATCCTTGTCTACGGTATAGACATCAACTGAAATCCATTTATTTTTAGGATATTTATCAAAAATATTAGTTTTTTTAAGTTTTTTTGCGATTTTACTATCTTCTCAAAATATTTGCAAAAATACCTAGATTACATGTACAACCTATGCAACTGAATGTAACTGAAAACTGAAAGTTAAATTTCCATTTTTTGCTGCTGCGTAGCCCATATATACAACTGAAAGTTGGTAAAAAAAATAAAAATTCAACTTGCAATTTTCAGTTGCATTTAATTGCATATGAGGTTGCATTTGCAACCACATATGCAACTGAATGCAACATGTTACGCAGCTATTACAAATAAGATAGTACTTTTGAAAATAATAAGGTGTTTGTAAATAAGATGGTATTTTTGCAAATTATTTTTAAAAAAAAGGTATTTTTGCAAAAAAAAAATTGGACAAGGGTATTTATGAAAAAAAAACCCTTTTTAGGTCGTGGAGCCCGCAATGTGGCTGTATAACCCGCGGTGCGCTTTTTTTCTGTTCCTACAAGTTTTTATTTGATGCATCTCCACTGCCATGTCATTAGACATGTGGCATCCTGCAAGCGGACAATCAATGCACAATAAGCAACATTAATCAATCGGTCATCACCATATCAGTATCCACCTGTGCGCTTAGTCAACTGCACCTGTTACCAAGTCAGTGCGCCACGTCAGTGTAGTCAGCACCACTCATCCTGCCATATCAGATGCTATTTGGCTACCATCACAAAAATATTGTAGAAAGATTGGAAGGCCAAGGGAGTTGGACCCCTGACCTTTGGAATAGGATGACTTCCATTTGCACCTTATAACCACCTGAGTTATGTTTCTTTAAATGTCAAATTTTGTACTGCCATTATCATATCGTGAAGCAGAGCACTGGAGTTAAGCTATGGATGCATCGATTTGCGATTCATATTCTGCAGGTACTTCATGCGTATGCATTAGGGGAGTTTTTTTTTAATTTTTTTTGTATTTTTTTTAAATGAACCATTTCAGTGTGGGGAAGCATTCTCAATATATGAATAAATCCAAAAAAAATTATATATTATATAATCCAAAAAAAAATGAAAAACTTTTATATATAATTACCATGTCTCAAAAGCATGTTATCATGTATAAGTCCACATTGTGTAGATTTATTTAGCATGATTAATTCTGAGTGTCATTTTCATGAAAAATCGTTTGATACTTGACAATTTCTTATGTGTGTTTGCGAAAACTTGAAAACTTGAGATGATTCATAGTCAATTTTAGTGAGTAATGCATGCTTTTACCTTGTGAGGATAGGAGCTTAATTTATTATTGATACATTTATGGGTTATTAAGAGGTTGGCCCTCAAAGTTTGTCCGCAAATAAAAATACACAGGAACCCTCAAAATACAAAAATGTACCTTTGGGCCACTGAATTATGGCTTTTGTATGTGTCGGCCCTTTTTCCGACAATTGGAGATAAAAAATTACATATCGACCGTTTAGCATAGGGGTAATATCGGAACATATGTGTTAATGTGTACAAATATGCATACTTTAAGGGTCAATATATTAATATTGCTAAGTTCTAGAAAATGGCAAAGTAATGCAATTTTGCTTATTTTTTTGGCCAAAAATTATATTTTTAAATGTTATTTATTTTATTTTGTTTGTTTCGTTTTAAAATTCAAACGTCCTATTTTGCTACAAACCTAAAAACTCAAAAAAAAAATACAAAACTATGTCGGTTTGTCGGTTTCGATTTTCTTCGATTTTTTTCTTATTTTCTACCTAATTAAAAAATATGGTATAAATTAATTAGTACTCGTAATATGTTTTTTATATGCTTCATTAAAAGAACGAGGAGAGTACGTGAGAAAATCAGGCACATTGGAGCAGAATTACTATACCAATCACTAACATTACCAACACTAGACAATGACAAGTTTCCATGTTTGAGTAGTTGTCTTGGTGGTCACTCATAAAGATATTATATCCTTATTTGACTCTTATTTCCAAACTGTTAATTAGCCCTCAATATTAATTATGAAATTAATATTTAATTAGGGATTCGGGCCTCATTAATGGGCTTCATATTTGGACCAAGCTAGGTCTAATTAATGTATCATTAATTGTGTCTTTAGGGTTTATTTTTGGCCCATATCAGTACTGCTTTGGTACAAGCCAAAAATGACGAAAAAATAAAATGCCGAACTATGTTATATTTAGATTCGTAAATACAAAAAATCACAATTTTCTTTAAAATTATGTCTATAGGCACCTTCAGGGGCATAAAAATTATATTTTACATTTTTTTTTTGCATTTTTTATATTTTTAATAAAATTTGAACGTCCTACTTTGGTGCAAGTCAAAAAACTCAAAAATATATATTGCAAAATTATGTTATTTAAAGGTCCGAAAATGATAAGTACACTTAATAGAAACATTACATATTTTTTTTACTGAATGTGTAAAGGTGTACACTAATCCATACTTCAAGGGCCAACACGTTCATACTATTTTTATGTAACGTTACAAAGAAATGGAAATGACAAAGTTACCCCTCAACCGATTTAATAATAATGACTTTGAACGGAAAAAGGGTCGGGATGTACATCGAACATACTTCAATGGCCCAGAAGTACGTTTTTGTACTTTAAGGGTTCCTATGTATTTTCGGACAAACTTTGAGGGCCAACCTCTTAATAACCTTACATTTATATATCATTCCTTTTCTTTTGTTGTGTGTTGTTCATCATTACACGTGTTGCTCTAGAACTTGTTTTAAATTGTTTTGAGACTACATGATATGTGTTGTGCCCAAAATCTCTATTGGGTTTTATTTAAGGCCCATAAAAGTTGCAGGCCCAATCTACAGGATTTAAGTGGGCTAGGTAAGAGCAAGCATGGTGGTTTCGGTCCATTAATCTTATTTATCCTGTATATACAAAAATATATGTATGCATGAATATGATAAAGGTACTAGGATTAACCTTATTCATCCTAAACATTACCCTGAAAAATAATCTTTAGTGAACCCCCTTGAGATTATATTTGTTTCTTTCGTATATCACCAATCTAAAATTCTTGAACCTACTTATTTACTCATGTTTTGCTTTGCTGGTAGAGCATAGTGATTCAACTTCAGGGTTGGTGAATATTTAGTGTGGGGATTTCATTCGTTAAAGTGTTATATTTTGGTGGGAATCAACATGATATATTTTCTTGACTTAAAAAACAAAAAAAAAACAATAATGAGCAAGAAGAAGATCGAGTAGGGTTTGTGTTCATTGGTTTGTACAATGTGAAAGAGGGGAAGTACATGGGTTATATGTGCTTATGAGTTTAATGCTTGTAAGAGTCTGGCCAAATTTTTCATGATCTATTTTTCATGTTTGGAGCTTTAATTAAAAGGTGAAACACTATGCTCTATTGGTTTATTAATTTTAGCCACTTCTTAGCCTTTTTCTTGATATACTACCATGTACCTAAGCCCCATTACAAATTAAAGACCTTTTGATTCATGTATACATGTATAGAAAGTGGTGGATATTAGATAGACAACCAAGCATATTATAACACATGAGTACACCGATTGAACTTGAGTGAAACATTTATCTTTGTGAATATCTTGGTGAACACTTAACTTGGTGGATATTATGCACACATTATCTTGGTGAATTGAGAGCATTGTGAGATAGTTATCCATAGCATGCTTACTTATTGAATGCGACTTTGCTGTTTATTTCATGATATTTTTGTCTACCAAGATAATGTGTGCATACTTGGATTGATTTGTGTTAATGATACATAAGGTTAGAGTACTTGTATTTTTAGACAATTCGAGGTTGTTATGTGATTGAGGTCTACGACGTGTGGAGTACTATGATATGTTGCATGTTTGAGATACTTGGTGATTGAAAATATTTAAATTTATGGGTATATCTTCTATAAATCCTCACGAGACAAAACTTGTCCTACTAGGACTACCTAGGGATTTGACGGCTTGTTGTATATGCTCAATGCAATCATATTTTCTACGAAAGATATTAGTAAGTTAGATTAGTTTTATTTCTTTATTTGTCCGAGGATGTGTAAAATGCTAAATGTGGGGATATTTGATGTAGTATATTTTTATATGTATTTTATATTATTTCATTCCACATATTAATTACATTTTACATTTAATTAGAATTTTATTAAGTAAGGAATCCTAAACTTAGATGGATCAAAGAATAAAGAGTTTAATTTGGAGATTTATTAGAGGAAATTACGATTTGTTGGGCTGCACGTGCGTACTTCACTGATTGGGCCATATCTTGAATTTTAGAAGTCCGTTTTCGATGATTTAACAGTCCATACGAAGATAAAAGAATTCTCTTTCATTCAAAAGTGTTCCAAATATCAAATTACGATACTGAAGAAAATTCACCTACAAATTTGCTTTGAAAAAGAGAATCAGTTTAGGAAACGTATTTGTATTTTCCTAAATGCATTAAAATAATTTTTATTAGAGACATATAGGACATGAGATATTATTAGGTATTACGTTCCTAGAGAAGATAAAAAAGAGGCAATGCTCAAGAGGGAAGTTTGGGAAGAAGAGATTGCTGTGAAAAAAGATTTCATCTTTTCTCCTTACCTTTCCATCATGTTTACATACTCTTGTGTATTGATTTCTTTTGAGATGATGAACTAATTTTCTTTCTAGGCTTTTAATGGATTCTTTTGTTGACATATAAGATGTATTCTTTACTCTTTTTTTGTGATCATATTAATTGTTTATATTGATTTGTGTTTAATGCTTCTCAAGAATTGATCACCCATAAGATTGATTTAGTAATTTAGGTGGACTTGGAAGAGAAAATCTAACTTAAGTCCCAATCAAAACAACTTAGGATTAATATTGATATTAATTTGTGGTTAGTATAGAAATATACCTAAACACCCTAGATAGTTCGATTAAGACGAAACTTAATGCTGTTTATGTATTTAAATTTTATATAGGAATATGAGAGCTAATGCATATATTAGATTCACTTGAGATTCGAAAGGTCCTTACGAGTACTTTATAGCCTTCGACTAGCAATTAGATCACGAGAATAGAGGTTAAGGAAGAAGCTTGTTGGAGAACATTAGATGAAGTTAAAGGCCTAGTTTTCATTCTCTTGGAATTTGTTATTCTATATCGTATTATTTTAATTATTTAGCGGTAGTTTAGTGAATTCATCACTTGATTTTTATTAGACTTGAATTGAAAGAAAAATAGTAATTGGTAATTGACAGCTTAGTAATAGTCTTCATGGGAATGAAATTATTTACTACTTATTACGATACGTACTCTTGCGTTAAGGTTGTAAAACCTATAATAGCTACGTGAAGAGGTTTATTGAAAAGGCCACTTTACTTACCAGCTTCGAAGACTCGTTCCAAGGGAACAGTTAAAGGCGTGTATTTTGCGTACTTGTTAAATTCCCTTGTCACTTGGATTTTGCTCTTTGGTAGTGTCACATCAGGAGTAGGAATTGATGTCCCTCGAGCAATTTCGTATTTTCTCCTGAGTCTTCCGGTCTATAAGGTTTTATTAGAGTGAGCATTCTTATCTGGACCTCTACCTAAGCTGAAGAATAAGTTCCTCCTCCCTAATCTCCAGTTCCTCAACTTCACGGAGCTTGGAACACTTATGGTTTTCCTTTTGTTTTCCTCTATCATTATCATTTCATGTGACTTCGCCATAGAATAAAGAGCATACAAGGTTTTTAGCATCTCGTCGATCACCTTAGCCACCCTCGGTATTCTTCGACTAAAATGATAGAAATATCTTCCCATAGTTTCATCATTTTTTTGCTTTAAGGTGTGAGGTTTTGAAACTCGAAATTGTGCTACAAACAATTCTTTCATCTGTCTCCATGAGCTTTTGAATTATACCGAAAGCCATTCATACCAACAGTAAGCATCTCTAATAAGGGTTATAGCCAACAACCTACATCTCACAGGTCCCTCCACTCGTAACACCTCCATATCCCAATTGAAATGGTAAAGCTACTCTAGAAGGGTCAGTGCTACCATCATACTTGAATTTCTAATCCATTTTATGAGATTCGAGTAAAGGCTTTTTACCATAACATCCTAAAACATAGGGGACTTTGACTTGCCTTCACCGCAACCCCACCTCCAGCTTCCCTTTATTTCTTATCTCGTTCCGCTCTTCAATCCTATATTGATCTAATTCTCCAACGATAGGTACATACTCCTCATGAGTACATTTGATATTTTTTTTCTCCAACCACTCATAAAGTTGGTTGTACAGTTGAAGCTGAAGCCCAGTTTTGTCACTGCCAAAGTCCCAAATGGTTTGGACCAGTTCCCATCGTTAGTATATATGGGAATAATAACTTTATCTTTACCATAATGCTCGCGTACTCCTTTCGAGGACCTCTCATACTGACTCCTCGACGCCTCCTTGATATACCCCTTTTGACAACCTTGGTCTCCTTGAGGATATTCCCTTGATTCATGTTCAGTGTTAGGCCTTTGCCTCTTACAATCCTTAAGGAGGTCCTCCAGCATGCTCTGTTTCCTCTCCTTTCTTGGGGTGGAGCCCTCATCCCCATTCATCTTTTTGTTCCAAGCCTCATATTAGGGTAAACTTTGTCATGGTTGACACCAAAGCTTTGCTCATTCATTCTCCACGCTGTCAACCTTGTTGGTCTAGTTTTTGCATGTAGACTGCAAAAACATAGGGGACTTTGAGTAAAGGCTTTTTACCATAACCTCCTAAAACATAGGGGACTTTGACTTGCCTTCACCGCAACCCCACCTCCAGCTTCCCTTTATTTCTTATCTCGTTCCGCTCTTCAATCCTATATTGATCTAATTCTCCAACGATAGGTACATACTCCTTATGAGTACATTTGATATTTTTTTTCTCCAACCACTCATAAAGTTGGTTGTACAGTTGAAGCTGAAGCCCGGTTTTGTCACTGCCAAAGTCCCAAATGGTTTGGACCAGTTCCCATCGTTAGTATATATGGGAATAATAACTTTATCTTTACCATAATGCTCGCGTACTCCTTTCGAGGACCTCTCATACTGACTCCTCGACGCCTCCTTGATATACCCCTTTTGACAACCTTGGTCCCCTTGAGGATATTCCCTTGATTCATGTTCAGTGTTTGGCCTTTGCCTCTTACAATCCTTAAGGAGGTCCTCCAGCATGCTCTGTTTCCTCTCCTTTCTTGGGGTGGAGCCCTCATCCCCATTCATCTTTTTGTTCCAAGCCTCATATTAGGGTAAACTTTGTCATGGTTGACACCAAAGCTTTGCTCATTCATTCTCCACGCTGTCAACCTTGTTGGTCTAGTTTTTGCATGTAGACTGCGAACTTTCGGCTGAAGTTCCTCTGCCTCTAGGCTTTCGGAATCTCCTGACCATAGCTCCTCGGACTCATCCTCCCAATTCCAAGCTTCGATCTTTTGATCTGAGTGGTCAAAACTACGAGTTTCTTAGGTGGAGAAATCCCCATTTTGCTGAGACCGTTCTTTTGTGTGATACCCCCAGACCCGGGGTCAGGGATCTAAGGTAGTCACGATCCATTTACTCCTTGTTGTACCTGTATTTCTCACAATATATATATATATATATATATATATATATATATATATATATATATATATATATATATATATATATATATCCACATGCTCATGACCCCACAATATAAACACACTCACACGGGTTAAAGTCTCAGAAACGACATAATTTACAGACATAAATCCTCAGAATATAAGTTAGTACAATCCCAATTAAATTTTGAATGCTACTGCTGATGGAACCTCTATGTGAGGGCACCTCAGCAACTTAATCATCTGGTTCTGGTTATATACTTACACAAGTCATAAGTTTGGTTCGAAACCGGTCCTTGAATTCAAGTTATACTTAACCACTTATAAAGTCGATTTCAAAGTTACGTTCTTAGGGGTTTTCACTTACGCAACCTCGGCTTCCGTATTTTTATAAAATCGGAAAATAATTTTTTTGACTCAAAACCTTTGCACACACCTTCTAACTGTCCTTAGCATTTTATCACAAAATTTCACATCTTAATTCGACAATTAAGGGTCTCGAACTCATCATCAAATTGCTTACATTTCTGCGACAAAATCTCTCGAACCACTTTCATTAAAACTAGAATAACTCTTAAACCGTGAACTCTTTTAATGCAACTCTTGCGGCCACGTAAACTAGACAACCATATCTTTGTAACCATAGGCAGTGGTGATGCTAAAAATGATTTTATGGTCTCGGGTATTAACTATTTTTAAGGGTTAACGAAATTTCGCCATTACGACGGCTATAACTCGGACATTTTCATTTCGTCACAACAAAACCAAGCCACACTGTGCATACCATACATCCACAACCTCAACAAACAACCTTTACATGTCTCTAAAGTCAGTGGTGTGTCTACAATCCAACACCCATCATTTTTCATAATTTACAAAGTCCAATAATCATCAAAACACTTAAACATGATCTCTTAACCATATAACTTTCAAAACAAGCATGAAAACTCAGATAAACTCAAGGTGAGTTAGAGTTTTTACCTTCTTGGAAGCTTTAACAACACTAACAAGTGTTTATAAACACTTAACAAGCCTTAGATAATCCTTACAAAGCTTAAACCTTAAGATCAAAGTAAGAAAACAATGTTAGTTACTATTCACTACTATTCATCCTCCACTTTGAATGAATATTTGACATAGCTATGAATATTCTTTGGGGCTAAGATTTTAACCATACCTGTTTCTCTTTAGTAGCTTTCATTTAAGCCATGGATCACCAAAAACAAAGCTTGGGAAGTAGGGTTTTGGTTTGGGAATTAAAGGAAAAGCCGAATGGCTTTTTGGTGGAGGTGATGGTGTTTTTGCTTGGCCTTCTCTCTTTTTCTCTTTTTGAATTCTTTGCCTAGTTGATAATTGAATTATGGAAGATTTTTAGCTTGTATAATCAGCCCTTAACCCTCTTGCAACACTTGTAATGCACTTGTGGCGTGTTAGAAAAGAGTGAGGTGGAGCCTTGTTGTCTCATCCTTGTACACACACCTCCCCACTTGCTTTTTCTTTTCTTTTCTCATTTTCTTTTCCCACCAATTCTAATATTCATAACCCTAGATGATCATGTAGGGTTTCTCATCTCGTTATGTATTTAATCCGTAATTCATTTCGCGTTCGCTTGATCTCTTAATCTCGTTATAAAGTTCTAGCAATTTCTAGAACGCTTACTATTCTAACTTACTATTCTAACTCGAAGATTTTCATTCTAAATTCTCAAACCATAATTAAAATAAAATCCTTGATTCCTTGACATAATAATTCTCTTGTCTTGTTCGCATTGATATGCTCTTCCCTGCTCGATCAAATTTTCCATAAAAATAAAATTCGAATTTTCTGAATTCCGATCACGTTTACATACACTTATTTGCTTCATAGATTACTCGTATAACCTCGAAATATCCAATTCCTGTCCCGGATATATGGTAACGTGAAAATTTTCTCGAGTCTCGGAATCACTATTCATCCATGCATTTTACTATTCATTCATGCAAAACACTATTCATTCATAAAATAAAAATATTCTCAAATACAAAAATTTGGGTTATTACATTTTGGACCTTTGCTTACCTCGTCGCTAGAACGATCATTTTCTATGAGACATTCCTTCACTTCTACTCCTCGACCATTAATATAACGCCTTAGAAATTTCGAATTTAGTATTATTTATTTTATATAAATTATAAATTATATTTTGTGAATATTATTGGAAAGGTGGAATGTATGTGAAATTGTGTTTATGTGATTATATGATGATTTGGGTAAGCTGTGAAGGTCGGTGTATTTTTATTTATATTTTAGAGGATTTAAATATATTTAAATCATGCATTTTTTATCCTCTGTCAATTTTATAAAATTATCGGAGCAATTTAAAATCATGAAATCTCTTGAAATATTGTCTTTATATATTTATTGAGTTTTTAAAATTGTTGGGTGGATTAATTTAGGTGTCGTGGTATTTTAAAATGATTTTAAGAATTTTATTGTATTTAAAGGATCAAAATTTGTAAATTCATATTTAATTCATTTTTGATCCGAAAAATATTTTAAAATATGTGTGTGCTCGTAATTTTATATTCTTTATTTTAAAAAAATGAAAAGTGTAATTTTCTGAATGTTCTATTTAATTGTGATTTATAGAAGTCGTTTATTAGTGTATAATTGGTCCCGAGGAGTATTGTTAGTAGTTAATAAAAAAGGAATTGGGCCAAGCCCAATTAGAGAGAACACAGCAGTCGATAGAAAAATATCGGGGAGAGAGAAAGAGGGAAAAAGAATTGGGGGGAAATTAGAAATTAGGGTTATAGTAATTGAATTGGGGGTTGGTAATTGAGGGAGAAGAAGAGAGGTATGTGTGTGTGTATGTATATATATATATATATATATATATATATATATATATATATATATATATACGCATGTATATGTGTAGGTAAGTCGCGTGTGTGTGTGCAGGGATGGGGGAGGGAGTCGTGACTGGGCAGGGGAGGGGGAAGCCCCACTGCGCGCGACGGTGGCCGGCGGTGGTGGTGGGTGTAGTCGGCGTTGGCAGTGGTCAGGCGAGGCAGAAAACTGAAGGGAGAGGCTGTGCTACTTTGGTGGCAGTGGTGATGCAAGAGAGAGAGAGAGAGAGAGAGAGAGAGAGAGAGAGAGAGAGAGAGAGAGCGAGAGAGAATGGAGAGAGATGGTGGAGATGTTGGTGGTCATCGGAAAGCTCGTATATTTATCGTATTTTAATTAATATTGTTGTAATTTAATTTAATTAGATTTAAATTGCGAGATTATAGTTTTAATTCCCGTTATTTAATTCGGAGAGCATAATTGTTAATTATAATTGTTGAGAAAAGATGTGAGTCCGATATATGTTCGAGTTAGTGATTGTTATTGTTAGTTATTATTGTTGCGTAATAATTGGAGTTCATATGGTTTTAATTGTTGAAAATGGTTCCGGTAATGTTTATGTGATATGTGCTATAAGTGGAGTCGTAGTATTTGTTGGAGGACATAATTGTCAATTACTTGGTGATGGTCTATATGTGGTTAAATGACTGTTAGTTACTAATTATTATTTGTCGTATAATGTTGGAGTTTATATGACCTTGCTAATTGTAAATGGTTTATATGGGTTAAATGTTGTAGTCAAGTTATTATATTCGTTGAATGCTATACCTATCAAATTCTTGGTGATGAGTTGTATGTGGTCAAATTGGTGTCGATTCAGTAATTGTATAATTGCTTAAGCTGTATATTTGTATAAATGTTAAGCAGTGATTTCTGAAAAGTACCACTGGCCCTAGAGGCTGTGTGGTTTGTTTTGATTTAGTTTTCCAATGTAATCTATAGCAAAGTTAAATTGTCGATTTATTTTTCCTTACGTGATGAGGTGCCGCATGTCTGGGCGGGTAATTTTATTTATGTGTTTAGTTGTCGCATGTCTGGGCGGGTACTTTTCCTTATTTGTTTACTTTTATGTTGCTGCCAGTGAAGCAGCTTTATTTTCATATGATTTTTGAATCAAAATTGTTGAATTGAAAAACAGGGGGATAGTCCTATTTAGCAAGACTTCATGCCGAAATTTTCTAAAATTCCCCTGCAAATCTATTTAAAATCTATTTAATTTATTTGATTTCAATTATTTGAAAGTATGTTATGATTTTCGAGAGTCTAAGTAAATATGTAATGGTTGACATGAGAATTTGAGGTGTGATTTTGCTGTGAAGTGGTTGCCTCTGGATAATATTTAGGAGTTAAGTGGCTATCTGTATTAGATGCTTAATTGACCTAGTCGATTATACTAGGACTATTTTATGAATAAGATTGTATATGTTCATGTATGATATGTATGTAAGCGTTATACGACGCGTGGTTTTGCTTGGTTTGATACTGAAATAGTATTTGATCTTGTAAAGGTTCGAATAGGAGACCTGGTCAAGAACATTGCGCGGGTAGAGGGAAAGACGAACAGAAAGACAAGTATCAAAGTTGACGGATGGATGGACGTGGAAGTTGGTGAGTTATGAAGTAGAAATGAAGGTAGGGCCAATTAAGAGGCTAGCAAGTAAAGAATAGAGTTAGATGTGAAGTGAGGGGTAAGGTGATGGTGTAGAGTAACCAACTTATACGAGTCAGATTAAAAGTAATGATCATGAACGATGGAGGAAAGTTGACCAAGATGGAACAAAACAACGAGAAGAGAAAGGAGAAACCAGAAAGTTCCCAGAAGCGATTAAACCGAAGACATATAAAATTTAGTTAAGAAAAGAATGTGGAATCCCGAAGATGTGGAGTTAGAAAAGAAAGGGCACCGTAATTGCCTATAGAATGAGAATTAGGGGAGATTAACGAGACCTTATGATCAGAAGATTAGATTTCAAGAGAAAAGCCCATGGAGAGTTTGTTAAGATAAATGTGGAGAGTTGTGGCTGTAACCAAAAAGTTAGTGTGGTAACAAGTAGCATAGTCAGAAGTTAAAACTATGTGTTATGAGCTTGGAAAGATGGGAATTTTTGCCAGAAATAGTATCATATCAATCTTGGTGGAATTTATGATGAGAGCGATAGGACTGTTTCCATAATTATTAAGAATCTAGAAATTCAATACGATTATGAAGGAAGTTAGCAAGAAGTGGATTGTGCTGACTGTAAAAAGGAATTAAGTATGACTCGGGATTGGATTTATTTCCTAACAATAAAATACTAGAAAATTGTGAGGACAAGAAAATGAGCCCTTGATTTTTTAAAAAAAGGGTAAAAGCGGTGTTTTGGGGTCGAAAGCAGATGTAGATGTCTTATCGAACAAGCAGATCAAGAAATTGTTATACCGAGGGAATGTAGTTGTTTTGCACAAGAGGGAAATATCAGGAAAGAAATAGTTATATCAAAGCATATACCAATGAATAAGATTTCAAACGACATTCGGACGAAGAACTTAATTATGTTCATAGATGACATATCAAGACGTTTGAAGATCGGTGAAGCGTATGCTAATCAATCGAGAATGACCTTAAAAGGTTCCAAGAAAAGGAAGAAAATTTTGCACGGGAATCTTAACGTAAATATCGGATGTTATGATTTTGTGGTTAATGATATTGATGTTAAATGTTGAAGTTGTAATGGGAAGAGTCAAATTCGAGGACTCGCCAAGTATGCAAAGTTATGATTTGGATGCAAGACAGTGAGGTCGTAAGCAAGTTGTTTTAAGTATGTTGTTATCGTAAGAAGTTAGGTCGAAGCCAAGGTCATGGAGCTTATTGGTTTTCAAATTTTTAAATGTCATGGAGCTTGTTGATATTTCAAAAATATTTTGGTTCAAAAGGCTTTTTGATTAAAACTCTATTATTTTAAATGTTTTTCTCTTAAAATGATTTTCTAAAATATCTTTCAAAAGGATTTTCAGTGAAAAAAAAAATGGTTTTTAATTTGTTTTAAATCAACAAAAAATTCGAGGATTTCTTTCAAATGTTTTAGCAAACCGATGTTGTAAGAAGGTAGAAATTGAGTGGTAAACCGAATGGTGGTTGGCGCGAATGCCATGTTGTAAGAGTTGATCGTGTTGTTTGAGTTCAAAATGCGATTGAGAATAGATGATATAAAGTTAAGTTCCAGAGTAGGTACTCAATAAAATAGTGGGATTAAGGATAGATAGAAGTTTCCTAGTCTTCTCGATCGACATTGTACGTTGAAAGTGAAGTAAGAATGATCGGGGAATTTCCTAATATTCTTTTCTTAAAGTTTTATCTGAGACCGTGTGATTATAAGTAAAAGCGTGGGAGTTGTACCAAGTGTAGGTTGTCGTGAATCAAGGCAAATTACGTGGTTGCATTATTACGAAGGATTGGCGTGGTATTATGAGTTTTTACGCGAAGTATAGTTCGTTATACGGAAAGGTCATAATGATTTCTGGAGAAAGGGAATTCGTCTACGTGTGATAAACGCCTAGAGCTAATAAGATTCGGAAACCAAAGCTTAAGGTTATCTTGAAATTTGAGGCCTCGCAGAATGAGCTTATTAATGAATGAGTTGGTATGGGGGAAATCCTAGAGTTGAAAGATACAACCTGGGAGATGGAAGCAAGATGTGTGAGAAGAACTGTTACTAATGTCCTTAGGATTGATTCTGAGGACAGAATCCTATTAAGGGGTAACGTCCTAGAAATTACGAATTTAGAATTATTTATTTTATATAAATTATAAATGATATTATGTGAATATTGTTGGAAAGGTGGAATGTATGTGAAATTGTGTTTATGTGATTATATGATGATATGGGTAAGCTGTGAAGGTCGGTGTATTTTTATTTGTATTTTAGAGGATTTAAATATATTTAAATCATGATTTTTGATCCTCTGTCAATTTTATAAAATTATCGGAGGAATTTAAAATCATGAAATCTCTTGAAATATTATCTTTATATATTTATTGAGTTTTTAAAATTGTTGGGTGGATTAATTTGGGTGTCGTGGTATTTTAAAATGATTTTAAGAATTTTATTGTATTTAAAGGATCAAAATTTGTAAATTCATATTTAATTCATTTTTTATCCAAAACATATTTTAAAAATATGTTTGTGCTCGTAATTTTATATTCTTTATTTTAAAAAAAATGAAAAGTGTAATTTTCTGAATGTTCTATTTAATTGTGATTTATAGAAGTCGTTTATTAGTGTATAATTGGGCCCGAGGAGTATTTTTAGTAGTTAATAAAAAGGGAATTGGGCCAAGCCCAATTAGAGACAACACAGCAGTTGATAGAAAAATATCGGGGAGAGAGAAAGAGGGAAAAAGAATTGGGGGGAAATTAGAAATTAGAGTTATAGTAATTGAATTGGGGGTTGGTAATTGAAGGAGAAGAAGAGAGGTATGTGTATATATATATATACGCATGTATATGTGTGGGTAAGTCGCGTGTACTTTTCCTTATTTGTTTACTTTTATGTTGCTGCCAATGAAGCAGCTTTATTTTCATATGATTTTTGAATCAAAATTTTTGAATTGAAAAACAGGGGGATAGTCCTATTTACGAATACTTCATGCCGAATTTTTCTAAAATTCCCCTGCAAATCTATTTAAAAACTATTTAATTTATTTGATTTCGATGATTTGAAAGTATGTTATGATTTTCGAGAGTCTAAGTAAATATGTAATGGTTGACGTGAATTTGAGGTGTGATTTTGCTGTGAAGTGGTTGCCTCTGGATAATATTTAGGAGTTAAGTGGCTATCTGTATTAGATGCTTAATTGACCTAGTCGATTATACTAGGACTATTTTACGAATAAGATTGTATATGTTCATGTATGATATGTATGTAAGCGTTATAGGACGCGTATGGGTAGAATAGAGCAAACAGTGAGGTTTTGCTTGGTTTGATACTGAAATAGTATTTGATCTTGTAAAGGTTCGAATAGGAGACCTGGTCAAGAACATTGCGCGGGTAGACGGAAAGACGAACAGAAAGACAAGTATCAAGTTGACGGATGGATGGACGTGGAAGTTGGTGAGTTATGAAGTAGAAATGAAGGTAGGCCAATTAAGAGGCTAGCAAGTGTCATGCCATGACAAGTCATTTTCTAGGTTTTATAATGTTTTTGTATTTTATGTGTTTAGGAATAGAAGATAACAGTAAAACAAGTAGGAAAGTAAGAGATTAGAGCTAGATAAGTAGAAGAAACAGATCAGAACAGAGAGATTTAGAGAGATAGAAATCCTAGGAGAGAGAAAATAACATAATAGAGAGAGAGAGAAAGAACAGAGCTGGTGGAAATGAATTCCATTTTCTGATAATTTGTTCAAAACTTGAAATTAAATACAGAACTGCTGGGTCTATTTATAGACCTCCACAACCATTACAGGAAAAAGACAATTACACCCTTACTAATAGTACTTAGACATTTATACCCTTACTGATAGTACTTATTAATACTGATACTATATATCCTGACAATGCCCTCCCCTTCAAATTGATCCATGTCCTCAAGGATCATACAGAGAAATCTGGAAAATTGAGCCTAAGCAAATCCTCATCCTCCCAAGTTGCCTCATCAATACTACACCATTTCCATTGAATCAGAGCTTGGTACACAACCTTATGATCTTTCACTGTACTCCTACTGTCTAGCTTCCTAAGTGGCTTAAGCTCAAAAGTACCCTGTTCATTTATCATTGGCAGCTTTCTGTGAACCCTTGCTTGACCAACAGCCTTCTTGCGTTGAGATACATGAAATACTGGATGTACTCTGGAGGTGGCTGGTAGGTCCAATCTGTAAGCAACACTTCCAATTTCTCAAGTATCTTATAGGGACCAAAGAATTTAGCTGACAGCTTTAGGTTCTTTCGAATGACCACAGTAACTTGTCTATAAGGTTGGAGTTTGAGGTAAACCCAATTTCCAACAGCAAATTCCCTTTCAGATCTATTCTTGTCAGCATAAGTCTTCATCCTTTCTTGAGCCACAGCTAAAATTTCTTTAAGTGTAGTCCACTGTTGCTATCTATTAGCTAGCATATCCTCCAGAGAAGAAATATTTGTATGCATCCTGTCCTGACTAGGAACATACCTTGCCTTAATGCCATACACAACTTCAAAAGGTGAAGTTTGCAAAGTAGAGTGGAATGTGGTGTTGTACCACCATTCTGCAGCAGGCAACCATGAAGCCCAGTTTTTAGGAGTTTGACTGGTCATGCTTCTAAGATACTATTCCAAACACTGATTCACCCTCTCAGTACACCCATCAGTTTGAGGATGATATGTTGTGCTCATGCACAACCTAGTTCCAGAAATTTTAAATAGACTCTGCCAGAATTCACTTAAAAACAGTCTATCCCTATCACTTAAAATGGATTCTGGTAGCCCATGTAGTTTATAGATGTGGTCGAAGAAGGTCTGAGCTAGAGTCTTTGCTGATATAGGATGTTGCAAGGCAACAAAATGGGCATACCTACTGAATCTATCCACCACAACCCATATAATCTCAAAACCAGATGATTTAGGCAGACCAGAGATAAAATCCATTGCTATATCCCTCCAAGGTTCCTGAGGTACTGCCAGAGGTTGTAACAATCCTGGTTTCTTCACATTCTCCCCCTTAACTTCCTGGCACACCCCACATTCTCTGACCCACCTACCAATATCCTTCTTGAATGTGGTCCAGAAGAAGTATTCTCCTATCCTTCTGATGGTTGCTTTAATGCCATAGTGACCACCCACTGCATTACCATGCAATTCTTCAAAAACCTATTTTCTAAGATCACCACTACAACCAAGGACCCACTTACCTTGATACTGCAATAAACCTAGAGTCAAGTAGTACTGCTGAGGTCCCCATTTAACAATACCCACTTCTGCTATTATCTCTTTAAGCTCAGAATCTCCTGTATAACTTTCAATGATTTGCTCCTTCCAAGTAGGTACTATGGCTGAGAATTGGTGGCAAGAACCTACTAATTCCAGATTAGAATCAGCATTAAGCTCCACCTTACTACCTTGCCATGAAAACTGTAAGGTCTGAGTTCCATAGTTACACCTCATATCTCCCAATTGTGCTAACCACTGTATTCCCAGAATAATATCCCACTCATTCAATTACACTACTCATACCTCAGTCTTAAACTCCATTCCATCCAATAACCAAGTGAAATTAGAACAAACAGCAAACAGTGTAATTTCTCACCATTAGGCATATGTAAACTCACATCCTCATGGTCTTTTGTTGATAGCTCAAGTTCTTTACAAAGTTTCTGGCTTACCAAATTCATAGTACTGCCACTATCTACTAAAAGCTTAACAACTTTGCCTTTATACAATCCTCTGAACGGCAATGGTGGAGTTAACTTGCCCCCTTCCATACCCAAAGCTGTCAATATGAATTCCTCATTCTGCCCAACTTCTTCTTCTTCCTCAGGATAGGTGTCATACATAGGCTCTTCTTCATAGACCACATTTTCTGGAATTGTATCTGCCACCATGAGAAAGTTTTGAGGCTTCTTACATTCATGTCCTTTAGAAAACTTCTAATCATAATAGTAACATAGCCCCTTCTATCTCCTTTCCTCCCTTTGAGTGAATGTTAAAGGCTTAGGTTTTGCATTAATGACTTCAGCTGATTTACCTTGTATTAACAAAGAGCCCTGGCCAGAACCGACCCCTCCTGCAGGACTAGTGTTTGATTTTCCAGAAGCCTGTACCCCAGTAGCAGCCTTATAGTTACTACCATAGCTGTTGAACTTTTTTGGCTGGCTACTGAGATTCTATTCATAGTGTCTAGCTAGTCTCAAGGCTTGAGCCAGAGTATTTGGTTCCAAAAGTCTGATCATTCCTTTGATGTCACTTTGCAAGCCACCAACAAAGTTCTCTAAGAAATATTCTGAAGTTAAACTTGGAATTTTCTTCAAAAGCTAACCTCTGCATTTCTCAAAATCATCATAATACTCCTCTACTGATCATGTTTGCTACAATTTTTTAAACTTTTCAAACACAAGGTCAGTATCAAGTTCTCCAAACCTAGCTATAAATGCCTCAGAAAACTGTAGCCAACTTACTCCATCTCTGCCAATCATGAAGGATTTATACCAAGATCTAGGTACTCCAGACAAATACATGGCAGCAATTGCTGCTCTCTTCTTATCAGCAACTTCATATATACTGAAATATTCCTCACAATCCCTCAGCCATTCCATAGAATCACTTCCTTCCTTAAACACTGGAAATGACAATTTAAGGTGCTTCAAATTTTGATTATCATTGCCTTGATCTCTGAACAATCCTGAACCACTATACTCTCCATCCTCATTGGATGTAGCCTGAAAATACTTCTGTCTTTCAAAAGCAGCATGTTGTGGATCTTTGAACAGTCCTTTCTTGCCAATTCCAGGATATACATTCTCTTTATATTCATCCTCCAACTCTTCACCATACAGAGGTTCCTTATACCTCTTATCTCTGTTGTTTAATCCAATTACCAATTTCTCAATCTGCTCCTGTAATTTGCCTATCTTCTCTTCAGTTCCCAGCATATGACCTTGCCAATCCTGCTAGAACATGCTTAGAGTTCCTTGTTGAGAACTCTCAGCCTTATCATTGCTCCAATAGTAACTCATTCTCACAGACAAAATATCAAACACCTTGTACACACTGATTACTTCTACTGCAGATCAACACTAACTCCAAACAGACAGTCCAAATCAAACCACAAAACAACTCAGATTCAACAATTCAACACTTAGATCAACAGCAGAACCACAACTCCACTTCAAACAAACAGTAAATGCACAGAAACAGAATTTTTCAACTAATATCAACACCAACACCAAGGTAAACTTGCTATTTTTGTACTTTTCTTCAATAATCTCAACTGAACTCAACTACTAGCAAGTAAACGAACTCAAAACAGCTTAAACAACTCCAAAACTACCTAGATATAACAGTAAATCTACAGCTCTGAAAGTATAAGAACAGAACAAAGCACCTGAACTGATTTGAACAAATCTCAGAACTTTGAGTTGCGATTACTGTGATTCTAGGCTCGTTCAGCTCGCTCAGAGATGCACAACATGATTAAGCAGTGGTTGATCGAATTTGAAGAGCTCTGATACCAATTTGTCATGCCATGACAAGTCATTTTCTAGATTTTATAATGTTTTTGTATTTTCTGTGTCTAGGAATAGAAGATAACAGTAAAACAAGTAGGAAAGTAAGAGATTAGAGCTAGATAAGTAGAAGAAATAGATCAGAACAGAGAGATTTAGAGAGATTTCTAGAGAGAGATAGAAACCCTAGGAGAGAGAAAATAACAGAATAAAGACAGAAAGAATAGAGCTTGTGGAAATGAATTCCATTTTCTGATAATTTGTTCAAAACATGAATTCAAATACAGAACTGTTGGGTCTATTTATAGACCTCCACAACCATTACAGGAAAAAGACTATTACACCCTAACTAATAGTACTTAGACACTTATACCCTTACTGATAGTACTTATTAATACTGATACTATATCTCCTGACAGCAAGTAAAGAATAGAGTTGGATGTGAAGTGAGTCATGGATCGATGTTTACGATCGAGAACTTCGTGAAAATACACCTAGAGGGGAGGGGTGAATAGGTGTTATGACTAACAATGATCAAATAAAATTTTCTGCCTAAAAAATATAGACTGGCAGTTAGCTGGATACGATAGGCAGCTAACTGGGTTAACCAAATGAAACAGATTAATGAATAGGCAGCTAGCTGTGATATGCAATGCAGAAAGATAAAATTGCAGTAAGTAAAGAACACCAAGAATTTTAGCTAGGTTCGACCCCTAATCGTCTATGGTCTACGTCCTAGTCCCTTACCAACTTGGTAAGAGAATATATTATTGATCACAAGAAAATCCAATTACAAGTTTAAATAATATATCTCCCTTATCACCCAGTTACTGACTGCAGCTAGCTGGAACCCCTTGTTTCCTGAACACAGCTCTCTAAGTTCTATACTTAAACCAAGTATACACTTCTCTAGCCTAATGCTCCTTGAACCCTTGTTCCACAAGCTCAACAATTCAGCAACTACCAACTTTACAAGTTGAACAATACAATGGATAAAAATAATTACAACTCAAGAATATGAACTCTATAAAACTCGATGTATATATTATAGTATAGGAGCTCTTTTAAAATGATGTACAGAGTTGTTTCTTGTATTCTTGAATATAGCTTGAAGGTTCTTCGTCTTCAGAGGAGAAATATGCAAGCCTTTATAGTGAAGTACAGGAGCTACAAATTATGAACAATCTTGCAACGGTCTTGAAGATCACTTCTCACGTTTGGATTTGTTCAAATTAATTGCACTACTAACGTTCACCTGCAGGTTTGATATATTAATCTGAAGATATAATGATTCTCATGCAGAAGAATTAAACTAGTGATGAGAATGTGTTTTAGCTTTGAAGAAATCCGTTAGAAAAGAATGAAGAAAACAATAAGTTTGATAATGAGTATATGTTTTCTTTGTAAGCTTTTCTACAAGACAACAAGTGGTGGAAATATAGAAACATGTAAGCTTTTATTATTAAAGAGAGCATGCTAGAAAAGAGCACATGGGTTGTTTTTAGTGGGGCATTAAAGAATTCAAAAGATTCCTTTACTAAGGAAAGTTGTTTTTAGAAAGACTTTTGTAAAGAAGAGTGTTTTAATATATATGTATATATATATATATATATATATCATATCAAGAATAAATTCAGGCCACTCTTATTTATGAAGTCTAATTGAAATCTATATAGCCGAACTTTCCTTTCACATTCTGGGCAGACTGCTAGCTTGTTGAGAAGCTCTGTAAGCTAGCTGAGATGCTCTGCCAGCTAGCTGAGATGCCATGTGTTTTGCTATTAATCGATATGAATAATGAACCTGCAAAACAATATTAATCCAGAACAAATACCCAGCTTGCTTCCTATGTATGATCATCAAAATCATGGAGTTTCAATCTCTCCCTTTTTGATGATTATACACCAATTTTAGGAGAAATATAAACCTCCCCCTAAATTTAGCAATCGTATGAATAGTAAGCAAAATAACAAAATCATAGAACCACATATAGTTGAAATTAAATTAAACCAAGTGCATAATCCAAGTACCAGAATTCAACACATAGCAACCAAGTTCAAATAACTTAAACAAACCACATAAACCAAGTACCATAGTTCAGAAATACTTAAACATAAATACTTAAACACATAATCCTAAAATGCTTCTCCCCCTTAATCATTAAAAAGAGAAAACTTAGGATTCATTCACATCATCATTCTCCTTGGGATCATCAGTCTGTGCAGCAACCTGAAAGACTTCATCCACATCTGGCTCAGCAGTGGTTTCCTTAGGCATAGCTCCAGCAGCAATGTTGGCAAGGTCATGAAGAATAGAAGCATTGGCTGAGTGAGCACCAGTCCTAGTCGAAACCGGAGTACGAGAACCAGTAATTTCCTCACGAAGGAATGACATTTCATTAGCCATATCATTGACCTTAGTGGTCAAAAACTTAAGAGCATCTCGAATTTCCTTCATGTCTTCAGAATGACCAACATCAGAGACATTAGAACTACCCAAATGAGCTGGTGGAGAGGTGAGAGGAGTAACAGGTGGAGGAGGTTCCACATGAACCAAGGAGCCATTTGATTCAATCTTCAAGTGAGATTGTTGCAAACTCTTAGCATCTAAAAATTCTTTAGCAGCTTCAGACTCTTCCTCACTCAGCTTGATCCCATACCATTCACAGACTTAAGTTAAAAATAGACCATATGGAAGACTAGCAGATGTGTGAGGCTCGAACACATCCATCATGTTTTTCAAGATTAAACTAGCCAAATTAAATGGCTTACCAGACAGCAACATGGCAACAACAGTAACATCTTGCCCGGAAAAATTCGAACGACTCCCAGCCCTTGGATTAATATTATCAATACAGATCTTAAAAAGAAGATGAGCCATTGGAGTAACTATAGAAGTAGTATGAGCAACATACTGCAGTAGACCAGACATATTCCTAAGAACCCTTAATTGCTCTAACTCGGAAAAGCCTTCTATAGCAGTTGGTCCTTTCTTGGTAGTTATAGACACAGACGAGGGATTCTCAATTCCAAGAATATCATATGAGAGTGTACCAAACTTCCATAGCAGCTAGCTGGCTAGACATGAAAGTGTTCCAATCTCCCATGGCAGCTAGCTGGCTAGACATTACACATGCCTAATTCACGATGCAGCACAGTGAAACGCTCCTCGACTAATGGCTTTGTGAAGATGTCAGCTAGCTGGTACTCTGTACTTACAAATATTAGATCAATTTTTCCTTTTGCAACATTGTCTCTCAAGAAATGATGTCGAACGTCGATATGCTTTGTTCTTGAGTGATTCACTGGATTCTTTGATATGTTGATAGTGCTTGTATTATCACAATAAATGGGGACTTTGCCACATTTAATTCCAAAATCTCGTAGTGTTTGAATCATCCATAGCATTTGAGAGCAACAACTTCCAGCTGCTAAATATTCCCCTTCAGCTGTGGATAATGCAACAGAAGTTTGCTTCTTGCTTTGCCAAGATACTAAACTCTGTCCTAGAAATGCACAAACACCACTTGTACTCTTTCGATCAGTTTGACAACCTGCATAATCTGCATCACTATACCCAACAATATCAAATGCATTTGTGATGGGATAAAATAATCCAAGAGTAGTAGTTCCACTTAAATATTTAAAAATTCTTTTAATAGCATTCAAGTGAGACTCTTTAGGTTGAGCTTGAAACCTAGCACAAACACATACACTATACATAATATCAGGTCTAGAGGCTGTAAGATATAATAAACTACCAATCATACCTCTATACTTTCGAACATCTACATCTTTACCTCGTTCATCTGCAGCCAGCTTACTGGCAGAACTCATGGGTGTAGATTTTGCCTTGATATTCTCATATCCAAACTTCTTTAGCAAGTTCTTGATGTACTTGGACTGATGTACATATATTCCATCTTGAGCTTGCTTAATTTGGAGCCCCAAGAAGTAATTGAGCTCACCCATCATACTCATGTCAAACTCACTATGCATACACTTAGAAAACCACTTGCATAAATTATCATTAGTTGATCCAAAAATAATGTCATCCACATATATTTGCACAACTAGAATATCACTACCAATCAGTTTAGTAAATAATGTAGGATTGATTTTACCTCGAATGAAGCCATTCTTTATTAAAAACTTACTTAGCCTTTCATACCAAGATCTAGGAGCTTGCCGTAATCCATATAATGCTTTCTTCAACTTGAAAACATAATTAGGAAATTGATCACTCTCAAATCCAGGAGGTTGCTTGACATATACTTCTTCCTTCAAGTATCCATTAAGAAATGCACTTTTCACGTCCATTTGATGTAGCTTGAACTTCTTGAAGCATGCAAATGATAGTAACATCCTTATTGATTCTAGCCTTGCAACCGGGGCATAAGTTTCATCAAAATCGATTCCTTCTTGTTGATTATATCCTTGTGCAACAAGCCTTTCTTTGTTTCTAGTAACAGTACCTACTTCATCAACTTTGTTCTTGAAAACCCATTTAGTACCAATGATTGAAGCATCTTTAGGTGACTCTACAAGTTCCCAAACATCACATCTTTCAAATTGATTAAGTTCTTCTTGCATTGCCATGATCCAATTCTCATCTTTTAGTGCTTCATTGACATTCTTTGGTTCCTCTTGAGCTAGGAAGGCAGCAAATGCACAAAAGTTAGCTTGGCTTCTCCTTGTCTTGATGCCTTCTGATTTATCACCAATAATCAACTCTGGAGGATGGTTCTTTACTGTCCTTGTTGACTTTGGAAAATGATGATGAGCCATAACTTCTTCATTGGCTCTAATTCTTTTAGATGGTGGAGGGGATTCATCCCCATTATAAATTGGCATATTTTCTTGTGATCTCTGACCTCTAGAGTCTTCCAAGGTGAGTTTTGACATCTTATCACATGTTTCATCTACTGGAGGAGATAATTCAGCTTGGTTATCATTGGCTGAACTTGATTCAGTTTCTTCTGCAGCACGCTGGGTTGCTGCATTTTCTGAATCTGCTTCATTGGCAGCTAGCTGAGTTGCTGTATTTGACCTTGGCAGCTCGCTGGCATCATCTGAACCTGCAATATCTTCCTCATCTCTTGACAGATCAACATTAGATTCTTGAAATGAAACATCAATTGACTCTTCAACAGTACGTTTAGAAATATTATAAACTCTATATGCACGACTTGTTAAAGAATATCCCAAAAATATTGCTTCATATGATTTGGCATGAAATTTACCATCTCTATTAATGGATTTGAGTACAAAGCACCTAGATCCAAAGATTTTGAAGTAGCCTATGTTTGGCTTTTATTCTTCAGTAATTCATATGGAGTCTTGCTGAGAATAGGCCTGATTAGTACTCTGTTAAGAACATAGCTAGCTGTGTTGACTGCTTCTGCCCAGAAACTTCTTGGTAGCTTGCTCTCTTGCAGCAATGTTCTAGCTGTTTCTTGCAATGACCTGTTCTTTCTTTCCACAACTCCATTTTGTTGTGGGGTTCTTGGAGCAGAGAATTCATGTGAAATGCCTCTATCTTCACAATATGAGATAAAGTCTTTTTGGAATTCACCACCTCGATCACTCCTTATACTTACAAGTTTTATCTTAAACTTGTTCTCAAGTAACTTAATTAGCTTCTCAAATTCACTGAAGGCACAATCTTTAGTACGAAGAAACAATAAAGAATAATCATCTATAATAACAAATGCATATTGTTTTCCTCCAATGCTTTTATATGCTTCCGGACCAAATAAATCTAAATGAAGAAGCTCTAAAGGTTTAGAAGTTGATACCATATTCTTAGATTTATGTGGAGTCCTGATTTGTTTGCCTAATTGGCAAGCCGAACAAGTTTTCATTTTGACATACTTCAATTTTGGCAATCCTCTAACTAGCTTCTTTGAAGACAGCTTGCTGAGTAAGTCCATATGAGCATGTCCAATCCTTTTATGCCAAATTTCTGGATTTGTATCAACTGCAGCTAGACAACAAGATGAATCCTGCATTTCAAAGTCCAAAATATATATATTTCCTTCCCTTCTAGCAACTAGGGGGACTTTGTTAGTGCCAACATTAATAGTACACTTTTCTTTATCAAAAAGAACAGAATGTCCGTCATAATACAACTGACTTACACTAAGCAAATTATATTTAAGACCTTGAACATATTGTACTTTATCAATAGAAATGACACTATTACCAATCTTTCCTTTCCCAAGAATCTGGAGTGTTTTGCTATCACCAATGGTGACACTTCCACCCTTTTTCTTACTGAGAGTAAGAAATTGAGATTTATCACCACTCATATGTCTTGTGCATCCACTATCCAAAATCCATTGTTTTGATCTCACTTTGACAACAAGACATACCTACAAAACAAATAAGGAGCCAACTCAACATTTTGGTACCCATACTTGCTTGGGTCCATAATGGTTAGTTGATAGAACATATAGAACATTTAAATCAGATTTCTTGATCCACATTTGGATCACTTTAGAAGCTGTATTTCTTGTTCCAGCTGTTCTGTCAGCTAGCAGCCTGTGAGGAATCTGTCTGTTCCAGCTAGCTGGATTGGCATTCTGAACTTTGCAATGATTTGCCAAATGACCTTTATTTCCACATTTATGGCAGATTCTCCATGGTATGGCATAATCATAAGGAATTCCATGTTTGCCATCATACTTTAGTCCTGATGTTGAAGCCGATCCAACCCCTTCTCTTTTAGTTGGAACCTTTGCATATTTCATCATAGACTTGAGTGTGTCTTCTCCTTGAACAAATTTTCCCATTCCTTTCTGGAGATTCTTGACTTCAGTTTCCAATTCTTTGATTCTTTCAGCTTGTTGAGATATTTCCACTGAGCATGATTCCCTTGGACTAAATGCTTCTAAACATGCATCTTGAGCCTCTATTTCTGTTCTCAGCTCGCTGAGTTCCTTCATAAGTGTATCATTTCTTTTGACAAGCACTTTGTTTATCCCTTCAAGCTGGGATATCTCAGCCTTAAGATCAGTAAGATTTTGAGCATGATTTTTAGCAGGAGTCTTCTCATCCATTAACTCAATTATGATCTTCTTAAGTTGAAAATTCATCTTTTTGAGTTTAGCATTCTTATCTTTCAACTCTTCGAGTATCTCATTAGATAAATTACTATGATCCTGCATGGTTAATTCATCTAACATTGAAGAATGAGAATATATATCAGAAAAATAATTTACCTCACTATTGTTGTCATCCGAATCCGAGACATCACTATCTACAATGCCATCTTGAAAAATTCCTTGAGCATCATTCTCATCATCAAGACCAACAAGAGCTAGGTTCACCATTTCATCACTTGATTCATTATCAGAATCTGAATCTTCATCATCACTCCATGTCAAAGTGCCTTAGCTTTCTTTTTGTCTTTAGAGGCAGCTAGCTGCTTCTGCTTATTTTTCAGCTTGTAGCAGTCTCTTTTGTAATGACCTTTCTTGCCACATTCAAAACATGCTTCCTCTTTGACATCTTTCTTTGTTCCAGAAGCTCTACTTTTCTCCTTCTTTAGCTTGTTCCTCATGTCAAGCATTTTCTTGATTTTTCTGGATAAAAGAGCCAATTCTTCATCCGAATCTGATTCTGATTCTGAATCCAGCTTGCTGCTACTGGAATGTAAAGCTAAATTCTTCATCTTTACAACTGGAGCCTTGACTGATTCCATCTTGCTATTAATGATTTTGCTTTCAAACTGCTCCAACTCAGCAAACACGGCCAAGTGATCCATAGAATCAATGGAGGGACTAGATTCCAATGTAGTGACTTTAGCTTCGAATATAAATGGAACTGCACTTAGAACTTTCATGTTGATTTTGTCTTGAGGTATGGTCTTTCCAAGTCTCTTTAGAGTGTTGATAGTGACTTGAAACCTTGCTTGGCTTTCTTTGATAGTTTCACCATTCTTGAGCTTGAAATTTCCAAAGTCATTCATTAATTTGCTAAGTTTAACTTTTCTCAAAGTTTTCAAACCTTCATGATATGATTCCAAAGCATCCCACATTTCTTTTGCTGTTTTTAGAGAAGATACTTTGTCATATTCAGATTGATCTAGTGCATTCATAATGGAGTTTCTTGCTTCTCCATTATAACCACATTTGATAATCTCATCGAGAGTAAGATCATCAACATCTTTTGGTTCGTTTTTGTCGTTTAGGAATTCGTAGTTTCCTTTCTGCACAACTCTTAGAACCAGAGGTTTCTTGGACAAATAAGTCTCCATTCTGCATTTCCACCAATTGTAGTTCTCCAATCCAGTGAGAAGAGGTGCTTTATAATCCGACCTTGCTTCAAGATAATTGTCAGCCATTTGATCGATACTTTTCCTGTTACAGAAAAATTAGTATACCAAAGCTCTGATACCAAATGAAAATACACCTAGAGGGGAGGGGTGAATAGGTGTTATGACTAACAATGATCAAATAAAATTTTCTGCCTAAAAAATATAGGCTGGCAGTTAGCTGGATACGATAGGCAGCTAACTGGGTTAACCAAATGAAACAGATTAATGAATAGGCAGCTAGCTGTGATATGCAATGCAGAAAGATAAAATTGCAGTAAGTAAAGAACACCAAGAATTTTAGCTAGGTTCGACCCCTAATCGTCTATGGTCTACGTCCTAGTCCCTTACCAACTTGGTAAGAGAATATATTATTGATCACAAGAAAATCCAATTACAAGACTCAATAATATATCTCCCTTATCACCCAGTTACTGACTACAGCTAGCTAGAACCCCTTGTTTCCTGAACACAGCTCTCTAAGTTCTATACTTAAACCAAGTATACACTTCTCTAGCCTAATGCTCCTTGAACCCTTGTTCCACAAGCTCAACAATTCAGCAACTACCAACTTTACAAGTTGAATAATACAATGGATAAAAATAATTACAACTCAAGAATATGAACTCTATAAAACTCGATGTATATATAATAGTATAGGAGCTCTTTTGAAATGATGTGCAGAGTTGTTTCTTGTATTCTTGAATATAGCTTGAAGGTTCTTCGTCTTCAGAGGAGAAATATGCAAGCCTTTATAGTGAAGTACAGGAGCTACAAATTATGAACAATCTTGCAACGGTCTTGAAGATCACTTCTCACGTTTGGCTTTGTTCAAATTAATTGCACTACTAACGTTTACCTGCAGGTTTGATATATTAATCTGAAGATATAATGATTCTCATGCAGAAGAATAAAACTAGTGAAGAGTGATGAGAATGTGTTTTAGCTTTGAAGAAATCCGTTAGAAAAGAATGAAGAAAACAATGAGTTTGATAATGAGTATATGTTTTCTTTGTAAGCTTTTCTACAAGACAACAGGTGGTGGAAATATAGAAACATGTAAGCTTTTATTATTAGAGAGAGCATGCTAGAAAAGAGCACATGGGTTGTTTTTAGTGGGGCATTAAAGAATTCAAAAGATTCCTTTACTAAGGAAAGTTGTTTTTAGAAAGACTTTTGTAAAGAAGAGTGTTTTAATATATATGTATATATATATATATATATATATATATATCATATCAAGAATAAATTCAGGCCACTCTTATTTATGAAGTCTAATTGAAATCTATATAGCCGAACTTCCCTTTCACATTCTGGGCAGACTGCCAGCTTGCTGAGAAGCTCTGTAAGCTAGCTGAGATGCTCTGCCAGCTAGCTGAGATGCCCTGTGTTTTGCTATTAATTGATATGAATAATGAACATGCAAAACAATATTAATCTAGAACAAATACCCAGCTTGCTTCCTATGTATGATCATCAAAATCATGGAGTTTCACTTCGTACAACGAGGTAAGTGTTGTTGCTCCTCACTTCTTGTTCAAGTGATGACATTTATTCCTGTTAGTATATAATGATTCAGTCAAGTTATATTTAGAAAATGACGCACTTATTCGAGCGGCATACAAGTGTCTATTTTCTCCAGTTCAAATTTAAATTCTCAATGATTTTACAAAGGACCTTTTCTTTAAAAATACTTTATTCATGGCATGTTATTGGATTCCTCAGTGGAAGGCCAATTCTTTTATTTTCTTCAAGAATGTTTAAAGAATATTCGAAATATAGAAAAATCAAAGATTTTTAAACCTTATGAAAACCTACTGGCGTAATTCTTGAGTTTTAACATATTTTCACCAATGGTCCCTTTTTTTCGGAAATGTTTTCTTCAGCTGAACTGCAATTAATTATCATGAATTATTTTACAAATAATCATTTAAACTTCTTTACTTGCTTATGTTGATTCAAACCTTACTATGTGTTGTAAAATTTTTATTAAATGCGTAGTGCTTGATTATGTCCCTGCTCCAACTTAGGATTTCAATTGTTGGCAATCTTGTTGCGATATATCTTGTATTGTTGCCCAAGTCGATTTCCTCTTCAATCAAGTAATGATGATATGTCCCCAATTATTCATATCTGTTTTTTGTCCATATTCATTCAAAATATTGTTCTTTATATTCTCCATCCCATTTATTATCGAACTCATCGGTATTTATTGAAGATCTTGATTAATCGGTTATCACCCTAAATATTGGTATCGAACTTGTCGATACCTTTTGAGATTGTTGTTATTTATTTATCACCCCTATTATCGTGTCGAACTTGTCGACACCTGTTGATCTTGAATTCTTCAATGATTCTTAATTATGAATTGTTGCTCTGGAACGTGAGTTTTCCAGTTAGTTGTTGTGGTAAGGTTGTCAATTGTTCCGACACCTTGTGAGTTTGAGGTAGAATTGGAATGTTTTGACCGTAAGGTCGGACCCTATCGTGGTCGTGATTAAATGTTTTGACCGAAAGGTCGGACCCTATCGTGGTCGTGATTAAAATGTTTTTGGACCGTAAGGTCGGACCAGATTCGTGGTCGGAAATTAATAAGGCCAATGTGTGCGGTGGATCCATTATAGGACATTGCTGTGTGCGTTTGTCCGGGGTTAGTGCGTGACTGATCAGCAGCCTAACCTTATTGTTTTTTTTTAAAATAAATAAAAATCCAATTTTAATATATACATTGTGATTGGGTTGTTTTGATACTCGATTCCGTTGAAGCTTATTTCGATTAGATCTTGCTATCAGAACTTTTATATGTTCTTATTGTTGATACACCTCATTCCAGTGATGAAATGTTGGTTCCTTGTGACAATAAAGATATTTGACTTAGTTGATTTTATTCGAAGCTTCTGTTAATTCTTCTTGTTTTTCAGAAGTAATAACTATTATTAATATTGTTATCACTATTTACACTTGCTGAGCATTGTTGGCTCACTCTTATTTTAATGTCTATTTTCTTCGGTTGATAGAGATGATTAGTGGGCCTGGTAGACAGTCGGTATTACTCTTCCAGCAGCGAAAGGGAACGTACGAGTTGTGGATTTTGGCGAATAGTGGGTTGGGAAATTGTCAAGATTGGATATCTAGTTAGACAGTGATCTTGTTTATTCACAAAAATTGTATAACATTTTATCCTGAGGTTGGATTGTAATAATAATTTGATAGTTGGTTTCATACCATAACCTGTATGCGATCTTGGTTAAGGGGTTTTATCATTATATGTTGTTTATATTCTGGGTTGAATAATGTTGTTTGTGAATAGTGGCCCCAGATCTGTATCCCGAATTATGGGATGCTACAATTAAAATGAGAATAGCCGGGATGGAT